>OU342973.1:4684228-6045957 GCA_910592155.1 Ypsolopha scabrella | reverse complement strand
CTTACCGATAATTTTTGAACGACCTATCCAAGGACACTCCACACTATAGGAAAGACGAAAAAAAAATCATCCCCAATTTAGGTGTATGGGAGATAAAGTCTAAAAAAAATTTTCTTTACATTTTTGTCGGCGTGATTAATATGTTAACCCATACCAAATTATAGCTTTCTAGTACTAATAGTCTCTGAGCTAAGCCGCGGACAGACGGACATGGCGAAACTATAAGGGTTCCTTGTCGGACTACGGAACCCTAAAAATAAGGCAGTCAATCCTAGCAATGGATTTTAACAACATTTATTAATTTTTTCGAAGTTTTTATCCCAAAATATTTGCCCTGGACAGTAGTGTGCGTGGGCATGGTGGAAATATCTATATTTTGCCTATTTCTTAAATTCCTCTATTTCCCCAGTATCAAAGTTTTCTTTCCCAAAAATTTCCTATGGCTTTTCGTTTCTCCAAAAGTTCCTCAAAACTATTTCTTTTTGTCTGGAGACCTTGCAATACGCTTTGAGAAAACGAACTATCCCAAAAATATGATCTACTTTTTTTTAACGAACATAACCCTACTTACCATTTATATTTACGACTATTTCAAGTATGGATAAAGTATTTCGAAACAAAGCACGTCTTTATATCAACTATTAGAACTTTAGAACTCAATGCGGCAAACATGCAATTTCTTGCCAAAAAAAGTTGTAGAGATTTTTTTAAACCTCCTACGATCTCCAAGCATCAATCTTCCTTCCTCACATTTTAGGGCTCCATCAAAATACGGAAACCGCTTCAGTGCAGCGTCACTGTTTCTGTGTCCGAGGCATAATATTTAGCATGTACAGAACCCTGCGACAAAGACTTTGTAAATCATGTATACTTCAGAGGGTGTTAAGTGATCGTGTACAATAACTTTAAAGCGTGTTTATAGTTGTTCTGCAGGATAATTTACAAAGTAATGCAAAAAATAACACAACTTTGCTAGAAAAACCCTATTGTCACGTAGAGCCGTTATTATTTTTTTTTTTTAATGAAAATATAGCAATCGTAGAGTGCGTTTCATCGGATAGGACCTCTGATGTAATGTTGGCTCCCTGTCTTTTAAACGTAATGATTGGATAAAACAAAATTTTATGAATAGGGATTGAATGATCTAAACTGGATTGCATTGCTACCAACATTACAGCAAAGGTACTATTTGATGAAACGCAATCTAAGTTGTATGTTTGGGAACAAAATCCGGAGCCACTACCTTAAACAGAATGTTTGCAATTTCAATACAACAAAACATACCTTTTCAGAATGTCTTTCCAAGGATTATAAACAGTATTATTTAAAATAACATGTACAAATAACTGTTGACAGTTTGTTTGCTCACAAACCTTTTGTGAGTATAAGTGTTATTTTCACATGCATGTAAACATTGCGAAGCCTGCTCAAAAGTTTAGTGTAGCTACGCTGTAATTTAGTTGCACTGCAATTTTCAGGTTTCCGCGCCCAATAGACAATACGGTGCCGTCGTCGTTCTGCTGCCTGTCCGTCCGTAGGTCACGGGTCTCTAGCTTGCAGACGGAACGAGTTAATCTGAAATTTTGATGTCAAAATCAAATCAAAATATTTATTTTTGCAAAATAGATACTTAAAGTATACTTTCTACAAGTCAAAGTTAATTATAACAATATAATATATCTTTAGAATATAAAAAAATATATAATACGGGAAACAAAATATACACCTGCATAAAATAGAGGAATCTAGGAATAAAAATATTATATATGTATACATAATGCAATGAAGAAATAAGTTCATAAATAAAAAAGGGAAACACATACAAAAAATATTAAGGTTGGGCTACTAAAATGTAATAAAGTTATACACCTGCATAAAATACAGAAATATAGGAATAAAAATATTACATATACATAATGCCTAACCATCCGCACCATTCGATTAGTATTGCTAAGAAGAAGGGCAAGAAACTTAGCAAACATTCCTTTTTTCAAAATAAAACATATGATACAAAATCATATACATACCTACTCAAGTAAAGGCATAAAAAAACATAAGACTGCAGGAATTAGTCACGAGAAAAAATATATCTTAGTCAACCCGTCTCATATTGTCTATTACCTTTAACAAAGTAAGTTTACATATTAATTAATTTTAAGCCTTTAGGGGAATCATACAGTATTAAAATATGCTAATTATGAATTACAATTTTGAATAAGATTATTATTATTTATTACACCATGCTTCATTATCGTCCAAATAATCATTGATTGTATAATAAGCTTTCTTAAGTAGTCCCTGCTTAATATATAGTTTAATGTTATTTTCAGGCAAACTAAGGACCTCCTCTGGAAGCTTATTGTAAAATCTTATACCATGTCCTACAAAAGAGGTACCTACTTTGGCAAGTCTTAATTTTGGAAAAGCTAGTTTATGTTTGTTTCTGGTTTCAACAGAGTGGTGCACACCAAGCCTCGGGAAATTATCAATTTTTTTTCTGACATATCTAATAATTTGATAAATAAATTCACACGGGACCGTAAATATATTAATTTCTTTAAACTTTTCTCTTAATGAATCTCGGTACTTCATGTTATAAATAGACCGAATTGCTCTCTTTTGCAATTATGTTATGTTGGGTAAAATGTTGACGAAAAACCAGATATTAAATTGAAAATTATATCCCATACATGAAAAAGGAACCGATGAAAATGTTTTTTTCTTACCGCGACATGATTGTTGAGAACTCATTGAGTAGAGTATTTTTTTTGTTTTCTCTTTGTCTCCAAAAACAATGAAATGGAGGCCGTCAAAGTTGTCAGTTGCAGACCATTTTTGTTACGGGGTCTATCTCAAAAACTAAACTAGTTTGGAACTTGGAACTTTCTGTATATTACATGTCATATAGTATATTTAAACAACAAGTTCAAGTTTGAACGGCTATCGGTTGAACTGAGTTCATAAGAAGAGACCTAGGTTTTGTTTTTGATCACTCTAGCTAATATGGATTTGGCCGTCTAAGCCACGGTCACCCTGTATTTACGGAACACGTGTATTCTGTACGGAGCTCGTACAAGTGACAGGCTTTTTTTGACCAAGTCCGACTTCTGCCGTCCTGTCCCTCGTCATTTTATCCAATTTAGCGGCACTTGTTGAGAAAAATCATTTCCGTCGCGAGAATATCACTTGATATCTGTCTAAAAGTTACGTCCTTACACGTTTTTATCGTGTATGTGTACGAGATTTGAAGGACGCGTTAACTGTTTGTAACCGAAAATTTCTCGTTTTTTTCCTGGGGTCCCCGGGTTACCCCGGGCGCCAGTTACGCCACAAATCAACCGGCATATACATATAATATACCTACATTCGTCACGATATGAATCCACAAGGGGGTATCAGAGGTAATGTCGAGTGGACTGTGAAATGCAAGTCACGATCCACACTTTTACACCCACGTTTCACCGACGAGTATCGGTCCTGCAGAAGTAAGCCTTTTTCCGAAGCGCACAGACCGAACACAAATGTGCCTCTACGGGAATTGAAATTGAACCTGCGACCTCCGGATACATCAAGTACAATTTTTTTTCTACTTTTGTATGTACATTGTACACATCGTACTTTGTACAGTCAGCAAAAGATAAAGGTATACAGGGCCATCGCAAACACTTTGATCCTGAAACCCACAGCTAAATGATAGACGAGATAAGATATACTTGGGCAATACATACACACATGTTTGTACTATTGATCAAAGATCAAATCAAGATTAATCAATCAATCAAGATTAAGATCAAAGTGTTTGCGATGGGCCTGTATACCTTTATCTTTTGCTGACTGTACTTGTCATTTACCTAAGATAAATAAACATGAACATGAAAGAAATTTGCATGAATAAAGAAATGTAGTATGGATTCCATTTCCTAAAGGAAAGCCGATGGCAATCGTGTTCTATGAACCCTTTGCCACTATGTTGCCTTATTGTGGTGATGCATTTGGTAAAACAAAAAGAGAAATAATAAAGTAATAAAATAAACCTAAGTAGAGGAAAGTCCTCCCAAAAATAACGTGATACAACCTCGTACTGAAATTAGAAGAGAATCAATATAACTAGACTTAGCCCAGTTTCTCATTTGAGACGGCCATCCCGTTCCCGCTCACCTACCATAGACTCCATAGAGTAGAGAAAATCTTGGGTCTTTGTGACGTCGTGATAGGTTTGATCTAAATGAAACTTTGCACATTTTCACATAGGTATAATAGATACCTACCAACACGTAAATTTTACATTCCTATAAACCTAAATTTTACTACTAATACTTGTACATAACCGTTAACATTAGAACTCTTTTTACAATATCCGTACAAAACTACAAATAAATGTTTTTCTTTTATATTTTAGTGTGTTTAGTTTTGTCGAAAAATTGTAACGCATACAATTTAATAATTTTCATGTGATCACCTAACTATTAACAAGCAGTTTGCGCGAATTTCTATAAAACGCATTTATTGCAAACTTATTGGAAAACAATATTATGATGTGCATTTTGCACCGAGATCCTCCGTTACCACCTTAAGCCACAAACGAGCTAATCACAGCGTTGCAAAATGAATTTTAGTCCTGTACAGTGTACATGATTAATCTAGTTATTGTATTTTACCTAAATACAGAGTCGATGAACCCAAATAGAAATTTTAAAGATCAGCCTGGCCAAGACGCCTAAAACACAAGACGCGGCTTTTTGAGATAACATGAAAATGTTTGTGATATGTTCAATCTCTCCTATAGGCCGCTAATGAACCAAACACAACGTTGTATCTTGAGATTCTCAAATCGGAAATTAGTGGAATACTACAATCGATCGCAATTCATACGAATAGATTATGCATAAAATATTAGCCAATTCTCTTGCTACTTTATAAACAAACAAATAAATCTAGTCTTCCCTTCGTTCGATTTATGTATTCAGCAGCCAAACACTGAAATAAAATGCTGAAGTACCCACAAATATAAATTGAATTAATAAAGGTCAGTTTACAAATACACTGCCAATTTGAATTATAGATATGAATTTATACCGGAGACTAGTTATTGATAAAAGACTGGTAGGGGACTATTAACGACTCCCCACGTCCCGCGCCCCGGCAGCAGGATTATCCGATTTTACCTTCTCGGAAAAAAATACACAATAAATTATAAAATTACGGAGGCCTCCAAAAAACTCATTTTGTGTTGCTCTTTTTTTGTGTTTCTAGTTTATATTTGTGTGCTGAATCCGAATCCGAACACAGTTTTTCTCTATCACGTGGCAATTTTTGTATAAGATAAGTGGTATACAACGTGAAATTGGTGATAGTACTCGTCCATGTGAACAAATTTTACTATGGAGCCAACCCTGAAATCGTGAAAAAATATCTGCTGTTCCATAGAAAAGTTAAATACCTACTCGACCCAAATGTATGAAACAGCTGATATTTTTTTCACGATTTCAGGGTTTGCTTCATAGTAAAAGTTGTTCATATGGACGAGTACTATAACCAGTTTTCGTTAGCAAAATGACATAAATTTCACGTTGTATTTTAAATAATCGATTTTTATTCCTATTAGCGGGGCCCATCACTTAAAACAAAAGCTTTTCCCGCTTTAACCTTGGATAATATTACACTACAAATGATCTTTTAGATAGTTAGATGATAGGAGTTTATGTTATGAATCTGGTACATAAAATAGTATCGTATAATATTTTATAGCAAAAGTGCGGAAAATGCTGACTTTACGCAAGCGCAGCGTTTTTTAATAGTACACGAGGATAATCCAACCGGTTTCGCCTTAGGGCATCATCAGGAAACTAAGGAATATAACGATTAATAACATTAATTGCAGATGGTAGATAAAATGTTTACAGAGGACTAGCCTTTGTCCGCGGCTCCGCCCGCGTTTATTAAATCTCTGCCCCGTTTTCGGCTTGAGCGTTATTTTATTAACATACTTTATGGCCTAAATGGTGACCAGGGTCACTACTATGATAATAAAAAAACCGCATTCAAATTCGTTGAGTAGTTCTCAAGCTAAAACATACAGACAGATAGATAAAAATTCAAAAAAGTTATAGTTTTGCCTAAGTAGAATACCAATAAGACAACTTATATAAAATTTTTGCTACTAACACGACTTTTATTACTTTATTGTTAGTATGGATATAGATAAATTAAAATCACATATCTAATTAGATAGGGTGACCTTGTCCCATCCTTGTCCAGATGCCGCGTTTAAAGCCTCCTCTACACGTAGACAGATGCCATCTGCGGATGCGTCCGCTGACGTGTTTCAAATCGTCTGTTTTTATGTAGACCAATATTTTTATATTGTTTTTTTATTATTATTTTGACATTTCTTTTTACATATTGACATGAACATTGTATAACTTAAACTTAGCATTTATTACTTAGTTGATAATCTGACTATCGAAAAAGTGATAAACTATATGAGACAGGCGGATGATGTTTTGCTTAGTATTTTAACTTACTACCTCATTAGACAGGTAGACTAAGATATATTTTTTTTCCTCATGACACAATTTCCTTCTGTCTTTTATATTTTTATCCTTTTTTAATACATTATTTAGTATTATTTTATATAAGTTAAAAAAAAACTGTAATAGTATTAAGGCATATTCAGAAAAAAAAATACTGATAAAAAAGACATGATCTTGCTAAGTTTCTTGCCCTTCTTCTTAGCAAGATTAATCGAATGGGCGGATTTAGGCATTATATCTATTTATAGTTTATTTATCTATTAACTTATTTATTCATTGAATTATGTAGGTATGTGTATACAATATTTTAATTTTTTACTTATGTTAGTATATATTTGGCTAGGCATTATATTTATTTAGGGTCAATTCAGTTTATTTATCAACTTATTTATTAATTGCATTGTGTAGTAATTATTCGTATTCCAATAAGTCTTTATTTTAT
Organism: Ypsolopha scabrella; assembly: GCA_910592155.1. Taxonomy (NCBI): domain Eukaryota; kingdom Metazoa; phylum Arthropoda; class Insecta; order Lepidoptera; family Ypsolophidae; genus Ypsolopha; species Ypsolopha scabrella. The sequence goes on along the minus strand of OU342973.1, from coordinate 6,038,982 downwards.
GCATTTAACTTTTGTAGCCCAACTTAAATATAGTTTTTTTATATATTTCCCGTATCATATTTGTTAATCATAAAATATTATTTTTATACAGATTAGATTTGACATGTAAAACGTATACTTTATGTATCTATTTTACAAATAAACAATTTGAATTTGAATTTGTAGACGGGGGTATTCGCTCGTCTGTGGTAGGCTTTAACGTCTGCAGATGCGTCTGCCCCGTCAATCCGTTTTTTGTCGGTTTTTGGGGCACGGATCAAAGGATTTCAGCGCGGACGCAAGGCGACCGTCCACACGTCTGCGGACGCATCAGTATTGTGCGGATTCTGAACAAGAGCGCACGCATGTTTCTGCTCGTTATTGAAATTAATATCATACTAAATATATAATAAATATTTATTAAATATGGCATATATCATGTATGGCATCCCCGCTTTCTTTTTCTACATTTCTTTTACTTATATGGGCTAAATAAATAAATAGTAGCGGCCTCTGCTGTCTTAACATCCATTTTTTGATGCGTATTGCGTCTTTCGAGAGTGAAGACAGACTAATGGCTAATTGACTCACAGACCAGACGTGTGGACGGCTCGCGTATCCATCTATAGATTCATATGTTTTTATCGACTTTAGCAAGGCGTTTGACAGCCTTGATTATAAAACATAATATACAAAGTTAGCACAAAATGGTATACAGGGTCCTCTCCTAAAATGGTTCAAAAATTATCACGAAGAAAGATTCACATCTGTTAAAATAGACAATAATTTCAGTGATAAAGTCAAAACCGCCAAGGGCACCGCCCAGGGCTCAATTATGGGTCCAACATCTTCTTTATGTTAATGATATGTGCAACATAATTGAACAGGGATCTTTATATCAGTTTGCCGATGACACGTGTATTGAAGTTGCAGAAAGAGATATAAAAAAGCAGAGCTTCAATTGCAAAATAACTTTAATATCTTATGTAAATGGGCGCATGATATGGGACTGGTGTTAAACGCGAATAAAACAAAAGCAATGCATATTCATTCCTCTCATAGCAAAATATCTCACCAGCCATCTATTGTCGCACATGATCATCACTGCCTTCATCAAAATATGTTTCAATGCAGATATACGGAAATAGAATTTGTTAAAGAACACATGTATATTGGCTTGGTCATTGATAATAAATTTAACTGGTGTCCGCATATCAAGTATATTAGTAAAAAACTTAGAGCTATTTTATGCAAGCTGTCTATTCTCAAATATAAAGTACCATACAAAATATTAAGATTATTATATTTAGCACTTGCTGATTCCATTATTAGTTATGGACTAAGTAGTTACGGTAGAACACATAAAACTCATTTAGAAAATATATTTAAACTACTAATTAGACTTCTCAAAACAATTGTACCTAAATATATAAAAGAAAAACATTGTCAAGATTATACTCAATTGTTTCGTTATTGTCATGTTATACCTTTTTAAAAATTAATTAAAATTGTCTATCCTCAATGAAGAAAAAAATAAAGTACCATTTTTGCAAAGAAAAACACGATTCAGTAAATTAAGGCAACTATCCGATACTAAAACCTTTAATTTACCTAAATGTAATAATGTTTTCGGAACTAGGCATTGGGAATTATACTACCAAAATCATCAATAGCCTTCCAAAAGAGTTGCAAAAATTGTATTTTAATAATAAAAATAATTATATGACAAAACTTAAAAAGTACATGGTGGAATGTAGTGACCTCAACTACATTTTGTAAATAAAATAAGCTAAATTAACCTATTTGTATGTATAAAGTGTAATGTAGAACTCAATATCGGCAGATAAACCCTCGTGGCTTACGTCAGATAGTTCTATAATAATTGTTTTTAAGTGTAATGTGTATAATTCGTTCAATAAAGAAAAAAAAAGAAGAATCTGCTGATCCATTCGCTGATGCATCTGACTACGTGTAGAGGAGGCATTACACGCGCGAGAAGCACTCGCGCGTAGTCGAATTGCGTCCACCCACATGCTACGCGCGAACCAACGCGCGACTTAAAAACGTAGGAACGCAATGTATTGGAGCCAATACTTCAATTACGTGCGAGTACCGTGCATCTGGACAAGGCCTTAGTCTAAATTTATTGATTCTCTTCTATTTCAGTACAAGCTCGGATCACGACGTGTCAATACTTTTCCCTACCTACTTAGGTTTATTTTCTGATTCTGTTTGCCAAATGCACCACTATATTAAGGTGACATTTGATTCATATAGCCAAATACATACTGGAGAATGGGTCAGTAATCAGATCTAACGTTCAAAGACCCTTATTGTAACATTGTAAAATTACTTCTGTCCGATACTTGTTCAAGCCTAACCCCAAATCTATTATTTATTATATAAAGCCAAATTGTCATTGACCACTTACCGGGACTTCAGTATAAATCTAGCTGTACCAATATAGTCATCACGTATGTACCATCGGGAAAGTTCCTCATATCCACTTTACATGTATATTTTTTTACTACAAGTGTGAAAGTGAAAGTGGACATGCGCAATGTTCCTCGATAGTACCTATACGTATATGTATAAGAACCTACAACTACAACAGTCTTTATTATGGAAAGAACCCATTCCGTCTTGATTTAGTAGACTGAATTATTGCCATGATATCTCAAAGATAAACGATTACGGCTAAAAACAGACATTTATTTTTAAAGATTAGCTGATTACTACTGAAAAAACTTACTTTACGACATGCATTTGTTTACATATTATTATGTTTATTCAACCGATCGCGAATCCAACGAATACACGGGAATAACCACTCAATTTAAACTCGTTGTATAAACCGACCGTGATACTTATGGACCTGTCAACCCTATTGCTCAGACCATAAAAAAACCGAGATTATCTAAACAAAAAATAATTATTGCGCAATTTTTTTATAAATAGGTGAACTGAACATTATTTATTTAGTATTTTCTTCTAGCTATGCGGACGTCGTTGAGGGTGTGTCATTATTTTAGAATTGTACATGGGTATGAATACCTTACTCGCAAATCCTCCCAAAATTATTCAGGGGAGAGTAAGAGAACAGCTCTCAGGCAAAACCAGGCGGCCCACCATTGCCTGGGACCGATGGATGGCGGTATATCCATCCCCAATTGCCGGGCCTTATATAAAACAGACTAGTGACGGGCAGCGGCGTCACTGGTGCAAGGGTTTCGGCACCGCGCTCAACAACCCGCCTGCCCAGCGTGTGTGGGTATGGGCATTTCTTCCAGGGGGACCGCCAAGAGTGGCGAAATCCTGGAAAGGCCTATGTCCAGCAGTGGACGAAACAGGCTGATGGATAGATGGATGGATGAATAGATCTATTACTTAAATACTCAATAAATTATATTGTACGTCATGCTACAGTGGTCGGACAGGGATCCTCTTGCATGTTACTGCATGCATGCTTGCATGGGCTGGCCCCCTCTCAAAGTTTAGTTTTAGTGGGAGTGGGACGGTGCGCGCGGGCGGATCCTTATCGGACTAATATAGTCTAATAATATAATGTCGTCAATAAATGCTAACATGGTACTCTTTCTTCTGAAAATAAAGTTAATTTCAATTCATTTCATTTCATGTCATTTCGTTTGCATACAAACCTATAAATTGAAAAGTGATACCTATATTTAAAAATATGACTATGTCTCTAGGGAATTGCCTTTCCCCAGGGAATAAACTATTGCCTGTGTCCAAGTAAAGAGTATAACCCTCAACAGTACCAATATTTTCAAAATCGGTTCCTAGTTCCAGAGATTACCTGCGCGAATGTAATTAATGGCTATATCCGTATAGTTACAAGAGTGAAATAATTTTCAACATTAATTTGGTAGTTCCAGAGATAATCAAATAAACATACGTAAACAAACGAACTTCACATCTTTAAATATCAGTCTCACCTACACTACACATTTGATCCAAAGTTTTACAAAAGAGTGTATTTAATTCTAATACTAATAATAACTCATAATAACAATCAGAAGAAATTTGTAAATAATCAGTCTTGTTTTATTTTATTCTTGAAGACTGGTATAAACGGGGCTTCACGGATTTGTATATTTTTGCAATCGCTGGATTATTATGTAACTTTGTATCGGTTGCCAACTAGTGACGTCACTTTAAGCACAACGCATCCTTAGATAATCCGAATTCGATAGTATATCTATTTTTTCAACCTGTTGGAAACCTCAAACATAATCTACGGGCAGAACATTTAGTTTGCTTTACTTGTAATAATTCGTGTACATAGGTAACACTAAAAGTTTCCGGAACTGGCCACTTACATAAACAATATTTAAAAATTTATTGCAACATTTGAAAATAGAACTCTTTGTCTGTAGAATGCAGTTTGTTTCATCTGACTGTCTTTTGTTTTTACCTTGTGGCGCCATTTAAAAAATTGTGTGTCTGCATCAACATGGATTTAACCCGGGAAAATTTTCGTAGTATGATTTTCTACGATTTTAAGTGTAATTTGACAGCTCAACAGAGCATCGCTCGGCTTGAAACAGCTTTTGGCAATGAAGCACCATGCAAGACGACTGTTTATAGCTGGTTTGCAGAATTCAAGCGTGGTCGTATCAATCTCAGTGACGAATCTCGCGATGGTCGGCCGTCCACCGCTGTGACCAACAAAAACATCGATGCTGTGCGCCGTATGATTGAAACAGACAGGCATGTGACCTACCATGAAATTCGCGCATCCTTAGAAATAGGCATGAGTCAAATACAATCAATCCTACACAAACATTTGGGTGTGAGAAAGCTGTGCTCGCGGTGGATCCCACACAACTTGACCGAGGCTCAAAAAACGGACCGCGTCACTTGGTGCAGTGCCATGCTTACCAGATTCAACGAAGGTGCGTCAAATTTGGTGTGAGACATAGTAACAGGTGACAAAACATGGATTTATTGCTACGATCCCAAAACAAAGCAGTAATCCAGCGTATGGGTCTTTCAAGATGAGCCGAAACCAACCAAAGTGGCGCGCGTGAAAAGTGCATCTAAGCGGATGATTGCTTCTTTTTTTAATAAAACTGGACACGTGGCTACTGTTGCTTTAGAGAATCGTCGTACCGTGAATAGTGACTGGTACACGACCATTTGTTTGCCGGAAGTTATTGACGAACTCCGTAAAAATAACCGTAAACGCCGTATCATCCTGCACCACGACAATGCTAGTTCTCACACGGCCAGACAGACAAACGACTTTTTGAAGACGAAAAATGTAGAACTCATGAGTCATCCTGCATACAGTCCCGACCTGGCACCTTGTGACTTCTTTCTGTTCCCAAAAATTAAGAACCAATTACGCGGTCAACGATTTTCATCACCAGAAGAGGCTGTCGAGGAGTATGAAAAACACGTTTCAGAGGTCACCACAGGGGAGTGGCACAAAAGTTTTCAAAACTGGTTTGATCGAATGAAAAAGTGCATAGACGCCAAGGGAGATTATTTTGAAAAACAATAAATTAATTTTGTACCTTTAATAGTATTTTTTCATATTCATTCCGGAAACTTATAGTGCGTCCCACGTATATGCACGTTGCGCTAGTGTGCGTGCCTGTCGTGCCGGTGCATGTCGCACACAGCCACTTGTATTTGATACAGATACTCCGTCATAAGCAAAGCAGATTGTAGTCGTCGTACATTGTCAAAATAACAACGACAAACTGTTCCAAGATGATAATTTTCTACCAATTCTGAAGATGGACAAGGACCATAGAAATTGTGGTCGGGTTGCGGTGTGGGTGGACATTTGGGTATGCTTCAACGATTTTCAGACTGAACTGACGCAAGCCCAGACAAACGCTTTGTTATTATTTATTTAAATACGCACTTTTCAGCCACAACACCGTCTCTATAATTCTCATAATTTAGTCGTGTTTTGGAAAACCGTGTTTAGTGCCTACGTCGTCGTCGGAGAAGAGAAGGAATTTTAAATGGCGTTACGTGATCATATTTTACGTCGTAAATTTGCTTTCTTGTCCAAATAAACATTCCATTTATTTTCTCTCTTTTCACTGACCTTCGCATGTTAAGGTCTCATATACCCATAACTTTGTAAGCATAGGTTCAATAACTTGAAAATAACCTAGATATACTTACTATTCAGGCAAAAAAATTGCGGGATAAAATTAAAACGTCAAAAAAATTTGCCACCCTCGTGCCAAATGGGACCGTACTACTGAACCACAAGGTGTAAATAGAGTGCGACCATTAAATAAAACTACAAACTCGATCTACTGATAATACTGAACAACTGATAATACCGCGCAAATCTTAAGAGAAAAGGAAATTCAACTGTAACTCAAAGACTTTATCTCGTAGGAGGAAGGTCTATTTTAGAACGCTGCACGCTATCAGCTGTTTCACGGACGACGCTCTCTCTAAACTCGCCCGTTATGTCTTTGCGTTAGGCGTTAACGCGTTTTTGTTTGGAACTCAATTATTTCCCAAACTAAGGGTGTCCGCCGCTAAGATTCTTGGGAAAAGTGGTTCAGTAGGGTCGGTAGAATATGTGGTTTCATTTAATGGTAGCAGTCTATTTACACCCGGTATGTCTGTGTCTGTCTGTCCGTCCGTCTGTCACAGGGGTCTACAGCTTCAGCCGTAACAGAATCCGTGTAATAGCATTTTTTCAAGGTCACTTGTTTCATTTATATCATAAAGACGGTAATACACATCAGTTTCAAATTTGGTCAGATTAATCTACATACTCTTAAATAACTACTAATAAGAATAATAAGTTTCTACTCAAAGGATGCCGGATTGTTTGTCAGGCGCTATCATTACAGCGCCATGTATTTTGTCGCCTTGAGGCTCTTTATTGTTGTTACCACAATGTTTTTCTATATCGTATAATGGTATGGAACCCTCTGTTAATTAGTCTGACCCGCACTTCGCCTAATTATTAAAGCAGATACGACCATTTTATTTATATTTTGAAATACCGAAAAAATAAAAATTTTCTGATACTTATATTTTTTACCGGATATTAGTATTCAGAAAAGTTCTCTTTGATGTTAAGTTGACCATTTAAATAATGTAAATGGTACTCAAATTATTCATGAGACGAAAAGATTAATATTTTTATCCCCCTATTGAATTTCGTGAATTTTCCGGTAATTTTTTTATGGTTTTATGGAATTACACAAGGGTAGCAGGACTATGCATAACAAAATATCAATACTGATACTTGTGGACCGGAAGAAAGCAAAAAGAAGGTTACAATTGGCGATTTCGGTAAGACAACTTATACCTGTATGAATTACTAGCTTTTGCCCGCGGCTCCGCCCGCGTGTTATTCGGTTTAACGAACTACTTTTTCCGGGATAAAAAGTAACCTATGTCTTAAGTTGGGGTATAAGCTGTATCCATTCTAAATTTAATCCAAATCCGTCCAGCCATTCAAACATGCACACACACAGCGGCTTCCACGTGCATTTCCTGCTCATCTCTGATTCGATTCGAAAGATTCTGCCGAGATGTAGAGACAGTATGCGATGGATGAATCTGAAAGTGTTTAAAATATAGAGATTTATTTATATAATAATAGTTTCAAAATAAAGGTTTCCGACGGCGTTCTTAAAAATTTACATAAATTGTAAGCGTGTTTGCATGCGGAATATCTGTTCGTAACAAAAAGACTACGTGATCTGGAAAGGAAAATACATCTTAATGTGTTTTCGAAATCGCACGCCGATAAGTTTCGGATTATCTTCGATTTAAACTCTATTTGCGAAATTAATCCTTTAATTCTTTAGCAATGTTATAATAACAGTATTAACGATATCACGCAAAGTAAAACCTCGACCGATAACATTTTCAAATAAACCACCCAAGTTGGGGTCCTTTGCATTTTTTAAACATTATTTGTTTTAGATCTAGGTATCTTAGAAGGTGATGGATAAAGCTTTCAAATCTGGTCCAGTCATAGACAAAGCCCTGGGCTGTATTATCGATGAGTCAAGTTGTTGTACATACTCTAAAGTAAAATAATAAAACCAGCCAAGTGCGTGTCGGGCCACGCGCAATCTACGGTTCCGTAGTTGCCCAGTACATTTTATAAGTTTATCTAACGACCCATAACATTGTCATGTTTAGGGGCCAAAAGTTTGGCGCGACCTGTGCTCGTAAAACTGTAAAGCCTACTTAGCTGTGATAGTTTTCCCTTTAAATTCATTATATATACTACTTCTGTGAATTTTTTCACATACCTATAAACAACCGTTTAGCCAGCAGGGGGGACGCTCCACTCGAACTAAAATTTTCACTTTAAAGCTGAATATTTCGCCAACGGATCTGTAAATCGAAAAATGGTTTTCACGCACCCACAATCCCACACTATGGCATAGACAAGAAAAAAAATCATCCCCAGTTTACGTGTATGAGAGGTACTCTTAAAAAAAATTCTTCAGATTTTATTTTACCGTTTTGTCGGCGTGATAAATATTTATATTCATGCCAAATTACAGCTTTCTAGTATTAATAGTCTCTGCGCTAAGCCGCGGACAGACGGACAGACGGACATGGCTAAACTATAAGAGTTCCTTGTCGGACTCGGAACCCTAAAAAGCTGTGCAGCGAGTCCAACGCTTGTACGTGATTTTTCAGTTATATTCGTAAGAGGGATCACATTTTACCCCATCTACTGGCTAAAGGTATCTTGAATATGGACATGTTTTTTGTTTAATCTGTTTAAAACTAAAACTCCTTCATATTTATATAAGAAATGATTATGGTTATCCACAGCTTTTAGAAATACCCAAGACTCCTAAAACTACTCTTTCCAATACCGGGGGCTGCTTCAAGATAGTTCTGACCACAGAAGATAGTGGTTCTGACGGCAACTCTTTTGGCACTTGCCAGTCACTCAGCAGATGGCTACTCTCGAAGCAATCCCAGGCCATGGGTGTTCCCTCTAAAAATGTATTCTTTGTAGTTTTTTTATTTATTTTTGTACTTTACTCGTTTTTAATTTATTTAGTTATATTTTTTGGATTGTATTATTGTAGTTTACCTTATTTTATCATGTGATTCCTAATTTGTTACAAGGCTGAGCTGAAAATTGGCGGCTGTCTTCATGCGTGCCAGTTAGCTTTATGCGGACCTTTTGTTTTTCCAATTTTTGTAAGTATTATTATACCGGGTGTAAAAGCAAAGGCAAGAATCCTTTAAGAGTGTGTTAGTATGATCGGTAAAGATATTATTTTAAATACTAGGATCTCTAAATAAAGTATCAGTACCTCACAATAAGACGATTTTATTTACTCAAAATACACTAATCTCGTGGACACCCCACGGTCGCTGGCCACTCGGATGAGGGGTGCGGGTTGCGGGGTGCAATTAGGGGACATAGTGAAAACAGAACAGTAGAACAACTCCCGCGCTGTGCGAGGCTTAAATGCCTACTGCTGCAGGGTCGTCAATTTTTTTTGCGGCGATGCCGATGCGACGAACGTTTTGTAGCGGCGGCGTACGTAAGCGCAACTGCGGAGCGCAGCCGACCCTAGTCACGCCGCCGGAAACCGTCTGAGATATTGTCGTTGTGTGCGTGCTGTGGTTCGTACGTGCAGGCTCGCAGTGGCTCGCACACATATAAGCCGCGCGGGCGACATCTCTGTGAACATAGCTTACTAGTCTGTTTTTACTATGGTGGTGAGGCCGGTGAGCTTGGAAAAATTATAGATTTTTTGGTGAAAATTCAAGGTATACTTTTTTTTATCGTAATTACATCAGAATCGTGTATCACACCCTAAAGGGATTCTTGACTTTGCATTTACGACCTGTATAAGATGACTTTCGTTTATATAGCCGAACTCGTACTGGAGACTCGGTTATTGGTCAGGACCAAGGTTCAATAACCCTTTCTGTGAAATACGCAAAATAAATTTGAACAAGTATAGACACTAACAATATTTTTCGCGTTTTGCAAACAGGGTCATTGAACCTTGGTCCTGACCACTTACCGAGTCTCCAGTATGAAATTGGTCAAACAAACAAAAGTCACCTTATATTTGTATGTTAGCACATTTATAAAGACACATGAAATATATTTTATTTTATTTTATGATTTGTCTACCCAGGAATTTTTTCACTTATTATTGTAGAACCGTATATATTTTACTGTTATTCATTATGTAATCATGTTATGTAAACTAATCAGCACGTATGTTTTGTTTGTCAAACGTATCAGATAAGATTTGGTAGTTACTTCGGTAACATTCTGCTTTTTGGTCAAATTTAATCCACATAAACTTTAGCATTTTATGTTTAGGAAGTATACTGAGTTAGGATTCTCGGACTACAATGTCCTTAGGTTAAGTAATGGGAATTTATCATCTTAAAAAGCAGGACGTTATTTACGGGGCATGCCAAAAGAAGTTAGATACTCTTTAGTCATTGGTTTGTCACTGGCACGTTAGAACTTTACGTATAGCCGGTTATCAGCTAATAATTTTGAATATAGAACATCCATTAAATCATTTTTTTTTTTTTATTTAGTTCTTCAGATAATTTGGCGAGAATTCGTTCGTAGCAATGGAGCTCACTCGAAGATATTTTCGGACAATGATTTATTATGACTATAAAAAATATTTAAAGCCTCAAGAATGTTTTGAACTTTTGATGAATCTGCTTGTTCACGCGCAACAGTTTATAATTGGTTTGCTGAATTTAGGAGAGGACGCGAAAGCCAACAGCGGTCACTCAAGAAAATGTTCGAGCAATCGAAAAACTTGTTCGTGAAAATCGGCGAATTACAGATGTAGAGCTCGAGTGAGAAGTGAGCATTGGATCAGCAGCAATGGAGACCATCATACACGACCACCTTTCTCTCCGTAAGCCTTGTTCGAGATGGGTGCCGCGCAAACTCACCAATGAGCAGAAAGAGCGTCGCGGGGATTGGTGTCAATTTATGTTAGATAAATTCAACGGCGGCGCGGCGGCGAGAAAAAAACGTTTATGATACTTATACTGACTGGTGATGAAACATGGCTATATAACTACGACCCCGAAACAAAGCCCCAGTCGACAGTATAGTGTTTTGATGATGAAACAAATGGTCGCCTCATTTTTCTGCTAGACACCTCTGTGGTGTTACTTATAGGGTCAAAAAACCGTTAACTCTGAATGGTACGTGATTGTTTGCGCCCCAAAAGTACTGTCAGCTTGGAGTGACAAGCGGCCGAAGTCAGGAAACCGGCAGCTTCTCTGGCATCACGACAATGCCTCGGCGCACCCGTCTGCCAGAAAACTCGACTTTTTCAATACGAATATTGTGCCTATCCTACCTCACCCGCCATGTTCCACCTACCTAGCACCTTGCGATTTTTACCTGTTTCCAAAAATAAAAGAAAAATTAAAAGGTTTGAAAGCAAAGAAGATGCACTCGCTGCATTATAGGTATAATTTCGAGATTTCAGAGGTGTCTAGAGAAGAGTGGGCAGAGGTATTTTCTAAATGGCTTAGACGTATGGAAAAGTCTATACGTGCTCAGGGTGAATACTTTGAGAAGTCTGATATCTACAATAAAGAATAACTAATAATATGGTTTTTGAATATCTAGTTTCATTTGGCATGATCCTCGTATCATAAAAGTGGACAAAACGCAATTTTATTTGGAATTCGAACCAAGCCTATTGTAATTCTTACTCATTTAGTAAAATAGTATAAGCAAAATAAATAATATAAACTAATAGTATAAATGTATACAGTCTTAGTAAACTTTAAACTTTCTCGATTTTCACACATTATTAACTTTGTATTGGGGTCTTACTCGCGATAACTAATAACATACCTTAATAGATATGTGCTTGACGTTTCGACGCCTCTGTAGGCTGTCGTGGTCACAAGCTAACTGAAGAGAGTAGCAGCAAAATGTCGTTGGCGAGCTGGCGGTAGGTAGCATATTATTTTTCTTTTTCCTACCCGCACTTTGTCTTTGTTTCTTTCGTCACACACGACACACAACACTAACAGTATCGAGGCAAATATTCGTAGATAAATCGCGAGGTTTGAATTTCTGATGACTGAACTCCATCCCAAAGATAACTTAAACCCGTCATCCCGATTGAAATTTTTTGGGTGTTTTTTAATTTCAATTGCCTCTCGCACAATTCTCGGGTAGTAGTGGCGGTCAGTAGAAAGGGGTTTTGGGTCATGAAGTTCTATCCAGTGGTCTGTACCACCCGTTAGCAGGTGTTCTGAATCGCTGATTCATTTATTTGCCTGTTTTTTACAGCTATAATGTGTTCCTTGACCCTCTCAGCTATGGTTCGCTTTGTTTGGCCAATATATACACTCAGGAGTCATGTATGGTACAGCATCCTTTGGTGAGCGAATATGATGAGCTACTTTAGAAAACGGCGTATATACAGTCTTGATGGAGTATTTAAGTAGTGCTGTTCCGATTATCGCGAGTAAGACCCCAATACAAAGTTAATAATGTATGCAGTCTTGTCTATACAAAAAAACCTGCCAAGTGCGATTAGGACTTGTGCCCTGAGGATTCTGTTTATACTGATATCTCAAATAAATTATTACACTTGAATATTTTAAAATAAAATTACACACAAAATATCTACATAATAATTAATCTACTAGACAATATATAATAAATCTACACAATATACAAAAAGGTTTATTATAACACAAAATACAGAGAGAGTAGCCCTTGTGAACTCGCTCAGAGAACAATAAAAATGTCAATAGTGGTGACATTCTTATTAACACCCTCCCCCCAATATCACATGTTTTTCATCATGACACGCGTGATAAAAAGTAACCTATGTGGTAAGTTGGGGTATAAGCTATATCCATTCTAAATTTCATCAAAATCTGTCCAGCCGTTTCAGCGTGAAAGAGTAACAAACATACACACATACACAAACTTTCGTATTTATAATATTAGTGTGAAGTGTGATGAGATAACATAGCCTTGTCTTATTTTACCACAAACTATTTAGCCCGCGCTAATAAGACACCTGATTTTTCAATGATATTGATCTATTCTACAGGAATCATGCATTTTTCCGGGATAAAAAGTAGCCTATGTGGTAAGTTGGGGTATAAGCTATATCAATTCTAAATTTCATCCAAATCCGTCCAGCCGTTTCAGCGTGAAAGAGTAACAAACATACACACATACACAAACTTTCGTATTTATAATATTAGTGTGAAGTGTGATGAGATAACATAGCCTTGTCTTATTTTACCACAAACGATTAGGCCGCGCTAATTAGATACCTGATTTTTCAATGATATTGATCTATTCTACAGGAATCATGCATTTTTCCGGGATAAAAAGTAGCCTATGTGGTAAGTTGGGGTATAAGCTATATCCATTCTAAATTTCATCCAAATCCGTTCAGCCGTTTCAGCGTGAAAGAGTAACAAACATACACACACACACACGCACAAACTTTCGCATTTATAATATTATTAGGAGTAGGATGGGATTAAGCTAAGAGCAATGCCTCGCTGCTAAGCTATAACAGTATATCAACTCGTCTATAAAACGAGTACATAAGGACCGTTAATGTGGAATCCAGTGCATGTAAAATGGCAAATATGGTGAACAATGCTTACTGGGAATGTAAATCCAGATGGTAGACTAGATAGAATCTTTATACCGTATGACCTTTGTAACCCCAAAAAGCTCAAGGAATATTTTTTAATCATGTTTCAATATATTAGCGAAACGATATAAATATGACCTCCTATTTAACTTTCCATCCTTTCCAAGATTTCGCTACTCTTAGTGGTACTCCATAAATGCCCATACTCAGATCATTGATATAACAAAAGGTAGATGCGATGTTGTATATCGGCAACTGAAAAATGGACTTCTTTTTTAAACAAGCGCCACCGACCGACGGATATAGAGCGATAAGCTTCGGCAGTGGCGAAACAAACCCATTGGGCCTATATATGCAATGTCACGCGCCAGAAGCGGGGTACCGCATCTTTCTTTTGTTTTATCTAAGACTCGGACATGCTAGGCAAGCGGGTGGTGAACACGGTCCCAAAACCCTCGCACCAGTGACGTTGCTGCCCGTCACCATTCTGTTCTATATAAGGCCCGGCATCAATCGGTCCCAGGCATGGTGGGCCCATAGAGTAACTTATAAACTGGGTGGGCCGCAGCTAGTTGTGACTGTTTGAGAGCTGTTCTCTTACTCTCCCCCGAATATCCTGCGAGTAAGACTGTGGTACCTCCACCACCGCCCGGCTCAGCTCTACCACCTATTTATTTTTAACCAATTATTATTCCAATACAAATTTAATTCCTAATACTTTTAAAATGTACAACTAGATGGGAAGATCGATCAATAAAATCAATGTGTTTTATACATTTAGGTAACAGCTATCCAAGGGATAGATTTCGCAAAAAAAACAAGGACCTGAATAGGATACATTTGAAAAATGTTAGCAGCTTAAGATACGTCAAGACAAATTATAAAGATTCTTAAGGATCCTTACCTTAAAGTGGGTAAGCTACGTATGAAATTTTAACAAGTGCTCCCAAATATGGCAAGGTGTTACTTTACGTTCACGTACATGGAGTGTCGCGCACGACTCACGCACGACTCGAGGCGAGGCTCTATCACACAGGGAGGTATCTAGGAAACTATATTTTTTGCCCTACTCGTAGATTGACCCTTGCCCTATACTTAGCTTATCTTTTGTGAACAAGAAAGAAAACTTTTGAGAGTTAAAACATAAAAATGAAAATTTATACAATTTAGTAATATTGGATACATTACGAAAGAAACTATTTGCATTAGCAAAGGGAAAATTAGGTTTTTGTCATGGATCTAGCTTACTCTCAAATCTAACGCACTGTATTCTTGACTTTCCATCCATCAGCCTGTTTCGTTCACTGCTGAACATAGGCCTTTCCAGGATTTCGCCACTCTTGGTGGTCCTCCTGGAAGAAATGCCCATACTCACACACGCTGGGCAGGCAGGTTGGTGAGCGCGGTGCCTAAACCCTTGCACCAGTGACGCCGCTGCCCGTCACCAGTCTGTTTTATATAAGGCCCGGCAATTGGAGATGGATATACCGCCATCCATCGGTCCCAGGCAATGGTGGACCGCCTGGTTTTGCCTGAGAGCTGTTCTCTTACTCTCCCCCGAATAACTTTGGGAGGATTTGCGAGTAAGTTGGTGGTACCTCCACAGTCGTGCCCGGCATCAGCTCTACCACCTTACTTTAGTACTTTGACTTTAGTACTATTTAATGCCTTCTTGAAACAAACATGTAAACAAAACAAAAACCGCTGAAGTTGTTGTGAAAACGTCATCTCTTTGACTCTTCTTACTGATAGAGAAACGATTGGAACAGACCCGCACGGAGTAACTGGGTATCGGTTCTAGTTTTGGGCAGAGTGAAATGGGGCTTTCATAGTCGCTTCTGGAACCTTAGTACAGCCCTGGACATTAAGGATTCCAGTTGATTCCACACACATCGGCAGAGTTGACCTTACCTTAGCACCACAATAATACCATATTCCGTTTACTTTACCTGCTAATATCATCATGACTTTCAGATAGCTCTTAATAAATAGCAATAGAAACCATTTTTCGACGTCTAAAATTATATTTAATAGTAGTTTCCCTTACCCTTTCATATATATATACAAAAGGTAAACGAACAATCAGGGGTTTTCTCTTCGCAGTATTTATTTAGTGCGTAATTAAATTTCCATGTTGCGTTTCAACGGTTCCACGGGTATTTGTTCCGCTAATTTGTGTGTTCATTTGCGTTTTTCACGAAAAAGAACAAATATTGATGAATGAATTTGGTTAAATTTATTTGACCGCTTCTATGGCTGAGTGCTAGAGCGCTCGACTGCTAATCCAGAGGTTGTGTTTGTGTTCGGTCTACGTGCTTCGAAAGGCATGTTAAGCTGGTGGTCCATTTGAGCCTGAAATACGACAATAGAGCTAATCTAACTTAACCCATCACGTAATATCGTCGAATAATCTTACTACTATACTGACTAGTATACTAATATACTGAGTGTGACTTTTACTTCAGTCCAACTTTGACACGACATCCCCTGGGATTAATGTCTAGAATATGTAAATTTATTAATTTAGATCATACGATTTACCAAAAACTGTTAATGGTGTCATATAACATGTGTTCTAATAATGATAATATAAACACCGTTATTTCTTCCAGAGTGGCGATATCATGGAAAGGCTAATATCCAGCAGTGGATGAACTAGGCTGATGGATGGATGTGATGGAAACACCCAAGTTTTGTGCCTATACTTGTTCAAGAACGATCTCGACTCAATTAGCATTGGAAGCCTAAATTTTATATTGCGTATTTTACAAAAAGGGTAATTGAACCTAGTTGGTCCTGAGCACTTACTGAGTCTCCCCTTATCCTTTTGCCCGCGGTTTTTCTCGCGTTGCACAAGGAAGTGTTCTCAGTCCCCTTCACTTCGACTTGTTTCACTGAAATAGGCACTTCATACCTACATTCCTTTGAACATTTTATAGGAACCCCAAACAAAATCTGTAAAGTGGGTCTACAGTTAGTAACATATAAATTTTGATACTGAACTGAACAACTTTCTAAACATACCCGCTCAAAAGGAAATTTACTTTCTCTTGCTTACAAAATTTGGAGTAGGTTCAAAAAGTTAGTATGGAGAAGAGAACAATACTTTTCCAATACCGCAGATATGTTTCTTTGAAAAAAAATGGTTTAGTTTGATCAGACCATTATTTGATTTTTCTAGAAAATAGCAGTACATTCATTACACATGAAATTCCTATGGTGAGAAATCACCGGTATAGAAAATGAGGAGATGTAGAACAGCGGTTAAGAATCTTTTGATAAGACAACGCAGTAAAGTGTGGTTTTGAAACTGTGTTATTCCTAAATTACAAAAGATAGGGCTCTGAAAAAAATATATGTTATAAAAAAGCCTCTCCCAAGACGATAACAAAGCCCAAAATGTGATACAAAAAAGATCGCTGCATTAAATAAAAGGAAAATTGATGGATGTTTTTTCAGTTCAAAACTGTAGATCGTCCAAACTAATAAAGTAAAAATAAAAATAAAATTAAGCCGATTCTGAAGGCTTTTATTTTGGTTTTAGTGCTGTCTAAACGAAATTTTCTTCATTCCAAAATAGTTCTTTAGTGCTAAAAACAGAAGCTATATTACGTTGGAAAAAATTTAATTTTGACAGCACCAACACTAAAATTAAAGCCTTCAGAATCGACTTTAAGACATAAGACATTTATTTCATAAATATTATTACACGTAATTTTTTTAAATATTACCTAATAGCATAAATCAAAATAATAGTCAAAAAAATCATGTCATGCAGATCTAAAATTGTACACAAAATTGTAATTATTATTAAAATTAAAATCAAGATATAAATTTAAATCGAAATTACAATTCAAATTTAAAATTATTATTAATAAAAAAAAAACTTCAAATTTATAGAATGTTTGCTCGATGAGATAGCTTTTCAACTTGAATTTAAAACTGTTTAGACTAGATGACTTTAAAACGTGTTCGGGTAGATTATTTACTGACTATGATCTATACTATATTAGGTATCGAACAAAAAACCAAATTAATTTTGGATAAACTGAAAGAATGGTTTGAAGCTAATGATATTATTTTAAATACTGACAAAAGTATTTTAAAGTCCTATAAAATTAGAAAAAATAAAAATGACTTAATTCATGCTAAGAAGACCACTTTCTTAGGTTATATTGTAGATTACACTCTGAATAACACGGCCCACATTAATAAAGTCTGCAAAAAACTAGCAAGCGCAAACTATGCTTTACTTAAAAAAATACAATCTATTATCATAAATTACGCTATCACAGTATGGAGAAATGGAGTTGACATAAAACGAGTCCTAATTTCTCAAAAAAGGGCAGTAATAATAAACGGACTTCATAAACGTACCTACGTCTGTACGAAGTTATTTTAACCGTAATTTCATTATTTATTTACAACTCTTTGAACGAAAATTATTTACAAAAAGACAATTTACCTAAAAAAAATGGACATTCACAGATTTAATACAAGAAATAAAGAGAAATTTATAACACCAAAAACTAGACTAAAAAAGACACAAAAACAAGGAAAATATATTGAGTTAGCTATCACATCACACTAATATTATAAATGCGAAAATTTGTGTGTGTGTGTGTGTGTATGTTTGTTACTCTTTCACGCTGAAATGGCTGGACGGATTTAGATGAAATTTAGAATGGATATAGCTTATACCCTAACTTAACACATAGGCTACTTTTTATCCCGGAAAAAAGCATGTCGTTAAACCGAATAAAGCGCGGGCGGAGCCTCGGGCAAAAGCTAGTGTTTAATAAAATACCGACAGCTGTTTCAAAGTTGCCGCTCTTAGAGTTTAAAACGAGGGTGAAACGTTTTTTGGAAAAAAAACGTTTTATTCAATTAATGAATTCATTAATTTAAATCTAAATCATTTCCTGATAGACATTTAAATTTATTTTTAATTATGACACTTTCAATTTATTTTTAATTTAAGCTATTATTTTATGTAAATTTTCATAAATCATTTATTTCATCTAAGATTGTGTATGTACATTGTACATAAATTTTGTATTTCACGTGCTATTTATAAGTATTGACAAACCTTTTATAACGTGCACATTTATATATGATGAATAAATATCATCTAATTCTGATTCAATTGGAAAAATATAAATCCATTATCTAACTGTTTTTTTTTCCAAAACGCTCTTGTATGAATTCATATTAAATTGTATTCATAAAAAATCAGCATTATCCAATCTCTTCCTGAATGTTGATTCACCGCACTACTCAGACACGTATTTTCTCGTATATGTTTATCTCTTTCCAGCGATGGACCTACACCCCAAGTTGTACAGAACAGACTTTTCTAAGACAATCTCTTGTCTTTCGAAGAAAACAATTTAAAATAAAGCAACAGCCTTATTATACCACAAAACAAATGTTTGCCTATTACATATTCGACATTGCAAAATCGAGCCAATAAACTTTCAAACGCTGACCTTCACGTGACCGATCATTTATTATCAGGTTAATTAGACAACCGGTTAGACTCTATTTCCAAAGACATAATAGCAATTATTGATTATTTCTTTTGGTCAAGGAATAACTGCTTTGATGTGCCTTTTAGTTTTTATAGTGTGCCTTCAAAGTTATCCGATTAGAGTATAATATTTATGTTAATAATATTGAAGGTTAACCAGTAAGCATGCGGGTGGATAGGTATTTGGATAATACATGAAAACCGCTGTTTAGAAGCCTCAGTGGTCGAGTGGTGGAGCGCTTGCCTACTAATCCAGAGGTCGTGGGTTCAATTGCCGCGGTTTCGGTCTGCTTACTTCGGAAGGCACGTCAAGATGACAATTCCTGCTGGTGACCCCGGGTGCGTGCGTCTCACTCACTCGGACGACTCGTCCGGTATTGATCTCTCCGTCACTCGACGGGGAATCAAGTTGCGAACGCGCTAAAATATACCTAAATAACACTGGTCAACAAAATTGTAGAAATTTTCTGTCACAGAAACGATTTATTGAAATTATTTTAGGAATTTGTGTGCTGAATCCGAATATGAACTCAGATTTTCTCTATCACGTCGTAATATTTGTCTAAGATAGACTGAATTTTGGGCTTCACCCTTAGCACAAGTAGTTTTTCGGCTTTAATTTTCAATAATACTTCTTCTCAGTAGTTCTTTTAAATAATATGATAAAAATATTCACTTCTCAAAAGCAAAAGCTTATAGCAAAAACTTGGTATGAACAGAACAAGCTCTCACAAAATATTACATATTTATTTTGAAAAATAAGGTTCAATCGCGAATTCTGTTACTCTTACCTTGATAAGTATTGATTAAGGACTTGTAAGGATGAAAAATAAATACTTTTATCTAACCTCATATCGTAAAATCCTCATTACGAACTCAAAACTACTGGCATAGTGAAAAATATTTTTCATGAACGTCTCTAAATAAATTAAATTATATATTAGTATAGGTCTTCGAACAACATAATAGTATAAAAATCTTTTTCTGAGATTACAGTACATGTGATACTAACGAGGAAGGCAAAGGGAACTTAGCCCGTACAGTCATGTCTGAGGTTTAATATCAAATACCAATGAGGTTTTTAAATAATGTTCTCCAATACGCAGAAATCAACAACGAGGTTACAGTCAACATTATTTTCGGCCAGGTATTGTCTATGGCTTACTTACAGCACGTTGGACGAACTCAACTCAATTGGATGAACTGAACTGTTTGTTTTGCGCCATAGTTTTCAAGAAAATTTATTCATTACTTACTGTAGTTTCATGGGTTAAAATAATTATTTTGCCCTAAAATTATTGACAGCAAGGATGGTGATGATATTTGATTTCACCTGACATTCTGGAAATAACGACGACGGAAATTACGTATTTAGAACAAACTTTTACAAGAAAAATCAAAAATGGCAAACGAAAAACTTGCCAATGTCATGGAAACAAGTTAGTAGGCATGAGTTTAGATAAAGTAGTGTATGAAACTATACATAACTAGGTATTAAAACACTCGTGCTTTTAATAACCTTTTTATGTACCAGTTTCATAAACTACTAATATAAAATACGTTAGTTATAAACTAATAAGTAAAGAAATTGTTTAGAAGCATTAAAGAAACGTAATATTTCAATACTTAAAGTTGATTTCACAAAAACTGAGACGTGATAGAAAAAATCTGAGTTCAGATTTGGATTCAGCACACAGTTTTCTGCACGAATTTCAAAATATCGTTTCTGTGCAGAAAACTTGTTGACCAGTGTAATTATTTACAATTATCATAACAAAAATTCTTCAGAAATAATCAAGGGTTATTTTTTGTTCTAATATCTTCAATTTAACTAAGTTTCAATTTGTTTCTTTGCATACTTAATTAATTAAACGAGATATTTATTCGTTTTAAATTAAACCTAGGTTTGGTATTTATTTATTTAGTAGATGAAAATATAAAATTCTTATCAGGGCACATCATTCCATTTTTTTTTTACTTTTGTAACGTCTGATTAATACCAGCTACCAATTTCGACTTTCAAGGTCACCAGCAGAAAAGCCCTCTTAAGGCGACGCCACGAAATTTTGGTGACATGGATCTCCATTTTTGTCAGCAATAAAAAAACATACGTAATTACCAATTTATATACTAGATTAAGCATTTCATTGACATCTTTTTGCCCGAAGATTTAGTTGATTGATTAATTTTCATACCAGAGAAAAAAATATTTAGAAAACCTCTTTTAAAACAGAGATTTCTATTTTACTGACAAACGGGAGCGAATGAAGCCTCCAAGTTTTTTATTTAAATTAGTCTACAAATGCACTTCAATATGGCGGATTGGATTTATTAAATTATTTATAGTTGTCATTTTAAATGAAAAATACTGTTTTGCCGCATACGACCTTACGGCATAAGGTAGTTCGTGAGCGCATATTTGTATGGAGTAAGTCCCCCTCACTCCACTCCCTAAGGCGCCGATTTTAAATTAAAAGTTGATCAATGCCTCGCCTCAAGCTGTTGGTCCATTTTTCCTCGAAGAAGTTCGGTGATAGGGCTTAGCATCTATCAACGTTTGGGACGTAACAATTGTCGATGAAAAGCGGGTGCATCAAGAGTGGACTATAAATATTATTTCTCAGTTGACACCTTTGACACCTCCTCGGAGATCCATATCGTGACTATATGTTTATTTTAAATATTTTATATATTATTATATAGAAAATACAATAATGAATGATATTAGTCCCCGAGGGGGTGTCAGAGGTGTTTCCGAGTATGGCCTGTCCACACTCGTACACCCACGTTTCATCGACGATTAGTTCGTCCCAACATAAAAGGTGGTAATGGTGAGCTCTACCCGCGGCTTACCTGCCTTCCGAAGTGAGCAGACCCAACATTTATGTGACGTAACCCAACGGGATTTAAGGGTCCGTATAAGGCTAGATGCACAACTTCAAATGAGCATATCACATTTTGCAACTTGGTGAATCGGTATGGTAAAAATAATTTAGACAGTAGACTATAGGGCTGATAGATACACTAAAAAAAAACGCAAAACCCTTAAGTTCGCTCAATAGAAAAAAATTACGAAGTTACCTCTTTTCATGTTTTTCGAGTGTTAAATGTCCTTTCTTAAATTATACAACCTTGAAATTTCCATTAAAAGTAAGTTAACACATGACATCGTCGGTTCGTCTCATAATATTTAAAACATTTCATCTAGAAGCAGAGTTATTAAATAAAAACGCAGGTTTTTGTGGGCGCGTGTTTCTTGGTGGTCGTAACAGTTACGGCTGAGAGCGCACTATATTGTAAACTAAAAGGAAACGTCGTAGAGTTCAGTTCTGATTGGTGGAAAATGTGATGCTTAATCTGAATTTACAGCGTCCTAAGAATTAGTGTTTGAGACATTCGAACCGCTAGACACCACCACAGCTGCGTTCAATTAGGTAAATACAGGTAAATTATATTACCCCATTACACATATAAAGTTAGTTTCGTTATATAATTAAACTTGGGAAGGAATTAAACTCTTGTAATAATAATAGCACGGAAAAAATAATAGTACTATTTATAAAATAATACAGTAGACATTATAAAAGGTTAAATAATAAAAGTTGTCGAAACTCTGAACATACGTAGTAATCGTCCATATGAACAACTCTTTCTTTAGAGACTATACAAAATTCTCAAAATTTCTTTTCACTTTTTCACAGGAGACCAGCGGCTGATGGGGTAATTTGTATGAAAGGTCGTGAAAAAATGTTGCCAAATTCGTTTAGCCCCAATTGAAAAACTTCTTCTTGTGGACAAATAGAGTTTCGTCAACTAAGTAAGTATATCATTACTTAACCTTATATACTCGTACAGGTTAAAAATGAACCCTCTAGCTTTATTGAACTCTATGAATCAGAATCACCAATAGAACACAAAACCGTAAAAAGAAAATAGTTTTTATTTTTATTTTTTTAATTATCAAATTTCGTAAATAGGGCCAAACTACGGGATAGGACATGTGACTGACAATATCGTACATATGTATTCCCGGCGGTAAATAATGCACATGCTATGTACACAGGTTTTGTAGAGCGTCGTCTCTTAAAATGCTTCTATGGCGGCCGATATCTTTTTATAAATTATGAATCATGACAAAAGTACAAAACATATATTTTTTATTTCGAACATACAAATTTCCTTTATTATAGCTAGAGGGTTCATTTTCAACCGGTTAATAATAATGGCTAATAATATGTTTACTGTGGTAGGTAGGTAATAATCTGAATTGAAAGCCAACTCATGCTTGTGCTCGGTTACAAACTTTGAGTTTGCTTAGTCGGTAGGTGAACGTTATGATTCACACAAAATGTATATAAGGTGACTTTCGTTTATACAGCCAAATTCATACTAGAGACTCGGTAAGTGGCCAGGACCAAGGTTCCCTGATTGCGAAATACCATACCATACACATATTTGTTTGTGCCTTTATACTTTGTTCAAGAACAACTTAGACACAATTAGTATAGGAATTCTAAATTTTACTTCGCATATTTCACAGAAAGGATAATTGAACCTTGGTCCTGACCACTTAACAAGTCTCCGGTAGTAATTTGGCTATACAACAATCATTGGTCGGCACTGGAGCTTCCCGACAAAGGCTTTCCCATTTAAACGGGACATTTATATAACCTTCAGCAAGGTCAAATAAAGGTTTATTTGCATATCTACCACAGCGGCCGCCCTTGTTTCCGCCCAACCCACTTGACTTACTCTTCAACGTATCACATTTTATTCTCTAGCCACTTCCACCTTCTAGTGCCAGACTCGAGACTAAAGTGCCACCTCAGCCGGTGGTCCACCGTTACAGAACTATCTTGTAGTAGTTGTAATACACTACTGAATTAAGGCGGGGTTATTCCGATATTGTCTCTTTCAAAGAGACCCTTTGCAAAATAATTTTAAACCTTGAAATTGTATGTATAGTATATTTCACTCTATGGACTTAGTATTTCGGCCGTTCGATACAAAATTACTTGTATTTTCTGCATCCATTTAATTGGAGTCATATTAGGTTTTAGACAATAAAACTTATATCCCAAGTAATCACACCAATAATATTATAAATGCGAAAGTTTGTGTGTGTGTGTGTGTTTGTTACTCTTTCACGCCGAAACGGCTGGACGGATTTGGATGAAATTTAGAATGGATATAGCTCATACCCTAACTTAACACATAGGCTACTTTTTATCCCGGAAAAAAGCATGTTAAACCGAATAACACGCGGGCGGAGCCGCGGTCAAAAGCTAGTGTGATATAAAACGGCCGTCATATTAAAAATCCATCTACTTAATTCCAAAATAATAAATAAAAATACCTCGAAATCTAAAATTCCTTGAAATTTCTGATCGGCCCGCTAAGGTCATTGGCCCGCTCCTTCAGAGCAGAATCGAAAAGTATAAAATGAAAGTGAATAGGTACATACTTTTAATTTTTGATTCCCCATTTTTAGTTTTGCTGCGGGTACACACCGAAAGTTCGCTATACCTAATGATTTCCGTTTTAGAATGGAACCTTAAAAACATAATACATCTAATGACCCTTTTTGGACTAAACTGTTGTTTTTAAGTACTAGTAAATAAATGTACCAAAGAATCGCTCATGTTTTTATTACCTTTAAAAACACTGGCTGAACCCATATACATCCTCTCATTAGCGGATCGCTGAATAGTTCCCGGGGGCACATGCCATAACTATAGTACCAGATAGATGGTCTGCTCTTCCGGTATTGTCAAGACCTACGCTCAAGCCCACGTTGTACTGCCTACAAAAAAATCTTTATTTGAAGTCATGTCCATGCTGGTCTTTATAATTTTAATCGTACTGCAGGCGGATCATACATAAAAAATCAGTATTTTTATGATAAAACTAAACCGAATACTTAGGGCCGGGTTCCGAATGGCGCTGACAGCACTAAAAGTACCATCAAACTACTCACGCCGTACGGCTATCAGTGATTCGGAATGACGACAGACGCGATGTAATCGATTATGTCTTGAATCGGAACGCACTATAAATTTAAATTGTCTAAATCCCTATAATACATAACCTAAATATCTACGTATTGTGAATACTGTCATCGGAAAGTTTGCATTGGTTTCTGTTTAAAGTATTATTAATAAAGATATGATTGCTATCTTTTAGCTTTTTATTTCCTTATATTGATAATGTTATAAACAATAATAAAACAGTTTTTTTTATATACATATTTCGCCCTTTTCTATGAGGCCATTTTCAGTCGAATAAATGACGGGTAGAAATTAATTTACTAAATGTACATATTATAGTAAATGAATATATTGAATCATGTCTGTCAATGTTGTCTGTTGAGTCGGGGTCCATAGAGCGCGCCAAGTGACCACATGCAAGATGCCTCCTATCATTTATTGTAATGATGACGGACTCTTAAAAATATATTTCTTTGGTGTTGTATGGGAATCATAAAAAGAGTTCATTAAAATTAGAGTGAGTTGACATCATGAATATTTAAAAACAGATAGGACTCACTTTTAAGGCCCGACCTGTGCCTCTTTGCACAATTACAAAAGTGAGTCCTCTCCGTTTTTTAAGGGTGCTAAAGCAAAACCTCGTACTCCAGTGTTAGATATTTTTTGGTCTCGTGACGCGCTCACATAGGTGATGTGATTTGCAGCGATAAGTTACGACTATACACAAATAAGTTTGCATTTAGCATAGCATAGCATTTTCATAATATTGTTATTAATCCTAATATTTTCCTTTCGCGGAAAGTGTGCGCGTGCGATGAACGACGATATACGTAGGTTCCCCGTGCGAAGGCCGGCGGGCGTCTGGGTTTAATGTTTAAGCCTTAATGTTCATAAAAAGAGTTCTAATTTTGACCTTGTACTATGTACCGTGTATATGAAGACTTCCCAAACACCTACGGTTTTCTCGACATGATCGACGACATGAAAGACGGTCGTGATTAGAAGACTTAGGTCGTGACAACCATATATTGTCGCGGTTTCTTGGTTACTGAATATGCTAGTCATGCCACAGACCTGTAGCTGAGTTCAGAAATGTCAGGGGTCACTGTGAGACTGTGCGGTTGAGCGGGTACAAAGATGTATTTGGGGAAGGATATGACTTACCGAGCGGATCTTCCTTATTCATAATTAATAATTCATGCTGTCTATCACGCACGTACTAAAAAAATTGCTTTCTTTCATTCGGGTTCTGTAAGCAATGGATAAAAAGTGAACCATTAAGGGTGACACTGCATTGCCCGACCGTCGTCGTCGTCAGTCCGTATGTATGTCACAGCTTCATTAATTTTGAACCGCTTTTAAAACTTAATATTTTGGAAAAAAACACCATTGCTCGCCCACACAAAACTGTAAAAAAATTATAAAATACAATTTTATTTTCATTATTCATATTTTAAAGTTTCTATTTAGATTTTATGTCCTAAATCCAATCTTTATGCGGCAAAATTCATGCTGACTCGCAATAGAGACCACTAGGTTTTATATGTGTCTAAATAATTCTAGAATTAATGTGGGATTCCGGAAACTGTACTGAATACTTGCAAAAATAAAAACTGCACCTACCTACTAGGATGCCGGCACTGTCCAGCATTATACGTAGGTGAAACAAGAACTGCACTACACATACGCCTGAACAGCCAATCACGGACACACAAAAGATACTATACGAAGTACTCCTTACCCATCCCCACACACGCCAGATCCTACATAGGTAACACTAAAAGTTTCCGGAACTGGCCACTTACATAAACAATATTTAAAAATTTATTGCAACATTTGAAAATAGAACTCTTTGGCTGTAGAATGCAGTTTGTTTCATCTGACTGTCTTTTGTTTTTACCTTGTGGCGCCATTTAAAAAATTGTGTGTCTGCATCAACATGGATTTAACTCGGGAAAATTTTCGTAGTATGATTTTCTACGATTTTAAGTGTAATTTGACAGCTCAACAGAGCATCGCTCGGCTTGAAACAGCTTTTGGCAATGAAGCACCATGCAAGACGACTGTTTATAGCTGGTTTGCAGAATTCAAGCGTGGTCGTATCAATCTCAGTGACGAATCTCGCGATGGTCGGCCGTCCACCGCTGTGACCAACAAAAACATCGATGCTGTGCGCCGTATGATTGAAACAGACAGGCATGTGACCTACCATGAAATTCGCGCATCCTTGGAAATAGGCATGAGTCAAATACAATCAATCCTACACAAACATTTGGGTGTGAGAAAGCTGTGCTCGCGGTGGATCCCACACAACTTGACCGAGGCTCAAAAAACGGACCGCGTCACTTGGTGCAGTGCCATGCTTACCAGATTCAAGGAAGGTGCGTCAAATTTGGTGTGGGACATAGTAACAGGTGACGAAACATGGATTTATTGCTACGATCCCAAAACAAAGCAGCAATCGAGCGTATGGGTCTTTCAAGATGAGCCGAAACCAACCAAAGTGGCGCGCGTGAAAAGTGCATCTAAGCGGATGATTGCTTCTTTTTTTAATAAAACTGGATACGTGGCTACTGTTGCTTTAGAGAATCGTCGTACCGTGAATAGTGACTGGTACACGACCATTTTTTTGCCGGAAGTTATTGACGAACTCCGTAAAAATAACCGTAAACGCCGTATCATCCTGCACCACGACAATGCTAGTTCTCACACGGCCAGACGGACAAACGACTTTTTGAAGACGAAAAATGTAGAACTCATGAGTCATCCTGCATACAGTCCCGACCTGGCACCTTGTGACTTTTTTCTGTTCCCAAAAATTAAGAACCAATTACGCGGTCAACGATTTTCATCACCAGAAGAGGCTGTCGAGGAGTATGAAAAACACGTTTCAGAGGTCACCACAGGGGAGTGGCACAAAAGTTTTCAAAACTGGTTTGATCGAATGAAAAAGTGCATAGACGCCAAGGGAGATTATTTTGAAAAACAATAAATTAATTTTGTACCTTTAATATTATTTTTTCATATTCATTCCGGAAACTTATAGTGCGTCCCACGTATTAGTCATTCCAGTTGAAAAAGATGGCAATTTATCGGCGTAAAACAAAACCAACATCAAACTCAGAACATGGGAGTCCTCCTACATTTGATCACTTGGTGCCCACTACGGACCATGACTGAACAAACAACGTTGACCAACAGACAGACAGAGCACACACATCCCCTCATAACCATCTTCGTAATTTCTCACACATACATACGCCGTCCCTTACAACCCCTCACAACATATCACTCCTTTCTCGCAAATTAATTATTGAATCTTCCATCTATTGTTATATAAGGCCAAAACTGACGAGAACTGCCACATCTACGACTCAGGTAATCTTTGCCAGTTGTAAATTGCGAGCTTAGTTAGCTTGTAATGCATTATGCATGTTATTAGCACAGTAACTGGTATCCAGCTGACGGCCATGTTGGTGCTGCTCATCATCGCGTCAGTTCGGGGTCTGGGGAACGCTACACGATTCCATTAGTGAATTGATTGAACCTTCGTTGTTGGGTGGTTAATACTCAGACTTCAGATCTTGGACGTAGAAGATTTTTTCCCTACAGCAGGAGTACATAAACAACGATAAATACGCTTTTAAGTTTATTAATCGAATGCAATCAAAATGTAAATTATAATATGATTGAATTTAAATGTGAAACCCTAATTATTACTAATCAATGTCCTCTAATTTATTCAAAAGTAAGGAAAACAATATTATGATGTGCATTTTGCACCGAGATTCGGCTTTTCGAATGATACGGTAAATATGGATACAATATTTTTTTATTTCCGCTTCACACTGGTTTTTCCTCTAGAGGTCATCAAAAGCTTTTTTAATGTGATTTTTCTGAAGTTATAGTCTGCAAAAAATTATTATCTACCTATTAGCTCTTTCTCCGTGAAAAGTGGATGTAACACACAACCGGAGAGAAGGATGGACACGAGATTCACAACATAAATAGAATAAAATAAATTTCTTTTTCCTCAGTTTGAGCACAAAACCCTAAAGAACATGCCGCATTTATAGATTTAGAATCACACAATAATTTAGTCAAATGCGAATCGGACTCGCGCACAAAGGGTTCCGTACAACCACACAATACGGGTACGGAACCCTAAGAATATACATATCAACAATATAGATGCTATAACAAGGTGCTAAAATGGTACCACCTGACAAACAATTTAGCACCCTCTGAGTACTGAACCCTAATTGTATTATTTGTTGTTTTAGTTTAGAGTATGTAAAATAATGTGAGCCAATTTGAAACTTGTATGTATTAGGATAAACCTGATAAACCGTCTTTAAGATAGACCTGAAACAAATAATGTTTTTTTTTCAGTTTTGTTATTTATAGAGGCTATAGTAACACGTATTTTGTGAAAATTTCAACTAAAACTAGAGCCAACGAGAGAAGGCACCTATGACGTTTAAATGCCTACCAAGTTTCATAATTGTTTATGGGTAAGTGTCACTAAAATAATCTAATACTTCATTGTTGCTGGCAGCGAAAAGTGATGTACTACTCGTTTCGAACATCATTTTTCGATTTTATAAAGATTTTATAGCAAAAGTTTCTAATTTTTTCAAAACTCAAGGGATCATGAGGAATGTTAGTGGTTGAATTGTAATCAATAAATGGCGGGTTCTATTCTCCTTAATCGTACGGCTCCGTCTGTTTACAAACTATATCTTTTTATGATTAAAAAATTGTAAACCAGCTTTCTAGATTTTATGGCTGCTTTGTTAATGTAAGCAAATGCACGTTTGCCATTTGTATTATTATGATGCATGTTGTATGACGTGTCAAATGAATCGATATTTTATTTACTCAAGTCGCTAGTCGCACTTGATTTTTATTTATGCCGAAATTAAAATGCACCCCATCTCTAAACGCAGCTGTCATGGGGGCCATCTCTCGTTGGCTCTTCTATAGCTACCTATTAGCTGTAGACCCCTGTGACAAACCGACGGACAGACGCACATCGGAGCCTTAGTAACAGGGTCCCGTTTGGCACCCTTCTGGTACAGAACCCTAAAACTCAATGAGAGATTTCTCATATTTTCAAGTATATTTTCATTTTACTGTAAAGAACTTCTATAATATTTTGCTGAGACCATAATTTTTTTCTAAAAACCTCAGAATGATCAAACAGACCACGATCACTTTGTTGCTCGTCTGTCTGTCTGTCAAGACCCTTTTTGTTGGGCCCCGCAGAGATATCAAGTTTCTTACTAATTGGTTCATCATGAAAACCTATAGGGTACTTCCAGTTCACTTATAAACTTGAAATTCCATTCACAATTAGGTCTTTTAGCACACACACATCTAGGAAAAAATCTGAAAATTACAGATATTTAATCATTTAAGAATAAATTTAATACCAATATAATTACACCTTTGGATAGATGGAGTTCAATAGATCGCAAGTGTCAAGTTACTTTGGCACCTTATAGCTGCTCGTGGAATAAGTTTGTTTTTAAAAATACAAAATTTATTTATACAAAATACAAAATTTATTTATTTATACACAAGTAATTTATAAGTACTTTGGACCCTCCTTTTAAGCTAACAAAACCTGTATTAGAAGGGACCGTTCTTCCCTAGTTGTTACATTATTCTTGTGCTGTTTGTAGGTATTACAACTACAGATTATATAAATTATTAAATTTTAAATGTACGGAACCCTCAGGGCACGAGTCTTAATCGCACTTGACCATTTTTTTTAATTCTCATTAGTTGGGAAATACAACGTCAAATATTTTCTGCATTCCATATCTTCATTATAATACCTCAAGTCGCAGTCCTGCTCTAACGCTTCTGCTTTTTAGGGTCCCGTAGTCTGACAAGGAACCCTTATAGTTTCGCCATGTCCGTTTGTCAGTCTGTCCGCGGCTTAGCTCAGAGACTATTAGAACTAGAAAGCTGGAACTTGGTATGGATATAAATATTAATCACGCCGCCAAAATAGTAAAATAAATTCTTGAAAAAAAATTTTTTTAAGGGTACCTCTCATACACGTAAACTGGGGATGAATTATTTTTTTCTCGTCTATCCCATAGTGTGGGGTATCGTTGGATAGGCCGTTCAAAAACATTTCGATTTAGGGATCCGTTGGCGAAATATTAAGCTTTAAAGTGAAAATTTTAGTTAGGGTGGAGCGTCCCCCCCCCCCCTGCCGGCTAAACGGTTGTTTATAGAAATGTGAAAAAATTCACAGAAGTAGTATAAATAATGAATTTAAAAGGAAAACTATCACAGCTAAGTAGGCTTTACAGGTTAATGAGTACAGGTGGCGCCAAACTTTTAGCCCCCTATAATGTATAGGACCAGAAGTTTGGCGCGGTCTGTATTCGGTAGGCCAACGCACTTGGCCGGTTTTTTTAACTGTCTATCCTTCTCTAATAAGATGTCGCGCACGCAAAAACATCAGCTATTTTGAAATCGGGGCTACACTGATGGTTTTTTAATTTTTATGGAACAGTCTGCAGCTGCTTTATACTAATATCAGTTATATTATGCAATGTTTCAAATCTAATTTCAAGTATTCATTGAATGCTATCGGTTTATTGTACGGTTTGGAGGTAACATTGTAATTTTTTTCTATGGAGAAAATTTAATGGAATCAAATTTTCACAACAGGATGGACATAGCATTAGTCCTCAACTTTATCATTTATTAATTTCAGAGTGATTGTTGCAGTATTTGTTGGTATAAAACAGGATCATGCGAAGCGATTATATAGGTATTATACACCCTTAATCGGTTAACAGGTCATCAGTTGAGGTGATACGCCCCGATAGCCTGGAAACGATATTTTATCAGGGTATATATTGTCATATATATTGTCATGGTATACAATACCATGCTTTGACAGCTGTCTGTTCCTCTTAAGGTAGATCAACAGAGTGAGACAGAGCACTGTATTAAGCGCTATCGAGCGCGATATGGTCGATGGTGGTCGTAATTTTTAGGGTGCCAAAGAGTGCCGAGGGGTGCCAAACTAAGCCTCCGCTGTCTGTCTGTCCGTCTGTCACAGGGTCTACAGCTACAACCGTAATAGGCAGAAAATTAAAATTTTCACAGAATACTTGTTACTATGGCCTCTATCACGACAAATAATAAAAAAAGTTAAAACCAAGCTCCCTATGGAATAAGGAGTTTATTAATACGGGGTGTGTTAACCATAGCGCCTTAGAGTCATACATTATACTCAAAGCATAGAGCCATCTCAGATGACTTGTCAACAGCATTTTCCGAGGTAATAGATGGCGCTAAGAGTAGCTTGTCTACCTTTTTGCACCGATATTCATTATTAGTAAGATGATAGATGGCGCTAAGATCATAAAAGCACTCTCATTTGCTATGTACCATCAAAGAAATTGCCGCAGACCTACTTTTCTCTCTTAATGCCATTACAATACGGGCGAAAAGTAAGTCTGCGGCGATTTCTTTGATGGTACCATAATGTTTCAAGAGTTCCGTGCCGGAATATGTGGTGGTACGGAACCCATTGTACGCGAGTCCGACTCGCACTTGGCCAATTTTTCTTATTGTATTTATTGATACCACTTCATGTGATTCAAGTAAGCATTAAAACTCATTGAGGTGTACTGGGATTAAAAAGTTTTTGATCCACTCAGACATTATTAGTAGATCCCTGATTTTACAAGCAAAAATAAGAAAGGAGATAAGATGCCACCTTGCGGCACGCCAGCTGTTAGAGAGCGCCATTCTAAACTCGCATCACTGAATCTTGTGCACAGTTGGCGAACGCAAAGATAACATTCAAAGATATAATATAAATAAATAATATTACATTATAAAGATGAGATGTTTGTTAGCTTGTTAGTTTGTTCCCTGGAGACCGGCAATTCCCTAGAGACACAGCTATAAATTACAATCACGCCGGAAATCTCTGGAATTTTGAAAATTCTTCCAGTGTTGTAAAGTTTAGACTCTTAATTCCCTTGAATATAGGCTATAGTTTATTTTCCTGATTATGAAGGACATTTTACAGTTATTCCGTATCTAAGCATAAATATTTTACAAAAAGGCAAACGAAGTCTCTTAAAAATGCAATTTAAACAGGTGCTGAGCATAATATTATGTCTAAAAGTCTCAACTTATAGAAAATAACACAAAGGAAATGACGTCAACTATGCCTTTTAGTGACGCAAAAACTTGTTACAGATTTACTGAAAACACATCGGTTATTCGCGTCATGCAGTCTCTACATAATTCATTATTCAGCGGCCGAATTCTATCTCCAAACATATAATAGCTAGTTTCGCAGGATGCTGTATGTACGTATTCATACAATTAATTTATTTAAAATGTAGTTCTCTCTAATCACGACAATGTATGGGCCGTTCTTCTAAGTATAATGGGACTAGAAGTTTGGTGCGATCTGTATTAGTACACCAACATGTAAAATGTACTGGGCAACTACGGAACCCTACACTGCGCTTGACCCGACACGCACTTGGCCGTTTTTTAGGGTTCCGTAGTCCGACAAGGAACCCTTATAGTTTCGCCATGTCCGTCTGTCCGTCTGTCCACGGCTTAGCGCAGAGACTATTAATACTAGAAAGCTGTAATTTGACATGGATATAATATAAATATTAATCACGCCAACAAAAGGGTAAAATAAAATCTCAAAAAAATTTTTTTAAGGTTATTTCTCGTACACTTAAACTGGGGATGATGTTTTTTTCTAGTCTATCCCGTAGTGTGGGGTATCGTTGGATAGGTCGTTCAAAACATTGTGGGTATGTGAAAACCATTTTTCGATTTAGGGATCTGTTGGCGAAATATTAAGCTTTAAAGTGAAAATTTTAGTTAGAGTGGCGCGCCCCCCCCCCCCCCCCCCCCTGCTGGCTAAACGGTTGATAATAGAAATGTGAA
Organism: Ypsolopha scabrella; assembly: GCA_910592155.1. Classification (NCBI taxonomy): domain Eukaryota; kingdom Metazoa; phylum Arthropoda; class Insecta; order Lepidoptera; family Ypsolophidae; genus Ypsolopha; species Ypsolopha scabrella. Next base: position 6,004,891 of record OU342973.1, on the reverse strand, counting down.
AAAATTCACAGAAGTAGTATATATAATTAATTTAAAAGGAAAACTATCACAGTTAAGTAGGGTTTACAGGTTTACGAGTACAGGTCGCGCCAAACTTTTGGTCCCCATATAATGTAATGGCCCGCGCCATCTGTGTTAGTAGACCAACTTATATGTACCGGGAAACTACGGAACAGTGCGCGTGGCCCGCCACGCACTTGGCCGGTTTCTTTATAAAACAGACTAGTGAAGGGCAGCGGCGGCGTCACCGGTACGAAGGTTTCGGCACCGCGCTCTCTACTGTTACAATTTACAATCTAACTTAAATCTAGTTCCGTTTTTCTTACAGTTATATTCTCCAGAATTAGACGATATTTATTCCCAAAGCGAATCTCGGATTCGAAACGGATTTAGATATTTCAATTTCGGTAGAACTACCGGAGGTTTCGGCAATAAAACTAAATCTAAATAAGCTCAGCTTAGGGTAACGAATTGTCGGATACCTTATATTATATTATAACCAACAGAGGCGGAGAGCTACTGCTTCCGAGCAGAATGTGGAGAATAATACGATGATAGTATTGTGTGCAACTGTGATGAGAGCCATTGGGACACCAGTGCTTAGGCGGCACCGGTGTCATAGTATAAATAAGTAAAAGTATTCTATCTCCATACAAACGGGCCGCAACGAAACCCTTCCCCCCCCCCCCCAAAACTCGGTACAACTCGGTTTACGACAGTCGCGGTTGCAACGCAGTTACGTACGCGCGTTGTGTCTGTGCCACAACGTGTGGCGCTCCCGCGCATTTTCGTAAATTATGGCACGAAATTACAGGTTAGTTTAGGAAATAATTGAGTTCCAAACAAAAACCCGCACCGACATACGGTCGAGTATCGAGAAAGCGTTGACCTCAAACAACTGCAGGTTTCACGGACGACACTCTCTCTAAACTCGCCCGTATGTCGGTGCGTTAGGGTTCACGCATTTTTGTTTGGAACTCAATTATTTCCTAAACTAAGGGTGTCCGCGGGTATGGGAAAAGTGGTTCACTAGGGTCGGTAGAATATGTGGTTGCATTTAATGGTCGCACTCTATTTATAACCTGTATATAGCATTATCAAATACGTAAACAGTCAGTTGGCAGCCCTAGGGCGTGTTTAGGCGCCGAACGGCCGCAGGTATTGATTTCAAGGACACCTATCTATCCTGTGCCGGTGTCAAAATGGCTAAATAAGCCTAGTTGGGTAAAATACTTTATCTACGACGTGACATTATTTATTATATTTATTGAATTTATAATATTTCCAGCTAACAACTCTAATAAAAATAAAAATAAATTTTTTTGCTCCTTTGCGTTTAGGTAATAATTACGGGTCTCTAAGCGGTAATTTATATTATGTAGGAGTATTCAAGGCTGCATGGCAGAGATATCTTTGCCCAAAGCAAAAGAAGAAATATTAGTCGCTGATTGGTTATATGTACATATAAACGGTATTATGAACAACGCGGTTCGGTGTTATAATATCTATTATTATAACATTCGTTTTTAATATCGAAGAAACAATTTTGATAAAAACATTAACTGATTTGTGGAAATAATATGCTAATAGAAGCACAATTTACAACATTGCACTAAAATTCTACTCAATCTGTAATTTTGAAAACTCTCAAGTTACTTTCAAAGGATATTCATAATCAATTTCTATTCCCGACACTTGGCTGAGCAACTTCTCAAACTTAATTAAGGTATGTTAGCTATGCCATAAATTACGTAACGTTTTGACGCAAAAGTATCAACTAAGTGAATGAAATAAATCACCTTACAGGCCAACGTAGCTATAATAAATGACACTATTACTCAGTACTAGGCCTTCTGCACGCGGCTCCGCTCGCCTTGAAACCAATAGTGACCTTTGACCTAAGACCTTTTGTTTATTTAGTGTAAATTTAAAAAATTTGTCAATTATTCTGTTTTACTTTTTTCTATCTCTGTCATACACACACTACACTATCAAAATATGGTGACAAATACAAAAAAAATCTTTAGTTTTAAACACGGCACTGTACTAAAATAGTTCTGTTTCGAAATGTGAGAGATCTGGCAAAATCACTGCGAAATTGTGGTGGGATAAATAAACGCTTGTCGATATCGATAGCTTTTTTATCGATAGATTCTATATGGTCTACACTGTCTATACCGATTTTAATATCAATCGTGATTATTGTGTGATTATCGCAATGTGTGACTATTGCTGGGGTTTGTAACTCAATACACCTCAAAATGGCTGTCTAACAAATTTAGATATTTTTCCAAAGATTTATAAAAATTAGTATATTTCAAACATTTTCTTTAAATATTGCTAGTAAAATATAAATAAAATAAAAACGTAATTTTCAATATATTAATTAAGTCTATGTAATTTAGCCCGCTTGCCACTTCTATCTGTTTATTGGTCTGTGGTTGTACGATATACCTACGTATATACCTACTCGTACAACCATTTTGTAAAATTAAGTATGTTCCGTGTGAAAATGCCCATATTTTACAACCAGCGAATGGGGTACTAGCCAAAAGGCTAACTTTGAGATAAGTTCTAAAACTGCAGACATTTCCCCCGAAGTCGAATGTCAGATAAATATAAAAATACGTTTTCCGTATGACCCGGCCAAAGTTGCGAATCGGGCAATGAATGAAGACTATTTCTTAATCATATTGCCAATTCGCACAAACTACAGTCATTTCCCCCGAGTTACAATCGCACATTTGCAAAAAAAAAGTAAAAATAGTAGTTCCGTAATTCGTATCCCAAACTGCACTTTTGGCAAACGTAGATCAGGGTACTCTAATTCGTATATCAAATTGCACCGACTGCAGATAATTTTCCCTCGAAGTTATAAACAATAATAGCATTCACCCCTTTCCATCCCTTGCCTAAGGGATGGTTCTATTGGAAGTTACCATAGAGGTAATTTATTAGTCATCTATCACATTTAAAAACTTTTAAGTTCGAGCAGTGACTTAATGCCACTCTTTTGTAAAATATGAGCTTATTTGCTTCGCCATTTACCGGTTTATTGACCGGTATTTTGCAATCGATTCACCAAAAGAATCGATATCGTCTCTGCTGCGTGAGTACTAATAATATCGCTCCAGAATCGAATCATTGTTGTTCCACAGTTTGGTTACGCACATCAGTGATAACACGGGGTGACGCGACCACTTTATATTCACTTTCAATAAAATAACTCTTATACAGAGGGCATTGAGTTTAATGTTGCTTGGAACACCGCATGAGTAAGTTGGTGGACTCAATTAATGTGTCTGTTGAATAATAATAACAACGATTTGATAATGAAAACACGCTCGTTTCGCATTTTTCAGCATAAAGTTTGCTGTTTTGCGTAAATATGTTTTTGTTTTTATATCGGTTTTCTGCAAAATAAATTAAAATATTTGGATAAGTTTCTGTTTACGTAAGAACATACATTAAATGGTGCAGAATTCAGTCATAACCCCCCCCCTAAAGATTTTTAAAGGTTCCGTACCTCATAATGGAAAAAACAGAACCGTTTGGAATGAATTGGACACGGATGACTTTGTTGTCCGTTTATCTGTTCGTGGGTCGAGACGGAACCCTCTCAGGGCGCGAGCCCTACTCGCACTTGACCTTATTTTAAGTCTGATTGGTGCCAACAAAATGTACGACGAAATATGAATACGATATGGATAATGTACAGGGGCGGATCCAGGGTTTATTTTTGGGTGGGGCACAAAAGCCAAATAAGTATAGATACGAGTATAGAGTGTCCCGCATAGTATTGGACTATAACTTTTAGTCCTACCGGTAGGCCAAAAAATGCTGCTAATATTGTTAAAAGCATGACACAAAATAAACTAATATTATTGATGCGGTATAGTGTTTATCTCCCAGCTCCTTTTTTTATTTCAACCGTCCTGGGGGGTGGGGGGGGCACGTGCCCATGTGCCCCCCCCTCTGGATTCGCCCTTGATAATGTATCATTTGTTACCGATACGTGACTGTTATATCAGATACGTTCTCTGATGGCATCATGTTACATCCTACTCGAATAGATGATATCGGTCTGAGGACAGTATTACTTAACAAAAGTGCTAACATTATACTCTGGTTAGTGTTTGTGGAACATACAGACAGACAGAGACAACATTTATCAAGTCTCTAAATACGAGATAATGATATAGTAAACTTTGTTTGCATAAATAAGAATACCATGTTAACATTTTTTGGCGTCAAAATCAATTAACCGAATAGATAAGTTTTGTCCCTCGAATCTTGAAGAAACGTTTGACCAATGGACTCGCAGGACGAGTCCTTTTACCGGGGCGATGATCACGTGATTAAGCTTACCTGCGTTTCCATTGGTCAAATGTTTCGTCGAGAGACAAAACTTGTCTATCATTTTCGTCCATGTTAGCTATACAGGAAGCATTCGTGGCATTAAAAACGCAAAAGGTGATTCAAATATGAAATATATTGAAGCAGTAATATCCCATCCCATCATCCCACTATCCTATCCCAACCCACTATTTCACTTCCCATCCCATCTCACTTGCCATCCCATCCCATCGAATCCCACTAACATTATAAATGCGAAATTTTGGATGTATGTACACTGTCTGTACATTATACAGTACTCCCAAACTTATAATGCGCATACGAATCTTCGTCACTGCTCGGCTAAGTTCGTATTTCCCTACACTTTGTATACATAGGTAACACTAAAAGTTTCCGGAACTGGCCACTTACATAAACAATATTTAAAAATTTATTGCAACATTTGAAAATAGAACTCTTTGGCTGTAGAATGCAGTTTGTTTCATCTGACTGTCTTTTGTTTTTACCTTGTGGCGCCATTTAAAAAATTGTGTGTCTGCATCAACATGGATTTAACTCGGGAAAATTTTCGTAGTATGATTTTCTACGATTTTAAGTGTAGTTTGACAGCTCAACAGAGCATCGCTCGGCTTGAAACAGCTTTTGGCAATGAAGCACCATGCAAGACGACTGTTTATAGCTGGTTTGCAGAATTCAAGCGTGGTCGTATCAATCTCAGTGACGAATCTCGCGATGGTCGGCCGTCCACCGCTGTGACCAACAAAAACATCGATGCTGTGCGCCGTATGATTGAAACAGACAGGCATGTGACCTACCATGAAATTCGCGCATCCTTAGAAATAGGCATGAGTCAAATACAATCAATCCTACACAAACATTTGGGTGTGAGAAAGCTGTGCTTGCGGTGGATCCCACACAACTTGACCGAGGCTCAAAAAACGGACCGCGTCACTTGGTGCAGTGCCATGCTTACCAGATTCAACGAAGGTGCGTCAAATTTGGTGTGGGACATAGTAACAGGTGACGAAACATGGATTTATTGCTACGATCCCAAAACAAAGCAGCAATCGAGCGTATGGGTCTTTCAAGATGAGCCGAAACCAACCAAAGTGGCGCGCGTGAAAAGTGCATCTAAGCGGATGATTGCTTCTTTTTTTAATAAAACTGGACACGTGGCTACTGTTGCTTTAGAGAATCGTCGTACCGTGAATAGTGACTGGTACACGACCATTTGTTTGCCGGAAGTTATTGACGAACTCCGTAAAAATAACCGTAAACGCCGTATCATCCTGCACCACGACAACGCTAGTTCTCACACGGCCAGACAGACAAACGACTTTTTGAAGACGAAAAATGTAGAACTCATGAGTCATCCTGCATACAGTCCCGACCTGGCACCTTGTGACTTTTTTCTGTTCCCAAAAATTAAGAACCAATTACGCGGTCAACGATTTTCATCACCAGAAGAGGCTGTCGAGGAGTATGAAAAACACGTTTCAGAGGTCACCACAGGGGAGTGGCACAAAAGTTTTCAAAACTGGTTTGATCGAATGAAAAAGTGCATAGACGCCAAGGGAGATTATTTTGAAAAACAATAAATTAATTTTGTACCTATAATAGTATTTTTTCATATTCATTCCGGAAACTTATAGTGCGTCCCACGTACAAGCAGTAAGGTCACGTGGTACGTCCGGTCGCTCGGCTGTAGATTTCTATGCGCATTATAACTTTGGGCGCACTGTATGTTTGTTACTCTTCACGCTTTATCTATTGAATCGGTTGGGCTGAAACTTTGCACAAATGTAGTTACAGAGCTGCAAGACTTCTTCCATCTCTTTACTGAGACATCAAGTTAACAGGACTACAATGACAGAATTTCATACCTCTGAAAGTCGTAAAATTACGTATCTAAACCGTGAAATTTAATGTAATTTGGCTCACAGCAACTTTATCATAAATCTGTTCGCAGTCATTTACCCGATGATGGAGTGCCATGATCATTCGTATGATGAAAAACAACGTAGTTAGCGGCTTTAGGAATCATCTCCTTGACATATTTAATGGAGTAGTTTGAAATGATTTTCGTTTTTATCCTTTTCCTGTTTTCCCGTGTTTGGAAACCATCGTTTTTAGTTACTATGCGGCATCAAATAAATATACTTTACTCACCGTTGCTCCTGACCACAGATAGTCCATGATAACGTGGTTTTTGCTGTTTTAATATTTTTGTTATAATTACTATATAACATTGTATGCTGAATACTAATCTAAACTCATATTTTCCTATCTGCTCTCAATTTTGGTAAAATCAACTTAAAATAGTGTAATAGCATAGTGTATTATTATTTATATGCATCAACAATTTGCTTTTTGTGAGCTTCTCCTTTTTCTTTTTGTTGTATTCAATTAACAATATTAGTTATATAAACAGTTAATTAAATAAGTATAGAAATTTTGAGATTTCTTTAAGGAAACGAACATATACTTCTGGACACATCTATTGGCCCACCTTAGAGTTTAGGTTTCGATGGCCCCTACCTAAATATGATTGCTAGATTGAACAAAAACTATTGATCCAGTTTTAAACCTGATACATTTTACCATCTTTTTTGATCGTATTGTTTTAAACTTTTTGCTTGACCTAATATAAATTTTTAGCTAGGACCAAACGAAACTGAAAATGCAAGGTGGACCAATAGATGTGTCCAGAAGTATGTATTATGTTGTACTTGTTATTGTGCAATATCCTAAATGTATTTGTTATGTTTAATATTGTATTTAGGTATGATAATTATGTTTAGTATATAAGTAATAGGCATCCGCTGAAAATCGGCGCCGTGACACTGTCATGGCATTAAGCTGAGCGGAGACCTTTTTGGTACATTCTGTGCTAACTTTTTGTTTCTATTCATTTCTTGTAAAACATTATTTTTATGTACCAAATAAACATTATTCTATTCTATTCTAAATATTGTAATTTTACGTTTTTTAATACTTCTGAAGAGATTTTGCAATTATGTATTACCATTTATTTTTTATCATCACAAGCCCTGAATCAATATTTATCATAGCGAAAATAAAAAAATGTGATTGAGCCTTATTTTTTCGAAATAAACAACATAATTTTGTAAAAGCTTCCTGTGACCATGCATTTCATAATAAGGTTTTTCAATGAAAAATTGGATGCGATTGTTTTGAGGTATTAAGTTTAAACTGCGCTTGGTTTTATAAAATTATTTTTAACTTATTATTAAAAAGATCTATTGAGGAGAAGTATTATGGAAAACTAAAGCCGGAAAACTAATTGTTCTAAGCGTAAAGCCTCACCTAAAGTAGTAAAAAACATGATTTTTCAAAATTCTGTCTGCCTTTAGATAATATTATCAGCTGATAGAGAAAACCTGAGTTCAGTTTCGGATTCAGCAAAAATTACTACAAGAATAACAAAAAGAGTAATATACTATATACTAGTTATGTGTTCAGACTACGACGTAGCGGTCTATAAAAAATTATGAAAGCGTAGCACTTGCTACGCCGTAGCAAAAAGTGGACGCGATTGTGATAAGGTGAGTCCATCTGAAAAATTTGCAACTCGATTCGTGGTGGTTGAAATTTCGAACAAAACCGTATTACAATAAAGTTCTTATCAGCTCGCACTGCAACATGGCTGTTGCATCAGTCACTCGCTGCGACTGACAAATGCGAAAACAGTGTGTTTTTATTTATTAATAGCCTTTCGCCCGCGACTCCGCCCGCGGAACCGCATCGAAATCCGTTGAGCATACACATGTACAGGAGACAGACGAAAATTCTAAAAACTGTGGATTGGTCTCAGTACAATAACAATAACCCATTTAATTTAAAATTTCGCAAAAATATTTAATATACAGACACGACTTTCTTAGTACTTTATTATTAGAAATAGATATATATTTTGTGGTTGCGTAGTCATCCGTCCATTACAGACTTCAGTAGATAGATATATTCCGTTGATTTCTCCAGAGTTTCTAGACTGATTGACACCCCGCCTGCTTTTACTCTCGCTTCCACAAAATTTACAGTACGCACCTTTGGTAGAACAATGACGCTATTACATGTTTTCAAATTGTTCAAGAACGGCAAAGTAAGAAATTTTCATTTTCTTTTATTTTCTTCTCTAGCTCTATAACGTTATGTAATTACATAAACATTTTATTAAGAGTATAATTAATGTACCAGTGTAATGTAGAGTCAACTCGCCGCGGTGAACCACGCACAATGAGCAATCAGACGATATTATTCCAAAAACTGTGGAAGCCTACAATGACATACAACACTCTCTGTCTGAAACTATTGGAACTACGAGTATCATTGAGTTATTGTTACCCCATAAAGAACAATACTTTTAGAACATTTTGGACTATTTAGGTTAATTTTGCATTTTTTGACTATTACGTCATTGTTCTACCAAAGGTAGGAGTTATTTGGAATGAGTAAAAATTATTATTTACTAAGTTTTAGCCCGCGGCTCTGCTCACGTTATTGAATCTCTACCCTGTTATTTTATTAACATCCCCACAACGATGATATAAAAGAAAACTGCATTCAAATTCTCGAATCAAAATTCAAAGTGAAAAAAATTGAAGAGCTCGATAATAAACCACTGTCCAACGAAAATAATAATTATTTTGCGACTTTTTTTACTTATCTATAGAAATTTAGTCAACTGATTGAACCACTAGGAATTGAAAAAATTATATGCTTAAATATGTATATCTATAATTATATGTTTTAGTGCTGTTAAAACTATTTTTTTCCAAAGTAATATAGCTTCTACAGTTCACACTAAAGAACTATTTTGGAATGAAGAAAATTTAGTTTTGACAGCACTAAATCGGCTTTACAGTCTATCCTAGAATTATCTTCATTTATTATTGTAGGACGGTATATAAAATGTTGAAAAAGATATTCGGTTCACAAAGACGACTTTTTTTACTACATTATTATTATTATTAGTAGATAGTCACTCGTACATTTCTTTGGGACATTCAGTAGAAGTCCAGCGGTGCACGATGACAGGCTGATGGATGGATGGATGGATGAAATCAGTAGAGCATCAGTTACAAGTGAATCGCTATTGGCTACAGCGTTATCGGTTGCGGACATAATAGCGTGGCAGCCGAATGTAACTTTGTCACAAGGTCTGCCGATTAATCGTAGATTTGGTGATATCAACTGATAAGGCGAGTTAACATGACATTGTTTTATAACCTACTTGCTCTGAAATACACGTGCAAGTTTTCTTTTGTTCATCATATTCTTCATGTATAGAAATATGTAAAAAAAAACAAGTCTCTTATATGCAGCCTTAATGTATGGGACCCAATTGAAAATTTTATTCACTACTCGGTTTTGGGTTGATAGTCTACAAAAATTAAGTTGTGTCTTTCAGTGGAAAGACTCAGTCAGGGGTGGGCTTGGATTTGCTGTAAACAGAAAAAAACGATTAACCTAAAAAGGCCCATCGGACCTTGATACCTACTGCAAAACTTAATGTCACCTTATACGTGTGTATATTAAAATTAATAAATGTGTATTTTACTATTTTTGAGCCTTATCTTATTACTTATATCAATATTGAAAAACACAAAAAGTATACCGTCATCATTCGAATGATGAAGATGATGATATGTTTTTCAGTATTAATACCAGCCAAACCCGATTTTAGGACAAACTAGCTTTTCCCAGGCCAAACTAAGATCGATATCATGATATGGCTGGTAAGTCGTTGCCTCGGTCCGCTCCGCTTCGCTCGGCTCCTGAATTTATATTCACAAGCAACCTAACACTCTCCTCCTTGCTTCGCTCGTCGTCGCACCTACTTTGGCCTAGGAAGAACTAATTTGTCCTAAAAAGTCGGGTTTAGTCGGTAACATAATACTAGTATATTAAAATGAGCATGCATAGAAGAAGTCCTACACATTTTATATATTCTATAACTATGAAATAAAATATACGTTAAAGACTATGTGAATTTTACGCGAAAGAAAAAGATGTTTTTTTTTTTATTCAAATAAATAAGCTCGCTATATTTCCAAAATTCAAAATCCAGATTCTGTTAAAAAATATAAAATAAAATATGTTTGAGTACTGTACATGATGCCTAATGGTCTGTCTGAAGACATCATTTCAATCATAGAAGTACAATAAAAGTCGGAAGGAATGTCGCCAACCAAAAACTGAAGCACCCATAGTAAGCCTGTTGGCGTGTACGCACGAGCCCAGCACACACACATTTACATCATAGTAAGCCTAATTCCATAGTAAATCACTCACACACTCGTAATAAACCGCTGCGGTCGCTATACTTCAGTTGTTCCTTAGCGGCGACTCGACCCCCTTTTGTTTTCGTCTATGATTTTAATAGGTACTCCCATCGGGGAAAGTTTATCCAAGTAAATTTCAAAAAATAAAACCTTAGATCAAATTTTTAAAATACATACCAGAAATTTAAGAAAATTTTCCGAGTATTTCATGAAATAAAAAATATTTTATTTACGTCTTGGCGTAATAAGTAAACAGTTTTTAGGATTTCATCGAAAACGAGAAAAGTCTCAAGTTACTGTCTATGAATCAATAAAAAAAATGCCATGGCTGTGCTATTTTGCTGAATCACTAAACATATAAAATAACACAGAATCCCGGAAAGACCAAAGAAAATAACAAGCCAAAGTCACATTTCTTTTTTAAGTAAATTATAGGGTTTTAGGAACTATTTATTTTATAACAAAAAAAATCAGCTTATACGAGTAGCAAACATTTCCAAATATTATTATTAGAAACATAATAATTTGAAAAAATAATAATATAATATGTAGTGTAGAGTATTCAAAAGCGATGGATTTCGGTATAGAAACATTTCCATTTCGAACTTCAACTCGCCAACTGCTGATCTCTTGGCCCACGCAAATGCTACAACCAAGGATAAACTACTTGCGTCAATAGGCTTATCCAGTTGAGTCTGGTCAGGAGTGGGTGACTCTCGGGGTCTAGCACGAGCACTAGATACAGTATACTCCATCATACTTGCTCTTTCGTGCGTTGACAAATGCGGTATGCGTAACAGAGCAAGTATGATAGATTGTACGCTGGTCGGTAGCTTTATCCGTATACGAGCTAGAGACCCGGGGAAGGACGTACGGACGGGCAGACAGACGGAAAGACGTACAGAGATAGCACATTTGAGTACGTAAACCTAAAAAAACTTACATTCTTCATGAAAAAATCCTAAATCTTTCCAAAACTATGACGAAACCACTTAAATACAAAATGTCCTCAACCTCCCGTGACCTTCGAAGGTTCGTAGCGTAGGTTTATTATTTAGATACAACCGATAGTTACCCTTTACCAATCTCCCAACCCTAGGCCATTACAAGCGAACAAAAAACTGGTCAAGGGCGTGTAGGACTGTGCCCTGAGGATTCCGTATTCTAATGGGAGCACGCACATGCATGATGCCTAACTATTCTGTTCGACGTGTAATAAGTTGGTTTGTGCAAAATTTCAATACAATATTTCATTAATACTTAAGTGTATTTTAAGTTAATATTACATTAGTTTTTCTTAAGTTAACATTACATTCGTTTCTTGTACCTACTAACATTTCAGACATAAATTAAATTTGTATTTGTTTATTAATAATAAACATTAATTAATCTACATCTACACTTCTATCTATCTACACTATATATTATATAAAGAGGAAAGATTTGTTTGTTTGTATGTTTGAGGTAAACTTTGGAACTACTGAACCGATTCTAAAAATTCTTTCTTTTGTAAAAAGCTACACAATTGCTGAGTAACATAGGCTATATGTTATTAAAATAAAAGTAAGTTTTCAGTTTGAAAATTCAGTATTTGTGAACCATGTCGGGAGAAAAAACGCTGCTTAGCTGCTTTATCGGCATTCCTTGACCAAATGGTTAGTTATACGTGATTAAAGCGGTTGTTTTTCCATACAAGGAAACTGTATCAGTTTAATCTGACTAAAGATTTCCACCTACAGCGATCCTGACACACCTCTTGCTAATATTAAGCTTGAAAAATTTACTACAGCCAGGTTTAAGCATAGATACATCAAATACTGTGGTTTAAGTAATGATTTCTTCCCATATGGCAAAACTAATCAGTTTAATCCGACTGCAGGTCTCCATCTACAACGATCCTGACACACTTCTTGCTAATATTAAGCTTGAGAAAGTGACTACAGCCAGGTTTATGTATTAATTTTTTCCCATACGAGAAAACTGTATGAGTTTAATCTGACTACAGATTTCCATCTACAACGATCCTGACACACTTCTTGGCACTTTGCTAAAACATAGTAACCAGGGTCTGATGATTGGACTGGAAGATGGGTACGGGATCTCCTCAACGGACAACAGCAGGCCCTTCGAGTTTGGGCTTATTGATTGGTATTTATTAGCACTTTGGTAAAACATGGTGACCAGGGTCTGATGATGGGACTAGAAGGTGGGTACGGGATCTCCTCAACGGACAACAGCAGACCCTTCGAGTTTAGGCTTATTGATTGGTATTTATTAGCACTTTGGTAAAACATGGTGACCAGGGTCTGATGATGGGACTAGAAGGTGGGTACGGGATCTCCTCAACGGACAACAGCAGACCCTTCGAGTTTAGGCTTATTGATTGGTATTTATTAGCACTTTGGTAAAACATGGTGACCAGGGTCTGATGATGGGACTAAGAAGGTGGGTACGGGATCTCCTCAACGGACAACAGCAGACCCTTCGAGTTTAGGCTTATTGATTGGTATTTATTAGCACTTTGGTAAAACATGGTGACCAGGGTCTGATGATGGGACTAGAAGGTGGGTACGGGATCTCCTCAACGGACAACAGCAGACCCTTCGAGTTTAGGCTTATTGATTGGTATTTATTAGCACTTTGGTAAAACATGGTGACCAGGGTCTGATGATGGGACTAGAAGGTGGGTACGGGATCTCCTCAACGGACAACAGCAGACCCTTCGAGTTTAGGCTTATTGATTGGTATTTATTAGCACTTTGGTAAAACATGGTGACCAGGGTCTGATGATGGGACTAGAAGGTGGGTACGGGATCTCCTCAACGGACAACAGCAGACCCTTCGAGTTTAGGCTTATTGATTGGTATTTATTAGCACTTTGGTAAAACATGGTGACCAGGGTCTGATGATGGGACTAGAAGGTGGGTACGGGATCTCCTCAACGGACAAAAGCAGACCCTTCGAGTTTAGGCTTATTGATTGGTCTTTATTAGCACTTTGGTAAAACATGGTGACCAGGGTCTGATGATGGGACTAGAAGGTGGGTACGGGATCTCCTCAACGGACAAAAGCAGACCCTTCGAGTTTAGGCTTATTGATTGGTATTTATTAGCACTTTGGTAAAACATGGTGACCAGGGTCTGATGATGGGACTAGAAGGTGGGTACGGGATCTCCTCAACGGACAACAGCAGACCCTTCGAGTTTAGGCTTATTGATTGGTCTTTATTAGCACTTTGGTAAAACATGGTGACCAGGGTCTGATGATGGGACTAGAAGGTGGGTACGGGATCTCCTCAACGGACAAAAGCAGACCCTTCGAGTTTAGGCTTATTGATTGGTATTTATTAGCACTTTGGTAAAACATGGTGACCAGGGTCTGATGATGGGACTAGAAGGTGGGTACGGGATCTCCTCAACGGACAACAGCAGACCCTTCGAGTTTAGGCTTATTGATTGGTATTTATTAGCACTTTGGTAAAACATGGTGACCAGGGTCTGATGATGGGACTAGAAGGTGGGTACGGGATCTCCTCAACGGACAACAGCAGACCCTTCGAGTTTAGGCTTATTGATTGGTATTTATTAGCACTTTGGTAAAACATGGTGACCAGGGTCTGATGATGGGACTAGAAGGTGGGTACGGGATCTCCTCAACGGACAAAAGCAGACCCTTCGAGTTTGGACTTATTTGCACCTTGGTTAAACATGGTGTCCGTTGCATATAGTCGATCAAAAAATCATATTCTTTTGTTTTCCTTATTTTCATGAAAATCTCTTCGACGCGGGCGGAGCCGCGGGCAAAAGCTAGTTAATAATAAAGTAATAAGAAAGTCGTGTCTCATTGAAATTTGTGCGAAATTTTGAATGAAATGGGTTATTTTTAGAATTTTAGTCTGTCTGTCTGTCTGTAGTATGTATATTCCGATTTTAAATTCACATTTTTTTGTAAGATTTCTGTTGTGTGTGCATAGTATTAATTCCTTCTCTTGTTTATCCAGCGAAATCCTTCCTGCTCCAACGCTTTCGTTTTACCCATGGTCATCCTGCTCAGCAGAAGCGCGCCGCTTAGAAAATTCGCGGTTTCGAAGTGTTTTTATTTATTATTTTGGAATTAGAGGGATGTGTTTTTCATAAGACGGCCGTTTTATATTACATTTATATAGACGTTTATTTCAATATAAGTTTTACTGTTCAAAACTAAACATAGCTCACGTGAAATGATACTTAGATCATAGTTCAGACCGATCTTTGCGATTTAAATGGATCGAGCAAAATGTATAAAGAACATGTCTTCGCTATTTATTGGCTTGAAATGAATTTGAAAAGTAACGAAATCAGGATAACCCCCCTTAAGACTAATTTCATTATTCACTAAATTTCATTTCAAGATAGGTAACCGGAAAGTACCGTATAGGCTTCGGTGATCAGTCAGTGAATGATATATATAGCAGGGGCTAATGCAGCAAGTTTCCGGGTTACTCTTTGTATTATACGGCAAACTGTCGATTGGTGTATGTTGGTTAGGTCACCGAATACCTGCTGAAAAGAACCTGTGGCGAAGAACCTCAGACAAATTAGCAGCTGTGTTAGACCATCGATGGCCTTATCCCTCTGAGTTAATGGCTCTAAAACTAGCAGATCCCGAATTTGCAGGACTGCCTCATTAGACATTCTGTAACGTACACGAAAATCTTCTCCATCGTGTTTCGAAAATAAACAAACTCTGTTCGGGATAAGACGGCGGCGGGGAACATATTCCTCTGTATCAGATAATGACGATAGACTCGATAGAGACATGCTAAATTCACAGAAATGAACACTGAACACTGAAATCACAATTTTAATGGACTCTTTTGACCTATTAAAATTCTAATGTCCGAAACGTCAAAATAATGCTACATTAGGCGTTAATGGCGCTTTGTGCAACCAAAAATGCGATTTAATGGCTGGTTTGACATTTCGTTAGTTAACTTTAATGAAACATTAAAATCTCATCTAATTTGGTTTTATGCAACGATTTAATGTAAGATTAGTGTTTAAAGTCGTCTTTAAAATTTAAAGATCGCTTCTGCAACTGACTGTTAGTATGAAATTGAAAAGCCGTAACTTTTTATTGCGTTAAATAAACTTGAAACGTGATTTTTTTTCACCAGTATAAAACTGTATTAAAGAACAAAATAGATTTTTCAAAATAGACAACACCGATCCTAAAAGGGTTCTGCTTTTCCAAGAAGAGATGCGGAACCCTAGAAATACAATAATTGACTATGAAGTAAGATAACGAAACAGATTTAACGTAAAACAACAATACGATGTCTAGCATTAGAGCTTGTCTAAGTGTCCTATCGCGTGCATGAGACTTATACCATAGTATTAATAAGTAATAGTATTCTATCTCCATACAAACGGGTCGAAACGAACTCCCCCCCCCCCCCCCGAAACTCGGTACAACTCGGTTTTACAAATCATTGTTCTTTTCTTTTCAAATAGTTATAGATACAGCATTATTCTTGGACTTTATGTTACAAGTGCTATAGGAGCCAATAACTTACGAGGACGATTTGAAACACGAGCGTAGCGAGTGTTTTACACCTTATACGACTAAGTTATTGTCCCTTACCCACGTGTATTATGCTACAATTTTTAATGTGAAGTGTAAAATAAATAAAATTAAAGAAAAAGCATTTAAAATTGATAAAGTTGAATGTAAAATTGTTACAATTTTGTAAGATAAGCGTAAAACCACAGTTTAAAACCGGCCAAGTGCGTGTCGGACCATGCGCAGTGTAGGGTTCCGTAGTTGCCCAGTACATTTCATAAGTTGGTCTACTAATACAGATCGCGCCAAACTTCCATCAATCTTCATCGTTGTGTTTAGAGGGGATTAAAAGTTTGGCGCGACCTGTACTCCTAAACTTGTAAGTCCTACTTAGCTGTGATAGTTTTCCTTTTAATTCATTATATGTACTACTACTTCTGTGAATTTTTTCACTTATCTATAAACAACCGTTTAGCTGGCAGGGGGGAGGGACACTTGACTCTAACAAAAATTAGCACTTTAACGCTTAATTTTTCGCCAACGGATCCCTATGTAGAAAAATGGTTTTCACACACCCATAATGTTTTTGAATGACCTATCCAACGATACCCACACTATGGGATAAACGAGAAAAAAAAATTGTCCCCAATTTACGTGTACGGGAGATAGATGTGTACGGGAAAAAAATGTTAACCTTTTTGTCGGCATAATTAATATGAATACTCATACAAATACAAATTACAGCTTTCTAGTACTTTTATGAGGGCGGGCGGGCGGTGCACGAGTCTGCATTCTGAATAGCACGACAAGAAATGTTTAGCGGAATATTGCAAATTATATTCATATATCCATAACTTAGTGTTTTTTTATTAAACCCTAATTTAATTACACAAGGAATGTTTACAGGTTAGCCAACTTTAAGTTATATGAATAAAAAAATACCATCTAGCCACCCATCAGCACGGTTCGTCCACTGCTGTCTGCTGGACATAGGCCTTTCCTAGATTTCGCCTTTCTGGGCATCCAGCCGCCATTCTTCAGGTCATCGGTCCAGCGGGCACGAGGTCACGGTAAACAATACTGTACGTGGTCTCCATTAAGTAGGTACATATACTGAAATTGATTATAATTTTTATTTTCTTTAAATATTACTAGTTACAAGACAAAATAAAAACACAATTTTCAAAATATTTCGGCCTCTTCTGTCTTAAAAATTCTTAATCTTACTTACAGTATTTTCTTATAGTTTTTTACTTAAGAGAAAAAATTTTCGAAGAAAATTTATCATTTCTTACTTTCAGTTCTTATATACCTGCTATGTGATAATGGAAAATAAATGATTTCGCTTTAGTTGGTGTACCAAAATTCTCAGTACGTAAGTTAGAAAATTTCATAAGTACTTAGAACAAGTTTTTAGTAGACCTAAGAAATAAGATACACGGACGAACTCCGCACTTGGTTTACGATTTTAACTTTGACGTGATTGATAATCGAAGTTGCGTCAGAATACGTACATACTCGTACAATAACTTTCTAATCATAATGTAATAGTTTCTTTCTATATTTAGATTATTGACTTCGTACATATTTGATTGTAGGAATACCCTCGTCAGTTTTGATTCCTAAAAGGGGTTTGTGGATGACAAAGGAGTATCGACTTTAAAAAAACATCCAATTTTATTATTTACTAGCTTTTGCCCGCGGCTCCGCCCGTGTGTTATTCGGTTTAACGACATGATTTTTTCCGGGATAAAAAGCAACCTATGTGTTAAGTTGGGGTATAAGCTATATCCATTCTAAATTTCATCCAAATCCGTCCAGCCGTTTCAGCGTGAAATAGTAACAAACATACACACACACACACACACACACAAACTTTCGCATTTTTAATATTAGTGTGAAGTGTGATGAGATGAGATAACACAGCCTTGTCTTATATCACCACAAACGATTAATGCCCGCGCTAATTAGACACCTGATGTATTTATTATTATTAAATTTTTAACTTCCTTTGAAGAGGAACAGAGTGGTAAGGGCTAAAATTACGATGATGTTGGAACGGGGTGTTATTAGAGCTCATGCTCTTTACCAAAAAACTTTGAGACGATGCGGCATGTGTTTAGTATTCGTATCAATTTGCAGTAAAGTGTAGGTATCACGATGCATGTCCAAAACTTTGAGGCTGGTGTGCAGCTGCTAGGTACAAGGTGTGACTATTGGCGTAATTAGGATTTGTAGCGGAGGGAGCCGCCCCTGGCCAGGGCCGGATTTAGGGGAGGGCAACAGGTGCTGTAGCCCAGGGGCCTCCACACAAGAGGGGCCTCCACAAGTTTTTAATGTGTACACTAATTGTTTTTTCGAATAAATAACTCGCCGTATACCATATATAAAATACAGTAAGTACAATTTGCATAAAGATGCTAGGGCTCACGATGTTTTTTTTTATTTGTATTGGCTTTGCCCATTAGAACTATATCTTTCGTTTTATCTTTCTTTTTTAAGAAATGAAACTATACTAATTCAAAGAGTATTTCATATTTATTTATTTGCAAATATGTAAATTACACAGGTGATCAAGTATTGTTAAAGCACAAAATTTTTACCACCCACCTTACTTCGTTCTTGCCCAGGGGCCTCCCACTATAAAATACGGCCCTGCCTCTGGCAACTAATAAAGCCATCAACAAGTATCTGTTTTCGATTATGTATTTAGACAAAATTTAGATAACATGACGCCCATGTATTTCATGACATATATACAGAATTGTGATTAATTTCAGTGATATGCATTTTGACTGTCTAATCTAGGGTATTGTTTTTGGAAAACATGTTTGGATACATGTTCCTTGTTAGAAATAATTATTGAAATGTGGAAGACCACATTTGAAGACAAACACACTTTTTCTCCTCGTTTGACGAACAAGACTCATATGATTCTTCTTCGTCAAACAAACGAGGAACAAAACTCAAACAAATTTTATTAGATGGGTTTTAGCCATAGACATCTTAATATATTATTCCAATTCAGTGGTTTTAGCATTATCTGGATTTCGGATTTTAGAAAATTTTGTAATCAACCATTTTTAATAATATAAAAAAACATACTTTTTTCTCTTCACCAGAATCGACCCCTCTCTCATTGTGCGCTTTTTCGCTTGGAGTGACAGTGACAAGAATAAAATTTCCACAAGTTTGACAGATATCTTCCTTTTCTTGAAGCAACTATATTATGTTGTTGGCCATTTATCCGGTCCAACTTTACCGGACCAAAGGAAGGTACGCCAAAACCACCTTACCTGGATAAAGGGCACGAACAGCAGGCACCTTCAACTTCCGCGAAGATCCTCAATTCCTCATCTCAGTGATGTCATCGATATAATATATTGAAGATCAAGAACGCTGACTGACACGCGCCAAATGACGCCGTCAGCCATCGACGCAAGCGCAGCTCAAATAACGTCATCCACGTCATAATCATCAACGTCAGGAGCTTTTAAGTCCTCTGTCGGTCGGTGGGCCTATGACACTCATAATTAGGTCAAAATAATGTTATAGGTAAATATGTTTTAAAATCTAGACAAACAGGCGGACAAAGGACCAAAACTAAGAGGAATTTTATTTTCAACAAAATAAAAAAGACAAGAAAACATTTCACAAATAACCCTAAAAATACAGTGCGACACGGGTCTAAGCGAACGTGGCCAAAAGCAGAACTAACGGTGCCTTCATATAAAATGTCACAGTTTGACAGTTCGCCGCGCTGCTGTACAATGAGTGGGGGCGTTTGTATTTTATTGTCATTTAGATTGGGCAGTTTATAATATAACTTATAGATTATAATTGCACGACAGTTTTTGTTAGGTTGTTTATAAAATAACATATAATTTTACAATCTCACGCTAACATATATTTTTAGATTTTTTAATTTTTGTGAAACGAGTACAAGTGTTGTTATTCGTCGTGTTATAATTTTAGATTGCTCATTTCAGCTGGTTTCAGATTTTTTTCCCGCTATTTCCTAGGTAATGTAGTTCGCAGTATAATTATACCTTCTGAGTCCTCTAAATGCCATTGGTTCAGATGTTTCGGTATACTTATTTTTTTACTCCGCCCCCTCATACAGCAAGCTTCAGCAGACCACGACCCACCGTTTGAAAACGTCTGATCTACGTAATTGCAGTGAACCAACTGAATCAACACAAGCCGTCCATCTCCCATCTGTCGATAGATCAATAAAACTGCATACCGTTGGATGTTTTCCCAGTTTAATGTTACTTTAATGTGTGACTTCCCGTTTACTCCGCGTACAAAACGACTCCGGAATGTGCAGTTAGATTCTGGTTTCAGTTCTGAAAATGTCGGTGGTGTGAATTGTTTGATGATTTTCTCGAACGATTCAACGTGGGTTGACACTTTGACAGTTGATACTGATACTGTTTATACTTATCATACTTATGTTGTTTGAAATAACTATGTTTACGAAACGTGACGTCGTGGCACGAAGGCCTTGTCGGGTTGCACTTTTCGGAATAAAGGGTACGTGGGACGCACTATAAGTTTCCGGAATGAATATGAAAAAATACTATTAAAGGTACAAAATTAATTTATTGTTTTTCAAAATAATCTCCCTTGGCGTCTGTGCACTTTTTCATTCGATCAAACCAGTTTTGAAAACTTTTGTGCCACTCCCCTGTGGTGACCTCTGAAACGTGTTTTTCATACTCCTCGACAGCCTCTTCTGGTGATGAAAATCGTTGACCGCGTAATTGGTTCTTAATTTTTGGGAACAGAAAAAAGTCACAAGGTGCCAGGTCGGGACTGTAAGCAGGATGACTCATGAGTTCTACATTTTTCGTCTTCAAAAAGTCGTTTGTCTGTCTGGCCGTGTGAGAACTAGCATTGTCGTGGTGCAGGATGATACGGCGTTTACGGTTATTTTTACGGAGTTCGTCAATAACTTCCGGCAAACAAATGGTCTTGTACCAGTCACTATTCACGGTACGACGATTCTCTAAAGCAACAGTAGCCACGTGTCCAGTTTTATTAAAAAAAGAAGCAATCTTCCGCTTAGATGCACTTTTCACGCGCGCCACTTTGGTTGGTTTCGGCTCATCTTGAAAGACCCATACGCTCGATTGCTGCTTTGTTTTGGGATCGTAGCAATAAATCCATGTTTCTTCACCTGTTACTATGTCCCACACCAAATTTGACGCACCTTCGTTGAATCTGGTAAGCATGGCACTGCACCAAGTGACGCGGTCCGTTTTTTGAGCCTCGGTCAAGTTGTGTGGGATCCACCGCGAGCACAGCTTTCTCACACCCAAATGTTTGTGTAGGATTGATTGTATTTGACTCATGCCTATTCATATTCATATTCGTTTATTGCAATTAATTACATGTATGATAATAGGTAATAGTATTATAATTATGTATCAATGTAATTATACCCACAGGGTGTAACAATATCATGCACACAAATAAATTATATAAAATAAATTTGGATGGACAAATTATTTACAATTATAATCAAACAACAATGGACTCCGGATACGAATCATTACACTATTATTCTAATGCGAAAGTGCCAAACACTGAGCAAGTATGATAGAAGTTAAAGATCGCTGTAATTATAATATTCATTGAGGTCATATGGTGAGATTTTTAACAAGTAGCCTTTTAATGCATCAAGGAATTTAGATCCAGTGAGGCACTTAATTACACTTGGAAGCGCATTATACACCTTCACAGCAACCATTTTAGTGGATCTTGCACAAGCAGCTGTACGACAAGGGGATTGCTCAATGTCATATCTATAGCGCTCCCTTAACCTGTCACTGTGGCTAAGTGATCTAATAGGGAATTTGTCTGGATACCGCTTGATTAGTTTACATAGTTCAATTATGTATAATGCCGTAATCGTGTGAATTTTTAATTGCCTAAAATAATTTCTACAAGACACCGTGCTTGATGTCAACCCTACAATTATTCTTATGCAACGCTTCTGTAATATGAACAGTTTTTTTATGTCCACACTAGCACCCCATATTGACAAACCATAGAGTACCCTCGACTGGAAAAAGGCAAAATATGCCTGAAGTGCAGCACGTTTTGTTGCTACATGAGTTAGCATTCTAAGGGCGTAACAGAAGCTACTAAGTTTGCATTGTAAGGCTTGGATGTGGTACTTCCAATTCATAAATTCATCAGCGTGTACTCCAAGAAACTTGGCCTCGGATACAAATTCCAAAGTTTTGAGTTCCAGAGTGACACTAACATCCATAATTTGCGTATTGTAGTTTCTAAAGTGAATCATTTTAGTCTTATTTACGTTAGTGCTTAATTTAATATCTCTGAACCAATTTATAATAGCAAAAATGGAATGTTGGATTTCACTTGCTAAGTCCTTATCACTACCTCTTTCAAAACTGAAGAAAACCGACACGTCATCGGCAAACATTACCACTTTGTTGTTTGACACCTGTGGCAAGTGGTTAATATATAGTAGGAAGAGGATTGGGCCCAATATACTACCCTGAGGGACGCCTTTCTGTAATACTAGTGATTCAGACTCTACATTTACCAACATATCATTACTGTCTATGATAGGAAGTAGGACACTTTGCTCACGGTTTGTAAGGTATGAAAAGAACTACTCATTAACCTTGCCACGCAGACCGTATCTGTTCAGCATCTCAAGCATTATACCGTGGTCGATACTATCGAAAGCTTTGGATAAATCTAATAGGACAGTCACTATATTTTGTTTGCCATCCAAGGCTTCTGACACAAACTCCGCCATGTCAAAGATAGCATCCACTGTCGAAAGATCTTTCTGGAATCCAAACTGTTCCCTTGCTAGTATCCTATGAAAAGTGAGGAATCTACGAAGCTGGCTTAACATTAACTTTTCAAATATCTTAGAAAAAACAGTCAACTGCGAGACGGGTCTATAATTATCGACGGCCAGTCTTGAGTCTTTCTTATGTATAGGTTTTATTTGAGCTCGTTTTAATCTACACGGGAAGACACCTTCCCTGAAGGAAAGATTGATAATGCATAATAGGGGTTCAGCGATAGGGTTAATTATAAATTTAACGACCCTAGGAGGTATACCATCGTATCCACACGATTTCTTATTTTTAAGTGAGGACACTGCTTTTGGAAGGTCATCTTTTGAGACCGGTTTTAGGAACATAGTTTCGTTACTAAAATGTGGTAATTTTATTGGATCGGTTGAGGCCCTGGGAGCATCCACACCTGGGTCGGTAAAAAAACTATTAAACAACTGAGCAGCTTCTAAGTTATCAAGCACCACTTTAGTACCATCCGTTAGACCTTTATAAATATTAATTTCATTTAGCTTATTTCCTTTGATGGTTTTATTGATGAGTTTCCAAGTAGATTTTACTGCGTCATCAGATTTTAGGATTATTTCTTCATTTGCTTTTCTTTTTGCGTGACCAATGACCCTTGATAAGACTAAACAATATGCCTTATAAAAACGAAGTAGTTCATCGGAATTTGATCTTTTTGATTGAATGAATAAATCTCTTTTTGTCTTACATGATTTCTTTATACCCGGTGTAATCCACATATCTTTTTTCATCTTATTGTCACATCTAACTTTGATTTCTGGACAATAAATATCAATAGCTTCAGTTAAAATATCGAGAAACTTCTCAAAAGCCATATTGCAGTCTGTTGATTCAAATATTTCAGTCCATGATCTACTTAGTAGAAAATTATTCAGCCTAAGAAGATTTTCATCTTTAAAATCTCTGACAAGTTTAAAGAGTCTTTTAGTAGTTTTGCTGATTCGGACGTTGAAAGAAGCAAACTGAAGAGTATGGTCAGAAATACCAACCTCAGTGACAGTCGCATCCTTCAAAACGGAATTTGACAGTATATTGTCGAGGCATGTTTCACTGTGGTTAGTGATACGCGTCGGTACATGGATAAACTCTTTGACATTAAACGATTTTAAGAGAGACAGAAATGCCAAAGACTCCGAGTTTTTAGATAAAATGTCAATATTATAATCTCCGCAGATTATTACTTTTCGCTCTTTATGTTTAAAAATTGTGCTCAGGACGCCCTCCAAATGATCCAAAAAACTATCGTTTTCCTTCACGGTTTTAGGTCTATACAAACATAGTATAAAGATACCATTTAGATCTATTCCACATATTTCAAAAATATATGGAATCGTGCATTTATTAATATAGGTCAGATCCCTATACTGAACATCAATTCGTAGGTAAATACACACCCCCCCCTTGCTCCTATTGTTTGAGCGACATTTCTAAGGATGTGCGAATTTCATGGTAGGTCACATGCCTGTCTGTTTCAATCATACGGCGCACAGCATCGATGTTTTTGTTGGTCACAGCGGTGGACGGCCGACCATCGCGAGATTCGTCACTGAGATTGATACGACCACGCTTGAATTCTGCAAACCAGCTATAAACAGTCGTCTTGCATGGTGCTTCATTGCCAAAAGCTGTTTCAAGCCGAGCGATGCTCTGTTGAGCTGTCAAATTACACTTAAAATCGTAGAAAATCATACTACGAAAATTTTCGCGAGTTAAATCCATGTTGATGCAGACACACAATTTTTTAAATGGCGCCACAAGATAAAAACAAAAGACAGTCAGATGAAACAAACTGCATTCTACAGCCAAAGAGTTCTATTTTCAAATGTTGCAATAAATTTTTAAATATTGTTTATGTAAGTG
Organism: Ypsolopha scabrella; assembly: GCA_910592155.1. Classification (NCBI taxonomy): domain Eukaryota; kingdom Metazoa; phylum Arthropoda; class Insecta; order Lepidoptera; family Ypsolophidae; genus Ypsolopha; species Ypsolopha scabrella. Next base: position 5,979,954 of record OU342973.1, on the reverse strand, counting down.
GCCAGTTCCGGAAACTTTTAGTGTTACCTATGTATGATCGTATTTTTGTGATTATACATATAGGTACATACTTAGATACTCATGCCTGTCTCCTGGGCAGACCATTGATTTCCATCTGCTACGATCGTGACACATCTCTTTTGCTTCTTCCACACATCAATCAGTCTAGTCTAAGTTGTTGGCTCTTCATTGTTTGCCAATTTGTTCTATGGCGAATTTTGTGATTATTTTAAAATATTGTTTCTTTACATAAAGAAAAGATAAAAATAAAATAAAAAAACAGTCAAGTGCGAATAAGACTCGCGCACGTAGATTCCGTATTTTGTCACTTAAGAAAATGGTATTTAAAACATTAACCAAAACGGTTTATGACCACAACAAAAAATTCATTGTACTAAAAATTTTCAAAGGGGCATACCAGAGGTATGTAGAGGTATAATATATTACATAATTATATTGTCGTTACATTTTGTAAGGAAATTTTATAAAAAATACTTTTGTTTTAGTGAATTTCATATCGCTATACTTTTTTTTCTGTTATCCTCTAATTATCTTCACCTACCAATCCTACTATTTGATTTACTCCCTACTTACGTGAATAATCATAATTTCAGGTGAAGTCACTTAATTTTATGATTATTAGTTTTCTCAGTAATAGCTATTATTTAACTTATTTTTGAGAATTTTCATAAGTAATTGTAAAATATTTATTGTTTTTCTAAAATTTTTACGTCATACCCTATAATCTCGAATTATTTTGGTCTACCAATTCCGGAGATAAGGGTACAAGCCCCCTTCCCCCCGAACTTATTCAGGGGCGAGTAAGTGGACATAAGCTCTCAAACAGGCACGACCAGGTGGCACACCATGCCTTGGTCGGACCATAACTATTGTAATAATGTGTGTCAATAGGTGACAGCCATCAGCGTCGCTGGTGCAAGGGTTTCGGCACCGCGCTCACCAACCCGCCTACCCAGCGCGTGTGCGTATGGGCATTTCATCCAGGAGGACCGCCAAGAGGGACGAAATCTTGGAAAAGCCTATTGTACAGCAGTGGACGAAACATATGATGCATTACAATTTTTTGCGGTTACTCGAAGATTTTTCTAAAATTTTAGAAGTAATCATAGCAAAATTAAACATTTATAATTTTTACATTCTGCTTCTATTGCAAATTCTACCTTCAATTTAATAACCATATTGGAATTTTAGGAGAAAAAATTTATCCTCACTTTTAGAGTAACAATGTTTTGAGCAATTTTGAATCGTTCAATATTTTTATGACACCACTTTATGTGGGTTAATCCACAGACATCCTATTTTAGTACTAAAATACAAGAAAGTCATATTATAACGCTCGCTGTGACATACGCACGCACGGATGAACTACGAAGTCTCATAATGGTTCCGTACCCGAATAGTGGCAAACGAGACCCTATTACTAAGCCTCCGCTATCTGTCTGTTTGTCTGTCTGTTCTGTCTGTCCGTCCGTCCGTCACAGGGGCCTACAGCATCAGCCATAATATGTAGACAGTTGAAATTGACACAGGACATGTAGTACTATTGTCTTCACCACGACAAATAATTTTAATAAATTAAAAATATGAAAAACAAAGTGGTACCCCATACAAGAAATCGTGAGAAAATTATATTTTCCATGGTTATTTATTTCGGCTCTATCTTAAAGACGGTAATACATACAAGTTTAATAATTTGGTCAGATTGTTATACATAATCTAAAGTAAAATTATAAATAATAAAATTTGGGTTCCCTGCTCACAGGATGCCGGATTATTTGACAGGCGCTATCATTTTAGCGGCATTTTTTGACGCCTTTATGTTGCTATGGTGTCTTTATTGTTGTTGTTTCTTACCCGTTTTGTGTGGTAGTACAGAAGCTTTTGTGTGCGATTCCGGCACGCACTTAGCCAAATTATTACCCTCCAGGTACAGATCCTTAAAACGAAGTTGGTATATAAGTACTGAAAATAATGAATGCTGCACTGCTTCTTTTTAAATTTTATATTGCATTTCAAATTAATTTGCGCCAAATCCGCCATTATCTTTAAAACCTTTCTGATGTTTGTTTTATCCCGTGCCTAAACCTTGGACCTTTTTGCCAATTTTCTCAACTCGACAAGTGGATTCGACTGCTTGATTGGACATTTCAATTTCTAAACGATTTTCTTTTTTTTTCCAAGTTCCAGTCTGCGAGTCACGTTGATGAGTTAGGAAAGCTATCCTAACCCGCCTATAGCTAAGCAAAAGTTTATTTGTTATTGTCAGATGGTTGATCAAGAGAAAAATTATATAGTTGTATAGATCTATGTAATAAAAGGTGGTAGAGCTAATGCCGGGCTCGACTGTGGAGGTACCACCATCTTACTCGCAAATCCTCCCGAAGTTATTCGGGGGAGAGTAAGAGGACAGCTCTCAGGCAAAACCAGGCGGCCCACCATTGTCTGGGACCGATGGATGGCGGTATATCCATCCCCAATTGCCAGGCCTTATATAAATTAGACTGGTGACGGGCAGCGGTGTCACTGGTGCAAGGGTTTCGGCACCGCGCTCACCAACCCGCCTGCCCAGCGTGTGTGAGTATGGGCATTTCTTCCAGGAGGACCGCCAAGTGTGGGGAAATCCTGGAAAGGCCTATGTCCAGCAGTGGACGAAACAGGCTGATGGATGGATGGATGTAATAGAAAATAAATTGTACACAATTCTGGCAGGTGTTGAGGATAGTGGCCATTATTTCTTACAAATATGCGCTGACTGACATTCGCTTTTATTCACTACTAGCTTTTGCCCGCGGCTCCGCCCGCGTGTTATTCGGTTTAACGACATGCTTTTTTCCGGGATAAAAAGTAACCTATGTTTTAAGTTGGGGTATAAGCTATATCCATTCTAAATTTCATGCAAATCCGTTCAGCTGTTTCAGCGTGAAAGAGTAACAAACATACACACACACGCACAAACTTTCGCATTTATAATACTAGTAGGATAGGATTAATTTTTATTCTCTAGATTTGCACAAACATTTGTTTTTTGACCTACCATTATAATTTCCATAAATGACTCAAAAATCATTTAAAATATCATTAATTATTATACATTATAGATAATTTAATATATTCATTATTCACCGCGTTAAGTTTTTATATTTTCGTGAGTATCGGTAAAGTTACTTTCTACATCTGTCATGGACGGAATGGCCGTGTAAACCAAAATTTTAATGTACTAAGAATCACTATATTATTATTATCATAGAGATAAAGATGTCTAATATTGATTCAGTCACTAAATGTTGGTAGGTAACTAATTAAGTTGAATAGGTGCTTCCATAAAAACTAAAATAACTGAATGCTTGACATAAGATCTCACAATTATTTTACAGTGGAATCCGCGTTGCGAGACTTGAGATTCTTTGTACATTTTATCTTTTTGATGGGATCTTAATGTCCCAAGAAGCTGTGACCTGACTAGGAAACCCATTTAGCACATTGATACAGTAGTACCTAACCTTCGTAACGTTCACAACATAACAAGGAAGAGGCCAGTCTGGATGGCAATATTCCAGCTGTTTTATATGATAACAAATGAACGTCTGTCCGTCTTACGAAACAGAACAGCTGAACACATTAAGATATATCTAGATTAGTCGGAAAAATTTCCGTAATTTGGGCCGTAACAAAACTGACAAATTATGTCGTTACCAATATTAGGTAGAACACAAGTTTAAGAGGCCTGTAGCCCGGCGGCTTTAAGTCAGTCGCGCACGGGGTCCCTATGCTTGCTACTTCATTCTACATTCAACTTCGGATTATAGAGCACTGACTGTTATTGGTTGGCCCGAACGTTCATTTCCCGAGCTCGTACGGAACTAACCGAACACTAAGCTAACGCGAGACAAAATTCATGTCTTGAAAAAACTCGAGAATGGTTTTGGGTCTTCCTATGATTTCAGGAGAAATATCCCAAAAATCGAAATAAAACAAAAATATTTTTGAATGGTATGAAATATACTATGCTGTGAACGTAAAATGATTTGATTTGTTGTATCGCTTCTAGGATATTACGGTACATAAACATTCATGAAAATATGTGTAAAATCCAGGACTTAATACGCTTGTAACTTTTGTATGTATTTGATTGTGATAAATGTTTTAGGTTCAAGTCATGGAAATTGTATGGGATATGTTGAAAAAGAAAAAATAATAAGCAAGTACCTATCAATATGGATATTATCAGCGAACAGCGCTCGGGTGGGAGTTCAGGCGAATAGAATCGCCTTAACTATTCGTGCCTTGCAAACAATTAGACGGGCACGAAGTGAATATCCAGATTTGGTTTTAGAGGGTATCATATGAACGGCTCGTTATAGCTGACACTGAGCACCTCATTTTGCGGAACTCTATGACGAATTGACGATTCATTATTGTTTCAGATGGCGCGCTAGCCGTGGTTGTTACGTTACAACAACCGAAACATCGTGTGCTCACAAAACAACAGTTTTTTAGGTAATAAACGGTTTTTGGGCGAAATTTTATTACATACACTACATCTTCGATGAATTCGAGTTATGGTTCTTGCTGGAATGTCATCTTGAACAAGTACACATTAAATCTTGTACTATTGTAAATATATTTGTAGAAGAAAATACATAATTTCGATGTAATTTGTTTAATACTTACATCTTTCTGCAGACTGCAACTATCTCTTCATAAATATCACGCTGTTTTTTTACTGAATCAATAAATATCTATGTAGCATAGATAACAAGACCATACGTCCCGCTTTGGGCGGGACAGTTCCGATTTTAGGCTTCTGCCCCTCTGTCCCTAAATACCCCCCTTTGGCAAACAGAACAATTTGTTATGATCATGAAGATTGCTGTAATTAATTATGTATAATGTAATTAGGTGGTAGAGCAGGTTCCGGGCTCGACTGTGGATGTACCACCACTTACTCGGCAAATCCTCCCGAAGATATTCGGGGGAGAGTAAGAGGACAGCTCGCAGACAGGCACAACCAGGAGGCAAAATCTTGGAAAGGCCTATGTCCAGCAGTGGACGAAACAGGCTGATGAATGGAAAAAAAAAAATGCACCTGTCGAAATATTTTTTTCCCTATTGAACAAAAATGGACAAGTGAAGAAACGTAGTTGAGTGTCGCAATTTTGAAGGCAAGTTTTATAAGCACGGGTAATATAAACAAAACATGGTCTCAATTCTACTTCTGCTTGAAGACAAAACCTGATGTTTTGAAATTGATTTGATCCTCCGACAAATATAAAACTGCCCAGATTTTAGATGTCATTACTCATCAAGTTCTCAGCTAAGTATGTTTATGTTGTATTATAAGTTATATCATCTCTTATTTTATAACACCTAGTAAATTACCAAATTTCTACGAAATTCCGCAAACGTCCTGCTCTGAGGGAATAAATTAATGGTCACGGCAAGCGTAGACCTCTCCACGAGGAACTGACGTGCTCTGCAGCTGGATTCTTCTCTTGTGTCTAGTAGTTATTACTGAACCAAACCATCGTGAACCTGTTCATCCCTTTTTCCGAGTAACATCTTGATATTTTGCTTGGACAGTCCCGACTTCAATTCTCTAATCGCATATGAGACATAACATCAAGAATATGAGAAAAAATATCTTGTTCCATACAAAAACTAAAACAATAATTTACAAATTACAAACTACAAACAAAAAGAATAATTCATCATAACAAAAAAAAACTAGAAGTAGCGTCCTTGTGTTGTGACAGCGGCCATCCAAGAGCAATGTCGAACCAAAATAGAAGTCACACAACGAAAATAGTTCCACGGCGCACGGAATTCTCGTCTCTATTAGTTGGGAAAAAAACCCAACTAGCGCCCGATGACGGAAAAACATGGTTTGTCTTCAGAAGCTGTTGGATGGAAACCTGCCAAGCAACCGGGTGGATACTACCGGAATACCAACAATATGATGTAGCGTCACAATTCTTTAAAAGAAAAATGTAAATTGTACATTTAAGTACCATACATGAAAGTGCCGCTGTTCTAGCTCATTTTATTTTGCTATACATACATACATATATTATTAAATGTATCATAATATTCTTAATATATGTACAGTGGAGCCCTACTAGCAAATCCCCCCGAAGTTATTCGAGGGAGAGTAAGAGAACAGCTCTTAGGCAAAACCAGGCGGCCCACCATTGCCTGGGCCCAATGGATGGCGGTTTATCCATCCCCAATTGCCGGGCCTTATATTAAACAGACTAGTGACGGGCAGCGGCGTCACTGGTGCAAGGGTTTCGGCACCGCGCTCACCAACCCGCCTGCCCAGCGTGTGTGAGTATGGGCATTTCTTCCAGGAGGACCGCCAAGAGTGGCGAAATCCTGGAAAGGCCTATGTCCAGCAGTGGACGAAACAGGCTGATGGATGGATGGATGGATGGAGCCCACATCAAGCTAAACACTTTCAGTATAAGCTGACCTCCCATTGATAGGCTTCCCGTACAATGAGAGGTCAGCTGATGTGGGCTCCACTCTACAATGGTATCCAAATTAATAAGGTCGGTGCCAACGACCTATAGATACTTAATATAGCTCGTTGTTCGGTGCACATTTTTTTGTAATTCATATAATAACTTGGTTGTATTGAATCCTTCAGAAGTTTTGACTCTCATACATTTTTACGGTTCCATACACGAAGGTTGCCAAACGGGACACTGCTACTAAGCCTCTGCTGTCTGCTTGTCTTTTCGTCTGTCACGAGGCTCTATAGGTAGCCAGTAGACATTTTACAGAAATGGCCTCTATCAAGCCGGTTTGTATGCACTTTATACACTTTGTACTTTTAACATTTTATCACCATGTATAAACAAAATCCTAATTATAAATATAATATGGTGTCGCCGTAAAATCGCGTAAACCGAATTATAGCGTAAAGGCCGATCCATTTCGCGGTCATACGAAAAAGCGACATGAAACCAGTTACGAAAGTCTTTGAACAGAGAGTCAAAAAAATTGTGCATTCAAAAAAGCATTTTTGCCATTTTACGCTAATACATTGTAGGTAATGTATCTGGCCCTGACTTCTAATCAGCCAGCCCAGCCCCATGTTGACCCAAAAGGCACAACAAACTCATAGTTACAAAAACACGTACAATAATATAAAACGCTTACAAATTAATCAATTAAAATAGGTTAATCGAGCGCCCATTTTGCGATCAAAGTGAGAACGGACGGTAACAAAATTAAATTGTTGATTTTAGACTAGTTTTGTTTTATCTGTGTTGCGATGAGATTGGTTCTTGTTTAACCTGTGAGCAGTTTTAGGTAGTTAAATTAGGTCGCCTGACTATGCTAAAAGTGGATAAAATACATGACACAAATATTTAATTTGTATTTTATTATAATAATAATTTGGCCAAGTGCGTGTCGGACCCGCACACAAAGGGTTCCATACCATCACACAATACTGCTACGGAACCCTAAAAACATACATATCAACAATATACAACATTAAGGCGACAAAATATAAGGCCGTAAAATGGTAGTGCATATAGAACCCTCTGAGTGAGGAACGCTGATTTCACTACTTCTTAGGGTTCCGTAGTAACTGAAAGGTAAAAGGAACCTTTATGGTGAGACTCCGTTGTCCGTCCGTCCGTCCGTAAGTCACAGCCTCATAACTTTAGCACCGTTAAAGATAAGCAATAGCATTCACATTCCTACACAATACGGTACAAAAATAATTTGAAAATTTTAAATTGTTCAAAATATTTCCTATACAAAAGTGAGTAAAATAAAAAAATATATCCTAAAAACACAATATGGGTATCAAATTCTAGATATTAAAGGGCTGATTATAAAAATATATACTTTTACTATAGTTACTGGCACGGTTTTATAAACATCTTTGAAAAACCACAAAAAAATTCATGTCCCCCCCTTATTTCCGAAACTGGTAAACCGAAAAAAATTAAAAAAGTGACGATTTTAGACCATATTTGGCTAATTGGCAGGAAAAATATAAGGGATTAAAAAAAAGTTGATAACAAATGAGAAATATGAAAAAATGTAAAACAAATAATTTTTTTACTAACAAAAATACAATATGGGTATCAAATTCTAGATATTAACTCTAAGCTCACACATAAGAAAGACAACAAAGATCATGGACGCTGCTAGCCTCGTATGTCGGATGAAGCCGGTCACTGTCGATGAAATAAAACGAATCATTATGAGACTTAAAAACACAAGCAGCACAGGTCACGATGAGATACCTGTTAACTTACTTAAGCATTGCGCTGACGAATTTAGCCAGATATTATGTTTCCTTACCAATTTATCGTTCGATGAAGGTGAATTTCCTGACGAATTAAAATTATCTAAAATAATACCTATTCATAAAAAAGGCTCCGTACTTAATCGAAATTTTTAAAGACCTATTGCACTTTTGTGTACTTTCTCAAAAGTATTTGAAAAAGCTGTTAGTTTACGCTTGACCATGTATCTCGAAAAAAATAATATTTTAGACAGCGATCAACATGGTTTTAGAAAAAAGCACTCGACTATACTGGCTGTATATAAATATGTAGATAAAATTGTATCCTACCTCGACAAAAAGAAATATGCAGTGGGTCTTTTGCTCGATATGTCGAAGGCATACGATCGAGTTTCCCATGCCATCCTCGTGTAGAAGCTGGAGTCAGTTGGCGTGCGCGGCACACTGTTGCAATGGTTCAGGTCCTACCTGCGCGCGCGGCCGCAGCGCGTGCAGCTACTACATTGGGATCATGACGCCGGCATAGTGTGTGACGTCACTTCCGATACGATACTAACTGACCACTGTATTCCGCAAGGAAGCGTATGAAGATGTATTCTCTTCTTAGTGTACATAAATGCCTTACCTAAAATTTTACAGGATGAGTACTGTGTACTATTTGCTGACGATGTATCAATTTTGTTTGCAGTAGAGGACGAAATTGAGTTTAATGGTAAAATTAAACAAACTTTGTATACTGTTACAGACTGGCTGAAAAATCAAAATCTCGAAATTAACCTCAATAAAACCAAAATTATTCCTTTCCACCCTTACCAAAAAAAACAATTAAACCTAAAACTTGACTATAATGGCTGTGTCATAGAAGTTGTAAAAACTTTCAGACTTTTGGGGATTGAAATTGATACATGCATTAACTGGAAAGCCCTAGTTGGAAAAATTCATAAAAAAATGAACCAACTTAAATACGCACTACGCGAAATAAAAAAGTCAACTGACTCGGCGACTACGATAACTGCCGTAGTAGGCTACGCCTACGCTTGGCTGAAGTATGGTATAATACTGTGGGGAAATAGTACGGAATTTGAGAAGCTCTTCATATCCCAAAAAAGCTGCATAAAAATAATAGCAAAAATAGCACGGAGACAGAGCTGTAAACCATTTTTCAAAAAATTTAAAATATTAATTCTGCTATCATTGTACATACTGGAATTGTGTATATTTGCACGTAAGCATGCTTACCTTTCTACTAAAAAATCAGAAACAACAAGCCGCTCCTATAGGTATAAGGATCACTTGGTGCTTCCAACTTCACGGCTTAAGGCTCTCAGCCATAATACCCAACAGATGACAATAAAGGTATATAACAAGCTGCCAAATAATATTGAGAATATAAATAGTGATAGTGTGTATATAAACAAAATTAAATTGTTTTTGTCTGAGAAAGGTTAATTACTCTGTGGATGAAAATGTATTATTTAATTAATTGTACAAGTTATCAACTTATTTATTAAGTTTTGTTCTATTATTTTAATTTAATTTGTGTGTATTCTTTAGTACTGACATAACTGACATTACATTTGAATGTAAATATAATAATCATAATTATGTAAATAGTTAATTTAATGTCATGCATGTCCTATCTTTTGCAATACCGACAAGGTCGAATATCTATGTGCCTACTATTTATACCTACTCATATTCCGCAATAAAGATTTATGATTTATGACGGACGGACGCTGCTGAGAGAGGGTGCTACACTGACACCCTCGCGACTCGCGCCGTCCTCCCGGCAGACCTCGACGACGTTGGCGAGACGATATCGAGGCGACAGTAGGTTACACCATAGACCATATCGAGTTTTGACAGCTCGATATACACTGTCTGTTAGATCAACAGAGTGAGCACTGTATCGAGCGCTATCGAGCTCGATGTGACTTGCTATGCTAGACTAGCTGGACGAGACTGGCTAAGGATAGAGACACTTGGTGCTAGTGCCAGATAGAGGAGACCTTTGTCCGGAAATGGACTTCCCTATAAAACTGAAAACCTATAAAAGTGAAATGAAAACGATTTGTTGTGGTAACCGTTGTTTGTTTTTTAATAAGTAATAGGTATATGTAATTTCACTATGTAACCCATAGTAATATATGTAATAACACGTATTATGTACATATAATTAAGTCAATTTGAAAATAAGGGCTATATTATTATTATTATTATTATCTTTAACGGTGCTGAAGTTATGAGGCTGTGACATACGGACGGAGTCTCACCATAAAGGTTCCTTTTACCTTTCAGGTACAACGGAACCCTAAAAATGTATGGAGTTTTGGCAGACAAAATGGGTCTTTACGATCGAGAAGGCTAATTGGACAGACTGAGAATAGGCCTTGTATCCTACTGCCCGATATTTTTAAACACTTGTATTTTTTGTACTACTCAAGAATGCAGTAATTTAATTTGATACTGCTATATTACTCAGTGAAATAGAATGACAAAGTGTATTATTTACATAGCTATAATGCAGTTACCCAATTTTGCTAGTTAATAATGCAGTAAGGTACGTCTTTACTGCATTTTTCATTAGTAGTGCCCTTTTAAACCACACTAAGCAAAAAATGTTTTTTTCGTTATTTAACTATCTAATAAACTATTGATATAATAGGTTGGGGAAAAACTCTTTTCGCAAATAGTATGTATGAACTCTTTGACTATACCATTTGTATCTGACTGGTTTTGGTATTATTAAAAGGTTTAAATGTTTAAAAAGATAATTCCAAATCCAAATTAGGTAAAATGTGTGATTTTCATTTGTTTTTCTTACTGTTAAGATGAGTGAATCTAATGAAGAAATTCGATACATTTTAAAATTTTACTACAAAAAAGGTAAAAATGCAACGCAATTCGCGAAAAAAATTTGTGATGTTTATGGACCTAGTGCAGTGTCTGTGAGAGTAGCACAAATTTGGTTTAAGCGTTTTCAATCCGGAATTTTGATGTCAAAGATGCACCTCTGGGCGCCCTGTTACGGATAAATTGGATGCCATTTTTGAAAAAGTGGAGCAAGATCGGCATATCAGTAGTTACGATGTAGCTGAAGAACTGGGGATTGACCACAAAACAGTTTTGGCGCATTTGAAAAAAGCTGGGTACACAAAAAAGCTCGATGTTTGGGTGCCTCATGAGCTCACTGAAATAAACTTAATGAACCGTGTACTCATTTGTGATTCTTTATTACAATGTAATGAAACCGAACCATTTTTGAAAAACCTGATAACTGGTGATGAAAAGTGGATCACGTACGACAAGAACGTGTGAAAAAGGTCGTGGTCAAAGGCTGGTCAGGCTTCACAGACTCTGGTGAAACCCGGGTTATCTCGCAACAAGGTAATGCTGTGTGTATGGTGGGATTGGAAGGGCATTATTCATTATGAGCCGTTACCGCCAGAGAGGACCATCGATTCTGAACTCTACTGCGAACAACTGATGAGATTAAAGCAAGAAGTTGAGAGAAAGCGGCCGGAATTAGTCAACAGAAGGGGTGTGGTTTTTCATCATGATAACGCTAAACCTCACACATCTTTAGCCACTCAGCAAAAATTAAGAGAGTTTGCCTGGGACGTATTAATGCATCCGCCGTATAGTCCTGACCTTGCACCTTCAGATTTCCACTTGTTTCGGTCTCTTCAGAATTCTTCAGGCAGTGTCAGGTTAACATCACGAGAGGACTGCCAAAACCACTTGTTGCGGTTTTTTGATCAGAAGCCCCAGAATTTCTATAGCAATGGGGTCATACAAGATACTATACCCTACCTACAAGATGGCAGAAAGTTATCGAGCAAAATGGCACCTACAAACTTTAGTTAAATTTAAATAAACTTTATTAAAAAATGTTTTGAATTTTCATATAAAATGCGAAGAAACTTTTTCCCCAAGTTTCAGTAACAAAGCAAACACGGTATATTTAAAATTTCATTCAATTTGAACCAGTAGTTTAAGAATTATAACTAGTCAAAGTTTCTCAATTTTGTCACTCACTCACTAATTGACTGACTGAGCGATCATCAAAACTCTAAGGCACTTCTAGCAGACATAGAAGCTTCAAATTTGGAATACAATTAGTGTTTAGTGTATAAATCAAGGAAAAACTAAAATATTTTGCAATTTCGGTCAAATTTTCTAGATACACCAACTGCATAAATAACTTTGTAATCATATATAAATAAACTTTTTACGGTAGAAGAACTAAGTTGCGAGACTTGTTTTTTTTTTCAAGTTTTGTTTTTGATGGCATCCCCATTTCAAGTCTGACATTTAATTTCAGGCCTTCATCGATTGTTCGGATCTATGAATAGTCGTCGGCCCAAGACGGACCATCTGGCTACATCAAATGTGATCTGGCAATAAAGCAACGCCTTTTTGAACTATTGTTTATGTATCTACTCATTCGCGACCATTCACGGCGCTGGTCGAGGACAGTTACTTACTATACCGGGTGTACAAGCAAAGTCAAGAATCCTTTAAGGGTATGTTAGTGTGATCGGTAAAGATATTATTTTAAATACTGGGATCTCTAAATAAAGTACCAGTACCTCACAATGAGACGACTTTCTTTACTCAAAATACACTAATCGCGTGGACACCCTCACTGGTCGCTGGCCACTCGGATGAGGGGTGCGGGTTGCGGGGTACAATTAGATGTGTGGGGAGGCCGGTGAGCTGCGTAGCCATAGCTTAGAAAAATGATGGAATTTTTGGTGAAAATTCAAGGTATATATTTTTTTCTCGTAATGACATCAGAATCGTGTATACTTTCATACCCTAAAGGGATTCTTGACTTTGCATTTACATCCTGTATACAACATATTTGTAAAACTTTGCAAGTATCTACACAACAAATATTTTCGTTTATTGTTTGGCATTATTTACAATGTGGAAGTACCCATATCCGTAACCACAGACTACTTATCTGTGACTTATCCAGTCCGTAACTAAGTACGCCCAGGGGTGTACTAACTGCTCCCCCCAGAGTACCGTATGCTTCACCATACACATACAAAGCTAAAAAACCGGCCAAGTGTGAGTCGGGCCACGCGCAGTGTAGGGTTCCGTAGTTGCCCGGTGCATTTCATAAGTTAGTCTACTAATACAGATCGCGCCAAACTTCTAGTCATTTAGAAGAACGGCCCATACATTTTCGTGTTTAGAGGGGGCTAAAAGTTTGGCGCGACCTGTACTCGTAAACCTGTAAAGCCTACTTATTAGCTAGTTTTCCTTTTAAATTCATTATATACACTACTTCTGTGAATTTTTTCACATACCTATAAACGACCGTTTAGCCGGCAGGAGGGGGGGACGCTTGACTCTAACAAAAATTGGCACTTCCAAGCTTAATATTTCACCAACGAATCCCTAAATCGAAAAATGGTTTTCACACACCCATAATGTTTTTGAACGACCTATCCAAAGATACACCACACTATGGAATAAACGAGAAAAAAAAATCATCCCCAATTTACGTGTACAGCGGGAGATACCGTATAACCATATACCGGGTGTAAATAGAGTGCTACCATTAAATGAAACCACATATTCTACCGACCCTACTGAACCACTTTTCCCAAGAGTCATACCGACGGACACCCTTAGCTTAGGAAATAATTGAGATCCAAACAAAAATGCGTGAACCCTAACGCACCGATATACGGGCGAGTATCGAGAGAGCGTCGTCCGTGAAACAGCTGTTCCGGTGCAGCTTTCTAAAATAGACCTTCCTCCTACGAGATAAAGTCTTTGAGTTACAGTTGAATTTCTTTTCTCTGAAGATTTGCGCGGGTTTTTTTTCGAATAGTTGTTTAGTATGATCAGTAGAGTATGTGGTTTTATTTAATGGTAGCACTCTATTTACACCCGGTATACCAAATTACAGCTTTCTAGTACTAATAGTTTCTGAGCTAAGCCGCGGACAGACGGACAAGGCGAAACTATAGGGTTTCCTTGTCGGACTACGGAACCCTAAAAATTATCCTTGTGTTCATCATATTATGTTCTTGTTCAGGTATGTTTGCGCTTTCATAATAATAATTCATTCATTCGTACTTATATCATTAAACACAAAACCCTTATCAGAACGATTAGAACAAAACATGATTCGATTTACTTTTTATAGATCAACGAAGGGATTAACAGATTGTATATTGAATATTTTTTGTTTGTTCTTTTTCTGGTCATTGTCTGACAAGGATACATTTATATAGTGTCGTATAGTTTTCATAGCGTCATCCATCTAAATATATAACTTGAATTTATGCAGCCAAATTCGTACTGAAGACTCAGTAAGTGCTCGGTAACAAGGTTCGATGACCCTTTTTGTGATATTCGTAAATTATTATTTTTGTGTTTTATACAAACGCAAGCCCAGTCCCGAGTCAATTACTATGGAACGTCAAGATTTTATATTGCGAAATTAGCAAAAAGTGTTATCGATCCGTGTTGCTGAATCACTTACCAAGCACCCAGTATTAGTTTGGCTGCATAAATTAAAGTCACCTTATATTGTTTTCCTTACTTTTGAATAAAAGTCTTCCTCCATGAAGAAAAGGTACCGATGCAATAAATGCTTTTTATTTGTGTAAATTGCTTTGTAATAATTAGGTTTTCACAAGAACATTATGTCATTTTATGCATTATATTTTTACAGATCACTTACCAAGACTCCAGTATCTTTACTGAGATGGGAAGGCGTGGATGTCTTCTGGTGTCGATGTGCGTGAGCCACAGATCACCTCCATCCAATAGATAGAAGACAACTGAGGCGCGCGCACCACACATCAATTTATTTTCAACCGAAAAGCTGTGCTAGAATCGACCACATTACAAATTAATAATTGGTGCAAAATTAAAAACCATTTCGAGATATGGGCCTTCTGAGGATCATATTTTTTTTCTGAATTAAATAGTGATTAAATGAAGAGATATTTTCAAAAAACTAAAAATATGGTAAACACAGGATTTTAAAAACAATGTTCTTTGCAAAAAGTTAATTTTGTTAAAAAAAACTGTCATATCATGTGACAGTGGACATAAACATGCCAAGCTTTTTTTTTAATAACCGATTGGCAATGAACATCGACTTTTGAAATCCTTAGATGCGACTTACGTCATTTTATTTCATTTTAAAAAACATTAAATTATGCAGGATAAACGTAAAATAAAACAAAATAAAAAATTACTTAAGCTTCTTTTTTACGCAGCCCTTCAATATAGATATTAAAAACAAATGGTTAAGAAAAATGAAATGTTGTCGATTATCATCATAAGTATCGACCAAGTTTTATATCCGTGTGTACCACGTGCCCTCCAATCTCGGGATTAAGTCGGTTAAAATTAATTATTGCGCAGTGAAATTGTGTGGGAAGTCTACTAGGACTTGAATACTTTTAGTCCTAGCGGTACGCCCAAAATGGCTGCAAATTGTGTAATGTTAAAGGCATGAAATTCGGAACAATAGATATATAGGCCATTTGAATCAATTTCACCCGTAGCACGAAAAAAATAAAAAGTTGGGGTATTATTATGACGTATTATTTTTTGTATTGAAAAAAAAAATTTGGGTCTGGAACCTATCGGGTGTGGTATCAAATGAAAGGGCTTTCTGAGCCCATTTTAAAAATGTAACATCATTACATTTCATTCACTTGTTTTAAATTAAAATGACAATCATTTTCAAAACATAACAAGTATTTTTAGTAAAATATACCTCAAATGACACGTAATATCTTCATATCAAACCTCAAGAAAGCAATTTTGGGAATATTTACTTTTAGTTTTTTTTTTACACCCCTATTTTTTTTTTCGTGCTTCTTGTCAAATTGATTGGCCTAGAGACCCATCGTTCCGATTTTTATAAGTTTAACAGCTATTTTACTTTTGCAGCTATTTACTGATTTTCGTTTTCTACCACTAGCACTATTTGATATATTTTAATTTGTCCAGTCTTAGAGAGGTCAGTTAATTTATTGGTTCATTCGAAGAACTTAGGCAGAGCGTTGATGTCTATCTCTTTTTCTCACTACATAAATCTAAATAGTTGTCCTTTTCTGTCGAAAGCACGTGTAACGATAGTGATGAGCTTTCATTTCATGCGCTCAAGTTAGTTTTCGATTCGTTTTGTCATGTATAACAAACTACCTGTACATATTTCTAGATTATCGCAACTTGAATTTAAAACTAAAATAAAAAGATTTTTTGAACAAAACCCGTATTATTCTATTATATTATTATATTCCAAGTTCATTGTCTGATTAAAAACTCATATTGCTGTTGAATTTGTTACATGTATTTGTTAATTTATTTTATTGGACTTCTGACTCTTATCAACTGTTTGATAGTATTTTTTATTTGCTGTAATTATAATTTAGATGTAAGTAGGTTACATCAATGTATTTATACCTAATATAAGTTGATTTAATTGAATTTAATTTAGTGGACAAACCGTGTATAACGAACATTGTTATATGGAGAATAAACGATTTTATTTCTGTATTTCATTTTTGAGAAACTTATTTACCTGCGTTTATAAGCTATCATTTTCAACGGAAACATTTTTTTCATTTGTTTCAGGTTTCCTAAATGTCCTGTGACGAAGAAGAAGTGGATGGATGCAGCTTGTGACGGAACCCTATTATCTAATTTTATGCATTACATTTTGACTGCATTACAAAACACGCTTTTAAATCAAAATATAATGCATAAAATGACATAATGTTCTTGTGAAAACCTACTTATTACGAAGCAATTTACACAAATAAAAAGCAGTTATTGCATAGGTACCTTTTATTCATGGAGGAAGACTTTTATTCAAAAGTAAGGAAAACAATATAAGGAGACTTTAATTTATGAAGCCAAACTCAAAGTGGAGGCTTGGTAAGTGATCAGTAATCCGGATCGATAACACTTTTTGCTAATTTCGCAAAATAAAATCTTGACGTCCCACAGTAATTGACTCGGGGCTGGGCTTGCGTTTCTAAGGAGCACGAAAAGAATAAATTTCACAAAAAGGGTCATGGAAACTTGTTACTGAGCACTTACCGAGTCTTCAGTAAGAATTTGGCTGCATAAATTAAAGTCACCTTATTTTGCGCCGAGATTCTGCTCTACCACCCTGAGAAATAATTAAATTAGAGGTATAGAGGTTTAGAAATTCAACAGTGTCCTGTCAATTATATCAAAATATGTTTTTTGATTAATGATATGATAGTTTTATTTAATCCCATTTCTTAATTTTGCAGGATTTCTTGCATTATCAATCACATTATCAGTATATTATTACTTGTACATACAAATTTGTTGTTTATCTTATCACACTAATATTATAAATGCGAAAGTTTGTGTTTGTGTGTGTGTGTGTTTATGTTTGTTACTCTTTCACGCTAAAACGGCTAAACGGATTCGGATTAAATTTAGAATGGATATAGCTTATATCCTAACTTAAGACATAGGCTACTTTTTATCCCGGAAAAACGCATGTCGTTAAACCGAATAACACGCGGGTGGAGCCGCGAGCAAAAGCTAGTTATTAAATAAAATCATGTTAGTGAGTAAAACTTTGTAACAAAGCCCCCTAAGTCTGAAATTTATAGCTGCTGGGCAACAGAGTTTAATAAAAACTTTTGTAACGGATAGATAGACATGTATTAGTGCATATATGTATTGTTATACATGTATTTGTAGTAATAGTATACTTTACCACTGATATATACCACTGATACTGAATAATACTGTTAGGATATCTATGATACTTTACTTACTGAAAACAAAGTAATTCTTATATTTTTGAAATAAATATAATACAACTGTACCTAATGTTTACAGTTTGACCGCAACTTCATCTGAGCTGACCATTCAATGGTTAACAATTAAATTTTCATAGGTTAGGTCAGGCTCTTTTTCAACTTTCGTATTTCTCAAGGGATTTTATCTACACTAATATTTTACAAGGGTTTTTTTTTACGTCCTGGGTAAATTTTTGGAACTACCAAACCGATTCTAAATTTTTTTTACTGTTGTGATGGTTAGGCTCTTCACTTGGACATAGGCTATAGTTTGTACCCTGGGGACAAGCAGTTCTATAAGAACAAAAGCTACTTATTACGTTCGCGCGGGTAACCTCTGGAACTACCTACAAGCCAATTTTGAAAATTCTTCACTGTCGTAGTGGGTAGGCTCTTCACTTGGACATAGGCTATAGTGTGTACCCTGGGGATAAGCAGTTCTACAAGAACAAAAGCTACTAATTACATTCACGTGGGTAACCTCTGGAACTACCTACAAGCCAATTTTGAAAATTCTTCACTGTTGTAATGCTTAGGCTCTTCACTTGGACATAGGCTATAGTGTGTACCCTGGGGATAAGCAGTTCTACAATAACAAAAGCTACTAATTACATTTACGTGGGTAACCTCTGGAACTACCTACAAGCCAATTTTGAAAATTCTTCACTGTCGTAATGGGTAGGCTCTTCACTTGGACATAGGCTATAGTTTGTACCCTGGGGATAAGCAGTTCTACAAGAACAAAAGCTACTAATTACATTCGCGCGGGTAACCTCTGGAACTACTAACCAATTTTGAAAATTCTTCACTGTTGTAATGCTTAGGCTCTTCACTTGGACATAGGCTATAGTTTGTACCCTGGGGATAAGCAGTTCTACAAGAACAAAAGCTACTAATTACATTCGCGCGGGTAACCTCTGGAACTACTAACCAATTTTGAAAATTCTTCACTGTTGTAATGCTTAGGCTCTTCACTTGGACATAGGCTATAGTTTGTACCCTGGGGATAAGCAGTTCTACAAGAACAAAAGCTACTAATTACATTCGCGCGGGTAACCTCTGGAACTACTAACCAATTTTGAAAATTCTTAACTGTTATAATGCTTAGGCTCTTCACTTGGACATAGGCTATAGTTTGTACCCTGGGGATAAGCAGTTCTACAAGAACAAAAGCTCCTAATTACATTCGCGCGGGTAACCCCTGGAACTACTAACCAATTTTGAAAATTCTTCACTGTTGTAATGCTTAGGCTCTTCACTTGGACACAGGCTATAGTTTATTTCCTGTGGACGGGGAATTCCCTAGGGACATGGTCATTAATAGCATTCGCGCGGTTATAAGGCTAGTATGACATATTTTTCAATTTACCGGTATTATCGATACAAGAACCTTGAGTTGAGCTGGTAAACTGTTAACTGCATTCCATTCCCTACTCGGCACAAAGCGACACACTGGAAAAGAGAAAAACGCTAAATAAGTGCATAATAGAATGATGACCTCGAATAAAGAAACGGGTTTTATCGCACGATAAGATAATAATCGTTATTTGTAACTACACGTTATCACGAAGCCTGGCATGATGCAGGCTTGTCTTGATACAAGGGACTGTTTATTTATTACGTAAGACGTTTAAGGGGGGAGGGGAAACACCAAATCTTATTTTTAGGGTTCTGTACCTCAAAATTGAGAAACGAAACACTTCTAGGATCACTTTTTTGTCCATTTGTCTCTCCGTCTATTAAAACCCTTTTTCTCGGGCCCCGTTAGAAATATAAAGTTGGTATACCTCCTACAAAAGGCTGTAACTCCATAGTGATGCTAAAAAATTTTACCTAGTACGAAAAATTATTGACCCTTTTGTCATCAATTTAATACAAATTAGCTCACCATAAAACCTATAGGGTACTTCCAGTTGACTAATAAACTTAAAATTCCGTTCACAATTAGGTCTTATACAGCGTTTTGTTAAGGCTGTCGAACCAAAGCTCGGCGCAAAATGCACATCATAATATTGTTTTCCTTACTTTTGAATAAAAAGTATGCAAAAATTGAGTTTTAAAGCAATTGGCGGAAATTTATCATTAATAACTAATTTCACATTTAAATTCTATCATTTTGTGATTTTCATTTTGATTGCATTCGGTTAACAAACTTAAAGGCGTATTTATCGTTGTAATCGAATGTAATCAAAATTTACGGCAAAAAATAACATAATTTTAATGCGAAAATCCTAATAATCGTAATCTATTTCCGCCAATTGCTTTAAAACGCAATTTTTGCATACTTTTAATCCAAAAGTAAGGAAAACAATGTTATGATGTGCATTTTGCACCGAGCTTTGCTTCGACCTGGTGATAGCACTCGTCCATATGAACAGCTTTTCTATGGAGCCAACCAATGAAAAAAATATCAGCTGTTCCATAGAAAAGTTAAATACCTACTCGACCCAAATGTATGAAACAGCTGATATTATTTTCACGATTCCAGGGTTGGCTTCATAGTTAAAGTTGTTCATATTGACGAGTACTATCACCAGTTTTCGTTAGCAAAATTCCTTAAATTTCACGTTGTATAGCACCACAGACATAATTATTAATAGCGCAGGTCTAGAAAAAAAAAATCGATATTTAGTTATTCAAAAAGAAATTAAGTGCCAACTTCATTAGACTCTTTGGCATGTACGGAATCCTCAGGGCCTGAATCATAGATCCTTGGATACATCGATGATCATAAATGTCAAGTTAAGTTAGTCGGTGGTGGTCGTGGAGTAAGTTTGTGTTTACGAAATCGTCAGGGCCTCGGTCCTTTTCGCACTTGATGGGTTTTTCCATCGTGTAATGTACTCTATAAACTACACTAATATTCCATCCATCCATCCATCAGCCCGTGTTCGTCCACCGCTGGACATAGGCCTTTCCCAAATTTCGCCACTCATGTCGGTCCTCCGTCCTCCTCATCCAGCCGCCACCCACAACGTCCTTCAGGTCGTCGGTCCAGCGGGCACGAGGTCGGCCTACACTACGCTTTGCCGTACGTGGTCTCCATTCTAGAGCCTTTCGGCCCCAACGGCCATCATGTCGGCGACAAATATTATAAAGAAGTAAAATTAAAACATTTTATTCTTTATATTTATCATCATCCAATATATCCAAAGGGTCCATGTAAAGTTATACATATAATAACTTTTTGAAACATAAATATAGGTAAAATAAACATATCCGCATATTTTTAGTTTTTTAGGGTTCCGTAACCAAAACGGAGTCCTATGAAAGGGAGGGAATTCGTGTTTTACTCTAACTTGCTTGTTTTTAAATCAGTTTCTGGGACATTAAAATATGGATTCAAAACAATTATATATGCTTCTTTATGTCTTTATTCAAATTATTATGGGTTTTTTAAGCAATTTATTTAACTTCAATGCATTGAAATAATTCCGAAACATGTTGATTATTTTCAGCTGAAAACAGTTTCATTTATTGTATAATTATTGTTACTAAATGAAAAATCAAGTGAACGGATTTAGTATTGTCTAGTTTTTAAACAATATTTGTAAATAAAACCATAGACTAGTTGCATTATTTAGTCTATGATAAAACTAATAAAAAATCTTGAAAACGCGAGTATTTTGAGCCGCCCGCTTCCACTGAGCAGGTAAGTGTAAAATGAAAGCGTTGGAGCAGGATAGTTTTCCTGGATACCCTCACCTTAATGTTATTCTGCTGTCCGTCTTCGACGTGCATCTTTGCACGGTTACGTGCAGAAAGTGTTTCAATAGGTAAGATTTTTGTCACCTTTATTCACAGCCATACCCTTTGGCTTGAGAGATCATGAGAATCAATGAGTCCTTTGAATCAATGATTGTGTGACCACTTTTATCTTATTTTCAAGTTAATTGATTACACTGAAGGGTTACAGATAATACAAATACAAATTTATTTATTGATACAAAAAAAAACTTAACCTAGAATAACAATATTGTTTTAAGGCTAAGTATATAAACAGTACAAGTGATCAACTGACTCTTAATAAGGCGAGGCCTGTCATTTAAAAGTCAGTTTCTTCTACTCAAGGTGATACAGGTTGAATTTAGCCAAAAAGAGAAGAGCATGCAAATTCCTAACGAAAGGTACAAATCTTATATTACTGTATGATTGATTAATTAGTGTGTGTTTTTTGAGAGTGATGAAAGAGGATGTGTGTTTGTGTGTGTGAGTGTGTGTTATGAGTGAGGAATTGAGTAAGTACATCAGTCAGTCAGTGTGAGTAAGTCAGTAAGTGAAAAAAGCTCGAAAAAGGTGATTTTGAAGTGCGTAAGTAACTAGGTTAATGAATTAATAACAAAATATAAAATTTATTCAGAAATTTTTAAAAGATCTTCTGTGGAATCGTATCTAAAAGTTTTAAGCAGAGTAAAGAGAGTTTTTTTACAATCTATAAATGTAAGTTCAAAAAGAGACCAATTCTTGCTTAGTTTATTGTACAAATAAGGACCAAGAATGCAAAAAAATCGGGAATAAAATTTCGTTTTATGAATTATAATTCCGCAAACACGGTCCCTTCGTCGTTTTGACTCTAGAAACTGAGGGTCATAAGTTAATAATCTGTGTTGTCTGAGAATCACGGTTTGGATAAATAGTTGTCGTACAGTCAAGACCTGACATTCCGCAAATAATTGGTCTGTGGGAAAAATGAACTTTTTAAAAAACATCACCTTCAAAACTGCTCTCTGAGCTCTCTCGACCTGCAGCATTGAAGACTTGTCTGAGCCACCCCAGACTGATATGCAATACTTTATAAGCGATTGACATAGTGCATAGTAGATTGTGAGAAGCAAGTTATGATCTGCAACATGTCTGAGCTTTTTAAAGATTAGAATAAGTTTTCTTATCCTTCCAGAGAGGGTACGAAGATGATGATGAAAATTTAATTGTTCATCGATGTGAACGCCAAGATATTTAATAACCGGAACACGTTCGAGTGCAAGACAATTGCAGTTACCAGGGCTGTCACAACGATGGGCCCTAATGGTAAGATTTAAAAATGTGTCATTCCTAATTGAAAAAGCAAGAAATTTTGATTTCTGGATGTTAAGAGTCAGAACGTTTGCCTCCAAACATTTCATTACAATACTCAGGCCATTTTCAGCATTTTGTACAGCAGAGTTCCAGTCGTTACCATCAAATATTATAGCTGTGTCATCAGCATATGTGATTATTTGACCGTTCGATAAAGACAAATCACATAAATCGTTAACATATATCAAAAATAGGCTAGGCCCTAAGATACTACCCTGAGGCACACCGTAATCCAATAAAGCGTCCTGGCTAACATATTCCCCTATTTTTACTCTTTGTGACCTGAGTGACAAGTAGTCAGCAAATAATTTTAAGGGTAAACCTCGGATACCGAAACGCTCCATTTTATTCAGAAGTATAGGTACATATAATGATTATAATCAGCATCTTCTAAAGTGGAAAATACAGTTAAAAGGAAACTGGTAAAAAAGAATGTCTTTGTGTCCGGTATGCTAGTTCTCTCCGGGACTGAATATTTGTCGGTAGGTACTGCTGAACTTACAATAGGAATACCGCATATTCCAGTTATACAGCAGACAACGGACAAAGGAACTCATTTCTTCGTCATAAATAATTTCATCAATCTTTTTTCCAATTTTTGGGTCGCAACGCAAGCACACTTTTAGTGGGTCATAAAAAATATTGAAAAACAAGCACAAACTTCACATCACAGCGCTGCATTTCGGAAGTATATCTACTAACGGGTCCTGAATCTTAGCTTCTGTTTTAAGTAAGTCACGATTCGAGTAAGTTTGGGAACAACTGATCTAAATATTTCATTATTGCTTTAAGTCAATCAACGTAGACAGAAGTGCCCGGACTCAAGCAGGACTAGATAATTTTACATTCATGCAAGAAACAACACACATATTATCACGACATAACATCCTCGAGGGGGTGTCAGAACCTGATTCCAAGTGTGAACTGCTAGAGGCGCAGTTAACACTCGCACATTCTTCAGGTCCAGCCTACAGTGTTTTCCTTCACCGTTCAGCAAGAGGTAAGAATAAAAATACCACAGATACTAACTATGCACATAAATTCCGAAAAACTCATCTCGCTAAAATCGGCACTCTTGGAAATTGTTTACCTGCGTATCAGAAGCAGCCACTAGTTTGACAAATTAGTAATATTCATATGGATACAATACCACACTTCGCTTTGCATGATCCTGTTTTATACCAACAAATACTGCAACCATCACACTGAGATTAATATATGATAAAGTTGAGGACTAATGCTATGTCCATGCTGTTGTGAAAACTTGATTCCATTAAATGTTCTCGATAGAAAAAAATACAAATTTACCTTCAAACCGTACAATAAACCGATAGCATTCAATGAATACTTGAAATTAGATCAGAAACTTTGCATACTTGTTAATATAACTGATATTAGTATAAAGCAGCTGCAGACTGTTCCATAAAAACGAAAAAATCATCAGTGTAGCCGCGATTACAAAATAACTGATGTTTTTGCGTGCGCGGCATCTGATTAGAGTAGGATAGACAGTTAAAAAGCAGAAGCGTTAGAGCGGACTGCTAATTGAGGTAGTAGTGTGCATAACGGCTATATTTTGTTAACGCGCTAAAAGCTATACGCTAATTGCAAATAGCGCGCTATTTTTTTAGCTATGTTTTAACGTTATATTTTAAAACCAGATTAGCTACATCTATAGTTTTTACGAATGAAAAAGCATGAATGTTCGTAGTGTTGTAGCTTTAGCGACTGTCAGCTATAATAAACGGATAAATTAATTGAGAGAAGACACAATTGGCTGTTTTGAAAAAAAAAACGTAACTTTGTTAAATTTTACTGAAGGTAGTTTTTATTAATATGTTACGACGTACGATATTTTTGTTTATATTAATAAATATATACAGTTTCAAACATTCAATGAACTTCCCTTCATACTTTGCAGGCTTAGGACTGTCAATAATTAAACGCTATTTAAGCTTGAGTCGTTATTATTAGGAAATAAAATTAATGATATTCAATTATTTAGACTTAAAACGAATTATTTCCAAACTATATTTCTTAAAAAGTTCTAGATGCATAAATTTATCACAAAAGCTTTTTTTATTTACTAAAAATACTCGCTAATATTCGCGCACGAAATTAATTTAGGTAGGCGTACACGCTTAAGCGAAAGTTGTTCGGTACTAAACGTTAAAATAAACAATCAATTCAAAAATGACATAAAAGCATCCGAATCGCGGGGCACAGTTGCGGGGTGAGTGACCTCTGTACGAAACGAACGAATCGCGTCGCATGGCTTCCGTCGGGATCCGCTGCTGCTATGCAAAGCGCGCGATGTCGAACCTCGTTAAAAATAGCTCTAAACGCAATCCTTTTTAGCGCGCGCTATTCGTGAAAAATAATTAGCGTGCTAATTTTAACCGCTATACGTTTAATTACTCAATACTGAATTGAGGTATTAGTTTTCGTTTGGCTATGGTTGTAGTAGTGCGTGCACACGCATATTTTGTGTAACCTTGAGACAGTAAAGTCTATTCTGAAGGCTTTAATTTCAGTTTTAGTGTAATCAAAACTAAATTTTCTTCATTAAAAACTACGAATAAGAGATTTGTTTGTAGATTAAAAAATAGTTCTTTAGTGTTAACAACAGAAGCTATATTACTTTAGAAAAATTTAAGTTTTGACAGCACTAAAATTAAAATAAAAGGCTTCATAATCAACTATATTATCTCAAGGTTACGCACACTAGCTGCTCAGCTACTTTTTACCTTTTTTACGATTTTCGCTCATAGAAACTGAGAAAGTGGATCCGTATCAGATATCTGAGGTGCAATTGTGTAAGCCAATGGTACTAATTCCATATGACAATCATATATAATAAATAGCACCTCTGATCGCAACTAACACTGGTTTTGAATGAGTAACCCTACATAAGACATATTTACCGAATGTGTTGACAGAAATCGATCGCCTGCTTAGTTTAGTCTATGGTGTGCAGGCACTAATACAACCTTGAATATCTGTACAACAAACGAACAAGATCCTCTAGGATCAAACGCAAAAAAATACAAATAAGAGACATAAGAGTAGGCGCTAGACCTGGTGCCGAGTACTGCCGAGCTCGACTGAGGTACCACCATCTTACTCGCAAATCCTTCCGAAGTTATTCGGGGGAGAGAAGAGGACAGCTCGCAGACAGGCACAACCAGGTGGCCCACCATTGCCTGGGACCGATTGATGGCGGTATATCCATCCCAAAATGCCGGGCCTTATAAAAAACAGACTGGTGACGGGCAGCGGCGTCACTGATGCGAGGGTTTCGGCACCCCGCTCACCAACCCGCCTACCCAGCAAGTGAGTATGGGCATTTCTTCCAGGAGAACCGCCAAGAGTGGCGAAATCTTAGAAAGGCCTATGTCCAACAGTGGATGGATGGACATAAGAAACAATATACTTAAATGTTTTTTTCTACAATTTTTACATAATGCGTAGTAACAACTGCCATACCGTGACATTTAGGAGAGGTATGTCCATACAAACGAGTACGTCAGTATTGTATTGTATGTAATACACGCTAATTTTTCCACAGACTAGCCGATAATTATATTCAAGGTAAAGTTTATACATATGTATGTCGGTAGATACGTAAATGTATGTACATAGTTGTTGGGACTGAAACTCAGACTACCGACCATTTGTATGTGAATTGAATAAATGGCGACGATTTCAACCGCGTTACATTTATCTTTCGAATAAGTACATGTTACGGAACGCAGCGAGTGAGGTGGATGCTTATTTCGGAACGCAGCAGCAACATTGGGACTACGGTTTGACAGCTAACAACAAGGACATGATTTTTGAGAATTGAGATAATAAAGCAAAACCGGACAAGTGCGAGTCGGACTATGCAAATTAGAAAAAGTTTTAAAAATGTATAAAAAGATTTGGTCACCCGTACAATTATACCGTAGCTTAACCTCGATGATTTTTTTATGATTTAATTACAAATGTATAGTTTTAAGATTTTTTCCTATACTAGTAGTATAAGACGGTATTAATTGCCAAATTCCATAGTTCTAGGTCAACGGAAAATACCCTATTAATTTCGATTCCCTTGACAGTGTCGAAATATACGTTTTTGGCGGCATAAACGGCTGTATCTTTTTCTTGCGTTAATTTTGATTTTTTCACAGCTTTAAGGGACTGTAAATTTGAGCACAAGGTTTTAATTTCAACTCGATACCTCTATACTCGATACGCGTTTACGAGATCAAGCGTCTTGACAGACAGATGGACGGACAGACGGACAACAAAGTGATCCTATGAGGGTTCCGTTTTTACCTTTTGAAGTACGGAACCCTAAATACGAGTGATTTGGTTCTGAAATAACAATATTCCGACCGCAAGTTATCTTTTATTTAACATACATTATACTAAATTTCTTAAACTTATCAGATATCACTTAGATAAACCAGTAGCCGTCATAAAACAAAATCATTCTTCAATTGATAATTGTTCGTTTTAATTTTGTGTGTCTGTAAAAATAGGCACGGATGACTTTCTAGTTTCTTAGAAACTGAAGCGTCTTCTTATTGCAATAAAAGAATGATGAAGGCAGTCTGACACTGCTGAAACATGATCTGCGGGCCTATTATGTAACTTTGTAGGTTTCCAAACACTAAAAACATCGATAAAAACTGAACTCTCAAAATTGCTTTCAGTTGTTCATGAACGGTGACGTCACGAATCTATCCTTTTCTAGTCGGAATTTGATAGTACTTATATGTTTGGCAATCGATTCAAAGATACAAAATCTAGGGGCTGCTCCGCTATTATTATTCTACTGGTAATCCTAATGAGCTCGGATGGCGCAGAAAGTAATTCTGAAAAAAAAAATCTGGTTGATCAAACTATACTGATCGTGACATTTCCAAAATATTACAGACTCATAGTTATATAACGTTGGTATTGGAAAACTTCTTATAAGTACCTATATCAGATCAAAGATATTTCAAACCACATATCGACAGAGCTACACTAAGAAAAATCACTTTTATTTGAATGGCTTTAAAACTCAAAGCATTAGTGCGATTACTTTTGCTCATAAAAATAACGTTACTTGCAACGCGATGGCTTCTGTAAAAATTTCATGTGAAGAATTGAAAGGCGTCTGGAAAAAGGCGCGAAGAGGGCATGGCACCAATTTTTGTTTTATTGAAAAAAATATCTTTTTACACGACTGACCCCAAAAAAGGAGTGTATTGTTTTCAGGGTTCATGTGGGTATTTTTCTTAATTCCACCATAACTTCTTATAATGCCTGAACTGATTTCGAAGTGTGTTGTGTCGTTAGAATCCTAATAGCATCCTGAATTGAATAAGCTATAAATATGTACAAAAAAGTATTAATTAAAAATAAAATATTAACAAACACAACTGCCGGAATAGAGATGGCAATCGGAGGACTATTACATGGGATACGTGCTGTTTTGTATGTCCGCCGACTGCTCTGATATCCGAATTAAATCTCTATTCCGGCAGTCGAGTTTGTTTATATTTTTTATTTTTATTGTAGTGAAAGAATATTGTGGATTAAATGGGCGTAACCTGTGCAGTGGAAGGCTAAGCGTTTACATATGTTTTTAGGATTCCGTACCTCAAAAGGAAAAAATCGGAACCCTTCTAGGATCGCTTTGTTGTCCGTCTGTCTGTCAAGAATATAATAATAATATCGGGAACGCGTAGAGGTATCGAGTAGAAATTAAAACCATATACTCAAATCTACAGTCTATAAATTTTTATTTTGGGTTTTATACATTCTTGCAAAATAATTTCACTATTACATAATGAAATTCGAAAAAAGTCGAATAATGACACCCTAACACACGATTACTACTTTATTATTAGTAAAGATATATATATTATAGCTTCTATGAGCCATTGTGGTAATGAAATAAGCATAGAAATAGAAAACGGTATTATCAGATCCCTGCAACGTAAAAATTATCATCTCGCCTATTTATTTTTCGCTGAATTCTGTTACTCTTTTTTTGCGAGAAAACAATAATTGGATTTTGTATTCAATATTTATGGTATAACCTTCATTTTGTTGGCAAGAAATAAATATACAAAAAAATACAAACACGTGCTTGCTTCAAGTGGAACAAATTAATATTTAAGATAGTATTTTATTTACTCCCAATATGGCGATTATTGTCAATGTATTCCAGAGTGCTTACTCAAATTTTTATTGGGGATCGACCATTAATCACGTGAGGCTCAAAAGGGAGGGGGTGGGGTTCGGAAAAATCACGAAACATCACAAGGGGGGGAGTCTAGTGAGACATAACGTGTAATTGTTTTTTTCGTTGAACGCGTGATTTCTAGAAAAGTCCTTTGTATCAAAACAAATAAATGTAATTGATTGTCTTTTTTGTCTTTTAATTAATGTGAGATATATTTCAGGCCATTCGGGCTGAATGATGATGATGATGACTGTGACTGATGCCGGGCCCGAATGGCCCGAAATATATCTCACACTAATTAATTTTAATGTGTTTTATTTTTAGTTTTACTCATATATATGTATATCATAATTTTGTATCAAAACAAGTGATTTTGGATACGGGGGGTGTCTTATACCTGATATCACTTTCAACTGTACATTACACGCAGCAAATTCTATTTCATCACAGAATGGTTGTACAGGTACTGTGTGAAAATACACAAATGTCAGTCTACTGTTTTGCCAAGCAAGTCAGTGAAACATTTCGAGTATTATACAGATAATAATGTATTGTTACATGTCAAGTAACTTACTACCCAACGTTAGTACTTGCATGTGGCCTTCTGCCAATTGTAACAAAAGCTTCCATTACCTACACAAGATTTAATAAAATACGTAATTTACCTTTCCATGTCCCTACTCAGTTACTGTGAATGTTCCAGTATGGCTGAATACATGTTTAGTTAGTTCACTTTTAGGTTTTCGGTGTAGGCGAGCGAGTCGCTTACGTAATGGAATAAACGTAAACAGAGAATTACAAGCAAATGAATAACATGTCGAGCACTGCGGTGATAAAATGTAAATAAAAGATGTCGGTATTATATAAACAGACAAAAATAGGAAATATGAGTTGCAAGACTTGCAAGTCATCTGTTTCCTGCCTCTAATGGACGTTGGACAACCTGTCCGATAAATGTATAAAAAGGAATCTCTCGGAGCTTCTTTATCAGGTTTCTGGCAGGTTCCCAAACAGGTGCAGACAGTGTACAATACAATGCACACTTCTCATTATCGCGGGGCAATGTAACCATCGACGAATTTTGGATTGAACAACTCTCCATTTGGCTGGTTCTCAAAACAAAAGCACATAAAGAAGACGTATTTAAAAATGGAACACATTTTTTCAGCGCTCTGAATGAAATATTCGATGCTCATTGTCTGCGATGTTTGACAATGACGGAGAGCATGCGCGGGGTGGATGGAACATACATTCATTTTTATTAGGAAGCGGCACATTAGGCGACCACCGGCGACTTCCCACGTACACTCTGTGTGTTCCCGTCTGAAACTTGCTCGATATTTGCCTCTATCTATTGTACAGTCGAAGTTTTTGTCAGGTATCGTAAACCCGCATATCATTATTATTTTACTCATTTAGGTATGTGTTGTGTACCTGAGTCAACCACACATACCCAGCTGAATAAAAAGTATAATCATTGATAATAATTTAATAAGCAACGACATAGATAAATAAAATAAAATTTATAAGTTATGGTTTGATACAATGAAAATGTTATTAAAATATGAGGTACATCCTGGATGGATATACCTCATATACTAGATGGATATACCTCATATTTTAATAACATTTTCATTGTATCAACCAAAAACTCATGAAATTTTAGAAATCTGCAAGCCAAAATGCTTTGTTGTCAAACGGTGAGTTAAAAATCAAATACGATTCTTACTGTTACATCGATATTTTAATTTCATCGTAATTTTATGGAAGATCAATACATGGTGACAAATAATTACTGAAA
Source organism: Ypsolopha scabrella (assembly GCA_910592155.1). Lineage (NCBI taxonomy): Eukaryota > Metazoa > Arthropoda > Insecta > Lepidoptera > Ypsolophidae > Ypsolopha > Ypsolopha scabrella. Next base: position 5,948,734 of record OU342973.1, on the reverse strand, counting down.
TTAACTGACTTTTTACACTTGAACTTTCAATGCTATAGGCACTCGATATTAATATAGGTCTAGACGTGAACATTTTAATAATAATATGCACAGATATAAAAAGACAACAGCTCGCAAATACACATACTGTCACACTTATCCATATAATATCCCAAATGGCTTTAAAATGTTCACACTAGATGTCCCACATTACGTGTGTATGAGCAAGTTGTGTGAAGCTAGTGGAATGAGGGTTCTTTGTCGAAGCTGATATCGGATCTCCTAATTACTGGGGACACAATCACTCTAAATTATAAACAATAATAGTAAGTAACAAAGGGTACACGTCAGAAATTCCTTACTTATATTTATACAATAAAAAATGCTCTAAAAACTACATTTGCACAAAAGAGACACGTTTTTTGATATACTAGAAGTCTTGAAATGCTCGCTAAACAATGTCTGAACGGTGAATGCCATTAAAGATTCCGAGTAGAATGATTAGATAATAATGCTAACTAAACGAGACAATGGAAATTGGTATCTCCTTTCTTCCCACGATGAAAAACTGTTGTAAGACATTGAAAGGAACAATGGATTGAAAGTGCTGTGAGAACATATCGTCTCGAACGAAAGATGATGTTTTAGCAAAAACGCTATAAATCATCAACTCTTCCATAATAATCCACAAGCATCACCAATAAAATACCTCAAAAGCTTTCACTTAAAACTAGTCTACTTAACTTAAACTAAGTATAAACTAACTAAAGTCCGCAACCCAAGACGTCAAAATAGGAAAAACTATAATATAATTGACTAGCTACTCGTGAATTGAATATTATATACCCAAGGTTAAGCAACTCCAGCAACTTTTATTTCCCTCACTAAATAAGCGATTGTTATGTTTGTTAAATATCGGCCGTGTAATAAAATTCAAATAATTAATACTGGCATTGAATGATGGCCAAAGGCTATACAAGTAAAACCTTGCAAAACTTAGTAATGTATAAACCAGGTTGAAAATCAATTTCATTATCTATGTTGAGGGTTTGACATGGACATATACTTTTTCTTTGACGCACAAGTTTACAATGATTGTCTAAGACACAATATGGCACCATTACATTACAATAGACACCAAATCTTTGTAAAAATGTTGTCGTTTCTTTTGTTTCAATATTTCTTTTCGACATTTCACCGTTCGAGACATTGGTTTTAAGAGATAGTTGTAGCAGTAACGACACAAGGATATTTACAAGAACAATTAAGTTAACAGTAATGTACGAAAGTCAGAATTCATTTTTAGCATTATCATTAAGTTGAGAAAGTTGGGTATTTATGAGACTGGCAGGCAATGAATTTTAAATTTACTTTTAAATATATCTGATATGATTCCCTTGAATTTATTAAGCATCGTAAATTGTTTTAGTTTATCTAATACAGACATTGACATTCATGCAATGAATTTAGCTCCAGGGTTACACAGAACTGAAATAATAAATTTGCACAGTGGTCCGGTTAAGTAACCATTCAGAAAATATTCAACCTAAGACTATTACCACAGATGCGCACAAATGTTTCACAATGTAAAATGTTAACTACAAATAACTAGTTTATTTGTACAGCCTGGATCAAAGTCCTACATCTAATAGCTAACAAACTTTATAATAAACATTGCCAGCTTGCCAGAATGACAGTTTCGCTCACTCAATGGTGTGGTGGGAATTCGAAGCGTAGCATTTATTTATTGATATATCATGTTGATTATGTACACCTATTGATAACATCAGTCTCTGACAAGATATAATGCAACATCGGCGCATCTTGCAAGGCTTGGGCGACTCTTCCAGTGAAAACAACATTTACGTTTACTTGCTATTCTCGGCGTTTGGATTAAACTTGAATGGCAGTTTGAATACAATCACTTGTCGTTGTTTCACTTGTGACATTTATATAAATTGTCCAACCAATTATGGATTTTATACTAACTATTACGAATGTACAGTATGAAATCCTAATTTCAAGATGTAATTTACACAATGACAAATCGAATGAAGCGATTTTATTCAACACGAAAACAATTCGGAATTATGCAACACCTATATACAGAGCACAATAATAGTAATCATGCTATTAATTCATATAAATTTCAAGAAAAGTTAAATGTAACATTGTTTCCAGTTGAAGAGGGTCGTGTATTAGACTACAATATGTAAATGTTACCTACATATAAGAATTTATTGCTTTAAAAAACTGATGCTAACAATACGTTCCACATTTTATAAGACTCGAAACAACAATTGGCTGCAAAATGTAGTTCTCATGATTCAGATTAGACAACAAAGACATAAAACTACAAAATAAGGAACTATACAAATTACACTTAAATCCAAATAAATCCTCACATCAGATCACCAACACATAGGTCAAATTGCACAAGTGAACACTAGTGATACAATAAATTAATCTCTTCAATAATTTGATGTAGCTTACAATTATAAAATAAAATATCAACCATTATAACAATTTCAATAATAAATCAATAACAAAATGTCAATTCGATAAAATATGCAATGAGAAGCGCTACTTCAAGAATAAATTATCCAAAAAATTATAAAATTAAATAGTTAAAATTATCAGTGAAAGTAAGTGATGTTGAATATATGATTGTAAAAAATGTACAACACTGAATTGATGAAAATTTGATTAATCGACATAAAAAATATTCAATCCCTAGAAAATAAAATTGCATAAATGTTTATGATAATTTTAACGGTACAAACTGCCGTGTATTGTACTAAAAATAATCCATTACCGACGTTGAGTGTTTGGAGATGTTCCCGGGTACATATTACATCTCATGAGGATATCACCGGTACAGGGGTCAGTTGAGCTTCCTCATTGCTCTATGCTGTACCAACGACTCAAGGGCACTAAGCAAATGAACACCACCGAAATTTCGGAAAATAGTTCTACTATCAATTCACCTACACTCCATACTTGATGCACCTGAGGGGCCGTCGCGCGGGCGCTTCTGCGTCCATAGTCACACGGGGTGGCCGGCACCAACTCACACTCATTTCCCCGCCATCCCAGGATTGAGATGGAAGGATCACTGACACAAAACACCTACTCACGGGAGTGTCCGCAGGCAGGCACTGCCTATGTGCTCAGAACTCGGCGAACTCCTTTGCGCACTTCTCAGTCGACGAGATACGAAGTGCTTCTTCCTCATAGTCGTCAAAGTTGCTAGTGTCACCAGGGCCCTTGCAGCGAGGAATGAACGGTGCCTCAATCTTCTTTTGGAAGACGGCGATCCAATCAGTGCTGGCAAACCATTTGTGGCCTTTAATATCGTTTACGCCTGCCTTCAGATTACCATAGCGCTTAGTAAGATCGACTTGTAGTAAATTACGCAAAAGATCCTTTAGATCTGACCCGAAATGAGAGGGGAACCGGACTTTACCAGAGACGATTTTCTCGTAGATCTGAATGGGCTGGTCGGCAAAGAAGGGCGGGTATCCTGCCGCCATCTCGTATACGAGAACGCCCAGAGCCCACCAGTCTACGGCTTTGTTGTACCCTTTCGAGAGGATGATTTCGGGTGCAAGGTATTCAGGTGTGCCGCAAAGCGTCCACGTACGGCCTTTGACGCGTTTAGCGAAACCGAAATCGGTGACTTTGAGGTAGCCCTGCGAGTCGATGAGGAGGTTCTCGGGTTTAAGATCCCGGTAAATGAGGTCTAGATAGTGCAGGTATTCGAAGGCGAGCACTATTTGCGCCGCGTAGAATCTTGAATGTGGTTCTGAGAATCGGCCGACCTTGCGCAGGTGCGAGAACATCTCACCACCCGGTACATATTCTAGGACCATGTAAAGGTTCGAGTTATCCTTGAAATGGAACTTGAGACTCACCAGGAATGGGAAGTTTATCGCCTGTAAGATCCGTTTCTCGTTCAGTGTGTGCTCGACCTGCTTCAGTTTTACTACTTTTTGTTTATCTAATATTTTCATTGCATAGTATTCTTTTGTCGGTTTATGTTGGACTATCATGACTCGACCAAACGAGCCGGTTCCAAGCGTTTTTATCCTTTCGAAGTCATTCAGTCCGGCGGTATTTGTAGGATTCTTTTTCCATTTCTCCTCGAAGTCCTCCTTGGCCTGATCAAGGAACTCCTTGACGCTTTCGGCGGCGTCCACCTTTTTGTTGGCGGTGGCAGCATTGTTGCCCATGGCTCAAAGAACGAACAGACCTCGATCTCCGATATTGGGGGCCGCCTTAGTGCACTAATCGATGCTGCCTTGCCTTTCTTTACTCGGCCGTGTTACAAACGGGCCAGGTCAACAATACAATCCAATTTGAAACACGTACATTCTCAATTCAGAAAGCACAATCCACGGGTCACAGGCACTCATTGACACAATTTGGTGAAAAAAAATCCCAATAAAATTTCGTCACATTCACAAAAAGAAAATGGCCTCCACGACCGAGCTCAATCGACAACGACAGAGCGAGACCGAGCGAGCGAACGGATGAACAAATAGGACGATTTGCTCACGGGTCACGCAAATTCTACCAATGTGGCCAGTTTTTTAAAAGATATTATTCTATTTTACGTCAAAAACTACCATTTAAATTCGATACACTGTACTTTAAAACGAATTCTGGATTGGACTGTTATGTGTATATTTTAATTTACTAGAGTCCGTTCCCGAAAAAAAACCAACCGCTTTGGTGAGACTCTAAATCTGCATTGTCCATCTGTTCTACTACTCGTATAACATTATATTAGTTAGGGGCTGTTCATCTATTACAGAAGACGATTATTTTTACGATTATATTACATTTATTATTACGCGCCGAAGTGAGATGCTCCGCACAAAGCGCCGCGCAAAGCCTGAAGTCGTGGCCGAGGGACTACATGGAGGTGGGAGGGGGTCCAGATTGTTCTTACGTAAGATCACAAAAGTAAGCATATTTTTTTATTTTTGCTGTTTTTTCTTTGCAATTTTGGTAGATACTTATCTTACGTAAGATTTTAAGGGGGAGAGAGGGTTCATCCAAGTCTTCTTTTTTCTTACGTAGGGGGAGGGGGAGTCAGAAAGTGGTTAAAATTATCTTACGTAATAAATGAATAGTCCCTTATGACTGGCTGACTTTCTTTCTGTTTGTATTTTCGGACAGCTAGAGAATCACTAAACGAATTTTAATACGGTTTCTACTGTAACCTTGAGGCAATATTGAAAGAGCTTTTGAGATATGCATGTTTAAATTGTATTAAACAGGGGCTGAGAGTTGACCATTTTAGTCTATATGTATATGTTTTTGCTTATATTAATATAGAACCACTGATATAATTTTGATACAACGCGTCAACGTCATCTAACGTTACCTTTTAGCTAAAAAGACTTTGATAAACATTTGCGTCTATATTTGTTAACTTGAGAAAGTCAAATCAAATAAATAATGTCACTTTGAATAAACAACAAGGTTGTTGCCTTTTTGGTTGACCTTCTCATTTAAAGACCCATAAAAGTAAGTATAACGTCTCTCCAATCCCAAATCTAGCCCACACACTAAACTTTATCCTATTGCACTTTTGTTTCTTGAAAGTACCGATCGTATACGGTTTCTGGTAACTAGAGTGGCAAGCAAAAAGACAATTACACTGAAAGGTAATTTCACTGCCTATTTAGTGTTTACAGCTTTGATATTAAAAAACTCACGTTATATAAAACGTTTTGAGGATCACAGAACGAATTATTTTGCTATGGAAAAGTTAGGATCTCGATGTTCGGCTTATGGTTTCAGCTGCCCTTTAACTAGCTACGATCTCGAAATTAGGCTTACAGCCTCTCCTTTACATCTACGAACTACGATCTCAGGGTTTGGCCTGCGGCCTCATCCTACGGTCCTAAAATGCCTGAAATGTAAGCACTTGATGAATTATCAAGTTACTTGTTTAATTTTGTGAACAAGTACAAGTATTTCAGTTCGACAAAGATGTACGATCCCGAAGTGTGGTCTACTGACCTCACCTCACTTAAAACTCTTCTAACTGCTATCTTGAAACTCAGACTGTGGCCTCATTTGCGTATTTACAAGCTACGTTACTAAAGTATGGCTTCTTATGTTGCTTTGGGATAGTACATTTGATAAGTAAACGAATTCTTTATGCACGTCTACTCTACTATCTACAAACAACTCTGATAAGCAATAGACTCTTCTAAAATAAAAATATAATGGGATCCCGCACGCATTTAATTAATGGCCTTATTCCTAGGGAAATGCCCGTTCCCAGGGAACAAATGCCTTTATTTTAACCACATTATAATAAATTTTTGTCTTTACTCAGAAAAATCTTAATTTTCATTGCAGATAAAAACATAGTTCTACCAAAATTGCCTTTGATAGGTTTATGTTTCATCTGGCCATCTGCTCAAGACTTATTGAGCAAAACCATAGGCAAAAAACTAAGCAAAAATCATATACCAAGTGTGTTGATATTTCTACTTATAGTATTTTATTTTTCTAAGCTGGTAACATATCATTTTTATTTCGACACGCGCCCCGAAGGTGGCAGCACTGTATTGCGCAGTAAAATGTGCGCTGTGGCAAATGTTTCCTAAACTAATGTGCTGCTGTCGCGGCCTCTTGCGTAACTAATTTCCTAGAATCGATATTTTGCCTTCCCGTACACACACGTAAAAAATCACTAGCTCTTTCATATTCTCCTAATACTTACCTAAACGGTTCATTCTTAAATACTTACATATATCTTTAAATCTCTCAATAATACTCAAGCTATTTGCCCATTCGGAATTTCCAAAACACTAATACAAACGATATGGATATCTGACGATTCTGAAGATATCATAGGTATGATAGATAAACAAGTAGGTATAAAACACTTTTTGGGAAGGTTACGAACGAGAACGAGGTGAATCAAAAATTAATTAATTCTTTGCACCAAGAATGTTGCCATTCAACAATAATCTTGTTCGTCTCGTGAACTCGGTCAAATAACCTTGCTGCGGCGAGTTGGAGTTGGAATGTAAAAATGATAATCACACGTCGCATAGCACTTAGCAACAAGGCTAGATAGTTGGACTTAGGATCTTTTAAATTTTTACTGAATGTAAACCTACCTACTTGGTCGCGGCTTCATTATTGTTGCCTATATTGTATACTAGCCTTTCGCTTGCGGTTCCGCCCGCGTTTGTTCTCTGCCCCGTTTTCGACTAAGGCGTTATTTTATGAACACCGTCAATAAGTTAACCAGGGTCACTTCGATTATATTAAAAAAATCGCATAAAACGGAACATACAGACAAACAATAGCGGATTTACAAATTTTTTGCCCATCTATAGGCAGTCAACTTTTTGCCGCCCTATGAGCAAAAGTTTTTTTGGTTTTTTCGTTTTCTATCTCATTTAAGGGGCTGTTCATTTATTACTACGTAAGACGATTTGGGGAGGGGGGTCGGAATTTTTAATTTTTAATTTCGATAAATTTTTGAAAAACCACAAAAAAAGAATGTCCCTCCCCTTATTTCTGAAACTGGTGGACCGAAAACTATGAAAACAAATACGATTATAGGTTATAACTGGCCAATTACGGGAAAAATATAGCGATTAAAAAAAAGTTGATAACAAATGAGAAATAAAAAATATAGGTATATATAGAATAAGACGACAGCGATTTCTGCTCAATTTTTTATCTAAGTTAATTAAATATTTTTGCTAGGTAGTTTTAGTTTAGTTCATTTCGTAGAATAATTTAGTTTTTTAAATTAGTCTATTTTTTCAAATTCTTGTCTATACATTTGTTTCTAATTTATCTTTTCTGCTTTGTAATGCACTCTAATAATAATATTTAGAGTAATAGAAAGCGATGAATTTCGCAATAAAAACATAATCTTAGTTTATTTAAGTTTTGTTTATATCAAATTAAATACTTGATAGACCAGGTATATAGAATAAATAAATATTTTTTTAATAAAAATACTATATGGGTATCAAATTGTACATATTAAAGAGCTCATTATAAAAATATGTACTTTTACTATATTAACTGGCACCAATTTCGATAAATCTTTGAAATTATTTATTTCCGAAACTAATTAACCGAAAAATATGAAAAAAACATGGTAATTTGAGATAACGTAAAAATTACAGGAAGAATATAGCGGGTGAGAAATTCACGGTATAAAAATGACAAAATTGAATTTTTCATCCACGAGTTTTATTTAGAATACTTACGGTATAAAAATATTTTAGTCTCTGTGGTACAGTGGAGCCCACATCAAGCTATACACATTGAGTATAAGCTGACCTCTCACTGTACGGGAAGCCTATACAATGAGAGGTCAGCTTATACTGAAAGTGTTTAGCTTGATGTGGGCTCCACTGTACAATCAATTTTTTTTTTAGTTATTAATATCATAAACAGTTATGGGCAAGATTTTAAATACCTTCTTCCCGACTGTTACCAAAACTGTCGAATTACGGAACCCTAGGTATGCGAGTCTGACTCGCACTTGACCAGTTTTTTTTGTACCTAGCTGACTACCTCTTATGGGCTGTTTCTCCCTACGATATTATGGATAACGATTTTTTCGTAAAGAGGTAGGAAGCAAACAATACGCAGAACAATACGCAGACATTCTCATTATATAATAATTAGTTACTGACACGCACTTGACCGGTTTTTTTTCTGACACGGTTGGTCTAGATTGTTCTTACGTAAAATGACAAAAGTAATCAAAAATAATATTTTCAATTCTGATTCACATTTTGAGCAAAACACGTGTTATTTTGTTACCGATTCATATTAAAAAGGAATGTCACTAAAGGAAGGACCGCTAGCGTCCTTTGATTGAACCGTAAGTCTTTATTGAGCTATTGGAATATCTTCCTTAGCACGAACTAATAAAGTTCAATTACCGTAAGTCTTTATTGAGCTATTGGAATATCTTCCTTAGTACGAACTATTAAAGTTCAATTTGCAATGCACATTTCGAAAAGGGAAGCGGTCCTTTAATTTTATAAATTGAATCGTAAGTCATCGGAAAGTGCTCGGAAAATGTTTTTTTCTGCATATCGTGAATTCAGTTAAAACTACGGGGGTCGCCTCGCTCCGCTCCGCTTCGCTCGGCTCTCTAATATGTACTTACATGTCAACCTAACCGCTCCTCGCTTCGCTCGTCATCGCAACCTATCCATAGAGCACAGTATTTATACTCTTTGCCTAGAGCGGTCGAATAAAATTAAAACTTTAAAGTTACTTTCTTATAACATAAACGAATTTTTGATTTAATATTTCTTATTCACAAATTCTAGTTGCTGTCGAATTCTGCCGAATAAATTGTTTATGTCAAATTATTACTTCTTTGTTTAATTCATTAAAAAACCGGACTAGTGCGAGGCGGACTCGCTCACCGAGGGTTCCGTACAAATTTGTAGGTACATATTTATAAATATTTTATGAAATTTAATTAATTAATTTTTTTATGATTTAATTACAAATGTATAGTTTTCAGATTTTTCCCTATACTTGTACACCTTTTAGTATAAGACGGTATTACTTGTATTGTTCTGGGTCAACGGGAAATACCCTATAAATTTTGATTCCCTTGAGAGTGTCGAAATAGACGTTTCTTGAAGCATAAACGGCTGCATCTTTTTTTACGTTCATTTAGAAGTTTGATTTTTGTACAGCTTCAAGGGACTGTAGACCCTACGGTAAATCCGCAAATCGTCGCATACAGTCGTGCTCGAACTACGGCGGAGCGGAGCGGAGCGGAGCGATGCCGCCGCCACCTCGGTCGTCGCTTCCATCCTTGCAGCCTTGTAGCAAATGCTTAGACCATTTAACACGGGACCAGGCAAGCACACTTATCCCCCTCTGCCGAAGTACAGTTTGTTCATGTAAGTTTGCTTGTGTGCGCGTTTTGTGTTTGTGTTGCAGCTTTTGATTTAGTGTGACACATCAATTTTTTGCAGGAGTGTGCGTGAATGAGTAAATGTGTGCTGTGCGTGTTTACCTCCCCTCCCGTTGAAAACGGCAGAATTATTTCAGTACTAAGAGTCGCGCTTTGCTAGGTCCCGTGTTAAATGGTCTAAGAGTAAATGGGACCAATAATTCTTATCAAATTGTCAAACGTTTATGTTTATTCATTTTATTGTTCATGTTCATTCTACAGTTAAACAAAAAATATTTTTGGGTGCATTATATTTCATAAAAAAAATCCCTTGTTCTTAGTGCTGTAAATGGATTTTGGTTATATTTTTTTAAGCATTTTAATAGTACATCAGCCTGTTTCGTTCACTGCTGGACATAGGCCTTTCCAGGATTTCGCCACTCTTGGTGGTCTTCCTGGAAGAAATGCCCATACTCACACACGCTGGGCAGGCGGGTCGGTGAGCGCGGTGCCGAAACCCTTGCACAAGTGATGCCGCTGCCCGTCTCCAGTCTGTTTTATTTAAGGCCCGGCAATTGGGGATGGATATACCGCCATCCATCGGTCCCAGGCGATGGTGGGCCGCCTGGTTTTGCCTGAGAGCTGTTCTCTTACTCTCCCCTGAATAACTTCGGGAGGATTTGCGAGTAAGATGGTGGTACCTCCACAGTCGAGCCCGGCATCAGCTCTACCACCTATAACCTAATTATTTTAACCTATATTATTTTAATAGTAAATAAACGCAAATGCAGAGTTTAGTTTCGTAGTCCTAGGCCGTGTATTCTACGAAGTCTGCGGTACGAATGGCAACACGTGCGGATATTGAACCGCTGTGCGCGCACTGGGAGTGTATTTTTGAATCATTCGAATTTCAATTCGCATACGAATCCGCATGATTCGCATACGATTACAATACTAATTTTAAGTTTTCGTATGCGAATCATGCGGATTCATATGCGAATTGAAATTCGTATGATTCAAAAATACACTCCCTGGACCTTCACTATTTTTTTCCGTTACGGATTCTAAAACACACCGCAACTCGACACTATGACGCCATTCCTGGCGGTCCTCCGTCCTCCTCATGCAGCCGCCACCCGCAACGTCCTTCAGAAGTTCAGATCGTCAGTCCAGCGGGCACGAGGTCGAGATATATCTCGTATAGTATATTTTATATAAGGTGCCTTTAATTTATGTAGCCAAATTCTTACTGAAGACTCGGTAAGTGCTCGGGAACAAGGTTCGATTACCCTTTTTGTGAAATTCGTAAATTATTCTTTTCGTGTTCCTTGGAAACGCAAGCCCACCCCCGCGTCAAGATTTTATTTTGCGGAATTATCAAAAAGTGTTATCGATCCGTGTTACTGATCACTCACTAAGCCTCCAGTATGAGTTTAGCTGCATAAATTGTAGCAAAAATGACGTGTCTGTACACAGAATACTTTTGTGAAATTGTATTGTACTGGGGCCAAAATTACATCACATTTCCATTAAAATTAATTACATTACAATACACTGTCTGTCTGTTATAATGATAACCACTCAACGGATTTGGATGCGATTTTTTGTTTATTATCAAATTATCAATTATCGAAGTGACCCCGGGTCCTCATATACGCTATAAGGTGTGTTCATAAAATAACGCCCAAGCCTAAAACGGGACAGAGATTGAATAAACGCGGCCGGAGTCGCGTGCAAAGGCTAGTGTATAAAATACAATTTTTACATACATAACATCCAAAGAGAATATTAAATCTCCTTACAAAACATCGAATTCACGAAAAGAACTAGCTGTTGTAATTACGACTTCTACCAAATTCAATTTTTTGTTGTTGTTATAATATCTTAATAATGACTAAATTTCAACTTGTTTTCTTACATACCTACTTAATTAATTTAATCGGATCTTATTCTTAATTGGGAGCATTTTTGGTATTTACTTAGATAAAGTTCTTGATAAAAAAAATATTATGCCATCCCATTTTAGATATTATGTAGTTTTTGTCTGCAGTTGTGTTAAAACCATTTTTTGATTCAGGGATCCGTTTGCGAAATAAAGTGCGAATTTCTTTTAGAGTCAAGTGTCCCCGCCAGATGGTTATTTTTAGATATATGAAAAAATTCACGGCACTCAACAAAAACTGCAGAGCAGAAAGTGACACATTTTTACCGACGTTTTTGGAGTGTAAAATGATTTCTACAGTTTATATAACGAAGTTAAAATGAAAACTATCATAGCTAAATAGGCTTTACAAGTTAACGAGTTATATTCGACCAAATGTAGACCCGTTTTTGTGTTTTTTTTGAATTTTTGACTCTCTGTCTATATGTATGTATGTACGTTTTATCACAAACCAATCTACAGAAACGATGAATCTAAAACATAATATATCTTGTTTTCAGTATTCATAATATATCACTATTTCATGGTCTAAAATTAATTTGAAAAGAAACAAAGCCGGGAAAGCCCCGGTTACTGAGCCTATGCAGGGAAAGGCCATTTGGTGAGATCCTCAGCAACAAAAACCATTCGACTTTAGAATTTATTTAAATTAATAATGATTAATTAGTAATCAAATCAAGTCGTTACGCTTATTCAGGCATAACACGGCTCATTCAGGGCAAAACGTTTACGTACCAAATTACGACTTACTATTATGTAGTACTAGTTTTCGTCCGCGGCTCCGCCCGCGTACTATTCGGTTTAACGACATGCTTTTTTCCGGGATAAAAAGTAGCCTATGTGTTAAGTTAGGGTGTAAGCTATATCCATTCTAAATTTCATCTAAATCCGTCCAGCCGTTTCAGCGTGAAAGAGTAACAAACATACACGCACACACAAACACACACACACACACACACACACACACACACACACACACACTTTCGAATTTATAATATTAGTGTGAAGTGTGATGTGGTTTGATATACCGGGTGTAAAAGCAAAGGCAAGAATCCTTTAAGGGTGTGTTAGTATGATCGGTAAAAATATTATTTTAAATACTGGGATCTCTAAATAAAGTACCATCCATCCATCCATCAGCCTGTTTCGTCCACTGCTGGACATAGGCCTTTCCAGGATTTCGCCACTCTTGGCGGTCCTCCTGGAAGAAATGCCCATACTCACACACGCTGGGCAGGAGCGTTGGTGAGCGCGGTGCCGAAACCCTTGCACCAGTGACGTCGCTGCCCGTCACTTAATTAGGGATGGATATGTCGCAGTAAAGTAGTTAAATCAGAGAGTTAGTTGAATCTCTAGACAGTTGATTAAAGATCGACATTCAATCAAGTCGCTAAAGTTCCGTCAGACAAGTGAGTGAACGAAACGTTTAACGAGTTTCCTAAACGTTCCTAGGCGCATTTCAACTTTGGTAGGGTGACCTTTGTGAGGCGTCCCCGAGTAGGATACTAAATAGTCGCATAATGGATAGGTCGAAATGTATTTAAAAACACTAGGTTAGGTTAGGTTTGAACATTATGAAACAACTCAGAGCCGAGCGAAGCGGAGCGGAGCGAGGCGTCCCCGAGTAGGATACTAAATAGGTGCATAATGGATAGGTCAAAATGTATTTAAAAACAGTACGTTAGGTCAGGTTTGAACATTCTAAATGTAATCAGCTGTTGTCGTGACCGCCATCTTGTTTTACATTATTAATCAATCAACACGCTGGCTTTCGGTCAGACAGATAGTTAAACGTTTTCGACGCTGCTTTATTTAAATCAAAATGCTAGCGACTTGATTGAATGTCGATCTTTAATTAACTCTCTAGAGATTCAACTAACTCTCTGATTTAACTACTTTACTGCGACAGATATACCGCCATCCGTCAGTCCCGGACAATGGTGGGCCGCCTGGTTTTGCCTGAGAGCTGTTCTCTTACTCTCCCCCGAATAACTTCGGGAGGATTTGCGAGTAAGATGGTGGTACCTCCACAGTCGAGCCCGGCATCAGCTCTACCACCTACAAATAAAGTACCAGTACCTCATAATAAGACGATTTTCTTTACTCAAAATACACTAATCGCGTGGACACCCTCACTGGTCGCTAGTCACTCGGATGAGGGTGCGGGTTGCGGGGTGCAATTAGGTGTGTGGGGAGGCCGGTAAGCTGAGTAGCCATAGCTTAGAAAAATTATGGAATTTTTGGTGAAAATTGAAGGTATATATTTTTTTCTCGTAATGACATAAGAACCGTGTATACTTTCATACCCTAAAGGGATTCTTGACTTTGCATTTACACCCTGTATAACTTTTGTGTACATAATTGGTGATTGTGCAGCCGGCCAGCTAGGTGAACTAATTTACTCCACCTCACCACGTCCTGGATTCTGCTCAGCCCTCGGCGGCCAAGGTGAGTGGTTATCCCTTTATTTAGTGAAGATCAGTGCCAAGAATTACGCCTCGACAGAAAGAACTAAAACCACAAATTTACAGTCCACTTCTCGAACAGAGGCCATAGTAACACGTATTCTATGAAATTACAACTTTCTACCTATTGTTGTAAGTGACAGACGGACAGACAGCGGAGGTTTAGTAAAAGGGTCCCGTTTGGCAACCTTCAGGTACGGAACCCTAAAAAGTAAGTACAACCCGGTCACAATATCTGTGCACCTGACCTCGTGACGTCATATCGGCGGTCTGGGTACGGTGTGAAAAAAAGTTTTTTCAAGAAATGTGGAGGTAAAAAAAATTTACTAACCTTTTCAAATCAATTTATTATTGATGAAGGGTTTGTTATTAAAAAACAATAATTTTGATTACAAAAACATTTATTATTAAACTCAGTCACTATAAATTATTGACTCTATGCCTGACATTGTATCTTCCTCACTCTCACTTTCTGAACTCGCCGAACTGTCTTCCCCTAGTGATATTAAAAGTTGTGTGATGTTGTCATCTGCTAGATGATCCTTTTCCCAGTATTCTCGCTGTAGTCTCTCCACGTGATTCACTTCTTTTTTCCAGTCAGCTGGCGTAATTGACTTAATCGCATCTTTTGTAAGTTGTTCTATGTTCTTTTCCGATTGGTCAATGTTTTTATCTGCCACCCTTTGCTTTACCAAGTTCCATATATATTCGATAGGGCTTAGGTCACAATGGTAAGGTGGCAGACGTACAACTTCTTGGCCATGCTCTCGCATCAAATCGTCGACGACATATGTTTTCGGCGGCTTTGTTCTCAGTATAATGGGATACAATTCCCTCTTTGTCATTTTGTCATTAAATGGAATATTGTGTTCACGTAGCCAATTTTGCATGTCTGCTTTAAGAGCAGCACTAGTGGGCGCTTTCACCGACTGCGTCGAATGGTAGAGTGCATTGTCTATGACAACTATACCGTTCGGCGGTAAATTTGGTATAAGCTTTTCACGGAGCCATTTTAAAAAATTGTTTGTGTCCATCTCGTTATGATAATCGCCGATTTTACTTTTACATTTATAAAGTAATTCTGCACCTTCAATAAATCCATTTTCTCCTCCAGCGTGTACAAGAATCCAACGTTGACCCGGATTTAAATTTTTCTTCACACTGCTGTCGGTATTATTTTGCCAGCATTTACTGACCGTATAGTGGGAATGGATCCACGTCTCGTCCAGGTAGGTAACCGGTTTTTTATCAGCGCCAAGGTCATTATTCTCTTTCATACGGCGTAGGTAGCGAGCCCTCCATGCGGCGATGTCCGGCTTTTGTGTCAATACACAACGAATATTTTTACACTTTTTGAACTTGTAGCCCAATTTGTTAATTAAAATATTTCTTAAATATGTTCTCCCACCTTGAAAATTTAGGTCTCTCTTAACTGCTGCCAGAATTTTCTTCAAAGTTGGGATTTCTTTTTTTACAGCATAAAAACTGTTGATGATATTTCGTATTGCGCAAATTTCAAAATCATCTACTTCGATGCGTTTTTTGTACTGTTTACGCTTCTTACCCGGTGTCGATAATTTTGGTTCTGGGTGGGTTTCTAAATTATTACTAGTACTTGGAGTCGGACTAGCGCCCGGCGAAGTAGGTGGTTGTACTTTGGCTTCATTTTTAATTTTCATTAGAGTCCTCTTTGATATCCCAGTTGCAGCACAGGTTCGTTTCACCACTTGGTCTACAGGTATGGTGTACTGTTTGTTTGCTTTCTCCGATTCAAAAAACTTGAGCACTTTCAAGATTAAATTTCTTGATTTCTGTGTATTGTTTTTCCCATGACTTCAGTTTAACAGCTACAACAATTTTAATAACAACCAAACCAGTCCAAACTTAACAGTAAACAGTCTAAACTTAACAATAAACATTAAAAAACAAAACAACAATAAAGCGAAAATATCAAAATTATCGGGACGTGTAGCGGCAACGAAGATGCTAACCGTACTGTCGCACCGGGGAGTGCGCGGAGAGGTGACAGGGGAAGCGGGAGAGGCGCCACATTCCAGCGAGGTGCACAGATACTGGGACCGGGTTTTTATAAACATAAAACCTTCCATTTGGAATTTCCAAAGTTTGTCTACACGTCAACCCTCCGATTCATATTCCACTTTACTGATTATGCCTTCATTCTTGAGCCGTCCGTCATACATAAATAACTAACTTTGGTACTGAGAAAGATTCCACTATACCTTTCATTATATTTTGGAGAAGCAATGGCAGGGCTGGCTGACTATGTTTATCGACGCTTGTAAGTTTTCCGAAAGCAATGTTTGTGATAAACTGTTAAAACTAAATAGCCGTTATAAATTATATGCTAGAAGATTCGTTTAACCGTTAAATTTAAACGCTATATTTAATAGGATATTATTTTTATAATCTATTATTCAGAAGACGTTGTGCGTGGTCAACTCGTCAATGAACGGACTACTTTCCGTAATGTTATAAAAAAATAATCAACCGTCTGGTAGAAAAAATATATATGCTAGAATGAACTATCCATAATTTTTTCGTCATGATTTTATATATTATTGAATTTAAATATTTTTGTGTAAATAATTTTATACGTATACATATTTTTATTCCTAGGTGTAGGCGTAGGAATTTTTTGATTTTATTTTAGGTGTATTTATTTTGCTTTGCTTTTGTTTTATTAATAAAATAACACCAAAACTTCGGCAAAATAACCACAATATAACCAATATACAATACTAGCTTTTGCCCACGGCTCCGCCCGCGTGTTATTCGGTTTAACAACATGCTTTTTCCGGGATAAAAAGTAACCTATGTGTTAAGTTGGGGTATAGGCTATATCCATTCTAAATTTCATCCAAATCCGTCCAGCCGTTTCAGCGTGAAAGAGTAACAAACATACACACACACACACGCACAAACTTTCGCATTTATAATATTAGTGTGAAGTATGATGAGATAACATAGCGTTGTCTTATATCACCACAAACGATTAATGACCGCGCTAATTAGACACCTGATTTTTCAATGATATTATCGATCGATTATATCGATTAACCGATCTATCCTACATTATCGATTAACCGATCATCCTTTTCAAATTAATTTTAAATCAATAAATAGAGATGATTACATATTGTAAAAAAATATATGTCATATTTCACTCAATTATTTCAATATTTCGGCCGTTCGATACACGATTAATTACATTTTGCTCGATCCAATTTTATCGCAAAGACAGGTCTAACTAAACTATGATCTAAATAACTTTCATTTATTATCTTCTTATTTATTATCCTTCATTTAAGGCGACTCTATTCGCCTGAACTCCCATACTAGCGCAGTTCGCTGATCATATCCTTATTTATAGGTACTTGCTTATTATTTTTTCTTTTTCAACATATCCCATACAATATCCATGACGTGAAACTAAAACATTTAAAAAATCAAATACGTACAAAAGTTACAAGCGTATAAAAGTCCTGGATTTTACACATATTTTGATGAATGTTTATGTACCGTAATGCCCTAGATAAAATCAAATAATTTTAGTTTCACAGCATATTGTATTATGCCAATCAAAAATATTTTTGTTTCATTTAGATTTTTGGGATATTTCTTCTGAAATCATAAGAACCACCAAAACCATTCTCGAGTTTTTTCAAAACATGAATGTTGTCTCGCGTTAGCTTGCCTCTCACACCGTGTTCGGTTAGTTCCGTACGAGCTCGGGAAATGAACGTTCGGGCCAACCAATAACAGTAAGTCAGTGCTCTATAATCCAAAGCTGAATGTAGAATGAAATAGCAAGCCGCCGACTACAGGCTTCTTAAGTTTTGGACAGTAAAAGTTATACTAAAATGAACATCGTGAAAAATGTGATATAAACGGCCGGCATATTAGAAACCCATCCTTCCAATTCCAACATAATAAATAAAAACACCTCGACACCGCGAGTTTTCTGAGCGGCCCGCTTCCACTGAGCAGGATAGAAAAGTGTAAAATGACAGCGTTGGAGCAGAACCGATTTTTCTAGATAACCTCGCCTTAACTAAAGAGCATAATATACGAAGGTAGTTAAAAATAATCATCAAAGTAAGCAAATCAAGTTACAAAAACCTACGCGCCATGTTCGTCCTATTAATGATAAAGTTTGTTTATTTTCTCGCGACGACGGCGACAACTTTGATGAAAAACAATATGTTAAAGATTTTTCTGGCCTTTAACGCGATGTTTTTGGAAAAATTCGGGACATACACCACTTCATATTGGCCGTCTAAATAAAGGCCTAGAGTTTATTTGATTGAATTGTTTCTCTTTTCCGAGTTATTTTATTACTTACGAGCCCGCTCCGAATCGTTATTCATTATATCTAAGTATCAAAATAACGCGCAAAGGAGAAACAATTGAATCAAATAAATTTTAGGTCTTCATTGAGATGGCCAATATGGACTGGTGTATGTCCCTGATTTTTACAAAAACATCGCGGCAATGACAAGAAAAATAATTAAAATAATGCTTCGCATCAAACAGACGAAAAATACGGACCGTCGGGTGTTCTGTATAGTGCACGATGGTATAATATTTATGTTAGTGCAATATATTTTTTTGAATCTTCATTATAATACAAGTATAATAAAAAGAGTTATATGATTTTTTTAATAGGTCAATTTTACGTATCTTTCAGATCTTTGATTGAACCACGGTAGAGGGCTATAAGTAGGGCCCAATTTTTTTTTTCCTTGTTGATATCTTGTGACCTAATGCAACTTTTCGCATATATTCGGCAATAAAAATCGAAAAAAAACAATGACGCTTCACCCTCGAACGGACGGACAGACAGACAAACAGAACAAAGTGATCCGGTACGGAACCCTAATAGAGGCTGATAGGTCGTTGCCTTTTGGTGGGAATGTTGGCTGGCAGAGTTAAGAGATTTTGTATCTTTAATTATGTTAATGGTCGACCAAAGGGATTTGTTTGTATAGCCATAGACAATTCATCCATGGTATAGCCAATAGCATTGATATTATTCTAAGGCCTATCTTAGCGAAACTATTATGTATTTTTTTTAAGAGTTTGGTTGGACCACTTTTATGGGAGAGTAAGCCTTCAAAGATAGTTCTAAATTCATGGAAACTGTTTTCGAATTTAGTGAGAAATTTGTGAGAAAACTGGTCGAGTCAAGTGCGAGTACGACTCGCTACCTGAGGGTTCCGTACCATTCAAATAGGTAAGAATAAAAATTAATGATAATGATGAATATGAAACAAAACTGCAAAATTAAGAAGGACAAGTATTCGGGTACGTAACCCTAAATCTATATAAGTAAGTTATATTAAAAATTAGAAACCAGATTTTTCGTGTGTGACTTTTTGTAATAATTTCCTGGGTTGCGAAATGGGTACGCCATAATTCGGTTTTTCACAAAGAAGCAGTTTACGCGAAATATTTTTATTCTTTGGTATGGTCTTACAATAAATAAGTGTAAATAATTCTAGCGTAGATACTCCTGGCAACCCTGATTTAGTGTCACGCTCGTCCAGGAACTTAGCCGACCTCGCCATATTGCGGCAAAAAAAGGTGGGTATTTTTTTTGTCACATTGCCTTTTTTTGGCTGTCTCAACAATAACACCGAATTAAAAAATTACATATAGTTTTTTTTGCGATTAAAACCTATTCATATACATTCATTTATAGAATATAAATAATCCATCCATCCATCTATCAGCCTGTTTCGTCCACTGCTGGACATAGGCCTTTCCAGGATTTCGCCACTCTTAGCAGTCCTCCTGGAAGAAATGCCCATACTCACACACGCTGGGCAGGCGGGTCGGTGAGCGCGGTGCCGAAACCCTTGCACCAGTCACGCCGCTGCCCGTCACCAGTCTGTTTTATATAAGGATTGGGGATGGATATACCGCCATCCATCGGTCCCAGGCAATGGTGGGCCGCCTGGTTTTGCCTGAGAGCTGTTCTCTTGCTCTCTCCCGAATAACTTCGGGAGGATTTGCGAGTAAGATGGTGGTACCTCCACAGTCGAGCCCGGCATCAGCTCTACCACCACCAATCCCAAGTAGCATTTTACTCCATTTAAGAGTTCACATTTAGTTCCCAGGTGTACTTGAAGCATTATTACAGTTCACTCGTGATGTATAAGCTGCATTATTGCGATTAATTACACCTATACCTGTCTAAGAGACTTATAGGAGTGTAGAGTTATACTGTTATACGATTGTTGGTGTTATAATACTCTAACAACTATCCTTTAGTCAGCCATCTGACTAAGAGCATTATAAGAGGGTAGAGATACGCCAACCGCTGTTTAACGGCCTACTTGTACGATGTTACAGAGCTAGCATTTTAATAGAACACATGTGGTCATTTATAAAGCCAAAGGCTGTTATGTTTACTTGTTTTAGACCGTTATACAGCTGAGAGCTGTAGTAGGACTTGTTTGTGATCATTAAAATAACCTTTTTTTACTGCTGTACAGAAGTGTTTAAATGGTTCACATGTGCACTGTAGGCTGTTAAAAGGACTACATGTGTTGTCTATTAACATCAATAGCAGTTTATTTGTCCACAAGTACTACTCTTATTGGCTGTAAGCTGAACATGAATGTGAATGTGATATTCTATTACACTTATCCCACAAGCTGCGTGTTATTACGTCTCGTGCAAAAAATTGTGAAAATGAATAAAAAATCCTGGAAAATAAGAGCGAGAACCGGTGGAATAAGAAGAAAAATTGCAAAAGAATATTCGCAAATTGTAAAAATAAACAGTCGATTGACAACGACGCCCGAAAATGAGCCCGTCGATACGGCTTCAACAAGTGCGACTTCAACCGTTGTTCATGGTGGTTCTGTACATGATGCAGAGGAAAATGTGCCTGAATCTGAAAGTTCCCTTCAAAATATACAGATATCAGAGTGTGGTGATTGCAGTTCTAGTGATAGTGAATACAATTTTGACTTGGACAATCATTTAACCTTTCGCAAAAAAATAAGAACATGGGCTATTGAAAATCGTATTCCTCATTCCGCTTTGAATAAATTGTCAGGCATAATAAACGAATTTAAACCGGGAACACTACCGTCTGATGCTAGAACAATTTTATGCACTCCCGTTAATGTAACTTTAAAAAATGTAGATGGAGGTCTAAGATGCTAAATATCATAGTATTATTGGTCTACTTAAATATCCTATTACTATTGATATCCTATTATAATTATATATGGATATAAATATATAGCTATAAACTTTATCATTACCAGTTTTTAATACATTTTTAACTTCAATTAGAGACTAAAGTCGATTCTAAAGGCTTTAATTTTAATTTTAGTGCTGTCAAAACTTAATATTTTCCAAAGTTAATATATCTTCTCTTGTTAACACTAAGATCTATTTTGCAATAAATAAAATGTACATTTATCAGCACTAAAACTAAAATTAAAGCCTTCAGAATCGGCTTTGGTCTCTAATTGAAGTTAAAAATGTATTAAAAACTGGTTATAATAAAGTTTAAAATTTTCAGCAAATTTTTTTAAATCAATTTATAGGTCTACAATTGTCTGGTAAATCTGAAATATCTTCTGTCTGTTTACTCCGTAGTCTTCCAATAGTAATAATCTAAAAAATTACCAGAAATAGATAGAAGTAGCTAGATTTGTTTTGGTGGCTAAAATGGATTATTTTTTGGCTAAAACTGTTGAAAATCCGCTAGATCTACCCACAAAGTGGCCAAAATGGCAACACTGACAATAACTAATCCTATCCTGGCCATCACGCACGCCACGGGCGCACGCGAGTGATCAGAGGATCTATACCTATCCCTTTCCCACCTCTATTTCTCGCTTACTTATTAAAAGGAATGCGCATGATTACTTTCAAGTTCAGAAAGAAATAGCATAAACTTTCTCTAAGTAGATATTTAAGGTGATCGTCAAGCACGTATCCAGGGGGGATAGGTGGGATTTATCCCCCCCCCCCCCCCCGAAATTTGGCGTGACATACACGGGACTAGGAATGTTTATTCATAACCACTGTAAAGTACGTTTTAATAAAAAAGGTAGGGTACTTTTGATACTTAATAATAATATAGTACAGTGATTACAGAGGCTTCTTTCACAATTCACATTGTTGGTTCAATGAATGTCCCCCCCGAAACAAAAGTCTGGATACGTGCCTGGTGATCGTACACCCGTCAGCTCCGTACGCGCCAAGTCTGCTAGTGTAACCATATTTTACAGAATTTTAACAGATAAATATCAGAAATAACAGTTATTTATCTCAGAAATAACAGGAATAACAGTTATTTATCTGATAAATTCTGCAAAATGTGGTCACACCACAGTTATTTATACTATGGTTACACTATTACACTTGCTGACTCGGCGCTTTAAAAGATTGTAAACAGTGTTTGTTACTATGGCTGAGTGACAACTATTATTTTCTGTCCTTTTCTGTCGCAGGGCATAAATGTTGTCCCTCTTTATCTAGTTTGTTTACATTATTTTAAATACCTCCTTGAACAGAGTAGTGTTTTTTGTAAGTGTAAATGTCACCGGCAATCTGTATAATTCAGGTATTGTATACAGTACCTAGGTAATGTATATGCCTGGGGCGTCCCGGCAATGTATGAAATATTATGAATATTATTGTCCGTTACATACTTTACCTAGGCAATGTATACAATTCCTAGGCATTGTATAGAGTACCTGCTGGTCAACCGGCAAAGTGTAAAGTTATTACTAATTAATGGAATAATATTAAACAGTCACAATTAGTTTTTTGGAAGTCTTCCAGCGCAGAAGAGAGCCGGTAGGTTAGGTTAGAAGATTAGGTATGGCGAGTCGCGCCACTTGTGGCGTGACCGCCATACATAATCTTCGTGGTTATTTTTTTTTATGACCACCCTGAAATACCATTTAACCAAAAGGCTAAGCTTTGTTAATAAAAAATCATTTAAATACATGCCTTAATCAATTTCCCGCTCCTGCTCACGTCTGTTATATACATTACCGGCTGCGCATTCGGTACTGTATACAATGCCTAGGCAATGTACTAAATAAATAATATTTCATACATTACCTTAATCTTTTTGGCATTGTATACATTGCCTAGGCATTGTATACAATACCGGATTATGCAGAAAGCCGGTAACATAAATACTCTGAGACCAAACTGTGTGTCTCACACGAAAACAAAAAGTGATTTTTGTTAGTTTGTAACAACATTTTTACTTTAGGTACTCATACTTGACTATTGCGGATCTCTAAAATTTCAGTATATTAAAAGAATTAAATGATGACACAAGTGACCTGAACTACATCTTAAAGCTGTACATAAGTTCACATTAGAATAAGTTTATAGACATTGGCTCTGTAGTGGTGCAAATGTGGGACTTTAAATAGAAAACAGCATTCTAACAGAACACATGTGAACCTATATACGCTTCACCGCATTAAATTGGAGTTATAACAGTTCACATAGCCGTATTTCATTTCCACCATTTTGTTCTAACCTAAAATATTTACCAAATAAATCTCCAAAATTATCATGCAGATTTATCACAAAATACGTAGATAGAGCGATTGAGTTTTGGTTTCATGTTATAATTAATTACCGTAGTATAATTATAATGCCAATATAATATCAAACACTGAAAATTGTAGATTTCCTCTCAGCCAGTTTTAAATATTTTAAAATGAATATCGCGTTTTTACAGAGGCGTGTGAATATTTTAGCTGTAAATATGTATATATTTCACGATAAAGTTGCATTCCCATGGCATTAACATTATTAAGTATTTAAAACAGGTACTACCTCGTGTTATCATACATTTTTATCCTTGATCCGCCGGAGTTTGGTTTCTGATGGCACACACAAAATCAACTATGAGGATAATAATTAATAATAAAATAAAGAAATAATTTAGGACACACGTGAACTTTAGGTAGCACTGGAGTAATTTTGTGGGATTTTATAACTGTGAAGGCTGTGTATTTAGCCACTTGTTACTCTTTATTACACTCATGTACTTAGTATGGTTCACACTGCGTCCCATATAGTGCCGTAAGTCAGCCTTAAGTCCGATGTTACTACTTAAACAGCTATTATAATGCTATTATACTGCTAATGTACAGCCATAGTGAACTTAAGGCTGTCTAATTTGTGCCCAAACTGGTTCTATAAGAGCATTATAGCAAGCTATACAGCTCTTATACAGCTAACTTACACAGCTTTTGGAGTACATGTGAACGACTAGACAGCTTATATAGAACCCCGAATGCTACTTGGGATAATAAAATAAACAAAATAGGGTAATTACTTCGATCAGTACTGTCCCAGTTGAAACACGAGTTTCTTGTAAAGCAAAACAAAACAAAAAACTTTTGCTGTTTGGGGCGAAGTACAGATTGTACAGATGTTATTTTATTGTTATTACCCAGTAAAATACTATTTAAAATAAATTTGAAGCATGTCCCAGGCATTTCGTCAATCCTGACATGTCAGGGTTAGATATGGCGACTTTTTACGGAATTTAGAGGATTTTGTCAAGTTTCGGGGCAAATATGGAGAAATAGCATTATTACGACCTGAGAAAAAGTATCCGGCCTGCATTTTGGTAAAGCATAGCAGCCGATTAAAGCGGGCGTGTTTTTGGTTAGGTAAGTCTTTGCAGTTTTTTCGTCAGTATATATGTTACAGAGTTTCAAAAGATAGTGGTATCTTTAAATTTCGGATAACTTATTGTTTTTCAAACACATTTTTGTTTCAACAGTTCCGCTGCGACCAATAGATTAAGTAAAAAAGATTTTTTAAAATAAACTGTTTTCAATTAACAAAATAAGCTTTTTAGAGTGGGAATGATATATTAGTAGATTACACAACAAGTGAAAAAAAAGGGAATTTCTTTCGAGCCTCAAAGGTGGATCCCGAGAGGAGCGAAGGATTCTAAAGTTGAATCCTGAGCGGAGCGAGGGATCCAAGAGCCGAGATGGAATTTTTTTTTCACGAGTTATGTACTCTACTTTTCACCATTGACTATGAGAAAATAAACAGTACCAATTAACTATTTGAATCAACTTTTATTATACTTACAATCAATCGGTACATAGTAAATGAATAAGAGAACAAAACATGAAAAATAAGCTCTAGATATTAACAGTAAAATTAGAACAGTTTTTGAAATTAAGTGTTATATTATTATTTCTGGTCTTTTTTCCAAGCGGCCAGCCAGTACGTTTGGTACGATATTTTTTCATTCACGTTTCTTCCAAATTTAAAGTGCTTTATTCGGGCATTTTTACGGAACATAAAATGTAGTGATTGCAAGAAGTTTATAGTTTATAGCTTCTCGGGTGATTGTGTTTTAAGATGGCTGTATGGTCACAGATACCTTTGCCATGCCTTTGCCTATCCAAAAAGTTTAAAAAGTTACTTTTTCTCACTCAGTGATGAAAAGACCGTTTTATTCACTGTTTTTGGTGAACCAATAACCCCTTTTCGAATAGTAATGGTGAAATAGTATATTATGCAATTAGTGAATAAAGGACGGATTTAAAGCGAGGGCCATAGATGAATCACGAGCAAGTAAAGGATTCTAACGACTGAATCACTTTTCATAAACCCAGGTGTTAACACATCTTCTTCATCACTTGAATGCATATTTAATCGATTTATTATAAAGTAACACTAATCTTTGTGTTTGTACAACTTGCAGTATTCAAAATGGCGCCAATTTACTTTTTTTTCTGTAATGGCAGCCAAGAACACAAAACAGTTTTCATTCTAAAGCTAAACTCCTTGTCGCAAATATCGACCAATCAAATCTCGAGGAGTTATTTGCACAAAGAGTTTGTATGTCGAGTATTCTTTGGGCAAGGAGTTTGTATCGAGTATTTTTTGCGCAAGGAGGTTGTATAAGCATTGAGATGGAGGTCGAATATACCCGGCATGCCTTTTAAGTTCTGTCGTTTACATATTTGCCTCCAATTTTGAATTTAGAACTGCTCAATATTCAAATTTGGTGAATTTAGAATTTCAAAACAATTGAAAGAATTAGGATTAATGCAATTGTTTAGTCACAGCGTTGTTTTGAATCTGTCAGGTCACGTACGAAAATGAATCTTACTAAGGAAAATGTCCGTGCAATCATTTTCTATAACTTCCGAAGAGGCCTAACACGGATTCAGTGTTCCGAAGAGCTAACATCTGTGTTCCATGATGAAGCCCCATGTCTGTGGACTGTCGAACGCTGGTATTTAGAATTCCGACGTGGATATACCAGTCTTAGGGCGGCTTGCACCAAAATCTTAAATCTCGATTTTATCGCTAAACCAGGTTTACGATCTGTCAGTCAATACACTTCTGTCAAATTAAACTCAGCTTAAGTCCTAAATCTAGATTTAAATATTGGTGCAAGTCGGCCTTAGTGACAAATCTCGTGAAGGACGTCCAAAATCCGCCTTCACTGAAGATAACATTGTCGCTGTGAGAGATCTAATCCTCGAAGATCGTTATGTGGCACATCGGGAGATAGAGGCGTTATTAGGCATCTCAGGGACAACCATTCAGAAGATCTTGCAAGAGGCGCTTGGTGTGAGAAAGCTAGTTTCCCGTTGGATCCCGCATTTGCTTTCCGACGATCATAAGAAGGCCCGCGTCAGATGGTGTAAGAAAACTCTTCAAAGGTTCAACCGAGGAGAGTCAAATCACGTCTACGACATCATCAGTGGTGATGAATCTTGGATCTATGCCTACGATCCTGATTCCAAACAACAATCCACAATCTGGGTCTTCAAAGACGAACCAAAGCCGACTAAAGTCGTTCGCTCTCGAAGCACTTCAAAAAAGATGGTGGCTACGTTCGTGGCGAAAACCGGGCATGTTGTGACAGTTGCACTTGAAGATCGTAGAACGGTTAATGCAGAGTGGTATACCACAGTTTGTTTACCACAAGTCATCGCCGAACTTCGGAAATCTAACCCAAAGCGACGCATCATCCTACATCATGACAACGCAAGCTCACACAGCGCTCATCAAACGATTGAGTATTTGAAGCAGGAAAACGTAGAAATTCTTGACCATCCTCCATACAGTCCTGACCTAAGCCCTAACGATTTCTTTACATTTCCTAAAATTAAGAAAACCCTTCGTGGTCAAAGGTTCCAGTCCGGTGAAGAAGCAGTCGGCGCGGCGCTTTCAAATCAGCCATATTGAACACCCCCACTTTGTTTAAATGTTTTAATAACTGGTTCGAGCGAATGAAAAAGTGTTGTAAACTACATGGAGAATACTTTGAAAAACAATAAAAAGTACTATTACGTTCCAGTTGTTTTTGTTTCTTCAAACGACAAAACTTAAAAGGCAATTGGTGTGTTCTAAATTCAAACACCAAAATAGTGATTAAAAGGCCTTTGTATTCACTGTTTTCAGTGAATAAAATAAGCTTTTTAAAGTGGGAATGGTATAAATTGTATTTTTATTATACAAAGAAATATAATGGTGAAATGTGCTACCTATAAGTATTTCGACCCCTCAATGTATTTATCTAAATTTACAGTTCTTATACATAAAATTTCACGATCGGAACAGTCTGTAAAACAGCTAGAAACTAATAATGATCCCACTGATGAGGGGTCGAAATTTAACACACTTAAATTAGCTTCATATCAGTCAACAAAGAGCCAAAATTGGCCAATAAATGCAAAAAATCGTGGTGATTTAAGGGGAGAGGGTTAGAAAGGGAAAGGTCCCATTTTTTGTTTTCTTCGTAATTATCTGTAAAAATAGACGTCTTATAAAAATACACCGTGAATAAATGTTACAGCTGATTAAATTTTCCATAAATTGATATAGTATACCTATTCATTTTATTTCTAGGTGCAATACAAAAGTAAATGGAAGAAGTAGAAAAGTCAAAAAGACGAAATAGTTATGTTTTTGCCTTGGAAAATCAATGTTTATTTAAGTATTATTTAAGTATTTATCAATTGGACTACAAATCAGCCCTTTTCTATTATATACAATCCCTAAGAATAATAAGGTGCGGGTGATCAAACATTAATTTTATTTTGTTGAAATGGTGACTGACAGTCAACCCAAGAAGAGATGATGAAGATGTAGTCAAATCTCCTCTCCTCTTGAAATATGAATTGTCTCCATTTCCACTCTCTATTTTTACCGAAGGGGTTCTCAGAAAAAGGCATAGTCTGCTTTATGATGCTTTTCCAGTAGAAGAAGCGCAAATGTAATTGATGGTGGCTTCCTTCTTTATCGCGTGAAATGGCTGCATCTGTGATCAGTACCTGCCCTACATATTGAAACATTACGGCAAAACTGTGCAGTCATATTTGGGTAACGCTAACAGCACAAAACAAGCAGAGCAGAAGCGAAGGGGCTCTACGAATTCCTCAGTTGATATTCATTCAGTGAAAGCATGTCCAACACCTTTCAGCAAGAGTATATCCACAGAATATTAAAATATTTTCTGTTCTGTGAGCATATCCTTGCTGATGAAAGTAACAAGACAAGGCTCATCGAAATGATCTCACTGAAATTGAAGGCAGGGGGAGTAACGTAACCGCAGATTGAGATGCTGATACCACCATAGTACGATACTGATTAGAAAAAGCTTCCCAACACCCGACTATGACAATAATAGAGATAAATTGATTTACTGGTTTTAATTGATGTCTGCTCTTTCTCGGCCATGGCACCAACAGACAAAAATATATTTTTCATGAAGCATGGCAAGGAGAAGGTGGAGACCAAAACTTATTTAACCGCCAACCTAAGAAATTTGCCATTTGCGAGCACCATTCTCCTTCTCCACGACTCCAGTGGATGTAATACGATGTCCGCTATATTTAACAAAGGCAAAGCAGGGTTGGTGAAATTATTTACAAAGTTCACCAGCGAAATAAGGAAAATATATGACGTATTCTCCGACCCTGATCCAACTGAAGACATGGTTGCTAAGGCAGGAGAAAAGCTGTTTCTGCTAGTCTACCAAGCGCCAGAAAAAATCTATCTAAATCGACTTCGACGTGCAGCGTTCATCAAGGTTTCAATAAGTTTAATTTAGCAGCACTACCACCAACTAAAGGTGCTGCTCGTCACTCGTCAGCATTCACTGAGACTTTACTTACTGGTAACCATACGCTAGTACTTATAACACTTTTGTGTGGTCCAGTACAACAAACTTCAGCTATCTGTTTTCTTATTTTACGGATCTACCAAAGATCTTTCAACCTGACTTCGCTAACTTTCACCCACGAAATGGGGCTGGACCAAGGATGAAAAGCAGGCGTTCCCTGTTCCATTGTTTATGTTGTGGCACCCTTGCATGTCTTGCAGTCTTGCACTGCACTGGACTTGACATAGTGCCTGAACGAATGGTCCTCCAGTGCAGTGCAAGACTGCAAGACATGCAAGGTGCCACTGAAGACTTGAACAATGTTGTAGATATGAATAAATAACTTGTAAATTATCACAATGATAATTTCAATACATAATAATACCTAATAACAATAAATAGTGCTTTAAAATGAAGTACCATTTGTTACATTTTCCGAATTTTGCATCAAAAGCTCTATTACATTCTTTAATAGTAATAAGTACGGTAAACTCTAAAAGGCTAAGAAATTAAAGATTGACTCCTCCCCCCTCTCCCTCATTAAAATTACCGTAAATTTACCATAAAGCAATCAAAAATTCCTGTTATTTTTAGGTAAATTGTACAATATGCGATTTTTTTTACATTTTGTACCACCGTACCTAACTTTTTAAAGATATTATAAAAAAATAAAGAAATGACATTTTGTAAGAAATTTAATCAGCTTTAATTTTTGTACATGTTTTTTGTTCTAGAACCCTTACTTTACATATTTATGAAAAACGAAAAAATGGAACCTTTCCATCCCCCTCCCCGGTATAAAAATTAAGAAAAGTGAATTTGGAGCTCTGATCTTCACGTCCAGATTTACTTTTCTGATTTCCTACACCGCAATGATCTATAGTTAATTTGTTAACACAGACTACTTGCGATGGATAAATCGCCAGGTACTTAAAAATAAACAAACTTTGTAAGTGCCCCAATCCTTCACCTGGATTTTGACACATTTTGTAACACTTATCTAAAACTATGATGTTGTTTAAATAATATTATTTTTATTTATTTTATTTATTTATTTATAACGGCGTAAAAAACAAATCTACTTGACTGTGGCTATACGGAATATAGACACTTTAAATTTTCCTACGTAAATGACTAAAACATGGTCCTAAAAGTACTAGGCGAAGTTCAGGTATTTTCTCCAAATTTCGCCTACCTGTATTTCCAATAATTAATAATTATGTAACAATAATTGTTTATATTTTCGCTGGAAATACAGGGAGGGGAAGTTTGAAGAAAATACCTGAACTTCGCCTAGTACTTTTAGGACCATGTTTTATTATAGAATAATTTTTAGTCATAGCTATAGATATATGGGGCAAACGAACGTAAACATTATTACCTGGCTTAATAGAGTCTTATTTCTTTGAAAAATCTATGTCAGGCGAGGTTTGATAACAGTATGAAGTGTTTTCCATACATAAGCTTTTTGATAGGGCTGCCAAAAAATTGTTTGTAAATAATGTTGATAACTTTATCAATAAAATTGGATGCAATGTTCTTACGAACAAACAGGCGTTTCAAATTAATCGAAATTTATTTATTTCAAAATTGTGGTTTATTTTTTACATTAGTATTAAAAACAAATATTTGACTCACATTCACAGGGGTGCGTAAAAAAAGATTTTTGACATTTAATGTCTACTACACTTAAATCAGTCAAATCAAAATGCCATTATCAGTCTCAATTTGTTTAAATACACACAAAAATATGAAGTAAGCAGTAAAATTTAACATTTATATCAAATATGGTGCAGTTTTTTTTTATTATGCTGATAGTTAAACAAATAACACGGATTTTTCAAAGGAAAGTTGCTCACGCGCAATTGTGATTTAAAAAATATTAAAACCACTACAATTGATTTTAGTAACATTTAAAACAAATTGACGACCCTAGGGCCAGGCGAAGTTAGCCATCAAAGTAGTCACCGGCATAACCTTAACAAGCTTTTGTTAATTAATAGCTTCTGCATGAAATTTAGCTTTCAAATTAATATTCGACATTAAAAAGGATTAAATTTAAGTCATAAGTAATAGAAAAGTTTAGCTTCACCTGTGCTGGATCCAACGACTTAATGTATTCGTTGGCTGTAGCACGTCCAGGAAGCAAGGTTTGTAACGTGACAAAAAAACACTCCTTCCTCACTCCACAAAAAGTACAATGGTGACCAAGATAGTGAACTTAGCATAATTCAGTAGCAGAAAAGCAGTCGTAAATGAAATTTGCCATGTATTTAGTAGTTTTTTAAAACGCCTACCTAACATATACTGTGTAAATTTACAATTATTTCAAATCAGGCGAAGATATGGTTTGCAGGCGAAGACCGGGGGCACGACGGTACAATGTCTCTGAGTTTATTAAGGAGGATGGTCCAAAGCCGCTCTCCATACAAACTTGTCAGAACCAACAACCACGACAAAAATATTATAATTTCGTTGTGTTAATTTTGGTAAAAGTCTTACAAAGAGACACCTTCGTAGGAGGTTGGGGGTTGAGGGGGAGGGAGGGGGGGGGGGGGATGACCCCCCCCCATAAAGTTTCACACCTCGCAAATGATACGTTTTTTTATTAAAGACCAACATAATTAGACACTTGATGCTATGAACATTGTTTTGAGACCATGGTCTAAAAAAGTGGTCTTTTTAAGGGTACATACTTATATATAATTATGTAGGTATATTTGAGGGGGGAAAGATCCCCCCGCATTGGGAACGTTTATGAAATGCATACCTACTTTTTTATATCTTATTTTGAGGTTATATATATTTCCAGTTCAGAGGTCACTTTGGGGGAAGTGCAGCCCCTCCGCACTTGCGTAACAAAGCAAGGCACCCATGCCACTATGCCCATGCCATAAACTAAATAATTGGTCTATGCCCATGCTCACCTCCGCAGCTTCGGGTTGTTGGTCGCCACAGACTATCGCCACAGACTATTGTCGTTGTTGGTCACCTTCGGCGACCAGCCTCAGCCGCTACGGCTCGCACCGTTGTTGCCTGCGCTTTATTACGGCGGGCGGGGGCTGCCCTCCCTCCGCGCCTCCGGCTTTTCATATACACTCTCTAAAGAGTAGTAAGTAACCACAAGACTGTATAGAGTCGCTTTGATCTGAGTCGGTTTTTGAACAGTTTTACGTTCCAATGTTCCATTACACACATTTTCAAGTACATTTATGACAACCAAGTGTCAACACCATGTATTATAAAATGAACAAAATTGCGTTCTATTTCATATTTTATAGACATTATTTTAATTAATAACTAAATTACAAACAATTTGCGACAAATAAAAAGTTGATAAAAAGTCCAATAAAGACCCAAAGAAACCCCTACAATATCATTAAAAAATCAGGTATCCTCCTGTAAGACCCAACCCTTAATTTTTTCTACACGTTCCATCAAATTGTACACCGGCAAATAAATCAGTTTTTTAACAAAAAAAAAATTATTTTATTTATCAAATTTTGCTGTTTAAAAAATGTATGGAAAGTATCAAATAGCAAAATTAGATTGTAAAAACTGTTTTTGCGAAAATGTTGATTATTGACGGAGTTGGGTCAGATACCTTTAATTTATATCTAGATATAGATGGGTAGCTGATACGTAAATTTTATCTAGATTTAGATATTAGATAGTGGGTTAAGATTGTATCTAGATAAAGATACCGCGAAACAAGAAAAGTATCTTTAGATACTAGCTTAGATACTTAATTTTATTCTATACGTTCATTTATTAGTACTTTTGTGGGTATTTCCTTTGAAATTATGAGGAAGGTATACAAAAAAATATACAATAAAAATCAGGGCTCACCTTTAGAAACGGTACATTTATGGACACATATACTGCATTAGGGTTCCGTACCCTAAAGGGTAAAAAGGAACCATTATGGTGAGACTCTGTTGTCCGTCTGTATGTCACATCATCATAACTTTTGAACCATAAAAGATACAGACTTGAAATTTTGCACAAAATTAGCATTCGTATAGGTACATAATAAAGTGTAAAATATTTGAAATATTCAAATTTCCTTAAAATATTGTCAATAAAACAGAAAGCAAAAATTTAAAAAAAAACATTATAACCCAATATTTTTTATCAAATTGTAGTTATTAAGAATTGTATATTGCAAAAATATAAAAGAATTCTGCTAGCAAAACAAATTTTGAGAAATCTTTGAAAAACATCAAAGAAATTGATCTCACCACCCTTATCTCTGACACTGGTATACCAAAAAATATGAAAAATTCAGGTTTATAGTTTATTACGTGAAGATTAAATGAAATAAATAATTTTGAAACACGAATTTAAAATCTCAAAAAGTAAAAATCAAAAAAGCATTCTATCAAAATGCAACATGTATACCAAATTGTAGGTATCGAAGAGCTAATTTAAAAAATACATAGTTTAACTATATTTAGTTTCACCAATATTTATAATATAATAATATAAAAAAATAAACCACAATTTTGAAATAAATAAATTTCGATTAATTTGAAACGCCTGTTTGTTCGTAAGAACATTGCATCCAATTTTATTGATAAAGTTATCAACATTATTTACAAACAATTTTTTGGCAGCCCTATCAAAAAGCTTATGTATGGAAAACACTTCATACTGTTATCAAACCTCGCCTGACATAGATTTTTCAAAGAAATAAGACTCTATTAAGCCAGGTAATAATGTTTACGTTCGTTTGCCCCATATATCTATAGCTATGACTAAAAATTATTCTATAATAAAACATGGTCCTAAAAGTACTAGGCGAAGTTCAGGTATTTTCTTCAAACTTCCCCTCCCTGTATTTCCAGCGAAAATATAAACAATTATTGTTACATAATTATTAATTATTGGAAATACAGGTAGGCGAAATTTGGAGAAAATACCTGAACTTCGCCTAGTACTTTTAGGACCATGTTTTATTATAGAATAATTTTTAGTCATAGCTATAGATATATGGGGCAAACGAACGTAAACATTATTACCTGGCTTAATAGAGTCTTATTTCTTTGAAAAATCTATGTCAGGCGAGGTTTGATAACAGTATGAAGTGTTTTCCATACATAAGCTTTTTGATAGGGCTGCCAAAAAATTGTTTGTAAATAATGTTGATAACTTTATCAATAAAATTGGATGCAATGTTCTTACGAACAAACAGGCGTTTCAAATTAATCGAAATTTATTTATTTCAAAATTGTGGTTTATTTTTTACATTAGTATTAAAAACAAATATTTGACTCACATTCACAGGGGTGCGTAAAAAAAGATTTTTGACATTTAATGTCTACTACACTTAAATCAGTCAAATCAAAATGCCATTATCAGTCTCAATTTGTTTAAATACACACAAAAATATGAAGTAAGCAGTAAAATTTAACATTTATATCAAATATGGTGCAGTTTTTTTTTATTATGCTGATAGTTAAACAAATAACACGGATTTTTCAAAGGAAAGTTGCTCACGCGCAATTGTGATTTAAAAAATATTAAAACCACTACAATTGATTTTAGTAACATTTAAAACAAATTGACGACCCTAGGGCCAGGCGAAGTTAGCCATCAAAGTAGTCACCGGCATAACCTTAACAAGCTTTTGTTAATTAATAGCTTCTGCATGAAATTTAGCTTTCAAATTAATATTCGACATTAAAAAGGATTAAATTTAAGTCATAAGTAATAGAAAAGTTTAGCTTCACCTGTGCTGGATCCAACGACTTAATGTATTCGTTGGCTGTAGCACGTCCAGGAAGCAAGGTTTGTAACGTGACAAAAAAACACTCCTTCCTCACTCCACAAAAAGTACAATGGTGACCAAGATAGTGAACTTAGCATAATTCAGTAGCAGAAAAGCAGTCGTAAATGAAATTTGCCATGTATTTAGTAGTTTTTTAAAACGCCTACCTAACATATACTGTGTAAATTTACAATTATTTCAAATCAGGCGAAGATATGGTTTGCAGGCGAAGACCGGGGGCACGACGGTACAATGTCTCTGAGTTTATTAAGGAGGATGGTCCAAAGCCGCTCTCCATACAAACTTGTCAGAACCAACAACCACGACAAAAATATTATAATTTCGTTGTGTTAATTTTGGTAAAAGTCTTACAAAGAGACACCTTCGTAGGAGGTTGGGGGTTGAGGGGGAGGGAGGGGGGGGGGGGGGATGACCCCCCCCCATAAAGTTTCACACCTCGCAAATGATACGTTTTTTTATTAAAGACCAACATAATTAGACACTTGATGCTATGAACATTGTTTTGAGACCATGGTCTAAAAAAGTGGTCTTTTTAAGGGTACATACTTATATATAATTATGTAGGTATATTTGAGGGGGGAAAGATCCCCCCGCATTGGGAACGTTTATGAAATGCATACCTACTTTTTTATATCTTATTTTGAGGTTATATATATTTCCAGTTCAGAGGTCACTTTGGGGGAAGTGCAGCCCCTCCGCACTTGCGTAACAAAGCAAGGCACCCATGCCACTATGCCCATGCCATAAACTAAATAATTGGTCTATGCCCATGCTCACCTCCGCAGCTTCGGGTTGTTGGTCGCCACAGACTATCGCCACAGACTATTGTCGTTGTTGGTCACCTTCGGCGACCAGCCTCAGCCGCTACGGCTCGCACCGTTGTTGCCTGCGCTTTATTACGGCGGGCGGGGGCTGCCCTCCCTCCGCGCCTCCGGCTTTTCATATACACTCTCTAAAGAGTAGTAAGTAACCACAAGACTGTATAGAGTCGCTTTGATCTGAGTCGGTTTTTGAACAGTTTTACGTTCCAATGTTCCATTACACACATTTTCAAGTACATTTATGACAACCAAGTGTCAACACCATGTATTATAAAATGAACAAAATTGCGTTCTATTTCATATTTTATAGACATTATTTTAATTAATAACTAAATTACAAACAATTTGCGACAAATAAAAAGTTGATAAAAAGTCCAATAAAGACCCAAAGAAACCCCTACAATATCATTAAAAAATCAGGTATCCTCCTGTAAGACCCAACCCTTAATTTTTTCTACACGTTCCATCAAATTGTACACCGGCAAATAAATCAGTTTTTTAACAAAAAAAAAATTATTTTATTTATCAAATTTTGCTGTTTAAAAAATGTATGGAAAGTATCAAATAGCAAAATTAGATTGTAAAAACTGTTTTTGCGAAAATGTTGATTATTGACGGAGTTGGGTCAGATACCTTTAATTTATATCTAGATATAGATGGGTAGCTGATACGTAAATTTTATCTAGATTTAGATATTAGATAGTGGGTTAAGATTGTATCTAGATAAAGATACCGCGAAACAAGAAAAGTATCTTTAGATACTAGCTTAGATACTTAATTTTATTCTATACGTTCATTTATTAGTACTTTTGTGGGTATTTCCTTTGAAATTATGAGGAAGGTATACAAAAAAATATACAATAAAAATCAGGGCTCACCTTTAGAAACGGTACATTTATGGACACATATACTGCATTAGGGTTCCGTACCTTAAAGGGTAAAAAGGAACCATTATGGTGAGACTCTGTTGTCCGTCTGTATGTCACATCATCATAACTTTTGAACCATAAAAGATACAGACTTGAAATTTTGCACAAAATTAGCATTCGTATAGGTACATAATAAAGTGTAAAATATTTGAAATATTCAAATTTCCTTAAAATATTGTCAATAAAACAGAAAGCAAAAATTTAAAAAAAAACATTATAACCCAATATTTTTTATCAAATTGTAGTTATTAAGAATTGTATATTGCAAAAATATAAAAGAATTCTGCTAGCAAAACAAATTTTGAGAAATCTTTGAAAAACATCAAAGAAATTGATCTCACCACCCTTATCTCTGA
The DNA here is from genome assembly GCA_910592155.1 of Ypsolopha scabrella. Taxonomy (NCBI): domain Eukaryota; kingdom Metazoa; phylum Arthropoda; class Insecta; order Lepidoptera; family Ypsolophidae; genus Ypsolopha; species Ypsolopha scabrella. The sequence goes on along the minus strand of OU342973.1, from coordinate 5,911,360 downwards.
CACTGGTATACCAAAAAATATGAAAAATTCAGGTTTATAGTTTATTACGTGAAGATTAAATGAAATAAATAATTTTGAAACACGAATTTAAAATCTCAAAAAGTAAAAATCAAAAAAGCATTCTATCAAAATGCAACATGTATACCAAATTGTAGGTATCGAAGAGCTAATTTAAAAAATACATAGTTTAACTATATTTAGTTTCACCAATATTTATAATATTTAAATATTTCGGGGCAGAGCGGCTATCATTGTACCTTTTACTGAGTATCTGGGAGTGCAGATAATATATGTATACCAGTAAAATTATCTAGATTCAGATACTAGCTAGAAAATGCATCTAGATACAGATACTTTTATCTAGATACGACCCAACACTGTGACGGATGTGATGTAGAACTGAAAGAACGTGTAGAAAAAAGTAACACAACGAAATTATAATGCTGGTTGTTGGTTCAGACAAGTTTGTATGGAGAGCGGCTTTGAATCATCCCCCTTACAATTTCCTAACACATAAAAGCCATTCACTGATTTTTTTTGAAAATATATTTATTGACTTGTTATTTATAAGTTGACACTTAAACATACTTACAGACAAATGTTTTATTTTATATGTGTAGTGTAGAAGAAGATAGAGAAAGAAGAAAAAGAAAGAATTATTTATACGGAGCCCTATGCGCGTGAGCGCAATAACTCTTGACCGGTTTTTTTTTCGTAGCGATAAAGCGAGAACGATATGATTGTTAATCTCGCTCCCACAACACACCGGTAAAAATTGAAGGCTGTTTGCGTCAATCTGCGAAATTTATAGTTATTTCTTTCTAACAACTGACAAATGTGATTCGCTGTCTCAACAACATGAAGTTGGCGCGCTTACTTCAACAATGTAGTCCAAGTCCAACCGCTCGACGCGAAGCGCGGCAACGCGGCATTTTTTCCCCCCTCCTTCATTTAGTCTCCGGCGTTTGTGAAGTGTGGTGTTGTACGAAATTCGTAGCACGTGCTTTATAAAATTTATTCTAAGTTATTTTCAATAAAATATAACAAAAATGGCAGATGCTGCAGTCGACAAAAAGTAAGTTTTATTCAAAGTCATAGTTTAACTTGTTTTCAAAACTTTCAAGCACTTGGCGGTATCGAAAACGTGATCAAAATGGCTTCCGATTTTGAGTGAAATCCGTTTAAACGTACTGTTACCGTAAGTTCACGACTGTAAAGTGTTTTGTAGTATTGAAACTTCGTTTATGTCATGTTCCTATGGTAAATTGATAGTTCCGTGTTTATAAATTACCCGACGCCGACCGAGGTAGGTAGACGCGGGAAAATGGTTTCTGATGTTTTGTTTAGCAACAATAGTGTAGTAGTGAAACTAAAACGTACTTAGGTATGTAGTTTGTGAAGGGACTAGGCATGCATTTCCGATTTCCCTAATGGAAGTGAAGGTGTACTTATTTCAAATGGCATGGAGCACGCTGGTCGAAGAAGGCGCGAGTCGTTTCCAAGATGGCCTCCATGAATGCGCGGCGGGCGTAGGTACCGGCGCGACTCCGCGTCACCGGCGTGCGCTCATTTCGAACACGGTGACCTGCGAGTTTGCAAGGATGTCGGCTACGTTATCGCGAGGGACGCGGTTCGATGTTGTCATTCGTTATTTTTAACATTTTGCAGCATGGTTCAACTTTGCTATCCCACTGGAGCGAAGAACATATTCACCAGTACATTATCGTGTTTACGTTCGGCTTCCGCCATGTAATATAATGCAATTGCAACTTTCCCACATTCAGCCTTGCGTAACAGCTTCGTTTTTGTACCGCCACTTTTCCTCGCGTTTCCCCCTCCACAGAGGTTGCCAACAAGTTTTATCTTCGCGCGTGTACCCATTGTGAAGTTATGTAGGCTTTGAACTAGTTACCAACTTAGCAACAGTATTGCAGAACAATGTACCTTCAGATCTTAACTTGTTTTCACAAATATTTGTTTATATATTTCTGTCATACTAACAGTAAAATTTTAACTTTTTTCAGGGAAGTCGCGCCAGAGGAGGTCACTTCAACTGAGGCGGCGAAGGAGTCCCCTGTAAAAAAATCCCCCGCCAAAAAGGTGGAAGCTGAAGCCAAAGAAAATGGCAACGGCAAGGAGGAGAATGGCAGTGGAGATGCGCCCGAGGACACACCTGCAGAGAATGGTGATGCTGAAGAGAGCAATGATGCAACAGAAAACGGTGATGCCACAGGTAATTCAAGTGTAAAAAAATCTGCCTTTTAGTTTACTTTGTCCAAAAAATATTTGTACTTCAGTCTTAAGTGGTACAGTACTCCCAAACTTATAATGCGTATACGAATTTTCGCTATTGCTCGGCAAAATTCGTATTTTCCTACACCTCATAAACAAGCAGTAAGGTCACGTGGTACGTTTGGTCGCTCGGCTATAGATTTCTATGCGCATTATAACTTTGGTCGCACTGTACTCCAGCCAGTAATTTTTTTGATACCTAATTAGTATGTTTTATTTTACAGAAAAAAAGGAAGCCGCCGTAAAGAGGAAATCCACAGCTGACAATGGCACAACTGAAAAGACCACACCAGAAAAGAAGGCGAAAGTAGCGGAGGAGGCCCCAGCAAAGGAAGCAGAGGAAGCGGCCGCTTAAACTAACCGTTAGTCTTGCATCTCGCTCGGTTTACTGCAATGCATCTGTGTTCTCTAGAGTTCAACTCTCTCAGACTGATACACATATCCCCCTTTTGAAATACCCCAAAATATGCCAAAAACAACAAATTGTAGTACCTACCAGATGATTACATTGAGTTGAGCTCTATTGCGACAACACTAGTTTTAAATAATACAAATGTGTATTTAAGCTTACCTATAAAGTACCTGTAAAGTGTAAATTAATTTTAAAGAACAGTTGTGTGACTTAATGTGTGCATCGCAGTGAACTGATCTTATTATGGAAGTAGGTGTTTTATGGTGTTTCGAGTATTGGTGTCTATGTCAACAGACAAGTAGGTGGGTTTATGAATTGATAAATATATTTACATTGGTAATGGAAAGCTAGCATTTCACCAGTTCTACTACTGTACTGCCAAAGTAATTCACGATTTGTGAAATCAATTCACGATCCGTTCTGTGAACGATGCGGTTTTAAAACAGCTTCCGACAAAACAAGGATTCTAGACTTAAGGTTTAAATGTTTAGATAAATAATTCAGTTGTAAATTTAAGTTAGCAGTAAAATATCGCACGTTATATTTTTCATAAGCATATTAATATTTAAAACATTCCTTTGATATTTTGATCATTGTTGTATTGTGAATTTCAGTACCTATGTACCTACCAGCTTTTGGAACATGATTTGTGATTCGGATGAAGTTTCTTAGTAAGACAACGAAAGTTCACAAAAACCTCACAAAATTGCACTAATTTCAGCTAAAGGCTTCATCTGTTTCTCAGGAGGCAAACTATGTTAATAAGTTCACTATACGACAGTAACAAGATTGAAAATTTTAATAAAAGTTCAAATACGACAAGGTGATAGTTCATATTATATTGACATAATAATATTGTTCGTGCTATTTTGTATCCTATTGACATTTCTTTTTTCCCATATCCAGTGTTTTGTAACTTATTTTTTTTCTTATTTGTGATACATACTTAACATCCTCGAATATAAGGTTAATCCGTATGGAAATGAATCTTCTTTTTATTGCCAAAACAAAATAACCCATGTGTTCTGTGTAAGGGATTTTATCATAAGATTTTGACTAACTTTTTCTGGTAACTTAATGACGATTTTTCAAGATTTTAATTCAATAGTATTAGGATTAGTAGAGTGTACAGTTTAAACACTTTCACTGTGTTAGTGTTTGTAAAACGTTTCTGGCAATAAAATAGTCCAATCAACAAACTTGTTTATTGAGTTGAACCTTCATACTTACCATTACTTTCCTTAAAATATCATTGCTTACTTCATCATTTATAATTTCGTTAGTCCCAGCCTCCTGAATAATTCATTTTGTTTTACCATTCAACTACATTTGAAGTTTGAAGACAAACTGATGTTACTTATTTACATTGTACATAGCTTTCAAACGAGCATCATTGAAGTACAAACAAGTAATTACTCGTGATAGACTAGAAAACACCATCAATAAAGCAGTAATATCAAGGTCGGGCATCGCCGTGGAAACTGTATGGTCAACAGACACACGTGTCCTCTTCAACTCTATTCTATCGGTATAGTTCAGTAGGCCATTATCAGACTTCGTCGATAGACGTTCCCTAAATCTATGTTTGGAAAAAAATCCAAAATGAAACGCTGAAGTTCACTTCGTGGTGATGCAACAACGGCCGCAATGAGTATCGTGCTCAGGGTTTTATCATTGTTTTGCTTTGTTCAACTCTGTACGGCTCAAACCACACAAAACATCAATGTTTGTAAGTAAATGCCTGATATTTATAAGATTCTCCGTATTTATCAGCCAAGATAATGGGAGGCGTCCATATAATAACTATTAGTCTTGCCTTTTTTCTTGTTACTCTGCAATTAATTTTTAATTAGCTTTGCGTAATGTATTTGTGCAGTGTTAGTGAACGAAGAAAGCAATGCCTTGGCGGAGAAATCTTTTGAAGTAGCCAAGGAGTATGTACGGCGGAACCCTAGCCTGGGGCTGGCGGTGGAGCCAGTTATAGTCGTTGGTAACCGAACCGACGCCAAAGCATTTCTAGAGAATGGTAAGAACATAGAAGTAGATACTTTGTCTATGGGCTGGACGTTAAAGCAGCGAGTGTTAAGTTGTTCACCGTGATAGTAAGCACTCGAAAATCACTGGTAGCGACGCTTGTTATTTTACTAGATAATGGGCTGATAAAGTAAAGCAGATAATGTGGCCGCCAAGAACTCATCAGTCATCACATCAGACACTTAGTTTTAACACACATATCTCTTTGGTTTTAATAACAACGGCCAAATTGTATTTGACGTCGGTAAATCGTACCTATATTTTAATTCGGTATATCCATAGATTTAGGATGAAGCGAATCCTATGTCTATGGGTATATCCGTAGAGTGATGTAATACATCCTTTATGGGTATATTAAAAACAAATAAATATAAAATCATTATTTTAACCGACTTCAAAAATGGAAGAGGTTCTCCATTCGACTGATTTTATTATTTTTCGTTTTTTTTTGTGTATGTTAATCCATAACTCTCGCACATCTGAACCGATTTGATTTTTTTTCCTGTTTGGTAGAGTTTGCTTCCAAGTAGGTCCCATTTCAGTTTGGTAGTGATCTGATCATGGTCTTCAAAGATAGGCAGCAAAACTTACTTCTTAACCGATTTGAAATTTTTATTTTGTTTTCTAGAATTGGCTTCTAGGTAGATTCCATTTCACTTTGGTTGTGATCTGATGGTGGTCTTCAGAGATAGGCAGCGGAACTCTTCAATGGATGACAGCATATTACTCGATATTGTGGCAAACGCTTTGTATCAGGGTGCTGATTGCAGGGTGTTACTTGAAAATTGACATATATCCACCTGACCTTCGATCCTGTCCTCACCGCCAAGAACCCTTAAACGGAAATAATTCGAGATTTTGTGAATCACTTTGTGTCAGTGTGTTCATTGCAGGATATTACTTGAAAATTGTCATTATTCTACCTGACCTTGGACCCTGGCCTCATCACCATACACATAACTCCTCAGCGGATGAGAGCACATAACACGAGATTTCGGCAATCACTTTGCGTAAGTGTGCTGATTCCAGGGTTTTACTTGAAAATTGACAATATGCCCACCGACCTTTGACCCTGACCTCATCACCATAGAACTCCTCGACGAATGACAGCACATAACTCTAAATGGCGGCAATCGCTTTGTGTAAGTAGGCTAATTGCAGGATATTACTTGAAAATTGTTAAGCCACGGGATCTTTGAATTTGAAACTACCCATTTTCCATAAATTTTCCTTTAACACTATAAAGCGTGAAATAAAATGAAATTTTAACAAAAAAATAATAACCGACTTCAAATATTATAGCAGACATTCACTAAAAAGTTTAAAATAATTAGATACTGACCGATGGTACCAAAATAACACCTGCGGACTTCTTTCTTCCTGAAACATGTGTTACCTAAAAGTCGGCGCATTCACTGTAGTACAGAACACAAAAACCTATATAAGAGCGCCGACTTCTAGAGAACATTATGTTCCAGGAAGAAAGAAGTCGGCAAAAGTGTTATTTTGGTACAATCGACCAGTAGGTATGTGGGTAATTATTTTAAACTTTTTAGTGAATGTCTGCATATTTGAAGTCGGTTATTATTTTTTTGTTAAAAATTTATTTTCCCCAAGCAGATTGTAAAGTATGAAAACGAAAATCTTTCACCAAAAGTTAAAAATAGATAAATTCGACGAGCGGAGCGAAGCGAGGAGAAGTAGATGATAATCAATATTTACATGTAAATAAATTTGGGGAGCAGAGCGAAGCGACCCCCATTGTTTTAAGAAAATACGATCTACCTAGGCAAATTATGATATACCGACGACATAGATAGATAAGGATATGGCAACAGTTATCTGCAGTGAAGATATTCTTCTCTTTATAATAGGCATTTATATCTTTGATAATAGGTACCTAATATTTTTTTCAGTTTGCAGAAAATATAACGACATGATCTCGGCTAAGAAATCGCCGCATGTCGTTCTTGACTTCACTATGACCGGAATAGGTTCAGAAACTATAAAATCATTTACTGCTGCATTGTCTCTCCCCACCATCTCGGGGTCATTCGGTCAAATCGGCGATTTGAGGCAGTGGCGGTCCTTGACGGTGAACCAAACCAAGTTCATGCTGCAAGTTATGCCTCCAGCTGATATTCTACCGGAGTCCATAAGAGCTATCGTTACAAAGCAGGATATTACCAACGCTGCTATCATTTTCGACGAGTTTTTTGGTTGGTATTTGACGATTTATTATAATATTACCAAATGGAAAGTAAAACTAATAGCCAAGTTCCCGCAGTTTCAATAGTCGTTCATTAATCATTCTTATGTTTGTCAACCTTCAGGATGCCGACTATAATTAGCTTTAACCCAAAATACATTCTGACACCGTTTACGCTTTGCAGTAATGGACCATAAATACAAGTCGTTGCTACAAAACATTCCCACTCGACACGTCATTACCCCGGTCAAGAGTTTCAATAGAGATGAAATCAAAAACCAGTTAAAGAGTCTTCGGCAGTTGGATATTGTGAACTTCTTTATCATAGGAAGCTTGAGAACTATAAAGAATGTTCTAGACGCCGCTGATGAGAATCAATATTTCGGCAGGAAAACCGCGTGGTTCGCGCTATCTTTAGATAAAGGGGATATCAGTTGCGGATGCAAAGACGCCACCATCGTTTATCTGAGACCCACACCAGATGCCAAGAGTAGAGACCGATTAGGAAAAATCAAGACTACGTACAGCATGAATGGGGAACCAGAAATAACATCAGCCTTCTATTTTGACTTGTCCCTCAGGACGTTTTTGGCCATCAAGTAATTTTCAATTTTATATCATGAATTTTAATTAAGTAATTGCCTAGTCTTAAATGTAGCATTTCCTCGCGCCACGTGTACCTGTGTTTTCTATAATTAGCTTGGCTTATTCCACTAGAGTCAAACATTTTATGATATTCCAGAGCACTGCTGGATTCTGGCAAATGGCCAAATGACATGCGATACATAACTTGTGATGAGTATGACGGCAAGAATACGCCAAATAGGTCCCTCGATCTGAAAACTGCATTCGAAGAGGTACTTTTAACTGGGCCACTGGGAGTGTATTTTTGAATCATTCGAAATTTAATTCTTATACGAATACAATACTGATTTTAAGTTGTCGTATGCGAATCATGCGGATTCATATGCGAATTGAAATTCGAATGATTCAAAAACTACACTCCCAGAACTATATTTGGTTAATTTCATTGATTTATAATTTGGTTTGAATTGTAGGTAAAGGAAACTCCGACATACGCGCCGTTTTATATCCCGGAAGATGAACCAATGAACGGTCGAAGCTACATGGAGTTCAATACGGAAATATCGGCCGTTACAGTCAAAGATGGTGCGTCTATTGGAAGTAAATCTCTAGGCTCATGGAAGGCTGGCCTCTCAAACTCTTTGTCACTGTCAGACCCCGAAAACATGAGTGACTATTCAGCCCAATTAGTGTACAGAATCGTGACCGTCGAGGTAAGTCGAAGTCAACGAACTTGGCACCGGCCTAGCCGCGCGCAACACAAAGGCGTATAGACTGTTTGATCAAATGGCGTTTACGCCTATTTGCGATGATGACATCTTATTGTTTGCAACTTGAACTTTTGTATGAATAATAGTTTTTGGCGCATTTTGCGTCGCTCACCAGATGTTAATAACCGGGGAAACTGACGATAAGTCTGCAACCACGACATTCTAATTTTCTTACTTTGTTTCTCTAGCAACAGCCTTTCATAATACGGGACGAAGACTCACCGAAGGGGTACAAAGGGTATTGCATAGATCTCATCGAAGAGATTCGACAAATCGTCAAGTTCGATTACGAAATATCTCTGGCACCAGACAACAACTTCGGTTTTATGGATGAGAATGGAAATTGGAACGGAATCATAAAGGAACTCATAGAAAAGAGGGCTGATATTGGCTTGGCGTCATTATCCGTGATGGCTGAAAGGGAAAATGTGGTAGATTTTACTGTTCCATATTACGATCTTGTCGGTATCACGATTCTGATGAAGTTACCAAGAACTCCGACATCTTTATTCAAGTTTCTTACGGTTCTCGAGAACGATGTGTGGATGTCCATTTTGGCTGCGTATTTCTTTACGAGGTGAGAAAATATTCTAAACGTTATTTTAGGATTGAATACATAGATAGTGTTTAAGATATTTAGTATTATTAGTTTTTAAGATATACTTAATTATTTTTTTTGCACACCGTGTTTACTGTAGATTATGCTGACACTATTAGTATTTCTTATGATCTTGTAATACTTACGCATACTCTCGCAAATAAACGTTTCATAAACATTTCATTTCATAGACCTGTTTGTTTTTGCCCGATTTAGCTACTCCGACCCTATGGGGGTAGATAATATCTAGGATGAGTATAAATTTCTGCAATAGGTACTGCACAACTAAAATTAGGTACCTAGGTATAGGGCTACAAACTTATCTGACCCGGTGACGAGGACATAGAGGTCATTTTAGTTTGGCTTACAGGGTCAGAAAAGCTCGTTGGACTTTACCATATTTTTAAAATGGTGAACTGCCATTGTGATGTCGTGCGTGACTTACTTTATTGGATAGTATTAACAGAGCGCGACATCTATTTGAAAAAATGTCCTGTGGACGGGTGCAGGTGTCTTATTTAACAAGATGTTAAAAACTTACGACTATCATTTATTTATGCAGGTGTATATTTTATTTCCCGTATTGTTATATATTTTTTTTATATTCTAAAGATATATTATATTGTTAAAATTAACTTTGACTTGTAGAAAGTATACTTAATGTATCTATTTTGCAAAAATAAATAATTTGATTTGATTTGAAACCGGTCAAGTGCGATCCTGACTCACATACCTAGGGTTCCGTAATTCGACAGTTTTGGGAACAGTCAGGAAAAAAAGTAGGTAGGTATTTAAAATCTTGCCCAGAACCTGTTTATGACCACTAAAAAAAGAATTGGTTGTACCACAAAGAGAGACACTACATAATATTGTTATACCGTACTCAAAAAAAAACTCGAGAATTTCATTTCATTTCGAATGAAAAATTTAATTTTGTCATTTTAGTATCGTGAATTTCTCAACAGTTATATTTTTCCTGTAATCTTTACATAATCCAAATAACCATGATTTTTTTCGGTCCACCAGTTTCGGAAATAAAGGCAATTTTGTGGTTTTTCAAAAATTTCTCGAAATCGGTGACAGTTAAATGTAGTAAAAGTATATATTTTTATAATCAGCTCTTTAATATCGACAATATGATATCCGTATTGTATTTTTAGGATATTTTTTTTTATTTTTCTCACTTTTGTAGTGGAAATATTTTGAACATTTTCAAAATTTTCATTTTTTTTTGACCATATTGTGTAGGCAAGTGAACGCTACTTTTGTAGCAAGTTTAATGTCTTTATCTATAACGGTGCTAAAGTTATGACTTATGAGGCTGTGACATACGGACGGACGGACAACGGAGTCTCACCATAAAGGTTCCTTTTACCTTTCAAATACTACGGAACCCTACAAACGGTTCACTTTTTCACAAAACAAAAGAGGTTTTAATTATGACCTCTTATTTTGATTTACCAGTGACCTATATAATATCAGACTACCATTTGATCGATGAAACCTGACCGGCCACAGGCGTGCTTTTCCATTATTTTCTTATCTAGATTTTATAGACCGAGGTCAACCAATATGTCTACCTCACCAACTCGCCATACCTACATGATGTAAGTAGTCAGAACTTGGTCCCATGTTATACTCATAATTCTATTTACATTTGCAATTTGTGTGACATACATGGAGTGTACTCAAAACGTAGTATGTTGATTTACGAGTAGATTTGTTTTTTCAATAAATACATAGGGTGTAGGACTTTGTGTTTCATCCGTGGTGTAGGATGACATCATTTCTGATAGTGATTATTGAGAACACTGCTCATTGCTCATACCTTTTTGAAAGATTGAAGGTTAGATATTAAACGACATCTAAAGGACCTTCTAAAATTAAGGTTCGTTGTATACGATACTGACAATTATTTATTTCTTTTCAAAAGTCCAAATGAGTACCAACTTGTTCAGTTATCAATTTGAAGAACATTAGATAGATCTCAGATAAAGAATAATAGAGCGCGAGCGCCATCGTGTCTTGTGAAATTCGAAAACGAAATTCAGGAATGTGCGTGATTTAATATAAAGAATTTTAACTTTGAACTTGTAAAATCTTTCAAATAGTAACCATATTATACAAAACTAAGCACTATAGAAGAGTTTTTGCAGAACACGAAACATTTTAAAATAAGCCTGCGGATTATGACCGCAAAACTCAAAAGAATCTCAGAGCCACGGAAATGATATAACGGTTCAACCGCACTAATGAGTTTTTATTTCATACGTTCATAATTTGTTACGCAATGGGGAACAGAAATGTAACAATCACATTCGTCACGGTTAGGAATCAAACCTGGCCTTATATGGCCATACTGGTAATAAAATTTTAATTCTTGGTGGCTTTAACCGCTTTTACTGACCAGATTGTTTCGCGTATATGCGCCTTTGTTAACTCTTTTAGCTTTTCATTTTAGTCTGCTGGTTTTATTAATTTGTTTATTACGAATATAAAGACAAATGCTGCAGTTAAAAGTGTAGAGGAGGTCCAAATTAGCATGCCTAACCGGCACACCCTACTGTCATTTTAACAATCTAAGTTTAGCGCAACCTAGTGGGAAATAGGAAACCAAACAGACCTCGTGTCGCTATTTTCTGGTTGCACCTCGTGTTCTAAATTTAAATTTCTATTTTCAGTTTCCTCATGTGGGTATTTGATAAATGGAGTCCGTATAGCTACCAGAACAATCGAGATAAGTACAAGGATGATGAAGAAAAACGCGAGTTTACTTTGAAGGAGTGTCTTTGGTTTTGCATGACGTCATTGACCCCCCAAGGAGGCGGGGAAGCACCGAAGAACCTCTCTGGTCGATTACTGGCCGCTACTTGGTGGCTTTTTGGGTAATTTATTTTGTAGATGTTTAATTTAATTGGGCATGTTGTATATGTGGAACTTGGCATAAACGTGCTTCAATCGTCATCAGGTAGGTAAACGTGATTGGTGATTTGTTGACACATGCTGCTGTGATTGGTCAGTGTTGCAGCTAACTTCGTTCCAAAGCGAATGTTGTAAATGGGTTACGGTCAGTCAATCTTCGTTGCACAATCTTTTGCAACACGTGGCGGCCACATTTTAGACTCTGTAATACTGCACCGTTAGGAAAGTTTACTGATAATATTACAGTGCGACCAACTTATCTGTTCAGTTGGATTATCCACCCATCTCTTTCTAGTGCGGTAGAAAAGAGTATAATTAGAAAGAGACGGCGAATGATTTTACTGAACAGATAAGTTGGTCGCACTGTAAGGATGTTTTTATTTTTACACTCTATTTCCAAGGGTTCCTAGAATTATAGTTGACAAGAATTTTGAGAGAATACAATAATATGAATGAAACTGTGACTGATTTAGATGTATTCCACCAATCTTTCTCTGTGTTTAAATCTCATATTCTCATGTCCTTTTGTAAGAAATAATCACTAGTTTTTAATTTAGTAGGTATTAATGATTTACTTCCTTAGGTTTAGGTTTTGTTTTTCTAGTATTTAGTTAGGTAATTTAGTATGTATTTTATTTGTAACTAATTTCTCTTTCGTGTTTCTTTTATTTTAGTGCGATAAATGATAATTAACACCTGTTGTTTATAATTGTTTGGCAAATGTTGTGTATACCTGTTAGTGGCACATGTAGCAGAATATCTGTATAAATGTTAGTTCCTTTTAAATGTTTAATATGTGTGCTGTTGGTGTACCTTTTTTAAATAAATAAATGGACGAGAGCGCGTTTTGCAAGCTTCTGCCGATCTGGAAAACGTTGAAAAAATCTAGACAACGTATTTTTGTTCGCCCTGAAATGACACCAATAAAATATTACGAAAATAAAATTAACACGCTAATTTTTAGTTCATTGACTCTGCCCAGCCATCTTGGCTTGTCAGGGGCAAGACCTGAATTCTCGCTCGTTGGTTTGTCTATTGCTAATTTTAAATTCCAACTAACTTTGCATTGACCTTGTGCTTTTCGACGTTATTTCCTACATTTTACTGCTTGGTAACAAGGAACACTCACATTGACACCTATTCTCGTGTAGCAAATATTAGATTTAGAGCTGCTATAACCTAAAACTTTTCATTGCAAAATGGGCTTTAACGCAGATGGATAAAAGTTAAATGAGCTTGCATTATTAGGTTTTTCAACTCTAAATTTAAGGTTTGCTGCACGAGAATAGGTCACATTAGTTATTCAATGTTTTATGGACACAATACATGAGGTGGGATTTGCGGGCACACAGGTTGCCAAAAATGGTGCTCATCCATTAACTTCTCAAAGTAAACGCTATTAACAATGTCGATGAACTTACTTTTCAGGGTTACACGAGATAACAAAAGAGATACTGACTAATTTATTCTTTTTGTGTCGGAATATGTGGCTCATAAATCTCTTACACTTGCAGTTTTATCATCATAGCTTCCTACACTGCTAACCTGGCAGCTTTCCTCACGGTGTCCCGTTTGGATACCCCTATAGAATCCCTTGATGACCTCAGCAAACAATACAAGATACAGTATGCACCGCTCAATGGTTCGGCTGCTATGACGTATTTCGAGAGGATGGCTCATATTGAAGTCAGGTTCTATGAGTAAGTAATCGTGGCACCCAAAAATCATTATAGTCCAGTTAGAATTCACGCTCAAGTATTGCGAAACAATCTGTTGATGGTATCTTATCAAAATCTGTTATCGGTCAAAATGATAGTACGTATGTATAGATCCAGTACCTCTATGATAAGAAATTCCTTCACATGGAGCGGTACCTAAGTATAATCGGCTACACCAAAAGTTACACACAGAAAAAATGATACTTTCGATTTTTAACCGATACCATTTCCAAGTTTCTCGATGACAGATCGATTAGTGATATGATAACCAAAATAGTCACTATGTCAATGCATACAAAGATTATATAATTTTGAGTATTTTACAACAACATACAGGAAATGTAAATGGAATCCTTGTGAGCAATAATATAATGGCTATTTTGGTTATCACTAATCGATCTGTCATCGAGAAAATAAATGCTTGGAAATAGTGTTGTATGTTTGTTTGAATGTGTACCATCGTAAAGGCGAAATAAGAACTTGCATGGTACCTATATCGCAACGCAATGCGTTGGTGACCGCACAAGTTTATTTTTCCACGATCTTTTGATAACCGCCGACAACTGTTTAAACATGACGCCTTCTGCAATTAACCTTTATTGTATTTCTTCAATTTAAGTATTTAATCAAAAGGCAAAAAGAGGCCCACCATTGTGCATATTTTTGGTGTCAATGAACTCTATATTATTAAATCAAAACCAGAAATCAACGAGACAAAACGATGCTATCAAACTTTTGGTAATCAATCTAAAATCTAAACTGAGTTAAACCACAATTTCGAAATTCTGCTGTGAATCTCATCTCTAACAAGCATGAATCGAAACTTTGAAAGTGTAGTTTTCCGGTTGGCAACTAACAGACTACAAAGCAGACACGTACAGAAAGCGTGCGTAAAGTTAGCTGTCACCTTCGCAGCAGTATCCCACCGCTTACTTACCCTTCCTTCCTCGCTGAAGCTTCGAGAATGGCACAATTGTAATGACATTTGTGCCATCAGTTCAGTACCGGCCCGAACTGTAAAGAAAAATCGTCTGTCTTCCAGAATATGGAAAGAAATGAGTCTAAACGACAGTCTGAGCGACGTAGAGCGTGCCAAGCTCGCAGTGTGGGACTACCCAGTCAGTGACAAGTATAGCAAGATGTGGCAAGCTATGAAGGAAGCTGGGCTGCCCAACTCCATTGAGGAAGCGGTGCAGAGAGTCAAAGACTCTAAGAGTTCTAGTGAAGGTAAGAGAAATAAAATTATAGTCCCACTATCCCACTAATATTATAAATGCGAAAGTTTGGGTGGATGGATGTTTGTTACTCTTTCACGCCGTAGCTACTGAACCGATCGAAATTTTTCAAGAATGTAGTTCTAGACCTCGAAAAAGACATAGGCTATTTTTTATCCCAAAAATCAGTTCCTATTTGATGAAAATGTGGCTTCAAGTTTCTATAGAAAAGTGATTTGTCACCCTTTCACGCCGTTTCTTTCCCTTTCTTTTTACCTATTAATTGAACCGATTGGGCTGAAACTTTGCAAAAATGAAGTTATAGATCTAGAATAGGACAAAAACTATTTTTTATTCCAAGAATCAGTTCCCATCGAAAAGCCATTATAAGAGACATACAAAATGGGACACAATTAGGGTTCCGTACTCAGAGGGTGCTAAATTGTTTGTCAGGTAGTACTATTTTTATAGTTTTGCTATGTCCGTCTGTCCGCGGCTTAGCTCACAGACTATTAGTAAGTAAAATACTAGAAAGCTGTAAGTGGTATACTTATCGTAGTAAGTAGATAAAAAACTCACAGCATAGCTAAGTAGGCTTTACTGGTTTACGAGTACAGGTCGCGCCAAACTTTTAATCCCCTCTAAACACGACAATATATGGGCCGTTCTTTGGGAGACCAACTTCCGAGCGGACTAGAAGTTTGGCGCGATCTGTATTACCTGTAGAGTAGACCAACTTATAAAATGTACTGGGCAACTACGAGACCCTTCACTACGCGTGGCCTAACACGCACTTGGCCGGTTTTATTGTTTATTATTACCTATGTATAGCATCTATAGGTATATATTGTTAATAACATGTTATGTATGTTCTTAGGGTTCCGTATCCGTATTGTATGATGGTACGGAACCCTTTGTGCGCGAGTACGACTCGCCCTTGGCCATGTTATTGATGTTCTCCCGAATGTGCGAAGGGTTCGCGTGGCTGGGAGACGCGACTGACGTCCGCTACCACGTGCTGACCAGCTGCGACCTGCAGATGGTGGGGGACGAGTTCTCCAGGAAGCCGTACGCCATTGCGGTGCAGCAGGGCTCGCCGCTGAAGGACCAGTTTAATAATGCGTGAGTATCAAATCTCATTGAACGTAAGGGTCAATATTACATGTTTTTAACAAAAAAGTCGGAAGGAGTTTCGCCATCCAAATACTCAAACACTATGGGGTAGCTAAGCCTACGAGCCCGGCACGCACACTCTCACATATCATTAGGGTTGTCATATCGTTTCAATTACACAAAAGCATGCATAGCGAAAGATCTCATCGGTAGTGGGCATCAAAAGTATCAATAAATAAAATAAAATAACCTAAAGACTTTACTTTTAAATCAAAGTTTAATTCGAAGCAACGATTTTTTACTTAAATTGACATTAGTTTATTTTTTCGCCTAGTCATGCTTAGAGATTTATTTTACATTTGCAATGATCTCATTTTGCTTTTTAATATAATAATAATACTGGGAATTATGTAATATAAAAATAATAATGACAAAATAATTTTAATATAGATTCTCTACCGAGAACCTGTTTCGTTCCTCCATTCTCACCTATGGGCCATTTCCATATTTAGTCCAAATTGTTGAAAAACGGGACAAATATGGAACCTGTAGCAATATAGGACGTGATGGTCACATACGGTGACAGTCTCGTATATACGGGACGCATGACAACCCTACACATCATAGTAAGCCTAATTCCATAGTACATCCACTCGCACACGCCGCCATTGTTATGCTTCAGTTGTTGGCGTTGTTGCTTGGCGGCGACTCCGTCCCCTTTTTTATTCGTCTATGGTTTTTAACTAGGTTTTGCCCGCGGTTTCGCCCGCGTTGATGTGTTCTTTTAATCTTTGAGTAGCATCGACAGTTTTCGGCTTGGCTGCTATTTTATCAACACCCCTATATGTTGACTAAGGTCACTACGATGATAAATATTTTTAAGATTAAATATGATGATAATTATTCATGAGTCTTATCTCCCGGAATCAAAGGGGCAGGAGGTGGCAACCCTAGAGATAATGCGCGGCCGCAGGTGATAGCTTACATCACGTGCGATTTCGTTTCGTACTGTCCCGAATAGTCGTTTGCTAACGCGATACGCGTGACAGCGCAAGTGGAATAAATGAGCGCGCTAGGAAACAAAAACTCGTCAAGCTCTTCGACAACATACAACTCGCCCAAGTCAACCTGAGACCTAGCTAGCGGAAGGCAAATATAATCTAGTATGAGCTATCGCAGGCGAGGCAAGAAAAGCGGGGTCTCATGTTAACTTGGACACGTTGTATGTAAGTATCAAATTGATTACCTTAGCTACCAAATAAAAGAACTACTTAAGCGGTCGTCGAGACATTTATGTACATATTTAAATTAGTGTAAAGGTGAACACGATGACATTCAACTTAATTACAAAAGTCGTGTACAGTTCGCGCGAGTTTAGAGATGTCACGTGCGCAGTGTTCCCCGCGCACACCTCTTACCCCTTCGGCGCTCCGAGAATCGTGACTATCGTGACGACATATGTACAGACCATTCATCGTAACTTGTCCCTTGGACTCATGTTGGCATCACTGCTTGTCAAACTTTTGCTGTCATATTGCTGTCAGTCAGACTTTTCCAAATTATTTCATAAATTATGTATTATTATTGCCAAAGCCGTTGAACAATAGAGAGAAAATGTAAACAATGCACCGTGATTCCTCTCAATCAGGTTCGATCTCGTGTCAGTGCCATGACGGGTTAGTAAAATAGGGTTACCAGATTTAAACATAAAACCAATTTTATGGGCAAATAATAATTAGCTACTTATTCACTTTTGCAGGCATATCGGAAAAAGGCGTTCACATTAAGTCGCTTGGAAAAAATCGTCAAAAAACGTAAAAAACGGGAGCTCGACGATTTAGAACAAATAAGTACATATATACATATTCATACCATTAGATCATACGTATTGTTTGCGAAATAAAAATCAATAAATAATTGATAATTTTGTTTTTTTCATTCTGTAAGTACATGTTATTTTCATTATAGAGTAGTCTTATTAATATATAAAAAAACGCAGTTAAGTAAATATTATGAATGTGTAGTAGGGTGAATGCTACGTGAGCCATTAGCAACATTATATGCAGTGCTACCATTTCCTAAGCCAGGGGACTTCTTATAGTGAATGGTCTGTAGTGGCAAATACTGGGATTATTCGGCACGTCATATTAGAAATTGTGCCACTTCGTACACTTGTTCCCTAGACATAATAGAGCGATTAGAGTCCCAGAGCCGGAAGTTCCGTCCCTTAGGATTTGAAATGGCACCAATTTTCAAAATGGCGTCCAAATTTAGAGATTATTTTTTCCGAAATCAATTATGACGTCAGGAGGATCGTTTTCGGGTTTCGCAAGGGTTAGGATATCAAAAAAGACTTTCAGTATGCTAAATATTATATATTTGTGCCGATTTTACACTATTTTTCAAGTCTTCAAAGATTTGAAAGTTTTGATAGATCTCTTTTTTTTCACCTTGACTTCAACAGATGATCTTACAGATGAAGAAACGTTCCTTGGTGATGAATAACATCCCAAAGTTATTTTTCTCATACTTTTACGTTTGAATAAATAACCAACTTTGAGTTATTTTTTTCTTTTTTCATAGCCACTTTCATCCATACTTGACTTTAAATGGCATAGCAAGTCTTTATCAAGGTTGTTTCCGTAATCCTAGCCCGAAATATCCCCGGAAATGACACCCCAACTGGGAAAATCTATCAAAACTTTTTCTGCTACAACCTTCAAAATATGTTGTTTATTTATAATTATTATAAGTAGGTATAGAAGTGCATTTTTTTTGTAATTTAGACACTTAAACACGTATGGGTTTTTTGCCTGAAATAAATGACTTAATTATTTATTATTTTTATTAAATACTTCCAACTAATCACACCCTACCTTCCTCAGCATTCTGCAACTTCTGAACAAACGTAAGCTGGAGAAGCTGAAAGAGAACTGGTGGAACAACAACCCCGCGGCCATGAAGTGCGACAAGCAGGACGATCAGTCCGATGGGATCTCCATACAGGTGAATTGTCTTTATTTATTTACTCACACTTAGACCACTTAACACGGGACTAGGCAAGCGCACGCATCCCCCTCTACCGAAGTACATGAACAATTTGTTCATGTAAGTTTGCTTGTGTGCGCGTTTTGTGTCTGTGTTGCAGCTTTTGATTTAGTGTGACATATAAACTTTTCGCAGGAGTGTGCGTGAATGAGTAAATGTGTGCTGTGCGTGTTTACCTCCCCTCCCGTGGAAAACGGCAGAATTATTTCAGTACTAAGAGTCGCGCTTTGCCAGGTCCCGTGTTAAATGGTCTAAGTACTTAAATGAAGGTTAACAGAAATGTTGGTACAATAAAAATCTTTACAGTAGTATCTAGTAGTAAAAAGTCGTCTCTGTACATTGAATATTTTTGCGAATTTTTAAATGAAATGGGTTATTGGTATTGTCTGTTCTTCTGTCTGTCCGTGTGTATGTTCCGTTTTAACTCGAGAACCACTCAACGGATTTGACCCTGATCAACACACAGGTTATAAGGGATGTTCATAAAATAACGCCCAAGCCGAAAACGGGGCGAAGATTCTCTGAACGCGGCCGAAAAGCTAGTCGTTAATATAATTTTTAATTGTATACAATCAATAAAGTCGATTCTGTAGGCTTTAATTTTAGTTTAAGCGCTGTCAAAACTTTAAAATTTCCAAAGTAAATAGCCTCTGTTGTTAACACTAAAAAACTATTTCGGAATGAAGAAAATTTAGTTTTGACAGCACTAAAACTAAAACTAAAGCCTTTAGAATCGGCTTTATTATCGTCTTATATATATTTTTTTTTATTGTTTTACGAGTATGACGTCGCGTATGACGATGTGTACATACTAAAAATAGATTTCCTAGTAATAAGAAGTTTCCAAACCCCACCGCTTGGGGCGCTGGTAGTACTAAAAACTTTCCAAACCTCACCGCTAAGAGCGCTGGTGTTTTTGATTTCTTAATACTCAGAAGTTTCCTAACCCCTCCGCTAGGGGCGCTAGTAGTACTAAGAAGTTTCCAAACCTCACCGCTAGGGGCGCTGGCGTATATTTGAACACACAAACTGTTGCTGTTACCCATAGAGTAACTTATAAACTGGGCTGTTACTTGTGCACAGAACATTGGCGGCGTGTTCATCGTGATCTTCATGGGCATCGGGCTGGCGTGTGTGACCCTCGGTGTGGAGTACTGGTGGTACAAGTGGCGAAGGAGGCCCATTATCGGTGACGTCACACAGGTTAGTTTTGAAAGTTGCTCTGCAATTTGCTTTACTTGAAGTAAGTTTTGTGTATGCACGTTGCGCTAGTGTGCGTGCCAAATAGTGTCGTAAAGACACTGTTTACATGTATACAGATACTATACATTCACCATAGCAATAATTACAGATTTTAATTATTTCTTCGTAGATTGCGTGAGTGAACTGTAACTATTTTTCAAAAGATACACGGTATATTTTGACGTCATCATGTCGGTTGTAATTGTAACTTCATTTCAGAGACACACAGGGTCTAAATTAATAAATATACAGGATCAAAAATTAAACCACATGGTCTTCTATTACGGCATGATATAAAAAAACAAGTTATGCTCTTCGCTAATTTCGAAGAGCTACGACCGACCGATGTCATCATGCTTTTGACTTTGGAAATCGCTGTGTATTGTGTGTGTGACAACACAACCTCATAAAATGACGTCTAATAGAGCGAAGCGCGTTCTAAATATTCAATACATAATCTCAGTGTAGCCATATTCGTACAAGCTCTCTTCCTCACTCATGCAAAAATGCATAGGTATGCTATCCTGTTGTCAGTGTTCAAATTGAAGTTAGTGTAAGTTTTGGAATGCAAACCTAAGGAGCAGGCCTTCTTATTTTCGGCCATGGATGAACAATTTGTCTATGGTACTACGGATATTTTCACGTAGTCCGTTTGACTAGTCAACGAGTTATAGATTAGTAGTGACCTGTACGGATAAAACATGCACGGTTTTTGTATGTGGTGCATTTGGCGCCCGAGGTTTCGTATAGGAAAAATTGCATGTCCACAACCATAGCTAAACGGACTTCGTAAAATAGAATATCTGTAAACATACTGAAAAAGTTTGAAAATGGAAAAAAGAAACTGGCCCATATTCATTTCCGTGGTATGCTGACTTGGACCATATAACACGGGACTAGGCAAGCGCACTTATCCCCCTCTGCCGAAGTACATGAACGATTTGTTCAAGTAAGTTTGCTTGTGTGCTCGTTTTGTGTTTGTGTTGCAGCTTTTGATTTAGTGTGACACATCAATTTTTCGCAGGAGTGTGCGTGAATGAGTAAATGTGTGCTGTGCGTGTTTACCTCCCCTCCCGTGGAAAACGGCAGAATAATTTCAGTACTAAGAGTCGCGCTTTGCCAGGTCCCGTGTTAAATGGTCTAAGTATGCTGATGATAAGAAGAGGATGTAGGTACTAGGGGGGATAATAAAGTAGTGAGAACGAAATATATACTCCTTGGTAAGAAAAAAAAAATACTGGCAGGCATAGCTCATAACTTTGTAATATTAATAAAGAAAAAAATCTTTGATTCTCTTTTGTTTTTTTTTTAATGTAGTCATTTGTTATCGTGTAACAAACATTCATACATACATCTATCCATCCATCAGCCTGTTTCGTCCACTGCTGGACATAGGTCTTTCCAGGATTTTGCCACTCTTGGCGGTCTTCCTGGAAGAAATAGATACCCATACTCACACACGCTGGGCAGGCGGGTTGGTGAGCGCGGTGCCGAAACCCTTGCACCAGTGACGCCGCTGCCCGTCACCAGTATATTTTTTATAAGGCCCGGCAATTGGGGATGGATATACCGCCATCCATCTGTCCCAGGCAATGGTTGGCCGCCTGGTTTTGCCTGAGAGCTGTTCTCTTACTCTCCCCCGAATAACTTCGGGAGGATTTGCGAGTAAGATGGTGGTACCTCCACAGTCGAGCCCGGCATCAGCTTTACCACCTAATACATACATATAAACGCCGGAATGTTCCAGTAGACTCTGAGAACTCGCTCGTTCAATTATTTATGGATACTCATATATTTCAGGTGGAGCCAGCCAAGTTGATGAGGAACAACGTGGCTCCAGACCTGGACGACGGTAAACTGAGGGACGGATTCACATTCCGAGCCCGGAATGCCTTCAAGTCAAAGTTCTAAACTTGACTCTACATTCTCATACCAGAATCAGTGCAGTCATAATTTTATTTATGCAGTGACTAAAAAAATGCAATCACGGTTAAACATTTTCACGACACCAAAGGTAAGCCAGTAGAAAATTCATAACTTGGTTGTTTAAAAATGGGTATTCCAAAGTTTTTTTAAAAGAAAGTAAACAATCAACAAAATTAATTGTTGTCATTATTTTAATGGAGGCTTAAAAATAATGTCAAATTTACTTAATAATTTATATTTCTTATCTAGAAACATTTATTTTTAAGTATGTATTCCACTTATTAGTAACTAAACAAACGGAAGTCGATATTTTGATGAGATAATGTATGATTAATTATCATCGGGACGCTGAAAGATCGGCCCGTAGTGTCTATTGCAAAAAAACAAGAGATAACTTTATACATTTTCGAATGACATTTGGTTACAATGAAGTTATGTGGCTCCAAAAAAAGCGTTGATTTCGGAACACTGGTACATATAAAAATAATCTTGAAATTATGATTGTATCTGGTATGAAACACGGAGTTGTGCTTGTCGAACTACTCTTCCTTCGATCTCATTTATTTAATTAGTTTTACTTTTTCTAGTTTTGATAAGAGGTATTTTCTGTGTTCATATTTGGATGATATGCATGTTAAAGAATTAGAAAGGATCTGCTCCAGAAAGATTTAATTATTTGCAAGTGTGTCAGCAAATAAACACTTTGCACATATACATTCATTATTTTTCTGTTATTACCATCTTGTAAGAAAATATAAAGAATAATCTTAGATTACTTTCTCGAAAATAGTTTATTTATTATCTAAAATAACTTAAACTAATAAATTTGTAACTTCTATAAGAAATGAAAGGTACGACATTATACTATATAAGTGTTAAGAAATGTACAATAATTTAAGTCATTGTGACACAGTAAGACATGAGTATTATTTAAGAACTTAACCAAAAGTTCCGAATACATAACTGAAATCTGATAATACGCAAGAGTTAAGTCAGCAATGAAACATAAATCGACCTTACAACTAAATATTATTTACAAATGCAATCTTAAGGTACGATTCTTTAGATTTGTAATCAAATCACAAGAAATAATTACAACACCCAAAACTAACCCCGAGGCAAAAAAAATGCAAATAATGTACCATATGCAATAATTGTTTTTTTTTTTCATATAATATAATAGCAACAAGACAATTGGATAAGGCACAAGCGTGAATTTAAATGCGAATTCCTAAAAAATATTAAATCCACGACTGTGGCAAAGACAATTGTTTTTAACCTACTAGTAATCCATAAAAAAACAAGATTTCGTAAATAACACGTTGTAAACATTTTTTAAGCTAGAAGTTGTTTTTCCGGCAATATGATTATTTCTAGTAATTTCCCTTAGAATTTACCCTTAGTCAAGTAGCCTTGATATAAATATAGAATCATTGGTATTTACAACTCAATCGTCTTTCCATGTTTTACATTCTTCACATTTTTATTACAAAGATCCAGTTCTAATCGCAAACTATCGACTTCGGCTTCCAAAGTGCGAGATCGTCTGAACATTTGTACGTAATTCAGTTGTAATTGCTTTTGGTATCTCAATACTTTGTCTTTTTCCTCCGACCATTTTCTCCTTTCGTTATTGAATTGAGTTTCTTTTGCCGCGAGTTGACATTTGAGTCTGTCCACCATTGCGTTAGCTTGACAAGGATCGCCACACGCGTCAGGTAATTCGCCGTTCAGTCTTTGCACTTCTGCGTCTTCTAACTGACTGTCAGTGGACGTCCAATGATACTCGTTACTTTTACAAACATCGTAGATCCCTCGCATAGTTCGACCGCATTCGATACCTTCATATCCGCTTAGAGAAACATCTGATAACTCCTGTCTTAGTTCTTTTAGTTCAGTTTTTAGTCTTTCGACTTCGATTTTGCCGGCTTCCTTTGTCTTGGAAAGGTCCGAAACGCTCTCCATAAGGTCGTTGGTTAGTCGGTCAACTTCGGTTTGTAGTCGATTGACAGTTTTGTCTTTCTCTTCGGATTCTGTTCGCAGTCTCATGATTTCCTTTTCTTTCTTGTCGAGCGCCTCTCTCAGTTGACGGCAGTCGGCTTTCAGAGTGAGGTACTCGTGGCCTTTCGCGGTTTGTTCGTTCTGGAAAAAGAAAAAAGTTTATCATTAGAACGCAGAGAAGTACTTATCCTCATAGGTTAGAAAATATTGTATAAGGACAACGTTATGTGTCAGCAGCACTCGTTTCCTTGTTGTAATGTAGAAAACGTTCGGCTTCTGAAAGCTGAAAGCCGAGATTTGCTTCCGTGCGGCGACACTGTGCAATGCAACGCGACGTGTATCTTGGTATCCTTTCTATAGTTTGCGTACAAAAAATGACTTTATTTATTGTATTGCAGTATACGAACGGAGACTTGAAGTTAGTTACAGATGGCGTGAACGAGGGGATAGAGCAGGTACAAGTGTCTGTCGCAACGGTTTATGAGCGGTGACCTTGACTGCGCTAGTAATTGTTTCTCTATCGCACTTGGTAATTTTGTGCGCGAGTGAACACATGCGCTAGTCCCCCACCACTTTCGCCGAGCGCTCATAAACCGTTGCGACACTTGTAAACAGCTAACTTCTCGCGTGTCTTTTGTATTGGACAGAACAAAGCGGCATTGTGTGCATCAGTGAATTCACGTGCCCTAAAGCATAGTAAAAACAGAATAGTGGGATAATTCCCGCGCCTAAGGGTTGTCCCTTACTCTTGGTTTTGTAGCGAAAGCGCGACTGCGGTGCGGGCTCTGGAGCGCAGCCTCAGTTTGTACCGGCAAAACCGGTATAAATGTTGCCGTTGTGTGCGTGCTGTGGTTCGTGCATACACATATTAGCCGCGCTCGGCACCTTTATGTGAAGATAAGTCTACTATTCTGTTTTTTCTATGCCTGAAGCTTATTCAGTGTTGCCAACTTAGTGGATTTGCCACTAAAACTGGTGTTTTCGACCTCCTTTTTAGCGGCAAAATATTGCTTTTAGTGGCTGGTGGATTTTTTAGTGGTTTAGTAGAATTCAGTTTAAATTACTGAAAATGCGATCATTTTATTACTAGCCCACTTACACGTTTCGAAATTATATTAATTCTACTTAATTTAATTTTAGTAGTATTAACTTTTACTGTGTAGGCAACACTGAATCCATCAGAATGACGTGACATCAAACTAACCATCATTGACCTATACACCTAGACGGAGTGTGTCGTACAACCCGACTCCACAAATTGCGACCATTTCTCCTGTTGGTGTGCGTAACCGCTATTATGTTTATGTGAGCTTACACACACACATCCGTGTAAAAAATGTTATCTATTAATTATGTTTTTCCCTCAAAGTGGGGAAAATTATTTGTATCCGTGAACAGCGCCATCATAGAGATTGTGTGATGGATGATGTAAAAGTTCGATAAGATTTTTTACCCGACTTCCATAAAGAAGGAGGTTATGAATTTGACATGCATCCTTTGATGTGAAGGAATAATATGGTTTCAAATAATACTGCATTGTTTGTAACAAATATTAGGTATATTAAATAAATACAGACAAGATTGAGATTATTATATTTCGATACAAAAATCCCATACAAAACAGGGTTTACGGAAACAGTGGAATTGCAAAAAACGGAAAAATTTAAATGTCTTTTTTATTACCCAGCAAAAAGACAGGCCCTACAACCCTACCCCCCTTACATCATTTAATGTCAAACAACCCCTTCTCATACTAGAGATTCGGTTAATGAACAAAAACAAACAAGCTTCAATTACCCTTTTGATAAAATTCGATAAATACATTTTTAATTTAATTAATTTCATTTAACTAATTGTACTTAAAGGGTAACGTTTCGAGCTTAGTGCAAAATGCACAACTTATGATTTTTTTTATTATTATTACATAAAAACTACTAAATAAATGTGATTTACGGCATTTCGCGACCATTGTTTAATATCTATCAGTGAGGCTTTTCTACCAAAATTTTGTAAATGAATGGGCATACAACCCTTTTGATAAAATTCGGTAAATAATTTTTTTATTCAATTAATTTCATTTAACTAATTGTACTTAAATTAGTTAAACTGGGAGCAAAAAATAAATTTTTCGAATTTGGCTACAAGGATTACTGAACCTGATCACTAACCGAGACTCCAGTATGAATTTGGTCGATTGATTTAATTTCACCCTATACAAATATTAAATAAATCAATGAACGTTTTGTAACTTTAATCAATAAAAAATTAATTAAATTAAACAAGCACAAAAACACAAGAAAGCACAAAGTACATAAAACACAAACAAACAGGATTTACCACTTAAATGAATTACAAACAAAACGTACCGATGACCGATCACCGACGACGGTCGACCATTATTGCTAAGCTATATATCGGGTATTATTTTTTCACTACTCTGGTAACAATGTAGTACAATGGCGAACAGCAAAATTGACAAATGAATTATTTGGTTTGGATTAACTTTTTACAAAGAAATATTAATGGAAATGAAGTACTTACAGATGGAATGAAACACATTTATCCTTTGACGGCTTCTGAGAATAGTTTTTACATGTTTTGACTGCGCAACTTGGCATTTTAATCGTAATTCCACGAGATGTCTACTCGACAAAATGTCCTTGAATACTGTCTAGCTGAGACACAAACTAGGCAATTTTAGTTGAGTATGAACGGTCTCGCCTTTCGCGCGCTTACACTACGTCTAGGCGTATAGGTCAATGCTAACCATCTTGCTCGATACACTTCGGGTTTCTTGGGGATTCCCCGCAGAATATTTTTTAGTAGTAGTTACAGAACTGTGAACTGAACTGAGTCAACTCGGTCTTGGACTGCTTAGTGTGTCGTATTATTTTCGCGAGTTTATTCATGCTTAATTATGTTGAAACCACAATATACGCAAAAGTTTCGGGATTCTTGGCTTCAAGATCCACATTTAAAAGCGAGTTATTGAAAGTACTACTGAAAAAGTAGAGAAATGCAAATTTTGTGGTACGATTTTAAGAAGTCACTACGGAGATTTAAAGACTCATATACTCATTGCGTAATAATAAAGGAGACAAATTACTAATATACATATTGTTTTCTTTCGTAAATACAAAAAAAAAATGTTTAGTAGAAAATTTAGCGATTATGAGAGTAAGGCCGTTTTTTATTACTGGTTTTCTGGTGGTTTTACAAGTCGAATCTGGTGGACAGCTAGTATAACTGTTGGCAACACGGGTCTAGAGCCACTGATTGTAACACAGTTGCGTTTTTTCGAAGCGTTGACAAGAAAGATCAGTTCCACGGGCCACCAGTAAAATACCAGCCAGTAAGTATGTCTAATACTACTATCGATATTAATAACGAAAGGTTAACTTTATATTATGACTATTTATGAAAAAAAAACGCTACTTTAAGGTCTGCAGCTAACTATCCCACTACGTCTTACCTGAGCGTCTTTCAACTGTGTCTTCAGCAGCGAGATCTCCCCCGCTCTCTGGCAAAGACTCCACTCCGTATCCTCTAGCCTCTGCCTCAACAGAGCCCTGTCCCGCCTCAGCCGCGCCATCTCTGCCTCCCGCTCGCCGTCCCGCGCCCCTCTGACGCCATAGCTCTGAAGGGTGAGACCACGTGATGCGCGCACTCGGACCTCGTGCGCGCGTAGCCGCTCAGCCGTACTGTAATCGGACAAACATGCATAAAATACAAATGAATAGGTAAATCGACAAGATGTAATCCTAAACAAGTATAGAGGTAACTGAACACTGAAACCCTCTCACACATACTATAAAACGTTATAAAATAACAATAGAAACTCGGTCAAAGTTAGAAAAGAAAGGTCTTGGTTTTTTTTCATCGAGGCTATTTTATTGCTACCTTTTGGACCATTTTGGGTTCTTGGAATTACGAATATTCAGAGAAAAGAAATCTGTCCTGCCTGAGTCATACTAAAAACAGGATAGTAAGCTATCTTCACAGTACAAATCAGTGTTGCCGCTGGTCACATTTTGGGTTGCCGTATTCCACTGACAAAATTGCCATATTTTAACAAAAATTGCCGTACATAAAGCGTTAATAAAAAAAAATTAACTTAATAATTAATTTCCTATCATATTTTCTATATTATGCTAATCATCATTTTCTTATTCAACTAAGAGCTTTTAAATTATTTTAAAAATTGCGGTGGTTAGATTATACAGTTTTTGTATGGCGAATCGAAAAACGAAGCACAGGCGGAAAAGTTAGACAAAAAATTCAATTCGTTTAAATCAGAACGAAATAGAATGACATCGCTCAAAAGCCATGAATGATTTAGAGTGTAACGATGTGAAAGATAGCTCATGATTCGGACCGCATTAAAAAAGATACCTCGTAACCTCTTTGCATAATATAATAAAATACGAGTATATTACTGTGTTCATTTTATTTTATTTCGTCAAAGACTGTTATAAACATAAACAGTAATACGGTGTCGTGATTCGTGATGGAACAAGAAGAGTTTGTAGCACTGTTCTCTAACGTAAACTCTGATAGCGACGATAGCCACTTTTATTGACTCCACAAACACATTCACAAATAGAAATTCTTCCATTTCGACGTGCTTTCCACGAGACTTCAAAATTTTGTCTGAAATTATGGAACGAAAATCATTTTTCACGTTTCATTCCGTTCAAAGCTCTCATCGCCTCACTTCCGTCGCATGAGCTACAACAGTCATACGAATGAATGAAGACATTTGCTTCACTCATGGATTATTTGCCATTCACCTCATTCATTTGTAATCGATTTAAGCGATGTAATTCTATTTCAGACCGTACGGTAGATAGCGCTGTCCATGTCGAAAACCGAAGTAAAATACAAGACAAATAGGCCAATGAGCCAACCAAGAATCGCCTCTTTCACAAGGTATTAAGCCAAGACGCCAATGACCTTGTTGTGATGGCTGGCTAGTAGCTAGTTTTTTGGTTTGTTAATGTAAGGTTAGTAGAACACATTTTAAATGTAAAAACAATTAAAATTAAAAGTCAAAATATTATTAAAAAATGTTACTTGGAAATAAAATTTATGGTTATCCTAGCCATAAGGAAAAAGTTGAAAATAGCCCAAAATAGTGGGATCAATAATAAAAAAAACTTCGCGCGATCTAATAATCTTATCTCTTCGGGTGACCATGATTTCTTTGGATTATACGAATATCTTCAAAGGGCTCCAACTTTAAAAAATAATTATGAATATGATTTTGAATGGTTTTAATAAAACCAGTTTGTATTCTTCTACAGAATATTAAATTATTGGTGTTAGGTTAAAATTCATTCTGTATATTTAACAAGGCTAATATTTTGTTCTATTCCTGCGACGGCATGTTCAATTTATAAGTTTACAAACACAGTAAAGTCGATTCTGAAGGCTTTTAATTATAGTTTTAGTGCTGTCAAAACTCAATTTTTTCCAAAGTAGGTATATAGCTTCTGTTGTTAACACTATAGAACTGTTTTGGAATGAAGAGAATTCAGTTTTGAGAACACTAAAAAGGCAACTTCAGAATGTATGGAGGGATGTGTGAATATCATACGACTTTAATCCTAATCTTCTTCTTCTTTTGAGTCTATGGTGAATATAGTTTTTAACGATTCTGGATTTAAATTCCACCCAAATAATTTAAATGCGGTGAAATCTGTTGTACGATAATTCATGTCAATGAAAAACATTATTTATGGCAATTTTTTTATTAAATTGACTTTCTGTCATAGTGTTAAATATCCCAAAGGAAGTTTGAAGCAGATTAATCTCAATGAGAAAAATAATAGTCCTTGAAAAGCTATAGGAACACATTTAACACCTGACAGAGAGCCTTACGATGAAGAAGATAAGTATCAAAAGTTTGTCTTAGATTTAGTATGATTCAGGGGAATATTAGTTCATATTATTATTTGGCTTCTTTTCTGTCATCATTGTTCAATAAGTCGGCAGCAGCAGCGTTTTTATTTAATTTACTAAATAAATCTGCAACAACGCTTTTCTCATTTCTTAAGGTTTTTATAATATCCTTTAGAGATTTATTCCGATCCTGGAGACGCCTCACTTTTTGGTTTAACGTTTTAATCTTCTTTTTTTGTTTTCGTATAAATATATCTTTTTTCGTGAGAACTTCCTTCAATCCCCTTTCCCTGAGAGTGTACACTGTTGACGGTGGTTGCTCAAAATCAAATTCCACTGCTATTTCTCCAACTTTAATTAAATCCTGAAAACGAAAAATATAAAATCAACATGGTCTCCCATAGGAGAAATACTGCAAATAATCAAATTATGTTAGAAAAAACATGAAACAAAAAGGTAGATCAAGTTATAGTAAAGAATAAATCGTACGTTAATATCGTTAGAGCATGATAAAAAGCATAAATAAATAACTTATTATTCATGGGAAGGTAGATTCTTACTGGTGGTGAAAGCAAGGATGTGCTTGGAGAACTAGGTCGTTCAGTCTTCAATGGCTGTCCCAAACTTAAGGTCACTGATGAGCACTAGAAGAAAAGAAAAACACTAAGCATACACGTTTAAAGAAACACTTGACATAAACAATATTTTGTTTGACATACATTCTGGCGGTGATACGATACAAAAAGGTACATCAAGTCATAGAAGTCGTACATTAATATCGTTAGAACATAATTACGAAACATAAGTAGATAACAAATAGTTTGTGTGTGGGTAGGTAGATTCTTACTGGTGCTAAAAGCAAGGATGTGCTTGGTGAACTAGGTCGTTCAGTCTTTAGTGGTTGTCCCAAAGTTAACGCTACTGTTCCAGTGACTGAAGAGCACTAGAAGAAAAAAAAAAACACTAAGCTTACACGTTTATAGAAACACTTGACATATTTTGTTTGACATATATTCTGGCAGTGGTACGAGACAAAAAGGTAGATCAAGTTATAGAAGTCGTACATTAATATCGTTAGATGGTTACATGGTAATGAAACATAAATAAATAATCAATAGTTTGTGTAGGTAGATTCTTACTGGTGGTAAAAGCAAGGATGTGCTTGGAGGACTAGATGGTTCAGACTTCAATGGCTGTCCCAAGCATGAGGCTATTTCTCCAGTCACTGGTGAGCACTAGAAGAAAAAAAGACTAAGCATATACTTTTAACGAAACACTTGACATAAACAAGATTTTGTTTGGCATTCATACTGGTGGAGGTACGAGACAAAAAGGTAGATCAAATTATAGTAAAAAACCAAGACTTACGTTAATATCTTTAGAACATATTACATGATTACAAAACTTAAATATATAATCAATAGTTTGTGTAGATTCTTACTGGTAGGTAGATTATTTCTGGAGAACTAGGACGTTCAGACTTCAATGGCTGTTCCAAACTTGAGGCTACTGCACCAGTCACTGACAAGCACTAGAAGAAATATAAAAATAAAGCGCTATGCATACGCACTTAACGATTCACTAAACATAAACAATATTTTGTTCGGCATACATACTTGCGGTAAAAGAAAGGACGTGCTTGGAGAACTAGATTGATCATAATTCAATGGCTGTTGCAAACTTGACGCTATTGCTTCGGCAACTGATGAGCTCTAAAAGAAAAATATTTAAAAACACAAAATATACAACTTTAACTAGTTTTGTACCACACGCGATACACTAGATATAAACAATAAAATTCGTGTGGGTAGAAGGCGGTAAAAGGAAGGATCTGCTTAGAGAATCAGATTGTTAAGACATTTTTTTTAAAAGTTGAGACTCCAATCCCTGATTAGATCTAAAAGACAAAATTAGAAATGCCTAGTGACTGTAGTGACACAGATATTTTACTCATCGTATCATATAAAATAAAGTTAGATAATAACTACATGATTTTGACGACGTTAACGACGTTAGTTTTATTATTTATTACGCACCCGTAAAGCACTGGAAATATTTTGTTCGGCAGGTTGTTGTTCTCGCGTGTTTCGTGGCACAAATAAATACTGAAAAGAAAACGAACACGGGTATACAAACAAACTATTTGAACGTTTATTCAACAAACTATATTAAATGACATAAAAAAATATATATTGATTCATTTACCTTTTTTGGCACTGCAAAAGTGACAACACGAAGAAGTCCTCCTTTAGTCGTGTATAAATCATTTGAATCAAAATGATTACTGCAAACGACGCTAGATTTGGAAGGAAGCCAGTCGTTTTCACCTCTACTTTCTCTTATAATATTGATCCAATCTTTACCCCACACTTCGCTTTTTGGAAATCTAAAGAGATAAATTTTGTTTACCATGAATACTTATAAAACAAAATATTATATTTACAAAAAAACACAAATTAAACAAAACAATTCCACTTAAAATTCTAATTCCCATATTTTGAAGTGGGTAATTTGAATATGTACTTACTAGCAACACTGGTCTAATGTTGAGTGAGTAAGGTTTTATATTCAACTAAATTAAGCAGATTTACTTAAACACGACATGGAATTAGAAAATACATAATAAATTCAATTACTTACCTATGAAAGGTGATTCCCTCACTTTTTTTTTTAAAACAACTGTGATTCTTGCAGCATTTCACAACACAAGACGGCATCTTTTTTAATACAATGTCCACGAGCGGCGTCGGGCAAGTTTCGCCGCAAAATGTCGGCTATCGACTTACTATTATGCGAATGTGTGCGTAACGGCTCATGTGTACAAGCGACTACGATCGTTGGGTGGGTGCGTCAGTTGTTGGTAGCGAAGCTCCGTACTTCGTTTGCCTTTTATTAATACGGTCATAGATACAATAAATTATTTACTACACTTTCTAGTCTATTGTACATAATTTGCTAGAAGATATTAGATTGTATTTTCTATTATACAACGTGAAATTTCAGTCATTTTGGTAACGAAAACTGGTGATAGTACTCGTCCATATGAATAACTTTTAATATGAAGCCAACTCTCAAATCGTGAAAAAAAAATCGGCTGTTTCATATATTTGGGTCGAGTAGGTATTTAACTTTTCTATGGAACAGCTGATATTTTTTTTACGATTTCAGGGTTGGCTCCATAGTAAAAGTTGTTCATATGGACGAGTACTATCACCAGTTTTCGTTGTCAAAATGACTTAAATTTCACGTTGCTATAGCATTTTTAGGGTTCCGTACTCAAAAATGAGAAAAGGGAACCCTAATAATAGTATGAGCTTAGAGTAATACTCAAAGGCTGAGATTCAGAGTGCATTTTGAGTCCGAACTCAATCTTACAAACGTCACTCTAGTATGAGATCACGTCGCCTTTTGACGTTTGTAAGATTGAGTTCGGACTCAACTCAAAATGCGAGTATAATAAGAGTATGAGTCAGTATGACCCGTGTTTGACCGTATTTATCCAGATCTATCTGCCTGTCACTGGCGTCACGGCCACTTTTCTCCGAAAGATAATTTGGAATTGCTCTTTGTTTCATAGTAATTGGCTCAAAACGTAGTTGTTTTTACTGTACAAGAGAGTCAAACATTAGAACAATTCAAACTGTAATAGTAAGTAAATATTTTTTTCACCCTTGCAAGTATGTAGGTTATCATAAAATAGTGTTGTTTCAAGGATTCTAAAACTTTTTTCATTACAATATTTTCTTGCAAATTTTTGATATTAAGAAAATGTAATTAAAAGCCATGGAAATATGCGACTGAATAATCCGAAATTGTTCATTAAGTAATGAAAGCGGTATCGATCGATGTTCCCAGAATTTATTGTAACACGATTTTAGTACAGAAACCTGCGCGGGGATCGAATTCTCACTTGCCTAGTTTTTTATTCTACGTGGCGTCACGTAAATAACACTCCGTATTATTTCCGGGATTCCAGGGCTACGTTCATAAATTAGGGGTCTCGCTCGACACAGGTTCTAATGCCATCTCTGTCGCACGCTTTGAAAATTGTATACGCTGTCAGTGTCGGAACCTGACGAAATTCTTAATCAGCGTGATTCTCCTACTTGTTTAACAGTTTTTGTCAGATAGACGAATAAAGAGAATATAGAAAGGGTTTCCGTATCTTTTGGATCGCTATCTGTATCTTTATACATAGTGATCAGGGCTTAGAGTAATTACTCTAAGAATCCGGGTTACAGATGTTCCGGCGACGTATTTCTCTCTAGCTCTGAGACACCGGACTCAGCTAGTGCCGGCTCTTTGCTTCCGGTCCGGTCGGGACTGAGCGTGATCCTCACCTGTAGTCATGGTGGTCAGGGTCCGAATGTCGCGGCGACGTGTGGCTCCCATCTCTCTCCAGCTCTGACACGCCGGAATCAGCTGGAGACGGCGCCGGTGCCGGCTCCTTGCCTTCCGGGCCGGTCAGTACTGAGTGGGATTTGGTCCTGGAAGAGAAGAAACGATATGGATTGTAGTAGTTGTTAAAAAGAAGAACTTCCCGTGATTCGGGGATGCCTTTTACCGAAATAATTTGGCCAAGTGCAAGCCGGACTCGCGCACAATGGGTTCCGTACCACAACATAAAACAGGTAAAGAATCTTAAAATATGATAAATAACAACAATATAGATGATAGCGCCTGTCATGTATCAGCATCCTTTGAGTACAGGATACTGTTAAGATAGAGCTGAATAATAGAACTGTATTGAAAGTTAAAAGTATTTTTTGTTTTTGTTTTTGTTTTTCATATTTTTTTAATTATTATTATTTTTTGTGGTAGAGGCCATAGTACTACGTAATCTGTGAAAATTTCAACTCGCTATATACCTTTTACGGCTAAATCTGTAGACCCCTGTGACAGACGGATGGATAGACAGACAGACACACAGAAAGACAGACAGCAGAGAGTTAGTAGTAGGGTCCCGTTTGACACCCTTCGGGTACGGAACCCTAAAAACGACCGTTAAACTTCTTTAATTTTACAAGTGGAGAATTCAACAAGTAGATTTTAATCGTTTGTTTAATTATTTATAATTTAATTACTTAATTTAAAATGCACAGCTTTTTTGCGACACATAAATAAAAGTGAAAACCGGTACATCCCGACCACTAAATTTCGTTAAGGCTGTACCTGAGCCTAGAACATGAACAAAGCTAGATTTTCGAGGGTTCTTGTCAAGAAATTAGATTTAAAAAAATATATTTGATTTATATTTGATTGTTGTTTTATCCAGGTGATCCACTTATAAACAATGTACTGGGATTTATACTTTTTTCAAAAAAGAAATGCTTTCCGCCCTCTTTTTTTGGTTTTCAAACGTTCGTTTCAAGAACGCAGCTAATAGATCAACTTTCATAAAATATAAATATAATATAATATAAAATAGGTAATAGAAAATATAAATGTTTTTTACGTTCATCCAATATTTTTTTCCCTACAAAATAATTCAGTGTTAGCTAAAAACCCTCCGATCTGCTGTTTCGCGCGTAATTATTATTACTATATTATTACTATTTACATATACTTTATTTCTAAACCAATGGGGATTGTCAATGGGGATTAGTGGAACAACCCGGTTTTCGTACAAAGTACGACATTATAATACAAAAGGCATTTGCCAAAGCCAATGCCAAATCTGCATAAAATTACAAAGCAACCATAAAATATAGAAAGGGACTGGTTTACAATTATTTAGCTAGATATAATTTAACCACAAACATACATAGGGTTTACGCATTTTTGCTTGGAACTCAATAATTTCCTAAACTAAGGGTGTCCGCGGGTATGGTTCTTGGGAAAAGTGGTTCAGTAGGGTCGGCAGAATATGTGGTTTCATTTAATGGTCGCACTCTATTTACACCAGGTATATAGGTATTTTGGAAATAGACAGAGGAGAACCCCTTTTTACTGATTACGATTCAGCAACTATCACACCCCGATGAATTTCCTTAAATTGTCGATCACTTAAGTTTTTAAACATAAAGAAACTTTTGCTACAAAGTCTATGTAACTGAGTATAAGTTCTATCGCAAAATAACGGAAACATGAAAATTGAAAAATAATAACAGAAACGAGCAGTACATCACTTTTCGTCCCCAGTAAAGTGATGTAGTACATTTTTACATTGGTTTAAGTGACATGGTAGGCGGGCATCTAAACGTCACACGTTGTATGATTTGTAAAATAATGTAGTATTCTCACTTAAGAGAATGCAAGATTGTTCACTCGATATGCACTAGATATAGTTTATCTACATCCAATTCGATGTGCTTTATGGACACGAGGAAGGCAAGCAAGATCTTTCGCAAAACCTCGACTTGACGAGATGTATTCTTACCAATCTGACAAGTGACTGGACTCTTCTTTAGTTGGTAATAGGGTTGATATTTGATAAACTTGAGCTTCTGAAAGCTGTGGTAGTAGTGTAATTAGATATGGATCGAATACGTAATCTGATGAAAGTGAAGATAAAGTCCAGAGTGATCGATGAGATTAGATGACAGATTTATGAATAAAGATATAGATGAAGGGAAAGTTAAAGCAAACAGGACATGATTTATATCCTTTAATAAAGTTACATAACAGTAGTAAATACCCGCTCATAAATTCATGAGAGTATATTTGCATATTTCGGTATTGACTTTTCCAAGCGAGAAGATATATATATTTGGCTATAGTAAAAGCTTTTCATTTAGTTTAATACTTTAAGAGGGTATAATACCTCACTTCGCTTCACATGGTCCTGCTTTATACCAACAAATATTGCAACAATCACTCTGAAATTAAAATATGATAAAGTTGAGAACTAATGCTATGTCCATGCTGTTGTGAAAACTTGATTCCATTAAGAGGATAGGTTCCGAAAAAACATTATTTATTCTTTCTTGTTTGAGGAATCTAGCAATACCAGATATTTGAAAAATATTTGTACTTCTGTCAAGAATATAATGCACACTATTATCGAAACAGAATCTTCAGACGTCATCCCAACATTGAATCATAAAAAATCAAAGATGACTCCAAAAAAAGTTTTCATGTCGAGTTTTAACATTATTTGAGCAAAATCATATTATATTATTTATGAATTAAAATCTGTATAAACTTTTTTAAACTCTTATCCGAACAGATATTTCATACAAACTTTAGTTTTTTTTTTTATAGTAAAATTCGTGATAAAAGTCGTCATTTTGTTTTTTTTCCAGAATTCGTCCCTCTCGCCTTTTTCCGCATGGAGTAACCGCGATCAATGCAATCGGAACCTATTCTCTTAAATTTTCTCGATAGAAAAAAATTACAAAGTTACCTCCAAACCGTACAATAAACCGATAGCATTCGATGAATACTTACTTGAAATTAGATCTGAAACTTTGCATACTTGTTAATATAACTGATATCAGTATAAAGCAGGTGCAGACTGTATCATAAAAATGAAAAAACCATCAGTGTAGCCGCGATTTCAAAATAACTGATGTTTTTGCGTGCGTGGCATCTGATTAGAGTAGGATAGACAGTTAAAAAGCAGAAGCGTTAGAGCAGGACTGGGAATTGAGGTATTATGGGCCCTTAAGGTACAATCAAAATAATAAATAAATATATTTCGGCCCACTTTGGGGCCGGCATCAGTTAAGTGAATTTTGGTAGATATTATAACATAATTTTCGTTTAGGATTTATGAATTCCGGGTGGATAAAA
Source organism: Ypsolopha scabrella (assembly GCA_910592155.1). Lineage (NCBI taxonomy): Eukaryota > Metazoa > Arthropoda > Insecta > Lepidoptera > Ypsolophidae > Ypsolopha > Ypsolopha scabrella. The sequence goes on along the minus strand of OU342973.1, from coordinate 5,873,641 downwards.
CAATTGTATACTTCTTAGGTTTCCGTACCTCAAACGGAACCCTTATAGCACTTTGTTGTCTGTCTGTCAAGACCTTTCTTCTCGGGCCTCGGGGAAATAAAGTTCAAACTAATACCTCCTACAAAAGTCAGCGGACCCACTAGAGTTCTTAAAAAATCAGGCTTCTAACCCAATGCGAAAAGAAGTTATTGCCCTTTAAGCAATCATCCATCCATTCATTAGTTAGCCTGTTTCGTCCATTGCCTTTCCATGATTTCACCACGCTTGGTTGGCGGTCCTCCTGGAAGAAATGCCCACACTTACACACGCCGGGCAGGCGGGTTGGTGAGCGCGGTACTGAAACCCTCGCACCAGTGACGCCGCCGCTGCCCGTCACTAGTCTGTTTTATATGAACCCCGGTAATTGGGGATGGATATACCGCCATCGATCGGTCCCAGGCAATAGTGCACCACCTGGTTATGCCTGCCTGCGAGCTCTCTCCTACTCTCCCTCGAATAATTAGCGAGCAAGATGGTGGTACCTCCACAGTCGAGCCCGGCATCAGCCTGGGTAATCAATTTCATACAAATTGGCTTACAATGAAAACCTAGAGGGTACTTCCAGCTGACTTGGAAACTTGAAACTCCGTACACAATTACTTCTCGTCTCAGAAAAATATCTGAAAATTACCGATATTTAATTATTTAAACAGAAATAAATTTCCAACTTAACTAGACCCTTGGATACATAGAGTTTATAAGATCGTAAACGTAAAGTGAAGTGGTTCGTCCATAATTGCTCGTGGAATAAGTTTGTGTTTTAAATGGTATGTATGTACGGAACCTTCAGGGCACGAGTCCCACTTGCAATTGACTAGCTTTTTTAACAGTAACTTACTCTATTGGAAATATCACACCATAGTGACTCGAAATAATTACTTTTCTAATGTCTAATGCTCACGCGTTTCATACGACGTTTTTCAACATACTTGCGAGGAAAAATAATAAAAATTCGCTTTTTTTTCCACATAATCAAAAACACAGCTATCTATGAACTAACAATTTTCTTTGAAAAATGGCGGCGGAGATTTTGTTTATTGCGCAGATGGAAATAGAGGCACTGACGCAAAAATCAAAACAGCCAAATCATAAATATTAACAAACTGAATATTTTTGTATTAACAACAAAAAATTGAGTTATTTTTGTTGATAAAAATAAATAATTTTATGAAATTAAATGATTATTTATTATATTTCAACCGAGACAGCCCATTTATTCGCAAAAACTTTACTATTTCTCAAGACATTAAAACTCTTTGCTGAGATTTAAAAAAAAAACTGTAATGTAAAAAACACTAGTGCGATAATGTTAAGTACGCGTGTTTATTTATTATGTTATTAACTTTGTATTGGGGTCTTACTCGCGATAACTAACAACATACCTTAATAGATATGTGCTTGACGTTTCGACGCCTCTGTAGGCTGTCGTGGTCACAAGCTAAACAATTAATTAACAAAAGACAAAGTGCGGGTAGGAAAAAGAAAAATAATGTGCTACCTACCACCGGCTCGCCAACGACATTTTTGTTGCTACTCTCATCAGTTAGCTTGTGACCACGACAGCCTACAGAGGCGTCGAAACTTCAAGCACATATCTATTAAGGTATGTTGTTAGTTATCGCGAGTAAGACCCCAATGATACAAAGTTAATAATGTGTGAAAATCGCGAAAGTTTAAAGTTTACTGCTGCATTGACCCTAAGGACGCTGCAATAACGGTCACTTTATAAGCAAGTGTGTTGAAAATTATTATTTTCATTATTTAATCTTGTTTTTCACGCTGCACTTAACACGGTAACAACTAATGTTTCTCGTAGATTGATTGGCTACAGATAATAACAGTTGTTGGAGATTAATTACCACTGGCTTGATTAGTTTTTTCTAGTTTGTTGACTTTGCTAGTTTTTATGTTTTCTCCGTGTTAAAATTCTGCTCAATGGTCACTCACTTCACACTCCACATATTGTATCAGGTACTATCGGAGGAAAATCCGATTGTAATACTAATAAGTCATGGTACACAGATAAAGAATTTTAGTAAATCTAGGTAAAGACCGAAATTATCTGACATGCACATAACTGCATACTTTAATTCGTTTTTATTTTAGTCTGTTTTTTGGAATAAGCATTGTGGGTTTTTATCATGGAGGAAAGTTTTTATCCATAAAATGTATTCGAGCTAGGAACTGAAAAGAACTCTGGCTGAAGCTGCCGTCCAAATCAACATTCTGAATACAAGATGACATCTATTTATGAAGCCAAAGAGGCTTGAGGCTTGGTAAGTGATCCTGATCAGTGTAACAGATCAATAAAAAAAGTGTATTTTTATTTTTCATGGTATTGACTCGGGTGGGGGCTTGGCTTGCGTTTGGGAACAGGAATAAAAAAAAACTAATTTCTCGAATAGGGCCATCGAACCTTGATACCGACTACTTACCGAATCTTCAGTATGAGTTTGGGTGCATAAACAAATGTCACCTTATATGTATATTTCCTGAAATTCAGGTGTTCTTTAGAAACTTTACTTAACGAAGCGTTCATTCCGGTGCCGAGATTTATTTAACTACCATTTAAACAAGAATTAAAACAGTAGTTAGATCGTCCAAACTAATAAAGTAAAAATAACAATAATTACTGTTGTAAACATAGAAATGCGTGTGAACTGAAGAAACGGCCTTCATTTTGCCATATTTTTCGATGCAGCGAATTTTTCTCTGTCACGTTTTGGGCTCTGAAAAGGCCTCCTTTATAACATGTTTTTTTTTTTCAGAAACCTATCTATTGGGTATGGGTGTTCTACTGTTATAAAATCTCATTTTTTACTACCGCGATTTTATTCATTATCATCGTAGTGACCCTGATATAGGCTATAATGAGTGTTGATAAAAAAACTACCTAGCCGAAAGCTGTCGATACTACTCAAAAAAAGACGAGAGAAGCCGTGGGCATAACCAAGTAAAATATAAAAATATATTTTGTGATAGGACTAGGATAGGACATACTTGTTTAACAGTGCAAGATTTCGTTTTGAGGTCATCATCAGGACTCTGCGGGAGTACAGGCGCGCGCGCCGTCCGTTTCTGTACCCCAGAGACCTGATGATGATGAGTCATAATCTCATCGAGAACTCGACCTGTGCCTCCTCACAGTTAAACGAGTGAGTCCAATCCATAATCATTAATCATAACATTTAGGATGTCAACTCACTCTAATTTTAATGAAAGTAATGCATGAACAACCGAAATTATAAATACCATAAAAAAAGAAATACATTGTTTGTTGGTAACAGGCATGATGACAAAAAAAAATTATTACTCCGTCAGTTACATTATCAGAAAATATTGGACACGTATTTTCTTTTTCAATTAAACAAAAAATTATGAAGTTATAGCCCACTGAAGTTCTACGTGACGTCACATCTAGGTACAATTTTACTTAGAAGTGACGTCATTTTCCCCCACTCCCAAACTTTGACGCGCTTTATCTCTGTAATTTTTTGTTTGATTGACAAAAGAAAAAATACGTGTCCAATATTTTTTGATAATCTAAATGACGGACTAAATAGAATAATATTTTGTTTACCCTGTCTACAAGCCTACTTAGCGTTCAATGTGTTATTCTGTTGAGTCACATTATCGTTAAAACAATAGACAGCAGGCGAGATCGTGGCTTGAACCCATTTTACGGTCGTTATTCTAGAGCGAAGACCTCTAATTACCCTTTCATTTGTCCAGGTATGTGCACTTGTTAAAAAGCAGTTGACGGTACAGTGGTCAGCGGGTATGGCAATGATGGTCAGCGGTACAGTCACGTCTCGGTCGCTGAGCCGCTTCGCTTCAGTGCCCGAGCGAGGCAACTCACAAGCTGTTTGTACGAGGCTTCAAGTCTTTGGTGCTCTGTCTTAGGACTCTGACAAGGGTTGGCGTTATAGTAACTGGTAAGCCTTTGCTACTGACTGATTGCTATAGGTATAGTATAGAGGTATCAGTGACGAAGGGTACATATAACACGATTCCCATCGGCTTCCCTTTGGAAATGGTATAAATGTAGTATTCCTTTATTTATCCAAATTAAAATACAATACAAACAAAATAATACAACAGTACAAGAAAAAAAAAAAGAAAAAAGAAGCTTCCATACCCAAGCATCTGTCCCCTTCATTTCTGCTATAGTTAACCCATACGTCCTTCTCTTTTTAGCACGCGTAATTAAAGGTATGAACGTGCTGTTTTTTTCCGATTTATTCGGGAATGTCAATACAACAGGTGAATACAAATCGCTTTTTTCGTCCTCGTGAAGACCTTACGTAGCTCAACGGTATAAATCTCTTAGATGAGTCCACGCTGTATGTAGGTTTTGCTATTACCAGATTGAGTAACGTGAATTTCCGGACAAAATCCCTGATATTTCCTGAAACGTTTTGTCAGGGTTCCGTACCCGAAAGGCAACACGGAGCCCTATTTATGTCGGTCTGCTGTCTGTCCGTTTGTACGTCCGAGTATTTTACCTAGCTTGCAGACGGAATGAGTTACAGACTTGAAATTTGGATATGTTACCGGCCAAACCCGATTTTTAGGATAAACTAGTTTTTCCTAGGTTGCTTGTGAATATATAATTCAGGAGCCGAGCGAAGCGGAGCGGAGCAAAAATACGGTAAAGTAAAGTAAAAACTTATTTGCATAAACATGCGTTGTAATAATGTATGATCTTACCAGCCATATCATGATATCGATCTTAGTTTGTCCTAGGAAAAACTAGTTTGTCCTGAAATCGGGTTGAAACAGATATAAGAGAATGTTCGGATATAGTATGTGCCTATGTAGAATGTCGACCAAAAACCGAATATTGAATTAAAAATTAAATTAATTTATAAAAAAAATACATTATGTAAGGTGACTTTAATTTATGCAGCCATTCTTACTGAAGACTTGGTAAGTGCTTAGAAACAAGGTTCAATGACCCTTTTTCTGAAATTCGTGAATTATTCTTTTCGTGTCCATTACAAACGCAAGCCCGCAGCCCCGAGTCAATTACTATGGGATATCAAGATTTCATTTTGCGAAATTAGCGGAAAGTGTTATCGATCCGTGTTACTGATTTACGGGAATGATTGTCTGTTTCTACAATTACTTTTAGTATTTTTGGATTTAACCCGTCCAATTTGACACTCGTATTGCTGCGATCGCGGACCATATTAATTGTTATCGAAATCGATTCTTGAACGGGTTAAGAACCCGCTCCGTATTTTTCGTCTGTTTGATGCGAAGCATTAATTTAATTACTTTTCTTGTCATTGCCGCGATGTTTTTGTAAAAATCAGGGATATACATCAGTCCATATTGGCCGTCTAAATAAAGGCCTAGAATTTATTTGATTCAATTGTTTCTCCTTTGCGCGTTATTTTGCTACTTAGATATTATGAATAACGATTCGGAGCGGGCTCGTAAGTAATAAAATAACTCGGAAAAGAGAAACAATTCAATCAAATGAATTCTAGGCTTTTATTAGGCGGCCAAATATGAAGTGGTATAAGTCACTAGTTTTTCCAAAAACATCGCAATAAAGGCCAGAAAAATATTTAACATATTGTTTTTCATCAAAGTTGTCGTCGTCGCGGACTGGGCTCTTAACGCTAATACACAATAACTAGGTACTTACTCAAATTGTGTTTCAGCTCACTTCTACCTACTGACACAAAGTAGCTAGGTACCTAGTAAAGAGCAAAGACTACTTCCAACACGCGCATTCTCGCTAATAGCGTGTTTGGTTCTTCAAATAGCTTCCTTCACCACCATTACTTTAACTTTTCGTTTCCACTAGCTTATATTTACTGCCATTACTTCAATTTAAGTTTAGTTTTCAAGGTGATTAGAGCTATTTCCCAATGCTGATGTTTGTGTAAAGCAAAAGGTGCAATCTCGGTTATTGTACGCTCCATATCCTTAGCATGTTTTCAATGTTCCGGAGATGCTATGCCGAGCACATTTACCGTAAGCTAGAAACATTAATTCTGGGCTAGGTCTAGGTTAATGTGGATTCAGTTTGAACCCCGTTTTAAAATAGATTTCTAACGTGCTCAACATTTATGATATATTACTTTATGCATTGATACTTTGTCACCAATCCTAGGCATCGATACAAGTAATATATAATAATGATCGTAGAGTAATGTGTTCGACCTTGTTTGGTCCGGCTCCATTTAATAGTACATTTTGATACTAGTGCGAAATGGTTAAATATCAACACTTTTACGTTTCTTAATACACCTGCGAACATGAAACAATAAAATAAAAGCAGTTTTGTTGCTAATCAAAACAAAATACAAATCTAAGTCGACAGAAGAAAACGCAGTGTCTGGTTGGCGCCAATCAACACTACAAAAACCAAAGTAGATACAATAGAATACAAATTATGACGTCTAAAATCGTTTTGAATTTTTAAAACATCTTTTACAATTATATATAATCTATTTAGTAAGTTAAATTATGAGCCATGATCTTGTCATATAAAATGTAGAAAGTGTAAATATTAAGTTAAGTTATTATTTGAAGTAAATTGAAATACCTTATCTAGGTTAATCTTGTATAGCACAAAAATGTATTTATAAGAACATTATGTACCAAGATTACGCAAATAAATTTCTATTCTATTCTAATATAAATTTTGAAAATACTCATCCTAAACAGTTTTTATTGTATCCGGTTACTTCCAGAAATACCAACAAAACGACGAGTAAAACAAAACAAACTGCTTACTAAATGATGTCGCCGGTTTCCGTTAGTAGTAAAAAAAATCGCCAGTACGAAATATGGAATTTTACGCACGCTAAACAGGCACGTAATCTATCATATTTTGAGCAGGTGTATTAAAATGTTTTATTTACTGTCATGCCCAGCTAGAAATAGTATTATTAGTTTTATTATTATTTTCGGCGGCATCGATGTGGACAAAATTTTTTACCTGTTGTAAAACAAGTTTAGTTTTTTTTTTTTTTTACTTTATTAGGATTAGGATAAAATAACCTATACAGTTCTACTTAAAATCGGTTTGCGCCATAACACTCTTATACATATAAGTATTCTGATACAAATTACTAGTTTCTGAAGTATCTTTTTTCTTCAACATTAAAATATCCCTAATGTATCTAATACGCTATCGTCTTATCTTTGAAATAACCATATTGTGTATTCTGTCGGTATAACTAGTACTAACAATCCTAATTAATTATACAGTAAGTTAGCATCTGTTTATTTACTTCTCTATGCATACCTATAAAATTCATGGTCCATCTGTTTATCCCTAATATTATATCTAGAAGGGTTAAAAAACCAATACAATAATAGCAATAGCTATAGTGCGTGCGTAATGGAACACGCACCGTTGTTGGGTTGGGTTCCTATACCACCCCACAATACGGGTGCGGAACCCTAAAAACATTATATACATGCCAAAGGAACATCAAGGCTACAAAAAATAAGGCGCTAAATGATAGCGCCTGACAAATTTGGCACCGTCTGCGTACGGAATTCTACTTTTTATTATTTTTTGTTTTAATTTGGAGTATGTCCTACAAGCTGACTTAATTTAAAACCTGTATGTGTTATCGTGTTTAAGAGCCATAACCTTCAAATAATCTAACTTTTTCGAGGTTTCTTGTATAGGGAATATTAGGGACCTCCCTTAATTAAAAAAAAATATATATTTCTCGTGATAGAGGCCATAGTACCACGTATTCTGTGAAAATTTCAACTTTCCAAGCTGTAAACCCCTGTGCTGTGACACACGGGCAGAGAGATGTACAGCGGAGGCTTAATAATAGGGTCCCGTTTGTCACCCTTAGGGTACAGAACCCTAAAAAAGCATGGGTATTTCTCAAACGTAGACAAAGCCGCGTGCTAAAGGCTATGTGCGGTACATAATGTATCACAGCTGGCACGTACATGCAAATCTGTTGTATGCAGCAGAGCGTAGTTCCTACACTCATCTCCGCAATTCAGCCCATTGTTCAAGCAACATTACTACACTGACATACAGATTCCAAAAAAGTGAAGATTCCAGCTAGGCATGTTGATATACACAGTTATAGTTTTTATATTAGACCTGCTTGGAAAATACCTTCTTACTTTTTAGGGTTTCGTAGTACCTGAAAGGTAAAAGGAACGTTTATGGTGAGACTCCGTTGTCCGTCCGTCCGTATGTCACAGCCTCATGACTTTAGCACCGGACTTGAAATTTGCCACAAAAATTGCATTCACTTGCACACATAGCACGGTGTAAAAAAAAGTTGAAATTATTTAAATGTTTAAAATATTTCCAAAAGAGAGAAAAAATAAACGAAAAATACAATATGGGTATCAAATTGTAGATATTAAAGAGTTGATTATAAAAAATATACCTGCTTTAACTATATTTACTGTACCGATTTCGAGAAATCTTTGAAAAACCACAAAAAAGCAAGTCGCCCCCCCCTTATTTCCGAAACTGGTTGACCGAAAAATATGAAAAAAACGACGATTATAGGCCATAACTGGCCAATTACAGCAAAATTATAGCGATTTAAAAAAAGTTGATAAAAAATGAGAAATATAAAAAAAATGTAAAATAAATAAAAAAATATTTTATAAAAATACAATATGGGTATCAAATTGTATATATTAAAAAGTTCATCATAAAAATATATACTTTTACTATATTTACTGGCACCAAACGAAAAGCCACAATAGAAGAGCTTGTATGACTGCTGAACTGATATGTACGTAGAAGAGGCAAATAGGTTGTTTGTCTTTGCTAGACGGGATTGAGGTGCAGTATGCCTCATCCTTATGGCCATTATATTCTCTTTGCTTATGGCCACTGTCACTGTCACATAGCAATATGATGCGGGAGAGAGTATTATCATCATCATTGTAGCATCCCGAGCGAACTTGAGGATAAACCTCTAAATGCTAGAAGCTGCTTTGTTTTTTTTTAAGGTGACTTAATCTGAAAAATTAGCAGCTCGATGTGTGGTGGTTGAAATTTCGAACAAAGCGATATTAAAATAAAGTTCTTATTAGCTCACACTCAAACATGGCTGTTACGACAAGCGCTCCCGCCACTGACAAGTGCGAAAATATGATGTTTTTTATTTATATTTTAAATGAAATTAAATGAATTTCAAAAAGTGAGAAATCTTAATAGTTTTTTTTTGTCCGGCAGTTTAATACTGTTTCGATAAAAACTGCGCCAGTTATATTGTAAGAAGTGGACAAAAAACTGAGAAATAGGGGTGAACTTAAATATGTCTTTTTTCAATTCTCTATTTTAAAATATGTTAAAATTCGTACAAACTTGTAACAAAGTTACTCAGTTCAGGGTCGTTGGCGTTGGGATGGGCTGACGCTTGGCCAGCCACTACCACGAAAGCCTCAATGACTAGGATAAGGCGCTCTCGCCCAGAAAGTACCTACGAGTATTGTGGGAGAGTAAGAGAGGGCGTCCAGGAATAACCACAAAATTTTCGGAAGACGGTAACGGAGGAGTGAGTGTTACTACCGAACTGACTGTTACTACGGAACTGACTGACTGTTACTACGGAACTGACTGTTACTACGGAACTGACTGACTGTTACTACGGAACTGACTGTTACTACGGAACTGAATGTTGCTACGGAACTGACTGTTACTACGGAACTGACTGTTACTACGGAACTGACTGTTACTACGGAACTGACTGACTGTTACTACGGAACTGACTGTTACTACGGAACTGACTGTTACTACGGAACTGACTGACTGTTACTACGGAACTGACTGTTACTACGGAACTGACTGTTACTACGGAACTGCCTGTTACTACGGAACTGACTGCTACTACGGAACTGCCTGTTACCACACTCCCGATAGTATCATGTGGCTCGTGATCACTCCTGTGTGGATCGCCATTAGATGTCTAAGATGGCTTCGTTTCGCTTACGTTCACAACTGGGTACAAATTCAGATTCAAATTTTAAAGGCCTCGTTTACCCGACAACGGCGAAGCCAAAAGGGAGGTAATGTTTTCGTAATTGACTCTGAATCATGATTAAATATTTATGCACAACCGTGGACTATGAACATGCAGTGGTATCGCAAAGGGATATTGCGCAAAGCCACCTACGAGTCATAGTTATAATGCAGTTTGTATTTTTGTCGTGTTTGTGGTAGTTTCTAACTTTGCAGGATGTTGATAACAAACAACACCAATTGAAAACGATTATACTATTTTAATATAAAATTATTTTCTTCTTTAAATAAAAACAACAAGGCCTAACCTAACTTTATGTTCACTACTATGTTTTTACGTGTGAAGACATCAAAATAAATACATAACCCATCATATTATTTGGTAAAAGATAATTAAAAAGTTGACTTAAAAAAACATTTCAGTTAGCTAGTAGCTCATCTGCAAAATATTATCTAGGAACGCGGCGGTAATGAATGCACATTAGTTTCAACACGTAATAAAACCCATACTTTATCATTATTAGACTGGAACCGCGCAATTCCGACAACGATCTAAAGTGCTGAATTAATTAAATATATTTTGAACACAATTATAAATAATATATTATACGAAAAAACGGTTTTTACTCACTTGAACATGCTTGGTAATCCTTAAACAGTCAGCGCATTACAAAACTCTTTGGTCACATTTTAATTAAAAACGCATGTTTATCAAGAACGCTTCGTTTTCTTGGCTTTCGCGTGAAGAGTTCGATTTTCGAAAGATTTGAATTTCGAATGGAGCTGGTGCTGGGATTGATCGCATCACGCGGGTGTTACGGAGCGACTACGTTCATATTGCACGGACGATTGTGGTGCGTGTTACGTATATTATGTACTGATGCGCTCGGGGGGCTAAGATGTTGATGACTGTGTCAAGCTAGTGTTACGAGGTGTTATGTTCGTTAGATGAGATAATAGCTTGCTTATCAGAGCTTAATAGTGTAAGAGTAATTTCAAAATATGATATAGAAAAATATTTAATATATTTCATACATAACTGAAGCATAATGTTGTGCAACTGGGATCGGCTACTGGATTTTAGGAATTCGTTTTCATCGCAATTTTGTAAGTAGCAGCGGCTCGTTTTTCAGGGTTATCACCGATTTCGAGTTTAATATTATTTAAAAAGTCAGTCATATACCCAGCTCGCGACCTCTAATCACTAAGAATATTCGATAAAAAACATTATACTTTACGCCAACCCTAAATTAGCATCTCGATGTGTGTCAGTACAAAAATCGACGGAAACGACATTGAAATAACATTCATATCAGCGCGTATTGCAAAGTGGCTGTTACGACGATCGCTGCGTCTCCGGATACCGCAAAATAGGAGAAAATAATACTTTTCACTAAGTCGCGAATGACGGAAAAAAGTTTTGGACATTAGTTTTGTAGATCCATTAATTGTCTTTAGTGCGGTGAAAGAATCATAAAAATCGTTTAAAAAATTCTTGTGCATAACACAGGAAACTTTCGATAACTTAAAACCGATTTGTTTTGTCAAAAGTAAAGACAATTCTTTTTTTAATATACGTGGAATTTATTTTTGACCGTTATGTCTATTATGTATTTTTTTTTCTCAAGTTTTTGGACCAGCCTTTTAGGAGAAGTAAGCCTTTAAAGATAGGTCTAAATTCCAGTTTGGGTATACATTTACCTCATGGCATTTTAGTGGCCCAGCGGGTACAATCATCCGAACACCCATTCATGAATGAATTTGTATAACACTTACTATAGTTATAGTCACGCGAGATCCCTACCATCGAGCTAACAAATGACCAGCCTATAGGTGAACCGTAGCAGCTGGAAATAGAAGTGATTTTACTTTGCTTCTAATTCTGATTAAAACGGTGTAACTAATTAAAGACGAATAAAACTAATTAAAGGAGAACATGCCACGATATGAGGGTGTCGTTGACATTGGTTGTAGCATTTTGATGGCTTATTTATGAAAATATCCACTTCTTTGGGTTCGGAAAATAAAGTTCTATGCGGGTAATTTTTTGCGTTTTTAGGTAAATTTAATGAAATTGCAGTATTATCAAGTGATAGTGACATTGTGGTACAAAATCAAGATTTCGCCGTATCCACTGCAGTAAGTACCGAGCAATTTATTATTTCAGTATTATTGTGAAGTTGTCACTGTGTTACTGAGTAAAACCCGAAGTACTCTGTGATGTAGTAGTAATTGAGAAGTAACTAGGGAATTACAAAAACAAATAATACAAAATACATTACTTAGCTTTATAAATCTTTTATCTACTCCCATACTACAATAAGCACATTTTTTACAAACATTAGTTAGAGTGCATAGAAACAGGAAAAAAATCAATTGAAATAAATTTCAAGTGAGAAAAATATTTTGAAAAAATACCTCGGTCCAGATTCGAACCCGTGACCTCTTGCTTTCATGGCCAGTGCGCACCGCTGCGCCACCGAGGTCTTCATACTTAGCTTCATTTCGTTTCACAAACAAGCGCCCGTGTCCCAATGGAACTCATCATGTCATAGTTGCACAAAATACCATTGAATATCAACATTGATAATATAAAAAATAACACATGTGAGTAAGTCTAATAATATGTAATAAACCATGAGGGCATCGTCGGTAAACTTAACTTATCGAGAACCGGTATGACACAGCACAGTCACTGTGGGATTCTGGACAAAAAATAAAACGTAAAAAAGCTGGCCGACCTTAGCGAAACCTGGCAGGCGGTCTACATACAGTCATGAAAAATATCTAAAATTGTTCCGCCAAAAAATGCCGCTAGGGCAAATTATGTCAGACCAAGGGATTTCCTAATAGGTTGGTCAAGGCCACAATATGACTTTGGTTGCATGCTGGTAATTAGTGAGTTAAATCTACCCCCGAATGCGATAAAATAAGTCGGACAGACTAAACAGCCAAGCCGACTCTCGGCCGAAAATGTTTTTCTAGCATTACTAATCGAGTGTTATCGTATAAAATGAACACGGTTCAATGCTGCTTAATAAGATATTTTGATATGAATAAAGACCCACTTTTTCTCACCTGCCAGGTTTCACCAAAGTCGGCTAGCTTTTTTAATAGTTACTTTTTGTCATGCTGGTACTCGATGAGATAAGGTTACCGACTATGCTCTGATGGTCTATAAAGATATGTTATTTGTATCCCCATCGTTTTTCACTTGGAACGAATTTTTTGTGTTATAGTTATTTCTTGGGATTTCGTTTCGTTCTAAATCTATAGAATCTATTCAACCTGTGAATCGATCCTTATTGGGTTGACGTTCTTTAAAATGACATCTTTTCACAAACTCAACTTCTCGGTAGCGGTTTGATTGGCAGTAACATGAGGTAGCATATTCCTTATGGTATCTGACCTAAACATTTTGAAACCGGATCATATTGTCGAACATGATATGATTTGTTCCACTGTTATATTGATTTACTATGGCATAATATAACATATGTACATTATAACTGGTATGTAACCTAAAGGAATACGAAAGACCATTAAAAAAAATTACTCGCAGTAAATGAGATAGATGCAGGAAATATTTTTTTAAGTTTATGTTTGGAGATTGAATGTCAAAAACGGGAAAAGTTGGCATGTATTGTTCTGAAAATATACCTATATTTTTTGAAAAATCCTGCTTGTGGTTTGCGTGCTATTGTTAGTACGTTGTCTTAACCATATTTTCTAACTTTAATCTATTTAAAATAGACTATTTCATGCATAAAATCAAAGACCGATTAAGACAAAATTCAATTAATTCATACCTAAATTAATACACCAATTACATGGAATAGTGGTGTGATGTCTGTGATGAAGCAAAGCGAATACCTTAAAATATGTATTCATGCACGCTTACAATAAAAAACACTAAAAAGGAGTGTTTGAAATGGGACTTTGATGTCGTGACAGTCACTCCAAAACGTGAAAGACTATCGGTACTAAAATGATATGCCGCCTCTTTGAGAGAGCCTACAAGGAGTTTCAATACTCTACCTCTATGATTTATAACTTGCATTATTTTCACAAGCTGAACTGCAGTCAGCGGTTCCACGCCTGTTTTTCTGGACTTTTGGTAACCCGTGTGGTAGAAGAGAATGAAAGTACTTACACGATAGCGGAGTGATGTCTGTGATGGAGCGGAGCGGGGAGCGAAGCGGGTGGCAGAGCGGAGAGGGAGGCGGGTTGCGGGGAACCACACCAGCGTGCTTCGCGGACGTCTGACGAACCTGGGAAAAACAAGAAAAAATTAGAAAATTGCTTTAATCCTCGCACGGGTATCTTTAATTCATCATTTCTTACGTGCATTTATTTTATAAATTTCTCAATTTTGATTTTTGTAGAAATTATGATTTCTAACACAGAGCAATAAAGTTGTTATATTACCACTCACTACGTTGTCTTCTTCTTAAATTTTATATCATGGCAAAGAGTATCTTACACTGTCTGCATTCAAGACCACTTTCATAAAAAGAGTTAAAGTACGAGTATACTTTTGACGTTGAACCATAAACTTGAATTTTCTGTTACATTGCTCAACAAGCTAGCCATGTAAGTGTATGATGAAGTTTGTGTCCATCAGGGTAAAGTTTTCATTTCTGGGTTTTATTTGAAAAGTTTCCTAAAGGCGAGTGTTCAAAAACTTACTGCCATAAAGCGTCATGTGTGAAGGCGGGCGACTGGCCAGCACCGGTGTGGACCCATATCTCTCGCCGCCAGCAGACAACCGTCCGCCGAGCGGCTTGAAGGCTATAGGGCGTATCACCGACTTGCCCTGAAACAAACAAATAGAAGTCTATTAGTTTAATGTATGTTGATGTACAAACGATAACCTAAGGATTTTTGTTTCTTAATTGTTTGTATAAATCTCTTAATTCTTTGATCAGTATTTCCACTTTTTTATTTCAATTATAAATGGAATTATGTTGCATTAGCTAAGCGATACAAAACAATAATAAATAAATAAATTGTTTATTATGAAACACATCTAATTACGAAACATATTTCCTGGTCCCTACTATAGGATTCGACGTGTAAACATATGTACCAATTTTACAAAATACAGATTTTGAATTTTTGAATTTCCTAGTTATTGGGTATAGGCAGTCTCTACCGCTTACATGACGCTGGCATACTATACTGTGACGCTAGTTTATGTTATACTACCTTTTGCCCGCGACTTCGTCCACGTGGAGTTCGGTTCACCCCATTAGGGGGCGAATTTTCAAAAATACTTTCTTAGCGGGTGCCTACGTCATTACAACTATCTGTATGCCAAATTTCAGCGAAATCCGTTCAGTAGTTTCGGCTGTGCGTTGATAGATGAGTCAGTCAGGTTTGCCTTTTATATATTCAGAGAAGAAGAAGAAGAAGAAGAAGAAGATTATAACGGAACGAAAAAGAATAGCGTTTGTTGCGACGCGGTGTTCCCCTTGCCAGAGAATATAAACCGCACTGTCACAATAGCTCCTCGTTAAAAACTGGCGTCTTCTAGATGTGGAATATGCATAGAAACGATGATTAATTGATAACAGGATTAGTGTTTAATGTTGATAAAGTAACGAAATAATAAATAACACGTAGTGTTTATACTACGGTAGCGATGGGCAGAGTGAGTTTGCGCTTCGTTAGGTGGCGCGGCAGGTGGTCAATCCAATTCTTGTCTTAAGGGTGTGTGTATTAACACTCCTACTTCGTAGTCCTGCTACGCCGTAGTAAAAACGTGAACGTGTGACTAAAGTCGCTTCCGCTCCGCTCATGCAATATGTCCTTCACTAAAACCAATTTATCTATTCAGTGAGCATGTCTAATGATTGTAAGACTCTACGTGCTTAGTGCAATTACGGCTGTAACAAACTGTAGGTGTTTTGCATAAGTATAAGTTAGACTTGAGTGTGGTCTGATTGAGGTTTGATAGAACTGCTTTAATAAAGGGCTAGTCTAGTTTACTAGGGTTTGTTCGTTTTTACTCGCGACGGAACACAACAAGCATATGTATTTGTCTAAGATGTTGTTTGTTGGCGTGTTTGCTAATGTTATTTTAGCTAAGCGACTTAGGGTCTGTTTCACCATCAATTCCATTTAAAAATGGAACAGGTTTTGTATGCGTTATGTGACACATAAAATATCAGGCACTATAACAGCAAGTGGTGAAACAGGTCCTTAGCAGAAACACTGTGCGCTAAAGTAACAGTGGCGAAGGGTCCATATAACACGATTCCCATCGGCTTGTTTAGGAAATGGCATCCATACTACATTTCTTTATTCCGTGCTCTTCGTTGTGTCAAACATTTCCATAAATCACAATACGACAAATACACTTGGCTGACAGGGTTGCTTAATTGCTTTTCTGAGTAAGGCGATTTTTTTGGCCGGCTTCCCTTTTTTTAATGTTCAGCCTTCGCCACTGTAAGAAATTTCAACATATCTTTCACAAACCACCTTGACAATACCATGCAGATGTGGAGGACGTCAGGTTTAAAAGCAATATTTGTTTAAATTTCTAAAGAAAATAATCATTTATATTTATGATGACATATCTACTCTTCCAGTTCTCAATATGATTTGACCGTCACTCTTAGCTCAAATTCAATATAGTAGACTTTGCACTGGTTATATGTAATATTTAAAAACTCTTTATTCCAGAGAGATTTGGTATTAGAAAACGATAATATAATTTAATTATATAAGGTCCTACAATTCAAAGTTAAAAAAATTAACAGATGAGTATGATAATAGAGCTTATTCCACCGAAAAATAATAATTTTGCGCGTTCTTTGTTTTTACCTTTCCATTGAAATTTAGTCAGCTGATTGTACTGGGAAGTGAAAAAATTATTTGAACAAAAAATTTTTTCTTCTTCTGGAATTTGATCAGTTGACGTTAAATGATCTACCCTAGAATTATTTTCACTTATTTATTGTAGGATCTAATATATTTGTCTGTCGATTTTGTATATTTCGAAATGAAAACTGTTGCAGCTGGGAGCTATTCTATAAATTTAACATGTTAATGGTTATTGTTAAAAGTAACAGAAAACTGAGTGCATTGTACTGTTGTTTAGAGGGTAATAATGAAAAAAATACGTTTGTTTTTGTTAGCTTATAAGTGCTCTTATACTAAATTCAAACTTGAAATTTTAAAGTTCTATTGGACATGTCTAATAAATGCTGAGAATAAAATTATTGTGTCGTCCATATTGTACTGGACAATATTCGCTCCGGTACTCTATGACTAAATGAGTTGCTTTGAAATTGTTAAATAATGTGCGGCCTCCAGACGATAATGGCCTTATTATTTTATTTGTAGCCTCACTTCAAAGCCTTTTAGTTACACAAATATTTGGCAAACATTTGAACAAGTATTTGTTGAACCGTTTTCGAAGAAGACTTTGTTGGCAAGGGTTACACAATAATAATTTAGTTATCTCGTTCCATTCCGCACGGATTTGACATTTTACGCACAGTGCATACGCAACGAAATGTCACGAATCACGAGAAAAGGTCAATAAAGTTTTACGAGCATGACGTGCGCCCGCGCCGCGCATCCCCATGATGTCTTCATACTAATGGCGGAACAAAAGAAATAAAGGCAGTAATTGAAAACGTTTCATCGATTCATTCCCCTTTGTCGATGCCTTGGGAAAGTTCAAAACAAAAAGCTCTGGTTAGATAACAGTGCTCTTGTCGAGAAAAAGCTTGACGTATGTTGGGGAAACAAGGTAAGTTACAAGGTTTGCAGAGTTAAAATCTTTGCTCATTCAAGTCTCAATACCACCATGTAGGTATTTGAAGCTGTTACATGAACTCACACGTGATAACAAAATTAAATAATCACTTCTCAGAAAAGTTCCAACAATTTGTAATGCTTTTCTTAGGGGAGGGGGGGGGGCTTATCCCGATTTTGTCTATGAAATAAAAAATATGCGTCATGTTAAAATACAAATGTCATATTTACACTCTTTGATCTTAATATTTCGGCTGTTTGATACACGATTACTTGAATTTCCCTCGATCCGATTAAATCACAAAGATAGGTCTAAGCTATGATCTAAATATAATTTAATTTGAGCTATATCACAGGCGTATACTTAGTAATAATTATATGTCTGTGAGCTATATTAAGTTTTGGACAATAACACGCATACTAAAATAAACGTCGTGAAAAATGTGATATAAAACGGCCGTCACATTGAAAACCCATCCTTCTAATTCCAAAATAATAAATAAAAACACCTCGAAACAAAGAGTTTTCTGAGCGGTGCACTCCCACTGAGCAGGATAAACATGTGTAAAATGAAAGCGTTGAAGCAGGACAGATTTCTCTGGATAACCTAGCCCTAATACATATGTGTTCATATCGTAGTATACTTACACATTTTGTCTCAGTCTTAGAGCTTGTGTTTGTTGCTGTTCAGTAATAGTAGATGGCGAACACGTATCAAATACCTACTATACATCGTCATAGCCCTAGGAACCTTTTAAATTAATACAAAACAAATATTATACATGAAATAAATATATATAATTTAGCTATATAAAGCCTTTAGTTTCCTTTAACTTGTATTAATAATAAAAAAATATTAATTTTCGAAATATATTTCGGCCCACTAATCGAATTCGACTGATGCCGGCCCCATAGTGGGCCGAAATATATTTCGAAAATTAATATTTTTTTATTATTAATACAAGTTAAAGGAAATATTATACATGTAACATATCTGCTTTATCAAGGTGACTTATTTATATAGCCAAATTCATACTGAATACTCGGTAAGTGCTCAGGACCAAGGTTCAATGACCCGGTTTGCGAAATAAGTTGTTTTTTTTTGTACTTTTATACTTGTTCAATAAGAAACCCCTGGTCTACAGTAATTGTCTCAGTTATTATTAGCAGTTTAATTTGTTATTGATGGCCATTTTTAATTGGCCTCTTTTAACGACAGCATCGGGAATTTGAGAGCTTGTTCACTACCTTGTAGGGTTCCGTACCTCAAGAGGAAAAAATGGAGCCCTTATAGAATCACTTTGTTGTCCGTCCGTCCGTCTGTCTATCAAGACCCTTTATCTCAGGAACGCGTGGAAGTATGTAGTTGAAATTAAAACCATATACTCCGGTCAACAGTCCTTTAAAGCTGTAAAAAATCAAACCTCTAAGAAAAACATACGGCCGTTTATGCCGCAATAAACGTATATTTCTACAATCTCAAGAGAATCATATAGGGTATTTTCCGTTGACCCTAAGACTATGAAATTTGGCAATTAATACCGTCCTAAATTACAAGCATAGTAGTTCTGAAAACTAAATATTTGTAATTAAATCATAAAAGCGTTTAACGGAACCGTCGGTGGGCGAGTCCGACTCGCACTTCTCCGGTTTTGTTTAGTTTAAATCGAGCTAGTTAACTGTCTAATGTCACTGCGTGTATCGCACCGCATCGCAATAGCGTCGGGTAAGACCATTCGCTCCTTCTAATCCTGTTAGACCGTCATCTCAGGATTGCGAAAAGTGACCAAGTTGATTCTGGGTTCAGATTTATAGTAAGTTTGTACCTAGGGTTATAGGATGAGTATCGCATTTTGTTGGGGATGTCGAATATGTAACGTCCAAAAATTCAAAATGAAAAGGAATTCAGAGATGATTCAGTATCACGAATAGACCACTTTCCACCTGAAATGTTTTTTATATGTGCGAACCTTTATAGAAAATTTGCCAGACCAAAATTTTTCTTCTTCATTGGTGTGACACAGTCTACCATAGAATTATTTTCATTTATTATTTGTAGCTGGAAAATCATCCACATTGCCGCCTAGAATACATTGGATCCAAAGTCACACATTTTAGGAAAAACAGACGTCAAGACGAAATCATCCCTAAAATTGTTAATTATACTAAAGAAGTCTCTCTAAAAGTGGTTAAAAGTTTTATAAATCCGAAACACTTCCAGATATCCAACTAAGACGAGATTTTTATTATCAATTAGACTCTACTCCACCTTTTGATAGCAAAGAACAAAATGTTTTTTTAACTATATTTTCAGATCATATGTTTTTAGAAAACTTCCTAAAAATGACTGTTCTTGGGTCCATTGTATTCTACGGATGATTCTACCTATAGATAGTCAGTTTAGCACATTTTTTGCGATCTTCAGAGTATTATAACTCCGAGAAGCTTCCTACGTAGCGACTAAGACTTTGTTTCCCACAAAACTCATCATTAAGTCTGAACTAGGGTTGCCAACTCTCGAAGGAACCGATCCGCGAGATTTACAAAAATCGGTGGGGAGTTGATTGAAAGTCGGTGATATTTGATAGTTTTCATTTAAATTCATACTTACATTGCTTTAGTTTCAAGAAACATGTAATATTTGCCAACTATTGAACACATAATCAGAAAGGGGTCCACATGAAAAATCAAATTTTTGTATTATTTGTAACTCTGTTTTTACTAAAGATATGTTCAGTCTGTTTTTTTCGTTACTTCACACTTGTTCCATCATATTGAATGATCCGCATGTTACGCGTTCGCAAGAAGCATTAGATACAGGGTACAAAATGAATGACAGAAATAGATCAGAATCAAGTCAGCCACTTTTCGCTGTCCTGAGATGACGGTCTATGTAGTGAACGACGATTGGCTGTAAGGCCTAATAGTCGACTCTTGCCAAGCGTTCGAATCTGTATCTAATCTAAAATACAATCTTATCTTCATTTATAAATGGCCCTTTTCCTTTTTATTTCGAAATGCAATGACCGTTGCATAGGCGTAGGCGCAGCGCTTTATTTTTGTTGGATTCAGATCTGATTCGATCAGAGTCTGGCTAGAGAATTATGAAATTGAGATAGGTACCTACTCAATTCCAAAGAGACTATATTCGCTTTAGGTATAATTTTTTCAAGAATAAATGTTTTCATGTTTTTCAACGGTTTCTGAAAATTGCCCGTCAACATTTTTAAGTTGTATATTTTCTCTAAGATATACGTATATACAACGTGAAATTTAAGTCATTTTGTTAAGGCGACTCTATTCGCCTGAACTCCCATACTAGCGCAGTTCGCTGATCATATCCTTATTTGTACTTGCTCATTATTTTTTCTTTTTCAACATATCCCATGCAATATCCACGACGTGAAACTAAAACATTTATCAAAATCAAATACATAAAAAAGTTACAAGCGTATAAAACTCCTTGATTTTACACATATTTTGATGAATGTTTATGTACCGTAATGTCCTAGAAGCGATACAACAAATCAAATAATTTTACTTTCACAGCATAGTATATTTTATACCATTCAAAAACATTTTATTTCATTTCGATTTTTGGGATATTTCTCCTGAAATCATAGGAACCACCAAAACCATTCTCGAGTTTTTTCAAAACATGAATGTTGTCTCGCGTTAGCTTGCCTCTCACAGCGTGTTCGGTTAGTTCCGTACGAGCTCGGGAAATGAACGTTCGAGCCAACCAATAACAGTGAGCCAGTGCTCTATAATCCGAAGTTAAATGTAGAATGAAATAGCAAGCATAGCGACCCCGTACGCGACTGACTTCAAGCCGCCGACTACAGGCTTCTTAACGAAAACTGGTGATAGTACTCGTCCATATGAATAACTTTTACTATGAAGCTAACCCTGAAATCGCAAAAAAAATATCAGCTGTTCCATAGAAAAGTTAAACACCTACTCGACAAAAATGTATGAAACAGCAAATTTTTTTTTCGCGAATTTAATGTTGGCTCCATAGTAAAAGTTGTTAATAAATAGTACCTAGTAAATAATATTTATATTATTAAGATAAATAAATTCAACTTATTATTTTTTCTCTTACACATACAGTGTAGAAAATAAAAACGGTCGATGGAGTGACTGGTAAATTTGACTTTTCCTTGTTCCTCCACCGATAGCTTTTATTTTCCACACTGTATAATTTGCTTTAATAAGCTTGTTTTTGTCGTAGAATATACCTATATGTACAATAAAAATATAAGGATAAACTATGATAGAAATAAATTTCTATATTTTAAACACTTGGCGATTTATCAATCACAAGGAAATAACAAATCAACATCATATCATTTCGGTAAAGGAAATGCCATCAAAACAAAACTTGTAAAAAAACCAAGTCTCGCAACTTAGTTCTTCTACCGTAAAAAGTTGTGAGATCCATGTAAATCCAAGTCGGTTAATTTATTCAGACCCTACTTAAGGGACCTTCTGTCTTAAGTTATTACATAATTAGCTAACCTAACAACATCTTAGAGTGACCTAATGTGATTAATGCCTGGTGAACAGCAAAATATTGTTAATCAGCCGTTTATGATATAAACAGCTGTTTAAAATTTAAACATCTGTTGATGAACTCGGGTCTTATAGTAGTAGAACTGAGTAGAGCAATCGCCCGGTTAACGAGAGGTCCGGGTTCGAATCCCCAACGTGCAGATTTACTTTTCTGATTGTCTATACCGAAATGACATAATGTAAAATTATAGTGATACGTATAAATATGTAAAAGAAGGCAACCAGTATTTTCAAGACTTCGAAACATGAGTACTGAATCCAGTTGTGCGCATTTAATTGTGCATAGTTAGAAGAGCCGATTCTTAACTTTAATTTTAGTTTTAGTGCTGTCAAAACTAAATTTTCTTCATTTCAAAATAGTTCTCTAATGTTCACAACATGAACCATTTTACTTTGGAAAATTTCAAGTTTTGTCAGCACTAAAACTAAAATTAAAGCCTTCAGTATCTTTTATTTAGCGCGTGCTCAAAGGGTATACCTAACGTACTAATGAACAAAAATCTAAAAGCCTACTTAGCACCCGTATTGCAATAGTACTAAGTACGATAAGTGAGCTCGCGGCAATTTCCTTGATGGTACATCTAAACAAGGAATCAGGGTCCGTGTTACGTCTACATACTTTGTAGTTTATTAACCTGTAAAGAGGTTTCAAGTAAATTATCTGATAACTCCTGCTCGAGGAGTAAGGGCCCATAACTTTGGTTCGCTTGGCTACCAGTTTTGTAATTATAAGTTAAGTAATCGTACAAATGTTTATATCTTAACTAGCCTTTGCCTGCGTTTATTCAATCTTTGCCCCGTTTTCGGCTCGGGCGGTATCTTATGAACGCCCTTAAAAGCTATTTGTCGACCAGGGTCACTACGATGATAAAAAACCGCATCCAAATCCGTTGAGTGGTTCTCGAGTTAAAACAGAACAAACATACAGACAAAATGTCTAAAATTTGTTTTTTTCATTTAAAATTTGCAAAAATATTCAATGTAGATTGTAGATACATAACTTTTTACTACATTATTAGATACTTGTATTATAGGCTGTCCGAGATATCATGATATGGGTGACAGTTCGTAATTTTCCGTTTCACCTATACTACTCACACCATACTACATACACCCAGGCACAAAAGAAAATAATAGGTTTTAGAAATAGTGTAAATAATTATTGCAAAAACACAATAAATAATGTTTCTATAAATCGGAACAACAATCTCAGTGTATACGTTAAATTTAACGAAGAAAAGATTCTGTAAATAATAATGTATTTTTGCTACGTGATGCGTGGATCGGAACGCTAACCCATAGGTACTGACACTACATAATCGAAAATATATCGATGAATCAGTGCGGCCATCATATAGGATCGCGTCAGTATGAGTACATCTTGTATACGGTTTGTGTTTTCGTTGCGGTTGCTTTACCTGCTATTTGTTTTGACGTTTGTTACAGTTTTTGTTGATTTTTTGTTTTGTTATTGATGAAATTTCGAGAAAAACAAAAAAAAATCTTTGATCTCTCAGGCTCTGGAGTTATTGGTTCGTTTAATTTAATTAATTTAGTAATTAACAAAAAATAGTTTGGATAATCAAAGATCAATCAAATAAAAAATCGATTTGATAGCCCTTGTTAACTTTCTCGATACTAAAAAAAAAATCGATTATATTTCGTTAAGTACGATTACTATAACTGTCAACTTTGAACTGCCAGCCATATCATGATATCTCGGACAGCCTATAGTATAGAAGATATAAGGTAGACAGATATAGAAGATAAAAGAGAATCATATACATACTACTCGTATATCATATCATATCATGAGAAGCCGTTCGTTTTACTTATGATCTTATGAATCTCAACCACGAATTTTTTAGTAGTAAAACATGGAAAATATTGTGTAAACAGGGACTAAACTGATACTGGACCTTTAATTATTACAATTTTTTTGTAGTTTAAATTGCTTTGGTAAGTCTTGCCATGTTTCCGAAACCTAATATACGAAAACAGGTTGGAAGTAAGCTAAGAACTAAACAAATTCATTCACAATATCTCACGGGGCCCGGTTCCAACAACTGGTTAATGCTGTTAATAACAGGTTAAGGACGTTTCGATAACGATGTCACAATAAACACGCTGGTTTATTGATCGGTTTACCCGGCCTTACCAGCTTGTGAGTAGGGTTGCAACCAAGGTTGCCAAAATGTCTGGGTTTGGATCGGATAGTACGGTTTTCACGATGGCCGGCGATCTAGAAAAACATGTAAAACCGGACAATACTCGTAGAGTGAGAGATAAGATAACTCATAAAGATATTGACCGATTTTCGTGAAAATACGCATATTAGCTCGCGACAGAAATGGGAAATTACAAAAGAAATAATCTAGGTGTTACTACAGTAAAAAGCGAATGGTGTTATTAGACACTAGCTTTTGCCCCAGGTTTTTCTCGCGCAGAAGTGTCCTTCAATCAATGTATATTTTGTTTGTGCGCAATATAAAAAGTACTATCGACAGTTTTCGGTTTAGCGGTTATTTTATCAACATAATTTATGACCTATATTTATCAGGGTCACCACGGTGCTAATAAAGAAAACCGCATCCAAATCCGTTGAGTGGTTCTCGAGTTAAAACGGAACATACAGACATAAATTTAAAACATTTGATTTTAGTTTTGGCCTCAGTACAATCTAACAACAACCCATTTCATTTAAAGTTTTGCAAAAATATTCAATGTACAGACACAATTTTTTCACTACTTTAAGATTATCAAAAATAAAAGTCCTTCTTACTATAAAGATAACGTTTCAGGTTGTAAACCTTTATTAAAAGCACCAGTTTGTGAAACGTAAATATTGAATGTAACAAATTAATTTAAAAAAACGATTTATTATTCCAACACGACTGGCAACCCTACTTGTGAGATTAAGTTAAGAGTGCAGTAACACGGATTCCTGGGTTTAATCCGCCTTCGGTAATAGATCAATGGAATTGCAGCAGCGGCAGCCCACCTGCCCCCCTCATCCCCCCCCCCCCCCCCCCCCCTCACCCTTCGATACGTGCTTGTCCCTATCACGTTGGTTGGAACTTTAAAATACCCCACTGGTGTTACGAGTGTTAGTTGTTCTATTACAGTCTAGTTACTCGGAATGGAAACGTATTTGACATCTCCCCAGGGGCATCTCCCGTCTAATCTCGGCAACTTGCACTATCTATTGTTCTAATATTGATTTTTAGACTAGGTGCTCAGTAGCAGAAAACGCAAAAAAAATGCTATTCCGTGGGAAAAGTACGTCCCTGCTTGACCAAAACATTTTCGTTTTTGCGAATTCAGGGTTTGGTCCAGCGAAAGTTGTTCGTATAGATAGACGAATACTGCCACCAGTTTTCTGGTTTTCAGTGACCGAAATCAGAACAATAGATATGGAGCGTGCGTTAATGTAATCATACAATAAAAATTTCGAGTAGTATTATTTAAATAAAAAAATCTCATTGTTTAAATAATTAATTTTCGCAACAGAATTAGGATAGGATTTCATCACTCTGGGCGGCGGTCCTCTTGGAAGAGATGCCCATACTCATACACGCTGGACAGGCGGGTTGGTGAGTGTGGTGCCGATACCCTTCCACCTGTGACGCCGCTGTCCGTCGCCAGTCTGTTTAATATAAGGCCCTGTAATTGAGGATAGATATATCGCAGATATCTCTTAGAGATTTGATCAAATGGCCCCTTTTCCACTTACTGGCAATCCACCGGCACCGGCAACGGCAACGGCGACGGCAACGGCAACGGCACGGCTAAGGTGGTAAAAATGTCTGAATTTACATTTTTACCACCTTAGCCGTGCCGTCGTCGTCGCCGTTGCCGGTGCTGGTGCCGGTGCCGGTGGATTGCCGGTAAGTGGAAAAGGGGCCATTCTCTGCTTTTATCATATCCCTGCGACAGTCGGTCCCACCCAGGCAAATGGTGGACAACCAGCTCTGCCAACTGGTTTTACATAGATACACCCAAACCAGATGTATTTCGTTTGGCAGTTGCTTATCCTATAAGCCGGCGATGGATTCACGGCTGCAGTTTTTGCGACACCAAGGTTGTCAACCGTCATGGTTTAGTTGCTGTTCGACTCCAATGGTCTCTTGGCATTTCTCGAATTGTCGATCATCAATACTAGACGATAACCGAGCACAAGATCCATGAGCTAATGAAAAAACACCCCTACTGGTAGACAATACGATTCCAGTAATTGCTCTAGTTGCGATGG
Organism: Ypsolopha scabrella; assembly: GCA_910592155.1. Classification (NCBI taxonomy): domain Eukaryota; kingdom Metazoa; phylum Arthropoda; class Insecta; order Lepidoptera; family Ypsolophidae; genus Ypsolopha; species Ypsolopha scabrella. Next base: position 5,847,026 of record OU342973.1, on the reverse strand, counting down.
TCGTTGCACTAATAGTTACGCTTGACTTAGCAGATCATGTGAACAAAAACTATGAGTTTTTTGACGAAATATTATCATGAATAAAACTTGGAGTAGATTATGATAATTAGGAAGGAATGCATTGTTGGTTTTGTATGTTTCATGAGTGGATAACCGCATGTAATATTTATGTTACCGACGAAACCTGATTTAAAGACAAACTATTTTTGTCTATGCGAAACTGCTTCTTCAGAAATTTCAGAAGACCTAAAAGAAGAGAGCCATTAGATTAGGTACCGTAGATTTTTTTTTTCAATGATAACCCAGAAATCCGGTGACATGTATTATACGCGTTTTTAGGGTTCCGTAGTCCGACAAGGAACCCTTATAGTATTGCCATGTCCGTCTGTCCGCGGCTTAGTGCAGAGACTATTAGTACTAGAAAGCTATAATTTGGCAGGGATATAAATATTAATCACGATGGTAGAATAAAATCATGGAAAAATATTTTTTTGAGGGTACCTCTCGTACAAGTAAACTGGGGATGAATTTTTGGTGAAATATTAAGCTTTAAAGTGAAAATTTTAGTTAGAGTGGGGCGTCCCCCCCCTGCCGGCTAAACGGTTGTTTATAGAAATGTGAAAAAATTCACAGAAGTAGTATATATTAGCTGGTAGATAATACTAATTAGTATTAAGCTCGCCTTTGTACAGGGATTGTTTTTTCTGTGCAATAAAGAATCTTATTATTATTATTATTTAATAATGAATTTAAAAGGAAAACTATCACAGCTAAGTAGGCTTTACAGGTTTACGAGTACAGGTCGCGCCAAACTTTTGGCCCCCTATAATGTATGGGACCAGAAGTTTGGCGCGGTCTGTATTAGTAGACCAAGTTATACGTACCGGGCAACTACGGAACCCTACATTGCGCGTGGCCCGACACGCACTTGGCCGGTTTTTTTATTCCTTTATCATCATCATCCGCAAAATAAACCAGCTAAGCAAAACCAACTTCCTGCTTACTTATTATTATAATCTTTTTGCTAGAACACAATATCGAAGAAAACCCCACTTTTCGCATGTATTGCAATAGTAATAAAGAGCAAAACGAATCAGCAGCTATTTCTTTGATAGCACCTACGTATCTTACGGTCCTCTCAAAATCTACTCCTGGCTACCCCAATACATTCATCGACCTTCTATGACAATTCCTTTTCAGTACAAGCCGTCCGTTTGTGGAATGATCTTCCTCTATCTATAAGAAGAGCACCTTCCCTACCAGTCTTTAAGAGACTGGTAAAAGAACACTACCTCTCACTCTGACCACTGAACTATCTACATTCCTCTTAAAGTTTATTTATTATTTATGTAATATATGTATGTATGTATATATTTATTCATTCATGTTATTTATCTATAATACATAATTTTTTTTTTTTTTAATTTATTAATGTAGATTTTGTATAGTATATTTAAATATTATTTTAAAATTAGTGCACCGCCTATTCATCAATCTCCTTTTAAACCAGATTCTACCCAAAGGTTGTCTGGAAGAGATCGCTATAAGCGATAAGGCCGCCTGATTGTACCTACGTTATTTGGCTATTGTAATTTATATTATTTTTGTTTCCTTCTTTGTGGTGTGCAAATAAAGTTATATTGTATTGTATTGTATTGTATTTGTTAGACTCATCCCAAGCTTGTGGTCTGGTGGCCTACATAGAGTAACAAACTTACATGTTCATATTAGCGTTACTAGGATATTTTTGACCCTTATGCCCGTGTAATATGGATTACTTTCAAATATACCAATAGGAAAGTTAGTGTTGAGCTTCGTCTTGGGTGGCTAACACCGTGCGGCATGCGCTTGCACATGGTTTATTATGAGTAACGCTGTTGAAGCTTTATTATATACGACCTGGTGAAATTAACTTTAGACCAAAACATCCCGCATGGGCTTCTTTTACCTTTTGGAGGCAACTGAGCTCCTACAACGGGTTAGAGGAGTTTGACACAAAAATTCCGACAAAGTTACCATGATCTGTTTCATCGTCTTTGTATGTCTAAGTGATTCCAAAATAAGTACAAATTATATTAGATCTACAGATTAATGGAGATTTAGCTTTTATAGGTTGGCAAAGATAAGAAAATCTTGGAAATATTTTTTTAGTGTTATAGGTTTGATAAAGATTTCCCATATATTCACAAAAAAGCAGTTTTCCTAATAAACTGACACAAACGCGTTATATAACTTTAAAAAGTATGTACTTTCAAGAGAAATTGCCGCTGATCTACTTATCGCACTTATTACTATTGTGATACGGGTGATAAGTTGGCGTGCGGATTTATCTTCGATAGTTCAGTATCGATAACTTATTCTTCATTAATCATCACTTTGTGTTTCCGACTGCGCCTCAAACTAATCAGTTGCAAAAATCGAAATTTGCATGTCACTAAACAACTGGTCCATAATAACAGATTTGCGACACCCTGAGGCATTCTCCCACGCTCCGACCGAAGCCAGGGCTAGCACGTGTATGCCGACCCACTAAGCACCCGTTCCTCTCTAACACACGGTGAGAGAAAGGGGTAATCGATGTTTAAAACAGCCTCCGGCCATATCCCAGGCTTTTATTGCCCAAGATTTACACTGTACAGAAATATGAATAATTTCCGCTTATGTTTTTTCGGTTGCATGCCATTCGAGATGGACGATTTTCATTCCAAGCGTCTCTCACCGAAACACGCAGGTACGTAACAGATTCTCAAAAATGCGGTCCGTAGAAATTTTCTCAAGATTCTGGCTAAATGGCCCACTTTGGAACAATGCAATTAAGGGAAACATCAGAAACCTGCCTACTTACCTACCTATACCCTTCTTATCTGCACCTTTTACTCAAATTACTGTTATACTTTGCAAAAATATAGTAATTATCTTGAAAGGAGAACACATGCAAAAATATAAAGGTGACTTTCGTCTCTATAGCCAAATGGATATTGAAGACTCGGTAAGTGGTCCAAGGACCAAGGTTCAATGACCCTTACTTAACAGTAACAATAAGCAAAAAAAATTTTGGACTTCCTACACTAATTGAGTTGAGGTTGTTCTTGGACAAGTATACAGGCACGAAAAATATTTTTCCTTTTTCACAAACAGAGTCATTGAACCTTGGTTCTGGCCACAAACTAAGTCTCCAGTATGAATTTAGTTACATAAACGAAAGACACCTTGGATGTTTATTACAATGACGTCTCATACATAACACAAACATCCAACGGTAATGAATCCAGGACTAACATTACTATGTTATGATAAACTACAGACTGACAAATATTTTTCACGTACCTAAGATCCTATTAAAACTAATTCACACAGTAAACTAAGTGTATATTATAATGAAAACGAAACAACTGCATCGTTTGATCGCGGACAAGATCATAAATTAGACGATTACAATCTTTACAGAGCAGCACGAGGCGAATGTGATGTACTTGGGTACCAGAACACATCCTTGTGCAACGCCGCAAGATGGATGGCGCACGTTGCGACCGGCAAATGTTGCGATGTGTAATGGCGGTCTAAATAAACCTTAGTAGATTATGCTGAAGGTTTTAATGAATATCACAAAAGATATACAATGACATGATATCGATATAAATACTGTTAAAGTATCTATAGTATAGCCAACTAATGATGACAAGATGAATCGTCAGAACTGTAAGCAAAATAATGTAACCGACGAATATACGAGGTGAACCACAAATTAGATAGGGCAACAAAAACTAGCTAAAAACCATAAGCACGTGGCAAGCAGATGTCAGCGAAAAAAAAGCAAAGCCCTGACCCAGCTGCTCGTAATTTTGACAGCCCTTTGTATAAATAGCCCTAACAATTAGTTTTAGATCACCTTTTCAACAACCCCTTTATAGCAGGGAAGGGGAGATATGCTTTGTAATAAAAAGCATAGTTCACAACCCCATGCTGAGCCCAACATTCAAAACTAAAATAACAATATGATTATGGATGTTAATAAAAATACACGACCTTTAACAACCGGATGTAAGAAAGCACTTGCTGACATAACTTTCGCGGTAAAATTCTTTATCGCAAAAAAAGATGAACAAAATCGAACTCGAAGCAATCAATCGCACAATGCCAGTGAACGGGTTGCGGAGACGGTGGCTGAAAAACAAAATAAAACGTATAGGAGTAAAAGTGTTTCATACGCAAATGGTTCCGTCCGCAAAACTGAACATACATGCAACAACGAACCAAAATGTAAACAAATATACTTACGAGAGTCTGCAGAAACTAACAGTAACTTTAATAAGATTAATAAGATTTTTCGAACAATTAAAAGCGCAGTCCAGAGGGGCGGGTTCAGGAAGAAAAATAAAAAAGTATGTTCTTTATTTTAATTTAAAAAAAATAGGTGTCTAACATAATTTCCAAAAATCTAGAATCTGGATATTGTTAAGTAAGACCCATTTTCTATACCTGTCAAAGGAGGAGAAAAAGTTTTGCGTTTCAAGACCTCATTTTAACAATTATTTCTATCAAGCATTCATCAAAACCTGTTTTCCAAAACCCTATATTGTACCTATATAGTTATAATGGATATACCAGAAATGTATTACAATTGTCTGTGTATTTCATGCATCATATAGTTTTTTATTTATTTACATAGCTTCTTAATTCTCAGCTTAGCTGCTTCCCATCCCGAACAATTTTCTGTTTTACTACATTGTAATTAATGAACTTTATTAAAATTTTATGTGTCAAAAGCAAAGGTAGTGTAGGATTGCTGTTAACCCGTACAGTTTTCGAATTTCGATAGTTAAATAACAATAGATAAGGAGAGCGATCGAGTCTAGTGGCGCAAAGGGTTTTCACGTTACTTTATAACCCGAGGACCCCTGAAAAATAACGTTCTCCAATCAACCAGCCGACTCTGACGGCCATCTTCACTCACCACATGCTAACAACATGTGCACTTTTAAATTCCGGTTTATCGATAAGCGCAATCAATAGACGTTGCGGTTGGAAGGTCTCGTTCTGCTTTTTGTGGCATGGAGAAAGTGGCCGAAAGTGGACCCCGACCGAAACCACCAGAGACCAGACTTATCGGAGATGCCGACGTCGATCGCCCACAGAAACATTATCGGGAAACGAAATTTATAGACCCTGCAGAGGTCAGATTAAAACGTGACGAGCAGGTACTTTGGAAAGTGCATGTGGATCAACAAGAGTTATTGTTATCTCCGCGACACCATTTTAAGTGGGCCTAAAAGGAGGTCTTGCACTTGATAGTAGAATACGCTTCTGAAAGTCGATTAATATTCGTCGTGAGGCCATTATTTTAGCAATAACGCTTTTCAAAACTGCTTTGTTTTAAAGAAAGCTCTGTGCTTTACTCGTGACTTTGAAAGCGTAACGATATGCTTTGAAGAAATCTAAAGAAGCTCAATGAAACGGTAATTGAAATGAAAGATGTTGAGAACTCATATTTTGAATATGTAGTATTTCAATTCACATTAAATATCCTTACAACAAGGGGCCTTGGCTGGCTCTTTGTTCGCTGGCGCCACTTTTATAGTAAAGACCACCGGTTTTGTTACGTTTGCAATATCGAAACATATTATTATTGTTATGAATAGCGCACATTAGTGAAATCTACAAGACCTTGGCATGATTGTATCCAGTCGTGACGATCACATAAATAATGCGATTAAGTTCACTCACGAGGTTCATAATTTTGGTAACCTGTAGGTAGACAACGAAGTAAATTGTGGACTCCATAAAATTTTATTAACAAGGTTACTACTCAGTTTTATTTCCATTTACATTTCCGTTTAAAACATAACGACTGACGTAGCTGAAAACATAATAATTACATTAAGATAATTATACTAGTATAATGTAAAACTAACTGCTTAATTCAGTACTTGAAAACATTAAATATTATCTTGTACTTGTTTGAATTGAACAACGACAAAGAATTGTATCTTAAAAGGCACTTCCTTGAGCCATTAACATACAATAGCTGCAAACGTTACAAGAATAGATAAACCTTAGAAAATGCCCTCTGATTTTAGTTTCTAGCAAAACCAAGCGCAAATTATCTGATCTAGAATCAGTCATCGATCACTGAGTAGAGATTTCCTTTAACAACTTGATGATAGGTAATTCTGAATAGCTGCAATACAGTTTTGCACAACGTTCGCCTATTGTTTAGACTGGTGGGCGTCTATTAGACACTTATCTGATTTTGTACTTAACTCCCACTTAAATCAAATTACATGTTATATTAGATGCCTATTCAGAAAGACGATGAACAATAAACAAATAATTGTGTTTCATTAAAAACAATGCTACTCAATGAAATACAAATACAAGTTATATTAAAAGGTATAGAAGGCGTCATTATAAAGAAGATAACAATATGAATAACAATGAAGATAGATTAATCCTTGATGGTTTAAGTCGTAATTTACCTTCGAGATTAATGGATAAGAAAACTACATCATATTTTAAATAGTTGAAACCTACCAAAAAAGGCTTCATGTTGTTAAATGGAAATTGAAGACCTAAGTAAACAAAAATGGTTACTTGTGTATTCCTCAGATAAATTTATAATTGATATCATAAAACGAAACACCTAGCAATAATTTATAGCTTCAAACCTACGTTCAATTTAAACGTAGCACCATCTGCAACTCTGCAAGTAATTAATTATGCCTTTCGAAATTCGCAAATTTGTTTGGGGGTCCCTCTACAAAAGGCTATCTCTGTAATTTTAAATCTCCGCGTGGGTAGTTGTATATTTTGATCATTGCTCATTGCAATTCCTTATAGAGTAGCATTGAGTTGTCAGGTTAAGAATGCAAGTAATAAAGACTTGATTGGAGGACTTTGCTGCAGCATTTCTGAATTACAATAAGTCGGAACGCGTCGTGGGGAATTTTAATGAAGAAAAAAAGACGGTGTAGGCTTGCAGGGAAAGTGAGAGTGATGTACAAAGTTTATTAATAAGCTATTTTACGGGCCATCTGGTAACAGCAGGTGTATTGTTTTATTTATTTTTCATGATTCCGTTTTTTTTAGTTGACCCGAAGACAATACGAGGCGACGCCACGAAATTTTGGCGACATGGATCTCCATTTTACTGAGCAATAAAAAAACATATGTAATTACCAATTTATATACTAGATTCAGCATTTCATTGACATAATTTTGCCCGCAGATTTAGTTGACTGATTAATTTTCATAGCAGAGATAAAAATATTTAAAACAGGGATTTCTATTTTACTGATAAACGGGAGAGAATGAAGCCTCTAAGTTTTTTATTAAAATTAGTCTACAAATACACTTCAATATGGCCGATTGGATTTATTAAATTACTTATAGTTGTCATTTTAAATGAAAAATACTGTTTTAACGCATACGACCATACGGCATAAGCTAGTTCGTGAGCGCATATTTGTATGGAGTAAGTCCCCCTCACTCCACTCCCCTAAGGCGCCGATTTGAAATTAAAAGTTCATCAACAAATTACGACGCCCTGTAGTTTAAAATCAAGATCTTTAGGCTAGCCTGGTGTATAAAAGTTCATGTATCTATATTGTGATAGCTCTATGATAAAGAAAAGCTTGCAAAGACTTGTTTTTCGCTTTCAAACATTATTCACACTGCAATATTATCACATAATGCTTTATAATCGTTTAATAAATAGATCTGTCAGCGAATTATCGAGCAAACGTGGGCTGCGCAAGCGTAACCATCAACAACTCGAGGCGATTATACAACCGTTGATAATTCAACCTCTTTGAACAGAACCTCTTTACTTATAGCTTTCTTAAGGTAAATGAGGGGGATGTACTTACGCATTACTTCACTTTTAAACTTATCAGTTTTATCATCAAACTTAAATCATACGCACTCCTACAAGCATTAACAAAATACTGAAAGTGTTGCTAAAACAGACAACAACATCAGCTCAATATGGAGTAATGTAACAATTAACTCTTAGGCAAGTATATTTACCCAATTTTTGAAAATGCAAGAATTTGCAATATTTAAATCAATTTAAAGCAATGAGTAAAACGTTTAATTTTAAACAGTTTATCCAAACTCCAAAAGTATTGATTACGTTATCAACAACTCGTGCATGCCAAATATTACATATATACCTTATGAAATCAAAAGGGTTCGAAATTATCCCTTTTCCAGTCCCAAAGTGTTAAATCCGGATATCCTAACAAAGTCATAGAAATCTTAAAAGAAAGTACACAATCAAAGGCTAATCCAGTTACCATATCAAACAGACAAGCCATTCAACACCATGACGGAAGCTTCACTAGTAAAAAGGCAACGATTCTCGACTGAGACGTCAGAAGTCTTTAAAAAGGATTCGATCTAACGGTCCGTAGAAGTGGCACGTTGCAAGTTGCAATGCAACAGGTTGAGATAGCGTACCGTGGAGTGGACGATATGCAAAATGCGCCGCCGGTGGTCGGCGATGGGCCGAGATGATAACCTAACCGGCTAGAGGCGAGACGGTCTTGATCTACACCAAGACTATCTCAGGTTTTGTTGCATGTTTTATACAATACATCTGGATATCGTCGGGGTGCACTTGGTCGGTGTTTTTATAGGTCATCAATCTTTGGGTACCTGGTAGCTACTCTTGTTTTATTTTAAACTTAATATCAGTTGATAATGTAAGGTAATATCCTGCATAGTATTCCTCGAAATTAAACTGTGTCTTAAGCTTCTAGATTTCAGTAATAAGTATAGTTTGTATATAAGATGACTTGATGATATAGCCAAACTCATACTGGAGACTCGGTAAATGGTCAGGAACAATGATTAATGACCTTTTCTGTGAAAGACGCAAATTAAAATTAAGACTTTCTATAATAGTTGAGTCGGGGTCGTTCTTAGGCAAGAAAACTTTAAACAAAAAAATGTAATTTGCAAAAAGGACCATTAACCATTGGGTTTTAACCTTTTACCGAGTCTCCAGTATCAATTTGGCTATATCATGCAAAGTCAAATTATATTCTACAAAATTTTACGTAGTATCAAGACCATGTCTCATTGCGGTAGCCAAGAAACATCTAAGCAATGTGGTAATGCTATTTAGGTTTAACAAGCCAACGCAAAAACGACCTTGTTGACTGTAAAGAATAGCTAAGGATGGACGACATCATTAGAAGATGCTGTTCCTTGAGTCGTGTCATTATTAATGGTAATAAGTGCTCGTGTCATTATTCTAAAGGAATACTATAAACAGCGAGCATTTCAGTTCTCGCGTGTTCGTATATTTTGCAACTAAACAATAGAAAAAGTCGTCATAAAAAGTTGCAACAATAGATGATATTTTTTTACTCAAAGAATGAAAAGAAATTAACATCTCTTTTCCTACTTATCTAACCCACACAAAGCATCAAAAAAGTCAATAAACAATTAAAAAATAATACAGCAAATGGGCCGATTCTGACGCCCACTATCGAACCTATTTGCATATTTGAAGTCTTCAGTCGACGACAGGTTTCTGGGTCAAAAGAGCTTTCAGTAAATTAGCATAAAGACCCGACGAAGTTAAAATAAACACCGCCATAATATGGGGAAATGGAACACGTGAAGAAGAACACGAGAGGTCCGGTGACACGAGAAAGGTTGGGTTTATTTTCTGACGAAACTTTTTCCTGCTGCGTATTTATTCTCTGCGTATCTCAGGTTCATGTTTTTTTTAATACTCCTTGCTGCGTTTATTGAGGACAACCACCTAAATAAGTATAACTGTAAAAATACTTTTTTAGATCTGTTGTTTGGCTCTACTTGCGGTTAAACCAAAAGATTCAAAGACACAATGGATCCAATACCGAAGCCACACAAAAGTCCCAAGACAGCAAATGAACAGTAAAGTTATGATTGCATAAAATTAAAATTTGTCACGAAGATACGGCCATGCCAGGACCGGATGCCTGGTCGTGACCGTGAAAACACGAACAAGCTGACTCTACGGAATCTAGTCTACCAATCGCAATGGATTTCAAACAACTGTATCTACAGTCGTGATTTTTGTAACAATTTTATCAATAACGCCGAATAGGGCTTTAAGATCAAAAAAGTCACATTGGGCTTGAGATCGTGGTGGTATGGGAACGTCATCAAAAAGGAATATTGTCACTCGTGGACTTAGACCCTAGGCAAGCACACTTATCCCCTTCTGCCGAAGTACATGAACAACTTGTTCATGTAAGTTACCTTGTGTGTTCGTTTTGTGTTTGTGTTGCAGCTTTTGATTTAGTGTGACATAACAATTTTTCGCAGGAGTGTGCGTGAATGTGTTAACCTCCCCTCCCGTGGAAAACGGCAGAATAATTTCAGTACTAAGAGTCGCGCTTTGCCAGGTCCCGTGTTAAATGGTCTAAGCTCGTGGATGTCGTAAAAGGCGACTAAGGGATAATAAAAATGTATGCCACCATCTATAACTCCGTAGTGTTGAGGAGGATCATAAATAAGGTCATCGGGTCTTGACCCCGTCTGCAGAGACGCTGTAGGCACCTTTTTACTGGTGGTAGGTTTCGGCCGCGGTTTGTCACTACCCTTATAATGACGCCGTGAGTAGCCGTACCGTAAGTAAATCTGAGGAGCTCTAAATCGGGAGCGGGATCGGATCACACTTTCGCTAACTGGGCGATTGCTCTATCGCATCCAGATTAACTTTTCTTTTGGTTTTCTACCGTAATGATACAGTGTTGTTCTTTATCTCCATGTGATGGATAAATCGCCAAGTGTTTACTTTAATCACAGTATTTTTTTAAATATCGTCTTCTGGGTACGACAATTTCAAAACCACAGGGACTCAAATACATAATCGAATCATTTATATATCGCATCTTCCTTTTTTCTTTAGTTTCTTAGTTTGTATAAAACTGTACTATTATTTATTCTTATTCTAGGTTCAATTGGACCGGTTTCAATTTATTCAACATCCTAGTTTTACGCTTGCCTTTTGAAACGTAAGGACCACTTATAGGTAGGTATTCGTGACCACCGGATCTTGAATGGGCCCGCCGCCCGACATTAATAAATCTTGTAAACCTTGGACTATTTCCATACCCTGTATTATACCGATGCCGGCTTCTGTTAAGGTCATTTAGAAAGTGGTATTTAAAGCTATTGTAGTATCGATCGATTCATTAGACGAGATCCATATCTCAATTTGTAACGATGAGGTCATATTCTGAGCATTTTCGCTAATTAATAGACTGTAAGTCATTTGGACAGATTCAGTATGGACACAGAGGATGAAAAGAAACGTGATAATCGACAATAATGTTAAGTCAAGGGCAAGACCGAAAATTCGATTATGTGTTAAATCGTCAGTTACATACTTAATTGGCTTAAAGTGTTTGGCTTCGTGCGTTGTTATGCGTGATGTTTGCTAACTACCTACAAACTGTTGACATTGCAATCGTAATGCAGTCATTAGTTCATTACCATTCCGACACCATTGCGTCAGCTGCTAATGTAACATTCACATGTGCGACAAGTCATCTCGTGTACGTTAGAATCGAGTGGATTCTGCAAAGTGCATCTTTATTTGGTCCAATTCCCACAATATTTCACACTTTTATGGGACCACGTTGAGGATCATTCGATAGATCTCCACATAACCCAATATAAACTGGCAGACTGCTATAAAACCGTTGGCTATCTCAATCACCATAATCGGTGACCGGAATCTGTTTATGCTAATCTTTCGGAATTTCTATAACCAAAAGTCTACTATTTAACACATATTATCTTCAAATATCGGTTTGGTGGGCGGCAGATGTTCTAGCATACGAAAGACAGATAGGCCGACCTCATAGCTTTTATGGCCAAATTATAATACTTTTGAAAATACTAAATTGATATAGGCAGTTTTTTGGTGATCTACATTAGAATTATTGGGTTGTGTAGGTTGAATAGGTAAAGTGTGAATAATAAATAAATAATCATAAATTTATGTGTTCTAAAAATGTGATAAGGCAGTGTTTCTTTACTAGATTGAGCGTTTGGATTTCTTACTGAGTTTTAACGACAGACATAAAAAATATTTTTTGTTTTTCTGTTTATTCCTCGTAAGTACATATTTAGCAAAGTTTATAATTTAAATGATTGAATGAATCGAAGTCTTTTTAATAAGATCAACAAATTCCTTGTTTTTCAATAAATAAGAGTCAATACAAATTAAAGGCAATTAAACAGAGGACAAACAGTTCTCAATCAGTCGAATAATTTTGTATTCTCATTATCTATGAGTCATTCTAGACAGACTAGGGAGCGATTTCTTCATGGCAAACAATAATTTGTTCGTAATCAGTAAGATCATTCAACCCAAGAAAGACTGGTCCCACGCTCCTACATCGGACATGACTATACAAACATTTAGAAATGAATAATTATCGTTGTCCAAAGACGATAATAATAGGAGCCAAGGACAAAGAATGTCTTTCCCTTATTTGGGGGATAATAATTAAGCAAACTTGTACTTACATGTGGGACATACACCGAAGATCATTGTTAAAACAGAAATTGCTGATACGTAACATATTACAGAGCTGTTTTACCTTTAATTGGGAGCAATGGGCATGTTTTTGTTGGTGAAATGATGCAATAATGAAGATAATGATTGTAAATGTCACAACGGGTTATGTTCATAAGTTTGATACCATTAATACTGTGTATGGAAGAGAGGATGAATACGTTTTCCTTAACGAAGTTTATAAAACGGATACAAAAGAAGCAGACAAAACAAAAATTCTAATATATTTCTTTTAAGGCAGGCCTCTTGACCTCGTAGAGCTCAATGGCATGACGAAATTACTCTTAGACCGGCAAAAAATCTCAATTATGGTAAACAATGACACTGAGACATATTCGGATCGAACATAAGAAAAATAAATGAACCACAATTTGGAGGATTAGATTCAAGGTCTTATATTAACTTAATGGTTAAACCCCATTGTTCGACGCACATGATATTATAACAGAATATATTCCATTCCAGAGCATTGTCTTAATGTTTTCTTTCTAAGCAATACACGTACCGATATAAACTCACTGCGAAGAATAAAAAGGTATTATGCCACACGCACGATGTGGTAAAATTCCAAACCCGAAGAATGAGAATCAATTGAATTTATTGCATGCTTGATCAAATTAATTTATAATTGAAAATTATCCGCATGTCACCTCTGTGAAGGACCAAAACGTAGGCGGTCAATCGTTGGCCAATAATTTGTAACAGGATCGGTATTCAACTTCGGCATAAGTTAACAATAATAAAGGGCAGACTGGGTCTGCTGCGCAGACGCACCATGGGTCCATGAGTCACCAAACCGTGTTGATGACGTCACCACGAGCAGGGACAGCGTAACCGACCATTGCGAATTTTAGATTAGGGCTGCACGAAACGGATTTGAAGTAAAAGACCATAATATTATGAATTAAATTGATTCATACGCAGATTGTTTATCAATGTACGAGTAAATTGTAGTAGCAGGAGGCTCTGTTATAATATGTATAGTATATGCTAAATTAACATGTCCTATCAATAAATCCTTATTACTCGTAATATTACATCCGTGTGTTTAAATAATCGCATAATTATTTCTTTGGATTATAAAATTCCATAGAGTCTCGGATTTTAAAAAGAAATTAAGAAACGCGTCAATTATCATCACAATGATAATTTTATAACAACATAACTTGTTACTTTCTAAAGCAATAATAGCCCTTTCCTTTTTGGTTATCCTCACAATACTTTGAAGAAAACCTCTTTAGGACGTGTGATAAATCTCGTACATTTTACTTGGTAAGTTAATATTACTTGTAAATGGTTACTTATCTTTATCCACTTTTATGAGTAGAAAGTTGAAAGTGTAAGTAAGTGGTTTTTAAGGAATTCATCATATATTATTGAGTGATGGAAAAATTTTAAAGCGTTTAAATCGTTGTTGATGAAATTGCAATTGGAAAGATTATGTAAATTATAACTACATCCAAAAGCAGGAAGAATGAAATATACATATATCGGACGAGGTCATTAAAATTTAACATATGGATAAAATACTACAGCATTTAACAACATCCTTGGTTTGTAAAGCTCAAATCGTTTAAAGACATTTAAATGGTGATGTTGTTATGTTCGATAATGGCTTTAATGTCAAAATAATAGCCGAAGCTGCAAAGAGTGAAAGTAAAAAATCAGAAGAAGAACATGATTGAGCTTTCGAATGGGCAACGGATAATGAGGCCTATCGCACACATTATCACAATTTTTACTGAACAAAAAGAGAAAGTAAAGAAATTCCAAACAACTTTACATTAAACCTGCCGCCTTGCCCATAAATCATACAGAAAAGTTACTGTACTCCCTGCAGCCCAGCCCTATCATTTTACTCGTATCTCTTACTTGGTTAAGGCCTTCCTTTCCAGTTATTGAGTTTAATAGTGAAATGGTGTTCTAATAATCTTCGCATTCCGATATAATTACCGAGGCGAGAAAAACAGGAATATATTTTTAAATCGATATGGTTTCAAATGGAAGCCAGGTGTTATTTAAGAAAGAAAACAGTTGAATAAATTGGGTTATCTTATGTTGACAAATCTCACGCTTATCGGAAAGCGAGTACCGGTCGGAAATATTACATTCGAGTAAATATTGTACTTTCAACGGTCAAGATAACGTACTGAAAGGGGCTGACTTAGAAGAAACCGTTGCAATTGTAAGCGTAGATGAAGAAGAAACTTCAGTATGCCAGGATCGTAATATATGAAGATCTCTACTATTTTCCTTTGCATGTTTTGTAATGACATCGTTATTTAAAATAGTATGAAGAGGCGGTTTACATTTTCATGCAAGTAATCTGATATTTCCAGCGCCTAATTTACTAACGTAGGAACAACTTTTATCCTGTTAAATGAATGTTAAACATAGACCAATGTTTCGTGTTGGCGCTTACGCGAGGGCCACGGGCAACGACGCTCCAAGCGAATTCGCTTTGCGCTGCAAGCGTCGGTGTCAAGCTCATGAACCTCGGGTTAATGGATCAGTACAAATACATACTAATAATACTTTTTTTTGTAGTGGTCAAATCTCGCACACCTCGTTTATGAAAAAATATTTCAAATTTATATAAATTATTTTGTAAAATACCTAGAAAGACACGTTTTATGCGTCATATATTTTACTATTCATCGCTTAACCGTTTAAAAAAAATACTTCCATATTTTTCTGTTTATCACGACATTTTAATTGAATAAAAAATCAAAATTTCATATCCTAAGATTTTTAACCAATCAAATTATGTAATTTTATTGACAATACTATCATATATGTAATAAGAACGAAAAACATAATGTACATCGCTCTAAATTCCAAGAAAATTACGATCCATAAATACACGCTATACAAAAAGCGTAACTTGGTGAACGGGGTCATAACTATACTAAAATAAATTGGATCGACCTAGGCTGATGTGTCTTTATCAGATATCATATCAACCACTGAAGGAAATAATAAATATTGATATTTTCATATGAAACATCGCAGAATTGGTCATTAATGGACACATCACTTCAACAGAACACGTGTCTTGGAACAACCAAACATTCGAAATTGATGCTAACGAAACAAGCCCGAGCAGTAAAACCGAAATATCGCTTCCGATAATGCAATAGACAAACAAACACCAAAATATAACGCCCGGCTGTTAGACGGACAGCCACAAGCAAAATAGTTTAGAAAACTATAAGAGATATGATATTTTATGACAGAATCAGTATTTGAAAGGTATTCAGTGGTTTTGAATCACTTCGTGATTTCGTGGAGACATTGTTTTGTTTGGTCCTTGGCATTTTCAGTACTTGACTTTCAATTGTCATTTTGTCTCCTTAATCGGTTTGGCCCCTGACAGAGACTTGGCCTTTTAGGGGAAGTGTACTGCATTTGAAATTAGTGTTGAAACCATTTAGCGAAATAAAATCCGTTTTTGTCGCATGTTAAAGTATCTTTTAAATTAGATTAGCAATACTAAAGTGTCCTTATTCGTACACCGAGTGTCAGTTTTAATAGAGATCCTTATGGAAGTACCTCTCATTTTAATAGGTAGAGTATAGGTATTTTGATCTGAGTAAGGAATGTTTTCTTTGATTTTGATGTTATTTATAACTTCATACTCGGTATTTTTTCAAGAAGATTTCAAGAAAAGTGCCGTTTTCCAACAAATCATACAAAATTTCGAGTTAGTCATTTTACTTTCCATTATTTTTCTCAATGAAACTGAAAGTACAATATTTTCATGTACATGTAAAATTACTCTTAAACTTTGAATTGTAGATAACACTTCTTCAGTGCATGCAGGGTAATTATATGCCGCGGTCGGTAATACTGTTATTTCTTCCGTGTCATCGGTTTTGTTTGTTCGTAAAATCCGAAGAGAAATATTTTCCTCTTTGCTAAGCTTATTAAAAAAATGGAATAAACTAATACGTTCAAGTTCAAGTTATTTATTGCATTTGCCATATACTTAGATGTTGGAAGTACAATGACACCCTGTTTGGGTACAGCAATATTTATATAACATACTAATAACATTAGTTGTATCACTACAATACAATATTCTAAACAGGTTTCTATTGCACAGGTTGCTTGTATTTCTTTCGGTTCTTCCATTGTGGATTTGGTTCATGTTTTTTTTGGGGAACCTGTATATCGGTTGAAAATGAACTGTGAATGAAACAGTAAACACTGATTGGATAATAGAATTTTTGAAAACAAATCAGAAGCACTAGAATAAAAACCCGAAGTTCCATCAATAATATACGAAACCTTTTCCAGTGTGAAGGTGCATGTCCATGAACTTGCATGGAAACCTTAAAGTGAGAAGTCACTGTCAATATTGACACATGGCCCATTCACGCACCAATCAATGTAACGAATGTTAGCTGATGGATCTTATATGACTGGAGGTTGGAAGTGAGAGTTAAGAAGATCAAACAAGTTGTTAGGTAGTTGGGTATTTAATATTTGTGTATTATAATGTGTATTTGAGGCGTGTGAAAACGTCATCTAAAAAGTTGTCACTCCTTGTCTTCTCATGGATGTCGTAAAAGGCGATTTAGGGATTATAAAAAGGTATGCCAATATTCTACTGTAGGCCAAGAGGTCATCGAATTTTGGCCCCGATTGGAAAGACGACATAGGCACCTATTTACTGGTGGAAGGCTTCAGCCGTGGCTGGTCACCACCCACGTGGCTGGTATGACGTCACGAGTAGCCGCACCGGGGAGTGGTTACAGGCAGCTGCGGCATAAGTCATTCGTCCGTTACAGACTTACGTAGATTTTTGGTGGAAGTCCCTGGAAGGACTGATTAAAACCTCCTCTGCTGTCAATCTCCCAATTTCTGAGCGAACGCTCTTTATTTTAGTTATTATCGACGCTTTCCATCAAACGTCATAATGGCCAAGCGTATATGTATAAAAAAATCTTTCATAGTAACAAGCGCTCAAGATCCGTGCCTGTACTTGAGCAGAACAGCTGATATTCTTTTCGCGACATCTAGCTCCATAGTATAACTTGTTCGAAGACCAGTACTTAGGCTAGTTTTCGACTTTCCAGCGATTAAAAATCAAGCCAGCATAAACAAAAAAATATTTTTCAATTTCCAAGGTTTCATCTACAGGAGTAGTAAGAAAATAATAAAAGTTAGCTATGGAGGCACCTGTGCGGATGAGAAACGGTCATCATTTAACGGAGTTTCATTATAATTAGACTTTTTGTAGCTTGTAGATACCGTATAGTATTCGAAGCTTTATTAGATATTTATGATGATACTATTAATCCACGTAAAAGTAGGTGAGGTGAGCCGGCGAAACCAGTAGTGAAAAGTGAGTCAAGTAACCTATCACACTGGTCTTATCATCTACTTACAGCTAAATGTTTCTTGAAGCATTTCACTTTACTGTAAATCTTGAAAAAAGAAACAGGTAAGTATTATGTAAGTACTTACAAGAACAGAGGCACAGTTTAAAAATATTTTTACTCTGACAGAGGACGTTTGTTATGCATTCCTTGAGCTAAATGAGGACTTACATTTAAAAAAGTACAGCAGGGTAGGATCCAGTTACCCAACTAATTACTGAAAAAAACCTAAATGCCAGTGCAAAATGTCGAGCACTCACCTCGGGGTACAACGAAGTCATCATTGAGGAACACTAAATAGTTTGTTTATCTTATTACAAAACTTTGCATTCACAAAATCCACATTTCACATAAGACTGACTGTTTGATAGCGTAGGTCTTCAAGGAAACTGCCTTGTCGTATGGATTTAAATTATAATAGTTCCAACTGATAAAATATACAAGCGTAGCGTGTCTCGCAGCCAAGGTGTACAAAAGTAATACGTCACATAATAAAAACATTTAAAAAAGTAAAAAGTGCCGCATCCGGTGTTGCTAGTTTCTGAACATGCCCGCCAGCGTTGAAAGAACATCTTTCAACAGTAGTCTTTATACATTAGAAGGTAGGGGACAGATCTTGCTGAAGTTGCGCCTGACGACTCCGCTTGACGTTCTGATGTCAGCAACTCGACAAATACCGTCGGTTCCAGGAATTACTGACTCTATTCTTCCGAGTTTCCACTTCATAGGTGGTAAATTCGAGTCCTTGATTAAGACCATCGTATCCTTCTCTAACTGGCCTTCGCTTTTCCTCCACTTGTATCTAAGCTGCAATTCCGATACATATTCTTTGTACCATCGGCTCCAGAAGTGCTGTTTTAGTTGCTCGATCCTTTGGTAGCGGTTGAGTCTGCTCGTAGCTTCGTCGATGACTGATGGAGTAGGGAGAGCTGTGAGTAATCGCCCGACAAGGAAATGGCCGGGTGTAAGGGGAAGAAAATCATTTGGGTCAGATGAAAGGGGAGTTAGTGGACGCGAATTTAAGATAGCCTCAATTTGACACAAAGCAGTATAGATTTCCTCAAAGGTTAAGTGGCAATTGGCAAGAATTCTTATTAAATGGTACTTTGTGGATTTAACCCCCGCCTCCATGAGACCTGAAAAATGGGGTGAGTATGGCGGGACGAAATGGACATTTATATTTTCGGTTGCCGCTTGCTCAGACAACTGAACAGAATATTGTTTTAAAAATCGTCTTAAATCATTAGCAAATCCGACAAATTGCGTCCCATTGTCACAGTATAAGTGAGCTGGTAATGACCTGCGCGCAACAAACCGACGTAACACCGACATGAAGCCATCTGTGGACAGATCACTAACTAATTCTAAGTGAAGGGCCTTAGTGGCAAAACACACGAAGACCGCAATATAAACTTTGAAAAGTTGACATCCTCGTCCTTTTTTGGAAGCAGCCATTATAGGCCCAGCGTAGTCAACTCCACAAACGTGAAATGGGTGCTCAGCACTCAACCTATGTTTCGGTAAGTTACCCATAATTGGTGTAACGGTAGCTCCGTGCATCCGTGTACATACCACACAATTTCGATAGGTAAGTTTTGCCAGATTCCGTCCACGGATAGGCCAGAATGCTTGTCGCACAGAAGCCAACATTGCTTGAGGACCAGCATGCAACAAACGAAGATGTTCTCTTGTAAATAGCATCTTTGTAAAAGTATGTTTTGCATCTAAAATGATGGGGTGTTTTTTGTCATAATCAAATGTTGAATTATGTAGCCTGCCTCCAACCCTCATGACTCCCTCACTGTCGATAAAGGGGTTCAATGTACTCAAGGGATCCTTTTTGGGAAGGCAGCCTCGTTTCACTAACTCGTATGACTGAAAGCTTTCTATTTGAGATAACTTACAAAGTAATTTAGAAGCTTTGTCTAATTCAGCTGTAGAAAGATGGGTAGTATGATGTAAATTAGTGCTAGGAAGTTTAAAAACTTCAGCTTTAGTATTCGAAGTGGACTGTAATTTTATGTAATTGTTTAAAAAACGCAACATGTATGCAGTGACTCGTTGCAGAAAGTTAAACTTTGAGTATCGCTGCATATTAATGGCAAACATAGAGCCAGGTGGCGCTGGTGGCGCTTCGTCAACAGTAGTAGTCATCACTACTTCAGATTGAATTTCTGTTGATTCCTGTGACTCTGTTATGTTTTTTGGCCAAGCATCAGATGAGTACCTTAAGTATTCAGGACCGCACCACCACATGTCTGTTTTAACGATAGTTGAGGCGTCTAACCCACGTGAAACATAATCAGCCGGGTTGCATTTGGTTGGAACGTGTCGCCAGGATGAGTCACCGGTAATTTCAAGAATATCTGAAACACGATTTTTCACGAAAGGTTTTAATTGACTAGGCAACATTTTAAGCCAACCAAGCACGACAGTCGAGTCTGACCAGAAAACGCATTTTGTGACCGGTAACCGAAGGGCACTTTGAGCTTTCTGATACAGCTGGGCTCCAACCAAGGCTCCACACAACTCGAGTCTTGGGATCGTCACGGGCTTAATTGGTGCAACTCGACTTTTTGCTAATAACAACCTGACGCATGTCCCATCACTGTTTGTAGTCTTCACATATAGACACGCACCATAACTTGCAAGACTTGCGTCTGTAAATACATGAAGCTCAACGTTTTTGAAGTTTGTGACAGTAACCTGCCTCGGAATCTCGAGAGTATTCAGAGAAGGTAAACAATGAATGATTTCTCTCCATTGTTTTTGTATATCCGATGGGATTTCATCATCCCAGGAAACTTTACTGAGCCACAGTTTTTGCAACAATATTTTCGCCTGAACTACACATGGTGCTAGTAGTCCCAGTGGGTCGAATAACTTGCCTATAGTTGACAGTATGAGTCGCTTTGTTATGACACGAGCTTTTAATGCCTCATCTAGGTCAAATGAAAAATAAAGATTGTCTGACTTACAGCGCCATCCCAGACCTAGGGTCTTAGAATCGTCCAAACCACCCAAGTTGAGGTCTTCAGTCTCACTGTGGATACCGCTAAGTAGACTCGGCTGATTCGATCGCCACTTGCGAAGATTCATCCCGGCGCTTCGTAAGATGTCACTAACTCCTGAAATTATGCAGAAAGCAGATGTTTCATCAAAACAGCCTGAGATAAAATCATCAACATAAAAGTCGTGTGCGATTACTTCAGCTAGCTCAGACTGAGACTGAAACTCGGATTTTTCACAATCCAGGGCTAATTGCTTAAGACATCTGACGGCTAAAAAAGGTGCACTTGCTGTCCCATATGTAACTGTATTCAATTCATAAATACCTAGGAGTTGAGAAGGGTCATTCGGAGGACATGCAGTTTGCTGCGTCAGATCGCGAGGAATTCGAAAATAACTACTATAGTATCGTGTCTAATGCCAAAGCCTTGTTGCCACCACATTCAAGGACTGATGGCAGTGATAGTGACTCCTCATCACACAAATCGGTTATAGCGAGATGAAGTCGGAGGACATGCAGTACTAGCATTATCTAACAGACAGCGAGCGGTATGAGCGACGTTATTATTGTCGTAAACTCTGACGAGAGCGGTGGACAGCAGCACCTGTCCGCGACCTGCGTGCTGCGCTGATAACGCAACCTTAGTCTCGGAGGTAGTCGCGGTCCCTTGCTCGCTCGTCTCATTATTAAATGACGCTCGCTCTAAATGGATAAGCGTGTTGTGTCGTTTGTTGCAAATTTTGCAGACACCCTTTTTGCAAAATCCGTAATAATGACCTGGCTTCAAACAGTTTCTGCATACTTTATATTTCGGCAATTCGTCAGCTCGCTCTTGATTTGTTAAAGCCAAGTATAACGAACAGTCATACAGCCAGTGTTTACCTTTACATTTAGGACAAGTAGGGATGTTACTTACAGCATTCTTCCTTTCTGAATCTGTAGCCACGAATCCTTTTTCCTGTCCTCTCCTGTAAGCACCTTGTTTGGAGCCGGCTCCTGTTACAGGGTCGCTCGGTGACGGCGGTGGCACGGATCGCCGCTCCAAGCAGCTGTGCTGCATTGTTTCCAGGACAATGGCACGTTGGCTGAGGAAGTTAAGGAAGCTCTCAAAAGTAACTGCACTTAAAGTAACTAAATGCTCCTCCCACTGACGACGGGTAAAACTATCAAGCTTCGATGAGCCTATGTGAATTAAAAGTGTGTCCCAGTGAATAGTAGGCTCTTTCAATGATTCTAAAGCTCTGATGTTTTTATTCAAATTGTCAACTAAGCTGCGAATACCAAAAGCAGATTCTTTGGCAATTGACTGGATGCTAAATATTGCAGTAACACGATTGCTTACTAACAGCCTTTTATTATTGTATCTGTCACAAATTAGCTTCCAAGCTATAGCATAGTTGCCGTTTGATATTTCCAAAGACTGAATAACTGAAGCCGCACTGCCCTCAAGTGAAGCACGTAAATACTGAAATTTGTTTACATCATCAATTTCAGTATTATTGTGAACTAAACTATTGAACGTGTCATGAAATTCAAGCCACGTATTGTAAAACCCGGAAAATTTCGGTAAAGAAATGGTAGGTAACTTACATTTCACTCGTCGTCTCGCTATAACCGATTTGTGTGATGAGGAGTCACTATCACTGCCATCAGTCCTTGAATGTGGTGGCAACAAGGCTTTGGCATTAGACACGATACTATAGTAGTTATTTTCGAATTCCTCGCGATCTGACGCAGCAAACTGCATGTCCTCCGACTTCATCTCGATTTCCGTCTGAACCTCATCGAATTTGATAAATAACTCTTCCATTCTACTGATACGCATACGAAGTTCAGTTATCTGAGCGACGGTCAATGCTAGCCCCTTGAGATTAGCTAAATAACCCATGAATTTCGTCAATTGTCCCTTTGTACTATAACACGTCTTTTAATTAATTCGTCCAGCGCTAAAGTTAACGCCTTTGAAGCTTGATTTTCACTGTCTCCTGCCATATTCAGCAATAATCACTAAAATAAATTACTATTTAACCACTAATAATACGAAATTCCGTGAAAAACTAGTCAAATTGGTTAAAACTGTTGTTTTCGTCACGGTCAAGTTGACGGTAATGGCGGCGATGACTTTGAGATTCACACTCACCTATTATGATCTATAAATAGACCGATCTTGCAGAACGTAAACAAGTTGTTTGTAATCTATGCACTTTTATTAAATCGGCAGAGTATAAATCCAATGGATGTGGTATTTTGTTGGGTTCGTACTGCTTTGTGCTAATGAGGTATGAATAAAGTTCGCCAAAATGGTGGACAAATAATTTTGAATTGTATGTTAATTAATGCCAATTAATGGGTAATAGGTAAGGAAATATTTGATGGAACGGACTCACTTTATAGCTTCAATCTGATGTGATGATCTCGTTGATTTTCCTTACTTTGGTCTTGGTACTTATGCAGACTGTAGAATCACGACGTTGCAAATTTTGTTACGTGGATGATAGATGACTCAGCTCGAAGTTTCTTTTGATTCGTCTACTTTGATGATCCTGCTCGAAGGTCCATGTTTGATAGCGTAGGTCTTCAAGGAAACTGCCTTGTCGTATGGATTTAAATTATAATAGTTCCAACTGATAAAATATACAAGCGTAGCGTGTCTCGCAGCCAAGGTGTACAAAAGTAATACGTCACATAATAAAAACATTTAAAAAAGTAAAAAGTGCCGCATCCGGTGTTGCTAGTTTCTGAACACTGACAAAAAAATAGAGGATCGCAGTAAAAAAAAATAAACGTCAAAAGTTCCCGCGCAAAGTTAGAAAACTAAATAAAGGTAAGGCGCAACCTTCACGCAGCCAAGTTTGAGCGCGTGTGACGCGTTGAATGTTTTGCGAGCACACTGAGCGGTGCCGATGGCGGAGAATGGCTCAATGGATGGCGAGCTCAGCTGTGCTCAATGAAGCTTAGGTTCGTAGGTCACCAATCGTATTGACCCCCATCGATTGGGAATCAAGTTTTCTCAAGTTATTAAACCCATAACGGTCTTATCAGTCACACATGAAATGAACGGTGCATATATAGGTGTAGCAGTATTGTTTAATAAGATTAAAGAATCACATATGGGCGTGTTTAGGTAAAATTCTGATCAGTGGTAGAAAAGTTCTCTAAATTATAAGACCGTGCAAATGAAACACGATTTCCAAGCAGGTATATGTAAAAAACGTAGACGAACGCAAAAAATTGAGACTCTGTAGAGATATTAGGACAAGAAATAGGTCCAGCACTGGCCACGTCGTAGGCACTTCATTAAGTTTCATGTCGATCATTAACTTACATAGTTCATTAAAAGTATACAGAGCCAAACAGTCTACTTACACCATAAATATTAATATTAAGCATAATTTTAAAATAATTTTGGGTATCGACCCCGATGTACGCGGATGTCGTCTTGAACCAGACGTCCGAGTTCGTCGACAGACAGATAAGCTCATTTGTCAGGAACCGGTATTGACGTTTGTTAGTTATGCACGATTTGAGCAAGTAAAACGCTCCATTTCTGCAACTTTATTGTTATTATAGTAGACTGTTATTATTCTATTGGCATCAGCACTGTCCGGTAAGTGTTTGTTTTCCTTCTTGCAGTTGACCTCTGTTACCGGCATGCAATCCCTTCACTGCATAAATATGCATTCAACATTTCTTTGGTTTTGATGAAAGAGATCAGAGATTATTTTGCAGATATATTGAAACCAAATTATAATCATTCATCCAGGTATGGTCACCCACAATTCAAGCTGCTCATTGGCAGTTCTTATTATGCTACCATAGACGTACCATAACTTGAGCCACAAGCTTTTGACTGACATAGGACTTTTAAAGAAACATCCTCACTATGTGATAAAAAATTGAGAAAAATAAAAAAAACGACGGTGGAAGACATTTTTGTAAAGAATAGAAGGTAAATAACACTATTCTTAGATCTCGTTTCTCAACGAAACACTAGCTGATAAAAACTCGAATTGCAGATGAACCCAAGCAAATTGCTATGCAAAACTTAAATTACAGTTACAAGATCTCTCACGATACGCAGTTGCATTACAACATTGCGTTATATTACGTGTTGTGTTGGTATAGGCCATTGTTCCTGATCGTGATCCAAGAAGAGGGAAATAGAGCAAAAACTTTACATTACCTACTCTGTAACACAGCAATAAAGCTTATTCTGTTGCTCATATCTTAAAAGCTTCTATCAACATGATTTTAAGATCCAATTTCGCTGGGTGCTTGTTGATTTCTTCAATGTCTTCAAAGAATATTGCTATAAAGGTGTCTTGTTCAGTAAAAGATGGCAAAAAAGTAAATGTTTAAGGTTTTGCTCTTTCAATATAAATTTCCTTGTAATTCCAAGACGATGCAGTGTATTTTCTTCTTTCGTACATTGATTCCACTTATACTTGTCAGTGATATTTTATAATGGTTGTAAACTTAGTAAATTTCAGACACTATACATGTACATTGGAGCTATATCCTTTTGGTATGTTTCGTCATCATTACAACTTCCGCATGAAATGTTCATTCTGTTTCATTTATTAATCAAAATAAGTATTATTTTTTGTATTTTCCTTTACCTATATATGTATCATTCTGTTAAATCATACTTTATACCAAATCGTCATTTGTTAACATTATGTTTGTGCACTAAAATTGTTATCGCATAACTCTAGAACAGCTGAACCAATTTTAATCTGTTTCTTTTCTGCAAATGCTATCGTTTCAAAACAGGCTAATAGCTCGGTCTTATCGAACAAGGGTATTTTAGGGAGCGCTGCAGTAGAATAACATGTTTGTCTATGGATACTCGTATCTTCGTACGGTGCTCTGACGAGGTAGGGTTCAAACAAACATTTTAAAATATAAAAAGATAAAACATACGTTAAAGAAAATTGCAGCCAAAAGTTGTTGGGTTCCGATCGGACTGAAAATTTATATAAGTGGTTTTCGAAAGCAAACTGTTGATTGTATTCATCCATATAAGAAAAAGATACAATTTATTCGCTGAAAACAAGTAAATAAATAAGTAG
Organism: Ypsolopha scabrella; assembly: GCA_910592155.1. Classification (NCBI taxonomy): domain Eukaryota; kingdom Metazoa; phylum Arthropoda; class Insecta; order Lepidoptera; family Ypsolophidae; genus Ypsolopha; species Ypsolopha scabrella. The sequence goes on along the minus strand of OU342973.1, from coordinate 5,820,977 downwards.
TAAACACAATACAATATGAAAAAGGATGTTAACGAAAATGCCATCTCACAGACCTATTGAAAAATTATGGTTCTATAGACAAGTTGACACACTAAAAAAATCAGCTGTTTCATAGATTTGGCTTCAAGAAAGTTGGTAAAAGTTGTTCATAGGGACGAGTACCTATTAGCACCAGTTTTTTAAACGAATAAAAATTTTTGGTTCAAAATGTGGAATTGCATCTCGTATATCCAAGACTAAGTCATAAAATTAGGCTGTCTTGTGGCGGTATACTTTAAGGATTTTTTAATTTCGTCAGCAGCTCATATAGTGTTAAAATTAGAACGCTGAAGTATCTCGTAATTTCTTTAATCGAAGACAATCAAATTAAAAATCGCTTCAATTTAAAAGGCGAGTGCGGGCTACGCTCATTACCTTCATTATTGAAGAACAAGACGATGCCAAGATGGTATCGAGTCTCTTACAGGTTTTCATCGAGTTCTCATAAAACAATCGATTGGTTTTTTATCGTGGGAACTGCTTCACAAAGGCATATGCCGACAAGTTTATTGCCAATGTCACAGGACTTCCATATAAATAACTATGAAGAAATTTAATGCAGTTCCTATCTAAATTTAAGATAGGAATCGTGATGGATAGATAGAGCGTGGCGCCTGCCGGGTCCGACTCTAGTGATGGGAGTAGGACGGTTCTATCGATGATTGTGACAGGCTTATAATGCGAAATCATTAATATCATTAATGCCAACTCGAACGATATTTCTGTTGTTTTTTTAAAATAACCCTGCTTGCATATAATAGCAAAAGAAAATAAACTTGAAAAAGTGAAGTTGATATTTAAAGAGATTCAAATAACTTCAAACTCCAGCTACAATTGCATCGACAAATTCTCAGAGAGTCCCTCGCATAGCTGACTATGGAAGGCTTGCGCGTGCGCACGTTATCGAGCAGTCGGATCTCAAAGCGCAATATGGCGCCGACGACCATTCTAAATCACCCGTTTAGAAGAAAAAATAAAAGACAAGCCATTGTGTGTTATCTCAAGCAATTCATTATTAATAGTATACGGGCAATGTTCCTATTACGAGGATCGAGATTGCTGCGTTATGGCTCTATAAGGTTTTATTTTGATTCCAGGCTAGTAAATTATAGTGGGAATAATGCACTTGCACTAGGGCTAATTGCAATAGGTTTTAAGGGAACTAAAAAAAATGCAAACAAAAAGCGCACAGTAATAGGTACAAAGTAACTAAGTATACGCCTTGCACCAAAGCTCATATTATTATAAGTGACGTAAATATAACATGCAAGTTTACCTAACGAGCAACAACTGTATATAAAGGTAGGTACAGGCATAGTTAAGTTAGTGAGAATCGATCAAAATTGCCACAAAATTACGTGCAAGACGTTACCAAATTATCTGTACCACAATAAAGTGATTATACATTGAAGGTATAATCGGGTGGCGATCTCAAACACGCGTGTCGGCTGCGGGGTTTCACTCGCGAATTTACTCGACATAATCTGGTTTTTATGACAACTTTCTAGAGATTCCCACCTGAGTTACAGCGCACCCTTAAAAGTGCGAAATTCGAAGGAGTGGTTCAAGCATAAGCAATGCGTAAACAACTATCGATAGTTCTTCAACGGGCTGATTTAGTTTCTAGCTTGTAATACAGCCATGTTCCAATATGAAATCTATGCTTTACATTTTTAATAACTTCTCACGGTTTTATTTACCTAGTTTGCGAGCTCCCGATATTTTGCTGAAATTTAATTTGTTGACATCGGTTGTACATACATTTATTTATTGAAAGCAAGGGTTATCAATTCGTTTTTTAGGGTTCCGTAACCCAAGAGAAAAAACGGAGTTCTTATAGGATCACTTTTTGTCCGTCTGTCCGTCCGTCTGTCTGTCAATACCCTTTATCTCGGGAACGCGTGGAGGTATCGAGTTGAAAATAAAACCATATACTCAGGTCTACAGTCCCTTGAAACTGTGAAAAAATCAAACTTCTAAGTTAACTTAAAAAAAATTACGGCCGTCTATGCTGCAAAAAACGTATATTTTGACACTCTCAAGGGAATCAAAATTTATGGGGTATTTTCCGTTGACCTATAACTATGAAATTTGGGAAGTAATACCGTCTTATAATCTAAAAACTATACATGTGGTCTTGACCGTTGGAGATGAGCAGCAGGTTGAAATTAAAACAAATGGTTTTCATCATTCATATACTCAGGTATGCGAGGACCTGCGAAACGAAGTTTTGGATATGGAGACCAAAATCGTTAACCACAAGGCGTACAAAACCCCATAAGACTGGTCCCCTAAAGGCGTCGAACTGGGTCCATCTCTAGGCAAAGAAGCATTCGGCCGCGTGAATTTAGCAAAATAAAAAAAGACTGGATACCTCGTGCCCATCAAGACGTTGTTTAAATCACAAATAACACGTGCTGCTTGCGAAAAACAAGTAATGAGGAAAATAGAAATTCAGTCACATCTGAAACACCCATATTCATACTCCGCCTGCTAAATTGGTTTCACGATGAGAGACGCGTCTACTTGGTACTCGAGTTCGCAGCAAAAGGCGAACTCTACAAACATGGAAGATTTCCAGAGCCTGAAGCAGCCAAGTACATTTACCAGGTAGCAGATGCACTGGTAGATGTAGGTGGTAGAGCTGATGCCGGGCTCGACTGTGGAGGTACCACCATCTTACTCGCAAATCCTCCCTAAGTTATTCGGGGGAGAGTAAAAGAACAGCTCTCAGGCAAAACCAGGCGGCCCACCATTGCCTGGGCCCGATGGATGGCGGTATATCCATCCCTAATTGCCGAGCCTTATATAAAACAGACCGGTGACGGGCAGCGGCGTCACTGGTGCAAGGGTTTCGGCACCGCGCTCACCAACCCGCCTGCCCAGCGTGTGTGAGTATGGGCATTTCTTCCAGGAGGACCGCCAAGAGTGGCGAGATCCCGGAAAGGCCTATGTCCAGCAGTGGACGGAACAGGCTGATGGATGGATGGATGCTGTGAAGTCACATCCTTAGGTCAGGAGTCAGGAAACATTACAACCCATCGAGTTAGAAGTTTTTATTTAAAAATTTGGTTATTATTCATTATGTTGCTTAATATTATTCAAAAAGTTGGCTATTATTAAAAAAGTAGCTTAATATTTAAAAAGGTTCGTCATTTTTTATTTATTTGTTCTAAGGAGAAAAAACAGAAATAAATACAAGTCTGACTTAATAACTGTGATATTCAAACTACTATATTTCAGATATATCAATTTCCTTAACTAATAACTTAAAAGTAGGCATGGCATGCATATGCAATCTTTAAAATAATTAATTAAGTTTAACGCTTTCTTTATTTTCAATACTAATTCGTGAACAATTACAGAAGTCGATATCCAAAACTATAACATTTTTGCACCATACGATATATCGGGGCTCTTTTGCCATTCTGTGTTCTAGTCCTCCTCTTATTTATTTACATTTGTAATTAAATCATAAAAAACTTTAACGGAACCCTCGGTGGGCGAGTCCGACTCGCACTTGTCCGCTTTTTTATTTTATTGACTCTATACTAAGGTACTACAAATAATTAATCGACATCGATAAATACTAATCGAACCGCATCCATTTTCCATATATAGAAAATGCTCGTTGTTACATTACTGATAAAAATGGAAAATTGTGGCAAAACACGACTGCTGCTGAGCAGAAACACAGTTAAATTGGTTTCTGACAGCACAGTTTGGTGTTTCTTGGTCTCATCATCACGTCAACACAACATGATGAGTAGAAATACCTACCATTAGGCCTTTGACCGACAGCGAAAAAGATTTATTGTTGTTTTTCAGGAGGAATCCATTTTAAATTGTTTGAGTTCCGTCAAAATAACGGAAACCCTTATAATGAAGATCCATTCGCATCCGTATAGTTTGTCTGTGGTATTAAAAATATATATATAACTAGCTTTTGCCCGCGGCTCCGCCCGCGTGTTATTCGGTTTAACGACATGCTTTTTTCCGGAATAAAAAGTAACCTATGTGTTAAGTTGAGGTATAAGCTACATCCATTCTAAATTTCATCCAAATCTATTTAGCCGTTTCAGCGTGAAAGAGTAACAAACATACACACACACGCACAAACTTTCGCACTTATAATATTAGTGTGAAGTGTGATGATATAACATAGCCTTGTCTTATTTCACCAGAAACGATTAAGGACCGTGCTAATTAGACACCTGATGTATAAAATAACAAAGCCTTGTCTTATTTATCCACAAACGAATAGGTCCGCGCTAATTAGACACCTGATTTTTCAATTATATTGATCTATCCTACAGGAACCATGCATTTTTCTGGGATAAAAAGTAGCCTATGTGTTAAGTTAGGGTATAAGCTACATCCATTCTAAGTTAGGGTATAAGCTACATACATTATCTGTCGTTACAAAAAAGGAGTTCAGTTCAGCTTAATGCTACAGCCAAAGCAACGCTGGTATTCTGCTGGATAATACTGAAATTATACTCATTTGGGTCGACATTTTCTGAAATCCGAAACCAGAGGTAAGATTTTTTCAACATTAAGAGCCCGGTCCGTGACGACGATAACTTTGATGAAAAACAATATGTTAAATATTTGTCTGGCCTTTATCGTGATGTTTTTGGAAAAACTAGGGACATACACCACTTTATATAGGCCGTCTTAATAAAAGCCTAGAATTTATTTGATTGCATTGTTTCTCTTTTGCGAGGTATTTTATTACTTACGAGCCCGCTCCGAATCGTTATTCATAATATCTAAGTATCAAAATAACGCGTAAAGGAGAAACAATTGAATCAGATAAATTTTAGGTCTTCATTGAGATGGCCAATATGGACTGGTGTATGTCCCTGATTTTTACAAAAACATCGCGGCAATGACAAGAAAAATAATTAAAATAATGCTTCGCATCAAACAGACGAAAAATACGGAGCGGGTTCTCAAACCTTGACAATAAGCACTTTGACAGGGGCTTTCTTTCGCGGCGTTCCCTCTACCTGTTCTATTTCTAAATCGGAGTGCAGATTTATGGCCCCACTGGCTCCATCAAAGACCTGCAGCACGATCAAGCTGTCTGCCTGACAGCTGACATACCCTCACGAAATATGTCTCGTGAGATGGAGTCACGAGTTTTTAACAACTGCATTTGTGCACCCATTGCCGGGGCATTGTGATTTGGAACCTGTAAGGCTGGGCAGGTTGACAGATTTAGGTAGACAATGGAACCCTGTTTGGTAGGTTCATGCTAATATGTATAAGATACCGTATTTAAGGCCTTAGGTGACCAGGTGCACGATAATCTTACTGAGCGATTTTGAACTTCAGTATGTTGTCAGAAAGTCTATATTAGATCGCACGAAAAAACTGTGAATTTTACAAAAAAGTATTTGATGTAGGAGTTTTTTCACCTGACATCGGAAAATAAACCACGTTTTCTTGTTATAGCAGTAATTTCAGACATAAAACTCAAGCCGTTTAGACATAAAACGAATTAATTACATAAAAAGGCATCATTTTCAAAAATAAAATCTATCGAGTGAAATGTATCCAATTAGGTAACCGACCTGACAACGGAAAGACAAAGGTCTGAAAAAACACGTGTCCAAGTTTTACATTGATCAGATATGTAGTTGAAAGACCTTTAAGATTAAAAGCACAGTATAGACTCCATACATAGAGGAAAAATGATGTAGAGTTTTCAACCTGAAGACATGATTATGGCGGGCAGCGGCCATACCATAGATTTCGAAAAAATCACAAAATAAGTTTCGCTTAATTTCCAAAAGTAATCTATCGAAAATAAGTATCCAGCAGGTCTAAAATTATTCGCCAGAAGTCTTTCAAAAGAGGTAAGGCTTCTGTGCACTGTGGTCGTAAAATCAGAGAACTATGCTTTACTATACAACAGTAGAGAGCCTTTGTAAATTTACAGCACAAAAAATCCATGGCCAATGACATTTTTATAGCAAAGCTTGTTCTAATAAATGGAAACCTCTTAAGACCCCTGATAAATAATCAATGCATTATACGGTATTAGTCACACACGCCAGATACGTGGGACGCACTATAAGTTTCCGGAATGAATATGAAAAAATACTATTAAAGGTACAAAATTAATTTATTGTTTTTCAAAATAATCTCCCTTGGCGTCTATGCACTTTTTCATTCGATCAAACCAGTTTTGAAAACTTTTGTGCCACTCCCCTGTGGTGACCTCTGAAACGTGTTTTTCATACTCCTCGACAGCCTCTTCTGGTGATGAAAATCGTTGACCGCGTAATTGGTTCTTAATTTTTGGGAACAGAAAAAAGTCACAAGGTGCCAGGTCGGGACTGTATGCAGGATGACTCATGAGTTCTACATTTTTCGTCTTCAAAAAGTCGTTTGTCTGTCTGGCCGTGTGAGAACTAGCATTGTCGTGGTGCAGGATGATACGGCGTTTACGGTTATTTTTACGGAGTTCGTCAATAACTTCCGGCAAACAAATGGTCGTGTACCAGTCACTATTCACGGTACGACGATTCTCTAAAGCAACAGTAGCCACGTGTCCAGTTTTATTAAAAAAAGAAGCAATCATCCGCTTAGATGCACTTTTCACGCGCGCCACTTTGGTTGGTTTCGGCTCATCTTGAAAGACCCATACGCTCGATTGCTGCTTTGTTTTGGGATCGTAGCAATAAATCCATGTTTCGTCACCTGTTACTATGTCCCACACCAAATTTGACGCACCTTCGTTGAATCTGGTAAGCATGGCACTGCACCAAGTGACGCGGTCCGTTTTTTGAGCCTCGGTCAAGTTGTGTGGGATCCACCGCGAGCACAGCTTTCTCACACCCAAATGTTTGTGTAGGATTGATTGTATTTGACTCATGCCTATTTCTAAGGATGCGCGAATTTCATGGTAGGTCACATGCCTGTCTGTTTCAATCATACGGCGCACAGCATCGATGTTTTTGTTGGTCACAGCGGTGGACGGCCGACCATCGCGAGATTCGTCACTGAGATTGATACGACCACGCTTGAATTCTGCAAACCAGCTATAAACAGTCGTCTTGCATGGTGCTTCATTGCCAAAAGCTGTTTCAAGCCGAGCGATGCTCTGTTGAGCTGTCAAATTACACTTAAAATCGTAGAAAATCATACTACGAAAATTTTCCCGAGTTAAATCCATGTTGATGCAGACACACAATTTTTTAAATGGCGCCACAAGGTAAAAACAAAAGACAGTCAGATGAAACAAACTGCATTCTACAGCCAAAGAGTTCTATTTTCAAATGTTGCAATAAATTTTTAAATATTGTTTATGTAAGTGGCCAGTTCCGGAAACTTTTAGTGTTACCTATGTATACCGGCTAGCAAATAAATGGTGCATGATAATGGATTAATGACATTTGCTATAACTACAAACTAAACACTAAGAATCATACTCCTATTCTGCCACTTTACCTATATTCTTAAGTAAGCTAAATCATATTTTTTATTGCCCAATATGAGAGGTATAAAAGGTGTTAGACGCTTTATCGCAGAAAAACACCAGCATAAACTAGTTGTGATGTGAATGCTTTGTTTTGCATGAAATTACGTTTGACTGCAATACCGTTTCTGTATTTTATAACGTCATCTTCAGCAACTATTTAAATTTAAAACGCTTTTTCGGTGTCTGGTTACAACCAAGCTAAGCAGGGGTGAGCAATATGACAATATTTTTTTATATTTACACGGAAACTTTTTGTCCGTCTGTCTGTTTGTCCATCCGTGTGCCTCAGGGGTCTACAACTTTAACCGTATAGGTAGAAAGTTAAATAATTTTAGGTGGGATATGCATTACTGATACTCTATCACCTATAAAAGAATTCACTTTTGAATTTTAGGACTATAAACTAACATACTTCACACTTTTTTTCACAGAATATCATCAACCTGTGAAGTTTAATTCTATAGTAATATTATTGAGTCTCATGTACGAGTCATAATAAAATGTTAAAAACATATTTTTTGCTGTCAGCCAGAGGAAAGAGTGGCAAGCAAGCGAAACAAATCGGTTATCTCCCGTCAAAGACGATCTCTAGCACAAATCCACCGTGAAATTACTGACGCAATTTCTGCTGTGATTGTTCATGTTAAGATTTATTACTTATTTGTATAAAGTGAGTATATGAACATACGAAGCCCTTCCCCCGCGGCTCCACCCACAGACCACATACGCAGCTCTGCCCCGTTTTCAGCTTGGGCGTTATTTTATCAACACCCCTTATAGTCTGTGTGTTGACCAGAGTCACTACGATGATAATAAAACGATGTGACGATAACGATAAAACGATATCACTACGATGATAATAAAAAAAAACAAAAACATTAACAAACAAAAATGACACAAAAATTTAGACAAAAATATTTTAAAAAATTGTTAGAACTTAGTACAATAATAATAGCCTATTTCATTTAAAATTTTGCAGAAATACTTAATGTACAGACACGTTATTACTACTTTATTATTAGTATACGTAGTATACTTTATTATTCGATGTGTACTTGGATTTTCTATGTAGAAAGTTAGTGATTATGTATAAAAATTTCATTCAAAGAGAGCGATTAAAAATTCCGCAACACAAAGATTTATTAACTGAGAATATTGTTGGGCGTTAGCTACCATGGGTGATTTTAGCTCATCGGCGTTCAAAAACCGTTTTATTAGTACACGATTAATTTTAAACCACACCCATGGAGCGTAATTCGAGCAAGTCTGTGATCGATTTCGTAGTTCATGTCTCTTTATGAATAAAGTCCAAAATTGTTTTGAAAGTAATTGCAGAATAACCAGTTTTTGGTTAATCCTGGTCAGGTCAATAATCTGAAAACTGCTGCCTTTTAGGATTCCTTACCGAAAGGGAACAAAAGGAACCGTTATGGTGACACCCATTGTCTGCCGCTCCGTTTGTCCGTCCGTTTGTATTTATCTATAAAACTTGAAAGCAACAAAATAGCATTTACTTCCCATATCTTTTTTTAAATTCTAACACAACAGACAGTATCAAATTGTAGGTAATAAAAAGATGATTGTAAAATTTTGTTTAATGGCACATTTTTTTTGGAAACAGCAATATAAAACACTCTTAAATTATTATTTATAATGCAGGAAGAAAATATATAAAAATAGAATTCAGTTTTATACCATTAGAGTAAGCTTAAAATATTATTAGAAGCTTTCGATATTAATTTAAAAAATTTAATATGTTGTACGGAATCTTCGGCGAGTGTAACCAACCCGCACTTGCCCGATTTTATATCTACAACTTTATGAGTCATGTCCACTTTTTTCCTCAAGAACCTAGCTCAATGACTAGGTCATTCATTCATTTAAAGTATAATTAAATAGATTACCGATTACCCGTTTCATTATTCCATCCATCAGCCTGTTTCGTCCACTGCTGGACATAGGCTTTTCCAGGATTTCGCCACTCTTGGCGGTCCTCCTGGAAGAAATGCTGGGCAGGGGGGTTGGTGAGCGCGGTGCCGAAACCCTTGCACCAGTGACGCCGCTAACGTCACCAGTCTGTTTTATATAAGGCCCGGCAATTGGGGACGGATATACCGCCATCCATCGGTCCCAGGCAATGGTGGGCCGCCTGGTTTTGCCTGAGAGCTGTCCTCTTACTCTCCCCCGAATAACTTCGGGAGCATTTGCGATCTAGAAATCCTAGAATCATTAAAAATGGTTTTATTGTAAGAGATAAAGTAAAGTTAGTAGAATTATGTTTCAAAATGTTTGTATTTAATGAATACATTCAAATTCATACTGATGTGATGATACATCAAAGTCTTGTTTAATCCCTGTCAGCTCCTACAACCTATAATAATAGCAAAACATCAAGTTCTGTATGTAGGTAATGCATAAATGTAAAGAATATGTATAAAAACAAATCCCGAACTGAAATCCTCATCTCAACTCTAATCCAAAAATATTTTCTGTTTTCGTCAGTTCGGTAGTATCTATAGTTCAAGTTATATAATCCAAAAACATGATAGGACGTACCTTAACTTTTATTCTTAGTCAAGCGAATATTGGTTATTTAGCCAGCCCTAGCCGCTGAAGCGTCTCGAGCAGCAAAGAGCCTTTTATGAGGGTTCTCCACAATACGAGGAAGTGCACAAGCTGACCCACACATGTGCCTGACCGTTACTTGGCTGCTGTGGACTGAGCGAGGAGCGAGGCGGGAGTTTGGGACTGAGCGAGGAGCGAGGCGGGAGCTTGGGACTGAGCGAGGAGCGAGGCGGGAGTTTGGGACTGAGCGAGGAGCGAGGCGGGAGCTTGGGACTGAGCGGAGAGGGTCCGTGTAAGGCTAGATGCACAATTTCAAATGAGCATATCACATTGTGTAACTTGGTTAATCGGTACAGTAAAAATAATATACACAGTAGACTATAGGACTGATAGATTCATCTCAGAAAAAACGCAAAATCTTTAAGTTCACTCGATAGAAAATAAAATTACCTTTAAACTACAATGTTTTTCGAGTGTTAAAGGGACTTCCTTAAGTCATAGAGCCTTGAAATTTATAGTAATAATAAGTTAACAAATGACATCGTCAGTTCGTTTTAGAATATTTTAAAATTTTCATCTAGTAGCAGAGTTATTAAATAAAAACGCAGGTTTTTGTGGGCGCGTGTTTCTTGGTGGTCGTAACAGCCACGGCTGAGAGCGCGCTATTTTAAACTAAAAGGAAACGTTGTAGAGTTCAGTTCTGATTGATGCAAAATGAGGTGCTCAATCTGATTCTATATTTAGCCTTAAAGATAACATAGATGATGTGGAGAACTTTGTACTACGAGAACAGCTGAACGGAGTGCGGGGCTAGGTGAGGTAGGCCGAGTGAGACTTGAGCTAGGTGATTCACAAAACTGTGCTGTGAGTTGAATAGAGAGCGAGACGTGCTGCGGATTGGGCGTTCCGTCATAACTAAGCTATGGACTAGGTAGAGAGTTAAGCAATCGTTACTTGTTCCGAAAAAAAAAACAGTCTGTTCTTATTTTACTACAATTCCGCTACCTCCCCTTTTCATGCCACTAAACACCATGAATGGACCAAATTGAAGCCCTCAGCTCGAGCCCCACATCGAGGTTCAATCAGACGGAGCCCTAGGGCCTCAGGGTCATGGGAACGTCTGCCCTTCATCACGACGTGCCTAGAGAATAGATGCTAACCTACTTGAGGAGTGGGATTGATAAATTATATCAGTTTTAGACTAGTTTCACTGACTTGCTATTTATCAGTTTCAATACTTTCAAGTTCTATAAGGTAAAGTACAGTTCTCTTAACAAGATGGTAGTTTATGGAACTGGTACATAAAGAGGTTATTAAAACCCGCGTGAGTTTAAAAAAACTGGAGTAGGGGAGGTTTTTAATAGTATCACACGAGTGTTTTAATACCTAGTTATGTACAGTTTCATCCATTACTTGGGTTAAACTAGACACTTTAGTCTCTCACACCAATATGAGGCTATACGAGAAGACCTTAGTATTAGATACCTCAAGCCATGATTAAGAAAAAGGGCCTTTACACACAGACAATACATTAAAAGGGTTCCGTTTTAAGGGTTCCGTAGTCCGACAAGGAACCCTTATAGTTTCGCCATGTCCGTCTGTCCGTCCGTCCATCCGCGGCTTAGCTCAGAGACTATTAGTAATAGAAAGCAGTAATTTGGCATGAGTATACATATTAATCACGCCGACAAAACTATAAAATAAAATCATGAGAAAAAAATGTTTACCATTTTTCAAATTAGCGATCCGTTGGCAAAATATTAAGCTTTAAAGTGCTAATTTTTGTTAGAGTGGAGTGTCCGTCCCTGCCGGCTAAACGGTTGTTTATGGAAATGGGAAAAAATCACAGAAGTAGTATTTAAAAGGAAAACTATCACAGCGAAGTTGGCTTTACAGGTTTACGAGTACAGGTCGCGTCAAACTTCCAATCCCCTCTAAACACGACAATGTATAGGCCGTTCTTCTAAATGTATGGGACTAGAAGTTTGGCGCGATCTGTATTAGTAATCCAACTTATAAAATGTACCGGGCAACTACGGAACCCTACACTGCGCGTGGCCCGACACGCACTTGCCGTTTTTTAAATCAAAGAAACGGAACCCTAATGTATTCAAAAACACAAAGAAGCGATGGGAACTAACTTCCAGATACGATCATATGAGTTGAAACATGTAATATGTAACGAATAGGTAAAAGCGTGTTTATTTGACAGAGAAATTACTCGCAATTTATTTCCTACTGTATTGTTTCTACAACAGAAGGTGGTACAAACAGAGATTGCGAAAGGTCGTTATAGGATATTATGTTGAGCGACCGAAAGTTAGCCCTGGAGCTATTAGTTACAAATGTTAACAAATATTACGCACATATAACACTTCGAGATATTTTACAATAACTAATAGCAATGTAGGTACTCGTAATATCGACGGTGGAAATTGTATTATGTGCCAATTTGTTAACTTTTCAGGAGAGCGGTTTATAGATTTAAATTTTCGAAAATAAAATATTAAATAACAACAGACGGTTTAAATGTCATCTGATAGCTAATTTTGTGTTTTTCCACGGCACAATTTTTTCATATGCAAGCTTATATTTTTCCTTTGAGTTCCGCGGTATCAAATTTTCAACCACTAATTTAGCTTCATCTTTAATGTCTGGCGGTGTTAAACACATTGAATCGGAAGAATTTTCGCTTTGAGAGTTCATTTTTGGCAAAAAAGTCACTAAATAAAAACAAAATTTTCGCTGAACCGCGCTTTTGTAACTTTTTTTTTTAAGCAATTGTAGTTGGAACTATACAGCCAAATATGGAATAAAAATCTTTTTTATTTAAATTACTTGCTGGTTTTATTTAGATTAGGTACTTGCATTTTTGAGTAAAGCACTATACAAGCCTTGGCCCACAATGACTGCTTCGCTGGTCACGCTATGATTGCCTCGAGCTAGCCTAGCTACGCTCTAGGCCTTCCAGCTTGGCTTAAAGGCCGAGACCTGCACGCTGACCGCGCTGTGTCAGCCTGGAGCTGCGCTACGCTGCGCTGTCGGCCATCATCAGCGCGACCAGCAAAGTAGTCATTATAAACCGCGGCAGTAATGTACTATTTTTTCAAGCCTTTGCCGACTTTCTTACAAAAACTGCGTGTTATAAGACAACCGTAGAAAGGTAATGTACTTAGGAACCAGTCAAGGTAAAATGTTTTATACGCCAAAAAGTGTCTCGATTTTTATGAAATAATAGGTTGGGGAAAAACTCTTTTCACAAATAGTATGTATGAACTTATAATAAAATCTCTTTGGCTATACCATTTGTACCTGGCTGGTTTTGGTATTATTAAAAAGTTTAAATTTTAAAAAAGATAATTCCAAATTCAAATTAGGTAAAATGTGTGATTTTCATTTGTTTTTCTTACTGTTAAGTTGAGTGAATCTAATGAAGAAATTCGGTACATTTTAAAATTTTACTACAAAAAAGGTAAATATGCAAAGCAAGCCGCGAAAAAAATTCGTGATGTTTATGGACTTAGTGCAGTGTCTGTGAGAGTAGCACAAATTTGGTTTAAGCATTTTCAATCCGGAAATTTTGATGTCAAAGATGCACCTCGCTCTGGGCGCCCTGTTACGGATAAAATAGATGTCATTTTTGAAAAAGTGGAGAAATATCGGCATATCAGTATTTACAATGTAGCTGAAGAACTGGGGATTGACCACAGAAGAGTTTTGGCGCATTTGAAAAAAGCTGGCTACACAAAAAAGCTCGATATTTGGGTGCCTCATGAGCTCACTGAAAGAAACTTAATGAACTGTGTACTTATTTGTGATTCTTTATTACGACGTAATGAAACCGATTAATTTTTGAAAAACCTGAAACCGGTGATGAAAAGTGGATCATGTACGACAAGAACGTGCGAAAAAGGTCGTGGTCAAAGGCTGGTCAGGCTTCACAGACTCTGGCGAAACTCGGGTTATCTCGCAACAAGGTAATGCTGTGTGTATGGTGGGATTGGAAGGGCATTATTCATTATGAGCTGTTACCGCCAGGCAGGACCATCGATTCTGAACTCTACTGCGAACAACTGATGAGATTAAAGCAAGAAGTTGAGAGAAAGCGGCCGGAATTAGTCAACAGAAGGGGTGTGGTTTTTCATCATGATAACGCTAGATCATACACATATTTAGCCACTAAGCAAAAATTAAGAGTTTGGCTGGGACGTATTAATGCATCCGCCGTATATTCCTGACCTTGTACCTTCAGATTTCCACTTGTTTCGGTCTCTTCAGAATTCTTTAGGCAGTGTCAGGTTAACATCACGAGAGGACTGCCAAAACCACTTGTCGCGGTTTTTTGATCAGAAGCCCCAGAATTTCTATAGCAATGGGATCATGTCCCTACCTACAAGATGGCAGAAAGTTATCGAACAAAATGGCACCTAAATACTTTAGTTAAATGTAAATAAACTTTATCAAAAATGATTTGCATTTTCATATATAATGCGAAGAAACTTTTTCCCCAACCTAATATATGGTACATGAAAGAAATTTTTTTGCTGATTACAACAATTTAAATAACTTATATATTTTTCCTTTCCACCGTCGATTTGAAATACATAGACACTCAGATATAACACATAAGTACTTGGAACCTGGAAGTTATAAAAAAATCAAGTTAAAATAAGTATTTTAACGAAATGAAGTATCAAAACAGAATACAAAAGAAATAAATAGCGATACATGTGTACTGTTTTGCAAATATAATTATAGTAATTTTGTGAAACAGTACAAGTGTTTTCTTCAACCATGATGATGTTTCACCAAGTGCCGACAATCGCAAGTATTAACTTTATTAACTTTACGTAATTTTATATAATACTTGACTAAAAGTAACGTTATATCGATATAACATGATGAAAAAGACATGATCTTGCTACGTTTCTTGCCCTTCTACTTAGCAAGATTAATCGAATGGGCGGATTTAGGCATTATATCTATTTATAGTTTATTTATCTATTTACTTATTTATTCATAGCATTATGTAGGTATAATAATATTCTTATTCCAATAAGTCTTTATTTTATGCATGTGTATAACTTTAGTAGCCCAACTTAAATATAGTATTTTTTATAGGTATATAATTTCTGTAATTATCATATTTGTTTCATCATAAAATATTATTTTTATATGCGTACATATTAGATTTGACATGTAAAACGTATACTTTATGTATCTATTTTACAAATAAACATTTTGAATCTTTGAATCTTGAATATTTAACGTTTGACTGCAATAACATTTTTGTATTTTATAACGTCATCAGTGGTCATCTTAAATAACGTTTTAAAATAACGCTAACAACGATAGCCACCGCGAGTGAAATTGTGAAAAAACTTCTGAAAACTAAAAAAAAAATACTCACAGATAGATACAATTTAAAGTAGAAGGAAAAATATTTTATGAAAAGATTCTTCGAGCCAAGATTTGAAACCGCGACCTCTTGCTCACAAGGCAAGTGCTCTCCCAACTAAGCTACCGAGCTGGACCATTGAACTTTTCCACCCAACACTTTTATTTTGTTCGTCTTATCCAACGATTAGTATGTATCACCACAATCGATCAATGAAGATGGATTATGCGATCGATAGCTATCTAATATATCCTCATACGTATGTACTACCGAATAAATTTATTTTCTTTCTTTCTTCTTTCTTCGAATCAGTAAGTTGGACTGGCAGTGGGCAGGCCATATTTGTCGCCGACATGATAGCCGTTGGGGCAGAAAGGAGACCACGTAAAGCAAAGCGTAGCGTAGGCGCTGGATCGACCACCTGAAGGACGTTGTGGGTGGTGGCTGGATGTGGAGGGCGCAGGACCGCCAAGAGTGGCGAAATCTAGGAAAGACCTATGTCCAGCAGTGGACGATGACGGATTGATAGATGGAAAATACTGTTAGTAATAATTAAATCTTCATCTGGAAAGGAGTCAAATGCTGAGTCTAACCACCAACAACCTACATTTATTTATGGTATAAGGTAGTCGTAAGATTTAGTAGTGTTCTCAGTTCAGTAAGTTTGTACGAATTGAAAGTCTAATAAGGCTTGATCACCATAAAAATGTCGTTCAATTGATTAGATCTCGATTGCGAATCAATCACGGAATTGTCTACTTTCCGGAGAGTCATTAGGGTGTGTGCACACGGAAGACGGAAGACTTGAGCTTTGAAGTTCAAGTTCGCGTCAGACAATGTACGATTGTTTGATTTTTTATTACTTGGTGATGTTGAAGGAATCGTTATTTTTATCGTAGGCAGGTATTATGTAACCAGTCGTAAACTTTGACGGATTTAAAATGCATCGGCTATCTTAATAAAATTGTGTATGTTCTTGTATATTTTTATATTATTAATTTTCTTATTATTAATTTTACATATAGATTTAAAATATATAATATATTTTATGAATATATTTGTATATGTAAAATTAAAAATAAAAAGCCTTGAAGAGTGCAATATTTATTTATTTAAAATTATAATTAAAAATTCAGAGTTCAAAATTATAAAAATTTTCGCCTGTTTTATTTTGACTATTTGTGATATGTCAGATAACGTTTGTCAGCTAACTTCACTCCAGTCAAAAGTAAAAATTAGTTATTATTAATTATGGAAGATATTTATAATAATAATTTGTGAATTTGTTTTTATCTGACTCAAATTATATGTATTTAAGATAATTTTATTTTTTCTGTCACATTAATTTTGAATTTTTATTATGACTGTTCATTATTACTCTCTATTATTTTTATTTAGATACTTATCTTAGCAAGATTTTAGTTTTAAATTCATAATTTTGTTGTTGTACTTTTCTTTTAAAAACATGTAAATGCAATGTATAGTGTTGGTGAGTAAATAGAACGAAAAATAAAATATACTCCTACTTTCAGAAGGTCCTTATCACAACTATATCAAACAATGATATTCATTTCAGAAAGACATCACCATTTGAATCCAACTTCTATTGTTCAATTCAGTTCATACAAATCAAAAAAATTCCGGTGAATTTCTTTCAAACCTTGCAACAAAGTCGCTTTCAATGGAAAGGGAAAATTGTCCTCAAATTGGTGGCCACTTAGACCAATCCACTTCCATTATGTTGTACCCTGACTGTCCATTTATAACCCTCCTTTAATTAAACTCAGGTCCAATTTAAACCTCGGTCTATGGATGGACGGTACAAAGGGGCTAATGAAGTTATTGCCGACAGGTCGGGAATTATGGTCTGCTATTTTATATGTATGTGTGAACATGCCTTAATTAATTACTGGTTACAGTAAGATTTTATGTGAGAACTGTACCGCTAAATATACTGAATTTTTTGTTGCTGAAAAACCGAAACCAGACATTATACTCGACTGTCCATCTGTACGAACCACTTTTATTATATTTTTTATACGTAAGGCCCGAAATATATCTTGAGAAATTGTATTGTTTCTGTATTTCATTTTACTGTATATCCTATATCTTAAATAACAAATAACTAATGAGCTTTTACATCACCTATATATTTTTAAAATTTTATTATAGTACCGGTTCTAAAATTGCAAAAACGAATTTGTTGTTCCATGAAAAAGGTACTTGACCAAAATGTGGAACAGTTTATATGTTTTTCGTCATTTCATTGTTGGCTCTACCAGTCGTAGTATATTTTAGCATTTCATCGACTTAAACTATAGTCACGACATATTTAAATAAGAGGTGTTTCGGTTGCCGGAGAACGGTCAAAAACCCACACTCGATGATTATTCCGTCCCAAAAATAGAACCATAGTGACAAATTGTGCACATGACTTTCCTAAACCACCTTTTTTGTCTAGTGGTTCCGGAACTCATCTACTACAATCCCCGTGAGTTGTATTTCACAGTCTATATTCGGAAACACATCCGTCCTACACCCCCTAAATTCCTGAATTCCCAATATAAGGTGACTTTAATTTATACAGCCAAACTCATACTGAAAGTTTCGTAAGTAATCAGTAACACGGATCGATAACGTTATTGTAATCGTTATTGACTCGGGCCCAGCCTTTGCGTTTGTAAGGAACACGAATAGAATTATTCACAAATTTCACAAAAAGGGTTATCGAACCTTGTTACTGAGCACTTACCGAATCTTCAGTAAGAATTTGGCTGCATAAATTAAAGTCACCTTATATTATCACTTCCTCTGATTTAGGCTGAGATTCAGAGTGCATTTTGAGTCCGAACTCAATCTTACAAACGTCACTCTAGTATGAGATCACCAGATCACGTCACTTTTTGACGTTTGTAAGATTGAGTTCGGACTCAAAATGCACTCTGAATCTCAGCCTTAGAGTCTAGCATCCTAAATGACTCTTAACGCTGCGTTGTGGGGTGTGTGCTTCTCACATTACCGCGTTAGCCTCTTGCCGCTGCTGACGCAAACCTCGGGCGTCGGCGGAACGAAAGACCAATAAAGAACATTTCCATCTTCATCGATGATTCCCATACATCAACGCACACCGCT
Source organism: Ypsolopha scabrella (assembly GCA_910592155.1). NCBI lineage: Eukaryota > Metazoa > Arthropoda > Insecta > Lepidoptera > Ypsolophidae > Ypsolopha > Ypsolopha scabrella. Next base: position 5,802,351 of record OU342973.1, on the reverse strand, counting down.
GAACTTATAAATACTTAAATTCAAGTATTTTTCACACTTCCCTGTCTATTATTTTATAATATTTCGTATGTATTTTGTATTTGTATTTTATTATAAATAACATAGTAAGACGCATTTTTTACTCGTGTTTGCAACCAAAACTAGTAAGTTTTCATGTCTTCACAAATACAGAGACAATCTTATTACATCGCATGTGTCGCAACTCGCAGCTTCTGACGGAAGATCAGCGTCACAGTTCTGCTGTAGCATTTTGTTGAGTCAGAGACCTTTTTGTTCGCTGCAACTTATATATTACCTGGAATGATAAAACTATTTATATTTATATCGTACCTGGTTTTTGTATTGGTGTAGCATTCAAAATAAACGTCTTTTCTTTTCTTCTTTATTTCTTGGACGCAACGATGTACATAAGGATCGCCAGACCAAAGCTTCAAAGACTGCGTGGTTTGACAAGTTTTGTTTATTTATGACTCATTGAAGACGACCACATGCCGTTCCCAATTGACAGCGAAATGCAAACCCAATCGGCTAACCTAATCAAGTTCCTATTGTGGTATCGATCTCAGGTTCATTGGAAACCCATCTCCATAGTGTGCCAAGCGGCTGACCCGCTGACCGAAATATTGGTCAGATACATCATGGTAAGAAGCGCCGAAACTTGGTCGGTCCGGGCGCCATAAGTGGTCGTTAACTTTCGATGTGGTGAATAGTTTGTCTGCAACTCGCGACTGCCCAATTCTGGTTTCATGAATGTACGATAAACAGAGCTGTACAAAGCTTAAAAACTGTTTGGATAAGGATTCACATCCAACTTGTATTGTACAATCAGCAATCTCTTCTTATTTTCTATGTAATACCTTTGCCCACATTGATTTAGTGTTTGGGTAGTCCGATCAAATCTGTTAATATTTTTATAGCCTATAGCACTCAGGAATAATGTAGCTTTCTATTATTGTAAGAATTTTTTGAATCGGATCAGTAGTTCCGGAGATTACCTCCTACATACAAACTCACAAACATATCCTCTTTGTAACATTAGTATAATGGAAATGTAGGTTAGTATAGACAAAATCTGTTACTCTGTACATTCATTTGTAAATAAATAACCACTGAACGAATTTTGATGCGATTTTTACTTTGTCTGCATTATTAATAATAACTACTGAAGGATTTTACCATCTCGAGGGTTTAAGATGTCGGAAAAAAGGCCGAAGAAGTTTCATGTGCAGCGCGGGCAAAAGCGATAATCTTGCAGGTTTAGTTTAAAGCATCGTGGCGGTTATTGGCCTTCGAGGTGTCGACAACAGCGGCACAAGTGTGGCACACTCTGGCACAGTGCGCCACAGCCGTCGGCGCGCGCGCAGCTTTCTCATCGCCCGCGATCCGAGGCTCCATAGGAGCTTAACACTCAAAAGCCCTTTCTACTTCTTAATTCAATAATATTACATAGCGGTTGCAGCAACTATGTTCTTATTTATTCTTGTTCTTTATTGTACACACAGAAAATTATAAACATTTACAAACATAACAACGGTAGACTTATCTCTAAGAAGAGATATCTTCCAGTTTTCCCCTGGGGTGCTAAAAATCCTCGCACCAGTGACGCCGTCACCAGTCTGTTTTACATAAGGCTCGGCAATTCGGGAATGATAGGTATCCATCCATCCATCCATCAGCCTGTGTTCGTCCCCTGCTGGATATAAGCCTTTCCCAAATTTCGGCACACTTGGCTGTACTTCGTCCTCCTCATCCAGCCGCCCCCCGCAACGTCCTTCAGATCGTCGGTCCAGCGAGCACGAGGTCGGCCTACACTCCGCTTTGCTGTACGCGGTCTCCGTTATATTGTCTCCGTATATTTTTTTAAATTTTTTTATTTATTTATTTCCAGTTATAAAAACAACATTTTTTTTACAAGTAATTCAGAACCATGAAACCATGTTGATAAATATACCGCCCGCCGCGCCGCCCGGTTGTGCCTGTTTAAGAGCTGTCCTCTTACTCTCCCCCGAATAACATTGAGGGGGTTTGTGAATAAGATAGCTCCAAAGTCGAGCCCAGCATCAACTCTACCACCTATGCAATCAAATCATTCTCAAACTTAAACAAATTATTTTGAACTATGAATTGGACTTTTATGTCAAGTACCAAGTACCCATAACAGTTTGGTATTTTATATGAGTGTAGCCGTGTAGGTCTAACGCTATCTTTATGGTTTAAATGGAAGCTAGGTCAGCTTTAATGGTGAGCTGCAGGTTCATTGCCAGCGTCTTTGACCTTGAATTGATCAATTAATCAATCAAATCGCCTACTCACTCGGGACCGGCACTTCATTCTCACGCTATCTATAGTCCGGTTGTTTCTATTGGAACCAGGGTGATTTGGCATGTACATATATTGGTATAGAGCAATACTGGGTCTCCGGAAAAAGAATTGGAAATTTTTTGTTGTTGTGATTTTATTGTTTCTTGGTGGATCTATAAACTCTAATTTATAGCAACAATTATGTCATAAATGTAAAAAAATTACTTGAAATTGCAATTTCAGTACATAGCGAAAACGATTGGGCGAATCAAGTGTATTTCACTCATATCTGAAAATCATATGCCAAGGACGGCAAACTGGGACAATATTCAGCACTTGAGAATATCTTTTTACGTACAAATAGTTCAAACTACGGACGAAAGTTAGTCACTAAACGGTCCAAGAACTGCAAGGTATATTGGGTTCAAATTTGCCCTAGAAGTATCATTTAATTTACGAGCAAAACTATTTTGCATTTGAACAGTTGGTACTAAAAATATGTAAATAAATTCACAGAACCTATCTAAGACTTTCGAAGACGTAGGCATTCAGACTGGGGCCCAAACACTTTCATCGGGCACAATGGGCGCTGGTCGTGCCCAAATTATGGTTATTCTTATTCCGGTAATACGCCGGGCGCTTTCACTGGTCAATGCGGTGAAGATTACTCGAAATAAAGTGAGATACCGAATGTGCAATGTGTTACAAGTAGTAAAACATATACAAAAAAAACCACAGTAGTTATAACAAATAAATAATTATCAACAAATTAGGCATATTCTATGGTTAGGAAAAACGAGTCTAGCTCAGCTTAATGCCACAGCCAAAACCACAGCTTTTGATAATTATAGGTCAAATACACACACAATATTTGTGTAGATAAGGTATTACTTTAATGTTATAGCAATACAGTAGATGCGCTTACATACATTATTTAACTATAAGTATCGCGAAACTTCCATTCATCAACTAACTGGATTGAACTGATAAACTGAACTTTGCTGCGACGTACATTCTTACATACATATCTTTATATTAAAAAATATTTTAAACTTAAAATATTTTATACTCAAAAATCAATTAGAAACCACTTTCAAGTAAAATAGCTATTATGAAAAAATCTTCGGGCGCACAGATTTGAAACTGTGACCTCCTGCCCACACGTCACGTGCGCACCGAATTACCGTCAAACTTGAAATTCGTTTCTTAGTGATATTTTTATAATCTGTAAAGCACTCTAAATAATGTGTAGATTATCCAAAGCGACAGATTTCGCTATAAATCATATAGGTATAATCTTTACTGCGCTGCGCGATAAAAATACCAAATAGCACATCAGCCTTCAAATCAATTGAGCCAAGTATCAGCCGTTACATGCCGATTTTCAGTCAATCCACTCACTAGGCAATGTAGAAATTTGATGCAGACAAAATTATTAATATTTTATAGGGTGCTCCTGAAAAATATTTTTCAGGTCACTCACGAAGATGAAACCGAACTTCAGCATCTAGATCATGTTCCATCAGTCCAATGCAAGGAAACTCACTATATTTTTCCGTGCTCTACAAGCAAACCGATTGATGGCAGCAATAACGCTTCACAACGAATGCTCCCATATCTTCGAGTCAATTTTTCAAAATGCCCCATTCAACGTCCATCACTGTAGCGAAGAATAGCGAAAGTTATGCTTCTTCTATGAGCCTTTATTATTCTCAAATTGTGACATGCCAAGCCATGTTGTAAAATATGATTTGTTATGAAACAACTTGAAAATCGTATATCTTCGTCGGCGTCTTGTTTTTAAAGGACAATGGGACTGTTACAGACAGACGTGGTTCGCAATTTAGTCCAGATAACGTAATCTTTTGTACTTTTTTCTGTTGCTACAACGATTGTACTTACTAAATAGGTATGTAATTCAAAAACAATTTTTTCACCAGTCCCTACAACATTTTTCTAGGCTACAAAAATTAGAAAATAATAAACCGGACAAGTGCGAGTCGGACTCGCCCACCGAGCGCTCCGTTAAAGACTATATTTTTTTAAATTTAATTACAAATGTATAGTTTTCAGATTTTTCCCTATAATTGTAGTATTAGACGGTATTACTTGCCAAATTTCATAGTTCTAAGTCAACGGGAAATACCCTTTGAATTTTGATTCTCTTGAGAGTGTCGAAATGTACGTTTTTTGCGGCATAAACGGCCGTATCTTTTTTCCACGTTAACTTTGAAGTTTGATATTTTCACAGCTTTAAGAGACTGTAGACTTGAGCATATGGTTTTAATTTCAACGAGTTGCCGAGATAAAGGGTCTTGACAGACAGACGGACAACAAAGTGATCCTATAAGGCCTCCGTTTTATTATATTGAGGTACGGAGCCTTAAAAAGGGTAAGTGAATAGATTAGTATCAAAACCACTGGGAAATCATGACATGGAAACACTGTATCCCCTAGAAGTAACCTCTTAATTATCATCATCACAAAAACAAATACAATCGCAGTATAGAAGGTGGCTCGGACGGAACCATCCTCCAACTCCAGGTTTATTAAACAAAACAGTACATTCCAGTACCCCACATAATGTAATACAGGGCCCAACCAAATTACAGCGAAGTGGGCCAAGTTGGGCCAACTCGATGCACGAACTTGTTGACACACTTCCAGCCACTCCACTAATGGCTGTGGGCCGATATTGATGAAAAGGTTACTACTTTACTACTGGGGTCTGGGGAAATGGAAATATCATTTCTGAGTCTAATAGGTTTGGCTTATTGGCTGAGACAAAGTAGAAAGTGCAGTGAAGTTGTAGGTTGATCTGATTTTGTGGCACGGAATCTGACTCGTAAGTCTGCAGGTAAGTCTTCAGGGTTCTGCCGAAAATTGAAACCTTTATGGTGAATCTTTAGTTCCCGATGTCCATCTCTCGAAACTGCTATGAGACCACAGGCATACAGACCAAACCTAAGGATTAAATAGCGTTGGCAAGTTTCCTTACAAAAAACAAGCGACATTTAGGCTACATGGTACGAAGAAATGTATAAAAATGGGTTGTTTTGGCTGGCTTATGCTTGGAACATATTTGTTAAAACCTGAACTAATCTCTCCTATAATCTCTTTGGAAACAAGCAATATTTATACCTATTTAAAAGAGCCCGTTACTCACTAAAATTGAGCTAAAACTGCTTCACGTCGACTCTATGCGTTTATTATTAATGTTAGGTCTGCTAGTATTTATAAGTCTGTGTATGAGACGGATGATAAAATACCAAACAGAGGTCAAATACTCGTCACGTGAAAAAATTTGATGCCTTCATATGAAGCATCTTTTCGATAGCATAAACGGGACACTGTGTACAACTTGTTCACACGATACCTAAGTTACTTTCATTGTTATCGAAATAAAACTGATTAACAACGCAACGCCACAAAAAATGCCCTTCATTTCCCTTTTAAGTTCCAAACAGCTTTATTTTAGTAACCCGAGCATTTTATTTATAGAACTCTACACACTGCACACAATTGTAATAAGCGAATGCACTCTTATCTTTTTTCCCGCTCTATCCTTGACACGACAAGGACGAGCTGTCACTGTCCCGCATCATCAGGCTTCGCATATCACCGAGGCTTCAATGGGTGCATCTAGGACATTGATTGATAGCAGACCATTTGCAGGTGGCCTGCACTAATTGGCATTTTGCATAAACCTGAGGATATGGTCGACCGCCCACAAGGGCTTTACCGCCTTTGTAACTTGACCATTCTTTTCAGACCTCTCGTGCTTCTCTTCACTACATCAGAAGTGGGATTACCTGGACTCATACAAGCTAGAGGAAGAGGTCTCGGAGAGTGGTCGAGATAGTAGCTGATGATGGGTCTTTCACGAACTAGTTAATTTTAACTGAACTTGAAGCGTACAAGGATTTGTATCGGTAGTTAGGGCTGACTGATGCTGGGCTTATGATGTTGATATATTGAAACGCATTGATGGTTCCATTTTCTAGAGATAAATCTACTGACAAATTATCCTAGAAACTGCTTCGAGGCTTTGATACAGATTCAGCATTATGTTAAAAATGATCATAAACGCTTCTATGACGCTCTCCAAAATCGAAAAAAAAAACATTTTGGTCAAGAAGGTTCACCTTTTTCTGAACAGCTTGTATTTTTTTGCGATTTTAGTGTTGGTTCCATAAAAAAAGTTTTTCGTATAGATTACTACCTCCTTTCCTGCCAGTATACTATATCACCGTTGTGCTCTAGCTACATAGGATCCGAGTGAGCACACACAATGCGCAAGCGCCGCCGGCAGCCCCGCTCCCACGGCCCACGCGCACTCGCCCCGCGCGGCGCCTCTCCCGCGCATGAGATACAACCGCCTGGGGACACCGCGCAGATCACCCGTCACCCGACCAAGCGGAACGAAATTGTGGCTTTCCTTCAACTATAACTCTGGCAAATTGGCGGCAACGGATTTTCCTTGAAAGGTTTATTGAAGGCTAAGGAGTTTTAGGGCTGTTTCTGTTGGTCCAAATAAGGAATCCAAACGTGGAATAAAATATTTCATCAAACATTTATTGTACCTAGAATATGGAGTTTGAGAACCCCCGAACCCATTGGTATGGGGTTTTGGTGGACTAGATTACCCCAAAAGTAACAAGCGTATTGAAAATGGCAAACATCAGGCCGTTTGTACCTTTATAACCTGAAAGCTCCTAGAGCGATTAATACACAAGTATCCAAATAAATACTAGATATTGTCAGGGTTGAGAAAACAGTTTGCTAGGTTCCTTTTCATAGAAGTGGTACTGGTGCAGAATATGTCAATATCAAGAGATGAATTTGTTGATTGATTAATCAAATGACGCGCCAATATTCAATCAAATATAAAGTTGATTGTTTTATATATTGTGTGTTATAAAAACAATATTTCTTCATTTAAAAAGCAATGAACTGTTATTGTAGAACAGTAACTTATCATTCAACTTGATTAAATCTGTCATGTGCCGTATTTACAATATCATAATCATGTTTTCTTAATTCCTTGTATGAAGTCAATGATAGAGAAGTGTTAATTATTTTAACTTTATTGTGAAAATACACAGTGATTAATAAATTTTAATAAGTTTTTGATTGCATCATTAATTTTTTTTCTATCAAGTATAATGTCATGCTTGATTGGCTCGATTTTTTTCCGTGTAGATTTATTCAATTGGTAGATTAGGGATTACCCTCAGCTCAGGCGTAAGAGAACACTAGTAATGAAACCAATCATTGACTCCGTAGACAACAAAAAGCACAACAAACTAAAATTAATATATTGTAAAAATACAACCGTGGAGCAACATCCTGCTCAAACAAATAAAGTACAAAAAGACCAAGAGCAATCTAGTCCTGAGAATAATTTCTTATCCGTCGTGTGCATATCCTGTAACACCGGACACAGCCCTAGACCGCGTACTGTTTCTATACTATACAATTATACATTTACCTACGCGCCTGGCTCCCAGATGAATAGGTCGAGACTACTGATACATTCTGCCTATCTATATGGTATTTTACTTTCATCAATCAAATCACATCTTTTCTATTCAGGGTGCTTTTCGTTTGACCCTTCTTCAATATGTTACCAATTTAGTCAGCGTATGGTATCTTTCGGGGCGCCAGGTCGAGCTTAACCTTCTATAAAATAATAGGAAATGAGCGAGCATCTTCTTGGGCCGTTTAAGGTTGGAGGTGCAATCCTTGCATGGTTTCGTCCTATAGGACCATGATAATACCCGCCCTCTATAGAGCTATAAAGAATCTTATTAACGGGGGATATGCCGGGTATAAATAGACTGCTACCGACCCTACTGAACCACTTTTCCCAAGAATCATACCCGCACACACCCTCAGTTTGGGAAATAATTGAGTTCCAAACAAAAATGCGTGAACCTTAACGCACCAACATACGGGCGAGTTTAGAGAGAGCGTCGTCCGTGAAACAGCTTTAGGCTCAATTATTTCCTAAACTAAGAGTATCCGCGGGTAAGATTCTTGGGAAAAGTGGTTCAGTAGGGTCGGTAGAATATGTGGTTTCATTTAATGGTAGCAGTCTATTTACACCCGGTATATACCTATATATAATTCAATTATTTAATTTATAGGTAGGAACTTATGAGGTTAGATTCAAGTGGCAGTGGATAGTCAAATCTAAAACAATGGAAATGGCGAAAAATGCTCTAAGGCGTCCTGGGGCCGATTTTAATGAAATCCAAATTTGCTTCATTCGATTAATTTTATTTTAAAATTTAACTAGCTAATAATCAAACAAGCTGATTAAAAAAACACAATGTTACACAGATAATGTGTCGCTTATAATCTTCAAATTCTGGGAAGAAATGTTAAACGGCAAACAAAAGGAATGGGCTTATCTTTAAGAAAATCCGATTGAATATTTCTTCCATTAATGAATTATTCGAAATTACGCCTATTATCATAACCTTATTCGGGTTGTACTCGTTCAACATTACAAGATCCATCCATCCACCCATCAGCCTGTTTCGTCCACTGCTGGACATAGGCCTTTCCAGGATTTCGCCACTCTTGGCGATCCCCCTGGAAGAAATGCCCATACTCACACACGCTGGGCAGGCGGGTTGGTGAGTGCGGTGCCGAAACCCTTGCACCAGTGACGCCGCTGCCCGTCACCAGTCCGTTTTATATAAGGCCCGGCAATTGTGGATAGATATACCGCCATCCATCGGTCCCAGGCAATGGTGGGCCGCCTGGTTTTGCCTGAGAGCTGTTCTCTTACTCTCCCCCGAATAACTTCGGGAGGATTTGCGAGTAAGCAAGATCATTCGTTCCAATACATACTGGTACAATCATCCAATCTAGTGGTACGGTCCGAAATAGAATTACATCGCTTAAACTGTGAGTGAGTGAGAGATAGCACACTATTTTTTTAGTAAGTGCGATAAGGACGGCATGAATTTGAACGGACTGTAAGATAGCTTACAATTAATTCGGACCGCGGGGTACATGTGTGTTGAAAAGTAAGAATAGTTACGGAACGGGTAATGAAAATTATGAAATATGAATCAGCTTATTGAAAATTTGCACTTTTCTTTAGTTTTAGTTTTCCAGAATGTGATCCTTAAAAGACACACTATCGGATGTTGCAATATCAAATCAAATCAAATAATTTATTATCAGGCATCTATGTGGCCCGTAGATAAATTCCTTACAATACTAACATATATTACAGTATATTGATAATTACAAAATCGAGTTAGTTAATAAAGCTTATTACTATGTTAGTAACACTTCACTTTTGCACTATGTCTTAGTGCTGTCCTGTGGCACTTGTCCGCGGAAGCGACGGATAAAATAAAAAAAGATAATAATATACAGTGTGTGTTTTTTCTTAATCAGCGGGTACGATTCTAGTCTAGGATAGGAATTTTTATTTTTTCAATAATCTGATGTTGCAAATCGGGTTTTCATCAAAGACGAAAGTAGCCTTAGCATGAAAACGTTACGGTTTCGTTTAGTTTCAACGTAACGCGGTTTTGTATGGAATTCTGATAAGTTCCGCCACTGACCGCTAGGGGCGGTTATCAGATTCCATACAAAACCGCGTTACGTTCAAACTAAACGTAACCGTAATGTTTTCATGCTAAGGCTACAGGACTCTTTTGAGCATTTTTCGCTATTTCTTATAGTTTTGGAATTAGTCATCCACTGCCAACTTGAAAATCTAATCCTACGGGGGGTTCACAGAGGCAATTTGCATTCCAATTCATTTTTTTAGCAGCGTGGGACTTGGTTTTCAACGGACCTACAAAATGATCTGAAAAAAAAGTTTATTTTTGCAGCGACAAAACTATTTCTAACCAACTTCATTGCCTCTCCTACTTAAATTCAGACCCAAGAAGCGGATCTGAAACTCCAAACCCTTTCCCCCTCTTATGTCCGCCACTGATAGTAGCTGAACCTATATTCGTTCTTGAACCTCGGACCCCAGTCTGAGCTTGAACTGTGAAGCTCAGCCGACCATTGTGTACAACTTTGTTGGCATCTTCCTTCGCGGAACAAATGGTGTTGGAATTCTGGAAGTGGAACCATGAATGTTTAATGGAGTTTCTTTAAAATATTGCTCCAATTGTTAAGACTGCAAAGTTAAAGTCATAGAATAATACCTGAATTCCGTCAAATTATGATAATAAAAATAATATATCTAAAAAAGTAGTGCCCGTATTACAATACAGAGACAAAATTCATTTGTAAATTTTCGCAAAAGTGTTTATTGGGATTTATTTTTGATGGCATAGGAGTCTCCGGATTACATAATTACCTATATATTAAAGACGACTCTGAAGGCTTCAATTCGAATGGTCCAGAATACCATAACAGCACCTAATTGTCGATTTTTTTGAGAGGAATATACTTTTTTAAAGTCATATAAAAGTATAAATTTTTCTCCTGGAAATACAAAAGATATACATTAAAATATTCAGGAAGTGAAGAAATAGCTTTGATGACGTAATAGTCATGTCATTTAGGCATTACAGGAAAAAAAATTAAAAAAAAAGTAATATCAAAACCGACGTCTGTTTTTTTTCATTTTCAGTAATCCCATCTTCAGGTTGTAGCCCCTAAATTTTTTTTCATTCTTTCTTTACGTCAAGGAACTCTCCCTATTGAGCCTAAACAGTATGACTATTACGTCACATTCCCATTTCTCCAAACTGATTTTCAAAAAATGATTTCTATATATAAAATACCACCTGAAAGTTAAAGAACAGTATGTATCTTCATGATTTAGCCTAAATTTTCAGAAAAAATATACAAAGTGGCCCGTTACAATTTATGGTTGGTTCTAGTGCTGCCACAACTAAATTTTCTTGATTTCAAAATAGTTCTTTAGCGTTAACAACAGAAGCTATATTACTTTGGAAAAATGTAAGTTTTGACAGAACTAAAACTAAAATTAAAGCCTTCAGAATCGACTTTAACATGTTTATATTACATTATCTTACATAAGCTGCATACATTAGAGTCACCTAACATATTATAAGGGAAGACAAACTGACTTTGGCAATATTTGAAGTATTTTATTTAGATAGCAAAATATTGGATGGACTTTGGTGCTAAGGTTTCCGTACGGAATCACGGAACCCAAAAAGGCGTGTTACAATTAAAATAATTAATCTAGGTGCAAGCGGCGTAACGAAGGCTCTATTGGACACGCATACTTTGCTTCGCTATCTTCAACATTTTAAAAGAATACTCACTGGATATCTTTTAGGGGTATAACAAATATCATAGCGACATTTAAATTGGGTAAAGAAAGGCAACTTTGATGATAAATAATCGCGAGACGGTAGTAATATGACATGACCGTTCGTGGTTATTCCACTGAGAAGAATAACATAACATATCAATGTTCTCCCACAATGTTAAACTTTACTATAAACACCGTTTGCGAAGCACGGCAACAGGGCTCACCATCACGATTGGGACGTTATAATCGTCGGTGAAAAGTGTGTGTACCAAGTGTGAACAGTAACTTGCATTTCATAGTTCACACGTAGGAATACCTCTGACACTCCATCGGGGATTCATGTCGTGACGAATGTCACTTATGTTTGAAATTATCAGGCGTTCTTTCCACTCAAGCAACTGAAATCTTCAGTATGAAAGATACAGTACCTATTTCGTTGTTGTAAAGTAGGTAGCACAGTGGGTGTCTCTGCGTCACTGTAAAGTAACCGTGGGACCGCCGAGCACAAAGGGCGGTGCTCTTGAACAGTTTAAGTCCACTGAGGGTCCCAACAGTACAATTTATGAACGTAAGAAGATTGCAGTTGGACATAATCTCGTTTGCGTCGCGGCCGGCGGCGCGGGCGCATAGCCGCATAAATAGCTGAGATTTGTGATACCTAAGCGCAGTCGCGGTTTAGCAAATCGTTATAGAATCAGATTATATGCTGCAAACGACCGCTCAGTCCAGTTGCGGCAGAATTACGAGCTCGTCTGCCGGCCGTTCATATAATAACCGTTGAAACGACAACTGGTGACGATACCTATACTAATCGATACTTATTATACAGTCTTAACTATAAAATGCTGCGCTGTGATTTGCTGATTGTCACTTAAGTATTTAACGAGTTTCCTTAAGGCCTTACCCCTGGTGCACGATAATCTTACTGAGCGATTTTGAACTTCAGTACCTGTTGTCAGAAAGTCTACATTAGAATGCTCGCTTCGCGCGCTGGCGGCACGCAAAATCAGTGAATTTTAGAGGTTTTTCTGGATTTTCCACCTGACATTGGAAAAAAAACATGTTTTCTTGTTATAGCAGTAATTTCAGACATAAAACTCAAGCCGTTTACACATAAAACGAAATAATAATAATACAAATCATTTTCAAAAATAAAATATATCGAGCGAAATGTGTTCAATTAGGTGACCGACTTGACAACGGAAAGAAAAAGGTCTGAAAAAACACGTGTCCAAGTTTTACATTGATCAGATAAGTAGTTGACTCAGCATATTAAAACAAAAACCGCTGAAAGACCCAATACAAGCCCTTTAGGAATTCTCAATTTGACCATATTATTGTAGCAATTTAGCCTGGGCTCGACTGTGGAGGTACCACCATCTTACTCGCAAAACCCCACACCCCCCTGTGAAGTTATTCGGGGGAGAGTAAGAGGACAGATCTCTAACAGGCACAACCAGGAATCTCACCATGCCTGCGACCAAATTGCCGCTCCTTATACAGGGTGTAATCATGACGTGCTCATTAAATTAAACCACACGCTCTACCGATCATCCTGAACCACTTCCATAGAAAAACTTTTTGAAAAACGCGAAATAAAAATTCACTTCCCCATACAAATTTTTAATGTCATTTTCTATAAGAACTTTTTATTTTTTTGCGTTTTATCAAAAGTTTCCTATGGAAGTCGTTTAGGATGATCAGTAGAGCATGTGGTTTAATTTAACAATAATACGTGGAAATAATGGTACATGATTATCGTTGAATGATCAAAATATTCCAGAAAAAGAAAATATTTTTTGCTTAAATAATTTTTTCACTTCCCTCCCAATACAAATTAGCTGACTAAACTATGGAAAAAAATTTTTTCGTTCCAATAATATGGTCTATTAAGGATACTCTATCATCTGTTGAATTTTTTTCACTTTGGATTGTAGGACCTTATATAAAACAGACGGGCAGCGGCGTCATGCGATGGGTGGATAGATCGATCAGCCCAAAGGTTGTTTTATAAGCGCAGTATAAAGTTAATTCGCTACTATTACTTAAATGTTAGGAAAGTCAGATCCACTAGGTGCTCAAGATTTATGGCTCCTGAGTGTTACCTCTTTTGACACCGCTAATTCTATTATATTTACTCTGCAGACTGGTTTTGACGAGCTTTACAAAATTGCATACATCAGATATGAAATTGGTGCCATCGAATCCTAAGCTAAAATTAGCATAATACATAATAATGAAATAGGAAAGAAGAAAACTCTTTGTTGGTTGTAATGATTTATCTAAAAGTTATTTTTTTCTAATATAAATGTCTAAAGACTAGTTCAATGGCTTTTTCTTAAACGTTTTGTCCAAAACCGAAAGCCCTAAAAATATGGTTATTTAACAACTTTGTAGAAGACAATCTTTATTATAATAACTTTGAAATTACTGAACCGTTTTTGAACCGTCACACACAACACACGTGAAAACCGGCCAAGTGCGAGTCGGGTTCGCGCACGAAGGGTTCCGTACCATTATCTATAAAAACGGTAAAAACTCATGTCTGTTGTATGGGAGCCGCCCTTAAATATTAATTAAATTTTTAAAGTAAATATATAACTAAATATTCTGTGAAAATTTCAAGCGTCTACCAGTTGCCGTTATCAATATCGAGCAAAAACGAAAAAAGATCAGGTTTGTTGTATGGGAGCCTGCTTTAATATTTATTTTATTCTGTTTTTTAGCATTTGTTGTTATAGCGGCAACAGAAATACATTATCCGTGAAAAATTCAACGGTCTAACTATCACGGTTCATGAGATACAGCCTGGTGACAGACGGACAGCGGAGTCTTAGTAATAGGGTCCCGTTGGTTACCCTCTGGGTACGAAACCCTAAAAATTGAAAACCGAAAAATAACTCTGTTAAAATGACACCTAAAATTTAGTGAAGTCATAAAACCCAAGATAAAATGAACTGTAGTTCACGAGACACTCACATATGTCCTTCATTAGGGCGAGTGCACACTAAATGATGGGGTCGCAATGTCATCTTCATAATGATATGATTTATACGTTACTTTCAAGTGGGTCCCGTTAAGGCCACTTAAGGCTTTTAAACGCGGTGTGGTCTGATAAGTCGCATATGAAGAGTTGGCAACGATGGAAGATAAATGGTGATAGATGGCGTAAGATTCGCAAATTAATGGTCAATGGTCCACTGGTTAAACAGTTATTGATATTTTCAAGTGAAGAATCATTTATGGCGTAGGTTCTGACCTAGAAATATTGAACTAGCGATTCGCCCCGGCTTGGCACTACCTGTGATGAGTGATTAGTTATCTATTGCTCGGCCCTACTGTTTACATATATTTGGCGAGTAATATCACAACAACGATTATTCCAAGTCTATTGCACTAATTCTTATTATGTTTTAAATATTTTAATGCTTTTTTATGGCGATCAAGTATCAACAATCATTTACGATTTTGTTGTTAGACTTGCTTGAGTGACAACCAACTTTCAAATTTACCAATAAATAAGACATACAGTTTTTAACTCTTAGTCAGTGCACTCCTTGAAAGCTCTCAGGAGACGAATATCATGAAACCATTCGTTTATTTGCACAAATTTGTACAAAATATTTATATTTTTACACCTAAGCCTTCCTCGTGAATCAGTCCGTCTATTGGTGAAAACCAAATGAAAATCCCCACAGTACTTTTTGAGATTAGCACGAACATTCAGTAGACAAGCGTAGCGACTTCAATTTATAATACACATTGATTGATTGAGTAATGCAAATTAAATTATCTCAATAATTTAAGGGGCTCTGTAAAATTAACCTTAGCAATTTATTCTTCTAAATCAGTAAAATATCTTTAGCTCTAGCATATTATAGCTAACTAGCGGACGCTCTGCCGCACTTACCGAGTCTCCGGTATGAATTTGGCCTTATCAATCAAAGTCACATTGTATGTATATCGATTTTAAGGATAGAGTAAAGTACTCACGTTCCCCAAAAACCCGCTACAAGGTTGTATGGGCGGCGGCAGAGGCGGCAGTTCGGGGGTGCGGCCCGACATTAACCCCCCCGTGGCGCGCGGACTGCCGCGCGGACGACGGGGTCGCTCCTCCTCGGTGTGCCCCATGCCTTTATGTCAGGGGTACATTGCTGGACCTGTAAATAACACAAAAAGTAATATTTTATTTAAAAACCAAAAAAATAAACAATCCATTACAAAAAAATCTCTGAGTGGGTGTCAGAAGTGTTAGGAGTGTGCAATGATACTGGAGCAGAAAAACTCCTACACCCTTTTTCGACGACGAATTTTACATCCCATCAAGGGTGGTGAATCTTATAACCGTATTTCAGGCACAAATACACTGTGATTGCCTTCACCGTTCAGCTAGTGGTATACAAACTAAATACTACGAGAATATATTCCGGAAAACTCATAGGGTGTCCCTCTACCTACAGTCTAGCAAGCAATATCGAGCTTGATAGCGCTTGATACAGTGCTCTGTCTTACTCTGTTGATCTACCTAAAGAGGGACAGACAGTGCATGTTATATCGAGCGAAGCTCGATATGGTTTATTATTACTGAATCGATCGATAGTCGAGATCGGTGTCTTGTCAACTGTAGCCTTTGCTGCTATTTTGTTTATAATTGTTTTATTTATATCCTCTATATTTTACCAGAGTTTAGCTTGCGGCCCCGCCTGCTTTTATTTATAACGGGCAGCCGTTTCCAGCTTGGGTGTTGTTTTATGAGCACCTGTACACCCTTTATGAGTGGTTCTCTAGTTAACACGAAAAATGAACACAGACAAACAGAAAAAAAAAATTAAATTGTAGTTTTAGTTTCAATAATATAATAATAATTTAAAATTTTGCTCGAATATTCAATGTAATTTTTTAACGACTTTATTATTAGTACAAGTATAGATATATATACCGTCACCCTGTGATAAAACTAAGTAACTTGAACTTGTGACGATTTTGAGATTAATTTTACGGCACTAACTTCTTATGATAAATCTTTTACTTCTCTCTCTGTCGAAGCATATAGATCTAGAGTCTAGATTCTAGTTTTAGATTCCAGACCTAATACTTATTCGTTTCAGTAGCGTGCATAGAACTTTTTACTGGAAATGCAACGAGGTCAAGATGGACAATAAAAAAATTAAAAAAAACACTTTGAAATATCATAATTTGTATGACGCCATCGCCAGGGTAGGCACTGCGTACCCTAGAGTACAAGATTTCATACAAAATATATTTGTTTTCAATTTGGTTTTATACTTTTTTCATGTTATTTTGACCTTTTCATTGCTTTTCCAGCCATAAGTTCTTTGCACGCCACTGATTCGTTTCTTGTTAAGGTGAACACTTAGAGTGGAACTAAACAACAAACTCACACCATCATAAAATAATTCAAATCAAACGTGAACGCGTTTGGAAAAGCCTCAACGCAACAACGAGCGAAACTAGAAAAACGTGAATTTGTCATAATTTATTTGGCAAGGCGGATACGTATTGTATAGTAGTTCTTTATTTAAATTATTCCGATCAACGGTTGACGATCGAGGTCGTTTGTTCACCTCAACCAGGGGGGCAATTCTGGCTGAACAGTCGAAGCGAGATTTCTAAAACTCGATCATAAATGTATGGAGTTCGACTGATAAAATGGGTTTTTACGATCGAGAAGGCTAATTCGACAGACTGAGAATAGGCCTACAGGTATCGTCCAAACACAGACACAATCTTAGAAGGCGGCGACATGAGGGAGACTTTGACTATTTATGCATGGGTTCCCTAACTTATTCGGAATGAGCCCCATTTTTTTTTTTTTTAATCCGCGCCCCCTCTGGCCAGATTAGTGCGTTGAGTAGGCGCTTTCAGTAGGTATACCTACTTACGAACGTTGTTTCTTGTTTATCTCCTTATAAGGTTCTTAACTACACAGGTGCCCCGCGCCCCCTTTGAAGGTCTCTGCGCCCCCCTAGGGGGGGGGGGGGGAAGTGCACTTTGAAAACCCCTGCTGTATAGGGTTCCGTACCTGAAGGGTGCCAAACGGGAAAAATAGGGTTGGAATTATACTTTAGCGGAAAGGTAGAAGCATAAAGTACAACACGCACAAGTAGGGGGCGATTAAGAAAAAAATAGTGAAAATCCGAAAATCAGACCAATATACCGCTAAAATAACACCAATATAGTCGTTGATATGATACCTCCCATAAATACAAAAAGCCATTTATAAAACCCAATAGAATTTATTCTCAATAGATCTGTCTAGATAAGCGATCTCATAAATATAAAGAACCGATAAATATACATCATAAAGTATTAAAATGTCCAATATTACATGTAGACATCATATAGAGACTGAAATTTGATATGGGGTCAAAAATCAACATGTAATTTAAAATGATTATCATTAGTTAATATAATAATAAAGTTGAGAGAGAAATAGAAATGTCTTCAAAAAGTACGTGGTCATTAATTTTGTATTTTATAGCAACTTTTAAAACTGGCGCCACCCAAATCTATCAGCATTAATTTATTTCAAAGCTTTCATTTGCAATTTTATAAAACTTTAAAAAACTTATAAGTATTTTGTGTAAGATTTGAATTGTACTAAACACGCATTTTTTTAAAATCTGCACAAGTAGTAGTTAAAGTAGAAGACAGAGAGCCAAAACTATTTTTTTGTCTTTCTGTCCGTCTGTTCCATTTTAACTCGAATCACTCAACACAACAGATTTTACTGTAGTTTTTTTACTATCACCGTAGTGACCCTGGTCAACATAGCAATAATAGGTGTCGATAAAATAACTGCTAAGCAGCAAACTGTCATCGTATTCGGCGCGTTTTCTGTCGACAGTATTTGTGCCCCTATACATTTCCTAGCGAGCGAAGTCGCCGGCAAAAGCTAGTATATCTAGAAAATGATAATATAAGTAAGATATAACAGCTTCTAGCGGATGCTAATTATTTTTCAGCCCAAGTATTGCTAAACCAAGTTTTCCAAGATAAACTAGCTTTACCACAAACCGACTTTATTTCACAACATTGTAACATTATTAAGCTGCGCAACATTCTAAATAACAAGTGCATTTATCTACGAAGAAGCACGATCGGTCATGAATTTTAGTTGTTTGAAGTCAGGGCCGTCTGCAGGGGCACAAAGAGTTGGGGCCCTTTTAAACAGTCAAAAAAAGTGATGGAAATAACAGTGTGGTGCGTTTTTGTTAGAATAATAATAGAAGCTAAACTGTGTGTAAAATTAAAATTATTAAAGTAACTGTAAATACTTAATAAGAAGTTAAATTGTCCAAATATACAGATAAATTGTTGTTAAACCTTGTTGTATTTATGAATAATATTTTGATGTGCCTTATTTGGTGTTCTAGGGAAAACATCATTCAAAGATGTCGGCATTTTGAGGCCTTCAACAAACCGGAGGCCCTGGGCTCGTGCCCCATGTGCCCTTATGCAAAGACGGAATTACTTGAAGGGTTGTCTTACAAGTTTCAGTGTCCCGATTAAATCTTAACTAATAATAAAGTAAAAAAAAGTTGTGTCTGTACGTTGAATATTTTCGATGTAAATTATTGTTGTACTGAGACCAATACCACAATTTTTAGAATGTTTGTCTGTCAGTCTCTCTGCGTGCACATATAGAACCACTTAACGAATTTGGATGCGGTTTATTTTATTATCATATAGTGACCCTGGTCAACACATAGCCTATAAGGGATGTTCATAAAATAACGTCCAAGCCGAAAACGGGGCAAAATTTTAATAAACGCTTTTAACTCGAGAACCACTCAACGGATTTGGATGCGGTTTTTTAGGGGTGTTCATGCAATAACGCCGAAGCCGAAAACGGGGCAGAGATTGATTAGACGCGGCTAAAGGCTAGTAAGAAATAATTTCACAATCATTATATTTGCTCTTTCTTGAGTACTTCACTTTATTTTCTACAAATAATCTGACTACTTACTTCGTAAGCCATAATATTTGTTGATACTTTTATCTTTGAAGATTTGATGTGTTGGTATTGTATGAAGAAAAACTACGTGTATTGTAAATAATGAAAGGGCCCGCAACGTTGCGTAACTTGCGTTTTGTTTTTTGTTCCGGATTCAAAGTTTTAAGGCGACAATTACCGCTGGTGAGCCCGGGTGCGTGCGTCCCACTCACTCGCAAGACTTCGTGTCGTCACTGGACGGACAATCAAGTTGCGAACGCGCTAAAGTATTTCCTAAATAATTAATTACAAATACAAAACCAATTTACAAAATTATTTATTTCAATAACAAATAAAATATTTACAGGTGGTTGGAGTATCCTTTTAATTACGATTATCATAACTAAAATTCTTCAAAAATAATCAAGGAAAATATATTTTTTATTTAATATCTTCAATTTGACTAAGTTTCCATTTGTTTCTTTGCATACTTAATTAATTAAACAGGATAGTCGTTTGAAATTAGACTTACGTTTGGTATTTATTTAATTAAAGATGTAGATGAAAATTTAAAATTCTAATCAAGGCACATCATTTCAGATATACTGCAGTTTTTTTATTTATTTTTTACTTCTATGATATCTGATTAAAACCAGTCACTTATTTCGATTTTCAAGGTCATCGGCAGATCCCTCTAAAAAAGAACGCCATTGATCTAGACTTTTTTTAGGGTTCCGTACCCAAAGATTAACCAACGGGACCCTATTACTAAGACTCCGCTGTCCGTCAGTCACCAGGCTGTATCTCATGAACCGTGATAGTTAGACAGTTGAAATTTTCACAGATGATGTATTTCTGTTGCCACTATAACAAAAAATACTAAAAAACAGAATAAAATAAATATCAAAGGGGGCTCCCATACAACAAACGTGATTTTTTTGCTCGTTTTTGCTCGATATTGATAATGGCAAATGGTAGACACTTGAAATATTCACAGAATATTTATATACAGGATGTCTCATTTAAATCGGCCAGTATGGGAAAGTCTGAAAATATAAGACATACGAAAATCTGTTCTTAGGAACCATGTCATCGATTTTAATAACAAGAAAAACTGCATTTATACATTTAAAAAAAAACCTGTACTCAGCTCGGGAATCAAACCCGGCTGTTTTAAAAAAAATAAACTTACACTATTTCTATTTAGATATCGATTGTGTAGGTCTTAAGCAGTAAATGGCTCTATGAAACATGATGTCTCAAATGAACAAAATGCATTGTTTTCACATACTTTAATATATTTTAGTAGGTATAAATAAATTTTTGATTTATTAATTTTCACTTTTTTCCCTTTAAAAATTATGAGTACATTTATGAAGTTTTGAATTTTGTCCAAAACCCGGAAGTGACAACTGTCAGGCGAACTTTAACGGTATCCAGACAGCGTTAGAATTCGCACTAGCCAGTGTGATTTTCGCATCACTCGGAACCGTTTCAAAACACTTCCGAGCAACTGTCAGGCAGGTAACAGTTCGGTTACCCTCGGTTTAACTCGGGTCAATTTTTGAACGCTCCAGGGTGAAATTCGCTCACTCCGAGTGAAGTTCACTCGTTTCGAAACGGAACCTTAACAAAGTACAGTTAGGTAACATAAAGACTGTAAGGAGTGTTGATAAAATAACCACCAAACTGAAAACCAAGCAAAGATTGAATAAACGCGGGCATATTCGCAGATGAAAGGCAAGGATAAATTATTTGAGTTGTCCTTGTGATAGCTTTGCATTTTTAAACATTTTTTTTTTTATTGACTTTTTATGTTGTTAGCCTGCTGGCTGTGACAACTTTAGCCTGGCTTTTAGAGTGACAACTGTATAGTTATGTACTTCTTTTTAATTTTAAAATAATCTTAAATCTTTAACTGCCCGGGACTCTTTCCTGAGCTGACAGTGTCATATGTGTGAGTGAAATAAGTGGTGTTTGTTTAGTGTGTTACAAGTTATTTGATGGGTTGTGGCCTGGGTTAGCCGCTGGCCACCAATCAGGAATCCGCACAAAGGAAATGACAACCCGAGCAAGCACGTATGTTAAAAAAAAAACTGTTATCGGCAGAACAGAAGTTGGTTACAAACATAATAATATCATTCTTCCACATCTCAGTGCTTCTTTGCAAACAGCGGTTTTTACATGAGTAATGACGCCAGTAGGTACTCGTACTACACTGAGAAAAATTTCCGTAGGATGTAGCAAAACGATACAGCTGTACGCTTATAACCACAGCGCCATGGAGAATGGTGTTGCTCATAAACACACACTACGTTTCACCAGCAGTAAGTGTGTGGTGCCAGAGATTTATTTATTCTTATTATATTGTACGTCATTACAGATATATGTTCGACTAACTTAACAATTCACAGATATTAGGGTAAGACTTGAAGGAATATAATAATAATCAAAAGAAACAAAAAACATGAAAATATCTACACACAATGTTAATCTAAGGACATCGTCTTTGATTCGTATGTTGCACCGGTAGTGAGTCGTAAGTTGCAATAGCATTACAAAATCGGGTCATTTAAGTAGCTTTTTTTCTCAGTGTAGCTAAGTAACTATTAAAATGTTACATAATTTGATTGGTATTTAATGGGTAATTGTCGTGTCTTTACATAGTCTAACGTACATTGGTTTGCGAAAGTGAGTACATACGAGCTATTCATGAGATTTCCATGCTATTTTTTTTATAGAAGGAGATTTACATTCATATAGCTAAATTCATACTTAGCTGTATTTGTGCCCGAAGTACAGCGATAGCGCTCACCATCACCACCCATCAAGTTTAGGGCGTAGAAATCGTCGGTGAAAAGCGGGTGTAGCAAGTGTGGACTGCGACTTGCATTTCACAGTTCACACTTGAGAACACCTCCGACACGCCCTCGGGGATTCATGTCGTAACGATAAAAAAATTGTCATGTACCACAAGGGTCCAAGAGGCGTCTCCAGGGTGGAATGCAAGTCACAGTCCACACTCGTGCACCCATGTTTTACCGACGATTATGACATCCCAGCGTGATGGGTGGCGGGCCCTATCGCCAAATTTCGGGCATACAATACAATATTCTTTATTGCACACCAAAAAATAAATCATAGCGACCATTTCAACAGTAGGTATATCAGGGTATAATTGGCGGTCTTATCACTAGAAACCTAGCTCTTCCAGATAACCTTAAAAGAAAAATAAATTGTGTTGAGTTATATTATGGTATATAATTAATAAGGTAACTTTCGCTT
Source organism: Ypsolopha scabrella (assembly GCA_910592155.1). Classification (NCBI taxonomy): domain Eukaryota; kingdom Metazoa; phylum Arthropoda; class Insecta; order Lepidoptera; family Ypsolophidae; genus Ypsolopha; species Ypsolopha scabrella. The sequence continues at coordinate 5,779,537 of OU342973.1, read as the reverse complement.
ATAGTCCAAATTCATACCACAGACACGGTAAGGTTAGGACCAAAGTTCAATGACTTTTTCTGTGAAATACGCAAAATAGAATTTAGACTTTTTAGGCTAACTGAGTCGAGGTTGTTATAACTAAAACAGGTATAGAGCCACAAAAAAAACGTTTTTCATAAACAAGCTCATTGAATATTGGTCCTGAACACCTACCGAGCCTTCAGTATGAATTTGGCTATTGAAACTCACCCTTTACATATAGTGGTCGAGACTTCAAAACTACTAGAAGCGTGTTAAAAATATAATGTTACTAGAAAATATAAACACAACCTGTTACATCAGTTTCTTAGACCTTAACAATAATATATACGGGACAAGTCAGGGGCGGAGTAAGGCAAAGTTTCATAATTTCCCAAACAAAAGAATGGGACCCCACATTGCCCGCGGCTCTTACACCAGCTATGTTATGGTCGATGAACCTAATAATCATATCCTTAGATCCCCGTGGTCTTCCTCGAAGCTGAGGGGCGTCAACGGCGATACATTGTCTATTCATCGCGAAATTATAATCTCTTTGAGTATGCTTTGGACATCCATTGAAATCGATAGGAAAATTAATTTTCGATGGAACAGCCCTCCCTCACGAAGGAGGGATAGGATGGATAGATACTCCTTGGTGCTATTGTGATGGGAAGTAAATAATTAATAATTTAATGAACAGAAAATCACTTGCACTATCCCACAAACTTCTGACTGGTTTCCCCTTTAAGGCATTTTCAAAGGAATAAAGGTGAAAAGGAATAAAAGTGAAACCGGTCAGTAAATATTAAAGTAGGATAGTACGCGTGATTTTCTGTTCATTATGTATCCAATTTCCACAAAGTGCTAGCAGTCAATTGTATCCACATAATGAATAGTTTATTTCAATAAAGCTATAAGGTATCTAAGAAAATATGTATTCCGCAAACATGTTACAGCGAAACGGGAGTGACAACAAATTGGGTGGCTTTCGAAATCAGTTTGGCTGCTTAAATAAAAGAGTCAGCTTATATATAGTATAGTATAGCTATTTATATAATAATCATCATCAAGGCATCCATAAAACTGCAAAAATTTTACAAGGAGAGACTTGAACTCAAAATTCTGGTTTCACTTGAATTCTGTGAGAACATCGCTTGTATTTTAGTTCACCATCTACGTTCTTTATTACTTTATCACGAAAATCATAAAGCGTTTACTTTACGCATCTTTTATGTGGCGTAATAATACTGAATAAGTGTCACTTAGTGCTCAATTTTAAAGGTTTATAGAGAAAACATTTCACAATGATATATTGTTTCACAAGAAGTTTAAGTTTAAGTTTATTCAACAATCTTATTACTGTTATAACATCTAGATTCACTCAACAAAGATAATTGGTCAATAAAGTACAAATGGAAAACTTTTGTTCACTTTAGTTCATTTTGTGCAGGTGTATATTTTATTTCCCGTATTATTATATATATTTTTTTATATTCCAAAGATATATATAGTTAAAATTAACTTTGACTTGTAGAAAGTATACTTTATGTATCTATTTTGCAAAATAAATATTTTGATTTTGATTTTGACAGATTATTATAATAGTTACTTTAGTACTTAATACTATTTATTAAGTACATGAACTAAAGATCAACGGATTTATTTTGTAAGACTACAGCATGTACAACACTTATTTTAGTTTTAGTAACATTATTTTGTTTAATATTCCTTTGTTTGGTTTTACTTTATTATGTAACTAGCTTTTGCCCGCGGCTCCGCCCGCGAGTTATTCGGTTTAACGTCATGCTTTTTTCCGGGATAAAAAGTAGCCTATGTGTTAAGTTAGGGTATAAGCTATATCCATTCTAAATTTCATCCAAATCCGTTTAGCCGTTCCTGCGTGAAAGAGTAACAAACATACATACGCACACACACACACAAACTTTCGCATTTTTAGTATTAGTGTGATTTGTGTGATTGTGTTGCGGCGCATAAATAAACGGATATTTTATTCTATATGCTCTTTGTAGTTTAGTGTATTAGAATAATACTATTAAAATAACTATGAGTTTAGTGGACAGATGGTTCTACTAAAAGTTCCACGTTTGATGTGTAAAATTCTATCGCCAAAAATAAACCAATCAACAATAAACACCTAAACAACAGTGATATTTAAGAACGATTGTCATTGTCACACGCTCCCATGACAATAAAGATCTTTTAGAAGCACAACCTGATAAGTGACCTCCCACATGGATTCGACTAAAACTATGGTCAATGAGAGACAACATAATATACCAGAGTGCCTATCTGGATGCTCTTACGGATAACCAATACTCGTGAAGTTACTAAACTATTAACCCTGTACAAAAATCTCTGTGACTGGCAACACAGATGGTCAATCCAACAAGTGACATAAATATAAGTTTATCTTGTCACAGATCGACAGACGCCTGAAGCGGACCTTCGTGAGAGTATATCGGTTACAAGTTACAAGGGTACGTTACATTGAAAACGCTGTCAGCCGATCTGATAGTACTTTCTAATAGTTTAGGTTACTTGGTTACTAGCGACTCAATGGTTGGACTGTTGGATGTCGACTATTAGAAAACTGCGATTATTATTTACTAGCTTTTGCCCGCGGCTCCGCCCGCGTGTTATTCGGTTTAACCACATGCTTTTTTTTCGGGATATAAAGTAGCCTATGTGTTAAGTTAGGGTATAAGCTATATCCATTCTAAATTTCATCCAAATCCGTCCAGCCATTTCAGCGTGAAAGAGTAACAAACATACACACACACACACACACGCACAAACTTTCGCATTTATAATTAGTATTATTATTATTATTATTAATAATAAAGTAGCAGTGGTGAAAGGTGAACATTTCAAAAAGGGAAGCCGGACAAAAAAATCGCCTTACTCAGAAAAGCAACCAAGGAAAACATTTTTTTTTGTACTTTGCAACTCCCTGTCAGCCAAGTGTATTTGTCGTATCAAAATTTATGGAAATGTTTGACAAAGCGAAGAGTACGGAATAAAGAAATGTAGGTAGTAAAGATGCAATTTATTTCCCAAACAAGCCGACGGGAATCGTGTTATATTGACCCCTCGCCACTGTAAATAGTAAACAATTTGTTATTAAGTTCATACTTTTTGTGACTATGATTAAGTATGGGGTTAAATTCATGACAATAAAAGCTCTAAAATATAAATGTAGGTTAATACTGAACCCAAAAATATCATTCCTTATCTGCTTACTCTCAAATCAGAAGGTGTCCGCAATAAAAATGGAAGACACGCACCGAAAAACGACCAAAACCAAACCATAGAACTTTACCGGCACTAGGATAGATAGGACCCAACAAAACAAGAAACTATTGGTGTTTGGTACCACAAAGGGAGTCATTTTGAATAAAAGAAAATTGAGGCGGAGGAAATCGTGCCTAATATCAGAAAAATTAAGAGCTATTTTCTATCAGGACATGGATCGTGACTCATCCATCTTGGGAGATAATCTCGTATGGCCAGAATGGCGGGATGCGTGACTTGGGGCTCTCAAGCCACTAGGATTTCGGTGCTTATGCTTGAATTTATTGAGTGGTGTTTAGCGATACGAAAAAGCTATTTAGTTTGGAGACTTCGATGTCAGAAGTTCAGGATTCAATATAAATCGCGTAGCCAGAGAGCAAGCACGGTGATCCAAATTAATAAAGGAACATAAAAATACTTATGTACAACTTTTATTGTCCAAAACTTAATACAGATCAAATGAAATGATATTTAGATCATAGTTTAGACCTATTTTTGCGATTTAGATAATTGGATCGAGCAAAATGTAAGTAATCATCTAATCATGTATATTATATACATTTTGACTACTTTATTGTAAGTTTTAATATAAAAAACTTAACCTAAACTATACTATTAAAATGAAACCTATTTAAATTTAAAACAAATGAAAAATGCTGTCGAGGTTGTCGCTGCCGCATGGCAGGGTGCCCAAGCTTATGCGCAAAATAAGCTCCGGATTGTACATAAATAAAATTGTTGTACGATTTCCCAAATAGGGTTATCTGTCCTAACCGAGTACGGCCCTGTTACGCCAGATATACATAGTTACTTGCATAATTAGAAAACCTAATAAATCTAGACTAAAATATCTTCTATTTTCAACTTGATGGTCTCAGCTGTCAAAAAACAAATATTTAAGCATTCGTGGAACATAAGCGCTGTGTGTTGTCCTCCCATCAGCCGGCCAGCAGCGCTCACGTTTGACCTGTTTTTGTATCTTTATTGATTTTGAAGACAAAGGACAGGAAAATAATAATATTCCTGCTATAAGAAGCCGCCAGTCGGTCCTCTTCGCTTTGATGGTTCTAATCCAACGAGTTTTAATAGGAAACCTCGTGCTTCATTCGAACTTGGTATTTAAAACTCAACTGTAACTTTATAATTTAAAGGTTAAACAAGAATATATTCAAAATCCTTTTAGTCTGAGGAACTTTATTTGTTTCTAGCCTTTTGTCCGCGGCTCCGCCCTCTCTGCCCCATTTTCGGCTTGGGCATTATTTTATTAACATCCCTTATATATAGCCTATATACTCGTATTAGCCTTCGATGATAATAAAAAACCGCATCCAAACCCGTCGAGTGGTTCTCAAGTTAAAACGGAACATATACAGGATGTCCCAAAAGTCAACGTTATCCCTTGGAGGGCTGGTAGACCAGCTCATGACTGTCCAGAATATCAAATATGACCTTAGTAAAAAGTCGATAGTTTTCGAGTTATCGATACTGAGGTCATATTTTGATATTCTGAACAGTCATGAGCTGGCCTATCAGCCCTCCAAGGGATAACGTTGACTTTTGGGACATCTGTATACAGACAGACAGAAAAAATAGAAGCACAGACAAAAATTGAAAAAAATTGTAATTTTGTTTTCAGTACAATACTTATAAATAACCCACTTAATTTATAATAAAATACTATTCAATGTACAGACATGACTTTATACTTCGTTAATAGATGAGTGATCGTAGAATAGATTGTAATAGATATATATCTTGTGCGACAACTTGATCTTGTAAGAATAAACCTAATACAGAAATGATCTCTATGTTCCAAATATTAGGCGAGAAACTGATTCTCTCCGTCGAAAACCATTGACTACTGCTAATGAACGAGATATTACGACTGGTCTAGGTCTAGTAGGATTATATTATCCGTGAGCTGGCACAATTATCCGTACAATCTCCATACACGGGGGCAATTCCAGAGACACAGTCGAAGCGAGATTTTTAAAATTTGAGCTAAAAACGTATGGTGTTCGATAGATAAAACGGGTTTTAAGGTCGAGAAGGCTAATTCGACAGACCGAGAATAAACCTACAGAGAGATTTATCTCCATGGTCGTGATATTCGAGTCGAGCGCGGAATTGAGGTCCAGTGTTTAGACAAATCTTTCTAAAACATAGAAATAAATTTCCATCCGATACTTGGCGACTTAACCATCTCAAAGGGCAGGCCCGGACTTGGTGATACAGGACCCCAGGGCGCTCTATAGAGCCGCGGCCACAAAAAACAAATCAATCGGCCTAATTCAGTCGATATCGCCGATGGTGCAGTGTGGCCAGATTGGACGACAACACGGCAATTGGGCGTAGTTATAATTATTTTTTCCTATAATTTCCCTTTCTGCCCTGGCCGGGGCCCTCTCGGCGGCTGAGCACCTAGGCCGGTGCCTTGGGTGTGGGCCTAGGCGGAAATCCGGGCCTGTCAAAGGGTGTACCTTATATCTTATATTATTGCAGTGTATGGAAACGCAGAAGAAAAGCAAATCTGGATGTGAGGTGAGGACCTCTGAAAATAAAAGCTAGGACCAGAAAGTGTTAATAAATTCCAGTTCTTAGTTTTTAGATGTTTATGGTAAAATTTTTTGTCCTTTTCTTGGAATAATAGACACATTAGGTGCGTTACCTTATCTATTACTAATAATAAAGTAGTAAAAAAGTCAACGGATTTGGATGCAGTTTTCTTTATTATCACCCATCGTAATGACCCAGGTCAACATATTGTTATAGGCTATAAGGGTGTTGATAAAATAATTCCCTCGCCGAAAACAGGGCAGAGATAGAATAAAGAGGGGGCAAAGGCTAGTAAAAACATAAAATAAAGATAACCTGTAAGATTTCCCAATATTAAAAGAAATCTGCAGAAGCAGGATGTTGCATCAAATTAAAAGCTTTTAATAAAACCATTTTTATGTTGCAAACAGCATCTTATCTGGACATCAGCTAATAGAACAAAAGAAGTGCCAAGTTGTGCAACCGCAACCTCGTTGAATTGCCTGTTCTTGCCTCTCCTTGCCCAGTAATCCTTTCACCATTTCTGAGGATGTGGACTTACGGCATTTTACTACTGAGTCGGGGATACAACGTACTGTTTTAAATTGACTGCTCATTTACCAAAAATTGGTAAATAGGTCATTTTATGTTGCATTGTGACCAGGATTCCATGATGAAACAAAACATTTATAATGTTAAGAAGTAGCTGAGAAAGCTTCAAATTTATTTATTTTACCAGATTATGAAGTGTTAGAATTTGCAGCCTTCTAAATACCTATTTTATTTATTTATTGGCAGGTTCTTATCCTTTCGCGATTATTATACTTTTATTGGCTTAAATTGGTCTGGAATTTCAAAAGAGAATTATTATTCGAGTTACAAGTAAAAGAACGAAAATATATATATATATGTTTATTGTGATAGCAAAGATATTTTCATAATTACAATTACAGGAGCCTTCTTTTAACAAGCACCTACATTGTTTCTGTGAGAAAATCGTTGAAAATTACACTGCCTTCCCATTCGCAAAAAACATTTGTAAAAATGTCAGGTAATTTACCAATTTATCAGTGATTTTGTCAGGAATTCAGATCTTATTACGGAGAGTAAGGATCTATCCAGCCTGACACTTTATTCTGCAGGAATGAAACTTAGCACGCTTGAAACCTATACATGTATATGTAGATAGGTTTACAATTTCGTTTTTTTTTAATCCTGTTGAAAGCCGGACAATTCAAAAAAAGTCCAGTAATTTATTGTCACAAAATAAAAAATCGAGAAAAGTCTGTCTCGGTTCAATATCATGAGCTACACAAAATACCATTAGGCGAAATTTTAATCTATAAAATAACGCAATTTAGGTGAAAACCCAAAATCATTATGAAATAAAACGCATTTTTTAATACTATTTACTCAAAAATAACAAATATCATAAGTTGCGCATTTTACACAAAGACCGTAATGAACCACCAGAGTTAATGATGATTATTTTATGAAAAATTATAATATTAAAAAAAAACCTCAAACAAATAATATTATTTTATGTTTGAGCTGAAAGTTAATTGTATTAAGTTGAGATGAGACTGATCAACTAATCAACCAAGTCAAATTGTATGTAGTTTAATGAGTTCTAAGATTAAAGACCAATTTAATACATAAGTTCAATTTTTTAATTATACATTTAATTTAAAAAACATCTATGTACAAAATCCGGACAAATTAAAAAGATGGGCAGAGTGAGGACGGAAGGCCGAAAGTTCGGACAAATCCGTACGGATGGTAGGTAACCCTATAAATTGATGGTCCCCAGCCGGCTTTGCAGAAGGGGGTTGAAAAATAAACAGAGCCTAGAGAGAGGGGGGGGGGGGGTTGAAGAAAAACAGATCCAAATAAGTACACGCTTTAATGTTGTTGTGGGGATCCTTTATAAAAGAATCCATAAAATCGCATAACTTTGTTAGAAAAGCCTGATTCACATTAAAATATTGTCCCGTAGTGAATCACATTTGTATAATACTTTTAATTTTTTTTAATTTTGCGTTTGGGAACGAGACCTAGAGCAACCACCTTAATTAATTTTAAGATACAATTGCGCGGTACCTCAGTCAGTAGGATGGAGTCCCTCAATCTTGGGACCCAGAATTAATTTGGTCACTATTCCATACCCTAAGACGGCGGTCTATCACCCCCAACCACGTTGGGACGTAAAAATCGTCGATGAAACGAGGGTGTGCAAGTGTTCACTGTTACACTCTGAAACCCCCTCGGGGTTGTAAGTCGTGATAATAAGTTTTTTTTTTAAATAATAGTACCAAAAAAAAAATTATAGAGAGAGGCATTTGAGTACAATAAAACAGTTAGAGACAAATCTATTTTATATCCGAAGCCGTGGACAAAATGCTTTACTAAATGAAGTAGATACATCCCAAAACCGAACACCTGCCTTTTGATTGGCACCGTATGCCAATAAATTCGCAGAGAAATGTGCAAAAAAAAACATTAATGGCCGTGGAGATTATTAAAAATATAATTGACCGAGTGACTGGCAAATAAAATTAAAAAAGACGGACAAGTGCGAGTGGAACACGTGCCCAAGGGTTCCGTATCTACCATTTTATCCATATTGTCAATAGAAATAAATTCAGAATAAGAAAATGGAAAGAGGTTAGGAAGAACCATAGACAAATTGTTCATCCATGGCAGAACAGATATTTTCCATTGCCATTTCGCTAGACGAGTGACTCGCCAGTTAGTGAATGTAATGAAGTCTCTTTCGATTTTCAAGTCTACTTACCTCCCTTGTGCTTTAAATTGAACAAACAACCTACGTGAAAGTATACTCACTCAAACTGCAATATTAGACCTGTCTCCTCCCATATGGGTGGCAGTGGCGTACATTGAACTTTTTGCTGGAAATGCAATGAGAAGGTCAAGTTTGATGATAAAAACATTTTTTTAAGTAATCCAATTTGAAAAAAAATAAAATTGTATGAAATCAGTACTCTAGGGTACTTAGGGTTCTGTCGTCATACAAATAATGATTTTTCAAAGTGACGTTTGAATTTTTTCATCTTTTTTTTGTTGTCAAACTTGACCTCAGGCAATGAGGTTTCATTTTTAATATCTTTGTTCTCAGTGCATTTCCAGCAAAAAGTTCAATGCACGCCACTGATGGGTGGTCCAAATGCTTTAAAAATCTATATGATAGGCATAATATAATTAGAAATAAATTACATGTTTCATAAATTGTTTTTCTGTCTTTACTTTGACGAGGACCTTTTTTTTTCTTATACACTTTTCGAATGCTTGAAGCGATTTAAATGATTCTTCCAACATAAGAAATAAAATTTATAGATCTAAGAAGTTATTGCACACATTTTTGTTCTTGTGAAAAGTATTATTTTCTCCTTTTTTGCGCTATATATATATTTTGACACACATCGAGTTAGTTCAGCTTTCAGAACATTAGTGATGAAAAATAGTTTGCAGGCTTTATCAATAACATAGTCAATTTAACCCTCAATGGGCCTTATAAAGGTGGCCAGGCTGTAATGAGGCCCACGTGTATGGAGGATCCATGCGTCACCACTTGTGGGGCTATCTGCACATCTGTGAGGCTCCAGCTCCACTAATGAGCTCACTGATTTGTGATCCCTGGGCAGACATTGTTGCCTTCTTGGTGCAGGGTAGGTTATGCTGATGATGCCCTTGTTTTTATGCATGCGAGGAAGATTCTGCATTGTTCAATTTAGAGCCAAGAAATGGACGGTAGGAGCCGCCCCTTTTGTAGGTAGAGGGTACAAGGTTTTGTCTTAAGATAGGTAAAATTAATTACCATTAATTCGACGTGATGTTTGTTACTGGTCAATAATGCTCCGCTTTGTTTAAAATTGTATGGTTAGCAAAAAAACGAAAGGATCAAGAAAAAATATATCGTTTCGACATTATATTTCCGAAGGGGTGTCAGATGTGTTTCAGATTTTCACTGATACTCAAAAATCATAACTTTGGCCTAGAAACCATGCCTATATTTTCTATATTCGGTCTAAAAAGCTTGATTTTCAAAACAAAATGATTGTTTTATTCTTGAGCACCTCTTGACATTTCTACATGTTTATTTATCGCGAAAATTATTCCAGTTTTCTCTCTTAACTTTTATGTACTATCGAGGAAAGTTGTATTCGTTTTATGGATGCAAATTAGGTCAGTAAACTTTTTCACGATAGCATAAAAAACATAATAGGTACTCATTAGTTGGCGAAACTAAAAACAGGTAACAGGCATCGTCCATAAAAGTATAAACAAGTTTTGCTATGGGGGGTTAGCGAAATTCGATTCTATAATTTAATACAATTTTACATTATATGATCATTTGTAGGGTACACAACGGCTTTGGCCACTTTTAGATTTTCCTTTCAAGAAATAAATCACTACGATCCTAAAAATTTACAAAATCTCTTTTTTGTCAGTTTAGAACGCACATAGTTTATTAATTTCTGTGCGTGTCTTTAAAATTACACAATTTTATTTAAAAAAAAAAATTCTTGTGAAATCATCAGTTTTCATATGGTTGTGGCCATCGCTCTGTACACTTTCTGGCAGAAGATTACAAATAAAACAAAAGAATGGCTGTTACAGACACATATTTATTGACATATCAATGTCTTTATAAACCACGAAAATGTCTGAGTGGCCGAAACCGGGAAAGTGGCCAAAACTTGGTTAGGTACAATAGATCTGAGCTTGAAAGTGTCGACAACCGTGGGAATTTTGTCTTCAATGAATACATGAGAAATCAGTGAAACCGGATTAAAACTAATTAGAAAATTAGCTGTTGATAAGTACAGATATTTACTCAAGTAAGTATGCTCTTTTCAAAGTATGTATGTAAATAATACACTCACCCCAAAATAAATAGAAGAACACAAAAATCACTAATCAGTCCACCCGAGATCACAGTACATAAGCACACACAGACAGAAAGCCGATAATCTGAAATTTTGGCTATAAATTCCGTTTGTTGCTCGAACGATAAGGTCGTTCGTGTGGTTCTTATTTTGAACCGACTAACCGGCTAGCTGCACGGACCACGTTTCAATAGACGAAAGTGCTGCCAAGGTTTTTGTATCGTGCTCTCTCTTTCTGGCCCGTCGGTGAGAGGAAGATGGAAGACAGGACTGCCGCTTCCATGTTGGGTCCTTCTGAAGTGGTACATTATTTGTTATTCTAATTCTTGGGGCTTCGAAATGTGGTTCTTATGAATGGAGCGACCCGAAATATTTTTGTCATGTTTACCAAAATCTGTATGTACTCAATAATTACTACATTCTTCAAAATAAACAATAATATTTGGTTTTTTCTCATAGTTTAGTAGATCTATAATATTCCAAGATTTTACATTCATGTTTCCTTGCGAATTATATTTCGTTGCTTTTAATTTGCAAAAATTTAAGTAAAAGTGGACGAACATTTGTCTATGGTAAAACGTATGAGAAACAAAAGAAAAAAAATATTAAAATTAAAATAATATCTATCTTTGTTTAAAAAAACACAATAAATGACACCCCTATAAAATCTAAAAATAGTAAAACGGGAGGAAATATTGAGTAAAAATTAAAAAACTGAAGTGGATTGTATTATTTTTATTTTCTTCCCAAAGGTGGCAAGTACCAAGTACCAGAGTAGTGAGCATATGCTAAAATACGAAAATGGTAACTATTTTCAGGGATTAACACTTCTAAATGAAAACTTTCGTGAGAATTACTATACAAATCAATAAGGCCATTTCTTCAAATATAAATTACAATCTAAATACACTAGGTTCGATATTATTTTTGTATTAGATTTTGAATTTTAGATAAATGTCTAAAAGGTGTGATGTGGCATCCCTTATAGTTGCTCCTACCCCGGCCTTTAGAATATTTTTAATATCTAATGAATTAATGAAACTCTCAGAAAGTAACGTTATTTTGATATGGAGAAAACAAATATGCATGTAACCAAGGCCTCAGCGATCCTCAGGAATCGGTTACAAGCGGACTTGCATTGTTGAGAAGAGCTTTAACAATTTTTGCATCAATTTGCCTCAAAAATTCGTTCTTTCCTCGTCAGCTCTAGGCTCAACAAAAAATATCTACAGAAACTTTAAAACACAAGTAAATAATAGGTTGGGGAAAAACTCTTTTCGCAAATAGTATGTATGAACTTATAATAAAATCTCTGGTTTTGGTATTATTAAAAAGTTCATGTCAAAGATGCACCTCGCTCTGGACGCCCTGTTACGGATAAAATGGATGCCATTTTTGAAGTGAAGCAATATCGGCATATCAGTAGTTACGATCTAGCTGAAGAACTGGGGATTAACCACAAAACAGTTTTGGCGCATTTGAAAAAAGCTGGGTACACAAAAAAGTTCGATATTTGGGTGCCTCATGAGCTCCTGAAAGAAATTCCATTTTTTAAAAACCTGATTACTGGTAATGAAAAGTGGATCACGTACGACAAGAACGTGCGAAAAAGGTCGTGGTCAAAGGCTGGTCAGGCTTCACAGACTCTGGCGAAACCCGGGTTATCTCGCAACAAGGTAATGCTGTGTGTATGGTGGGTTTGGAAGGGCATTATTCATTATGAGCTGTTACCGCCAGGCAGGACCATCGATTCTGAACTCTACTGCGAACAACTGATGAGATTAAAGCAAGAAGTTGAGAGAAAGCGGCCGGAATTAGTCAACAGAAGAAGGGATGTGGTTTTTCATCATAGCCACACAGCAAAAATTAAGAGTTTGGCTGGGACGTATTAATGCATCCGCCGTATAGTCCTGACCTTGCACCTTCAGATTTCCACTTGTTTTGGTCTCTCAGAATTCCTTAGGCAGTGTCAGGTTAACATCACGAGAGCACTGCCAAAACCATTTGTCGCGGTTTTTTGATCAGAAGCCCCAGAATTTCTATAGCAATGGGATCATGTCCCTACCTACAAGATGGCAAATGGCACCTACATACTTTAGTTAAATGTAAATAAACTTTAATAAAAAACGTTTTGAATTTTCATATAAAATGCGAAGAAACTTTTTCCCCAACCTAAAACATAGTGATTTAGAAAGGTGTTACGTATAGGACCACGCATCTAAATGTAATTACCATAATACAGTGTATGTACATAAAATTATTCACAACAATAGTAACAAAAAGCTGAGAGTATATTTATATTCCTATGTATATAGTTCGGTATTTTGTGAACAATTTTCTGCGCATTTACTGTAATGTCGTGGTACATATTACGAGTGATCTGTTTTTTTTTTTTTGTGGGGACTAATAATTACGTTTCAATATAATGTGATGTTAATAGTTAACTCGTAGATACTTATTACAGTATTGATTAACATTCCATCATATTTTAATTTCGACAATGGCCACAAAAGATAAGCATTGTAATAAAAAGCTGTAGTCCCCAATGATTTTGTGACCATTGTAAATTTTATTGTCTGTTGACGAAACAGTTTCGTCAAAAAACAACCAACAAATCCGTAGTTATTCCGGATAATTTAGATAATCAAGAGCATAGGCACATTATATGAGATTAATTACTAATCAAACATAATATTTTATGCACACCTGATGCGTTTTCTTTTTGTATTTTTTTCACATTTTTTAGTTTTTTTGTTTTTGAAATATCATTTAGCGCATATTAAATGGAATAGTACAATATATATAACTTGGTGGTTGAATGAAATCGGTTACTTTTAGGAAGTGAATAAAATAAACATGTTTGAAAATTATCTTTACCCGACAAACAAGTGAAAGTATACATAAGTGACCGTATCCACTTTAAAAAAATAAATATAGAGTTAATTTCCATATCTAAAGACAAATTTTCGTTAAAACAGCTCATAGAAGTTGCAAATAAACTGAAATCACAAAACGTGATCTCGAAGATGTAAAAGTATTAGATATGGAAACCGACGTATTCGTAAATAGCGACAACTGAAAAGAAAGGCTCTATGTTAACTTCCATAATATACTAATACATATGTACATTTAGCATGCCAATTATGTTTTGTTACGAACTTTAGTACGACCATTTTTTTTTCTTGTTTTTATCGTTTTCAGTTATTAATACAAACAGAAGTAAATCACACTACAGAAAATAAAATATATAAAACACGACACATCAGTAGCAAAGTTCGCACAAATGTTTAGATTTCATATGAAATTGTAACTACATTGCAATGATATTTAAAAGGAAATAAATACGCAAGGGTTCCAAACAAAATTGGAATTGTACTCTACACGCTTTGAATTAATGTTTCGCATGTGACCGAGTACAATCACAACTCTGTAAGTTTAGCCGTCAGTACAAGACGATCCCCTCATTATAAAATGAAAATATACGAAAATAGAACATATATGTTTCTTATGCGTTACATAAACTATAATAACAGTTACACCTATATGAACTGTTACAATTCATATTTGGAGCCATAAAATTATGTTACAAATGTGCTTTCGCCGTTTACAAATCCCCAGTTCCGTGGCTTTTTGTATTAGTAAAACCAAATAAGGTGAAATACAATAAAATCAACGCATTTACGTGTCTCCGAGACGGTCAGTCCAAGAATTGTAAACGGTGATTGCATGTAATTAATCGTAGAGCACAATTACAAAAAAAACAATATTCAATAACCATCTTCAACATTTCAGAGCGGTTGCTACCGACCTGTTATTCCTAACATTGTCCAGCTTAACTTTATACACTCCTAATTGAGCCCGGCACTACGCGACGTCGCGTGACGTAACAAGGCCACTTCCGGCAAAACTGTTTCGAACTTCTGCGCGGGCGCAACTTAACGTTACTCGGGCGGGATCCAATACAACGCGTCTAACTTACACATCGGGCAAACCGTTTAATAAAACCCACCTTCCAAAACTTGTAAAACTAATAGATAATCCATCTCTTCATAAAACATTCTTATGTCTGTCTGCGAAAAAGTAAACAAAAACATCGAGTTTAAAACATAGAATTTCTGGTTTCGCCTGACAGAAAAAAAAAGGAAAAAAATACTAACAAAAATAAAATAGCAATCTATCTACAATTTTACATTTTTAACAATTTTGAACAATTATGGACGATATTATTGTAAGAATTATATTAGAATCGTCCCTGCTTGTCGTGAAATGCTATTACTTGAAACAATTCATTGTAAAAACATAATTTTTGGGAAACAACTAAACTAAATTTTATAACGCATTCTGCGCTTATCTTGAAAAGAAAATGATCTACGAAATATCTTCAACATTACAAAAAGAAATACTTCTCAAACATTGAAATATTCCACTAACCATTTTTGAGTCCATCGTCCTACTACGCGATAGGAAAAAACATTTTGGAAAAACAATAAAGTAATAGCATTCCAAACAAGCAAACTTATGAAATTACTACAAAGAAATTGAACTAAAATTAATTTTCTATGAATACTCCGTCGACACCTTTAAAGATATGTAAGCACTTCAAGATTCTAACTTTTCTCACGTGTTCAATTGCGGCATGTCTGTTCACCTCCCAAACTATCTTTGTAAGGCTTCGCTAATATTATTGCTGCAACCTACTAGATCATTAACAAGTTCATAGCATCTAACATAAGGAGAAATACTAAATAAATCATCACATTCCAATAAATATAAACCAGACAATAAGCATGAAACTTTATAATCATATTAAGTTTTTCATCTTGACATAGATTTGATAGTCTGACGTATATAATGTATAATTAAAACTGTATAAAAAAATCATGAATTTCGTAATTTCGTGTAAATAATGGATTTTTAAACGTTTTTGATGGCACAATCAGTAACTAAAGCCAATGGAGTCCATGTCAAGATATATTATGAACCTATTCAAATATATAGTTGTTATTCACAATGACAGAGATGTCAGTCATATTCGTGCTTATACCGTATAGAGGTGCATAAGCTCACATAAACCTTAAACTACATCGATAGTGGATCCGTCGAAGTATTTTTATATCGAGAAACATAACCATACGATTAAACTATTAAGTGCAATTCAGGGGCTTTGGATATTTAAAACTCGTGACTTTACTAACTCAATTTCGTTACGCGGCATTCTTAGCACAGTTTAGATGAAAAATCGTGCTAAAAATTCCATGTAACTAAACAGAGGGTCTACTCCGAAGTGGAAAAATTCGATCGAGTATCGGTCGGTCGTATATCCATTTCTATCACACTCCTAATGCGTACGTCAGAGATGGACGTATGCTCAAACGATATACCGAATCTTTTTGGGAGTGGGGGGCCTGCCTTGTTAACGGCTTTGGTGTCCAGTAACTGAGTTCAAATAAAGAGAATTCAAAAAGAAGGCGGACAGGTTATGTTTCTCGATATAGGTGGTATATCAGCGGGTTAAAGGGCGATCAGAGCCGATGCAATGGAGGAAGGGAGCGTGCGGATGCGAGCATGCGGCGTGCGGCCCGCACCGGAGAGCCGCAGAATGGCGGCGCTTCCGGTCCGCACTGGCCTCCGCCACCACTATAGCTTCACTAGCTTCCGTCGCGTACTGCGCGTGCGCAGCACTTATATCCGACAGCAATTCCTCCCACTCGCGCTCGTCTGGGGCGGGTAAAGTCGGCGCTTGGATCGGAACAGAGCAGTGCCCGCATATATCGCCGTCCTCGTCGCTCCAAATACTATCGATACCACTCTGACGCATCTTTTTAGCGCCTCCCTGCCTCCCGCACTCCTCGCATGCCCATACCGCCTTAACTGGACCTTCGGGGTCGTCATCAGTTTGAATACCCTTCTCCATCATTTTCACGGGGAATTTCAGACGGAACTCCTTATCTTCTACTTCTAGGTCGTTCGCTCGCCGCTGCGCATCCGTCAGGTTGAGCCGACTATAGTCGATGCTCCTGGTGCGATACTCCAAGTAACGCTTCGGTGAGTCGATCTCCGATTCTATGTACATGTAACCGGAGTCGCTGCGAGTGTATTCGACGGGCTCGAATTCGCATTCGATGTCGAATGTGTCGCCATCGGCGTAACGAACGACGTTAGGGTCCACTGTGGCCGCCTCCTTGTGTATCGGACGGAAATGTGTCCGAGCTGAAATGAGGGGGTCCTCCCCGTCCAATTCGCCTATTTCGGTCCGAGTTTTGGGACGTTTCTCTGCGGGGACGTCGGCGAAAGGCTTGCGTTCATTATGGCGACGGGGAATCACTTCGGTGAAGGAGCTTTGCTTGCTGTGATTGAGTGCGGTCAATGAGCGCATCACATCGGCGACTGACGGAACGGCGTCGTATATTCCTTCGTAGCTGTATAATGAAAATGGCTCAACTTCTTGAATGGGCGATTTGGGCTCCGCTATGAAAACGTCATCGGCCAGATTCAATGGTTTGAATCTATCGTGGAGAACTTCAACGCTCGTCGGAGAGTCAACCGCGTTGCTAGCGATCCCGAACCCGTCATTGGACCAAATGCTTTCAGTGAGGGAAATCATGCTCGTTTTCTCCTCAGACGGATTCGCTGTGAACTGATTATCAGAAGGAGACGACAGCAGATCTTGAAAGTCAATCGGCAAGTCCTGATATTCATCATCAGGTGTGTTTGCTTGGTCTTTGGACCACAGAGCTTCGATGCTCCGATCGAACTTGGCTTCGAACTTAGCATAAAGTTCTTCCTCCATGGGAGTCTTGACACGAGGGTTGAGGTCCTCTGTGATGACCCACTCCGTGTCCAGATCCAAGCTGTCGTCCCAATCTGGGACCTTACTTTCATTCATTCTGAAGTTCACTTCTGCAATTTCCCTTATTTCATCAGTTACAGTATTCTCGCACGTCCCATATCCCTCATCTACCGCAATGGCCCTTATGAACTCTTTGATAGGATCCTGAGTCTCCATGTCCCAAACTCCTTCGTGTGTGACCCACTCAGG
The DNA here is from genome assembly GCA_910592155.1 of Ypsolopha scabrella. Classification (NCBI taxonomy): domain Eukaryota; kingdom Metazoa; phylum Arthropoda; class Insecta; order Lepidoptera; family Ypsolophidae; genus Ypsolopha; species Ypsolopha scabrella. Next base: position 5,761,741 of record OU342973.1, on the reverse strand, counting down.
CAGATTCTCCTTACTTTCAAGCAAACGGCTGAAGTTGTGGCAACGTTTCTTCCCTTTCCTTTGACTGTGGTAGGAATTGCGACGCTCCTTTCCAGATGAAAGCTTCTTGTTTTTATTTAACTCTTTTGACAGAGCAAGCTCGTTTTGCATTTTGACTGGAGACTGTTTCTTGCACCAAGCTGGGGGAGGTAGATAGTACAGCTGGGGCGACTCTTCACCTTTCTTCAGAGCCGGGAATGCAGCGTAATACCTTCGAACAGCTTCAGTTTGGTCGATAGGCTCCAAGTGCATGCCTACTTCAGTAGAGCTTTCTTGATCCTTGATGTCTTGAAGTCTGTTGCAGAGCTGGTCAACTATGTTGTCAAATTTTGGGTTCTGGAAAGATGCAGAAGTTGCGTTTTAGACTACTTATTGGTTTTTTGTTGTGTAGGATTCTTTGATACTATAAATTTAATGCAAATCTGGCTTGAAAACTTGCTTGAGCTGATTAGTTATTCTCCCTCATTCAGGGGTTTTTATAGAAGGTTGTAATGCATAAGAACGAAACACATCAAAAATAAAAATATTTGCTTTAACATGACTTTGCAAAACTTGACATTTGTAAGATACTGCAAAGCAAAGAAATTTTCCAATTCCATATAAAAACATTTTAAAATATTTTTTCAATACGTTTGTTGATTGACCAAAAACTTTTAACATTAAATGGAAGTCTAAATATTTTTTTATTAATCTCAGTAACTAAGGAATTTATTGTTGGGAAAAATACACAATAGGAATAGCTAAATCAATCATACACACACATTTCTTCATGCAAACAGTAACCACTGGAGAAACAATAAAATTTATTGTGAAACAGTACAAGTGTTTGTCAATCAACACTATTTTAGGTTTCCCTAGCTAAGGGGAATAGAAGTATCTACAATACTTTAATTATGTTTTGTACAACATTCTATTTTCTTTTACAAGAAAATCTTTTCCCTACAAAGCAAATCAAATAAAACAGGGACAATAAAATAATCATACATATTTTCTATCGTACTGTACAATAAAATATTAATAAATAATATTAAAATATACATTTGTACAGAAAAGTTCTATCATACAATTATTCTAGTGATTCACCAAAAAAATTCCATTACATGTTAATTACATAGATTTTTATCTACTTTACCCCTAAGCAATATAATATAATCAACACTCTCAAAGATGCAATCAAAATAAAAAGGATAGATGAAAGACCATAATCAACCACTACAAATAATAAGTGCAAACCATTTCGAAGGCAACAAGTCCAAAGGTAGAGTCATATGTTTGTGTCTCACACACATAATTTGTATCTTATCATCTGCCAATCTCTTTTAGGTTCAGGATCAATAAAATTCTTGTTGCCTAAGAAAATCATTGTGCAAAAGGTGCAAAGACCGACCTTTCTGTAAGGACTCTTTAGTTGGTTAACCATCTTCACTTTTATGTTCCCACAGTAATGATCCGTTTCCAGTGTGTTCGAACACTTCATGTCCACTTGCAGCAAAAAAAATTGCAATTAGTTGATGGATTCTTTGACCCCATTAGCTTTGAGACAAATATCTTGAAATTAGCTAATTGGTTTTACAATAGCCAATACAACATAGCAGAAATAAATTTCAAATGAAACGGTCAATGAAAAAAATATTTTAAAGTGAATAGAAATTCCAATCTAGCCTTGAAATATCCACTGTTCTGACCATGTTATTCTTACTCGTGTTGATAAACAAATCAATAAGCGTTTGAGAATACCTGGAATGTCTACATTTGAAGGACTATGTCAACAGATAAGAGCATGTTTCTAGGTCAAACAAGCATGATATCAGAATAGAAAAACAATAAACAAATGTTAAGGCTTACCTTTTCGAAGACTTATATGAAGGAGGTGGAGGTTTGATGTAGTTTACTGTTGTCGGCAGGCCAGCAGGCACACGCCTGTCTAACCCGTTTGTGCTTACGCATTCTGCCTCTGATAATCCTTACTGCTATCAAACACCAACATGGTGGTCAGAAATCGTGAGTCCATTATTCAAATGCCGTGGGCCGTGAGAGGTAAAATCGATCCTTTAGGATGCCTTACAACTAATACATCCTTATCTTTGGCCTGCTCTTTGCTAGTCGTTCGATTTTAATATAAAATAGCGGATCTCCCGTTTAGTACTGTGTGTGCAATCGCATTGTCACTAGCCGCTAGCAAATGACGCACTTAGTGCACCCCTGTATCTGCAAAACCAAAATTTTATCTGATCAACCAATCCGCATTTCCTGGTCAAATGTTACGTGCATGATGTCTGGAATGTTTTACAAAGGAAATTGATGCATCACGCCTCGGCGCGCCAAATGGGTCGATGCGATGGCGCCAAAACGTCATGCATGGGAAATGGGTGGGAAGGGACCCCTTGGTGCAAAATAGGCCCGCTTCTCTCGGTGTGCGAGGTTCCCACCAAATGCTGTGGTCAACAAAGAAACCAGCCCGAACAGAGCACTGTAACCTTGCTCGTTTATTTTGTACTGAGTCATTAAAACAGACAGGAACGATGCAATTTCACAAGCAGGTGACAGTATTACATGATGCACTTTCACTGACGATGCGCGAATTCCAGACTTCCGTAATGGACAATGGGATTAAACAGAAATATGTTTTACGTACCTGTTGCAGTTTTTGTGGGGTTAAAATACCATGTTAAAACTTTATACACAGTACACTCCGCGTGAAAAAAAACATGGCGAAGTGATAGTCGAAAGATGTAAATTTTTGCGCAACGCCGTCAAAAATTGAATGACGTTTCAAGTATTGACCAATGAAATAACTTCTATTTTCAAAATCATTAAACATGGCCGTGTAAGTGTTAAATCTGGATTGTGATTCGCTAAGACTTCCAATTAGCACCCTATTGGCTGTTCTCACACGTAATCCAACCAATTATGTGGAAATGATGTATTTCCGGATATAGGCCATTTCGCGCCACTCGCTACCCGGGAAATTCAAAGACTAGCAGCTGGCTGGTCTACGAGCATGAAGTCAAACACTTCAATCCAGCAGCTTTTCGGTTACAAATAGCTAGAGTCTCTTCCTACATGCTTCCTACAATGGTCAACACGAATCATTTATTTTGATATCGTTGAATTGGGCATGAAGTTTGAAATCGAAATTCAATTGGTGCTTGTGACGACTACATAGCGGAGGAACGGAGGTAGCGCTGTCGTCGCTACAACTAGAATATATTGTGTAGCCTTGGACAGACAGTTTCATTTATTGCGAAATCCTATTAAATGCCTTAAACGCCTTAAACCAAAGAGTACTTTATATATAGGAGAATAGAGACATCAGTCTCCTTTATCGACAACGCCATCTGGCGAACTAGGCCGAAACTAAATTACACCATTTTCTTAATAGAAGTACATATATATTTATAAACAAGTATGCATTTGTAGGTACCTACATCGATGTATACGTACTAGGTATTGGTTTATGTAGCTGCCTAATATTACTCAATATTATTGGTGAGGAAAATGAAACAATAACAATGAAATGAAATAACACAATGGAAATCCACGATTTTTATTTTCTGTTTATAATAATCACATGCTTGTTTTTTTATATCATCTCTGGTCATCATCATCACACTCAGCTCTGTGCCGGCCGTCCGGTATTTTAACATCACAAGAACAGTTAAACAAAACGAATTTGCACGTTAAATTACAAATAAAATCTGTTAAATACGATATTATGTACTACCCCATTATCTCGAGACCTGGCGTCGATGACGTCACGTCGCGTCGGCGCTCAGATATGGTGCGCAAAACAAACATCCTCTAGTAGGATATTATTATAAACAATAAGATTTCCAACAAAACAAATATTGTGTTAATCAATTTAATGTAGGTAATATTATTATAATGATATGATTAAAATGATGAAAAATAAATGAAACAATCTTGGTTAAGTGGGTACAAGGAGTGTTTATTACACAAAACTACAGACTAAAAATTTTCTTCAGAATATATGATTGGCTCGATGCCAGTCATTGTCTCATTATCGCTATCGCTATCGCTGATCTCACTGTCCAAACTCTCTTCGCCTAGGGATATAATTATTTCACGAACATTTTCTTCTTCAAGGTGATCTTTCTCCCAATACTCCTGTTGTAATCTTTCAACGTGATTTATTTCTTTTTTCCAGTCGGAAGGTGTGATGGAATTAATCGCATCTCTTGTTAATCTTTCTATTTCTTTTTCTGACTGGCTAACATTTTTGTGTGCCACCCTTTGCTTCACTAGATTCCAGATATATTCAATAACAATAAAAGTCCAAACGTAACAATGGAATGTTTAAAAATATACCACGAAAACAAGTCGACGCGTATCGGCAACGAAAGTGCTAACCGTACTGACGCGCCGTGGTGAGCGCGGGGAGGTGAAAGGAGAACGGGGCGGGTGATTCGCATTCCAGCGAGGTCTCGAAATAATGTGACCGGGTTGTACGATGAAAATTTTAATGAGGAATTTTCCGACAGTTCATTTAAAAAAAAAACTTGGGTCCCATTTACTCGAAAGATGGCGCTAACCAGACATGGACCTGAGTGTTGCCAATGATCAAGGCGGTTCTGATGAATGCTGTCAGCTTTAAGTAATTCCGATTTCATTTTGATTTCATTAGGCACAAATATATTGAATGTCTGTGATTTTAGGTTATTTTATTTATCCAAAATTATATTGTCTTTGGTTTTCTTGCGTAACTTTTTTCGGACTTGAGACTTATTTTTGTTTGTGGAAATAACGTAATCGAAAGAAAGTTAAATAAAAAGGCATATATATACTTAAATTTACTTTTAGGGAGAAAAATGCCTTTTTTCCGGTAACTTTCGCGTTGCGTCTCCGAAGTTCGTTTTTCAGATCTGCCAAAGACCATGAACCATAATCCATTTTCGTTGTTGTTGAAGAACTCATGATGAAAACAAAGTCCGGAGTACTAGCAGAGGTCAAACGCAATGGCAAACAAGGGTCCAAGGTACACGCAAAGGTTAGTCGAAGTAAAGAGTCACAGAAGTCCAAAAGGATAGCCAGGGTTGTCTAAATAATATCAAAACACATACAGTAGCTCATTCGCATAACCACAAGAGAAACGGAAAAAAATGCAAATGATATATCGAACGGTAGGTCACATACGATGAACTTGCTATCGATTCGATAAATGAAAATGTAACTTTTATTTCAATACACTAAGGGCTATCGTTTAAAAATTATCGATTTTATCTGTCAAATAAAAATGGCTGGTGTAATCTATTGTCACGCCATATCTAATCAATTCGCTGAAGGGTTAATTAAAACCATGTCTAATCAACGCCATCTACTGAAATATTTGGAACTATTTTTTTTTTGTTATCTGTCAGAAAATCCCTCATTGATCACGGTAACAAGTAGAGCTTGCAAAATTACTAAAATGACATTGTTATTTATTGGTGTTACTCATATAAAAAATAAAAAGATTGTGATACCATACCACTAGTTCAAATAAAATATCAATATCAAAAATGCAATCCAGCGAAGTAAGCCGAAACTAAATTATACCCTTTTATTCCATACAAAATGTTTTCGTACTAAGCGAAAGGACATTGCGCAGCGGTGCCGCCGCGCCGTGGTGCCCAACTGGTATTGCTCCGACGCCGACGGCTGTTAAGTTTGATATGGAAACTACATTATTTAATTATATCCCCGTTTATTTATTATGAATTTTATGACATATTACAAAAACGATAGACCGGAAAACAGCACAAACTTAATGTGATACTTGGCTGTTCGGTGTTCACATTTTCAGAAAGCTTCTGAAAGTCTAGTTGGTTGGTAATCTTCTGTGCATCCCAAAATCATAAAATGTTTGATGGGCTCGTTTACCTGCTATGCTGTTATGCTTAATTCATCTGAGCATCAGCCACATAAAACCTACCTCTAGAATTTCAATCGACAGTCGAATTATCCAACTTTACACATACAACTTGATACAAACAACTACTTATTCTTAATCTGTAATATAAATCCAAGCTACGATCTGGATTGCTATATCCATCCATCAGCCCGTGATCGTCCACTGCTGGACATAGGCCTTTCCCAAATTTCGCCACTCATGTCGGTCCTCCGTCCTCCCTTATCCAGCCCCCCCCCCCCCCCCCCGCAACGTCCTTCAGGTCGTTGGTCCACTTCGACTTACTGATTCTTCAGGCTATGTCGGTTACTTTCAATCTCCAACGGATCTCCTCATTTCGGATTCTATCCATCATCCCCTAGCATAGCCCGCTCCATAGCTCGCTGAGCGACGTTAAATCGGTGGATCAGGCCCTTTGTAAGAGACCACGTCTCAGCGCCATACGTCATCACAGGAAGGACGCACTGGTTGTACATCTTAGCACTATGTGACGCAACTTTCCGAATGCTGCACAACCCAAGCATATTGTTCTGTCAGCCTCGGCGTCGAAGTTGTTTTTATCCAGCTGTATGACTTGACCCAGATAAATATATTTTTGAACAACTTCGATGCTAACATTTTCAACGGTTAGTGGCCCTTGGATGACGTGACAGTTGGACATGACTTAGTTTAGTCTTATCCAAATTCATCCGCAGGCCTACTCGTCTTGAAGAATCGCTAAGGCCGCGCACCATTTCCTGCACCGATTCCGCCATGTCATCGGCAAAGCGAAGATGTGAAATGTACTCTCCGTTTACGTTTATGCCTCGTCCATTCCAGTCTATTGTTTTAAAGACCTCCAGCGCGGCGGTAAACAGTTTTGGGGAAATAACATCTCCCTGCCTCAAGCCGCGCTGAAGATGTATCGGTCTTGTTTGTACACCCTGTAGCTGGACGGACATCGCAGCGGAGTCATCATTGCTATATATTTTAACTAGCTTCTGCCCGCGGCTCCGCCCGCGTCGAAGAGATTTTAGTGGAAATAAGGAAAACAAAAGAATATGATTTTTTGAACGACAATATGCAACGGTCACCATGTTTTACCAAAGTGCTAATAAATACCAATCGAATAAGTCCAAACTCGAAGTGTCTGCTGTTGTCCATTGAGGAGATCCAGTACCTATCTTCCAGTCCCATCATCAGACCCTGGTCACGATGTTATACCAAAGTATAAAGACCAATAAAATAAGCCCAAACTCGATGGGTCTGCTGTTATCCGTTGAGGAGATCCCTTACCCACCTCCCACAGTCCCGTCATTAGATCCTGGTCACCATGTTCTACAAAAACACTCATCAATACCGATCAAATAAACATAAACTTGAGAGGTCTCCTAAAAAAAACATTTCCCAGTGGATGATTGAAACCCCGACGATGAGACTACATACGTACGACTACGCAAGGCGTATGTACAGTTGAGACCACATCAAGCTATAGACTTGCAGTACGACATTAGCCCCTACAGAGAAGAATATAAGATAGGTACAAAGTCCAACACTCATCAATACCGATCAAATAAACATAAACTTGAGAGGTCTCCTAAAAAAAACATATACCAGTGGATGATTGAAACCCCGACGATGAGACTACATACGTACGACTACGCAAGGCGTGTGTACAGTTGAGACCACATCAAGCTATAGACTTGCAGTACGACATTAGCCCCTACAGAGAAGAATATAAGATAGGTACAAAGTCCAACACTCATCAATACCGATCAAATAAACATAAACTTGAGAGGTCTCCTAAAAAAAACATTTACCAGTGGATGATTGAAACCCCGACGATGAGACTACATACGTACGACTACGCAAGGCGTATGTACAGTTGAGACCACATCAAGCTATAGACTTGCAGTACGACATTAGCCCCTACAGAGAAGAATATAAGATAGGTACAAAGTCCGAAGTGTCTGACTTGATGCGGTCTCCACTGTACATACCACACGATTAACTAAAAATCTTATTAAGTGCTTAAAGAATTTTTTAAGTCAGTTCAGTAGTTGTAGATATTACCCATAATATGCAAACAAACAAACAGATCTTTCTTCTTTATATAATAGTGTAGACAAACTTTAACGTGAGTCGATTTGAACCAGACTGCGTCAAATTCGATATTTTGAAACATGCAGCAAATCTAGTGTCTTAAAATAAAAACAATTTCAACGCCAGCTTACAAACAATTTCAACGCCAGCTTACAAACAATTTCAACGCCAGCTTACTGAGCCGTTATCCAGGATAGCTTCCCAGAGATGGCGTTTTCTAAGCACTTGAAAATAAAAAAATTTTAGTTATTGGTCTTTGCGCAGTCAAGAAATATAATTTAAGTTTTAATATTTTTTTACAAAAGAAAATGTTTTTTCTGAGAATAAAATAAAAGAATAAAAAATAAAAAGTGAAAACATATTTTACCAGTCGAAGTTTGAACCCGCGACGATCGACAATGCTACGGCGGCGAACCTTCCATATGTCTCACTAAAATTCACATTGCGCTGCTCCCTTTTGTCATAGCGTGATGATACATAGCCCTAAACCTTCCCGAAGAAATGCTTTATCTTTCACTGAAAACTGCATCAAAATCCATTGATTGGTTCTCAAGTTATAAGCGAACGAACAGACAAACGAACAGACAGACGTTGTATTTTATATGTATAGAGATACTAGCTTTTGCCCGCGGCTCCGCCCGCGTGTTATTCGGTTCAACGACATGCTTATTTCCGGGATAAAAGTAAACTATGTGTTAAGTTGGGGTATAAGCTATATCCATTCTAAATTTCATCCAAATCTGTCCAGCCGTTTCATCATGAAAGAGTAACAAACATATACACTTACATACAAACTTTCGCATTTGTAATATTAGTGTGAAGTGTGATGAGATAACATGGCCTTGTCTTATTTCACCACAAACGTTGGTGACCGCACTAATTAGACACCTGATGTATGAAATAACAAAGCATTGTCTTATTTTACCACAAACGGTTGTGACCGCGCTAATTAGACATCTGATGTATGAAATAACAAAGCATTGTCTTATTTTACAACAAACGTTGATGACCGCGCTAATTAGACACCTGATGTATGAGATAACAAAGCATTGTCTTATTTTACCACAAACGTTGATGACCGCACTAATTAGACACCTGATGTATGAAATAACAAAGCATTGTCTTATTTCACCACAAACGGTTATGACCGCGCTAATTAGACACCTGATGTATGAAATAACAAAGCATTGTCTTATTTTACCACAAACGTTGATGACCGCGCTAATTAGACACCTGATGTATGAAATAACAAAGCATTGTCTTATTTTACCACAAACGGTTGTGACCGCGCTAATTAGACATCTGATGTATGAAATAACAAAGCATTGTCTTATTTTACAACAAACGTTGATGACCGCGCTAATTAGACACCTGATGTATGAGATAACAAAGCATTGTCTTATTTTACCACAAACGTTGATGACCGCGCTAATTAGACACCTGATGTATGAAATAACAAAGCATTGTCTTATTTCACCACAAACGGTTATGACCGCGCTAATTAGACACCTGATGTATGAAATAACGAAGCATTGTCTTAATTTACCACAAACGTTGATGACCGCGCTAATTAGACACCTGATGTATGAAATAACAAAGCATTGTCTTATTTTACAACAAACGTTGATGACCGCGCTAATTAGACACCTGATGTATGAGATAACAAAGCATTGTCTTATTTTACCACAAACGTTGATGACCGCGCTAATTAGACACCTGATGTATGAAATAACAAAGCATTGTCTTATTTCACCACAAACGGTTATGACCGCGCTAATTAGACACCTGATGTATGAAATAACAAAGCATTGTCTTATTTTACCACAAACGTTGATGACCGCGCTAATTAGACACCTGATGTATGAAATAACAAAGCATTGTCTTATTTTACCACAAACGGTTGTGACCGCGCTAATTAGACATCTGATGTATGAAATAACAAAGCATTGTCTTATTTTACAACAAACGTTGATGACCGCGCTAATTAGACACCTGATGTATGAGATAACAAAGCATTGTCTTATTTTACCACAAACGTTGATGACCGCGCTAATTAGACACCTGATGTATGAAATAACAAAGCATTGTCTTATTTCACCACAAACGGTTATGACCGCGCTAATTAGACACCTGATGTATGAAATAACAAAGCATTGTCTTAATTTACCACAAACGTTGATGACCGCGCTAATTAGACATCTGATGTATGTAATAACAAAGCATTGTCTTATTTTACAACAAACGTTGATGACCGCGCTAATTAGACACCTGATGTATGAGATAACAAAGCATTGTCTTATTTTACCACAAACGTTGATGACCGCGCTAATTAGACACCTGATGTATGAAATAACAAAGCATTGTCTTATTTCACCACAAACGGTTATGACCGCGCTAATTAGACACCTGATGTATGAAATAACAAAGCATTGTCTTAATTTACCACAAACGTTGATGACCGCGCTAATTAGACACCTGATGTATGAAATAACAAAGCATTGTCTTATTTTACCACAAACGTTTGCGACCGCGCTAATTAGACACCTGATGTATGAGATAACAAAGCATTGTCTTATTTCACCACAAACGGTTATGACCGTGCAGTATAGTGCTGCTGTAAAGAGAACGGCTTTGTGTGATAGTTGGTGAAACTCAAAACATAGGTAGTACTCGTCCAGATATGAACAACTTTTTCTATGGGGACTATGAAAAATTCTCAAAAATTAGTTTCACCTTCTTATAGTAAACCAGACGGCTGATATGGTCAATTTGTACGAGAGGAAGTGAAAAAAAGTTGCGAATTTCACTTAGCTCCGATAGAAAAAGTTATTCATATAGACCAGTATTACCTATGTTTCGAGTTTCGCTAACTATTAAGAATTATTTAACCTTGTCTAGAGTATTCTTCAGGTCTGCATTCAACTCGCGCGCTATCTTGTAGCTTTGTTTTGTTCTTATATTATTTACACGACGTAGATAGTAAAAACAGAGTTTTTGAAGTAGTACTCCCAAACTACAATACACATATATGCGTCTGAAATAAATACATGTTACAAACAAAGCCTTTTCCTAGGCGATGTAACATCCCAAAACGCGATTTAGAAAAATTGGCTCGATCTAAGAAAATTGCAAAGTGAAGGCTATTTTTTCATTTCAAACAACAGTCTGTCCAAAAACTAATAAAGTAAAAATAACAATGGTTACTGTTTTATACATATAAACCTATTATCTAACTAAACGATGTTTTTCCAAGGATTATTTATTGAATACAGCATATTACTAACAGTCCAGGACCAATATATAATATATATAGATAATATAATCTTATCTAGTAGCATTTATACATCTTCTACAGTTGGCAGCCAAAATTCCATGTTTGTGCAGGTTGACTGGAAGAAATTCCTTGTAGGAATAAGTCCGCCCTTGCCTTACTGTGTGTTATTTGTATGTCTGTAAAAATATTGTTTAGTGTGCATTAAAGTGTTTATTCATTCATAAGTCATAACATAACACAGCGTTTTTTTTAAACGCACTTCGTGAATTTATATTGAATTTTGTTCATTGAAAAACGGCATTATCCAGTCTCTTCTTGATTTACCGCACTGCTCAGACGCGCGCTTGTTCAGATACGCTTATCTCTTTCGTTATGCGATCGACCTACTACGCCTTGATCTATGCAGATAAGCTCTTGGTTCAACAGGTTGAAGCGAATAAGTTTGAATGCCTGTGAAGATTATATTAGCGTAGGTCTCACTTGCATATTAGCGTAGGTATCATCTGCATATTAGCGTAGGTCTCACTTTCATATTAGCGTAGGTCTCACTTTCATATTAGCGTAGGTCTCACTTGCATATTAGCGTAGGTCTCACTTGCATATTACCGTAGGTCTCACTTGCATACTAGCGTATATAGGTCTCACTCGCATCAATCACTGTTCCTCCATGCGGAAAGTACCGCAGTGCGAGGAAGGATTCCGAAAAAATAGCAAATTTTCAATTTCCTCACTAATACTATCATTTAATTTAGAGTATGTACAGTGGAGCCCAAGTCAAGCTAAACACTTTCAGTATAAGCTGACCTCTCATTGTATAGGCTTCCCGTACAATGAGAGGTCAGCTTGTACTCAATGTGTATAGCTTGATGTAGGCTCCACTGTACAACAGTATGCTCTGCCCAAATTTGAAAACACGATCATTCATATATTAGCTGAAGCAAATCACGTGGTTTTTTTGTATGGGAACCTCCCTTGGGCTTCAATTTATTTTTATTATTTACGACACAGGACAAATAACACGAATTCTGTGTAAACTTAATGGTAGACACCTGTGACAGACGGACGGACATCGGAGGCTTAGTATAGGGTTCCGTTTGGCACTCTTCGCCTACGGAACCCTAAAAATTGCTAGTAAAGTCAGTTAAGGCGCTTAATCCCTTCAACTACTGAGAGATACTTTCTAAAGCCTCTGCCTCGTTTACAGCTGGACCAAATGGCTAGAAAAAAAATGAATTATTGACTTTCAGAAAAAAATTTCAACATATTTTGGTTTCGTACGACCAAAACTTCCTTACAAAAAAAAACCGAACGATGTTTTTTTGGCTTGAATTCATTCTATCTCTTAAGCTGCTACGACGTTTGGAAATATTTACACGCTAAAAAATTAAGAATCTGTAGTACTCTAAACTCAACATAGCTCAATCAAATCCAGTGAAATTTTCAATTAAAAATATCAACATAGATTTCAAGGTCAGCGGCTGAGAGGTGCTCCCACGGGGCCAAGGCGGCAGTCATACACTGGCTGCTGAAGGTCGTTGGCGTGGGTAAGGGCCTTAAATCTTGTCAAGTCTTGTAAAACTAAAAAATTAAAATAAAAGATTTATAGATTACGATATTTATTTCCTTAAGGATAGTTTATCTCAGCATTTTTGAATCAACCATGTATAAAACTCCTATTTAATTCTCTGAGGCGAAGTTATATAAAAACTCGCTATAAAATGAAAAAATACATTTCAAATTTACATTGTTTACTTTGTGGAATTGCCAAATATAATTTATAGAAATTGTAATTGATAACGGAAAAATAAATATAGGTCTAATTTGTAACTAAACAGGCGTAACAGAAAAACTAACCTAACTCTTAATAAAATATCATACCAAAACATGAGAATGAAATGCAATCCCATTTTTGAAATATGTCCAGACTACAACCCATTTAAAAGAAAACATCCAGGCACAAAGAAGCATACCAAATTCACAAGTTGTGCATAATTTTTTCAATTAACTAACATAAATCACAATAAAAATATACTTATAAGTGAATCGCGATCACAGAAATGCATAAACGATACGTAGAGTTTGCGCCAAACTTTTAGCCGGCTGAGTGAAGTCAGCTCCAGCGAGACGGATAGAGAGAAATAGATGACAGAGATAGGTGAAAGAGTGAGATAGACATAGAGGAACTTTAGAGCAGACTTTAAGTTTGGGCGCACTCTAACAAGAAATCTCTGGAAACATAAAAGTCAAAGAACAAGAATAATAAATAATTGGACTGAAATACCAGTTAAACACATCACTGAACGGAAAAAATCAAGCTTTTGATATTTACACCGTTTGGTTAACAGATTACACGTTTATGTAAGGCTTATTGTCATAGATAATTATAATAACAAGAACGTTCAGAATATTTATTGAGAATATACAATATTTTTTATATTATTTATTCTAAGTAAACATGTTTCTTTTTAAAGACGCGTGGCCTTGACTTTGAAGATAGGCGTTTTATTTCTAAGCCATCGTTACGTTATTTGCGCGCAAACGCGTAAGAAGACAGTACCACAGTAACTACATATATATTGTCAATACTTCTCTCAATATAAATAATCATTTTTACACTCCAAGCATTATTTTATTAGTTTAATTATTAGTTTTTTTTTGTGAAACTCATTAATAACTGAATCTGAAAATATAAAGATACAGCTATTCTCATAAACAGGCGTGATATTATTGTTAAAAGTATTGACAATAACCAAGTATATGGTCTTTGACCTTCCAAGCTCGACAAACGAAGCCCGATCACACAATTACAACATATTTACAACTGCACTAATATCTAGCTACCCTCTCATTGCCTCTCTGGTCGTGAACTAGGCTTATCTTCGGGTTTGGTCACGATTTCTTCAGGTTTAGGAACCGGCGGGTCTTTATCCAATTTCTCGACAGCTTTTTTCGCCCGTCTCATTTGCGCCTCCCGGATTAGATCAAATAAGCCCTGAAATATAGAGAAATTACAGTTAATTTTATATACCGACAGACAATTCTGGGATAGTTTGTTTGTTGTTACATTTAGTTTTTTGTTTAAATTATTTCTATAATGCTGGTTTCGATGGGCTGACTCAACTTCGAGGCAGAAAAGAAAAAATTTAATTTTTCTGTTCAACGCTTTAAATTTTAGGACTTTGTCGAGGTGTAGTGTTTCCGGTTTCCATGATTTTCGGGAATCCATATCTGATTCTATAGCTACAGACGTAAGCAAAACTTCAGTAGTTTTGTATTTTATTTAAACAAACAGGTAATAATGGCATGCCTTTTTGTTGTTGGATAATTTTGATTACATGCGTTACGCATAAATGAGTCACGCACGAAAGAAAAGCATAATTTATGTTCATGTGTGACGAGATAACGATATGTAAAGCGGCAGTGGCTCAGCTGGTCGGAAGCTATATTGAATCAGGGAATCCTGGTTTAAGCTCTGCTACCATGTACTATAAAAAAATCTCCCGCCTGATCAGTTCATCAGTCCATTGACAAACAATCAAAAGACATTTTTTAATGGGTTGATTTTATTTGTTGACAATAGTTATTTCGGTTGCAGGGGACTATTATCGCCGGTTAAGAATCAATAACGTCTATCTGACATTTTTTCGGTTAGCAGCTTGATTTACAAACTTTCAAAAAGTTATCGCTTCAAATTATTCGCCTCCTGTAATATTTCAGTTTTGTTAGTTAGACGTTATAGATATAGATCGTCGATATAGAAAAATGAAAAATTATCGCACTTATGTGTTTTCTTTCATAGTTAGGTAGATTACTTATCAGTTGCCCCTCGTGTCATTATCACTAAACTAACCTTGCCATCTCTCTTAGCGGGTTTGCTGGCCTGTTCCTTAGCAGCTTTGTCAAGAGCCTTCTGGATCTTACTTTCGACTTCTAAAACCTCTTCTTTGTCCAGAAGTTCGATCAGTTCCTGCATTTGCTTCTCTGAGAGGTTGACGTTCTCGTTGCCAATTATTTCTAGCATCTGCGGTTTAAAAAAGAAGGCCGTTTTTAATAGCGCGCAACAAAAAACGTGGAATAAGGAGAGTCGCTTGGCAGCTTGAGCGTGGTGACATGACGGGGCCGAAGTAAAAGCATTTGCCAGTTATTTGGGTCCCTTAGTCTAACAGTCCAGGGGCCTTCTTGTCTTCGCAATCGTCTTCAAACGCACCGTGATTAGCAAGAAATGACAACACACCATTTTTAGCCAATCACAAGACCTTTGATAGAAATAGTAAACTGTCTCAGTTAAAATATAATAAATAATCATTTAATTTTATCAAATTATTTATTTTTATCAACAAATCAACTCAAATTTTCGTTGTAAATACAAAAATATTTAGTTTGTTATTATTTAATATTTGGCTGTTTGGCGGGTGCGTCAGTGCCTCTATTTCCTTCTGCGAAATAAACAAACAAAATGTCCGCAGCCATTTTTCAAACAAATTTGTCAATTCATAGCTGTGGTTTCGATTATGTGGAGAAATAAGACAGTGACATTTTATTTTTTGTCCTCGCAAGTGTGTTTAAAAACGCGTATGAAACGCGTGAGCATTAAAAATGACACTCTCGGCTCCATTACGCCCTCGCCTTCGGCTCGGGCTGCAATCCCGCCTCGACTGCGATGTCCAACGCAGCTCACTTGTATCATAATGTGCTATTTATCTTAGTTTACGAAATCCGAGGAGGCTCCTTTAATGCGTCCTAATATTCGTACATAGACTATAGAAGAATCCATCCATCCATCAGCCTGGTTTGTCCACGGCTGGACATAAACCTTCCCAAGATTTCACCATTCTTGGCGGTTCTGCTGGAAGAATTTCACTACCACCTCTTAGAGAAAAACATGGTCAGTGAACCACACTAAAATTTATACACTCACCTTCAAAACATCATCAACTTTCAACTGTCCGTCGAAGTCATCATCCAATCTCCCCAACACATCCTGAATCAACTTCAACTTCGCTTCATCGGGCACTTTCTCTAAACTCTTAATGGAATGCATCAGCTCATCGATCTGGATTAGCTGCTCTTTCGCCTTTTCCGGTTCCGTTTTGGTCTGCTCGAGTGTGGTCAGGAGGGCCTTCTCTTTGGTTTCTAATTCTAAAAGGACGGAGTCCAGTTTGCTTATCATGTTGTTTACTGCGCGGTATAATCTGGAATATTGGGAAAATGGCAAAGGTTAGACATGTTTACGAAAGAATACCTGCGTAATATACTAATTGATTTACTTAATCTTGACCCTTAAACATATGTTTTTTTTTATGAAAGTGAGTTGTATGCACAGAATGTATGTTAGAAAAGTGGCCAGCAGATATGGAAGAAATATAATATTCTCTTATTTAGGGGGTAAACCGAATAAAATCAACAGCGAACTCGTATATAAAAAAGGTATATTTTTCAAGTTTTTTTTCATCTTTTATAATATAGCTATTTGGCACTAGTTTACCAAAAATCGTATCTATAAAAACAAAAGCTAGAAATTTTCATTTTGTTTGCAAATACTACAAAAATATATGTTACGTAAAAATAATTGAAATCAATTTCATATTTTTTGTTTTGTTCCGTTTTATTCAACAGTCCTGCAGGAAGGTCCCAGAAACATTATTTTTTTTTAATTTATAAGGCCCGTGTTCGAATCTTGCTGGTTGAGCATGAACCAATTACATTTTGGAAATTAGTGTACAATGTATCTGTTATCAATGGATAACACTATGAGTTTAACCTGCATGCTTTAAAAAGGGTGTATTTGTACCCGAGGTACGGCGATAAGGCTCACCCCCTACCACGTTGGGACGTTAAAATCGTCATTGAAAAGAGGATGTACAAGTGTTCACTGTTCCAGTGACAAACTACACTCAAAAACACTTCTGACATACCTTTGGGAATTTCAATCCTGGCGATATGTTTTTATCTCTTGTTTATTACTGCTAAAGTTAAAAATTTACTTTTATTTCAACTATCACACTATAATTATAATTAGTCATAAATAGCGTGTGTTAAGCCACATAACTGTGGGTCTAGTGAAAAGGGGGTACAAGTCCTTTGACAATCAGGTATGTAACATATCTTATTTTCACAAAATTTGGACTTGTACCCCTTTTCACTAGATCCACCTGTTCGGTCTTTAATTTGAGGATCTGTAGTGCCCGAAACACGACGATAGGGCTCACCACCCATCACGCTGGGACCTAATAATCTTCGGTGGAACGTGGGTGTACTGTGCCTTGCATTTCATAGATCACACTTAGAAACACCTTTGACACCTCCCGATTCCATGTCGTGAATGTTTACCCTCCTATCTATACTAATAATAAAGTAGTAAAAATGTTTGAAAACATTTAATATTTTCGCGAAATTTTAAATGAAACGTGTTCTGAGGCCGAAACAACAACTTTTAGAATTTTTGTCTGTCTGTATGTATGTTCTATTTTACCTCGAGAACCACTCAACGGATTTGAATCCGGTTTTTTTATTATCGCCGTAGTAACCCTAGTCAACCTATAAGGCTATAAGGAGTGTGCCAACTACTAGTTAGTTCTAAGATGGTGTTAGGTTTCTGATACTGTACCTCCTAGCACCCTTAGTCAGCTTCAAGTCTGCCTGCTTCGTCTTGACAATCTCGTCCATTTCTTTCACGTCTTCGCTGTAGTCCAGCAATTCGGCCTTCAGCTCCTGGATTCCTTCTTTTTCCAATAGTAGGGATTTCTTCTGTTGAGCTGGAATTTATGAAAATAGTGCCTTGTTAGAAATCTATATATTAATAATAAAGTAGTAAAAAAGTGTTGTCTGTACATTAACATACGTACATACATGTACTCACGCCTATCTTAGGCAGGGACAACAGATTTCCATCTGCTACGATCTTGGCACAACCTATTTTGCTTCTACATCCATCAATCTAGTCATACAAGCTCTTCTATTCCGGGTACTTCTTACGTACTTCTAGGGTGGCCCGGTCGAGCTTTACGTTAAATATTTTTGAATTTTTATTTGTCTATTTGTATGTATGTTCCGTTTTAACTCGAGAACCACTCATTGGATTTGGATGCGTTTTTTTTGTCATCATCGTAGTGGCCCTAGTCTAGTGCGAGTAAGATGGTGGTATCTTCACAGTCGAGTCCAGCATCAGCGACAATATCGTCTAACTTCGGCATCCAACGCAATCGCTTTCAAACGCACCGTGATTGGCTAGAAATGAAATCATACATCATTCTTGGCCAATCACGACGCTTTTGAAAGCTATAGGGATGGATATTGAAGTTAGACAATAAGAGGGCAGGTCTACCACCTAGAGAACTCTCACACTCTTTTTGATAGTTTTCTCCATAGACTTAGAATATATACATTAACATTAATGTATACATTCTAAGTCTATGGTTTTTTCTAATGTGCTAACGCACTGTTAACAATCTTCGTTAAAGATAAGAAGAATGTCATACAGCGAAACGATTAGTTTTTGGATTAATAGGCCTAATATGCCATAGACTTATTTTTTTAAAGGTTTTGTTTATTTTCACTTGTGTGTTCATCTTGCAACTGAATTAAACCAGTTCCCCTTTGCTCACACGTTTGTCTTTGGTGACAATACACGATAAGCTAAGTGACCTCATTCTAAATCCAGTACCCAACAAGCTTTTTGAAATTTATTTCTTACATATTTTATTCGTTTTAGTCCATGGCTTAAATATAGGTACAAGCTTATTCCAAAAAATTGTATTTAAAATTTTATTTTTATTTTTATGTTGTCTCGAAAATATGAGTGGTAATCCTATTCTGTGTTTTAGATACATAAGCTTGCAGTTTTTCTCATCACGTTTAACCACAGACATATAATTATTACTAAGTAGCAGACCAAACATAAGGATTAAATAGCGTGGCAAGTTTCGATACAAAAAATAAGCTACATTTAGGCTTCATGGTACGAAGAAACGTATAAAAATGGGTTGTTTTGGCTGGCTTATACTTGGAACATATTTTTTAAATCCTAAACTAATCTCTAGTATATATTTTGTTTGGAAACAAGGAATATTTATGTTTAAAAGAGCCCGAAGTTCACTGAGGCAAAATCGCCACGCGTTGACTCTATGCGTTTATTATTAATGTTAGGTCTCCTGGGTCTGCTACTGGACTGCTAATAACGCGTTCAGAATTTTAGCTATGTCCATTCGAGCAGAAATTGTTAATTATATTATCCTCGGTTAACCCGTTGGATTACGTGCATTTTTGCAACTTTGCAAATTTTCCCGCCAATTTTGTTTTTGGCTATATCTCCGGAACTAGTTGTCCAATTCTAATGCGGTTTTGTTTTTCTAAAACTAGATAAAATTTCCTACAAGAAAACATTTTTTTTCTTGGGGAAAGGCGGGGGGGGGGGGCTTTCTCCTTGAAAAAATCTTAGTTATATATATGAATATATGTATGTATACTATATAAATATGTCTATTCAAATTTTATAATATTGTAAAAAAATATAAAGAATAATAAAAAAAATATAACTCTACACATATATAAAAAAAAAGAAGATTTGGGCCTAGAATAACAATCCACAACATTTTTTAATATTATTATAAATATATTTTTTGTTGCTCATCTTAATAGCTTTCGAAAAATACCCATATCACTAGGTTTATAATATTTAACAATAATATTTTTTTATTTATAATTCGGCCTAGGCGTGACGATCGTCACGACTGTGACTCTACGGGTTTGAGATTCAGTCGATATTAATCATTTCAAAGTATTAAATAATCGTGTTGTTTAAAAACTTGTTAAGATTCATATCGAAGTTAATAAGCGTAATTCCCAGGACAATCTGATCTGTCTGATGATGAAACTGTTAGGTTATTTATGACATAAATTATGTAAAAATATTCCACATAAATGAAACCATTCTACTAATATAGCACCAAAACTGAGCTACAGTACTGACAATGAGAGAATAATTGTTGTTGAATATGTTTTATTTATACGTTACCGGCCAAAACCGATTTTTGGACAAACTAGTTTTTCCTGGGGCAAACTAAGATCGATATCATGATAGGGCTGGTAAGAATTATATTCACAAGCAACCTAACCCGCTCCTCTTCGCTTCGCTCGTCGTCGCGCCTACTTTGGCCTAGGAAAAACTAGTTTGTCCTAAAAATCGGGTTTGGGAGGTAAAATATATACCGATTCTTATCTCCATACCATTAATATCTGACTTCCCTCCACCATGGAGATAGGAAAGTGCAATATTGTTTATCATTTTGTTTTTATATCAATTTTACCTACCTATATGTATACCTGTGAAGAAGACTTTGTATCTTTGAACAATGGTTAATTTTGATTTATCAGCAGCAAATATAGACAAGTTACTTTAGGTATAGATGAAGTTTTAGTAATATTGATAATACAGAACTCTGTAACCAGCGGAGGACTTGGAGCCTTGCTTAATAAACAAAATATAATAAAAGCGGCGGTACAACGCTGGCCTCTCAATCTTGAGACCTAGGTTCGATCTGGTCGGGCATGTACCAATGAGTATTTCGGAATTTATGTGCATAGTATTTGTGTTTTTACCTAATACTTACCACTTGCTGAACCGTGAAGGAAAACATCGTGAGGAAACCTGCATACCCTAAAAAGCGTGTCCGAAGTACGGCGATAGGGCTCACCACCGATCACGTTGGGACGTAATAATCGTCGATGAAACGCGGGTCTACCGGGTGTGGACTGTGACTTTGCATTTTACAGTTCACACTCGGGAACACCTCTGACAACCCCTCGGGGATTCATGTTGTGACGATATGTTTTATGCTATGCTGTAATAAACATACCCACCACATGTAATGAGTAAGATGTATTTTGGACATTGATGAAACCATAATTATTTCACTGACAACTTGATAAAGAAAAATATTTTTGGGCAAAAAAAAACGATTACAAAATATGCACAAACTCTTATTGAAGAACGCAATCCGGACACTAGTTATGTCTATCCAAAGTAGTCTAAGATCTAGACAAAGGGCGGTGAAAGGTTATGAAAAAATCATGCCCATATTTGAAAACGTAATGACGTCCCTCATTTACAACTTGTTTTATAGGCGAGTTAAAAAACTTCGTTTCAAAGTTTTTATAGGTCTGCAGTTTATTAGGGGGCGTAAAGCGCCGCGACTTCTTGTCTAGAAATAATTTAATGGCGTGTGACGTCATTTAAAAAGAATACTCTCATGTCTTCTCGTGATGTCGTAAAAAGGATTATAAAAAGGTAGATAACAATCTATGTCTCTGTAGTATTGAGGATCATAGGGTCATCGGATCTTGGCCCCGTCTTGGCTTGTCACCACGCCCATGACGTCACCATGCCGCCAAGCGACTCGTCATGTTCCGGCGTGACGTCACCAGTAGCCGTACCGGGGGTGTGGTTACACGTTACAGGCAGTTGTGTAGTATCAGTCATTCGTCCGTTACAGACTTCCGTAGATTTTTGCGACTAAAGCCTCGCGTCACTCTTCGTTTCTGGATAAGCTCTTCATCTTAGGTCTTAGCAACTCTTTCCATCAAGCGCGGTAATGACCAAGCTTAAGGCCATTGAACGTAAAAAAAAACTTAAACGTAAAAACCTTGAACTTGCGATGCCAAACAGAGAATTTGTCATCGAGAAAATATGGAATTCTGCCAGCGCGTCAGTTACTTAATAGAGATAGGACAAAGTATTTCGGGATATGATATACGAGTGTTTTTAGTATATGGAGACCCGATTGTACAATGGAAAAGATAAAACTTTAACAGCATTTTTAAAGCCAAATTCATACTGGAGACTCGGTAAGTGATCAGGACGAAGTTTCAATGACTTTTTCTATGATTTCCTATACTAATTGAGTCAAGGTTGTTCTTGAACTAGTACAGACGCAAAAAAAAAGTAATTTTCGTATTTCGAGTCACTGAATTTTGGTCCTGATCACTGAGTCTCCAGTATGAATTTGGATATTATGAAAAAAAGCAATAGCAAGAATATTTAGTGGGCAACAGTAGAAACTTCATCGAGATTCTCATTCCAGGGTTGTGGTCCAACTACTCTGTCCAACCAGTTGAACTACGGGCCTTTGGCAAGGGAGGTTGTCCAATTATTATTGTCGTCCACATAGAAGACTATTCTGAAGGCTTTAATTTTGGTTTTAGTGCTGTCAAAACTTAAATTATTACAAAGTAATAACAAAAGTTCCTGTTGTCAACACTACAAAACTATTTGGAATGAAGAAAATTTAGTTTTTATCACAGACATATAAATTATTATTAAGTAGCAGACCAAACATAAGGATTAAATAGCTTGGCAAGTTTCCGTACAAAAAATAAGCTACATTTAGGCCTAAAATTGCCACGCGTCGACTGTATGCGTTCATTATTAATGTTAGGTCTGCTACTATATTATACGTCTGTGGTTTCGATAGCACTAAAACCAAAATTATAGCCTTCAGAAGATCTGTGGTGGTCTAACTAACTTATTGCGATTATTTTTTGTTCAGTGGTTTTTAGGATTGTTTATATAATGCATTTGAATACATGTTTTAAGAAAATGTAATAATAATAATCTTTCTCTTACCTAATTTCTCTAAAGCGTCTTCAATCACTTCAATATCCTTGCTAGATATACCTTCATCTGACTTAGGCTTAGGTGTATCAACATTCACAACTGGAGCAGTATCCACTAAATTATCAGTAAGTGCAGGGTCAATGATTGGCGCTTTGTCTTTGAGTTCTTCTTTCTCTCTCTTTTTAGCTTCGAGAAGTTCTTTTTCTCTTTCCGCCTCTTGGATTTCCTTTCTCTCTTCTTGAATCCTCACTGCTTCAAGTTTAATTGCATCTGCTTTAACCTGGAATTTTGAAACACGGTTGTTGGTTACAGTTGCAAGTAAACCTTATTTTGACGCAGTTTAAAAAAAGCTTGAAGAAAATTCTCATTGATATACAAAATCTTGCTTAAAATAGCCGCATTAAAAGAACCCTATCATTAACCTTGACATTATCTTGGGGTAATATGTATAAGTTTTATTTTATTTTGTTGTTATAATTGCCCATTTAATTAATATATATTTTTAATATATTTAGTGAATAGTTTTAGTAAATAGCTTCCTACAAAAAATTTTTTTTTTGTTTAGTGCATGTTCAGGGACAGGCTGAAAACCAGCACTGTGTTGCTGCTCTGCAACTCACAGCAGATGCTGAGTCTGCCCCTTTTCGTCACATTTTATAGTTTTATAATATTTAATCTATATTGTTTTCTTTAATGTTAAGTAATTTAAGTAATTTTAATTTTAAAATAGTTTGTGTGTTTGTTTATGTGTGATGAATAAATCTCATCTTCTTTCTTTCTTTATGTTTATTCTGAAAATGATTTTGATACGAATTTTCATGCACTAGTAAAATAATACGTTTCTTCATTCCAGACCAAACCAGGCCAGGCCTGTTTTACTCTGCAAAGGCTACAAAAAGCTACAAGTACATAGTTAGCCCGCCTGGCTGTGTAACTCAGTGGGTTAAGATGGGATACAGTTCCACAAATGAAAGAGATGCCTCTCAAGTGAATAACATTTTATCCACACAGCACTGTACAAGCTGAATTGCACTTTATTGCTGCATGGCGAGAGTAGCTTTTTACACATGACTCTTTGTAGAGTGAATCTTCTGTAGTACGATTATTTCTTCTGTGACCAAACTGTTGTTTATAAAATAAAATATAAGTGAGAAAGATGACTAACAACATAACTTACTTAAACAATATTTTCTTTATGAACATACCTTGAAGTCAACTTTACCCTCCTTCTCACCAATAGCAGCTTTAGTTTGAGTGACAACTTCATCAGGCAGGGCGGAGATGATGGCTTTAAGTTTGTACGATGTTGGCACATGGTCTGGTACCATCAGGGCTCGAGACAGCAGTAGTAGAGATGGTGGAACCTTCTCATTAAGTGACAAGTCCAACCAATTCCTTAATTCTTTTCGTAATCGTTCTTCAGACACACCGTAAGCCCTCATACCTCGTGCTCGACAAGCCTGCTGCAACTCACTGAAGTTTAAGCTTTCGACACCTTCCTTTGCTATCATTTTGTCATCAGCAGCCAAGGTTCTCAGCTTCATCCTCAAGTTAAACCGCAACATTGCACTTGTACCAATAGTCGTCACATTTAGCACTCTACATAATGCTACTAAATGTGGTCGCTGCAGAGAATCCAGAGTAATTTCATCCTCAAATAATTTTGAGAACTTCATGATTTCTTCACTGGTAGCAACATCGCCAGTCATTCTTATTTTGTTGAAGAAGGCAGAAAAATCTTTGGCTAGTTCTGAATGCCTGTTGCTGGCTTGTGGAGCCATTTGGTCTAAAGTCTCCTGAAAGAATTTAACCATTTCAAGCTTGACTTTCAAATGTTGCTTTAGCACTGCATCTTTCTGGTCTCTGCTTTCAAAAGTCGAAGGCAGCATGTTGGGGAATAGCTTGATGATAACAGGGAGAGCAAACTCTAGGAATGGTACAGCTATGATTACAATAAACGGCACCATTCGAAAGATATCACCAATAGTTCTAACCAACAGTCTATGTTCTCTGCGTGTTAAAGATTCACCTTTTATAACTCGAAATAGTATTCCTGTAGATATCTTGATTTCTAACCCAAACAACCTGAAACCATGGTAGTAATGTCGTAGCTCATCCATGATGCGTTCTTTAAGAGGTTTTTTTGGGACATCCTTTTGTGGCTGTTTTTCTTTTTCTTCAATACTCTTTTTGGCTGTTTCAACTGATGCTTCGACCTTGGATGAGGGTTTAAAGGGCTCCTTATCATAGTGACAATTGGTGGTAGATAAGGGCCTGGCTGTTGGCATGTCAAGGTAAACTCTTGTACTGAGTAAAGGCTTCTGTGTAATGTCATTCTGAAGTTCAAATGTTCGGATTGTGTAATATGACATTGACCTTGAAAGGGTTATGTAGGGAATATTTTGGTACTGTCTTGTCTCCCATAGTAAAGCTGAAAATTCATGGAAAAAGAAATTAAACAATTGTACTTTAGATGTATGAAAGTGTAAGTAATATATAACTCTCAGTATTTCATTTTCCAATTTTAAACATCTTTTAAATTTATCAACTATAGTTTAGGCAGTTTCATAACAATAAATTTCTTACAGCAGCATTTAGAGCATATTGAGCATTATTCTAAATTTCTAGCTTAAAGACATTTCATTTCTCTCTCTTTCATAACACAATAAAAACAACTATACATCCAACTGTATACGTATAAATACGAAAAGGGACGACCAAAGGTATAATTACAACCTGTGCACGATTGCATAAACCAAGCAAAGATTACATTATTATGACTGGAACTTCCATCATTTT
The DNA here is from genome assembly GCA_910592155.1 of Ypsolopha scabrella. Classification (NCBI taxonomy): domain Eukaryota; kingdom Metazoa; phylum Arthropoda; class Insecta; order Lepidoptera; family Ypsolophidae; genus Ypsolopha; species Ypsolopha scabrella. The sequence continues at coordinate 5,736,028 of OU342973.1, read as the reverse complement.
CGTCACGTTTTTTTTGCAGACATTTACTTCGTAGTCGCTTTTTTATACCCTTCTTAAATTCTAGTAACAATGTTATAGTTTTCGTAAACTATCATTGGCGATGAAGTAAGAAAACAGCAATCATCACAGTTTTACGAGGTAGTAGCGCCCCGTGATGGTATAGGTTAGTCTAAACATGAAAATCAAAATAAACATTGCGACTTCAACTTACTTGATCTCTTTAGGCACCGGCATTGAGAAAAGATAATTCTGTTCATTTTTGTGCACCTTCTAAGGGCTTGTTCGATAAAATTACGGTAAATTCTTTACAAAAACAAAATCAACTCTTTCATACCATGACAATCGAAAATAAATTGGTTTTCATTTATCAAATCAAACTTAGACTCCATTAAATTCATCTAACATTGGGAAAGAAAGGATGTTTGCTTTAGGCAGTAAAATAAATAAGCACCAATCACAATGAGGCTAGCAAAATTAGACACCAACGTAGCCAATAGTAAATACATATTTATATATCTAAAAACAACAAACTTTCCAACGATTTAATAACAATGATAGGCTGCGTTCAGTTTGATCGCCTGCTCATCACATATATTATGGGTATTCTGTGCTCAATGACAACAGGCAGGAAGGATTGTACCATCAGCGCGTTCCGATTCAAAACATAATCGATTACATCCCGTCTATCGTCATTCCGAGACAACGTTAGCCCGATAACGATAGCCCTAAAATGGTTTGTATGACGTCATGAATGACATCATTAAGGCCGCCATGTTGTGCTATCATCGCCCATGCTTATAAGTGTAAGCACTTTGAGTGATCTATCAAAAGTGACAGCCAGTTCGGCGGCAATTTCGAAAATGGGTTATTCTTAGTTTAAGAGTTTAATATTAAACGATGAATCAGAGTTTTTAGTTCACTTCGTGGACCTAAGTTAACAGTACCAAATAATTACGAGCCCAGAAAAAAGGATTTTTGACGAAAGAACAAACCAACAAGTAATGATTGCTCTCAATGAGGAGCAAATAACTCTTGCACACACAAAACGAAGTGAAAGTATACCCTTTATTGGTATTCACGTAATGTTATCAAATTTCTTAAAATTGTGTTAAAGGTTAATTTTTCTGTCACTGACAAGTTTAATCATCCTTGATGGGCGTGAGTAGTTTTAGCACTGCTATCCCCATTCGGAACGCTATACATGTAGGTACCTTGATCCGTTGTTTGTCAAAAATGACTTTGAAAAATGTGTTTTGAAACAGAAAATGGGAACATATCATTCCACTGGTAAGTCGTACTCATAGTTTTTGTGACCAAATTTTGTAATTACAGATCCTTTTATTTACAAAAAGTAAATCATTGTACGTGCATACCCAGCACAGAGCACATAAAAAGAATACCCAGTTTACCGTAGATTTATCTTTAGTAAAGCGGGCGTTCATAGCCTAAATGTATAAAAATAAAATCCAATCCAATTTGACTTACATTATAGTGTTGTGGTCTTAGCTCATTAAGTATATCGATATTATCGATAATTTTTTTTGTAATGTTTTGAAAGTTTTGTTTACAAACAAGCATTAACTACAGGCTGGAAGTAATTTGTCGCAATTTTAAACAGATTTCCCCCCGACATCAACGTAAAAGAAACGTGGATTTAAAATAGAAGAAAAGGCGACAATTGGAGACCCACGCAACAAACAAGAATGTGCTCGATGCACTCCGAAGATTCTTGCTTTCGCAAGGGATATGGGCGTAAAATTCTACACTATTATGCAGTGCCAACAATATTTGCAAATTTACCATCGTCGTGCAAGCTAGTAGGTAAGTGCAAAATCTCTAAGTGACTTGTATATAAATTATGCATAAATAACATTGGCAATCTTTTGGAAACAATGAACACTGTATTTAATTTTATCATTATAGGGTTCGGTTTCATAGAAATACGAAAATTAATCATCAAAGTTACCATAAATCTTGTGATGAACTAACCAAAAACCGTCTATTTTCAGGAATTACCCGGAAATATTGCATAGCGTGGTATATTTTATATTAATTAGCCACTGTTACGACAATTGCGTGTTATTCAATCATCTACATACGTTTATTTACTAAAGCAATTAAGGATTTGTACTTAAAAATTTGTATACATCATGACATGAGTGTAAAAAAAACTTCAGTACCAGAAAGAGAGAACGTCAGAAAGTGTTTAACAAACTTGTTTTATTTATAGGTCTTCGAAATGTTATTCCTTGGTACCTATTGGTCTATAAAATGAAATTACCTTCATATTTAGTCTCCCTTCTTTTTTCACTATATGTCATTCAATAGATTGATTAAATTATCACTGTTCTGTAATGGATGTCGTCTCTAAAAATAAAACTGAAAATTATTAAGTCTTTTATTTCATTTCCTCGTAAAAAAACCTACTCCCGTTCTACTCCTTACGGATGGAATCGAAATATTTCCTCTGAATTGTAAATACCTATTAATTTGAAACATTTTACTGAAATAAGTGCGTGAGGTTGCATAAAATTTTACAAAACTGATTAGCAATGCGGCGAGTACCAGTACGCATCTACCTTTTATTTTCATTAAAAAACCAAGCAGTACACGGAAACGCATGTAGCCATATATTTTTGTGTACCATCATATTCATATTATTTTTTAAATCTATGTTATCCATAATTAGTTATCGACAAAAATGTACAGCACTATTGTATGCTTTAACTTTAGCTAGCATTGTATAGTCAAAATGGAGACATTCACTCAATTTCGACCGTACAGATTATGTATGTATGTCTCCTTCTATCTTATGACAATTTGAAGGCGGTAGAAAGGATAAAATATAGCTGTTGTTTGTGCTCCATCTACAGGTACCATTATAGATCTTTGGTACCATGGATAAAATATCAATCAACGCGTGCAAAAGAGATGTCATGCAGCCAGGCATGATCGTCGAGCGTCGCCAGGCGATCAAATTGAATTTAGCAGCCCTAATTCGATTGTGTCCTGGAAGTATTATTTTACAGGACTGAGCACTTGCTACGAAAAACGTGAAGAACAAAAAGTCAAACCCCAAAGAATTCCATCTCTTTCTAAGTAGGGTAACCATATTAAAAATATTAAATGGGACTTACTCTGTATTCTTAGCTAGAGCTAGGTAGACATTACAAATGAATCTTCTACACATTCTCAAAAAGATTTAAAAGAAAAAAAGTAGGACTCATGTTTTTGTATATTAAATGTAGGGCTTAAATGGGTGCTTCAGTTTTTGGTTAGCAAAATTCCTTCTGCCTTTTTTTGTAGGTACTTTCATGGATCATTGTATGATATTTACACCATGTCTTTATTGGCAATCACTCAGCGACTAGGTACTTTAACACTAACTTACCACTACATGGGGTATTAAAGCATTATCTTTTGTAGGTTTTAAGTCATTTTCTTTGAAATGCCGGCTGCAGACTATAGGATTTTGAAAGTGACAAGGAAACCGTAAGCGGCTTCCTTAGTTCTAATTTTATTCAACCGCCAGGGATAGGTCACGACGACGAGCAAAGTGAGGAGGAGCGGTTAGGTTGATATGTAAGTACATTATTAAAGTTGTCACAATATAAGAGGCCCGTTTTTGCATCTGTCATCGCAACGTATTTAAGGGTGTGAATCAAACAAATCGGTAAGTAGATTAATCGATTCGCACGAGAAATCGATTTAAAATTGTATCAGTTTGTGATCGTTTGGAATATTCTTATGTTCATTGCTTATATTTTAACCCATTACCGCATACCGTGACAAATTTGGAACACTCAGATTTTTGAGTAAAATAAAACTACCAGCGCCATCTCTGAACTTACTTTGATACTACTTCCATACTAAAGTGTGTCATTCACTAAATTACATCAAGTGGCGCCCCCAAAGAAGGGCTTACGAACTAAAGTAGGTCGGTAAATCAGTCGATTTCGCCATTTCGAATAAGCGTCTTGTCGCCGTTGCTCAATGCGTATTTTTAATCGGTTTTCTTTAAAGTTTATGCGAAAATAGTAATTTATGTTGAAGAAAAATGGATCCACAACATTTTTATGGCAAAACACGTAAGTCACAACTATAATATCATGTTAATATTATCATTCCAAATTTGTTCCAAATTCGGAACAACATGCAGTAATGAATAAATTGAATGTGACAAATATGGAACTATATGCAATTCAGCTAAAAGCTTTCATATTCCAAATTCGGAACATCATGCAGTCTGGTACACAAATTATGATAATTGCACAAATACAATTTGCCAATAAAAGCCAAGTTTGCGATTCATTTCGATAATAATTAATATATATCTTTTTTATTATATTAGTAATAAATGCTGTCAGTGTCAAATGTAAATTTATGAACGGTTGTCTGACATGTTGTTTTGAACGGGGAAAAACAGACAGTTGACATTTTTTGCGACGCATAGAACTGCCTCAAAGAGAAATAGCCGAGGATGGGTTCAACCACTGGCCTGAATGGAAATTGGATCGTCAAAGGTGCAAGATGGAGGGATGCAAGCAAAAATCACAAGTTATGTGTGAGAAATGTAAATGTTACCTTTGTTTCAACAAGATTTGTTTTAAAATATTCCATTCTTAAATTGCGTTATGAATGTTATGATTTACGAATAAAGAGTTTGTTATTGATATTTTATGCATTATTTCTGGGACCCTAAGCTGTGCAATCTTAGCTGTACAATACTGAAAACCACATCTAAATCGGTTTAGTAATTTTCCTATGATGCTCGCACAAACATTCAAACAGACAAACCAAAAAACAAAAAAAGCAAAACAAAATTGATTCGGCAACGTTTTAATGACTAGACTGAATAATGTTCCAAATATGTAACTTCAAGATTTGAGAACTGGAGTGCATGGTGTTCCATATCTGAAACAATTCATTTTTTCTCAGTATATTTTGAATAAAGACTTATTTTTTTAAATATATTTTTCCTTGGTTCTATTTAGGCTGTGCAATAACATAATTTTTTTTAACGATTTGAAATATCCATGCGGTAAAGGGATAAGTTCTTGATAGAACTTGTATTAAATGAATCAAATATGTGGCCCATAGATAAATAACATACAAACTAACATATATTAAAGTATATTTATGTATACAAAATTGAGTTCGTTAATAAACCTTAGTATCCCATTTGTTCAGTAATTTATAGTGCATTTTTTATTTTGTTATTGTTATAATTTACTATAATATGAGCGTTATTATTCACAAAAACAAATCTATTTTTGATGCACACGCACATTTCAGATGTTTTATATTTTTTCTTCATGAAAATTATTTGAAATGGATATTCTTATGTGGCAGTGATATTTTATAATGTTGTTATTCATGTCATGACATCAATAGAGGTATATGCTGTACTTCAAAAAAGCGCTGATTGCTGTAAAATACTGGCCAGTAATAAAATATGCTTCACGATGAAACCATTTGCTTCTCTAAATCGCAATATAAAATTTTATTAAAAGCTGCCGTAGAATGTTTTATGATTTTACCTTAACCTGTGAATCGTTTCTAAAATAAAAAAAAACCGGACAAATGCGAGTCAGACTCGCCCACCGAGGATCCCGTTGATCATTATATTTTTTGGGATTTAATTACAAATGTAGTTTTCAGATTTTTCCCTATACCTAGTAGTATAAGACGGTATTACTTGCCAAATTTCATAGTTCTAGGTCAACGAAAAATACCTTAAAAATTTTGATTCACTTGAGAGTGTCGAAAAATACGTTTGATTTTTCCACAACTATAAGGGACTCTAAATCTGAGTACTACTCGTATATGGTTTTAATTTCAACTCGATACCTCTTCGCGTTCCCGAGATAAAGGGTCTTGACAGACAGACAGACAGACGGACATCAAAGTGATCCTGTAAGGGCTCCGTTTTTTCCTCTTGAGGTACGGAACCCAAAAAAACAGAAAATAATGCTGTTTTTATCATACGGTTAGTTTAGAAGTTATACAAGTGGTATATAACGTATTTGGTACAATAATTTGATTATATTTTTGAGTGAAATTACGCGACACCGTTATAAATGCATACAAAAGTTCAGACCTAAAAATTACCTGAGTATGGCATAAACGTCATTAACAATTCCAAAAAAAAGGATATAAAGGTTTACACCTGGCTTTGTGGCTCTAAGTTCTGAGCTCATTTAAGCTAATTACAGATCATTACAATTATCTTATTCATACATATAAGGTGACTTTCGTTTATAATCGTATAGCCAAATTTATACTGGAGACTCGATAAGTGGTCAGAACAGAACCAATACCATTTGCGATATATGAAAAAAAAAAATTTGGCCTCTACTTTTTCAAGAACTACCTCGACTTTATTATAATCATCATCATCAAGTGCCATCTCCACCCCGGAGGTCTGCGACCATTTTCCTGTATGTCTCCCTATCTTCTGTCATGCGAATTAGTTTATCTGTGCTTTCCACTGCGACCCAGTCTCTTATATTTCTAGTCTATTATAATAGGAAGTCTAAATTTTAGCTTGAGTATTTCGCAGGAAGTGACATTGAACCTTGGTCCTGGCTACTAACCGAGTCTCCAGTATGAATTTGGCTTTGTAAACGAAAGTCACCTTATATTTATCTAATTATTATTTTCATGTGGAATCTAATTATAGTATGTTCGATTTATCATGATATGGGTGGCAGTTCAATGTTGGCAGTTATAGTTATGTGCCCTAACGAAATAGAATCAATTTTTTAAAGTATCGAGAACGTTAAGAAGGGCTATCAAATCGATTTTTTATTTGATTGCTCATTGATTATCCAAACTACTTTTTGTTAATTTCTAAATTAACTAAATTAAATGAACCAATAACTCCCGAGTTTGAGAGATCAAAGTTTTTTTTTGTTTTTATTGTCTTTTTACCAAAAACAAACAACAATAACAAAACAAAAATTAACAAAAACTGTAACAAACGTCAAAACAAATAGCACGTAAAGCAACCGCAACGAAAACACAAACCGTATACAAGATGCACTCATACTGACACGATCCTATATGATGGCCGCACTGATTCATCGATGGTTTTTTCGATTATGTAGTGTCAGTCCCTATGGGTTAACGTTCCGATCCACGCATCAAGTAGCAAAAAGCCATTATTCTTTTCTGAATCTTTTTTTGTTAAATTTAACGAATACACTGTGATTATTGTTTCGATATATAGATAAATAATTTATTGTATTTTTGCAATAATGATATACATTCTTCCTAAAACCTAATATTTTCTTTTGCATCTGGGTGTATGTAGTATGGTGTGAGTAGTATAGGTGAAATGGAAAATTACGAACTGTCACCCATATCATGATAACTCGGACAGCCTATAATTTGGTGATATTTGGCGATTAATTGGTTACAACACTAAAATTAAAACATAATCGACTAAGAACGTAACTGATTGTGAGACGTTTCATGGTGATAAAAATTTGCCTTTTATTTTGGAATTCAAGTAAAATAATACTTGAAATGTTGTCTGTCATATTAAATAACGCGATGATAAAAATTTACGGTTTTATTTTAATACAATATGGTAATAATTTTTATATGTTTACGGTTTCGTTTATTTCATTTAAAGCTACATTCTATGGTCATTTCTAGCTGTCAACACAGAACACAGCACTTAAGAAGACTGTCAAAACGATATAATCAGAAAAAAGCGCGGGAACTGTCGAAACGTTAGGCGGCAATTTTTAAATTGAAAATTGTAAAATGGTTTTAAACTAGTTTCTGGCGTCTTAATCGTTGTTTATTAGATGAAAATGGGTGGGCGAAAGCGTAGGAAGAGAAAGAAAGCTGGTGAGAAGGAGGATGGCACTGATAGCGGTGACTCCGAGTCGAGCCCAAGTGATGACCAAAAGGAAGATGGAGAAATGAACTTGGACAAGTATACTACGCCGTACAGGGTAACTGATTACACTCGCAGGTACCCCGAGGATACTTCAAACGGTATGGAATATATTGTTTTTGTAGAAAGCTCTGTAGAAAAGCCGATAGGTAGCAGGGACATGATCTCGCTCAATAACTGCCTCACAAGATTTATCAAAGGGATCAAATATCTGAAGAAAATTACGAAGTCCAAGATGGGAGTTGTCTTTGACAAACCTAACTTGGCTAACACTTTTATGGATAATACCACCCTTCTAAAGGACTATTCTTTGAAAGCTTCAATACCGGCGGCGTCAACTGAGGTCACTGGGGTTGTCCGAATTCTGACAGATATGACCAGTGCTGCCAATAAAAATTTCTCGATTCCCCGCTCCAGTGTTGCCCATTCCCCGATATTCCCCGCTTGTAGCGATTCATTCCCCACTAATTCCCCGAAATTATATTTTTGGAATAAAAACACTGTTTTATGCAACATTTGTTTAATATACTACTGAAACTTTTATAAAATACTTTACCTTATAACAAAACCAACTATTACATCTACAGACTACATCTATACAATTCAAAACAAAGTAAGGGCCACGTGGCTTATTTAAATTTAGTGCAGGTACAAAAACAGATATTTTTAGTAAAATATTTAGTGGCCCTTATTTTATTTGGAAAAGTATATTATTTTTGCCATATTCTCGCAGTAATCATATTTCGATCAGGTTCAAATTTTAAAAGATTCCCCGCTTTATCTATACATTGTTTGGTATGCATTAAAGCAGCAATAGTGTCATTGTTGAGACTCCCACGGTGTTGTGTTTTGATGATACTTAAGTTGTAAAAACCCTCTCCACAGACGCGTTTGAAAAAGGTAATGTCAGGAGGAGACCTTTTCCAATTTTTTAAACAAAGACATACCAGCCGTATTCTTTAGATTAAAAACTTTAGGCCAGTACTCATCGGTTGGCAGTGATTTTAACCCTAAGCTCTTAAATTCCAGCAGCGCATGTGCTCGCCATTCGTTGTCAACATTTTGTAGATCAACATATTTTTTTTAAATAGGGAGTCTTTTGAAACCTCCACTTAAAGATTTAATGTTGAATGCCTGTAGAAATTAATTCAAACAAAGGATCGCTGAAGTCGAACCTTTTTACAATGTCTGCCGCTAGTTAAATATAAAAAGCTAAACAGGATTTATAAAATGCATCCATATCAGTATTGGAAATAGTTTGATACTTGCATAAATTGTTAATACTTTCATTTGCTGTCTTACCAAGATATATTTCTCGCAATGACAAGAAATTACTGGAATCTTGGAATCGTCGAGCTGTACAAATATTTTTAGCCCACCGAAAAAAATTGGCCTGGATTCCCCGAAATTCCCCGATTTTTCTCATTCCCCGCGCTCTCCCCGCGCTAACCCTCAATTCCCCGCAAATCGGGGATTTTCCCCGGAATTGGCAGCGCTGGATATGACTAACAAAAAGTATATTTCAATTTCAGGCTCTTGTCCCGTAAAACAAAAAAAAATTCAGGAAATTAAAAATAAAGCCTGCCCCTCTCCTTTTGCCAGTCTTTTTGATGACAAAAGCTTCCCAGCCCTTGCAAAAAAAGACAGTTCCAAAAAAGATTTTGTGAACCATTTATTAGGTGATCAAATTTTTTTTAACTTATTAACGGAAAGCATAATCAAGGTAATTACACTTAATAAAACTAATAATAAAAGTATCTCCTCGAAAACAGTCAGTGATGTTTTACATGAAACATTTCAGAAAAAATCTTTAACTCCCTCATCTTCACTGAACAATTAAAAATAGTAAAGGATGTTTTTTTTTAGAGGTATAGAACTTTGAAATGGAATAAAACAAAGATGATTTTTTTTTATTGATATGAAATTTATTTTATTCGAAAGACAATCTTCTGGCATTATAATTTAAATATGACTTCTGGCATATGTCCGCCACGGCTGGCTCGGACGAAGTCTAATCTGGAGGTCCAGTTTTCGATGACTTTTTCCAAGATTTGTGGCTTTATATCGGCAATAACTCGCCGAGTGTTGTCCTCCAAGTGGTCAATCGTTTCGGGCTTTTCGGCGTAGACTTTTTTCGTTCATCAATTGAACAACCATGATGTGCAGGAGTTGTGGTTTCAACAAGACGGCGCAACATGTCACACAGCTCGTGCCATAATTAATTTATTGAAGGAAACGTTTGGTAACCGCATAGTTTCACGTTTCGGACCCGTGAATTGTCCTCCAAGATCGTGCGATTTAACGCCACTTGACTATTTTCTGTGGGGATATGTGAAGTCGCAAGTCTACGCCGATAAGCCCGAAACGATTGACCACTTGCAGGACAACATTCGGCGAGTTATTGCCGATATACGGCCACAAATGTTGGAAAAACTCATCGAAAATTGGACTTCCAGATTAGACTACGTCCGAGCCAGCCGTGGCGGACATATGCCAGAAGTCATATTTAAATTATAATGCCAGAAGATTGTCTTTCGAATAAAATAAATTTCATATCAATAAAAAAAATCATCTTTGTTTTATTCCATTTCAAAGTTCTATACCTCTAAAAAAAACACACGTTACAATGGAATGCTCAAAGTCTTTTGAGCAACAAACATATTTTAACTCAGTTTTTGTATGATAATGAAATTCATGTAGCTCTTTTATCAGAAACTTGGTTAAAACCGCATAACCGATTAAAAATTAGACATTATTCTGTCTTAAGAAATGATTGCGGTAATACTCATAATGGAGTAGCTATTTTAATACGTAAAAGTTTAAATTTTAAACTTTTTGACACTTACTTCGATAATTCTTTACAAAATATTGCTATAGAACTAAATTTTAATAACAAGATATTACATTTAGTAAGTATGTACATTCCTGGGAATTGTTCTCCTAGGTTTAACAAAAATAGATTTGATATCTTAATAAAAAGTATACCTAAACCTTTCATAATAGCTGGTGACTTTAATGCACATAACCCAACTTGGGGCAGCAGTACAACCGATCCTAGAGGTAGTAGTATTTTGAGTATTACAGAGGATAACGATCTGGTTACATCATGTCCCGTAAGTCTACCTACTAGAGCTTTGAATGTTCCAAGGTCTGACCTAACAATACAACTCAAGGACGCCATGAAGAAAGAATGGATGCATCACTGGCAAGAAATAGTAACCCTCAAAGGAAAATGGTATTACGAAATCAACAAGGAAATATCTCAACCTTGGTTTGTCAAAGGAGCTGAATTTATGTTCCGAAAATTTTATACCACAATCTTCCGGCTCAGATTTGGTCATGGACGCTTCAATGCTCATTTTTAAAAAGACTGAATATAATTTCTTCGGATGAGTGTGATCAATGCAACACAGCTTCTACACAATGTCTTCACCACATTTTTTACGAATGTCCGGCTTTTGCCGTTCAAAGGATACTTTTGGCTGATCAACTGTTAAATATTTTCGAAGAAGACCTGAACGTCCCGCGCTCGTTTCAGGAATTATTAAAAAACCCAGCAACCTTTATTCCTATTTATAAATATGTGGAGTCCACAATTGGCGAAATTTGATTATGACATGGCTTAATACCCTTACCGGATAAGACATACACGATCTAATGACTTGCCAAAACTGCCTATACCCGGATTTTACGTAAATAACCAGTTTGAAAAGACATCGAAGACTTGGCCTAGTTGCCTTACACTGAAAAGACATTTATAGATTTGGCCTAGTTGGCCATAATGAAAAGACATTGAAGACTTGGCTAAGTTGCCTTACACTGAAAAGACATTAAAGACTTGGCCTAGTTGCCCTTATTGTAAAGACATTGAAGACTTGGTAATATATGAAGACACCGATTGAAAAAAACCATGGAAAACTACTAACTTATGACAAGGCTGTATGGTCCAAAACCTTTGCCTGCCTGACAAGGCGAATAAACCCAAAAAAAAAACGATATAATCATCTGAGATTGTGGTACAAATAGATTTCAAGCTATGATTTTCTTTTTCTCGATTTCCCCATGAATGTTTCTCGAAAATTTGTTGCTGCTCTCATCAGTGGATTTTCCAAGAATTTCATACGTCCTATATCTGCAAGTAAGTTATATTTGATATCTTTACATTTAGAATTAGGTTATGTTGAAATAAAACGGGCCACATTCAGAATATTTCGGGCATTGATTTAAAATTTCGGGCTTCTTAATTTTTGGTTGAGGTATAGATTAGGGGGCACTATGGGAAAAAAGTTGAAATGATTATTTTTGTTACTGCTAATAGCAATATTTTATGACCACCCAGAAATCCTTCTCTTCAGTGGTACCTAACCCCATATCGACACTGACCATAACTTCCTATTTAAAATTGCATGCAAATATTTACACAGGAACTTGTACTTAAGTAAAAGATTTTTATAAGTACCTAGCCTCTGTTTTGTGTCTGCTTAATCATAGTATAATCAACAACCTTAATGTATTCACTAGACAAGGCGTTCCGTACTGGAACATTGCCCTATAAAGCTTGGTCAATTGATTACAACTCATCTAGTCACTTGCAAGCGAGTGAGAAGTGGATGCCTCCTCAGATAACGCCACAATGCTTAAGGTGACAAGATATGACTTGTTTTGTGAAAGAATAACCATGCAAATATAAAAAAGGACTAAAATAGTCTGTTCATATTTATTTTGGGTAAATTACTAATTCGTTTTGTATTTATTTTCCAATAAAACAGTATGCCATCAAAAACAAAGACTTGGTTTTTTTTACAAGTTTTGTTTTTGATGGCATACTTTTACCCCAGTGGCATGTTTCTTAACCTGTGGTTGTAGCTAAATAAAAATTAGCTACTTAGGTAGATATAATTAGTTTCCAATTGTGTCCGAAAAAGAAAATTAGTGCATCGAGAGGTTTCAGAGTTATTCAAGATGCCGCTGGGGTAACATTTAGCCAATTGCTGTATCTCTTAAACGGTATGACGTGTTTAATAACGTCTCATATTTATATAAAAGCATATAAATTAATTATTAGTCAAACCATTTTTATGTATCTGTACCAATCAAAATTCAATTATAGAACTACCAATTTAAGAAGGTTGAAGGTCGAATTTGGTTGGTTAGTTGGTTAATTGTGTGATTTGCTTTCCTGTTGTTTTTACCTCATGTTTCAGTAGTTAGGAGGTTTTTTCAGCTGAAATTTCAAGGATAAATAAAGTATATTAGTAGAATCAAATATACCGTCACTAAATAATAATTCGTGTATTGAAGCATTACATTAAGAGTAGCCAGATTTTAATAAAAGTGGAATAACTCTGTAAGGAGTTGAGATAGAAACATCTAATTTCACAAGTTGCTTTGAATTGATAAAAGGTACAACCCACCATAATTGGGAAGTTTCTAGGTATTCTCATTGAAGCTCAAGGGCCGATTTTAGGGTTTTCGAAAAAAATTATAATTATATATAATTATAGAAAAAATAAATTTGCACAAATTAGGAACTAATTAAGACGCACCTCAGTAAAAAAAATCGTAGTTTTATGTCATACCGTTTAAGAGATACAGCAATTGGCTAAACATTACCCCAGCGGCATCTTGAATAACTCTGAAACCTCTGGACGCACAAATTTTTTTTTTGGCACAATTGGACACTAATTATATCTACCTAAGAAGCTAGTTTGTACTTAGCTACGACCACAGGAAAAAACATGTCGCTAGGGTAACGTTATCTTTGGATCGGCTGGAAGCACAATTTTTTCATTTCGGGCACAATTACATGAGATGACGCTCTAATTATCTGTCAAGCTGAAATCCTGAAAAGCACTAACATGCCGCTGGCGTAACACACACATTTTTCAACAATATTGTAATAAATGATTGATAAAAGATTTAATGTTTTATTTCGCCCGCTTATTCACCTTTTCGTCCATTTTGCACGGTTATTCCCTGGCCGCGTTCAGTTTAATTGTCAGAAGACCCCTGCCTTACACTCATTTCATTTCATTTCATTTATTTATTTCATTAGCAATATACATCACATTTGAAAGTACTTAGTAACTAACTTAACTAAAGTTTACATACAATTGTTTTATTTTTAAAATCATGTTCAAAATAATCTAATGAAATTTTTGTTAATTTTTTCATAATTACAATTCATATTCAATTCTTAACTTAATTTAAAAAATATGTCAAATCTACAGTTAAAAAATACGTCAAATCCACAACTTAAATAAAAAAAAACATGACTACAATTTAAAAATATGTCATATCTACAAATCATCAATGTCATACAAACACTTTTTCAGTAAAAATTGCTTCAATTTACGTTTAAATGGGCTATGGCTTGAGAGACCCTTAAATTCTATAGGCAATTTGTTGAATAAAACAACCGATTGGTAACGTGTGCAGTGTTTTGATATTTTTAGTTTAGGATGGAAGTTGTTTATTAAATCCTTGCCCCTAGGGTAAGCGTAATATCCTGTTCATCCTTCGTTTCAAATTTGTTTAAATTCTTAAAATGGTCAGTGAGAAGAACAAATATATACAATATGAGGAACTAAAAATGGTTTATTACGCTTTAGTGGAATCTAAACTTAGGTATAGTATTACATTTTGGGGCAACAGTTACAATATAAAGAAGGCCTTTGTTATCCAAAAAAAAATTCCGACTTCATCTCTCAAACTTCTAATTGCATAACAAGCAGAACTTATGGATCCTTTAATAGCATGTAATTCACATTTCCAGTTTAATAATGAGTCAATATGAATCCCTAAAAACTTAACATGTTCTACCAGATAAATTTTTTCACCATTCATTCTTAAATAAATTAAGTCTTTGTTGCCAGCTGTGGTTCTGAACAAAATGGCTTTGGTTTTACCAGCATTCACTAATAATTCATTTGTACTAAACCATGTTTCGAAAGCATTAAGAGTGAGATTAGCTTTGATATTTAAGTCGTCTAAGTTTGGGGAAGATATTATAGCATTTGTGTCGTCAGCAAATATAACTAGTTGTATGTCCGACACGACCTTTGTGACATAATTTACTAAATCATTTCTAAATAGAATGAAAAGTATGGGTCCTAAAATTTAACCCTGTGGAACCCCCCTGCATAACTTAACTAAATGCGATTTTACTACTTGCTCTTTCTGCCTTTCTATTGTTTTGATTTCAACAAACTGGTTCCTGTTTTGCAAATATGATTTGAAAAGTTGGAGAATGTTTCCTCTAGCACCGTAGTGTTCTAATTTAACTAGTAAAATATCGGGGTCAACCATATCAAAAGTGGAGCTCAGATCCAAGAACAAACCAACGACTTTTTGTTTTCTATTTATCTTCTGCATAACGTCGTCAATTAGTGCATCAATTGCATCTGACGTTCCTACACCTCGTTGATAGCCATATTGTCTGGGATTAATTACTTCATTTGAATATAAATGCACCATTGGCCAGTCTTTAATCAGTTTTTCAAATATTTTTTTTTTATATAACAGGTAATATCGAAATAGGGCGATACATATGCGGATCCGTTTTTGTGCCTTTTTTTCAATATAGGTATAACTTTGGCTATTTTCAGTTGATCTGGAAAGATGCCGGATTCTAGACAAGCGTTAAAAAAGCTAGACAGTGGTCCTGCCAAGAGATCTATATTGTTTTTTATTACAGTAACTGGAATTTCGTCAAAACCTCAAGATTTTTTCGTTTCTATTCCCTTGACGATTTTAGTGATTTCTAATGGAGTTGTAGAGCGAAAATTCATATTGTTGTTGACTCTTTCCGTATTTTCCGCTAATAATTTTGCTGCTAAATTGATATTTTTGTTGGAGGGTGCAGGTTTGTGATCAAAGGTATAAGAAAAAATGTTAGCTATATCAATTGGATTTCGAATTATGTCATCGTTAACCTTAAGTAGAAGTTTTTCTCTAAGACGTCCGCTTGATTTGTTTCTGTGCTTGTTCACAACCTTCCATATGCACTTAGAGGAATCTTTTGCCTTTGTTATTTCCGTACGAACTGTTGCCTTTTTAGCTTGTCGAACAATTTTCTTAAAGAGTAGTAGAGTTTTCTGACAGTAGGGTAGCAAATACAAATTCTACGCGTGCAAAAGAGATGTCAAGATAAGCGAGCGTGATCCGACGATCAAGCGGATCAAAGCCCTGATTTTGGCATAAGTTACAGACCAATTTCGCTACTTCCGTCGTTATCTAAGTATTGAAAGTCTGAATCAATAAAGATAATTATTTTATTTAGAAAAGAAGCCTGTCCATTTGCTAATTTTCCAGTCTCAAGTCCAAGTCAGTGTCAAATATAAAGTTATGGTCGTTTTGTGGCCAGCCGCGAAGGAGTCCGTAACATCCCGGCCCCCAGTATTGCAAGTCAATACTCTAGTTCAGAGCGGACGTCCAGTTTACAGAGCTTCGCCACTGACCGTCGGTATTGTCCCAGTCTTGTCTTAACGTCAGCTACGCGCACTCCACCGTCAGGTTCTTCATATACTTTGGTCACTATACCCCGAAGCCAAAGGCCACGAGGTGCCTGCTCATCGACGATTACGACAATGTCGTCAACTTTTAAGGGCTGGACAGCGCCGAACCACTTAGTTCGTTTAGTGAGCGTTGGTAAATATTCTTTTAGCCATCGCTTCCACGTAAGGTCAGCTAAGCGTTGTGATTCTCTCCAGTTTCGTCGGAGCATATCCCCGTCGCTAAATGACCCAATGAGTAACAATGGTCGTTGATTGTAGCTTGTCATGTCATTGTCTTTTACAAAGTCCGATAGATAAGGAAAATTATTTACAAGTTTAGAAATATTTACAGTATGCATAGGAAGAGATAAATTATTTACAGACCTAACATTTTTTAAATTAAAAACCTCATTGTTATTTTGTCCTCGAATGGAGAACGATACGACCTTCGAGCTCGTTTCGTTTGTCGTCATGCCGGTGGCGCCACGTAGTTGCAGAGTGGTGCTCGGGCCGGTGATACCGGCGCGCTGCAGGAGAGACTCATCAACGAGAGATAAGGCAGCGCCTTCATCAAGCAGGGCTAGTGTCTCGACGTCTCCTTGAGGTCCAGAAATCACGACGGGAGCAACTTTAAGAAGTATCGTCGCGGTCGAATTTTCGCAGTGATGAACTGGAGCTGGTATGCATACGCCACTTGATGTCTGATCTCCCGTTGTCTGGTCAGAACCGTGGAGCGGAGCGGCGTGTAGCAGGGGATGATGGATTCTATCACATTGTGGCTCTGTACATTTTTGCTTTCTTCTACATCCTTTTAGTTGATGTTTCGAGGAAAGGCATGAGAAGCATAGCTTGTTCGTCGTTATAAGCTTCCAACGATCGTCAATAGAAAGCCGTTTGAAGTCAGCGCAGTCCTTCAAGTCATGATGACTATTACATATGATGCTTGCTCTTTTCTTCGTAGCTATAGTCGTGGTCATGGCTAGTATCGGCTTCCGTTCGAACTTGGAATGATGTTTTCGTTCATTGTCTGTAGATGGTGATGGTGCGACATGTGTGGCGGCTCGTGCGACCATCATCAACCAATCAGATAAACTGTCTAGTGTAACGATTTTGATCCCTCTATTTTCAAGGTGAAAACTCCATTGATACTTTAAATTTGATGGTAGTTTACTGATGATCTCTCGAATTAAGGTTGGATTTGTAAGATGTCCAACCTCATTTTTCATTGTCATAGTCGCTACAACGTTTTGCACTATGGTTGCGAAGTCTATTAGGTGGTTGATGTCATCGTGACGTATGTTACGAGTGTCACGGATTTTTGTCAACATAACCTCGATCAAGTAATCAGGTCGACCGAACCTCAATTTTAGTGTTCCTATGATTTTGTTTAGGTTTGTCGCACTCACCAAAAGAGCGAATACGGAGTCTCGAGCACGTCCTTTGAGGCACTTCGATAATCTAGCGATGTTCTCGTCGTCACTGTACTGGCATAATCTAGTCGTAGATACGAATTGACTGTAAAACATGGGCCACTCCTCCGGGTCCCCAGAAAAAGGTGGAAGGTCTTTGACTGATTGTTGTCTTGCTAGAAACTTGCTGATATCGTCTTGTCCTGGCTGTCGAATAGATGAACTCGTATTTTCAATCGGCGTGGCCGAGATGCCGCAGCACGGTTGAGCTGTAGCAGCTGTCGTAGTCTCCGCAGCATTAGCGGCAGGGGTGATCTTATTCTGATTCTGGTTTTCATATCTGTCTTGTCTGTTACGACTCACGAGTGATGTTGATGAGGTTCGAGATGAGACACGAGATGAGGCTCGGCTGCGCCGCTCGTCAGCTTTGATGGCGGCTGTCTGTATCTCAAGCTTTTTATTTATCAGGTCTTGTTTAATTTGTGCCATTTGTTCGGCAGCTTCTATCTGCAGGTCAACTAGTCGTCGACGTCGTATTGTTGATGCAGTTGAAGCTGCAGATAATGTTATCAGGTCGGATGGTGACGGTGATAGGTCTCGGTCTCTGTCGGAGACGCGCTCAGGTTCGAGGGTCGTGTCGGGAATCTCCCTCGAAGGGTCGGCGAGTGGTTGGTCATCGTCATTATTGAACTTCCTCTGTATCTCCATATTTTATTTGTTTTTAGTCTCGAAGGACCACTTTATTGAAAGTCTGAATCAATAAAGATAATTATTTTATTTAGAAAAGAAGCCTGTCCATTTGCTAATTTTCCAGTCTCAAGTCCAAGTCAGTGTCAAATATAAAGTTATGGTCGTTTTGTGGCCAGCCGCGAAGGAGTCCGTAACACTAAGATTTTGGAAAAAATTGTAAACCGAAGATTAATAATGTACTTAGAGTCAAAAAAATTACTCTCCAACAATTAATTCGAGTTTAGGACAAAACTATCTACGGAGGATGCTGTTAAAAAATTAACGGAATTTGTCATTGCACAACTTGACACAGAGGAAAGATGTTTGGGCATTTTCCTAGATTTAGCAAAAGCATTTGACACAGTCTCCATCCCCATACTTCTAAGCAAAATTAGAGAGCATGGGCATCCGTGGCTTACCACTATTATGGTTTATATAGACGACACAGTATTATTATTTCACGGCAAGACCTAGGCACTTAGCATAGTAGACCATATCGAGCTCGATATACACTGCCTGTCCCTCTCTAAGTAGATCAACAGAGTTAGACAGAGCACTGTATCACGCGCTATCGAGCTCGATATGATTTGCTATGCTAGACTAGCTGGGAAGCCGTGGAAAAATATGGAAACCGGGGTCTTCTTGATGTTAGTACATGGGTACAAAATAACCTACTAACAGTCAATGTCAATAATACCAAGTACATAACCTTTTCGATTACCTCTAAGACACAACCTACTCATAATCCTAATATTAAATTGCATACTTGCCACATGTTGTATAACTGTAACTGCGTTGCTCTAGAACGTCAGTGTTCAATAGAGTATCTTGGTGTCATCCTTGACCAAAACCTTTCATGGTCCGAACACATTACGACACTTTCTTCACGAACACGTAAGCTCATCCCAATCTTTAAGCGCCTCCGGAATGTTGCCAATAAAAAAACCTTGATGATGGTATACCACACTCTGGCTCAATCAATACTGTCCCACTGTATAACTGCCTGGGATGCAACAGCCCAGACACACTTTCCTCCCCTTGAGCGTGCACAACGCGCTCTACTCAAGGTGATGAAGTTTAAACCAAGGCGATATCCCATGAAAGAACTCTATCGCGAAAGTGCAGTTTTGACTGTGAGACAATTATATATAAAAGCAATACAATAACGCTGACTATGACAAAATTAAAATTAAATTAGGATCAAAACGCAGACAAGATCGTATCTTCGACACACCTTTGACTCGAACCAGTTTTGCCCAAAACTGTGCTAGTTTTTTGGCTCCATTTACTTACAATAAATTGAGCAAGGATCTCATGATAATCCACTCAAATCGAAAAAAATGCTCACAAATGGTTAATGATCATCTACTCAATTTTAATTACGATCAAACTGAGGACCCGTTGAAAGTTAAAACATAATAGGTATTTAGACATTCTTTTTAATTCTCTCCATGGAACGAAAAGGACTAACATAACTTCTACACACATCCTTACATACTGATCTCTCACACACTCACAATACACACACCCTAACACACGCTCATATTTAATTAAGGTTAGGCCATGGTATAAGTAACAAATAGTATTCTATCTCCATACAAGCGGGCCGAAACGAACCACCGCACAGTGGGCTGACATCGAATTTTCGTGGAATTAGCGACGAAAAAAAAACAACTTCACTTTTCAGATTTTTTGTTGATGCTAGCGTATTCTACTAATTACACAATGATTTAATTATTATGACTTTTCTTTCTAATATTGTTATCTTAGCCAATAAACTACTTTGTTTATTTTTTTGTATGGAGAAAAATACATTTGGTCAGTTTATTCAAAAGTGTCAAAAAGTCTTAACATATGGATTGAAGATTCTAGTATCACCATACCCAAGGAGTGGCCTCGCAAATGCTCGCAATCGTGGCAATTTACAGCTGGCTCCATACATTTTGTTTGGTAACATAAGTTCGTCGCAGACATTTTTGGCGATTTCTAGAAAATTTATTATTTGTTCTATTCCACACCACCTAGGAGTATTCAACCTCCTAGATGGTGTGGAATAGAGTAAATAGAAAATTTTCTAGAAATTTCCAAAATTGTCTCAAATATTTTTCCAGCACAGCATGGGCCAACAAAGTATTCCGTATCCTGTCATGTTTCAGTAATTCAAATGCTTTGAACTAATCTACAAATCCAATGAAGTATGTTAATTTGTACCCCTAATCCAAGGGCCACGGGCAACGACGACGCTCCAAGCGAATTTGCTCTGCGCTGCATGCGTCGGCCGGCACCAAGCTCAAACAATTTTGTATTGTATATTTGATGAGCTTGATGCCGATGCTTGCGGTGCAGAGCGAGTTTGCTTGGAGCCGTCGCGTCGTTGCTCGTGGCCCTCGCATTAGACTTCTTCATTAATATGATCAATGGTTGAGAATCCAGCATGTTCCTTTGGTTGTGGTTCAGTTTAATAAACTGCTGATATAATTCAGTATAACTTTAGAGAAGGTTTTGTAAATATTTGATGTCAAGACCCTATTACTAAGCCTCCGCTGTCTGTCTGTCCATCTGTCTCAGGGGTCTTCTACAGCTTTAACTGTAATAGGTAGCCAGTTATTTTTTTTACAAAATACGTGTTATTGTGGCCTGTACCACGAAAAATAAAGAAAAAAAAATAACCCAATGTGGTCTCCATACAATAGACTTCATGTTAACCATATCACCTGAGATGGCTTGTTTTACTATCTTGTCAGTCTTTTTATACCGAGGTTCATTGGTAAGATGATAGATGGTGCTAAGAGTAGCTTGTCAACCTTTTTGTACTATAATGTTTTTAGGGTTCCGTACCCGTAATATGTGGTGGGAACCCTTTGTGCGCGAGTCCAACTCGCACATGGCCAATTTTTTTTAATAACAGAACTATTGTAGCTTCGGGATGTCCTCCCTTCCAAGTATAATAATAATTATTCAACAATAATCTCATCTCAGTGTTCTAACACTTCAGGTATACCAGTACAAAGTAATATCACCATGAATGGAATAATAAAGGACGGGGCAAAGCGCATAGTCTGGGTCGATCTTGAGATGACTGGCTTAGACATTGAAACTGACCACATCATGGAGATAGCCTGCCTGGTGACTGACGCTGAACTGAATGTGCTAGCGACGGGACCGAACATTATTATACATCTACCAGATGACGTCCTGAACAGCATGCATCCCTGGTGCATCAAGCAACATGGTGAGGTGAGCATTTCATAATAAATAACTTTTTCAGTGCAAGTGCTCGTAAAGTTCTGTTTTATATGCGTCTAATCTGCTGTCAACTTTACCGGACGAGTATTTTTTACTGTTTTGTTTATTTTTTTAGTTTTGTTCCCCTACGTAGTGAGAAGGCAAATGGATCTAAGCTTAGCTCATACAGCCACGTCTGATATGTTTTATTTTTTCAATTTATCGAAAACAGTTGCCAGTCTTATCTTGTGTACCATAGATAGACTTGACAGAAATGAGCTGCCCCCTGATTCTGTATCGTCAACTCAACTTGCATATCCGAGTAGATCTCGTCGAGTCCTTTTAAAAAAATAGAAGGAAGAATAGAAAATGGATAGAAGGCAGGTCTAGCTTCAACCGTTTAGGAGATATGAGCCGGAAAAGATTTGACACTTGAAAACAAAAGACAATTTTTTTTGGACCCCTGGGGTCCAAGTTTGAGGGTTCAAAGACCAACCGTACCGGAGATATGGGCTGAAAAAGATTTGACACTTGAAAAAGAAAAACAATTTTTTTTGGCCCCCGGGGTCCAAGTTTGGGGGTTTCAAGACCAAGCATTCCGGAGATATGTCCAAAAAGAATTTTTTTTCGTCCCTAGGAACGAATTTTTTTCAAAATTTTAAAAACTCCTTTTAGGCAGAATGTTTTCGAAGCAAAGTAGCTCTAAGTGGTGTCCAGTGAAGTCCGTGATATAAACCATATCCATTTCGCATTGTTTGTATACATCATCCATGAAACGAGCGATTCGTGAATGTCCTGAGTGCCGTGATCACGATTCACGAAGACTCACTCATACACGAACCATTCTCGCATGCGACCATGCACGGCCGTGATTTGCCGTGAGTCGTGAATAAAATCGTTCACGAGTGACATCTCTGCCTGAAATTACTTCACAATTCGTAAATAGTTCAATATCCATTAAAGGTTAGCGGGGCTATTATGTAGCTCAGTTTCGGTTGCTAGCTATAGTTGCTATTCACCAAAAACATATTATTATAAAAAATGAACTTCCAAAATAACCTTTAATGGGTATTGAACTATTTACGAATTGTGAAGTCATTTCAAGTGCAAACTTATCCTTAGATAAGCGGATATGTATGTTTTAGACGATAGCCACTTGGTTTGGCAACTGAGTTTACGATACAGAATCAGGGGGCTGGTTTCAGTTTGATGTGTTCGTAGGCTGCGTTCAATTTGATGAAATGAAAACTGTTTAGACGACATTTTGAGTAGGTAGTAACTTAACAAATTTAAAATTCTGATGAAACTTAATGATGAAAGTAACAATGGCTAGACAATATAACACAGTTTATTAATATGTAACGAATTTACAAATATTTAGGGCAATGGACACTACGCGGTAACAAAGAGAAGAGAGCAAATCTGTGTAGACAGTGTTGCCAGGCGTTGCATTCACACCTCAGAACAATAGTTCTTATTCTATGATTCACACCAACACTTAATCAACCAATTCGAGCCGGATTTTCACTTTTTAATTTCTTTTGATAATATATAGGTAACAACTACTCTATGGGTAACAAGAAGGATACTGGAAACCGCTTGTCGCTCGTGTTTCAAATCGTTCCTCGTAAGCTATTAAGCTAATAGATAAATAAACTATAAATAGATGTAATGCCTAAATCCGCCCATTCGATTAATCTTGCTAAGAAGAAGGGCAAGAAACTTAGCAAGATCATGTCTTTTTTATCAGTATTTTTTTTCTGAATATGGCTTAATTCTATTACAGTTTTTTAACTTATATAAAATAATACTAAACAATATATTATAAAAGGATAAAAATATAAAAGACGGAGAAGGAAATTGTGTCATGAGAAAAAGAAATATAATATCTTAGTCTACCTATCTAATGAGGTAGTAAGTTAAAATACTAAGCAAAACATCATCCACCTGTCTCATATAGTTTATCACTTTTTTATAGTCAGATTATCAACTAATAAATGCTAAGTTTAAGTTATAAAATGTTCATGTCAATATGTAAAAAGATATGTCAAAATGATAATAAAAAAACAATATAAAAATATTAGTCTACATAAAAATAAACGATTTGAAAAACACAAATCAGTTAGAAAATAATAGAACAGTAGTATCAATCAATATTCTCATGGCACCAAGCGTCACTATCATCCAAATAGTCATTGATTTTATAATATGCTTTTCTCAAGAGTCCCTGCTTAATATATAATTTAAACTTATTTTCTGAAAAACTAAGGACCTCCACTCCTTAGTTACTCGCTTTAGGATGGGGCTTTATTGTTTATCATCAACATCTATTGCTATCGATTTCAAATGTATCTTGATTGGCTAAAAATGATGTGTGATGCTGATGACATTTCTAGTCAATCACGATACATAGATACCAGTAATGAAGGGTGAACATTTTAAAAAGGGAAGCCGGCCATCGCCTTACTCAGAAAAGTAAACATTTTTTTTTTGTAGTTTGCAACTCCCTTTCAGCCAAGTGCATTTGTCGTATTGAGATTAATGGAAATGTTTGACAAAGCGAAGAGCACGGGATAAAGAAATGTAGTATGGATGCCATTTTCTAAACAAGCCGATAGGAATCGTATTATATGGACCCTTCGCCACTGATAGATACATAGATGTCGTTCAGAAAAAATAAAGACCCTACGATAGTAAAAAGAAACTTGGAAACGGCAGCGAACGAAATCATTCACTGGGAAACGATCAGTAAACAAAAACAAAACATAGAAGAAGCATCTCTAACAAGGTGCAATTTGAAAATGGTTTCAGACACTCAAAAGGGCAAAAGGCTCATGTTGGTTCGTACTGTGTGTCAAGCGACACTGGGCCAGCTATTATGATTGGCCGTCTCATAGAAACAGTGAAAGGGGGCATCCATTAATACGTGTGGCGTTTAGGGGGGGAGGGGGTCAAGCCGATTATTACCCAATCTCATGTGGGAGAGAGGGGGGGATCCTGGCAATTATCACGTGATTTTTTTTCGCGAGAAATGGCGTAAAATTGCGAGAAAACTGGGTTGAATTGAGCAAAACGTGTTTCTGTATTAAAATATGACTAAATTCTACACAATGAGAACGCCACAAAGTAGTCTTGAAAAAATAATTAAACAAATCGTATTTTGTTATTAAATACCGGCTTTAACACTCACGTATTATTATTGTTGACTATATGCCAACAGTTTCACCGAGACAATTTCGGCATTCTCAAGACGAGTGTCGTTCTTAGCACGACGACCCGACGTTCCGCGACGTTGTCACACGGCCGCTGTTAGTTAACTATCATTGTTTAAGGTATTTAATAACAATTTAGAATTACAGTTCACGTGAGTTTTTAATAAATCGTATTTTTTTATAAATCCAACTCAATAAAGCATAGATTAACGTATTTACACTGAAAATACGCATTTTGAACAATGTCACGTGTGAGATTAGAAGGAGGGGGGAAGGGGGTCGAGCCAAATCTCACGATATCTCACTAAGGGCGGAGGGGGGGTCCAAAAATCGACAAAATCACCTCACATAATTAAAGGACGCCCCCAAAGTTATTAAAGCCGTCACCATACTAAACTGTGTTCAGTACGTTTTTGTGGTTTCATTTTTCATTTCCTTTTGCAAATTATTAGTTAGTTCATTAATTGCAATTAAATATCATATGAAGGAGTCTAGCTCCAATGCAGAGTGCGCACTTAGAATCAATAACCACCATATAGTATAATCAAGTATATTTATGAAGAAAACGTAAACAATGGACTGGTAAAATTCAGCGTAAAATATTAATGACTACAAAACCCCAATATTTAATTATTGTGTTTTTTTACAGAGTGGTTTGACAGAGGCTAGCCGGAAGTCATCAATATCATTAAAAGAAGCTGAAGACAATGTATTACAGTTTGTCAAAAAACATGTCCCAGAAAACAAATGTCCCTTGGGCGGAAACAGTGTTTCTACGGATAGACTATTTTTACGAAAATACATGCCAAGTTTCGACAGGTATTTGCACTATAGAATAATTGATGTCAGTACGATCAAAGAGTTGGCAAAACGTTGGTATCAAAGTGAATTTTCAAGACAACCGATGAAGAAATTTAAACATAGGACTATGGATGATATATTAGACAGTATAGAAGAGCTGAAATACTACAAAGAAAATATTTTCAAGAATAAAGATGGTGACATTCAGCAGGAAAAATGAGGAGATTACTGATTGGTTGTGATTTGATTTTATAATGATTCTACTTTCAATCAAGAATTATAGAGGCAAAATAATTATGTTGTATTATATACGAATATGTCGTTTTTCGTTTTCAAACGCACAACTTGTGATGGTTTTTCTTATTTTGGAATAAATAAATGTGGTTTATGGCACTACTTCGATGTCAATTTGGCTGTTAAAGTTAGTATTGCAGGATATTAGTATACAATAACACAATTTAACTAGAAAAGACTAATTGTCATTAAAATATGGTCGCGTAATGCTATAAACCATATTTATTTTATAGGTATTATTTATTAAATATTTAAGAAAAAACAATCATGGCATATCTACATACGAGTACAACTGGTTAACTGTGATTTTATAGTCATTTTCTCTTATTTATTGAGTTCACCAACAATTATGAAGTCAAAATAGTTATGTTATATAAAATAATGTTTGATTAATTAAAATAATTACTTAAAACAGAATTATTTTTACACTTTTCGTTTTATTGAAGAAATTTTTGGAGGAATATAAGGTGACTTTAATGTATATATCTAAACTCATACTGGATACTTGATAAGTGATCAGTAACACGGATCGATAACACTTTTTACCAATTTCGCAAAATAAAATCTTGACGTCCCATAGTAATTGACTCGGGGCTGAGCTTGCGTTTGTGAGGAACACGAAAAGAATAGTTTACGAATTTCTCAAAAAGGGTCATCGATCCGTGTTACTGATCACTTACCAAGCACCCAGTATGAGTTTGGCTGTATAAATTAAAGTCACCTTATATAAGGTTCTACAATTCAAAGTGAAAAAAAATTAACAGATGATCTATCCCTAATAGAGAACATACCATAGAAAAAAAATTTTGGCGCGTCCTTTTTTTTGCCTTTCCTTAGAACTTTAGTCAGCTGTTTGCACCACTTTGTACTGGGAAGTGAAAAAATTACATGAGTAAAAAAATTTTTCTTCGCCTGGAATTTGATCAGTTAACGATACATGATCTGCCCTAGGATTATTTTCACTTATTATTGTAGGACCTTATATATGTAAAATGGGTTTATATATTTTCACTCATATGAAAATAAAACTGTACCTACTTATAATAATAATAATAATAATAATAATATACGTTTATTAATCAGACTACAATGTGGTCCAGTTTGGTGAGTAACAATGATCTTAACCTATGTTAGTATTCCTAATCTAAACACAAAATAACATTACAAATTTACCTACTGCTGGGGTGCCGTTCAGATACATATCTGTATTTGACTAACACCCCCGCAAGGTGGCGCATTATGGGTGAGTCGTACCTCCCAGCGATGGTTCTCAGGATTGAGTTGGAGCTGGCCCGCACCCTACAGAGCATCGAGGCTGCTCTCTCCCGCATGATGGCATAAAAGTTATCAGTGGCCAAGGGTGAACATTTCAAAAAAGGAAGCCGGACAAAAAATCGCCTTACTCAGAAAAGCAACCGAGGAACAGATTTTTTTATTCACACATGATGGCAAAAAAAAAATTAGTCCGTCAGTTTGATAGATTATCAGAAAATATTGGACACGTATTTTTTCTTTTTTCAATTAAACAAAAAATGATGAAGATATAGCCCGCTGAAGTTCCGCGTGACGTCACATTTAGGTACAATTTTACTTAGAAGTGACGTCATTTTCCCCCACTCCCAAACTTTGACGCGCTTTATCTCTGTTGTCATTTTTTGTTTGATTGACAAAAGAAAAAATACGTGTCCAATATTTTTTGATAATCTAAATGACGGACTAAATAGAATAATATTTTGTTTACCCTGTCTACAAGCCTCTGTCAGCCAAGTGCATTTGTCGTATTAAGATTTATGGAAATGTTTGACAAAGCGAAGAGTACGGAATAAAGAAATGTAGTAAAGATGCAATTTCCTAAACGAGCCGACGGGAATCGTATTATCCCTTCCCCACTGCTACAAATAATACATTGTAACAACATGCATGATTATATAACAATGCATGCATTATATCGTCTTTGGTGTTTCCAAGTATGGAGCATAGAATTAATGCTAAAACAGTTAACCATAAGGAAATACCTAGTAGTTTATGAGACAAGTCCGGTAAGGAGGAAATACCTAACTTACGAGGACGATTTGAAACTACTACGTTTTTCAATGCATAGTGTGAGTAGCGAACAGTGAAAAACGTTTGTACGAGGAAATCCGCTTTCTAGTTCTAGAGTACCTAACAGAGAGAAGATATCTTCTCAGCTCCCGTTGATTATAGGCGCAATGATAGGTATAATAACCTATAACTTCTTCAGCCGCTGAGACATTTTGAACCGACCTCAAAAAAGGAAGAGGTTCTGAATTCTTATGTAGTTTATTTTTATTGTTAATCGACTTAAGAACAGGAAAGGTCTGTAAGTACGCCATAAGAGAATCGATGCTAATTCAGTCTCAAGTAAGCCTCACCCTCAAGAAATTGATTTTTGGATTGTTTCACTTGCGCTCCTAAACACCACCCTTCGTACGCCTCCACGAAGTAAAGGTTTTGATGATCGGTATAAATAAAAGTCACCTTATAAGGTGTCATTATTTATGCAGCCAAATTCATACTGAAGACTCTGTGAGTGATCAGTGTGAAGGTTAGATGACCTTTTTTGTGAAATTCGTAAATTATTCTTTCCGTGTTCCTTACAAACGCAAGCCCAGCCCCGAATCATCACTATTGGGACATCAACATTTTATGATGTGAAATTAGCAAAGTGTTATCGATCCGTGACACTGATCACTAACCAATATGAATTTGGCTGCATAAATACATTTCACTATACGTCCATCGCGTCCATATGAAAAATATTATTTTATCCTATTTTGCGCTATCCGGAGACGTTCATCGTAAAAGCCACTTTGCAATACGCGCTGATTTGAAACTTATTTAAATTTCGTTCTGTCGATTTTTATACTGACACATATGAGTTGCTGATTTAGCGTAGGCATACGCCTTAAGCATTTATTACCTGGAAAACCCCAAACAATTTGAAATCTTCTCTTGTGCTAGAGGTCTGTACTAGGGTATAAGAACTTGATAAAAGGTGTTATTACCTTGCAAATGAAGCTGTCGACCTTCTGTCTCTCGGTTACAGTTCATCGACGTGCATCAGCTGATGGTTAATAGTGTTGTAACACGAAAAGTTTGTATACTTAGTGAAACAAACTTTCAGGTGGCGTATCTCGTTGTGTGTTTCGATTTTGGGGTAAATACAAATGCCAATAGCAATAGTACTATTCCCTTAGTTACCTCCTTAAATATGGTTACACCTTTCTGTTACACGTTGTATAGAGTAAGTGGGATTTTTAGTATGAAAATACGCTTTAAAAATTATTATTATTTTATTGATTTTTTAATTATGGGGCTTTAGAACTGACAAGTAAGTATTTGGTATGTACTTATTATTTATCACACTAATATTATAAATGCGAAAGTTTGTGTGTGTGTGTATGTTTGTTACTCTTTCACGCTGAAACGGCTGGACGGATTTGAATGAAATTTAGAATTGATGTAGCTTATACCCTAACTTAACACATAGGCTACTTTTTAATAACATATGAATAACACGCGGGCGGAGTCGCGGGCAAAAGCTAGTACTTAACTAAAATGGAAAGACAGACGGACAAAAAAGAGTGTTCCGTTTTTCAGAGCCAATTCGAATCATCCATAAATTGTAACAGGCCCTTTTGTAATTTTTTTCTGAAAATATAGGCTAAATCATGAAAATACATACTGTTCTTTAACTTTCAGGTGGTATTTTTTATAACGAAATAATTTTTTATTAATCAGTTTGGAGAAATGGGAATGTGACGTAATAGTCATACCGTGTAGGCTCAATAGGAAGACGCAAAGAAAGAATTTGAAAAAAATTTGGGGATAAAAACCTGAAGATTGGCTTACAAAAAAAAAACACGTTGGTTTTGATATTACTTTTTTTTCTTGTGGGCAATGGCCTATTTCCTGTAATGCCTAAATGACACGACTATTACATCATCAAAGCTATTTATTCAGTTCCTGAATATTTTCATGTAGTTATATCTTATGTATTTCAAGGAGAAAAAAAATACTTTTATATGACCTTAAAAAAGTCTATTTCTTTCAAAAAAATCGACAATTAGGTGCTGTTGTGGTATTCTGGACCATTCGAATTGAAATATGATATAAGTAGGTAGGTACTCATTACTCATTGACCGCAAAAAACAAAGCCGCAATTACCTGTCTCTGTTATATTATATCCCTCCAGGCGTTCGCCTGTCTGACGTCTAAAACGCCTGTCAGTGGGTAAGTAACCCTATGGAAAAGGCATTATTCAGGGTAGAAAAATATAATTTAGGTACCTCTCAAAGGTAATCATCGCTCTTGGGTAGGTATTCCCAAAGTTCTGGAACTCGGTGAAACATAAATGAGATTTGTTCTTTGGGGACGTTTCGAGGTAAGACGGTGGCGAAATGAAGGAAAAGCCACGTGGTGTTTTCTTGCAAAGTTAGGTATTTATTCCTTAAGTATTCTCTATAAAAGCAAGACGTGTTTTTGATACTAAGATATCAACGTGTGCCGTTGGCGCGGGTGTGAAGTTACTGGCAATTTCGGATTTAGGTACTATGTCCTTTTACCTCTGAATAAGTTATGATATGAGGGTATGGCGAGAAAATGTGCGTATTTGGAGATAAGAAAAAGTATTAAAATACAGATATGATTCTCGCATTCCGTAGATATAATGTACTCGTTAAAATAAAGTACCTAATAAAAATGGAGTGCACATTTCTGTGTAGCTAAATGCATTGGCGTATAACTAGGATTTGTAGCTGGGGGTGCCCGACCCCCGGTTCCAACTTACAGACTGTCAAGTATAAGTTGGCGTTCCATTATTGCCATTGGCGTCCATGGCAATGGAACGCCAACTTATACTTGACAGTCTGTATGAGGAGGGCCGTGCCCCCATGGCCCCTACCTAGTTACGCCTATGGCTAAATTTTACATCAATGGAACCCGATTATCTGAGGGGGGGGGGGGGCAGACGGTACCCCGGGGAGGGCCCTGCCCCCTGGCCCTTTTACACCCTTGAGTTTAATATTTGGAAGGATTTTACTACAAAAAAATTCGTGGTTTATATTCATATTGAAACTAACTGCTACTCACGAATTATTAGTTACTCATATTTCGACTAATAAATCGTGAGTAGTTATCGTTCACTGTGAGTAGTCGTTTCAATATGAGCAACAACACTATTTAAACCGGGCTGCCGCTTTTAGTGATCGTAATTAATTGTTTTTAAACATTGAATGAACAAATTATTCAACGCCTATTCAACGTACATTTTTTATCGTATATCTAATTTAACAGTTAAATATTATTTTTGAAAGCTGCCTGAAAATGTCAAATGGAAGATTTCCCAAATAGGCCTCTTTAATCGATTTCCAACGCATAGGCGTAACACTAGTATACTTAGGTAGGGGCCACGGGGCCGCCCCCCCCCCCCCCTGAATATCGTCTGGCCACCACAGAAATATTATCCAATTTAAGGCGTTATTTGTTTTGTATTTTGGTTTGTATGTGATCTCGTTGCATCAATCTCGGGTATCAATCAGTTATTTACAAAAACACATAGAATTGGAGTAAATCATTGAAAGAAGAGCTTGAGATAATTGGTTTTTGCAGCGGGACGGCGATTTATCTTATTACGATCACATATTCAAGAGCAGATACCTGTTGATGACTTCATGAGTTGGAGCCAGCCCCCCCCCCAGCTACAAATCTTAGTTAGGTACGCCAATGCATATCCGTTTTGATTGTGACTTAAAAACTTCATTCCATTCCTCCTATCACTATTCGACTTCAGCTAAATTAGTACTAGAGTCTTGGTGTTTATTATTAATTATTATCGGATCAATAACATTTGCTGAGAAAGGAGGACTATCGATAAGCTAAGAAAATTTACCCCAAATACGATAAAAAAATATTAATAGGTATTTTTTTTTCTTGTTGTTTTAGTACACTACATAAAAGTGACTACGTTTTGTTCACGCCAAAAATCGACAAACTGGGGTCTTCTTTGAATAGTAAAATTTCGACTTTTAATTTCCCAAAAATTGACATCGAAATTTGGATTACTTACCGAGTCTTCAGTGTGAATTTTGCTGTATAAATTAATGTCACTTTATATTTTAAAGACTCTTTAATTTTATCGTAGACTAGCTTTTGCCCGCGGCTCCGCCCGCTTCGAAGAGATTTTCGTGGCAATAAGGAAAACAAAAGAATATGACCTTTTTAACGACAATATACAACGGTCACCATGTTTTACCAAAGTTCTAATAAAGACCAATCAAATAAGCCCAAACTCGAAGGGTCTGTTGTTTTCCGTTGTGGAGATCCCGTACCTATCAGCAGACCCTGGTCACCATGTTTTACCAAAGTGCTATTAAAGACAAATAAGTCCAAACTTGAAGGATCTGCTGTTGTCCGTTGAGGAGAACCCATACCCACCTTCCAGTCCCATCAACAGACCTTGGTTACCATGTTTTACCAAAGTGCAAATAAAGACCAATCGAATAAGCCTAAACTCGAAGGGTCTGCTGTTATTCGTTGAGGAGATCCCATAACCACCTTCCAGTACCATCAGCAGACCCTGGTCACCATGTTTTACCAAAGTGCTAATAAATACCAATAAAATAAGCCTAAACTCGAAGGGTCTGCTATTGTCCGTTGAGGAGATCCCGTACCCACCTTCCAGTCCCATCATCAGACCCTGGTCACCATGTTTTACCAAAGTGCTAATAAATACCAATAAAATAAGCCCAAACTCGAAGGGTCTGCTGTTTTCCGTTGAGGAGATCCCGTACCCACCTCCCAGTCCCGTCATTAGATCCTGGTCACCATGTTCTGCAAGAATACTCATCAATACCGATCAAATAAACTTAAACTTGAGAGGTCTCCTAAAAAAAACATTTACCAGTGGATGATTGAAACCCCGACGATGAGACTACATACGACTACGCAAGGCGTACATACCACATGTTTAACTAAAAATCTTATTGAGTGCTTAAACAATTTTTGTAGTCAGTTCAGTAGTTCTAGATATTACCCATTATATGCAAACAAACAAATCTTTATTCTTTATATAATAGCGTAGACAAACTTTAACGTGAGTTGATTTGAACCAGACTGCGTCAAATTCGATATTTTGAAACATGCAGCGCCATCTAGTGTATTAAAACAATTTCAAAACCAGCTTACTGAGCCGTTATCCAGGATATCTTCCCAGAGATGGGGTATTCTAAGGACTTGAAAATAAAAATATTTTAGTTATTGGTCTTTGCTCAGTCAAGAAATATAATTTCAGCTTTAATATATTTTTTACAAAAGGAAATATTTTTTCTGAAAATAAAATAAAATAATAAAAAATAAAAAGTGAAAACAAATTTTACCAGTCGGGGTTTGAACCCGCGACGATCGACTTCGCTACGGCGGCGAACCATCCATATGTCTCACTAAAATTCGCATTACGCAGCTCCCTTTTGTCATAGCGTGATGATACATAGCTTTAAACCTTCCCGTAGAAATGCTTTATCTTTCAGTGAAAACAGAATCAAAATCCATTGTGTGGTTCTCAAGTTATAAGCGAACGAACAGACAGACAGACGTCATATTTTATATGTATAGAGATAGAGAAGAGAAGATAAGCATGAGTATGTAAGTATAAAACAAGATAGTTGCCGCTCAAAACTTTGAGCACTTACAGACGAAAAAGACAATTTTGTGTCAAAGAGGTGTTCCCTAGTGTGTGAAACATCGACATTTGTGTGAATAGTGAAAAGCAAATCACAAATTGTTTTAGGGTGATTGCGAATCTAGCAGCCATTACACTACGATAATTAACTTATTTGCTACACTACACTAAATTCATCATCGTCTAAAGTGAGCTAGGGATGAGAGTCGCTTCTTTACGTAATAATTGTTAGATAATCACGGAACAAAAAGGTAGTACCTACAGTGAAGATAAGATGCCCGAATTCAGTGAACCAATGAAGGTCATTGTTGCGAGTAATAGGGTAACTGTTGAGCGGTAACCTCAGGAGACACATCTCGTCCTGCCTGCAGTGGGGCAAGATAATAAAATTATGAAGATGGCTTAATATAAATAAATAAAATAAATAAATATTTACTTTATTCGGCATAAAGTGATTCACAAACTACGAGCGATGTGTCGTTTGATCAATGAAAATCATTTCTATCTCTTTCCAACTGTTTTGTGTTATTACAGGACGGTTTCATGCAAATAAATCAATTCTAACCTACGAGCCCCAATGCAAAAGAGTTCGTCTAGTCATATATTGCAAAGGTTGTCTGTTTTCAACTTCACCATATTTTTTATAAAAAAGGCCTATGAAAAAAAAAATGTTTTGGGTGAAATTGTCCATCCTATTGTTGTTAATCAGGCAATTTTAAATAAAAACATCTTAGATTATGTATTTATGGCACTTTGATTTGCTTTGTCTAACTCAAAATAGTTCGTCTAGTTCTTAATCGATGCAAAATAGTTCGTCTATGTCTCAATACTGTCTGTTTTAAATGAAAAATAAGTTAAATTTGAATTGAAAATAGAAACCATCCGTCACATGATGCGTCACTGTCATTTTCAAACATAAAAACCGTATTTCATAGAATTTTATCATCATTTTCAAACCAAATGGCTCGCGGGAAACCTATCGCTGACGAAGTACGAAAAATAATTATTCGTAGCAACAATAATGGCAAATCTGCTTACTAAATAGCCAAGGACTTATCCCTACCAAGATCGACAGTTCAGACCATAATCAAACATTACAGGAAAAATGGCACGGTTAAATGTTTGAAAAAACCTGGTCGGCCGCGAATCACAAGTGAAGCTGAATATTCGACGACAGACTCAAATGGACTGAACATATTAACCATGTATGTGATAAATTAAGAGCAATCTTGGCTAAATTTCGACTTGTAAAACAAAAAATTCCATACTCTATACTGCTGCAATTATATAAAGCCCTGGGTGAAACCATAATTTATTATGGGCTTAGTTCTTACGGCCGAACCTGTAAGTCACATCTTGATCCAATATACTCTTTACAACTAAGGATCCTTAAATCCATCATTCCACCGAAACTTAAAAACAAACATCAGGACAACTATCACAAACTATTCCATCATTTTAAAATCATACCCGTACATAACCAAGTAAAATATAGCCTTTTAATTGACAATTTCTTTAACCTAAACTATCAAAACATAATCCGGAATCAGAATCAAAAACATACACGAAGTGCATTAATTAAGAAACTGCAAGTTCCTCCATTCCATAACTTATATGGAAAACAACTACTTCAATATCAAGTACCTACATTAATAAACCAACTTCCCCTGAACATACAAAATCAAATCACAAAAACCAACATAAAAATCAAATTAAAACACTTCTTCTCACAATAAATATTTCGTAAATATAGTATAATTCGTAAATAAGCATTAAAAATAATCACCTAGTGTGTCTACACAAACAAAAGCTAGCTGTGAATTGTATAGAATGTAAGCACCTTATCTATAAGTACCTACGTAATGAGTGATGTTGTGTGAATGCGGTGGGCGGTCAAACCTAAACTGGTTTTTGTCACACTGTTAGTATATAAGTCTTATTGTAAACACTGTTTTGTTAATAAATGATGATGATGATGATGATGATGATGATGATGATGATGATGATGATGAAAATCGAGTTTTAAAGAAAATTATTAAAAATAATCACCGGCCGGCGCAGGAGAACTGACCTTGAAGTGGAGAGAGATTTTTGGGAATTGGTTGGTTCCCACCAACTCCCGTATTTGATGTTAAGTAGGTTCGTTAGATCGTTGGAAGTATGAAGGATGGCAGGGTTTATTTATCCAAAACGATTAGCACATTTTTGAACTATTTATTTACCAAAATAAACATAGGAATCAATTTTTACAAAAGTCAAGTCAAAGACATTTTTTGGCAATCGACCTCTTTTTCTCTATGGCGTTCTGCTTTATACATATCTTTAACATCCTCTACACCCGAGAAGAACGATATAGGCACAAAAAACAATATTATGATATCATAGCATTTTAAATACAATAGGTCATACTCATAATTCTTTTAACTCTTAATCGCTCTTTTAATAACAACGATAACTTGTCTGTTTTAAATCTACTGAATTTAGAATCACGTTCTACCATTTTATCAACTAAATTTAGTTAAATAGTAATATTATATTTATTTCAGATGCATACACTTGTCTTTATATATTTCTTTTCAAAACAGAGACAGAAATGTAACGAGTTAAATTAACAAATAAGTTTTTAATCAAAATTGTGTTTTAAGTAAATGTACGTGCTTTTGAGTACGGCATTTTAGAAACACGTCCTGAACGGGTTGTCTGCTCCACAGCGTTTTCATTTTCCCGCTCTACCTGCATAGGCGAAGTAACTGTCGTTCTCCTAGTTACCTGAGTAATCTTCTCCAAACGACCAACTTTTTCCTGAGGAAACTCGACGTCAGGGTCGGAAACTTCAAGTTTATACAATCGTTGGAAAGGACGTACCTTATATCCTGATGAAGTTTTCACCCGCGCTGTTCTTTCAACGCCATCTCGACCTGAAATTATATCCACAACGATACCTATCGGCCACTTAATTCTCTTGTCTTCAGTTTAGATTAAGACCACTTCATCTAATTTTAGTTCGTCCTTCCTCTCCTTTCCTTTATGTACTAAATTAGTCAGATACTCGGTCTTAAATCTTTGTCTGAAATCTTCTCTTAACTTCTGTATATAACGTAATCTCTTGTTTAGACTTTTCGCGTCTATTTCGTCTATGTCTGTAACATCTGTTTGGGTAATAGGTTGTAAAAAATGTGATGGTTTTGGATGGATTCGATTGATGGTTCTTGGTGGAATATATATGTATAATTTATTGTGATGGTTTTAATGGCTCCGCAGATCCTTGTAGGTCTCCTCTTACCTGGTTCAGATGATGTTGAATCGTAGCCGAGAGCAAGAACGGACTCGATGTCAAACCAAACACCACTCTACAATGACGGTAAGTAATAATTTCACCTTCTCTGTCCCACCACAAAAATCTTAACATATCTCTGTCAGCTGGTGTGACTGAAATTTGTAAGAACGCTTTTGCTATATCAGCAGTAATTCCTATCTCTCCCTTTCTAAACCCATTCAATAATTTAGGTATTTTATCTAGGAAATTAATGCCCTTATCGAGGCATAAGTTCACGGATTTTCCCTGCCTATCTTTCGCTGAAGCGTCAAACACAGGTCGAATAGGAGTAGTGAGACTACTCTCCTTGATAACTGGTCTATAAGGTAAGTAATGCGAGGTCTGTCGTTCCTCTTCGGGGTTCCGTACAACCTGAATAATGCCCTGGTCATGCCAGTCAGTGAACACTTTATCATAGGCCTCATACATCCTGGTTGTCTCTAACTTTTTAGTTACAGACTCTAAACGTCGTGTGGCTAAATCATAATTGTTCAATAATTCATCATGACCTACCTTCCATGGCAGATGCACCTCGTAGCGGCCCTCTTTGTTGATCTTCAAATTCTCCTCAAATGTCGCCAGCACCTCCAGTTCGTTCTCCTGCTTAGTCTTGGACTCGATTGGGTCTCTGATACCTAGAGTTTCCAAAGACCAAAAATTAGAAATTTCTGAAGAACAAAACATTGCCACATGAGTTGCTTGCATGTGTGAGCTCGATGAACCTGTAATCTTTCCTTGTAAGGTCCACCCAAGCTTGGTTTTTATCCCAACCAATGAGTCTTGTAGTTTGACCATATCACCTGTTAGAACCAAACCTGAATAATCAGCACCAATAAGCAGCCCTATATCATCAGAAGTCTGATTGCTGTCTGTGAGTGTAATATTGTGTTTGGTGAGTAGGTATGTGAGGTCTTTAGAGTATTTAGGAATACTATGACAGATGCATGACTGTCCCAGTGCTGATAATTGGAAAGAAAATGTTTTATCTACACTTGCAACAGTTAATTCATATACCTTATATTGCTTCGAAGACATTTCTA
Source organism: Ypsolopha scabrella (assembly GCA_910592155.1). Lineage (NCBI taxonomy): Eukaryota > Metazoa > Arthropoda > Insecta > Lepidoptera > Ypsolophidae > Ypsolopha > Ypsolopha scabrella. Next base: position 5,697,899 of record OU342973.1, on the reverse strand, counting down.
CACCACCAAAAAGTGTATGTGATAAGCTTTCTTTACCGACTTCTGGTATTCCAAGCTGGCGCGCGACATCTTCTTTTATATACGAGCGCTGCGCCCCATTGTCATACATTGCACGCACCATTGCCTGCTTGTCACCGTTGCTGATGATGACAGTTAGGGTCTGAAGAAGCGTCAGACCTTGCTTCTGCTTTTGTGCTGCGGAGAGGTTGGCTGTAGTTGTTGAGATATTTTCAGGCTTCTCATTTGCTTCATCCTTCTTGCCAGTACAAAGCACAACTGCATGACGCCGTCCACATACAATGCACTTCACATATGCTTTGCATACTTTGGCATGGTGCCCTTTCTTTAAACACACTGCGCAAGCTTTCTTCTTCTTTATAAATTCTCTTCTTTCTTCTATGGACATCTTCTGCAACTTGTAGCATTCCAAACTTGTATGATTATTTTTGTCACACCATAAGCAATTGTTTTTAACATTCATATTTGTCAAAAGACAGTTGGCTGTGGGTTCAATCATTGTAGGTACTGTCTTTTCTTGTTCTAATGTTTTTGCCATTGTTATTCTCTGCTCACTCTCTACTTCATTTTTCAAGAACTTTAGTAGTTCAGATAATTCAATAGTAGAGTTACCTTTCTCATTTCTTGTTCTCTCCCAGATCTTTAAAATATCTTGCGGTATAGCGCTCTCAATCATGGGTAGAAGAAAGGCAGCGAACTTGTCTTTTGTGACTCCTAGGCTTTCTAGTGCCCTTAGATGTGCACTTAATTTATCAAACAATGGTGTGATTGCTGTGGTGTTTTGGTTGACCATTGCCAGTAGTTCTCTGACATAGACTTGAATAAGTAACTCTTCTCGTGCATATCTATTTTTAACCTGTTCTAAGCACTCTTTGTATGCTATCGGTGTAAAGGTTTCTACTAATCTTCGCACTTCTGAGTCCTCTTTTGTTGCTTGTAGCAGATACTGATACTTGTCAGTTATGTCGATGAGGGGATCTTTGTCAATCTTCGAGAATCAGCCCCAGAAAGCTAACCAATTCTTGATATTCCCATCAAATTGTATGAATTCTAACCGAGGAAGCTTGAATGACTTCTTGGTAGAAATGTCTACTGTTTTTATTGTCTCACGACTCTTGTAGGCTGTATCTAGTTTAATCCACTTACTTCGATATTCCATCGCGCTCTCCATGTCTTTCACGAGACTATCTTCGTCGCCGCTTCGCAAAATTACCCTTATTTCTTTGTCTAAGTCGACGAGTTGATTTTGTAGTTCGTGAATTTTTATATATTGCGATGTTACATCATTCGGATTACTAGTTGGTGTCGCCATCATGGATTCCAGCAAATTGGCGTTCTTGGTGAAAAATGTTCGGATTACCTTGCGCTCCTGCTTGATCGCTACCAATTCACATCCTTGATCACTATCTCCGGTCGGAGAAGCTACAGTCACGGTCGCCATGTTTTGGGAATTGGTTGGTGGGAGTATTTGATGTTAAGTAGGTAGGTTCGTTAGATCGTTGGAAGTATGAAGGATGGCAGGGTTTATTTATCCAAAAGGATTAGCACATTTTTGAACTATTTATTTACCAAAATAAAAATAGGAATCAGTTTTACAAAAGTCAAGTCAAAGACATTTTTTGGCAATCGACCTCTTTTTCTCTATGGCGTTCTGCTTTATACATATCTTTAACAGAGATGATTCACAAAGATGTATCTGTCGATACCTGCAAGAGGGTCGTAAAACGATTGGGCTATGGATTTTATACTGCTAAAGAAAAACCTTTACTCACGCGTCTCCAGAAAAAAAAGGCTGAAATTCGCTAAAGATCATGTAAATTGGACGGCAGACCAGTGGCGTGAAATAATATGGAGTGATGAATCCAAATTTGACGTGACGATCGGTGATGTACGGAAAAAAGTTATCAGAACAAATAAAGATGAAGCATTCTATACCGATTGTATCAAAAGAAAAGTGAAGTTTCCTGGATCGGTGATGATATGGGGCTGCATGTCAGCACAAGGTCTGGGTCATCTACATTTTGTAGAAGGAACTGTTAATATAGTAGAGTATCAAAACATTCTGGAAACAAGTATCATGCCCTCGATTCCAGCGTTGAAACATCGTAATGCCTACACCTTTCAACAAGATGGTGCATCCTGTCACACTGCGAGGACAACGAAGGCTTGGTTTAACCGGAATCAGATCCCTACAATGGAGTGGCCGTCCAGTAGTCCAGATTTGTCACCGATTGAGACCCTGTGGTGGAAAATAAAGAAAATGCTGCGCAAGTATCCAGCAAGGTCTAAAAGTGAATTGAAAGAGAAAATTAAATCTGTCTGGCACTCAATAACTTCACAAGAATGTGAAGAATTGGTAGCAACGATGCCACGAAGAATTAAGGCCGTGATCGATGCTAAAGGTGACACCACCAAGTGGTAGACGAACTATTTTGCGCCGTTGAATGTGATGGACGAAGTTTAATGCGTAGATGGTTCCCGAAGAATTCCCGAAGAATTAATTATATTTTATTTAAATAGAAAAATATTTTGTCCGTTTAAATAAGCTTCATTAAGTGTTCAAAACCAGTGTACTTATATTTATTCAACTAATAAAGTTAAATTTAATAATCTAAATTTTACTTTTACTACTAGGCACTTCTAATATTTGGTACTAGACGAACTCTTTTGCATTGGGGCTCGTATAAGCACATTATTTTGTATGAAAAAAATTATGACCTTATATCAATAAAATATCGTTACTATTGTAATCTATATACACAATACACTCTCCCATTACAGCCGTGGCAGATATTTTTAGAGCACCTTATTTATGTGTTTTAGTACCAAGGATACATGTATCCCTTCCGCGAGCGAGGTAAGTGGGCATATAGGAAAACTGGTGATAGTGCGAAACAGCAGATAACTATATTACATTAAAGGAAACTAAATAATAAATTATTTACGGAATACAAACAAAAAAAAAAACCATTTTCTGTAGCTGACACTTCTAATCAGACATATTTTTTAAAATAGAAAAATAAACAATAATCCAAAGACAAATTGTGATGATCTGGTGGCCAGCAGTTCATCATATGGTCCCCTCTTGTGAGGGCTAAAGCACTCCCACACAGTTAGAGTCGGTTTGGCAACCGTACAAGCTTATGAGCAGGACGACGTAAGACTCCAGCATTGGTCTTCACTTCAGCTACTCTAACAATTCCGTCACGTCCAGGGAAGACGGTGGTTACTCGGCCACGTGGCCACGTTCCTCTTGGTAGATTACCATCTACGATGAGTACCACGTCGTCGATAGAGAGATTGGTATACGGTCCATTTAATTTTTTAAGGACTGAAGTTAAATGAAACGACCAGAGTAAATACCGAAACAGCAGATAACTATATTACATTAAAGGAAACGAAATAATACATTATTTACTAGCACATTCAGTACTTATAAAGCTCTCAAGACTGTTTTATCATGCATTTACATACATTTATAAGATACTTGAAGTACGAGTATAGTACAAACAAGGATTTGGGCGCCAGTATAGGAGCTAAGTAAGTTGAAGTGGCAGTGGGCAGGTTATATTTGTCGCCGACATGATGGCCGTTGCGGCCGAAAGGCTTTAAAATGGAGACCATCTACAGCAAAGCGTAGCGTAGGCCGACCTCGTACTGGACCGACGACCTGAAGGACGTTGTGGGTGGTGGCTGGATGAGGAGGACGGAGGACCGACATGAGTGGCGAAATCTGGGAAAGGCCTATGTCCAGCAGTGGACGAACACGGGCTGATGGATGGATGGATGGATAGGAGCTAATATTTCTGTAACGATCTTATAATGAACTTGGATAAAGTTATAACTCCTGAAATATATACTGGACGAATTATTTACAATAGTTTCTTATCTTAATCTTAGCCTATGCAGTTACAGGCACTAGTGCTTCCATTACCTACGCACTACACTCTGACACAAGTATCTTATAAAAGCTATCTTTTTTATAATGCGCTTCTAACATACTTGGTTATTTAATATAGGTACGTTTTGTAAACTGTAACGTGCACATGCTTTGTTTGTTTTCTCATATTCCTAATTAAGGTTGCTACGAAAGTTTTAAGGTGTACAAAAACCATTAGTTTTTTCTAAAGATAATTTTAACGTTTCTCAAAATAAACTCCTCCAAGGTCTACATATTGCCACATTTTCAAAAAAAAGTCCTCAAAACATTAAAGAAACGCGTTTTGCGGAAGGTGGAAGAAAACTGCCCTGCCTCGACCGAGTTCATGAATGTCCGGCCATCATTGACCTCTCATAAACAACTACATAAACACCTCACATAAACAACATAAACAATAGTTGTTTATGAGAGGTCAATGCCAGCCATGCATCATTTTATTTACGGCGGGGAATAAGAAAAAGTCACACGAGTCTGGTCAGGCTGTAGAGATGATTGTCAGTGTCAGATTCCGTTAATTTTATAATCATAGAATACCATAGCACGAAACGATTTTCTTGAGAGCTCCATTGCAAAAACAAAACTAGATTGACCTAGTTAGCAAAATAAGAAATAATTGGCCAGTATGCGATTTCATTACACAAATAGGTTTATAGCTAATGATCTTTGAGAAGCACCTGTTGGTAGTTTTTATACAGCTAAAAACTTTCGTGGCAATCTACGTATATTTTAATAAAATTATAAAACGTAAGTACAGTTTCTATTACCAAGTAGCTAGTATATTTCGTGATATAGGTAGTGTGGAAACTCGAGGGGAGTCTTTACTGTTAATTGTACCGTATAAGTATTATTAGAGCAAAATTCAACATTGTGTAGTTTTGCGTGTTTAGTGATTCTCGTGAATATTCGCTGTACGGGGCGTGGTGGGGTAGTTGCCAACTCTCAAAGGAACCAATCCGGGAGATTTGAATAAATCGGTGGGGCGTTGAAGGAAAGTCGGTACATTAGTTGTTAATTTTTATTTTTTTAATTTATATTTCGATTGCTTACTAAATCATTTTTTTAATGGTCTTGTAGTCTTTGAATTCCTTCCCATCTAATCAGTTCTTTCAGTGATAAAATTGTCACTGTTTGGTATTCGGGTCTTCAAAATTATGCCACTTTTGTAAATAATTCAAACAGCATGTGAAAAACTTATTTACTTAGTTATACATATCATTTTTCGAGGTTCATCAAAATGCTTTAATAAATCCATTGGGGCGACTATTGCGCGCGCGATTTATTTAGTTTGATTTTTAGAAAGTCGGGAGAAATTAGTACATTCCGGGAGCTCGGGAGGCAGAACAATATTCCGGGAGTCTCCCGGGCATTCCGGGAGGGTTGGGAACCCTAGGTAGAGTATGGAATTTAAAAAGATATGTTTATATTGATGATGTTTATTAGCGACTAACTGTAACCATTAGGCAAAAGTATAAAGAAATGTTACTTAAGGGCTTGTATTGGGTCTTTCAACGGTTTTTGTTTCAATATGCTGAGTCAACTACTTCTCTAATCAATGTAAAACTTGGACACGTGTTTTTTCGGACTTTTGTCTTTCCGTTTTCAAGTCGGTTACCTAATTGGACACATTTCGCTTGATAGAATTTATTTTTGAAAATTATGCCTTTTTAAATTAATATTTTGTTTTATGTCTAAACGGCTTGAGTTTTATGTCTGAAATTACTACTATAACAAGAAAACATGGTTTATTTTCCGATGTCAGGTGGAAAAACTCCTACATCAAATACTTTTTCATAAAATCCAGAAAAACCTCACAGATTTTGCGTGCCGCCAGCAAGCGAAGCGAGCATTCTAATGTAGACTTTCTGACAACATACTGAAGTTCAAAATCGCTCAGTAAGATTATCGTGCACCAGGGGTAAGGCCTTAAAGCTAAGTGTGCAATTTTTATGTGCGTCATACGGAAATAAGATTAATATGTTGGTACATGAGGTTTGTAGGCCATTCGATGTACTTTGTACATTCGCCATGTTTCTATTGAGTACTGTACTTATAGATATTATGAAAATTAGTAGATACTATTACAGTTTTGGTGAATATCACTTCTCTTCCATTTGAAAACAAATAAGGGTTCCTCATGAATCGTTTTTCAAATGAAATGAAATGAAACATATTTACAACAGAGCCTCGATAACCCGAATACCCAAAATTTATACCCTGTTCGGATGTACGAAGCGTCCGGATTATGTACATTGTATGTAGATATTTTCAGAGGTATTTTTCGTAATAAAAGGAAGTTTTTTGTAAGCTTACGTATATTATATTTATTTAAAATTATTAAATAATGTTATACCTATGTCCACCGATTTAAGGTCGCTCAGCGAGCTATGGAGCGGGCTATGCTTGGGGTATCTCTGATGGATAGAATCCGAAACGAGGAGATCCGTCGGAGATCGAAAGTAACCGACATAGCCTGCAGAATCAGTAAGTTGAAGTGGCAGTGGGCAGGCCATATTTGTCGCCGAGATGATGGCCGTTGGGGCCGAAAGGCTCTAGAATGGAGACCACGTACAGCAAAGCGTAGTGTAGGCCGACCTCGTGCCCGCTGGACCGACGACCTGAAGGACGTTGCGGGGGGCAACTGGATGAGGAGGACGGAGGACCGACATGAGTGGCGAAATTTGGGAAAGGCCTATGTCCAGCAGTGGACGAACACGGGCTGATGGTTTGATGGATGGATACCTATGTACGGTACATAATGTACCCAATTAAAGTTTAATGAAGTAATAATTTCATGGTGAACATTCATTTTTTTTCATGGTGAACATATTTTTTATTGGCCTTGGTTTTATCGTCAAACATTTTTTCAAGGTAGGCCTTAGTTGCCCAACCCATTGATTTGCTGACAGACAAAGAATAAAGGTTTTTGATTGTATAATTATGTACGAACGTATTCAATCCATCGATCCATCCATCAGCCTCTTTCGACCACTGCTGGACATAGGCCTTTCCAAGATTTCAGCATTCTTGGCGGTCCTCCTGGAAGAAATGCCCATACTCACACACGCTGGGCAGGCGGGTTGGTGAGCGCGGTGCCGAAACCCTCGCACCAGTGACGCCGCTGCCCGTCACCGGTCTGCTTTTTTTTAAGGCCCGGCAATTGGGGATGGATATACCGCCATCCATCGGTCCCAGGCAATGGTGGGCTGCCTGGTTTTACCTGAGAGCTGTTCTCTTACTCGGGAGGGAATAACTTCGGGAGGATTTCCGAGTAAGATGGTGGTACCTCCACAGTCGAGCCCGGCATCAGCTCTACCACCTCTAAAACTCACGTATTCAATAATAATAATAAATAATAAGCAATTTATTTCTCACTTCATACACCGCCAAATGAAAATAGAAAGCAAAACTTTCAGTTTCTGATTTCAGGCACGTACGAAGGAAGGTCGTATCCCAAATTACTTAATATTACATCTACGGCACAATCAGAATGTAATAATCGACACAATACGTGTAATAATACCCGTACGTTACGTTCATACGGATTAGCGAAGCATATTCTACCTTGTGTACGGGTGACGTCATGAAACATTATATTAGAATATCTTTATAGCTGAGTCAGCTAATAGAGCAGGGTATGGCACTTACATTTTGCTTTTAGTGTTTGTTTTAAGGACACTAAATAATTGAATTATAATGTCTGTCTAGAAACCTTTTAGTTTGATTGCTCTACGTTTCCATATTCAGAAACATTACCTTCTACTTCCAAAACTAGCTTTTTGTCTGCCCTTACACCTGACCCCTGATTCTGTATCGTAAACTCAGTTGCCAAACCGAGTGCCTATCGTCGAAAACATTACACATCCGCTTATCTAAGGATACGTTCGCATTTGAAGTGACGTCACAATTCATAAATAGTCCAATACCCATTGAAGGTTATTTTGGAAGATCGTGTTTGTCTGTTTTTGGTGAATAGTAACCATAGATGGCAACCGACACTGGGTTACGTATTAGGCCCGCTGGAAATCTTTTTTTTTCACTCTGCCACTATAAATCGGGCAAAATCAGGGTTTGGCATTCCTACTTTAGATGATACTAAGTATTAAATTTTTAAACAAAATAAATGATACACTTCGCTGTAAGAAATAAAAAATATATAAATAGTGACTTCAGAAAAAAATAGGAATTTCAAGAAAAGCTCTCGCTTTTTACCGCTTTCCGAGTATTGGGATTGAGAGAAAAACTACAAAACATTTTACAGAACCATAGTAACACATCAAAAACATGAATAAAAGAACGGCCAAGTACGAGCCGGACTCGCGGAAAAAGGCATTGGAAATAGCTTAAATGTTGCTATAATATACATATTATGTATATTGTTTATATGTATGTTTTAGGGTTCCGTAAACGTTTTGTGTGCTGGTACAGAACCATTTGCGCGAGTCCGACTCGCACTTAGCAAAATTATATTTCTACTAGCTTTTGCCCGCCCGCGTGTTATTTGGTTTAACGACATGATTTTTTCTGGGATAAAAAGTAGCCTATGTGTTAAGTTAGGGTACAAGCTATATCCATTCTAAATTTCATCCAAATCCGTTCAGCCGTTTCAGCGTGAAAGAGTAACAAACATACACACACACACACACACACACACACACACACAAACTTTCGCATTTATAATATTAGTGTGATAGTGTGATTTGTGTCATCATAGATTTTATTCATTCAGAAACTGGCCCATAAACTGTAAAAAAAACAAAAGCGTTAGGCTTAGACAAGATTTATTCCAAGCGAATGTCTCATTACCTTTATAGCTAAAACGGATTAATGAGATTCCCAATACAGCAAACATCTCATCTGTCTACCGCGTATGAACTTAACCGATTCAGTTTATTGGTGTCGATATAAAGGCCCTTTCGAACTAAACGCCAATAGCTTTCGTAAATAACCGAATGATTCAGGTTCGTTTTAAATAGAGGCAAACCTCACTCAACTGACTTCGATTTTAGATCGGCCATATTTGGCTAGGACCGTACTAACCCCTCTCTCACCACACTTGATTAGACCCTGGGTAGATGCCTTTGATCCTCTCTGAAACACTCGTTATTTGTACCTACACATGTATGTATATCTAATGTATGTACGTATGGTATAATCAATTTGGTTGAATTTCTGATATATAGGGTGAATGGATTGCTAAATTGCTAATCAACTCGTCATAACTTTTCTTAAGGAACAGTGTAACTTGAAATAAAAAGGCCATTGCTAGTAGGACACGCGCCTTGTGAGAACCCAGTACCATTTAAATAAGTAAATATACTTAACTAATTTGAATAAACTTGTAATTTCTTACAAATTTTACGAAACAAAACTGCAAAGTTAGGGTTGATCGAGTATTCGGGTAAATAACCCAAAAAAGTACATTATAAACTGTCTTTTTCAGCACATGTCTTGTTTAAATACAGCATAATATGGTTCATAAATACAGTAACTCCAAATTTCCAACTACATAGTTGAGTTTTTGCGACAGACCCCATATAACAAAAATGTTCCAACTGTCAAATTTTATTGCCCCCAATTTCTTTCATTTATAAGGTGAAAAGCAATATTTAAAACATATTCGTACTGTACTCAATGAGCTCATGACTTGGAGGTGAAAACCAACTGGACGGCGATTCTCGCACATGGGACAATTTGCGAAGGTCGAAAGCGGATGATTTTTACAAGCTCTCTATTCAGAAACGTACCAAACTTTTAAAATATGAATAATATGCTTTATTTATTTATTTATTTATTTATTACAAAAAGGTACACCAACAATGTCAACACACACATTCAAAAAAAGAAGAAAGTAAACATAGGGCCTATATCTGGTGCTGCCATCAATTACAGGCGTACACAGCATTATTACGATACAATTATTGTGTAATAAAATGTTAACAACATAATAATTAATCAAATACTAAATTACAATTACCAGGACAATATTAACAATTTGAATTACAATATATACACTATCTTAAATCTGAATTATAAATCTAGACACACAAAACACACAGATTATTTAAAAATATTATTAAATTGAAATTATATATTAAATTTATTAATCACAATTCAGAATGTCAACATGAAAGAAGAAATTGAAAATTAAAATTACATTTGAAACAGTCAGAAAGAGAAAAAATGAAAAAGTATATATATATATATATATATATATATATATATATATATATATATATATATATATATTCAGTTATTCAAAATAATTATGATAATGGATTTGGCTGTAATATCTTATATTTAAAATTAATAGCTTTATCGTTAAAAATGTCAAGGGAGTGAGAATTCCAAAATTTATTGTAAGTGCTACAAGATCTTACATCTGGTGCATTTCGACCAAGGTTTGTCCTACGAGTAGGTATTGAAAATGTGTCCTTCACTACTCGACGAGCTTGTAGTCGAGGGACAGTCAAGGACACACCATCAACGAACTCATCACACAAAGCACGTCCATCGATTGTGTTTTTCAAAAATGCCAAATCAAGCATAATTCTACGCTCTGATAATTTATGCATTTTAAAAAACAATAACCTTTACGTGTCTTTTAAGGAGTTATAGTTAATAGAATTATCATCACACACCATTTATGACGCGACAAACAGAGGCGTATGAAAAGCAAAGCGTTTGAATTTTTTTGCGAGAATCGCCGCCCTGGAGTGGAGCCGCGCACTAATTTCTATGCAAAAAAGTCTGTCATTTTCGGTGGGGGACGAGGCATGCACACTACAAAATACTCAAACACTAGCTTAAACTATACGCACACAATCGCATTCACACACAGGGACATCTATCGTTTTTATATAACCGGTATGACCGGTGGGCTCATACCTTCTTTGGCAAAGGGGTTCGCCTGTTGGTGGCATGTCCAGTTGGTTTGTTCGTCCGAGGCTTTAGACAATAAAACCCCGCAAGGATAAAAAAAATCTGCTTCTTTTTCATCAATATTCAGTTTTCTGTCAACATTCTCCGCAATGTATCAAAATTTCAGGTCTGTAAGATTTTTTTGTCTACGAGTTAAAGATCCGCTACCTAATAGTCCTTCCATTTCCAAGAATTCAAATACGAAAAATCGAAATTTTGAAAATGTATTATTTCTTGTATTTTATTCTAAAATATGAACAGTATCACAAAAAACTAATTATTCATTTCGTTATTTCCGAAGCTCGTGAATGTTTATCAATCAACATTTTATAAAAGTATTTTGTTCTAAAGACAACAGTATTTTTCACGAGACTTCCTTCCCCCTTCAGCATTTCCGAGTTTTCAGCTGAAATAATAGCCGTGGGGGGGAATTCGACTATTTTCGACTAAGTTGCTTTCACGAGTGTGGTTGAGTTTCTAAGAAATATTCACAGACTCAGAATCACTTTTAGTCTATTTTCGGCGAATCTTGAATGGACTTTCCTGGAAAAACACTTGCCTTTGTAGCAAAAAGGAATACGCAGAAGATTCTATCTATAAAGGATGTAAATTCGTTTTGAGAGGAGGCCTACCTTTTCATGAGTTTTTGACTGATCATACAGTCGGCCGCGGCTCCACCCGCTTTTTTTCTATCTCTGCCCGGTGTCGTCGTAGCCGTCATTTTATCAACCCCTAGTCACTATGTCTGTCTGTATGTATAGGTATGTATGTTCCGTCTTCACTCGAGAACCAATTAACGGATTTGGTGGCAGTTTTCTTTATAATCGTAGTGACCCTGGTCAACTAATAGGCTTGATAAAATGACGCCCAAGGCGAAACGCTAATTACGCTATTTGTTTGATAACACCTTTATTTTTTCATTTGTTTTTAATTTACTTGATTTTAGTGTCTCATATTTAACGATCAATACGAAAATTTTGTTTATAATCGCATCTAAAAGAGAAAATTTACTTTAATCCAATATTGTAATTTTAATCTGAAAATTTAGCTAATACTGAATATTTCTCCCGGCTGTTGATAGCAAAGCCGCTGTGCATCGAAGGAAGAGTTTATTTTGTGTCCATAAACAAGAAGATACTCTATACAAGTCGGGACATCTAGCACGCGCCGTCGATACATTGTCTTTGCAGTCATACACGCTCTCTCACACATTGAAAAACGCGGTATGTGTGAGAGCGCAATTAGGATAGGTAAGTATGAATATGCTATCGACTTGACACCGCTTCAATAAACCAAAATGTAGCTCTTATTTCATAGCAATAAGAGTTGTCGTTTATAATTTATCGGGTTTATCTGTCAAATTTATCGAATCGATAATTACGTATGAATGGATGAATAAATAAATTGCACATAGAACAAGATATTTACAAACATACAAAGAACAGACAGAAGACAAGGGGGGACTTATTCCTACAAGGAATTTCTTCCAGTCAACCTTGGGAATATATGAAAACATTTTTATTGTAGAAATTCACATCAGTGCATAGGTACATTCTGAGTTAATTCTAAATCTATAATCTAATTATAAATATACTACATACAAATACATACTTAAATACACAAATACATAGATACAAATAAACAAGTATATGTTAAATCCATCGCTTTGGTATACTCTAAATATTATTATTAGAGTGCATTACATTTGTTTCTGATTTATCTTTTCCAGTTTGTAATGCACTCTAATAATAATATTTAGAATAAACAAGTAGCTTAGTCAGTAAGTCATTCAGAGAGAGGAGAGGTAAAAATTTTTTAGGTTATATTTAAAGGAGGACACAGAAGGAAGATTTTTGAGAGTTCGCGGAAGTTCGGAAAGTTTCGGAAACTCGGAAACGTGATCATACTTGCGCAGTCCGAATATGTATGAATCGAATGCACAAATTCTGAAGACGCTACTTGCTAGCAAGTTAGCAAATCGAGAAAGGAAAAATATAAAATAAATTGGAAATGTCTGGAAGCGGCTGTGAACTCTTACGGCTATAAGAAGAAAGTACAGTTGCCCGCACGCAGTTAATGCTACCAATTTTATATGATTTAGACCCTTCCGACAATTTACCTAACAAGAAACCCCTTTCGGGTAGGTCGTTTGCGGGCTGACGTACATAATTAACTTTACACTCTATCCTCTTAGCACCCAGAAGTTTTTCAAAACATCCTCCTAATGCCCAGAATCCCACAAAGACACCCTCGTCAGACTTGGGGCTAACGCCGAAACCAATTTTTTTTGACGTAGAGATTTTTTGTTTTCACCTAGATACCCTTTATAAGTACCAACTATTCTATTAGCGCGAAGTCCTTTTATACCTATCTACAGGTGTAATCATGACGAGCTCATTAAATTAAACCTCACGCTCTACTGATCATCCTGAACCACTTCCATAGAGATACTTTTGAAAAAACGCGTAATAAAAATTCACTCCCCCGTACAAATCTTTAATACCGCTTTGTCATTTTCTTAAATACCTTTAAATACCTATTCGTGCAATGACCTCTGTCTAATATAAATAATTATTAGTAATTAATAATAATCATAATATAATTAGGTTTCAAAATTGACCCTAAACTCTTATAATTTGTTGATAGTGAGCCTTGAATCCTTGCAATGTAATTCGATTTTCACGACATAAAAAAGTTGTTTTCGTGACATAAGGCAAACCAGAATAACTTTGACATACTAAAACTCTAATTCTAGAGTATGTATACTTTAAAGTAAAAATGGGTTTTGGTGATTACGCCTTTAGCAAGGTTTGATTTTTTAAGGAGTACTTGATTTTTTTGTTTTGATTGAGGGTGTGAGGTAGTTCTCGAATTCTGATAATTATGGGTAAAATACCTATTAAAACAGGGTTTTTCGATAAAGTTGGTAACATTTAAAATTTGTCAATCTTTCGAAAGCATTCAAGAAAAAAATAAGTCTTAGGATGCGTTCAAAGAAAATGGAAATGTGTGATGATGACGTCACTGAAGATCAAATTAATGTCATCGCTTTTTTTTCATTTAGTAAATGTTATGAACGCTTATTTTAAAATCTGTCTACTAAAAAAAAGTTCAGGAAAGCTATTCCTCGAAATGGATTTCGAATCGTAAATATCGATGAAAACAAGAATAGGCCAATTGTTCATCCATGGTAGGACCGTCCGTAGGCGTTAGGTTATACCGGGTGTAAATGGACTGGGCTCTTTAAACGTAACCACATATATATATACAGTGTGTCCCTCGTAAAAGTGCACATCCGAAAAGGGGTGAAACTAGACCTTATTTTATCGACAAAAAATTTAAAAAAATAAGTCTTGCATTTTTAGTCTTTTTTTGACGAAATTATATTTTCGGGCTCCGTATGGTAGATCCTGTTTGAAAAAATAATCGTATCTCTTAAAATACGGAGTGTATTTTGTTGAAACAAAAACAATAATGATTAAGAATAATTGAAACCCAATATCATATGATTAAAAAAGACATAAATTTACACAGTTAATTACAAAACAGGATTTTGTAAGAAAAACATCAAGTTTTTGTGCCGTATTTTTCAGTTACTGTCAAATTTCTCGAAATAACTTCCCCCGTTATGCACAATTATTATTGCTTATTTTGAATGAACATAATCTTTACCTGTAAAATAAAAAAAATACTGAAAAATACTGACCAATCTACCCAAAGAAACATACAATGAAAAAATATTTTTAGGATCCTTATTAATTTTGAAAACTTACGTGAATTTTGTATCGACAGTATTTTTCATTTGCTTGAGAAAGTATGTAGTCTAATTAACATCAATACCCATCAATCAATACTTACATAGAAATAGAAAGGGGGTGACTAAAGAAGAGTAATAGAACACAAATAGAACACAAATAAACAATTTTTTGAATTCTTTTCTGTCTGTCTGTTTGTTCACGCACACGTACATCTCTACAACTACTGAACGGATTTTCATGTAGTTTCCACAGCTGTACAGAGCTTAATTTGGAATAGAATATAGGATTTATTTCACGGAAAAAAGGTATCGTCATTTAAAGATTTTTGGAATTTACTTTTCTACTGGTAGTAATTAAACTTTAATTTTTAATTACATGGAATTGTGACGATTCAATGAAAGAGATGGAGCTCTACAAGTAAAGCAGAAACGATACAGTTCATCTCGCTTTCTTGGACAACTCCATCCCGTTCCTTGAACTGTCGCAATTTCATGTAATTAAAAATTAAAGTTTAGAAGTTATGGTACGGGATCTCCTCAACGGACACAGAGTTCGAGTTTGGGCTTATTTGATTGGTCTTTATTAGCACTTTGGTATAAACATGGTGACCGTTGCATATTGTCGTTCAAGAAATCATATTGTTTTGTTTTCCTTATTTCCACGAAAATACATTCGACGCGGGCAGAGCCGCGGGCAAAAGCTAGTAAAACTAAAATCGGAAGGCTTTTTGGAATATTCACACCGTAAATATCAAAGTTACCAACTAAAGTCAGTAATTATTAGGATATGATGATGATCACCAATTAAATGTGTAAAGCCATTAATTTTCCATTTCACGAAACTCTACTGCCGCTTTACGGTTTCAGAGGTTAATTAAAATGATAATTGGACGTATTGCTGGGCTTTCATTTCGCGATAGATCCACTCGTGAACTCGAATCCTTTGAACTCGAGGACCACTCAACGGATTTGGATGCGGTTATTAGAGTTCTGCGCCTAAAGTAAAATGTACACCCAAAGCCGAATATTGTACAGTAAATGAATATGAAAAAGGAGCCGAAAAAATACTTTTTTTTGTTTTTTCTTCCTCCTGCTTGTGTTAGAGTACTAGTTTTTCATTTTTTTTAAATCTCCAAAAGTAAAGAACAGGGGGCGGTGGCATTAAAGTTGTAAATTTTAGACAATTTTTGTTACGGAGTCTATCTCAAAAACTAAACTACTTATAATAAATAGGAATTTGGAATTTTCTGTATATTTTGTACTTTAAACTTTATTTAAACAACAAATACTGAAAACGCAGATTTTTAATAAAGATTTAGGGTAACATACCCAAATACTCGACCAACTTAATTTTGCAGTTTTGTTTCATACAGTTTCTAGGTAATGATAAGTTTGTAATTTTTATTCAAATCATGTAAGTCTATTAACTTATCAAAATGGTACGGAACCCTTAGGGCGCGATTTCTACTCGCACTTGACCGATTTTTATTATTCCTTGTCTAACTTTAATACCGCTATAGCCATCAAATGTGTCTTATTTGGCTCATCACGGCGCGTTTGAAGTCGATTGCGACTGATGTCGAAGTAAGACAATAACAAGGCCCCCGGTCAACATGATTGTGAAGTTAGCCACCCCATATGCGATTTTCGAAAAATAACTAGCTTGGGCGTTAGTTCATCGTTAGTTCGGGCGAAATTTTCGTTACGATACGAATGGGGATCACTAATTTGAACTAATGTGTTTACTGATTGTATAATTGGCATGATTGCTTTATTAAATACGGCAAATTTCATCGGATCCTAACGAAAATGTTGCCTGAACTAACGAATATCTATCGAACCAAATAAAAAAACTGGAAAAAGTGAAAATGGTGTGGTAGCGTGAAACTAGCCAACCCATGTTGTTTTTTAAAAAAATACATGAAAGAGTCGGATTCTAACGAAAATTTCGCCTGAACTAACGATGAACTAACGCCATAGCTAGTTATTTTTCGAAAATCGTATATGGGGTGGCTAACTTCACAATCATCGGGTCAACATAATAGGCTATAAGGCAGGGTTTCTTAAACTGGGGTCCATGGACCCCTTAGGGGTCCGTGACATGAGTGCCAGGGGTCCACAGCCACTCAGTTCACTCTTTAGATATTTATTATACTGAGTCCAAACAACAGCAACATTTTCATTAACTTAACATTTAATGAAGTATCAATGTAAACTAACCGAGAAAAGTGATTTTTAACATTATGATTTATTTTCTTTTCCTAAAATTTTCATCGACAGGGGTTCGTGGTATCTTTGAATTTCTGAAAGTGGTCCATGGCTACAAAAAGTTCAAGAACCACTGCTATAAGGGGTGTTCACGATATGACACCCAAGCCGAAAACGGGACAAAGATTGAATAAACGCGGGCAAAGGCTAGTATGATATAATTGTAATAAAGCTAGCGATAAAAGGACAAGGAGGGGAGGCCCGGCAGTCTTCGCTAACAGTGATTTATTCTAGACAGCGTTGTGACAAGTTGAGAATTACAAACAACCTTTTTGTTTTCTCAGCAATGACATTGTTTCTCAGTATCTTTTATATTGTATTCCAATCAGAACGACACAACATCTAACAGAGCGCTTCCCTTATAATTAAATACAGACTGAGTTGACTGAAAATCATGAAATATCTTCATGACATGACATTATAACTCATGCCGCATGTACACCAAAATAAATCTTTTACTCATCATCATATGGCCTTTATTTATTCCTGCGTATTTCATATTGGATAATAATGTGAAGCCTCCGAAAAACAAATTAAATCCCAGCGAGCTGCTGCACAGCGGTAAAATTAGTTACCGAAAAACATACTAATTTAACTGTGTAACATCTAACGAAAAATAAATAAAAATAGAAAACTAAAATTCCTTACGACCACCTGGTTTAAATAATGAACCTCCGAATAAATTACTGAACTTCCGAAAGAAATACTAAGTTAACGAAAAAAAACGTTTTGATGAGTCAAAAAATAGGTGCGACGACGAGCGTACTGAGGAGCAGCGTGTTAGGTTGACATGTAAATACATATTGGGAGCCGAGCGAAGCGGAGCGGAGTGAGGTGACCCCTGAAGTTTTAACAGAATTCATGATAATGGTCATGGTCAGGCAACTTTGAATTTTTATTCGGAGATCTACGACAAAAAAAGCTGACAATAGTTTTCGCTGAAATTTATTTTCAGCTGATGAAATAGTATTATGTCAGCTTTTTGATGTATTAAGTTTTCTGAATTTTCAGTATTTCATTCGGTAGTTGGTAGTTTATTTATTAGCACAGAAGTTTTCGGTAACTTAGTATTGAAAGCAGTAACATTTACAATAGGTGGTAGAGCTAATGCCGGGCTCGACTGTGGAGGTACCACCATCTTACTCGCAAATCCTAACGAAGTTATTCGGGGGAGAGTAAGAGAACAGCTCTCAGGCAAAAAAACCAGGCGGCCCATCATTGCCTGGGACCGATGGATGGCGGTATATCCATCCCCAATTGACGGGCCTTATATAAATCAGACTAGTGACGGGCAGCGGCGTCACTGGTGCAAGGGTTTCAGCACCGCGCTCACCAACCCGCCTGCCCAGCGTGTGTGAGTATGGGCATTTCTTCCAGGAGGACCGCCAAGAGTGGCGAAATCCTGGAAAGGCCTATGTCCAGCAGTGGACGAAACAGGCTGATGGATGGATGGAACATTCATAAATTGAACATCCTCATTTTTAGGGTTCCGTAGTCAGACCAGGAACCCTTATAGTTTCGCCATGTCCGTCTGTCCGTTTGTCCGCGGCTTAGCTCAGAGACTATTAGTACTAGAAAACTGTAATTTAGCATGGACATAAATATTAATCAAATCGACAACATGGTGAAAAAAAATCTTGAAAAAAATTTTTTTTAAGGTTACCCCTCATACACGTAAACTGGTAATGAATTTTTTTTCTCGTCTATCCCATATTGTGGGGTATCGTTGGATAGATCGTTCCAAAAAACATTGTGGGCGTATGAAAACCATTTTTCGATTTAGGGATCCGTTGGCGAAATATTAATCTTTAAAGTGAAAATTTTTGATAGAGTGGAGCGTCCTCCCCCCCTGCCGGCTAAACGGTTGTTTATATAAATGTGAAAAAAATCACAGAAATAGTATATATAGTGAATTTAAAAGGAAAACTATCACAGCTAAGAAGGCTTTACAGGTTTACGAGTACAGGTCGCGCCAAACTTTTGGTCCCCTCTAATATTTGGGACTAGAAGTTTGGCGCGGTCTGTATTAGTTTTTTCCTTTGAAGTCGGTGTAGTTTTTCTCTTTCTGCCTTCTTTCTGTCACTGATACCTGCGAGGTTTATGGAGGTTCCTTCAAAACTGCAATATGTACAACGTTCTTCAGTTGTTGTAAAAGAAACTTTGTTAGTGTTCTTGCTACTGAATTATAGAACTTTGCAAGTTTCCACAGCTAAAGTTTCAACGGTTACATCATACGTGCAAATAATTTACTATGCAAACTTGCCAAGTTCTGTAGATTCAGTAACAAGGACAGACCTTGCAACTTCGTAGGTTTAATAGGAAAATAATATGTTCTGTGGGGGGGGGGGGGGGGGCTGAAAGTAGCCCGAAATGGTTCGTGTAATGGTTCGTGTAATGGTTCGTTTTCGAACTCGGCCTAGATCTCTCTCGATACTACGCACGCAGATAACATTTTTACTGACTTTTAATCTGTTTAGTTCTCATTTTTCCTAAAACAATAGTAAAACTAAAGATAGCGGCAAAATTGTGGCCCGAATACAGTTTACGGATTTACCACAGATTTTTCTGTTCTGTGGATTTACTCTTACACTCATAATGAGCCTACAGGTGAAATTCGAAAAAAAAAGTTGTTTGCTCCCTTAAGGCTTGTTTACATTTGAACGAGTTTAGTGGCGAGTTAACTGGCGTACCTAGCGAGTTTAGCTACTGGCCCCGTTTGGACAGCGCCAAACGAGTACAGTAATAGAATCGTTTTCTATTTTTTGGACAGTTAAGTATGGAGAACCTCCTCCCGCGCACTTCCGCACCCCCGGCAACTTTACTCGCGCAGTGTTGCCGTGCATCAAACAGACGAGTTTAGGTTTAGTACAATTCATTTGTTGTCAAAGCAAAGACGCGCGCATTGTATATGAGGATTTGAGGTTATCTTTTGTGGATATTTAAAATGAAGGTTGAAGGTTTTATAATATTCTCCAATACTTACAAAACAATATTGCGACCAAGCAGGTTGGGAGTTCTACTTTATTTTCGGCCAGGATTTTTTATGGCTGACGGCGCGCCTTGGACTCAGTCTGTCAATGGATGGATGTTAGAAATCTATTTATTATTTACTGTGGTTTATAATTATGATAACTCATTTATTTCGACCAACAAGAATCATAAAAAACATAGTACATACAAAAATGTTAGTAATGAAAATGTATGCATAAGTAACATAAAACTACATAAACATATTTTAATTTTTCATCATAGTACAATAGTTCATGTACTGAAAGTCGAACCTACCCGCGAACATGTTCAGGATGCCCTTGGCACTAGCCCGCACTCTGCCCATGAGGGATGTGCACCTTTTGCGAATGGTCGCGTAGAAGCAATCTACTCGCGCCTCTGCGAACATTCCCGACGCACTGCAGAACCGGGGCAGCCCCATCATCATTCTGAACGCGTTGTTATATTAAACGCGCAGAGCGCTGTACTGTCTTAGCGTGTAACTGAACCACAGACTGCTCGTGTAAAATGATGTACAAAAGCTCTAAAAAGAGTGATCTTAGCTTCAGTGGAACAACGAGCAAATCTGCGAGCAATCCTATTTGCTCTGACAGACAACGCTCTGCGCTCCCTTTCAATATCTGCATTGTCCTTTAGATCTGACTTTATTATATGCCCCAGATATTCAAACTGTTCCACCATTTTTAGTGGGACTCCATTCAATTTTACAGGTGGAACACTAGATGAACATTTGCTCCCAGCTCGAAACACTATGCATTAGCTTTTATTTACGTTATACTTCAAGCCGTGGCTGGTAGAATATTTTTCTCAAATGCCCAGCAACTTGTTGAGACCACAAACAGATGCACTCAGCAGTACCATGCCATCGGCGTAACTAATATTATTGAGACAAATCCTGGCAAAATGACAGCCAACCCTGGTGCCGTAACCCTGGTGCAACCCCTCTATCAGTGCATTTGCGTACAGGTTGAAGAGTTTAGGTGAGGACAACCCCCCCTGCCTCACCTCGCACTCCAACCCGTATGGTTCCGAGAAAGCGTTCGACCATTTTACAACATTGACCAACAAGCAAAAGCGTCGTTTAATATCAGGCTTATACGACTTCAAGTTATGTAATAGTTATATAGTGGTATTATGCTAACTATTACGTTGTATAGATGTTTATCTTGCGACATTTCAGTCGCATGACTGTAATGTCTTATTATGTATATGCAATAAACATTTTTATACAACGTCATATAGGTTGTCAATATATATATTAAATAAATGTTTTTGTGACTCATTTATATGACGTCACATAATGGTATCAGCGGATTCCTTAAATTAACGTTTTATGACAAATTTATATGATGTCATATAATGGTTTTATTGTATAGGTTGAATAACCGTTTTCACGACTCATTTTTACGGAGTCGTATAAGGGTGTCATTGTATATATTGAACAAACGTTTTCGTGAATAAATTTATATGACGTCATATAATGGTGTCAGCCATAAAGTTTATTGGACAAAATGTTGTGAGTAGGAACGTTTCAGTTGAATAAGAGGTTTTTGTAATAAAACCGTCGTCTTGTGCATAACCTTAACGTAACTTTTATATAATTAAACCGCTGGTGAAACGTTCGCCCGTCACCTTTATATAACATAATTGTTTTAGTCGATTGGTCGACTACTTAAGGCTTTTTTACGATTAAAATGTTCAATTACAACGGTTGTATAACATAAGTAGATTTTGAAAAAATTTAAAGGTATAGCTCACGCTTTAATAAAATCATCTTCCATTTTATTTTATACAGGTACAAAAGCTATTTTATAAAAAAATATGGATCTAGAATAAAAGGCCGTCTTTGTCCTCTGTTCATGAATCAATGTTTATTTGATCTAATGAAGGTAATGAGAAACAATAAAGTTGACTGTAATGGCCGCCACGTCGTAGTCTTAAGGAAACGTCTATGCGACCTTTTTGTTATCTAAGTGTAATAAAAAAGTCGTCATGTAACTTAAACAAAATGGATGGAGCTTTACTATGAAAACACATTTTGAATAATTTACTACAATAATATAATTACAAAGAAATATACGCTCGGGAGTGAACCCTAGAGTCCCTCGTTAAGGTCAGGGTTCAATATGCCGCCCGCGACGTAAGACACTGCTTTATTCCCTTAGTGCATAATCTACTATTATTTGTTTTATTTTTGGAAAAACATCCGCGTGATTGGAATTCGTTTCACGCTATTCCCCCTTTAAAATAAAACAAAGTTTGGTGGCTGTTTGGTGGCAGAGAGCAACTTGCTTTATGGTTTGTGGCATGACTCAGAAATAGTGAAAAATACTCGTAAATAACACTGGGATGGGCTCTAGGACCCAGAGTAACATAGATTCATAGATTTTTTCGTTTTACACTAATACCACGGTAAACATATCTACAGTGCTTAAACTGCTTATATACGAGGTTGAAAGGATCGCAGTACATATCCTAACACATCGTATAAAAAAAAAATTGGTTCTCTTTGTTACCGTCAGGCTCAGACCAAATAAAAACTTTTACTTGGTCTGAGCCGTCAGGATATTAACAGTGAAAGCCCCATCCAAAACCGTTTAGTGGTCTTGCAGGTGTATCGCGAGCAAACACACGCAACAAAATATGTTTTGTGTCTAAGGAATCTATCTACTTCAGACATTTTTAGAGTGCCGTATTTTCTTTTGTACCAAAAAAACGCTTCGTACATTTTTATTATAAATTTAGCGTGTTACTGATAGAGTTCGTTGTCTGTTCATTCACTTGACAAACTTTTTCACATAATATTCAAGGGGTTTATTTAGAAAATGGTTCAGCTGTGTTCAGGAGGTAAAGATTTCCAGAAAGAGTATCTTTTTATGAATTAATGATTTTAGGAATGTCTTTTAATGGAATCTTAAAACTTTTCTTTGAGAACCAGGAGCTTATTAGGGTGTTTATAGACATCCATTTCCTAGGGATGGACTTGCTGTGCCGTTATTTGTCCAAAAAAACCGGGCAAGTGCGAATATGGGACGCGTGCGAATGAAACTTTTTAGTTAACCTTTAAGTTTATATGTTAACCTAATACTTAGTTATTACGGTTACGGATCTTATTGAACATTTCTAAAAAAACGCGCAGATTAAGAAAAAATAAACGTTTCCTTTCTTAATAACTATACATTTTGTTTCGGCAAGTTATTCTTGATTCATCATTTCAAAGTTATTAAATCCAATAGAAGTCGTGCTTTCATTAACATTGCGTGTTTATGTGTTTATTTATTATACGTGCTTATTGGCGTTTCCACAAAGTTTCCACCATAGAACTCTAATTTACATTTCTTTGGTTACCACTATGTATAGGTGATTATTGAACTATTATGTCCTCCTACAGGCACGTATTGAGGGGGATCCAGAGTGTTTGGAACCCCCTCTCCATACAGATGATGCTTGGGAAAGAGTACACATTATTTGAAATGATTAATGAGATTATATAATTTTACGAGAGCGTGTTATGTTTTACAAAAATCCAATATCAGTTGGACCGCTAGGAAAGCAAATCTTGCACGTTGTACAAGGTGAAATTAAATTAACCGACCAAATTCATACTGGAGACTCGGTTAGTGATCAGAAACAAGCTTCAATTACAATTTATGTAAAATTCGAAAAATATTTTTTTTTTTGCTTCCTTTCTGCCTAGGCTAGGAATTGTACGTAAACTAGTCCAACCAGTAATCCGGAGCAAACAAATTTATTTTTTGAATCTGGCCAAAAGGATTCCTGAACCTAGTTCTACTTCAACCTATATTTATGCAGGCATTCCCAACCACATAATGATCTCAATTCAATAATCCATCCCTGGATTGTAACTAATGCCAAGTCAATAGTCTTTGTTTCGTTGTAAGGGTCAACTTCCGTACCCTTTCAGTGTGCGATGGCACTTCAGTACCATTTTCACATTTCTATACACTCAAATATAAGGTTTGATTCTATATCCTGTATACTACTTTACCACATTTGATTACATTTTTATCGTGTCAGATAGAAACCATGAAATCTGCGAAATAGCATTCTAATACTCGACGTGATACCTAAAACTCACGCTATCACGGAAACGAATGCCGATAAGCAGACCCGTGGACTCGAATCGGCTTCCCGATTCTAGCCTATCGATTGGAAAGCTGCCGTTTCTACAATCGATTGGCAGCACCTACGAGGGTGCATTTTTATATTCGCGGAATGGGTAGGTAATTAATAAATGAGGGTAATTTCCTTAGTCGTAACTGGTAAAGTAGCTCATTATTAGTATAAATAGAATGTTTTGTTTTAATCGGGCCATTACTATTTGAATTATCGTCGATCAAACAACTCAGTTGGGAAGAACATTGTGAAAAATGGAGAAAATCGAGCACCGCGCTGTCATAAAGTTCCTTACCAAGCAAGGTAAATCGGTTCAAACCATACTAGAAGAGATGTTATCCGTTTACGGGGAGTCTTGCCTCGGTAAAACCATGGTTCATAAGTGGCATACCCTTTTTAAGAAAGGCAGGGCCTCACTTGAAGATGATCCTCGGCCAGGACGGTCGATCGAGGTGACCACTCCGGAAAATGTTGATAGATTATAAAGATAAAGGTGTCTCCATAACCGGAGAATACTACGCTTCAATCATAGAGCGATTAAAGGAAGCAATCAAGGCAAAAAGAAGGGGAAAATTAACCAAAGGTGTCCTCCTTCTGCACGACAACGCGCCTGTGCACAAGAGCCGTGTTGCGTTGGCTTCCCTGCATAAGGTGGGCTTCGATATTTTGGTTCATCCACCCTACAGTCCTGACCTGGCTCCCAGTGATTTATTATCTCTTTCCAAAAATGAAAAAAGAACTTCGGGGGAAGAAGTTCTCAAGCGATGAAGAAGTGAAGGAAGCAGTTTCTGCTTATTTTTCAGACAAAGAAAAAACATTTTTTTTCGAGGGTATACATAAGCTAATTGAAAGATCTGAAAAATGTATTAGGGTTGCAGGTGAATGATTTTTTTATTGAAAAGGAAAAATAAACTTGTATTTTTATTTCCACGTCTTACCCCCGATTCCGCGAACTTAAAAACGCCCCCTCTCTTTTGTTTTGATATAATTGATTGAAATAGGCGTTACATTGTGGAAGTCCATCATAAACTTATGATAACTAGTGTTCTTGTATTCTCTTCATCCCGGTGGTGATCGAGTCTGCATTTTGAATAGCATGGCAAGACAAGAGTGTTTAGCGTGATATTGCTTTATTAAAATAACCATCCATAAGTACACTAACCGAGTCTCCATTATGAATTTTGTCGGTTAATTTAATTTCACCTTGTAAAACGTGCAAGATTTACTTTTCTAGCGGTCCAACTGAGATTGGATTTTTGTAAAACTTTATACGCTTTCGTAAAATTATATAATCTCTTAATCATTTCAAACAATGTGTACAGAGCCGTCTTTACCTATAGTGCAGGGTGTGCAGCGCACACGGGCGCAGGGTCTTAGGGGGCGCCGAACGCCGCTCGCGATACTTGCAAAGAAAGAGCATGGTCACTCGCGGCGACCCAGTGCTCTCAAAGACCCTGCGCCCGGGCCCGTGTTATGGCCGAAGCCGGTGTTATAGTAGAACCATAGCCAGGGCCCAGTCTCTATTATCCTAGCACTAAGGCTACTGTCTAGCTAGATGCTGTCTGCATTTTCGCGGACATCGAAGCGTTAGATCACTGTATGATTTTTACACTGTGGCACTACACAATAACTTTTGTTTCAGCGTGGAAACAAAAAAGTTGTGCCTTAATATTCTTGTAACCCCTTCCTAACTAAAAATGCTTTTTAGTTGTGCACTTAAAATTGCAACATTTGCACTTGAATTTCCGTTCATTGGTGAAAATGTAACTGTAAGTATTCCATTTTGACCGCGCGCCTACTAGAGGGCGCCAGGGTTATGATTGCACACAGGCGCTACATGGGCTAAAGACGGCTCTGAATGTGTAAGTCTTTGTAACGGAGGATCTCGGTGCAAAATGCACTTCATAATATTGTTTTGCTTACTTTTGAATAAAAAGTATACAATAAATGCGTTTTGTAGCAATTCGCGCCAGCTGCTTGTTAATAGTTTCAATTCAATTTTATGCGTTACATTACATTTTGGCCATTACATTACAACTGTAAACACACTTTTAAGTTTGTTAATATAATGCAAACAAAATGTAATACATTAAAGTAAGTATTTTTTAGTAAAGACTTTATTATTAATAAACTATTTTCGCATGTTGCTTTAAAACACATTTATTGCATACCTTATATTCAAAAGTAAGGAAAACAATGTTATGATGTGAATTTTGTACCGAGGTAAAAAGTTACCCCCTTAATAGGAAGAAACACTGAATTACAAAATGGATGTGTCATTTTAATAACGTCTGTTTTGTTATACCTACATGTTATGATGCGGCGTTGATAATGTGACCTATTCTTGTGCAGCAAACCTTAAATTTAGAGTTGAAAAACCTAAAATAATACAAGCTCATTTAACTTTTATCCATCTGCGTTAAAGCCCATTTTGCAATGAAAACTTTTAGGTTATGGCAGCTCTAAATCTAATATTTGCTACACGAGAATAGGTGTTATTGTTTTCTAACTAAATTTATAGACATAACTAGGAATTATTTACTGTCTTCTTTCTTTTTCCTTCCTTTACATTAAATACGTAGGTACCATTGACCATGGTAGGTACCTACCTAGTTACTGTTTTTTTTACTCCAAAGCTTTTTTCAGCCGCGCGTTTGTTCATTCTTGAAACTATTTGAACATGAATGTTACCTGTCTATTTATGATTAATGCTTTAGTATCAGTTAACTGTGGGTATAGGGTTAATAGCAGATCCAGAATGTGACTTCCTGACAAAATCCCTGATTAATCAATAAATTTCCTGACATTTTCGTTCATTTTTGTTAATGTAGAGGTAGCGCGAATTTCCACAGTTTAATTCATTCGCTTTTAAAATTCCTGTCAAATCCCATTTTTTCCTGATTTCCTGACAGAGTTCCAAAATTCTTAACATGTCCGGAAAATTCCTCTCATCTGGTAACCCTAACTGTAGGTCCAATAAAAAAAAAACTTATTTTATCCAACAGAAAACTCGACATGAATCGGGGCTCTGAAACGAAACGTTCCGGAAAAGCGCCATACTCGTATAACCTAAAAACGATTGAAAGTAAGCGTGTATACGTCTGCTATTGGAACTTTATTGCTTCTGTCTCGAGCGAGAGGGCTGAGCCCATTTATCAGCTCTTCGGAATGGAAATTCTACCACCCTCCTTTTAATTAAAGTTTTATGTAGCAAATTAATATATGGGCGAAGGACCCTTTTTACGTGTTAACCACTAATCAATGAACCTTGGAGAATCTGAACTTTGGATGGAACTTGATTATTGGAGATATAGATGTTTTACAAGAGCGAACCTTTTCGGATTTCCAGGAAACGAGCAGAAATTCTAGTTGAGAAAATTTTAGATAAATTGATATTATACCAGCAGCTGTAACAAATGGTTTTGTATATGGAAATACTGATCCTGTAAGCTTATATAGGCAAGGATTTTTGTTCAGTCTAATTGCCAATAATTTACTTATTTAACGTATTCTGTGGGAGCATTCGGGGCTGCATGGCAGATACTTTTGGCTAACCCAAACTAAAAGAAGAAATATTAGTCGCTGATTGGTTATCTAAGCGGTGGTGTTATAATGAATTGGTCTAACATTATGTTTTTTATTTTATTTGAAGTAAATTAGGCACCTTTAAATATTTTTGTAGTAATTCCCTGTATTATTTTGAAAATTTTATCGTATTGTATTATTTTTTAAGATTGTTATCGATTATTACTGAATAAGTCTGAATTTGGCAAGATATAAATTAATATGACGTTGAATATCGAGTTAAATATGTTTTATTGTTTTTGATGAAAATTATTAACTATAAGTACCAAAAAGTAAAACAAAAAAAATATATTTTAAGAACCGTATTAAATTATGTAGTGACACAAAAATATGGTTCTTCGTGTGATATTGGTTAAAAGCTTACTTAAATACGTAGAGCAATACAACTATAGGCAGAGAAATTAATTTCACTGGACTTGGAGGATACTAATGGAATTATAATGGCTTTTATTTTCTTGACAAAAGCCTTTTAGCTTGATTGTTCTACGTTCTAAAAGTAATAAAATACACGTCAAGAAATGAATCCCCGAGGGAGTGTCAAGTGTTTCTGAGTACAGTAGAGATCACATTAAGCTATACACTTGCAATACGACATTAGCCCCTACAGAGAAGAATATAGGTACAAAGTCCGAAGTGTCTAACTTGATGCGGTCTCTAGTACAATGAAAATGTAAGTCACAGTCCACACTTGTATACTTACTTTTCACCGACGATAATTCCGTCCTAGCACTAATATGGGCTCACAGCTGAACGTGTCTCCCGAAGTGCGCGGACTAAACACAAATTTACCCCAATGGGATTGAACCCGCGACGTCTGGATAAGTGATCGAAACGTTCAAACCACTTGATCACAGAGTCGGCCACTTGATCACAGAGACGGCCACTTGATCACAGAGACGGCCTCTAGATCACAGGGACTGCCACTAGACCACAGAGACGGCCACTGACAATGAGACGAACAATGACACCTATTCTCTTGTAGCATATATTAGATTTGGAGCTGCCATAACCTAAAACTTTTCATTGCAAAATAGGCAGATAGATAAAAGTTAAATGAGCTTGTATTATTTTAGGTTTTTGTACTCTAAATTTAAGGTTTGCTGCATGACAATAGGTCACTCTAGATCACAGGGATGGCAACTAGATCACAGAGACGGCCCCTTGATCACAGAGACGGCCACTAGTTCACGGAGACAGCTACTAGATCACAAATACGGTCACTAGAACAAACAGACGGCCGCTAGATCACAGAGACGGCCACTAGTTCACGGAGACAGCCACTAGATCACAAATACGGTCACTAGAACAAAGAGACGGCCGCTAGATCACAAAGATGACCACTTTGTGTTTCATGGAGTTTAATAGATCGTAAGTGTCAAGTTAGTTTTGTCATTTATAACTGCTCGTGTAATAAATTTGTGTTTTTAACGGTATGTACAGAAACCTCAGGGAACAAGTTTTAATCGCACCTGACCAGTTTTTTATATTCATTTATCTAGATTTAAATAGAGTAGAATTTCATAAAAATTTAATACCTTTAAATTCAGATAGTTTATTAAAATTATATAGCTGCTTAAAAAAAGGAATATAGGAATGAGAATATTATTATATATATAAGTACATCCATCCATCAGCCTGTTTCGTCCACTGCTGGACATAGGCCTTTCCAGGAGTTCACCACTCTTGGCGGTCCTCCTGAAAGAAATGCCCATACTCACACACGCTGGGCAGGCGGGTTGGTGAGCGCGGTGCCGAAACACTTGCACTAGTGACGCCGCTGCCCGTCACCAGTCTAATTTATATAAGGTCCGGCAATTGGGGATGGATATACCGCCATCCATCGGTCCCAGGCAATGGTGGGCCGCCTGGTTTTTTGCCTGAGAGCTGTCCTCTTACTCTCCCCCGAATAACTTCGGGAGGATTTCCGAGTAAGATGGTGGTACCTCCACAGTCGAGCCCGGCATTAGCTCTACCACCTAAAAAACATATAAGTACATAATGCAATGAATAAATAAGTTGATAAATAAACTAATTAGACCGTGAATAGTGAAGAAATAAACAGAATCCGTTGTTTTTAGAATAGCAAAATAAGCTCTATATTAACATAAAAATCTTTGTGCTTAATAAAGTTGGGAGCACAAAAAGTCCATTCTTCATCAAAATATGCCCAAATATAAAGTTTGATCAATGAAAATCATTTCTATCTCTTTCCAACTGTTTTGTGTTATTACAGGACGGTTTCATGCAAATAAATCAATTCTAACCTACGAGCCCCAATGCAAAAGAGTTCGTCTAGTCATATATTGCAAAGGTTGTCTGTTTTCAACTTCACCATATTTTTTATAAAAAAGGCCTATGAAAAAAAAAATTGTTTGGGGTGAAATTCTCCATCCTATTGTTGTTAATCAGGCAATTTTAAATAAAAACATCTTTTGCCTAGATTATGTATTTATGGGCTTATGGCACTTTGATTTGCTTCGTCTAACTCAAAATAGTTCGTCTAGTTCTTAATCGATGCAAAATAGTTCGTCTCTGTCTCAATACTGTCTGTTTTAAATGAAAAATAAGTTAAATTTGAATTGAAAATAGAAACCATCCGTCACATGATGCGTCACTGTCATTTTCAAACATAAAAACCGTATTTCATAGAATTTTATCATCATTTTCAAACAAAATGGCTCGCGGGAAACC
This sequence comes from Ypsolopha scabrella, assembly GCA_910592155.1. Taxonomy (NCBI): domain Eukaryota; kingdom Metazoa; phylum Arthropoda; class Insecta; order Lepidoptera; family Ypsolophidae; genus Ypsolopha; species Ypsolopha scabrella. The sequence continues at coordinate 5,667,576 of OU342973.1, read as the reverse complement.
TATCGCTGACGAAGTACGAAAAATAATTATTTGTAGCAACAATAATGGCAAAGCTGCTTACCAAATAGCCAAGCACTTATTCGTACCAAGATCGACAGTTCAGACCATTATCTAACATTACAGGAAAAATGGCACGGTTAAATGATTGAAAAAACCTGGTCGGCCACGAATCACAAGTGAAGCTCAAAATCGAGTTTTAAAGAAATTTATTAAAAATAATCGTCGTGCCCGCGCAGAAGAACTGACCTTGAAGTGGAGAGAGATGATTCACAAAGATGTATCTGTCGATACCTGCAAGACGGTCGTAAAATGATTGGGCTATGGATTTTATACTGCTAAAGAAAAACCTTTACTCACGCGTCTCCAGAAAAAGAAAAGGCTGAAATTCGCTAAAGATCATGTAAATTGGACGGCAGAGGCGTGAAATAATATGGAGTGATGAATCCAAATTTGACGTGACGATCGGTGATGTACGGAAAAAAGTTATCAGAACAAATAAAGATGAAGCATTCTATACCGATTGTATCAAAAGAAAAGTGAAGTTTCCTGGATCGGTGATGATATGGGGCTGCATGTCAGCACAAGGTCTGGGTCATCTACATTTTGTAGAAGGAACTGTTAATATAGTAGAGTATCAAAACATTCTGGAAACAAGTCTCATGCCCTCGATTCCAGCATTGAAACATCGTAATGACTACACCTTTCAACAAGACGGTGCATCCTGTCACACTGCGAGGACAACGAAGGCTTGGTTTAACCGGAATCAGATCCCTACAATGGAGTGGACGCCCAGTAGCCCAGATTTGTCACCGATTGAGACCCTGTGGTGGAAAATGAAGAAAATGCTGCGCAAGTATCCAGCAAGGTCTAAAAGTGAATTGAAAGAGAAAATTAAATCTGCCTGGCAGTCAATAACTTCACAAGAATGTGAAGAATTGGTAGCAACGATGCCACGAAGAATCAAGGCCGTGATCGATGCTAAAGGTGACACCACTAAGTGGTAGACGAACTATTTTGCGCCGTTGAATGTGATGGACGAAGTTTAATGCGTAGATGGTTCCCTAAGAATTAATTATATTTTATTTAAATAGAAAAATATTTTGTCACTTTAAATAAACTTCATCAAGTGTTCAAAACCAGTGTACTTATATTTATTCAACTAATAAAGTTAAATTTAATAATCTAAATTTTACTTTTACTACTAGGCACTTCTAATATTTGGTACTAGACGAACTCTTTTGCATTGGGGCTCGTATAAGCACATTATTTTGTATGAAAAAAATTATGACCTTATATCAATAAAATCTATTGTAATCTATATACACAATACACTCTCCCATTACAGCCGTGACAGATATTTTTAGAGCACCTTATATATGTGTTTTAGTACCAAGGATACATGTATCCCTTCCGCGAGCGAGGTAAGTGGGTATTGGGAAAACTGGTGATAGTGCCCCAACTAGCACATTCAGTACTTATAACGCTCTAGACTATTTTATCATGCATTTACATACATTTATAAGATACTTGAAGTATACTACAACATACATTTATAAGATACTTGAAGTATACTACAAACAAGGATTTGGGCGCCAGTATAGGAGCTAAGTAAGTTGAAGTGGCAGTGGGCAGGTTATATTTGTCGCCGACATGATGGCCGTTGCGGCCGAAAGGCTCTAAAATGGAGACCATCTACAGCAAAGCGTAGCGTAGGCCGACCTCGTGACCGACGACCTGAAGGACGTTGTGGGTGGTGGCTGGATGAGGAGGACGGAGGACCGACATGAGTGGCGAAATCTGGGAAAGGCCTATGTCCAGCAGTGGACAAACACGGGCTGATGGATGGATGGATGGATAGGAGCTAATATTTCTGTAACGATCTAATAATGAACTTGGATAAAGTAATAACTCCTGAAATATGTATGTACTGGACGAATTATTTACAATAGTTTCTTATCTTAAGAGGATAGGTTCCGAAAAACCATAATTTATTCTTCCTTGTTTGAAGAATCTAGCAATACTAGATATTTGAAAAAAATTTGGACTTCTGTCAAGAATATAATGTACACTCTTATCGAAACAGAATCTTCAGAAGTCATTCCAACATTGAGCCAAAAAATCAAAGATGACTCCAAAAAAAGGTTTCATGTCGAGTTTTAACATTCTTTGAGCAAAATCATATTATATTATTTATTAATTAAAATCTGTATAAACTTTATTATACTGTTATCCGAACAGATATTTGATACAAACTTTATTTTTTTTTTAAATAATAAAATTCGTGGTAAAAGTCGTCATTTTGATAATTTTCCAGAATTCGTCCCTCTCGCACTGCAGGTTTTTCGGCATGGAGTAACAGCGATCAATGCAATCGGAAACTATTCTCTTAATCTTAGCCTATGCAGTTACAGGCACTAGTGCTTCCATTACCTACGCACTACGCTCTGACACAAGTATCTTATAAAAGCTATCTTTTTTATAATGCGCATCTAACATACTTGGTTATTTAATATAGGTACTATTTGTTAACTGTAACGTGCACATTCTTTGTTTGTTTTCTCATATTCCTAATTAAGGTTCCTACGAAAGTTTTAAGGTGTACAAAAACCATTAGTTTTTTCTAAAGATAATTTTAACGTTTCTCAAAATAAACTCCTCCAAGGTCTACATATTGCCACATTTTCAAAAAAAAGTCCTCAAAACATTAAAAAAACGCGTTTTGCGGAAGGTGGAAGAAAACTGCCCTGCCTCGACCGAGTTCATGAATGTCCGGCCATCATTGACCTCTCATAAACAACATAAACAATAGTTGTTTATGAGAGGTCAATGCCAGCCATGCATCATTTTATTTACGGCGGGGAATAAGAAAAAGTCACACGAGTCGGGTCAGGCTGTAGAGATGATTGTCAGTGTCAGATTCCGTTAATTTTATAATCATAGAATACCATAGCACGAAACGATTTTCTTGAGAGCTCCATTGCAAAAACAAAACTAGACTGACCTAGTTAGCAAAATAAGAAATAATTGGCCAGTATGCGATTTCATTACACAAATAGGTTTATAGCTAAATTAACTTTAATCTTTGAGAAGCACCTGTTGATAGTTTTTATACAGCTAAAAACTTTCGTGGCAATCTACGTATATTTTAATAAAATTATAAAACGTAAGTACAGTTTCTATTACCAAGTACCTAGCTAGTATATTTCGTGATATAGGTAGTGTGGAAACTCGAGGGGAGTCTTTACTGTTAATTGTACCGTATAAGTATTATTAGAGCAAAATTCAACATTGTGTAGTTTTTGTTGAAATTTCATTTCAATGATTCTCGTGAATATTCGCTGTACGGGGCGTGGTGGGGTAGAGTATGGAATTTAAAAAGATATGTTTATATTGATGATGTTTATTAGCGACTAACTGTAACCATTAGGCAAAAATAAAGAAATGTTACTTAAGGGCTTGTATTGGGTCTTTCAACGGTTTTTGTTTCAATATGCTGAGTCAACTACTTCTCTAATCAATGTAAAACTTGGACACGTGTTTTTTCGGACCTTTGTCTTTCCGTTTTCAGTTCGGTTACCTAATTGGACACATTTTGCTCGATAGATTTTATTTTTGAAAATTATGCCTTTTTAAATTAATATTTTGTTTTATATATATTTATATATTTATTCTTTATGTACACAGAAAACATATTAATAAAATATACACTTGAAAAGCTATGTACAATGGCGCGCTTATCTCAATAATGAGATTTCTTCCAGCAGACCAAGGGTGGATGAGATATATACGATATAAGTAAGGTATTCATAATGTGCACATAATAATACTTCCACAAAAACAAGATTTAAATAGTACCTAAAATATACAAACAAGTAAAAAATACATACAATAAACTACATAAAATGTACATACATATACCTACACAGTATTAATAAATAGTATCCTATCAATAAATATATAATCATACATATATATATATATAATTATACATATATTATATACATAATATGTATACCAGGAGGATAGGTTAACGGAGATAGTGCTCTTTTATTTTCCTTTTGAATACACCAATGGAAGGACTGTCTCTGATAGTGTGAGGAAGAGAGTTCCACAGTTTGATGGACTGTACAGTAAATGATTTTCCATACGCTGCGGCGTTATGAGAAGGTGTTTTTAAAAGTGAGAACGTGTTAGACCTGACTTGCTTGTCTCTAAGGAAGATATACTCATAACGATCGCGGAGGTATGGAGGAGAAGTGGGACTGTTTAAAATGTTGAAAAGGCAACAAAGGATATTAACATTTTGACGCTGTTTGATTGGAAGCCATTTTAACTGTTCACGGTACTGAGATACGTGGTCATATTTTCTTAGCCCATAGATAAACCTGATTCCCAGATTTTGTAAACGTTCAAGTTTACCAAGCAACTCCTGACTGGCATCTAGGAAACAAACATCAGCGTAGTTGATAATCTACATATAATTTATGTCTAAACGGCTTGAGTTTTATGTCTGAAATTACTGCTATAACGAGAAAACATGGTTTATTTTCCGATGTCAGGTGGAAAAACTCCTACATCAAATACTTTTTCGTAAATCCAGAAAAACCTCCAAAATTCACTGATTTTGCGTGCCGCCAGCAAGCGAAGCGAGCATTCTAGTGTAGACTTTCTGACAACATACTGAAGTTCAAAATCGCTCAGTAAGATTATCGTGCACCAGGGGTAAGGCCTTAAAGCTAAGTGTGCAATTTTTATGTGCGTCATACGGAAATAAGATTAATATGTTGGTAGATGAGGTTTGTAGGCCATTCGATGTACTTTGTACATTCGCCATGTTTCTATTGAGTACTGTACTTATAGATATTATGCAAATTAGTAGATACTATTACAGTTTTGGTGAATATCACTTCTCTTCCATTTGAAAACAAATAAGGGTTCCTCATGAATCGTTTTTCAAATGAAATGAAATGAAATATATTTACAACAGAGCCTCGATAACCCGAATACCCAAAATTTATACCCTGTTCGGATGTACGAAGCGTCCGGATTATGTACAAGTATGTAGATATTTTCAAAGGTATTTTTCGTAATAAAAGGAAGTTTTTTGTAAGCTTACGTATATTATATTTATTTTAAATTATTAAATAATGTTATACCTATGTCCAACGATTTAAGGTCGCTCAGCGAGCTATGGAGCGGGCTATGCTTGGGGTATCTCTGATGGATAGAATCCGAAACGAGGAGATCCGTCGGAGATCGAAAGTAACCGACATAGCCTGCAGAATCAGTAAGTTGAAGTGGCAGTGGGCAGGCCATATTTGTCGCCGAGATGATGGCCGTTGGGGCCGAAAGGCTCTAGAATGGAGACCACGTACAGCAAAGCGTAGTGTAGGCCTACCTCGTGCCCGCTGGACCGACGACCTGAAGGACGTTGCGGAGGGCAGCTGGATGAGGAGGACGGAGGACCGACATGAGTGGCGAAATTTGGGAAAGGCCTATGTCCAGCAGTGGACGAACACGGGCTGATGGTTTGATGGATGGATACCTATGTACGGTACATAATGTACCCAATTAAAGTTTAATGAAGTAATAATTTCATGGTGAACATTCATTTTTTTTCATGGTGAACATATTTTTTATTGGCCTTGGTTTTATCGTCAAAACATTTTTTCAAGGTAGGCCTTAGTTGCCCAACCCATTGATTTGCTGACAGACAAAGAATAAAGGTTTTTGATTGTATAATTATGTACGAACGTATTCAATCCATCGATCCATCCATCAGCCTCTTTCGACCACTGCTGGACATAGGCCTTTCCAAGATTTCAGCATTCTTGGCGGTCCTCCTGGAAGAAATGCCCATACTCACACACGCTGGGCAGGCGGGTTGGTGAGCGCGGTGCCGAAACCCTCGCACCAGTGACGCCGCTGCCCGTCACCGGTCTGCTTTTTTTTAAGGCCCGGCAATTGGGGATGGATATACCGCCATCCATCGGTCCCAGGCAATGGTGGGCTGCCTGGTTTTACCTGAGAGCTGTTCTCTTACTCGGGAGGGAATAACTTCGGGAGGATTTCCGAGTAAGATGGTGGTACCTCCACAGTCGAGCCCGGCATCAGCTCTACCACCTCTAAAACTCACGTATTCAATAATAATAATAAATAATAAGCAATTTATTTCTCACTTCATACACCGCCAAATGAAAATAGAAAGCAAAACTTTCAGTTTCTGATTTCAGGCACGTACGAAGGAAGGTCGTATCCCAAATTACTTAATATTACATCTACGGCACAATCAGAATGTAATAATCGACACAATACGTGTAATAATACCCGTACGTTACGTTCATACGGATTAGCGAAGCATATTCTACGTGGTGACGTCACAAAATATTATATTAGAATATCTTTATAGCTGAGTCAGCTAATAGAGCAAGGTATGGCACTTACATTTTGCTTTTAGTGTTTGTTTTAAGGACACTAAATAATTTAATTATAATGTCAGTCTAGAAACCTTTTAGTTTGATTGCTCTACGTTTCCATATTCAGAAACATTACCTTCTACTTCCTAAACTAGCTTTTTGTCTGCCCTTACACCTGACCCCTGATTCTGTATCGTAAAATCAGTTGCCAAACCGAGTGCCTATCGTCGAAAACATTACACATCCGCTTATCTAAGGATACGTTCGCATTTGAAGTGACGTCACAATTCATAAATAGTCCAATACCCATTGAAGGTTATTTTGGAAGATCGTTTTTGTCTGTTTTTGGTGAATAGTAACCATAGATGGCAACCGACACTGAGTTACGTATTAGGCCCGCTGGAAATCTTATTTTTTTCACTCTGCCACTATAAATCGGGCAAAATCAGGGTTTGGCATTCCTACTTTAGATTATACTAAGTATTAAATTTTTAAACAAAATAAATGATACACTTCGCTGTACGAAATAAAAAATATATAAATAGTGACTTCAGAAAAAAATAGGAATTTCAAGAAAAGCTCTCGCTTTTTACCGCTTTCCGAGTATTGGGATTGAGAGACAAAAACTACAAAACATTTTACAGAACCATAGTAACACATCAAAAACATGAATAAAAGAACGGCCAAGTACGAGCCGGACTCGCAGAAAAAGGCATTGGAAATAGCTTAAATGTTGCTATAATATACATATTTATGTATATTGTTTATATGTATGTTTTTAGGGTTCCGTAAACGTTTTGTGTGCTGGTACAGAACCATTTGCGCGAGTCCGACTCACACTTAGCAAAATTACATTTCTACTTTGCCCGCCCGCGTGTTATTTGGTTTAACGACATGATTTTTTCTGGGATAAAAAGTAGTTAGTGTATAAGCTATATCCATTCTAAATTTCATCCAAATCCGTTCAGCCGTTTCAGCGTGAAAGAGTAACAAACATACACACACACACACATACACACACACACACACACACATACACACACACACCCTTACACACACACACACACACACACACACACACACACACACACAAACTTTCGCATTTATAATATTAGTGTGATAGTGTGAAGTGTGATAGTGTGATTCGTGTCATCATAGATTTTATAGCACACCGTGCGTAAAATGACCACTTTACGCACGCTGCGCTTGCGTAAAGTCGGCATTTTCCGCACTTTTGCTATAAAATATTATACGATGCTCGTGCGAGAAACTTTTTCTCGACTCGTGTGATTGCAGCACTCACCTTCGGCTCGTGCCGCAAACTCACACTCGTCAGAAAACGTTTCATCGCTCTCGTATCGTAATGTACTATTATTCATTCAGAAACTGGCCCATAAACTGTAAAAAAACAAAAGCGTTAGGCTTAGACAAGATTTATTCCAAGCGAATGTCGGCCTTTATAGCTAAAACGGATTAATGAGATTCCCAATATAGCAAACATCTCATCTGTCTACCGCGTATGAACTTAACCGATTCAGTTTATTGGTGTCGATATAAAGGCCCTTTCGAACTGAACGCCAATAGCTTTCGTAAATAACCGAATGATTGAGGTTCGTTTTAAATAGAGGCAAACCTCACTCAACTGACTTCGATTTTAGATCGGCCATATTTGGCTAGGACCGTACTAACCCCTCTCTCACCACACTTGATTAGACCCTGGGTAGATGCCTTTGATCCTCTCTGAAACACTCGTTATTTGTACCCACACATGTATGTATATCTAATGTATGTAGGTATGGTATAATCAATTTGGTTGAATTTCTGATATATAGGGTGAATGGATTGCTAAATTGCTAATCAACTCGTCATAACTTTTCTTAAGGAACAGTGTAACTTGAAATAAAAAGGCCATTGCTAGTAGGACACGCGCCTTGTGAGAACCCAGTAGCATTTAAATAAGTAAATATACTTAACTAATTTGAATAAACTTATAATTTCTTACAAATTTTACGAAACAAAACTGCAAAGTTAGGGTTGATCGAGTATTCGGGTAAATAACCCAAAAAGTACATTATAAACTGTCTTTTTCAGCACATGTCTTAAATACAGCATAATATGGTTCATAAATACAGTAACTCCAAATTTCCAACTACATAGTTGAGTTTTTGCGACAGACCCCATATAACAAAAATGTTCCAACTGTCAAATTTTATTGCCCCCAATTTCTTTCATTTATAAGGTGAAAAGCAATATTTAAAACATATTCGTACTGTACTCAATGAGCTCATGACTTGGAGGTGAAAACCAACTGGACGGCGATTCTCGCACATGGGACAATTTGCGAAGGTCGAAAGCGGATGATTTTTACAAGCTCTCTATTCAGAAACGTACCAAACTTTTAAAATATGAATAATATGCTTTATTTATTTATTTATTTATTTATTACAAAAAGGTACACCAACAATGTCAACACACACATTCAAAAAAAGAAGAAAGTAAACATAGGGCCTATATCTGGTGCTGCCATCAATTACAGGCGTACACAGCATTATTACGATACAATTATTGTGTAATAAAATGTTAACAACATAATAATTAATCAAATACTAAATTACAATTACCAGGACAATATTAACAATTTGAATTACAATATATACACTATCTTAAATCTGAATTATAAATCTAGACACACAAAACACACAGATTATTTAAAAATATTATTAAATTGAAATTATATATTAAATTTATTAATCACAATTCAGAATGTCAACATGAAAGAAGAAATTGAAAATTAAAATTACATTTGAAACAGTCAGAAAGAGAAAAAATGAAAAAGTATATATATATATATATATATATATATATATATATATATATATATATATATATTCAGTTATTCAAAATAATTATGATAATGGATTTGGCTGTAATATCTTATATTTAAAATTAATAGCTTTATCGTTAAAAATGTCAAGGGAGTGAGAATTCCAAAATTTATTGTAAGTGCTACAAGATCTTACATCTGGTGCATTTCGACCAAGGTTTGTCCTACGAGTAGGTATTGAAAATGTGTCCTTCACTACTCGACGAGCTTGTAGTCGAGGGACAGTCAAGGACACACCATCAACGAACTCATCACACAAAGCACGTCCATCGATTGTGTTTTTCAAAAATGCCAAATCAAGCATAATTCTACGCTCTGATAATTTATGCATTTTAAAAAACAATAACCTTTACGTGTCTTTTAAGGAGTTATAGTTAATAGAATTATCATCACACACCATTTATGACGCGACAAACAGAGGCGTATGAAAAGCAAAGCGTTTGAATTTTTTTGCGAGAATCGCCGCCCTTGGGTGGAGCCGCGCACTAATTTCTATGCAAAAAAGTCTGTCATTTTCGGTGGGGGACGAGGCATGCACACTACAAAATACTCAAACACTAGCTTAAACTATACGCACACAATCGCATTCACACACAGGGACATCTATCGTTTTTATATAACCGGTATGACCGGTGGGCTCATACCTTCTTTGGCAAAGGGGTTCGCCTGTTGGTGGCATGTCCAGTTGGTTTGTTCGTCCGAGGCTTTAGACAATAAAACCCCGCAAGGATAAAAAAAATCTGCTTCTTTTTCATCAATATTCAGTTTTCTGTCAACATTCTCCGCAATGTATCAAAATTTCAGGTCTGTAAGATTTTTTTGTCTACGAGTTAAAGATCCGCTACCTAATAGTCCTTCCATTTCCAAGAATTCAAATACGAAAAATCGAAATTTTGAAAATGTATTATTTCTTGTATTTTATTCTAAAATATGAACAGTATCACAAAAAACTAATTATTCATTTCGTTATTTCCGAAGCTCGTGAATGTTTATCAATCAACATTTTATAAAAGTATTTTGTTCTAAAGACAACAGTATTTTTCACGAGACTTCCTTCCCCCTTCAGCATTTCCGAGTTTTCAGCTGAAATAATAGCCGTGGGGGGGAATTCGACTATTTTCGACTAAGTTGCTTTCACGAGTGTGGTTGAGTTTCTAAGAAATATTCACAGACTCAGAATCACTTTTAGTCTATTTTCGGCGAATCTTGAATGGACTTTCCTGGAAAAACACTTGCCTTTGTAGCAAAAAGGAATACGCAGAAGATTCTATCTATAAAGGATGTAAATTCGTTTTGAGAGGAGGCCTACCTTTTCATGAGTTTTTGACTGATCATACAGTCGGCCGCGGCTCCACCCGCTTTTTTTCTATCTCTGCCCGGTGTCGTCGTAGCCGTCATTTTATCAACCCCTAGTCACTATGTCTGTCTGTATGTATAGGTATGTATGTTCCGTCTTCACTCGAGAACCAATTAACGGATTTGGTGGCAGTTTTCTTTATAATCGTAGTGACCCTGGTCAACTAATAGGCTTGATAAAATGACGCCCAAGGCGAAACGCTAATTACGCTATTTGTTTGATAACACCTTTATTTTTTCATTTGTTTTTAATTTACTTGATTTTAGTGTCTCATATTTAACGATCAATACGAAAATTTTGTTTATAATCGCATCTAAAAGAGAAAATTTACTTTAATCCAATATTGTAATTTTAATCTGAAAATTTAGCTAATACTGAATATTTCTCCCGGCTGTTGATAGCAAAGCCGCTGTGCATCGAAGGAAGAGTTTATTTTGTGTCCATAAACAAGAAGATACTCTATACAAGTCGGGACATCTAGCACGCGCCGTCGATACATTGTCTTTGCAGTCATACACGCTCTCTCACACATTGAAAAACGCGGTATGTGTGAGAGCGCAATTAGGATAGGTAAGTATGAATATGCTATCGACTTGACACCGCTTCAATAAACCAAAATGTAGCTCTTATTTCATAGCAATAAGAGTTGTCGTTTATAATTTATCGGGTTTATCTGTCAAATTTATCGAATCGATAATTACGTATGAATGGATGAATAAATAAATTGCACATAGAACAAGATATTTACAAACATACAAAGAACAGACAGAAGACAAGGGGGGACTTATTCCTACAAGGAATTTCTTCCAGTCAACCTTGGGAATATATGAAAACATTTTTATTGTAGAAATTCACATCAGTGCATAGGTACATTCTGAGTTAATTCTAAATCTATAATCTAATTATAAATATACTACATACAAATACATACTTAAATACACAAATACATAGATACAAATAAACAAGTATATGTTAAATCCATCGCTTTGGTATACTCTAAATATTATTATTAGAGTGCATTACATTTGTTTCTGATTTATCTTTTCCAGTTTGTAATGCACTCTAATAATAATATTTAGAATAAACAAGTAGCTTAGTCAGTAAGTCATTCAGAGAGAGGAGAGGTAAAAATTTTTTAGGTTATATTTAAAGGAGGACACAGAAGGAAGATTTTTGAGAGTTCGCGGAAGTTCGGAAAGTTTCGGAAACTCGGAAACGTGATCATACTTGCGCAGTCCGAATATGTATGAATCGAATGCACAAATTCTGAAGACGCTACTTGCTAGCAAGTTAGCAAATCGAGAAAGGAAAAATATAAAATAAATTGGAAATGTCTGGAAGCGGCTGTGAACTCTTACGGCTATAAGAAGAAAGTACAGTTGCCCGCACGCAGTTAATGCTACCAATTTTATATGATTTAGACCCTTCCGACAATTTACCTAACAAGAAACCCCTTTCGGGTAGGTCGTTTGCGGGCTGACGTACATAATTAACTTTACACTCTATCCTCTTAGCACCCAGAAGTTTTTCAAAACATCCTCCTAATGCCCAGAATCCCACAAAGACACCCTCGTCAGACTTGGGGCTAACGCCGAAACCAATTTTTTTTGACGTAGAGATTTTTTGTTTTCACCTAGATACCCTTTATAAGTACCAACTATTCTATTAGCGCGAAGTCCTTTTATACCTATCTACAGGTGTAATCATGACGAGCTCATTAAATTAAACCTCACGCTCTACTGATCATCCTGAACCACTTCCATAGAGATACTTTTGAAAAAACGCGTAATAAAAATTCACTCCCCCGTACAAATCTTTAATACCGCTTTGTCATTTTCTTAAATACCTTTAAATACCTATTCGTGCAATGACCTCTGTCTAATATAAATAATTATTAGTAATTAATAATAATCATAATATAATTAGGTTTCAAAATTGACCCTAAACTCTTATAATTTGTTGATAGTGAGCCTTGAATCCTTGCAATGTAATTCGATTTTGACGACATAAAAAAGTTGTTTTCGTGACATAAGGCAAACCAGAATAACTTTGACATACTAAAACTCTAATTCTAGAGTATGTATACTTTAAAGTAAAAATGGGTTTTGGTGATTACGCCTTTAGCAAGGTTTGATTTTTTAAGGAGTACTTGATTTTTTTGTTTTGATTGAGGGTGTGAGGTAGTTCTCGAATTCTGATAATTATGGGTAAAATACCTATTAAAACAGGGTTTTTCGATAAAGTTGGTAACATTTAAAATTTGTCAATCTTTCGAAAGCATTCAAGAAAAAAATAAGTCTTAGGATGCGTTCAAAGAAAATGGAAATGTGTGATGATGACGTCACTGAAGATCAAATTAATGTCATCGCTTTTTTTTCATTTAGTAAATGTTATGAACGCTTATTTTAAAATCTGTCTACTAAAAAAAAGTTCAGGAAAGCTATTCCTCGAAATGGATTTCGAATCGTAAATATCGATGAAAACAAGAATAGGCCAATTGTTCATCCATGGTAGGACCGTCCGTAGGCGTTAGGTTATACCGGGTGTAAATGGACTGGGCTCTTTAAACGTAACCACATATATATATACAGTGTGTCCCTCGTAAAAGTGCACATCCGAAAAGGGGTGAAACTAGACCTTATTTTATCGACAAAAAATTTAAAAAAATAAGTCTTGCATTTTTAGTCTTTTTTTGACGAAATTATATTTTCGGGCTCCGTATGGTAGATCCTGTTTGAAAAAATAATCGTATCTCTTAAAATACGGAGTGTATTTTGTTGAAACAAAAACAATAATGATTAAGAATAATTGAAACCCAATATCATATGATTAAAAAAGACATAAATTTACACAGTTAATTACAAAACAGGATTTTGTAAGAAAAACATCAAGTTTTTGTGCCGTATTTTTCAGTTACTGTCAAATTTCTCGAAATAACTTCCCCCGTTATGCACAATTATTATTGCTTATTTTGAATGAACATAATCTTTACCTGTAAAATAAAAAAAATACTGAAAAATACTGACCAATCTACCCAAAGAAACATACAATGAAAAAATATTTTTAGGATCCTTATTAATTTTGAAAACTTACGTGAATTTTGTATCGGCAGTATTTTTCATTTGCTTGAGAAAGTATGTAGTCTAATTAACATCAATACCCATCAATCAATACTTACATAGAAATAGAAAGGGGGTGACTAAAGAAGAGTAATAGAACACAAATAGAACACAAATAAACAATTTTTTGAATTCTTTTCTGTCTGTCTGTTTGTTCACGCACACGTACATCTCTACAACTACTGAACGGATTTTCATGTAGTTTCCACAGCTGTACAGAGCTTAATTTGGAATAGAATATAGGATTTATTTCACGGAAAAAAGGTATCGTCATTTAAAGATTTTTGGAATTTACTTTTCTACTGGTAGTAATTAAACTTTAATTTTTAATTACATGGAATTGTGACGATTCAATGAAAGAGATGGAGCTCTACAAGTAAAGCAGAAACGATACAGTTCATCTCGCTTTCTTGGACAACTCCATCCCGTTCCTTGAACTGTCGCAATTTCATGTAATTAAAAATTAAAGTTTAGAAGTTATGGTACGGGATCTCCTCAACGGACACAGAGTTCGAGTTTGGGCTTATTTGATTGGTCTTTATTAGCACTTTGGTATAAACATGGTGACCGTTGCATATTGTCGTTCAAGAAATCATATTGTTTTGTTTTCCTTATTTCCACGAAAATACATTCGACGCGGGCAGAGCCGCGGGCAAAAGCTAGTAAAACTAAAATCGGAAGGCTTTTTGGAATATTCACACCGTAAATATCAAAGTTACCAACTAAAGTCAGTAATTATTAGGATATGATGATGATCACCAATTAAATGTGTAAAGCCATTAATTTTCCATTTCACGAAACTCTACTGCCGCTTTACGGTTTCAGAGGTTAATTAAAATGATAATTGGACGTATTGCTGGGCTTTCATTTCGCGATAGATCCACTCGTGAACTCGAATCCTTTGAACTCGAGGACCACTCAACGGATTTGGATGCGGTTATTAGAGTTCTGCGCCTAAAGTAAAATGTACACCCAAAGCCGAATATTGTACAGTAAATGAATATGAAAAAGGAGCCGAAAAAATACTTTTTTTTGTTTTTTCTTCCTCCTGCTTGTGTTAGAGTACTAGTTTTTCATTTTTTTTAAATCTCCAAAAGTAAAGAACAGGGGGCGGTGGCATTAAAGTTGTAAATTTTAGACAATTTTTGTTACGGAGTCTATCTCAAAAACTAAACTACTTATAATAAATAGGAATTTGGAATTTTCTGTATATTTTGTACTTTAAACTTTATTTAAACAACAAATACTGAAAACGCAGATTTTTAATAAAGATTTAGGGTAACATACCCAAATACTCGACCAACTTAATTTTGCAGTTTTGTTTCATACAGTTTCTAGGTAATGATAAGTTTGTGATTTTTATTCAAATCATGTAAGTCTATTAACTTATCAAAATGGTACGGAACCCTTAGGGCGCGATTTCTACTCGCACTTGACCGATTTTTATTATTCCTTGTCTAACTTTAATACCGCTATAGCCATCAAATGTGTCTTATTTGGCTCATCACGGCGCGTTTGAAGTCGATTGCGACTGATGTCGAAGTAAGACAATAACAAGGCCCCCGGTCAACATGATTGTGAAGTAAGCCACCCCATATGCGATTTTCGAAAAATAACTAGCTTGGGCGTTAGTTCATCGTTAGTTCGGGCGAAATTTTCGTTACGATACGAATGGGGATCACTAATTTGAACTAATGTGTTTACTGATTGTATAATTGGCATGATTGCTTTATTAAATACGGCAAATTTCATCGGATCCTAACGAAAATGTTGCCTGAACTAACGAATATCTATCGAACCAAATAAAAAAACTGGAAAAAGTGAAAATGGTGTGGTAGCGTGAAACTAGCCAACCCATGTTGTTTTTTAAAAAAATACATGAAAGAGTCGGATTCTAACGAAAATTTCGCCTGAACTAACGATGAACTAACGCCATATATAGTTATTTTTCGAAAATCGTATATGGGGTGGCTAACTTCACAATCATCGGGTCAACATAATAGGCTATAAGGCAGGGTTTCTTAAACTGGGGTCCATGGACCCCTTAGGGGTCCGTGACATGAGTGCCAGGGGTCCACAGCCACTCAGTTCACTCTTTAGATATTTATTATACTGAGTCCAAACAACAGCAACATTTTCATTAACTTAACATTTAATGAAGTATCAATGTAAACTAACCGAGAAAAGTGATTTTTAACATTATGATTTATTTTCTTTTCCTAAAATTTTCATCGACAGGGGTTCGTGGTATCTTTGAATTTCTGAAAGTGGTCCATGGCTACAAAAAGTTCAAGAACCACTGCTATAAGGGGTGTTCACGATATGACACCCAAGCCGAAAACGGGACAAAGATTGAATAAACGCGGGCAAAGGCTAGTATGATATAATTGTAATAAAGCTAGCGATAAAAGGACAAGGAGGGGAGGCCCGGCAGTCTTCGCTAACAGTGATTTATTCTAGACAGCGTTGTGACAAGTTGAGAATTACAAACAACCTTTTTGTTTTCCCAGCAATGACATTGTTTCTCAGTATCTTTTATATTGTATTCCAATCAGAACGACACAACATCTAACAGAGCGCTTCCCTTATAATTAAATACAGACTGAGTTGACTGAAAATCATGAAATATCTTCATGACATGACATTATAACTCATGCCGCATGTACACCAAAATAAATCTTTTACTCATCATCATATGGCCTTTATTTATTCCTGCGTATTTCATATTGGATAATAATGTGAAGCCTCCGAAAAACAAATTAAATCCCAGCGAGCTGCTGCACAGCGGTAAAATTAGTTACCGAAAAACATACTAATTTAACTGTGTAACATCTAACGAAAAATAAATAAAAATAGAAAACTAAAATTCCTTACGACCACCTGGTTTAAATAATGAACCTCCGAATAAATTACTGAACTTCCGAAAGAAATACTAAGTTAACGAAAAAAAACGTTTTGATGAGTCAAAAAATAGGTGCGACGACGAGCGTACTGAGGAGCAGCGTGTTAGGTTGACATGTAAATACATATTGGGAGCCGAGCGAAGCGGAGCGGAGTGAGGTGACCCCTGAAGTTTTAACAGAATTCATGATAATGGTCATGGTCAGGCAACTTTGAATTTTTATTCGGAGATCTACGACAAAAAAAGCTGACAATAGTTTTCGCTGAAATTTATTTTCAGCTGATGAAATAGTATTATGTCAGCTTTTTGATGTATTAAGTTTTCTGAATTTTCAGTATTTCATTCGGTAGTTGGTAGTTTATTTATTAGCACAGAAGTTTTCGGTAACTTAGTATTGAAAGCAGTAACATTTACAATAGGTGGTAGAGCTAATGCCGGGCTCGACTGTGGAGGTACCACCATCTTACTCGCAAATCCTAACGAAGTTATTCGGGGGAGAGTAAGAGAACAGCTCTCAGGCAAAAAAACCAGGCGGCCCATCATTGCCTGGGACCGATGGATGGCGGTATATCCATCCCCAATTGACGGGCCTTATATAAATCAGACTAGTGACGGGCAGCGGCGTCACTGGTGCAAGGGTTTCAGCACCGCGCTCACCAACCCGCCTGCCCAGCGTGTGTGAGTATGGGCATTTCTTCCAGGAGGACCGCCAAGAGTGGCGAAATCCTGGAAAGGCCTATGTCCAGCAGTGGACGAAACAGGCTGATGGATGGATGGAACATTCATAAATTGAACATCCTCATTTTTAGGGTTCCGTAGTCAGACCAGGAACCCTTATAGTTTCGCCATGTCCGTCTGTCCGTTTGTCCGCGGCTTAGCTCAGAGACTATTAGTACTAGAAAACTGTAATTTAGCATGGACATAAATATTAATCAAATCGACAACATGGTGAAAAAAAATCTTGAAAAAAATTTTTTTTAAGGTTACCTCTCATACACGTAAACTGGTAATGAATTTTTTTTCTCGTCTATCCCATATTGTGGGGTATCGTTGGATAGATCGTTCCAAAAAACATTGTGGGCGTATGAAAACCATTTTTCGATTTAGGGATCCGTTGGCGAAATATTAATCTTTAAAGTGAAAATTTTTGATAGAGTGGAGCGTCCTCCCCCCCTGCCGGCTAAACGGTTGTTTATATAAATGTGAAAAAAATCACAGAAATAGTATATATAGTGAATTTAAAAGGAAAACTATCACAGCTAAGAAGGCTTTACAGGTTTACGAGTACAGGTCGCGCCAAACTTTTGGTCCCCTCTAATATTTGGGACTAGAAGTTTGGCGCGGTCTGTATTAGTTTTTTCCTTTGAAGTCGGTGTAGTTTTTCTCTTTCTGCCTTCTTTCTGTCACTGATACCTGCGAGGTTTATGGAGGTTCCTTCAAAACTGCAATATGTACAACGTTCTTCAGTTGTTGTAAAAGAAACTTTGTTAGTGTTCTTGCTACTGAATTATAGAACTTTGCAAGTTTCCACAGCTAAAGTTTCAACGGTTACATCATACGTGCAAATAATTTACTATGCAAACTTGCCAAGTTCTGTAGATTCAGTAACAAGGACAGACCTTGCAACTTCGTAGGTTTAATAGGAAAATAATATGTTCTGTGGGGGGGGGGGGGGGCTGAAAGTAGCCCGAAATGGTTCGTGTAATGGTTCGTGTAATGGTTCGTTTTCGAACTCGGCCTAGATCTCTCTCGATACTACGCACGCAGATAACATTTTTACTGACTTTTAATCTGTTTAGTTCTCATTTTTCCTAAAACAATAGTAAAACTAAAGATAGCGGCAAAATTGTGGCCCGAATACAGTTTACGGATTTACCACAGATTTTTCTGTTCTGTGGATTTACTCTTACACTCATAATGAGCCTACAGGTGAAATTCGAAAAAAAAAGTTGTTTGCTCCCTTAAGGCTTGTTTACATTTGAACGAGTTTAGTGGCGAGTTAACTGGCGTACCTAGCGAGTTTAGCTACTGGCCCCGTTTGGACAGCGCCAAACGAGTACAGTAATAGAATCGTTTTCTATTTTTTGGACAGTTAAGTATGGAGAACCTCCTCCCGCGCACTTCCGCACCCCCGGCAACTTTACTCGCGCAGTGTTGCCGTGCATCAAACAGACGAGTTTAGGTTTAGTACAATTCATTTGTTGTCAAAGCAAAGACGCGCGCATTGTATATGAGGATTTGAGGTTATCTTTTGTGGATATTTAAAATGAAGGTTGAAGGTTTTATAATATTCTCCAATACTTACAAAACAATATTGCGACCAAGCAGGTTGGGAGTTCTACTTTATTTTCGGCCAGGATTTTTTATGGCTGACGGCGCGCCTTGGACTCAGTCTGTCAATGGATGGATGTTAGAAATCTATTTATTGTTTACTGTGGTTTATAATTATGATAACTCATTTATTTCGACCAACAAGAATCATAAAAAACATAGTACATACAAAAATGTTAGTAATGAAAATGTATGCATAAGTAACATAAAACTACATAAACATATTTTAATTTTTCATCATAGTACAATAGTTCATGTACTGAAAGTCGAACCTACCCGCGAACATGTTCAGGATGCCCTTGGCACTAGCCCGCACTCTGCCCATGAGGGATGTGCACCTTTTGCGAATGGTCGCGTAGAAGCAATCTACTCGCGCCTCTGCGAACATTCCCGACGCACTGCAGAACCGGGGCAGCCCCATCATCATTCTGAACGCGTTGTTATATTAAACGCGCAGAGCGCTGTACTGTCTTAGCGTGTAACTGAACCACAGACTGCTCGTGTAAAATGATGTACAATAAGCTCTAAAAAGAGTGATCTTAGCTTCAGTGGAACAACGAGCAAATCTGCGAGCAATCCTATTTGCTCTGACAGACAACGCTCTGCGCTCCCTTTCAATATCTGCATTGTCCTTTAGATCTGACTTTATTATATGCCCCAGATATTCAAACTGTTCCACCATTTTTAGTGGGACTCCATTCAATTTTACAGGTGGAACACTAGATGAACATTTGCTCCCAGCTCGAAACACTATGCATTAGCTTTTATTTACGTTATACTTCAAGCCGTGGCTGGTAGAATATTTTTCTCAAATGCCCAGCAACTTGTTGAGACCACAAACAGATGCACTCAGCAGTACCATGCCATCGGCGTAACTAATATTATTGAGACAAATCCTGGCAAAATGACAGCCAACCCTGGTGCCGTAACCCTGGTGCAACCCCTCTATCAGTGCATTTGCGTACAGGTTGAAGAGTTTAGGTGAGGACAACCCCCCCTGCCTCACCTCGCACTCCAACCCGTATGGTTCCGAGAAAGCGTTCGACCATTTTACAACATTGACCAACAAGCAAAAGCGTCGTTTAATATCAGGCTTATACGACTTCAAGTTATGTAATAGTTATATAGTGGTATTATGCTAACTATTACGTTGTATAGATGTTTATCTTGCGACATTTCAGTCGCATGACTGTAATGTCTTATTATGTATATGCAATAAACATTTTTATACAACGTCATATAGGTTGTCAATATATATATTAAATAAATGTTTTTGTGACTCATTTATATGACGTCACATAATGGTATCAGCGGATTCCTTAAATTAACGTTTTATGACAAATTTATATGATGTCATATAATGGTTTTATTGTATAGGTTGAATAACCGTTTTCACGACTCATTTTTACGGAGTCGTATAAGGGTGTCATTGTATATATTGAACAAACGTTTTCGTGAATAAATTTATATGACGTCATATAATGGTGTCAGCCATAAAGTTTATTGGACAAAATGTTGTGAGTAGGAACGTTTCAGTTGAATAAGAGGTTTTTGTAATAAAACCGTCGTCTTGTGCATAACCTTAACGTAACTTTTATATAATTAAACCGCTGGTGAAACGTTCGCCCGTCACCTTTATATAACATAATTGTTTTAGTCGATTGGTCGACTACTTAAGGCTTTTTTACGATTAAAATGTTCAATTACAACGGTTGTATAACATAAGTAGATTTTGAAAAAATTTAAAGGTATAGCTCACGCTTTAATAAAATCATCTTCCATTTTATTTTATACAGGTACAAAAGCTATTTTATAAAAAAATATGGATCTAGAATAAAAGGCCGTCTTTGTCCTCTGTTCATGAATCAATGTTTATTTGATCTAATGAAGGTAATGAGAAACAATAAAGTTGACTGTAATGGCCGCCACGTCGTAGTCTTAAGGAAACGTCTATGCGACCTTTTTGTTATCTAAGTGTAATAAAAAAGTCGTCATGTAACTTAAACAAAATGGATGGAGCTTTACTATGAAAACACATTTTGAATAATTTACTACAATAATATAATTACAAAGAAATATACGCTCGGGAGTGAACCCTAGAGTCCCTCGTTAAGGTCAGGGTTCAATATGCCGCCCGCGACGTAAGACACTGCTTTATTCCCTTAGTGCATAATCTACTATTATTTGTTTTATTTTTGGAAAAACATCCGCGTGATTGGAATTCGTTTCACGCTATTCCCCCTTTAAAATAAAACAAAGTTTGGTGGCTGTTTGGTGGCAGAGAGCAACTTGCTTTATGGTTTGTGGCATGACTCAGAAATAGTGAAAAATACTCGTAAATAACACTGGGATGGGCTCTAGGACCCAGAGTAACATAGATTCATAGATTTTTTCGTTTTACACTAATACCACGGTAAACATATCTACAGTGCTTAAACTGCTTATATACGAGGTTGAAAGGATCGCAGTACATATCCTAACACATCGTATAAAAAAAAAATTGGTTCTCTTTGTTACCGTCAGGCTCAGACCAAATAAAAACTTTTACTTGGTCTGAGCCGTCAGGATATTAACAGTGAAAGCCCCATCCAAAACCGTTTAGTGGTCTTGCAGGTGTATCGCGAGCAAACACACGCAACAAAATATGTTTTGTGTCTAAGGAATCTATCTACTTCAGACATTTTTAGAGTGCCGTATTTTCTTTTGTACCAAAAAAACGCTTCGTACATTTTTATTATAAATTTAGCGTGTTACTGATAGAGTTCGTTGTCTGTTCATTCACTTGACAAACTTTTTCACATAATATTCAAGGGGTTTATTTAGAAAATGGTTCAGCTGTGTTCAGGAGGTAAAGATTTCCAGAAAGAGTATCTTTTTATGAATTAATGATTTTAGGAATGTCTTTTAATGGAATCTTAAAACTTTTCTTTGAGAACCAGGAGCTTATTAGGGTGTTTATAGACATCCATTTCCTAGGGATGGACTTGCTGTGCCGTTATTTGTCCAAAAAAACCGGGCAAGTGCGAATATGGGACGCGTGCGAATGAAACTTTTTAGTTAACCTTTAAGTTTATATGTTAACCTAATACTTAGTTATTACGGTTACGGATCTTATTGAACATTTCTAAAAAAACGCGCAGATTAAGAAAAAATAAACGTTTCCTTTCTTAATAACTATACATTTTGTTTCGGCAAGTTATTCTTGATTCATCATTTCAAAGTTATTAAATCCAATAGAAGTCGTGCTTTCATTAACATTGCGTGTTTATGTGTTTATTTATTATACGTGCTTATTGGCGTTTCCACAAAGTTTCCACCATAGAACTCTAATTTACATTTCTTTGGTTACCACTATGTATAGGTGATTATTGAACTATTATGTCCTCCTACAGGCACGTATTGAGGGGGATCCAGAGTGTTTGGAACCCCCTCTCCATACAGATGATGCTTGGGAAAGAGTACACATTATTTGAAATGATTAATGAGATTATATAATTTTACGAGAGCGTGTTATGTTTTACAAAAATCCAATATCAGTTGGACCGCTAGGAAAGCAAATCTTGCACGTTGTACAAGGTGAAATTAAATTAACCGACCAAATTCATACTGGAGACTCGGTTAGTGATCAGAAACAAGCTTCAATTACAATTTATGTAAAATTCGAAAAATATTTTTTTTTTTGCTTCCTTTCTGCCTAGGCTAGGAATTGTACGTAAACTAGTCCAACCAGTAATCCGGAGCAAACAAATTTATTTTTTGAATCTGGCCAAAAGGATTCCTGAACCTAGTTCTACTTCAACCTATATTTATGCAGGCATTCCCAACCACATAATGATCTCAATTCAATAATCCATCCCTGGATTGTAACTAATGCCAAGTCAATAGTCTTTGTTTCGTTGTAAGGGTCAACTTCCGTACCCTTTCAGTGTGCGATGGCACTTCAGTACCATTTTCACATTTCTATACACTCAAATATAAGGTTTGATTCTATATCCTGTATACTACTTTACCACATTTGATTACATTTTTATCGTGTCAGATAGAAACCATGAAATCTGCGAAATAGCATTCTAATACTCGACGTGATACCTAAAACTCACGCTATCACGGAAACGAATGCCGATAAGCAGACCCGTGGACTCGAATCGGCTTCCCGATTCTAGCCTATCGATTGGAAAGCTGCCGTTTCTACAATCGATTGGCAGCACCTACGAGGGTGCATTTTTATATTCGCGGAATGGGTAGGTAATTAATAAATGAGGGTAATTTCCTTAGTCGTAACTGGTAAAGTAGCTCATTATTAGTATAAATAGAATGTTTTGTTTTAATCGGGCCATTACTATTTGAATTATCGTCGATCAAACAACTCAGTTGGGAAGAACATTGTGAAAAATGGAGAAAATCGAGCACCGCGCTGTCATAAAGTTCCTTACCAAGCAAGGTAAATCGGTTCAAACCATACTAGAAGAGATGTTATCCGTTTACGGGGAGTCTTGCCTCGGTAAAACCATGGTTCATAAGTGGCATACCCTTTTTAAGAAAGGCAGGGCCTCACTTGAAGATGATCCTCGGCCAGGACGGTCGATCGAGGTGACCACTCCGGAAAATGTTGATAGATTATAAAGATAAAGGTGTCTCCATAACCGGAGAATACTACGCTTCAATCATAGAGCGATTAAAGGAAGCAATCAAGGCAAAAAGAAGGGGAAAATTAACCAAAGGTGTCCTCCTTCTGCACGACAACGCGCCTGTGCACAAGAGCCGTGTTGCGTTGGCTTCCCTGCATAAGGTGGGCTTCGATATTTTGGTTCATCCACCCTACAGTCCTGACCTGGCTCCCAGTGATTTATTATCTCTTTCCAAAAATGAAAAAAGAACTTCGGGGGAAGAAGTTCTCAAGCGATGAAGAAGTGAAGGAAGCAGTTTCTGCTTATTTTTCAGACAAAGAAAAAACATTTTTTTTCGAGGGTATACATAAGCTAATTGAAAGATCTGAAAAATGTATTAGGGTTGCAGGTGAATGATTTTTTTATTGAAAAGGAAAAATAAACTTGTATTTTTATTTCCACGTCTTACCCCCGATTCCGCGAACTTAAAAACGCCCCCTCTCTTTTGTTTTGATATAATTGATTGAAATAGGCGTTACATTGTGGAAGTCCATCATAAACTTATGATAACTAGTGTTCTTGTATTCTCTTCATCCCGGTGGTGATCGAGTCTGCATTTTGAATAGCATGGCAAGACAAGAGTGTTTAGCGTGATATTGCTTTATTAAAATAACCATCCATAAGTACACTAACCGAGTCTCCATTATGAATTTTGTCGGTTAATTTAATTTCACCTTGTAAAACGTGCAAGATTTACTTTTCTAGCGGTCCAACTGAGATTGGATTTTTGTAAAACTTTATACGCTTTCGTAAAATTATATAATCTCTTAATCATTTCAAACAATGTGTACAGAGCCGTCTTTACCTATAGTGCAGGGTGTGCAGCGCACACGGGCGCAGGGTCTTAGGGGGCGCCGAACGCCGCTCGCGATACTTGCAAAGAAAGAGCATGGTCACTCGCGGCGACCCAGTGCTCTCAAAGACCCTGCGCCCGGGCCCGTGTTATGGCCGAAGCCGGTGTTATAGTAGAACCATAGCCAGGGCCCAGTCTCTATTATCCTAGCACTAAGGCTACTGTCTAGCTAGATGCTGTCTGCATTTTCGCGGACATCGAAGCGTTAGATCACTGTATGATTTTTACACTGTGGCACTACACAATAACTTTTGTTTCAGCGTGGAAACAAAAAAGTTGTGCCTTAATATTCTTGTAACCCCTTCCTAACTAAAAATGCTTTTTAGTTGTGCACTTAAAATTGCAACATTTGCACTTGAATTTCCGTTCATTGGTGAAAATGTAACTGTAAGTATTCCATTTTGACCGCGCGCCTACTAGAGGGCGCCAGGGTTATGATTGCACACAGGCGCTACATGGGCTAAAGACGGCTCTGAATGTGTAAGTCTTTGTAACGGAGGATCTCGGTGCAAAATGCACTTCATAATATTGTTTTGCTTACTTTTGAATAAAAAGTATACAATAAATGCGTTTTGTAGCAATTCGCGCCAGCTGCTTGTTAATAGTTTCAATTCAATTTTATGCGTTACATTACATTTTGGCCATTACATTACAACTGTAAACACACTTTTAAGTTTGTTAATATAATGCAAACAAAATGTAATACATTAAAGTAAGTATTTTTTAGTAAAGACTTTATTATTAATAAACTATTTTCGCATGTTGCTTTAAAACACATTTATTGCATACCTTATATTCAAAAGTAAGGAAAACAATGTTATGATGTGAATTTTGTACCGAGGTAAAAAGTTACCCCCTTAATAGGAAGAAACACTGAATTACAAAATGGATGTGTCATTTTAATAACGTCTGTTTTGTTATACCTACATGTTATGATGCGGCGTTGATAATGTGACCTATTCTTGTGCAGCAAACCTTAAATTTAGAGTTGAAAAACCTAAAATAATACAAGCTCATTTAACTTTTATCCATCTGCGTTAAAGCCCATTTTGCAATGAAAACTTTTAGGTTATGGCAGCTCTAAATCTAATATTTGCTACACGAGAATAGGTGTTATTGTTTTCTAACTAAATTTATAGACATAACTAGGAATTATTTACTGTCTTCTTTCTTTTTCCTTCCTTTACATTAAATACGTAGGTACCATTGACCATGGTAGGTACCTACCTAGTTACTGTTTTTTTTACTCCAAAGCTTTTTTCAGCCGCGCGTTTGTTCATTCTTGAAACTATTTGAACATGAATGTTACCTGTCTATTTATGATTAATGCTTTAGTATCAGTTAACTGTGGGTATAGGGTTAATAGCAGATCCAGAATGTGACTTCCTGACAAAATCCCTGATTAATCAATAAATTTCCTGACATTTTCGTTCATTTTTGTTAATGTAGAGGTAGCGCGAATTTCCACAGTTTAATTCATTCGCTTTTAAAATTCCTGTCAAATCCCATTTTTTCCTGATTTCCTGACAGAGTTCCAAAATTCTTAACATGTCCGGAAAATTCCTCTCATCTGGTAACCCTAACTGTAGGTCCAATAAAAAAAAAACTTATTTTATCCAACAGAAAACTCGACATGAATCGGGGCTCTGAAACGAAACGTTCCGGAAAAGCGCCATACTCGTATAACCTAAAAACGATTGAAAGTAAGCGTGTATACGTCTGCTATTGGAACTTTATTGCTTCTGTCTCGAGCGAGAGGGCTGAGCCCATTTATCAGCTCTTCGGAATGGAAATTCTACCACCCTCCTTTTAATTAAAGTTTTATGTAGCAAATTAATATATGGGCGAAGGACCCTTTTTACGTGTTAACCACTAATCAATGAACCTTGGAGAATCTGAACTTTGGATGGAACTTGATTATTGGAGATATAGATGTTTTACAAGAGCGAACCTTTTCGGATTTCCAGGAAACGAGCAGAAATTCTAGTTGAGAAAATTTTAGATAAATTGATATTATACCAGCAGCTGTAACAAATGGTTTTGTATATGGAAATACTGATCCTGTAAGCTTATATAGGCAAGGATTTTTGTTCAGTCTAATTGCCAATAATTTACTTATTTAACGTATTCTGTGGGAGCATTCGGGGCTGCATGGCAGATACTTTTGGCTAACCCAAACTAAAAGAAGAAATATTAGTCGCTGATTGGTTATCTAAGCGGTGGTGTTATAATGAATTGGTCTAACATTATGTTTTTTATTTTATTTGAAGTAAATTAGGCACCTTTAAATATTTTTGTAGTAATTCCCTGTATTATTTTGAAAATTTTATCGTATTGTATTATTTTTTAAGATTGTTATCGATTATTACTGAATAAGTCTGAATTTGGCAAGATATAAATTAATATGACGTTGAATATCGAGTTAAATATGTTTTATTGTTTTTGATGAAAATTATTAACTATAAGTACCAAAAAGTAAAACAAAAAAAATATATTTTAAGAACCGTATTAAATTATGTAGTGACACAAAAATATGGTTCTTCGTGTGATATTGGTTAAAAGCTTACTTAAATACGTAGAGCAATACAACTATAGGCAGAGAAATTAATTTCACTGGACTTGGAGGATACTAATGGAATTATAATGGCTTTTATTTTCTTGACAAAAGCCTTTTAGCTTGATTGTTCTACGTTCTAAAAGTAATAAAATACACGTCAAGAAATGAATCCCCGAGGGAGTGTCAAGTGTTTCTGAGTACAGTAGAGATCACATTAAGCTATACACTTGCAATACGACATTAGCCCCTACAGAGAAGAATATAGGTACAAAGTCCGAAGTGTCTAACTTGATGCGGTCTCTAGTACAATGAAAATGTAAGTCACAGTCCACACTTGTATACTTACTTTTCACCGACGATAATTCCGTCCTAGCACTAATATGGGCTCACAGCTGAACGTGTCTCCCGAAGTGCGCGGACTAAACACAAATTTACCCCAATGGGATTGAACCCGCGACGTCTGGATAAGTGATCGAAACGTTCAAACCACTTGATCACAGAGTCGGCCACTTGATCACAGAGACGGCCACTTGATCACAGAGACGGCCTCTAGATCACAGGGACTGCCACTAGACCACAGAGACGGCCACTGACAATGAGACGAACAATGACACCTATTCTCTTGTAGCATATATTAGATTTGGAGCTGCCATAACCTAAAACTTTTCATTGCAAAATAGGCAGATAGATAAAAGTTAAATGAGCTTGTATTATTTTAGGTTTTTGTACTCTAAATTTAAGGTTTGCTGCATGACAATAGGTCACTCTAGATCACAGGGATGGCAACTAGATCACAGAGACGGCCCCTTGATCACAGAGACGGCCACTAGTTCACGGAGACAGCTACTAGATCACAAATACGGTCACTAGAACAAACAGACGGCCGCTAGATCACAGAGACGGCCACTAGTTCACGGAGACAGCCACTAGATCACAAATACGGTCACTAGAACAAAGAGACGGCCGCTAGATCACAAAGATGACCACTTTGTGTTTCATGGAGTTTAATAGATCGTAAGTGTCAAGTTAGTTTTGTCATTTATAACTGCTCGTGTAATAAATTTGTGTTTTTAACGGTATGTACAGAAACCTCAGGGAACAAGTTTTAATCGCACCTGACCAGTTTTTTATATTCATTTATCTAGATTTAAATAGAGTAGAATTTCATAAAAATTTAATACCTTTAAATTCAGATAGTTTATTAAAATTATATAGCTGCTTAAAAAAAGGAATATAGGAATGAGAATATTATTATATATATAAGTACATCCATCCATCAGCCTGTTTCGTCCACTGCTGGACATAGGCCTTTCCAGGAGTTCACCACTCTTGGCGGTCCTCCTGAAAGAAATGCCCATACTCACACACGCTGGGCAGGCGGGTTGGTGAGCGCGGTGCCGAAACACTTGCACTAGTGACGCCGCTGCCCGTCACCAGTCTAATTTATATAAGGTCCGGCAATTGGGGATGGATATACCGCCATCCATCGGTCCCAGGCAATGGTGGGCCGCCTGGTTTTTTGCCTGAGAGCTGTCCTCTTACTCTCCCCCGAATAACTTCGGGAGGATTTCCGAGTAAGATGGTGGTACCTCCACAGTCGAGCCCGGCATTAGCTCTACCACCTAAAAAACATATAAGTACATAATGCAATGAATAAATAAGTTGATAAATAAACTAATTAGACCGTGAATAGTGAAGAAATAAACAGAATCCGTTGTTTTTAGAATAGCAAAATAAGCTCTATATTAACATAAAAATCTTTGTGCTTAATAAAGTTGGGAGCACAAAAAGTCCATTCTTCATCAAAATATGCCCAAATATAAAGTTTGATCAATGAAAATCATTTCTATCTCTTTCCAACTGTTTTGTGTTATTACAGGACGGTTTCATGCAAATAAATCAATTCTAACCTACGAGCCCCAATGCAAAAGAGTTCGTCTAGTCATATATTGCAAAGGTTGTCTGTTTTCAACTTCACCATATTTTTTATAAAAAAGGCCTATGAAAAAAAAAATTGTTTGGGGTGAAATTCTCCATCCTATTGTTGTTAATCAGGCAATTTTAAATAAAAACATCTTTTGCCTAGATTATGTATTTATGGGCTTATGGCACTTTGATTTGCTTCGTCTAACTCAAAATAGTTCGTCTAGTTCTTAATCGATGCAAAATAGTTCGTCTCTGTCTCAATACTGTCTGTTTTAAATGAAAAATAAGTTAAATTTGAATTGAAAATAGAAACCATCCGTCACATGATGCGTCACTGTCATTTTCAAACATAAAAACCGTATTTCATAGAATTTTATCATCATTTTCAAACAAAATGGCTCGCGGGAAACCTATCGCTGACGAAGTACGAAAAATAATTATTTGTAGCAACAATAATGGCAAAGCTGCTTACCAAATAGCCAAGCACTTATTCGTACCAAGATCGACAGTTCAGACCATTATCTAACATTACAGGAAAAATGGCACGGTTAAATGATTGAAAAAACCTGGTCGGCCACGAATCACAAGTGAAGCTCAAAATCGAGTTTTAAAGAAATTTATTAAAAATAATCGTCGTGCCCGCGCAGAAGAACTGACCTTGAAGTGGAGAGAGATGATTCACAAAGATGTATCTGTCGATACCTGCAAGACGGTCGTAAAATGATTGGGCTATGGATTTTATACTGCTAAAGAAAAACCTTTACTCACGCGTCTCCAGAAAAAGAAAAGGCTGAAATTCGCTAAAGATCATGTAAATTGGACGGCAGAGGCGTGAAATAATATGGAGTGATGAATCCAAATTTGACGTGACGATCGGTGATGTACGGAAAAAAGTTATCAGAACAAATAAAGATGAAGCATTCTATACCGATTGTATCAAAAGAAAAGTGAAGTTTCCTGGATCGGTGATGATATGGGGCTGCATGTCAGCACAAGGTCTGGGTCATCTACATTTTGTAGAAGGAACTGTTAATATAGTAGAGTATCAAAACATTCTGGAAACAAGTCTCATGCCCTCGATTCCAGCATTGAAACATCGTAATGACTACACCTTTCAACAAGACGGTGCATCCTGTCACACTGCGAGGACAACGAAGGCTTGGTTTAACCGGAATCAGATCCCTACAATGGAGTGGACGCCCAGTAGCCCAGATTTGTCACCGATTGAGACCCTGTGGTGGAAAATGAAGAAAATGCTGCGCAAGTATCCAGCAAGGTCTAAAAGTGAATTGAAAGAGAAAATTAAATCTGCCTGGCAGTCAATAACTTCACAAGAATGTGAAGAATTGGTAGCAACGATGCCACGAAGAATCAAGGCCGTGATCGATGCTAAAGGTGACACCACTAAGTGGTAGACGAACTATTTTGCGCCGTTGAATGTGATGGACGAAGTTTAATGCGTAGATGGTTCCCTAAGAATTAATTATATTTTATTTAAATAGAAAAATATTTTGTCACTTTAAATAAACTTCATCAAGTGTTCAAAACCAGTGTACTTATATTTATTCAACTAATAAAGTTAAATTTAATAATCTAAATTTTACTTTTACTACTAGGCACTTCTAATATTTGGTACTAGACGAACTCTTTTGCATTGGGGCTCGTATAAGCACATTATTTTGTATGAAAAAAATTATGACCTTATATCAATAAAATCTATTGTAATCTATATACACAATACACTCTCCCATTACAGCCGTGACAGATATTTTTAGAGCACCTTATATATGTGTTTTAGTACCAAGGATACATGTATCCCTTCCGCGAGCGAGGTAAGTGGGTATTGGGAAAACTGGTGATAGTGCCCCAACTAGCACATTCAGTACTTATAACGCTCTAGACTATTTTATCATGCATTTACATACATTTATAAGATACTTGAAGTATACTACAACATACATTTATAAGATACTTGAAGTATACTACAAACAAGGATTTGGGCGCCAGTATAGGAGCTAAGTAAGTTGAAGTGGCAGTGGGCAGGTTATATTTGTCGCCGACATGATGGCCGTTGCGGCCGAAAGGCTCTAAAATGGAGACCATCTACAGCAAAGCGTAGCGTAGGCCGACCTCGTGACCGACGACCTGAAGGACGTTGTGGGTGGTGGCTGGATGAGGAGGACGGAGGACCGACATGAGTGGCGAAATCTGGGAAAGGCCTATGTCCAGCAGTGGACAAACACGGGCTGATGGATGGATGGATGGATAGGAGCTAATATTTCTGTAACGATCTAATAATGAACTTGGATAAAGTAATAACTCCTGAAATATGTATGTACTGGACGAATTATTTACAATAGTTTCTTATCTTAAGAGGATAGGTTCCGAAAAACCATAATTTATTCTTCCTTGTTTGAAGAATCTAGCAATACTAGATATTTGAAAAAAATTTGGACTTCTGTCAAGAATATAATGTACACTCTTATCGAAACAGAATCTTCAGAAGTCATTCCAACATTGAGCCAAAAAATCAAAGATGACTCCAAAAAAAGGTTTCATGTCGAGTTTTAACATTCTTTGAGCAAAATCATATTATATTATTTATTAATTAAAATCTGTATAAACTTTATTATACTGTTATCCGAACAGATATTTGATACAAACTTTATTTTTTTTTTAAATAATAAAATTCGTGGTAAAAGTCGTCATTTTGATAATTTTCCAGAATTCGTCCCTCTCGCACTGCAGGTTTTTCGGCATGGAGTAACAGCGATCAATGCAATCGGAAACTATTCTCTTAATCTTAGCCTATGCAGTTACAGGCACTAGTGCTTCCATTACCTACGCACTACGCTCTGACACAAGTATCTTATAAAAGCTATCTTTTTTATAATGCGCATCTAACATACTTGGTTATTTAATATAGGTACTATTTGTTAACTGTAACGTGCACATTCTTTGTTTGTTTTCTCATATTCCTAATTAAGGTTCCTACGAAAGTTTTAAGGTGTACAAAAACCATTAGTTTTTTCTAAAGATAATTTTAACGTTTCTCAAAATAAACTCCTCCAAGGTCTACATATTGCCACATTTTCAAAAAAAAGTCCTCAAAACATTAAAAAAACGCGTTTTGCGGAAGGTGGAAGAAAACTGCCCTGCCTCGACCGAGTTCATGAATGTCCGGCCATCATTGACCTCTCATAAACAACATAAACAATAGTTGTTTATGAGAGGTCAATGCCAGCCATGCATCATTTTATTTACGGCGGGGAATAAGAAAAAGTCACACGAGTCGGGTCAGGCTGTAGAGATGATTGTCAGTGTCAGATTCCGTTAATTTTATAATCATAGAATACCATAGCACGAAACGATTTTCTTGAGAGCTCCATTGCAAAAACAAAACTAGACTGACCTAGTTAGCAAAATAAGAAATAATTGGCCAGTATGCGATTTCATTACACAAATAGGTTTATAGCTAAATTAACTTTAATCTTTGAGAAGCACCTGTTGATAGTTTTTATACAGCTAAAAACTTTCGTGGCAATCTACGTATATTTTAATAAAATTATAAAACGTAAGTACAGTTTCTATTACCAAGTACCTAGCTAGTATATTTCGTGATATAGGTAGTGTGGAAACTCGAGGGGAGTCTTTACTGTTAATTGTACCGTATAAGTATTATTAGAGCAAAATTCAACATTGTGTAGTTTTTGTTGAAATTTCATTTCAATGATTCTCGTGAATATTCGCTGTACGGGGCGTGGTGGGGTAGAGTATGGAATTTAAAAAGATATGTTTATATTGATGATGTTTATTAGCGACTAACTGTAACCATTAGGCAAAAATAAAGAAATGTTACTTAAGGGCTTGTATTGGGTCTTTCAACGGTTTTTGTTTCAATATGCTGAGTCAACTACTTCTCTAATCAATGTAAAACTTGGACACGTGTTTTTTCGGACCTTTGTCTTTCCGTTTTCAGTTCGGTTACCTAATTGGACACATTTTGCTCGATAGATTTTATTTTTGAAAATTATGCCTTTTTAAATTAATATTTTGTTTTATGTCTAAACGGCTTGAGTTTTATGTCTGAAATTACTGCTATAACGAGAAAACATGGTTTATTTTCCGATGTCAGGTGGAAAAACTCCTACATCAAATACTTTTTCGTAAATCCAGAAAAACCTCCAAAATTCACTGATTTTGCGTGCCGCCAGCAAGCGAAGCGAGCATTCTAGTGTAGACTTTCTGACAACATACTGAAGTTCAAAATCGCTCAGTAAGATTATCGTGCACCAGGGGTAAGGCCTTAAAGCTAAGTGTGCAATTTTTATGTGCGTCATACGGAAATAAGATTAATATGTTGGTAGATGAGGTTTGTAGGCCATTCGATGTACTTTGTACATTCGCCATGTTTCTATTGAGTACTGTACTTATAGATATTATGCAAATTAGTAGATACTATTACAGTTTTGGTGAATATCACTTCTCTTCCATTTGAAAACAAATAAGGGTTCCTCATGAATCGTTTTTCAAATGAAATGAAATGAAATATATTTACAACAGAGCCTCGATAACCCGAATACCCAAAATTTATACCCTGTTCGGATGTACGAAGCGTCCGGATTATGTACAAGTATGTAGATATTTTCAAAGGTATTTTTCGTAATAAAAGGAAGTTTTTTGTAAGCTTACGTATATTATATTTATTTTAAATTATTAAATAATGTTATACCTATGTCCAACGATTTAAGGTCGCTCAGCGAGCTATGGAGCGGGCTATGCTTGGGGTATCTCTGATGGATAGAATCCGAAACGAGGAGATCCGTCGGAGATCGAAAGTAACCGACATAGCCTGCAGAATCAGTAAGTTGAAGTGGCAGTGGGCAGGCCATATTTGTCGCCGAGATGATGGCCGTTGGGGCCGAAAGGCTCTAGAATGGAGACCACGTACAGCAAAGCGTAGTGTAGGCCTACCTCGTGCCCGCTGGACCGACGACCTGAAGGACGTTGCGGAGGGCAGCTGGATGAGGAGGACGGAGGACCGACATGAGTGGCGAAATTTGGGAAAGGCCTATGTCCAGCAGTGGACGAACACGGGCTGATGGTTTGATGGATGGATACCTATGTACGGTACATAATGTACCCAATTAAAGTTTAATGAAGTAATAATTTCATGGTGAACATTCATTTTTTTTCATGGTGAACATATTTTTTATTGGCCTTGGTTTTATCGTCAAAACATTTTTTCAAGGTAGGCCTTAGTTGCCCAACCCATTGATTTGCTGACAGACAAAGAATAAAGGTTTTTGATTGTATAATTATGTACGAACGTATTCAATCCATCGATCCATCCATCAGCCTCTTTCGACCACTGCTGGACATAGGCCTTTCCAAGATTTCAGCATTCTTGGCGGTCCTCCTGGAAGAAATGCCCATACTCACACACGCTGGGCAGGCGGGTTGGTGAGCGCGGTGCCGAAACCCTCGCACCAGTGACGCCGCTGCCCGTCACCGGTCTGCTTTTTTTTAAGGCCCGGCAATTGGGGATGGATATACCGCCATCCATCGGTCCCAGGCAATGGTGGGCTGCCTGGTTTTACCTGAGAGCTGTTCTCTTACTCTCCCTCGAATAACATCGGGAGGATTTGCGAGTAAGTTGGTGGTACCTCCACAGTCGAGCCCGGCATCAGCTCTACCACCTCTAAAACTCACGTATTCAATAATAATAATAAATAATAAGCAATTTATTTCTCACTTCATACACCGCCAAATGAAAATAGAAAGCAAAACTTTCAGTTTCTGATTTCAGGCACGTACGAAGGAAGGTCGTATCCCAAATTACTTAATATTACATCTACGGCACAATCAGAATGTAATAATCGACACAATACGTGTAATAATACCCGTACGTTACGTTCATACGGATTAGCGAAGCATATTCTACGTGGTGACGTCACAAAACATTATATTAGAATATCTTTATAGCTGAGTCAGCTAATAGAGCAGGGTATGGCACTTACATTTTGCTTTTAGTGTTTGTTTTAAGGACACTAAATAATTGAATTATAATGTCTGTCTAGAAACCTTTTAGTTTGATTGCTCTACGTTTCCATATTCAGAAACATTACCTTCTACTTCCAAAACTAGCTTTTTGTCTGCCCTTACACCTGACCCCTGATTCTGTATCGTAAACTCAGTTGCCAAACCAAGTGCCTATCGTCGAAAACATTACATATCCGCTTATCTAAGGATACGTTCGCATTTGAAGTGACGTCACAATTCATAAATAGTCCAATACCCATTGAAGGTTATTTTGGAAGATTGTTTTTGTCTGTTTTTGGTGAATAGTAACCATAGATGGCAACCGACACCGAGTTACGTATTAGGCCCGCTGGAAATCTTTTTTTTTTCACTCTGCCACTATAGATCGGGCAAAATCAGGGTTTGGCATTCCTACTTTAGATGATACTAAGTATTAAATTTTTAAACAAAATAAATGATACACTTCGCTGTAAGAAATAAAAAATATATAAATAGTGACTTCAGAAAAAAATAGGAATTTAAAGAAAAGCTCTCGCTTTTTACCGCTTTCCGAGTATTGGGATTGAGAGACAAAAACTACAAAACA
The DNA here is from genome assembly GCA_910592155.1 of Ypsolopha scabrella. NCBI lineage: Eukaryota > Metazoa > Arthropoda > Insecta > Lepidoptera > Ypsolophidae > Ypsolopha > Ypsolopha scabrella. The sequence goes on along the minus strand of OU342973.1, from coordinate 5,631,936 downwards.
TTTTACAGAACCATAGTAACACATCAAAAACATGAATAAAAGAACGGCCAAGTACGAGCCGGACTCGCAGAAAAAGGCATTGGAAATAGCTTAAATGTTGCTATAATATACATATTTATGTATATTGTTTATATGTATGTTTTTAGGGTTCCGTAAACGTTTTGTGTGCTGGTACAGAACCATTTGCGCGAGTCCGACTCACACTTAGCAAAATTACATTTCTACTTTGCCCGCCCGCGTGTTATTTGGTTTAACGACATGATTTTTTCTGGGATAAAAAGTAGCCTATGTGTTAAGTTAGGGTATAAGCTATATCCATTCTAAATTTCATCCAAATCCGTTCAGCCGTTTCAGCGTGAAAGAGTAACAAACATACACACACACACACATACACACACACACACACACACACACGTACACACACACACACCCTCACACACACATACGCACACACACACACACACACACAAACTTTCGCATTTATAATATTAGTGTGATAGTGTGAAGTGTGATAGTGTGATTCGTGTCATCATAGATTTTATAGCACACCGTGCGTAAAATGACCACTTTACGCACGCTGCGCTTGCGTAAAGTCGGCATTTTCCGCACTTTTGCTATAAAATATTATACGATGCTCGTGCGAGAAACTTTTTCGTTTCATCGCTCTTGTATCGTAATGTACTATTATTCATTCAGAAACTGGCCCATAAACTGTAAAAAAACAAAAGCGTTAGGCTTAGACAAGATTTATTCCAAGCGAATGTCGGCCTTTATAGCTAAAACGGATTAATGAGATTCCCAATATAGCAAACATCTCATCTGTCTACCGCGTATGAACTTAACCGATTCAGTTTATTGGTGTCGATATAAAGGCCCTTTCGAACTGAACGCCAATAGCTTTCGTAAATAACCGAATGATTGAGGTTCGTTTTAAATAGAGGCAAACCTCACTCAACTGACTTCGATTTTAGATCGGCCATATTTGGCTAGGACCGTACTAACCCCTCTCTCACCACACTTGATTAGACCCTGGGTAGATGCCTTTGATCCTCTCTGAAACACTCGTTATTTGTACCCACACATGTATGTATATCTAATGTATGTAGGTATGGTATAATCAATTTGGTTGAATTTCTGATATATTGGGTGAATGGATTGCTAAATTGCTAATCAACTCGTCATAACTTTTCTTAAGGAACAGTGTAACTTGAAATAAAAAGGCCATTGCTAGTAGGACACGCGCCTTGTGAGAACCCAGTAGCATTTAAATAAGTAAATATACTTAACTAATTTGAATAAACTTATAATTTCTTACAAATTTTACGAAACAAAACTGCAAAGTTAGGGTTGATCGAGTATTCGGGTAAATAACCCAAAAAGTACATTATAAACTGTCTTTTTCAGCACATGTCTTAAATACAGCATAATATGGTTCATAAATACAGTAACTCCAAATTTCCAACTACATAGTTGAGTTTTTGCGACAGACCCCATATAACAAAAATGTTCCAACTGTCAAATTTTATTGCCCCCAATTTCTTTCATTTATAAGGTGAAAAGCAATATTTAAAACATATTCGTACTGTACTCAATGAGCTCATGACTTGGAGGTGAAAACCAACTGGACGGCGATTCTCGCACATGCAACAATTTGCGAAGGTCGAAAGCGGATGATTTTTACAAGCTCTCTATTCAGAAACGTACAAAACTTTAAAAATATGAATAATATGCTTTACGTGTCTTTTAAGGAGTTATAGTTAATAGAATTATCATCACACGGCATTTATGACGCGACAAACAGAGGCGTGTGAAAAGCGTTTGAATTTTTTTGCGAGAATCGCCGCCCTGGAGTGGAGCCGCGCACTAATTTCTATTAAAAAAGTCTGTCATCTTCGGTGGGGGACGAGGCATGCACACTACAAAATACTCAAACACTAGCTTAAACTATACGCACACAATCGCATTCACACACAGCGACATCTATCGTTTTTATATAACCGGTATGACCGGTGGGCTCATACCTTCTTTGGCAAAGGGGTTCGCCTGTTGGTGGCATGTCCAGTTGGTTTGTTCGTCCGAGGCTTTAGACAATAAAACCCCGCAAGGATAAAAAAAATCTGCTTCTTTTTCATCAATATTCAGTGTTCTGTCAACATTCTCCGCAATATATTTCAGGTCTGTAAGTTTTTTTTTGTCTACGAGTTAAAGATCCGCTACCTAATAGTCCTTCCATTTCCAAGAATTCAAATACGAAAAATCGAAATTTTGAAAATGTATTATTTCTTGTATTTTATTCTAAAATATGAACAGTATCACAAAAAACTAATTATTCATTTCGTTATTTCCGAAGCTCGTAAATGTTTATCAATCAACATTTTATAAAAGTATTTTGTTCTAAAGACAACAGTATTTTTCACGAGACTTCCTTTTCGTTTCAGCATTTCCGAGTTTTCAGCTGAAATAATAGCCGTGGAGGGAATTCGACTATTTTCGACTAAGTTGCTTTCACGAGTGTGGTTGAGTTTCTAAGAAATATTCACAGACTCAGAATCACTTTTAGTCTATTTTCGGCGAATCTTGAATGGACTTTCCTGGAAAAACACTTGCCTTTGTAGCAAAAAGGAATACGCAGAAGATTCTATCTATAAAGGATGTAAATTCGTTTTGAGAGGAGGCCTACCTTTTCATGAGTTTTTGACTGATCATAGTCGGCCGCGGCTCCGCCCGCTTTTTTTCTATTTCTGCCCGGTGTCGTCGTAGCCGTCATTTTATCAACCCCTAGTCACTATGTCTGTCTGTCTGTATGTATAGGTATGTATGTTCCGTCTTCACTCGAGAACCAATTAACGGATTTGGTGCCAGTTTTCTTTATTATCGTAGTGACCCTGGTCAACTAATAGGCTTGATAAAATGACGCCCAAGGCGAAACGCTAATTACGCTATTTGTTTGTTAACACCTTTATCTTTTCATTTGTTTTTAATTTACTTGATTTTAGTGTCTCATATTTAACGATCAATACGAAAATTTTGTTTATAATCGCATCTAAAAGAGAAAATTTACTTTCACAACAATTTACTTTAATCCAATATTGTAATTTTAATCTGAAAATTTAGCTAATACTGAATATTTCTCCCGGCTGTTGATAGCAAAGCCGCTGTGCATCGAAGGAAGAGTTTATTTTGTGTCCATAAACAAGAAGATACTCTATACAAGTCGGGACATCTAGCACGCGCCGTCGATACCTTGTCTTTGCAGTCATACACGCTCTCTCAACATTGAAAAACGCGGTATGTGTGAGAGCGCAATTAGGATAGGTAAGTATGAATATGCTATCGAGTTGACACCGCTTCAATAAACCAAAATGTAGCTCTTATTTCATAGCAATAAGAGTTGTCGTTTATAATTTATCGGGTTTATCTGTCAAATTTATCGAATCGATAATTACGTATGAATGGGTGAATAAATAAATTGCACATAGAACAAGATATTTACAAACATACAAAGAACAGACAGAAGACAAGGGGGGACTTATTCCTACAAGGAATTTCTTCCAGTCAACCTTGGGAAAATATGAAAACATTTTTATTGTAGAAATTCACATCAGTGCATAGGTACATTCTGAGTTAATTCTAAATCTATAATCTAATTATAAATATACTACATACAAATACATACTTAAATACACAAGGACATAGATACAAATAAACAAGTATATGTTAAATCCATCGCTTTGGAATACTCTAAATATTATTATTAGAGTGCATTACATTTGTTTCTGATTTATCTTTTCCAGTTTGTAATGCACTCTAATAATAATATTTAGAATAAACAAGTAGCTTAGTCAGTAAGTCATTCAGAGAGAGGAGAGGTTAAAATTTTTTAGGTTATATTTAAAGGAGGACACAGAAGGAAGATTTTTGAGAGTTCGCGGAAGTTCGGAAAGTTTCGGAAACTCGGAAACGTGATCATACTTGCGCAGTCCGAATATGTATGAATCGAATGCACAAATTCTGAAGACGCTACTTGCTAGCAGGTTAGCAAATCGAGAAAGGAAAAATACAAAATAAATTGGAAATGTCTGGAAGCGGCTGTGAACTCTTACGGCTATAAGAAGAAAGTACAGTTGCCCGCACGCAGTTAATGCTACCAATTTTATATGATTTAGACCCTTCCGACAATTTACCTAACAAGAAACCCCTTTCGGGTAGGTCGTTTGCGGGCTGACGTACATAATTAACTTTACACTCTATCCTCTTAGCACCCTGGAAGTTTTTCAAAACATCCTCCTAATGCCCAGAATCCCACAAAGACACCCTCGTCAGACTTGGGGCTAACGCCGAAACCAATTTTTTTTGACGTAGAGATTTTTTGTTTTCACCTAGATACCCTTTATAAGTACCAACTATTCTATTAGCGCGAAGTCCTTTTATACCTATCTACAGGTGTAATCATGACGAGCTCATTAAATTAAACCTCACGCTCTACTGATCATCCTGAACCACTTCCATGGAGAAACTTTTGAAAAAACGCGTAATAAAAATTCACTCCCCCGTACAAATTTTTAATACCGCTTTGTCATTTTCTTAAATACCTTTAAATACCTATTCGTGCAATGACCTCTGTCTAATATAAATAATTATTAGTAATTAATAATAATCATAATATAATTAGGTTTCAAAATTGACCCTAAACTCTTATAATTTGTTGATAGTGAGCCTTGAATCCTTGCAATGTAATTCGATTTTCACGACATAAAAAAGTTGTTTTCGTGACATAAGGCAAACCAGAATAACTTTGACATACTAAAACTCTAATTCTAGAGTATGTATACTTTAAAGTAAAAATGGGTTTTGGTGATTACGCCTTTAGCAAGGTTTGATTTTTTAAGGAGTACTTGATTTTTTTGTTTTGATTGAGGGTGTGAGGTAGTTCTCGAATTCTGATAATTATGGGTAAAATACCTATTAAAACAGGGTTTTTCGATAAAGTTGGTAACATTTAAAATTTGTCAATCTTTCGAAAGCATTCAAGAAAAAAATAAGTCTTAGGATGCGTTCAAAGAAAATGGAAATGTGTGATGATGACGTCACTGAAGATCAAATTAATGTCATCGCTTTTTTTTTTCATTTAGTAATTGTTATGAACGCTTATTTTAAAATCTGTCTACTAAAAAAAGTTCAGGAAAGCTATTCCTCGAAATTAGAAAGCTATTCATCTTACTCGCAAATCCTCCCGAAGTTATTCGGGGGAGAGTAAGAGAACAGCTCTCAGGCAAAACCAGGCGGCCCACCATCACCTGGGACCGATGGATGGCGGTATATCCATCCCCAATTGCCGGGCCTTATATAAAACAGACTAGTGACGGGCAGCGGCGTCACTGGTGCAAGGGTTTCGGCACCGCGCTCATCAACCCGCCTGCCCAGCGTGTGTGAGTATGGGCATTTCTTCCAGGAGGACCGCCAAGAGTGGCGAAATCCTGGAAAGGCCTATGTCCAGCAGTGGACGAGACAGGCTGATGGATGGATGGATGGATTCCTCGAAATGGTTTTCGAATCGTAAATATCTGTGAAAACAAGAATAGGCCAATGGGGAATTTTCCATGACGTTAATAATATTTCTTTAAATTGAACTAGATGGCGCTGATCAACATTGGTAATTAGAAATTGGCAACACTGATGCGTCGCTTTACGTGACATTTATTATTTATTACAATATTCGGATCTTTTGTTGTGACACAAACCACTCGTAAACATATGTACAAACAGAACAACAAATAAAGTGCAATACAATGATTACTTAACCTTATTCTGATAAAAAGTCAGATTGAATTTTTTTTTCCTTGACCTATATTCTTGCGACCAAAGATTAGGTAGGTAATCATAAAGCTTGTACTTCTTCTGAGTAGGTAATCTATTTTTAAAAAATCCGAAGGCTTATCAGCGCCATCTATTGAGACATTTGGAACTAAGTTTTTTTTCTCGATTTCCGCGTGTCGGAAAATCGCTCATTGTTCATCCATGGTAGGACCGTCCGTAGGCGTTAGGTTATACCGGGTGTAAATGGACTGGGCTCTTTAAATGTAACCACATATATATATATACAGGATGTCTCATTTAAATCGGTCAGTATGTGAAAGTCTGAAACTATAAGACATACGAAGATCTGTTCTTAGGAACCATGTCATCGATTTTAATAACAAGAAAAACTGCATTCATACATTAAAAAAAAACCTGTACTCAGCTCGGGAATCGAACCCGGTTGTTTTGAAAAAAATAAACTTACGCTATTTCTATTTAGATATCGATTGTGTAGGTCTTAAGCAGTAAATGGCTCTATGAAACATGATGTCTCAAATGAACAAAATGCATTGTTTTCACATACTTTAATTTATTCTAGTAGGTGTTCGAATTGACCACCGTTTTTTTCAATACAATATTCAACACGTTTAGGTAACGATCTTACAAAACACCTACTAAAATAAATTAAAGTATGTGAAAACAATGCATTTTGTTAATTTGAGACATCATGTTTCATAGAGCCATTTACTCCTTAAGACCTAAACAATCGATATCTAAATAGAAATAGTGTAAGTTTATTTTTTTCAAAACAACCGGGTTCGATTCCCGAGCTGAGTACAGGTTTTTTTTAAATGTATGAATGCAGTTTTTCTTGTTATTAAAATCGATGACATGGTTCCTAAGAACAGATCTTCGTATGTCTTATAGTTTCAGACTTTCCCATACTGACCGATTTAAATGAGACACCTGTATATATACAGTGTGTCCCTCGTAAAAGTACACATCCGAAAAGGGGTGAAACTAGACCTTATTTTATTGACAAAAAATAAAAAAAAATAAGTCTGGCATTTTTAGTCTTTTTTGACGAAATTATTTTTTCGTACTCCGTATGGTAGACCCTGTTTGAAAAAATAATCTTATCTCTTAAAATACAGAGTGTATTTTGTTGAAACAAAAACAATAATGATTAAGAATAATTGACACCCAATATCATATGATTAAAAAAGACATAAATTTCCACAGTTAATTACAAAACAGGATTTTGTAAGAAAAACATCAAGTTTTTGTGCCGTATTTTTCAGTTACTGTCAAATTTCTCGAAATAACTTCCCCGTTATGCACAATTATTATTGCTTATTTTGAATGAACATAATATTTACCTGTAAAATAAAAAAATACTGAAAAATACTGACCAATCTACCCAAAGAAACATACAATGAAAAAATATTTTTATGATCCTTGAAAACCTACGTGAATTTTGTATCGGCAGTATTTTTCATTTGCTTGAGAAAGTATGTAGTCTAATTAACATCAATACCCATCAATCAATACTTACATAGAAATAGAAAGGGGGTGACTAAAGAAGAGTAATAGAACACAAATAGAACACAAATAAACAATTTTTTGAATTCTTTTCTGTCTGTCTGTTTGTTCACGCACACGTACATCTCTACAACTACTGAACGGATTTTCATGTAGTTTCCACAGCTGTACAGAGCTTAATTTGGAATAGAATATAGGATTTATTTCACGGAAAAAAGGTATTGTCATTTAAAGATTTTTGGAATTTACTTTTCTACTGGTAGTAATTAAACTTTAATTTTTAATTACATGGAATTGTGACAATTCAATGAAAGAGATGGAGCTCTACAAGTAAAGCAGAAACGATACAGTCCATATCGCTTTCTTGGACAACTCCATCCCGTTCCTTGAACTGTCGCAATTTCATGTAATTAAAAATTAAAGTTTAGAAGTTATGGTACGGGATCTCCTCAACGGATACAGAGTTCGAGTTTGGGCTTATTTGATTGGTCTTTATTAGCACTTTGGTAAAAACATGGTGACCGTTGCATATTGTCGTTCAAAAAATCATATTCTTTTGTTTTCCTTATTTCCACGAAAATCCATTCGACGCGGGCAGTGCCGCGGGCAAAAGCTAGTAAAACTAAAATCGGAAGGCTTTTTGGAATATTCACACCGTAAATATCAAAGTTACCAACTAAAGTCAGTAATTATTAGGATATGATTATGATCACCAATTAAATGTGTAAAGCCATTAATTTTCCATTTCACGAAACTCTACTGCCGCTTTACGGTTTCAGAGGTTAATTAAAATGATAATTGGACGTATTGCTGGGCTTTCATTTTGCGATAGATCCACTCGTGAACTCGAATCCTTTGAACTCGAGGACCACTCAACGGATTTGGATGCGGTTATTAGAGTTCTGCGCCTAAAGTAAAATGTACACCCAAAGCCGAATATTGTACAGTAAATGAATATGAAAAAGGAGCCGAAAAAATATTTTATTTTTTCTTCCTCCTGCTTGTGTTAGAGTACTAGTTTTTCATTTTTTTCTAAATCTCCAAAAGTAAAGAAATGGGGGGGGGGGTGGCATTCAAGTTGTAAATTTTAGACAATTTTTGTTACGGGGTCTATCTCAAAAACTAAACTACTTATAAATAGGAATTTGGAATTTTCTGTATATTTTGTACTTTAAACTTTATTTAAACAACAAATACTGAAAACGCAGATTTAGGGTTACGTACCCAAATACTCGACCAACTTAATTTTGCAGTTTTGTTTCATACAGTTTGTAGGTAATGATAAGTTTGTAATTTTTATTCAAATCATGTAAGTCTATTAACTTATCAGAATGGTACGGAACCCTTAGGGCGCGATTTATACTCGCACTTGACCGATTTTTATTATTCCTTGTCTAACTTTAATACCGCTATAGCCATCAAATGTGTCTTATTTGGCTCATCACGGCGCGTTTGAAGTCGATTGCGACTGATAGACAATAACAAGGCCCCCGGTCAACATGATTGTGAAGTTAGCCACCCCATATGCGATTTTTGAAAAATAACTAGCTATGGCGTTAGTTCATCGTTAGTTCAGGCGAAATTTTCGTTAGTATCCTAAGAAATTTGCCGTAATTAATAAAACAATCATGCCAATTATACAATCAGTAAAAACATTAGTTCAAATTAGTGCTCCCCATTCTACGTATAGTCAGTAATACGTCTGCTACGTTGTTTGACATACACGCTTAACAAAACCGTAGACTTTAAAACGACGTAGTTTTATAATTCTACGTAGACTACGTTACGTCAATCGACGTTTTTTTCGAAGTCTACGTTTTGCTCCTATGTTTAGTTCATCGTTAGTTCACGGTCCATAGAGGTTAGTTCAGGCAAAATTTTCGTGAAGATTTGTTAATTCAGGTCGATTTAAAAAAAAATGCGGGAATCGGATCCTAACGAAAATGTTAAAAAAATACATGAAAGAGTCGGATTCTAACGAAAATTTCGCCTGAACTAACGATGAACTAACGCCCTAGCTAGTTATTTTTCGAAAATCGTATATGGGGTGGCTAACTTCACAATCATCGGGTCAACATAATAGGCTATAAGGAGTGTTCACGATATGACACCCAAGCCGAAAACGGGACAAAGATTGAATAAACGCGGGCAAAGGCTAGTATGATATAATTGTAATAAAGCTAGCGATAAAAGGACAAGGAGGGGAGGCCCGGCAGTCTTCGCTAACAGTGATTTATTCTAGACAGCGTTGTGACAAGTTGAGAATTACAAACAGCCTTTTTGTTTTCCCAGAAATGACATTGTTTCTCAGTATCTTTTATATTGTATTCCAATCAGAACGACACAACATCTAACAGAGCGCTTCCCTTATAATTAAATACAGACTGAGTTGACTGAAAATCATGAAATATCTTCATGACATGACATTATAACTCATGCCGCATGTACACCAAAATAAATCTTTTACTCATCATCATATGGCCTTTATTTATTCCTGCGTATTTCATATTGGATAATACTGAAGCCTCCGAAAAACAAATTAAATCCCAGCGAGCTGCTGCACAGCGGTAAAATTAGTTACCGAAAAATATACTAATTTAACTGTGTAACATCTACAGAAAAATAAATAAAAATAGCCAACTAAAATTCCAGCGAGCTGCTGCACAGCGGTAAAATTAGTTACCGAAAAATATATTAATTTAACTGTGTAACATCTACAGAAAAATAAATAAAAATAGCCAACTAAAATTCCAGCGAGCTGCTGCACAGCGGTAAAATTAGTTACCGAAAAATATACTAATTTAACTGTGTAACATCTACAGAAAAATAAATAAAAATAGCCAACTAAAATTCCAGCGAGCTGCTGCACAGCGGTAAAATTAGTTACCGAAAAATATACTAATTTAACTGTGTAACATCTACCGAAAAATAAATAAACAATAGCAAACTAAAATTCCTTACGACCACCTGGTTTAAATAATGAACCTCCGAATAAATTACTAAACTTCCGAAAGAAATACTAAGTTAACAAAAAAAATGTTCTGATGAGTCAAAAATAGGTGCGATGACGAGCGTACTGAGGAGGAGCGTGTTAGGTTGATATGTAAATACATATTGGGAGCCGAGCGAAGCGGAGCGGAGTGAGGCGGCCCTCTGAAGTTTTAACAGAATTCATGATAATGGTAATGGTCAGGCAACTTTGAATTTTTATTTGGAGATCTACGACAAAAAAAGCTGACAATAGTTCTCGCTGAAATGTATTTTCTGCTGGTGAAATAGTATTATGTCAGCTTTTTGATGTTTTAAGTTTTCGGAATTTTCAGTATTTTATTCGGTAGTTGGTAGTTTATTTATTAGCACAGAAGTTTTCGGTTAACTAGTATTTAAAGCAGTGACATTTATAATAGGTGGTAGAGCTAATGCCGGGCTCGACTGTGGAGGTACCACCATCTTACTCACAAATCCTCCCGAAGTTAAAATGGTGAAATCCTGGAAAGGCCTATGTCCAGCAGTGGACGAAACAGGCTGATGGATGGATGGAACATTCATAAATTGAACATCCTCATTTTTAGGGTTCCGTAGTCAGACCAGGAACCCTTATAGTTTCGCCATGTCCGTCTGTCCGTTTGTCCGCGGCTTAGCTCAGAGACTATTAGTACTAGAAAACTGTAATTTAGCATGGACATAAATATTAATCAAATCGACAAAATGGTGAAAAAAAATCTTGAAAAAAAATTTTTTTAAGGGTACCTCTCATACACGTAATCTGGTAATGAATTTTTTTTCTCGTCTATCCCATAGTGTGGGGTATCGTTGGATAGATCGTTCAAAAACATTGTGGGCGTGTGAAAACCATTTTTCGATTTAGGGATCCGTTGGCGAAATATTAAGCTTTAAAGTGAAAATTTTTGATAGAGTGGAGCGTCCTCCCCCCTGCCGGCTAAACGGTTGTTTATATAAATGTGAAAAAAATCACAGAAATAGTATATATAGTGAATTTAAAAGGAAAACTATCACAGCTAAGAAGGCTTTACAGGTTTACGAGTACAGGTCGCGTCAAACTTTTGGTCCCCTCTAATATTTGGGACTAGAAGTTTGGCGCGGTCTGTACATAGGTAACACTAAAAGTTTCCGGAACTGGCCACTTACATAAACAATATTTAAAAATTTATTGCAACATTTGAAAATAGAACTCTTTGGCTGTAGAATGCAGTTTGTTTCATCTGACTGTCTTTTGTTTTTACCTTGTGGCGCCATTTAAAAAATTGTGTGTCTGCATCAACATGGATTTAACTCGGGAAAATTGTCGTAGTATGATTTTCTACTATGTTAAGTGTAATTTGACAGCTCAACAGAGCATCGCTCGGCTTGAAACAGCTTTTGGCAATGAAGCACCATGCAAGACGACTGTTTATAGCTGGTTTGCAGAATTCAAGCGTGGTCGTATCAATCTCAGTGACGAATCTCGCGATGGTCGGCCGTCCACCGCTGTGACCAACAAAAACATCGATGCTGTGCGCCGTATGATTGAAACAGACAGGCATGTGACCTACCATGAAATTCGCGCATCCTTAGAAATAGGCATGAGTCAAATACAATCAATCCTACACAAACATTTGGGTGTGAGAAAGCTGTGCTCGCGGTGGATCCCACACAACTTGACCGAGGCTCAAAAAACGGACCGCGTCACTTGGTGCAGTGCCATGCTTACCAGATTCAACGAAGGTGCGTCAAATTTGGTATGGGACATAGTAACAGGTGACGAAACATGGATTTATTGCTACGATCCCAAAACAAAGCAGCAATCGAGCGTATGGGTCTTTCAAGATGAGCCGAAACCAACCAAAGTGGCGCGCGTGAAAAGTGCATCTAAGCGGATGATTGCTTCTTTTTTTAATAAAACTGGACACGTGGCTACTGTTGCTTTAGAGAATCGTCGTACCGTGAATAGTGACTGGTACACGACCATTTGTTTGCCGGAAGTTATTGACGAACTCCGTAAAAATAACCGTAAACGCCGTATCATCCTGCACCACGACAATGCTAGTTCTCACACGGCCAGACAGACAAACGACTTTTTGAAGACGAAAAATGTAGAACTCATGAGCCATCCTGCATACAGTCCCGACCTGGCACCTTGTGACTTTTTTCTGTTCCCAAAAATTAAGAACCAATTACGCGGTCAACGATTTTCATCACCAGAAGAGGCTGTCGAGGAGTATGAAAAACACGTTTCAGAGGTCACCACAGGGGAGTGGCACAAAAGTTTTCAAAACTGGTTTGATCGAATGAAAAAGTGCATAGACGCCAAGGGAGATTATTTTGAAAAACAATAAATTAATTTTGTACTTTTAATAGTATTTTTTCATATTCATTCCGGAAACTTATAGTGCGTCCCACGTATTAGTAGACCAACTTATGAGATGTACCGGGCAAACGGAACCCTACATTGCGCGGGGCCCGATACGCACATGGCCCGTTTTTTCCTTTGAAGTCGGTGTAGTTTTTCTCTTTCTGCCTTCTTTCTGTCACTGATACCTGCGAGGTTTGTGGAGGTTCCTTCAAAACTGCAATATGTACAACATTCTTCAGTTGTTGTAAAAGAAACTTTGTTAGTGTTCTTGCTACTGAATTATAGAACTTTGCAAGTTTCCACAGCTAAAGTTTCAACGGTTACATCATACGTGCAAATAATTTACAATGCAAACTTGCCAAGTTCTGTAGATTCAGTAACAAGGACAGACCTTGCAACTTCGTAGGTTTAATAGGAAAATAATATGTTCTGTGGGGGGGGGGGCTGAAAGTAGCCCGAAATGGTTCGTGTAATGGTTCGTTTTCGAACTCGGCCCTATACACGCTGCTGCGAATCTAGATCTCTCTCGCTCGAGAATTGATACTACGCACGCACGTACTGACTTTTAATCTATTTAGTTCTCATTTTTCCTAAAACAATAGTAAAACTAAAGATAGCGGCAAAATTTTGGCCCGAATACAGTTTACGGATTTACCACAGATTTTTCTGTTCTGTGGATTCATAATGAGCCTCCAGGTGAAATTCGAAAAATAAAGTTGTTTGCTCCCTTAAGGCTTGTTTACATTTGAACGAGTTTAGTGGCGAGTTAACTGGCGTACCTAGCGAGTTTAGCTACTGGCCCCGTTTGGACAGCGCCAAACGAGTACAGTAATAGAATCGTTTTCTATTTTTTGGACAGTTAAGTATGGAGAACCTCCTCCCGCGCACTTCCGCACCCCCGGCAACTTTACTCGCGCAGTCTTGCCGTGCATCAAACAGACGAGTTTAGGTTTAGGTACAGTTCATTTGTTGTCAAAGCAAAGACGCGCGCATTGTATATGAGGATTTGAGGTTATCTTTTGTGGATATTTAAAATTAAGATTGAATGTTTTATAATATTCTCCAATACTTACAAAACAATATTGCGACCAAGCAGGTTGGAGTTCTACTTTATTTTCGGCCAGGATTTTTTATGGCGCGCCTTGGATTCAGTCTGTCAATGGATGGATGTTGAGAAATCTATTTATTATTTACTGTGGTTTATAATAATAATTCATTTATTTCGACCAACAAGAGTCATAAAACACACAGTACTTACATACAAAAATGTTAGTAATAAAAATGTATGCCTAATTCCTATTGTTAGTAACATAAAACTACATAAACATATTTTAATTTTTCAGTACATGAATCATAGTACAATAGTTCATGTACTAAAAGTCGAACCTACTCGCGAACATGTTCAGGATGCCCTTGGCACTAGCCCGCACTCTGCCCACGAGGGATGTGCACCTTTTGCGAATGGTCGCGTAGAAGCAATCTACTCGCGCCTCTGCGAACATTCCCGACGCACTGCAGAACCGGGGCAGCCCCATCATCATTCTGAACGCGTTGTTATATTAAACACGTTATATTAACTGAACCACAGACTGCTCGTGTAAAATGATGTACAATAAGCTCTAAAAAGAGTGATCTTAGCTTCAGTGGAACAACGAGCAAATCTGCGAGCAATCATATTTGCTCTGACAGACAACACATCTGCATTGTCCCTTAGATCTGACGTTATTATATGCCCCAGATATTCAAACTGTTCCACCATTTTTATGGGACTTCATTCAATTTTACAGGTGGAACACTAGATGGACATTTGCTCCCAGCTCGAAACACTATGCATTAGCTTTTATTTACGTTACACTTTAAGCCGTGGCTGGTAAATATTTTTCACAAATGCCCAGCAACTTGTTGAGACCACAAACAGATGCACTCAGCAGCACCATGTCATCGGCGTAACTAATATTATTGAGACAAATCCTGGCAATATGACAGTCAACCCTGGTGCCGCAACCCTGGTGCAACCCCTCTATCAGTGCATTTGCGTACAGGTTGAAGAGTTTAGGTGAGGACAACCCCCCCTGCCTCACCTCGCACTCCAACCCGTATGGTTCCGAGAAAGCGTTCGACCATTTTACAACATTGACCAACAAGCAAAAGCGTCGTTTAAGATCAGGCTTATACGACTTCAAGTTATGTAACAATTATATAGTGGTATTATGCTAACTATTCCGTTGTATAGATGTTTATCTTGCGACATTTCAGTCGCATGACTGTAATGTCTTATTATGTATATGCAATAAACATTTTTATACAACGTCATATAGGTTGTCAATAAATATATAAAATAAATGTTTTTGTGACTCATTTATATGACGTCACATAATGGTATCAGCGGATTCGTTAAATTAACGTTTTATGACAAATTTATATGATGTCATATAATGGTTTTATTGTATAGGTTGAATAATCGTTTTCACGACTCATTTTTACGGAGTCGTATAAGGGTGTCATTGTATATATTGAACAAACGTTTTCGTGAATAAATTTATATGACGTCATATAATGGTGTCAGCCATAAAGTTTATTGGACAAAATATTGTGAGTAGGAACGTTTCAGTTGAATAAGAGGTTTTTGCAAGAAAACCGTCATCTTGTGCATAACCTTAACGTAACTTTTATATAATTAAACCACTAGTTAAACGTTCGCCCGTCACCCTTATATAACATAATTGTTTAAGTCGTTTGGTCGACTACTTAAGACTTTTTTACGATTAAAATGTTCAATTACAACGGTTGTATAACATTAAGTAGATTTTGGAAAATTTAAAGGTATTTAATAAAATCATCTTCCATTTTATTTTATACAGGTACAAAAGCTATTTTATAAAAAAATATGGATCTAGAATAAAAGGCCGTCTTTGTCCTCTGTTCATGAATCAATGTTTATTTGATCTAATGAAGGTAATGAGAAACAATAAAGTTGACTGTAATGGCCGCCACGTCGTAGTCTTAAGGAAACGTCTATGTGACCTTTTTGTTATCTAAGTGTAATAAAAAAGTCGTCATGTAACTTAAACAAAATGGATGGAGCTTTACTATGAAAACACATTTTGAATAATTTACTACAATAATATAATTACAAAGAAATATACGCTCGGGAGTTAACCCTAGAGTCCCTCGTTACGCTCAGGGTTCGATATGCCGCCCCGCGATATAAGACACTGCTTTATTCCCTTAGTGCATAATCTACTATTATTTGTTTTATTTTTGGAAAAACATCCGCGTGATTGGAATTCGTTTCACGCTATTCCCCCTTTAAAAAAAAAACAAAGTTTGGTGGCTGTTTGGTGGCAGGGAGCAACTTGCTTTATGGTTTGTGGCATGACTCAGAAATAGTGAAAAATACTCGTAAATAACACTGGGATGGACTCTAGGACCCAGAGTAACATAGATTCATAGATTTTTTCGTTTTACACTTATACCACGGTAAACATATCTACAGTGCTTAAACTGCTTATATACGAGGTTGAAAGGATCGCAGTACATTTCCTAACACATCGTATAAGAAAAAATTGGTTCTCTTTGTTACCGTCAGGCTCAGACCAAATAAAAACTTTTACTTGGTCTGAGCCGTCAGGATATTAACAGTGAAAGCCCCATCCAAAACCGTTTAGTGGTTGGTGTATCGCGAGCAAACACGCGCAACAAAATATGTTTTGTGTCTATGGAATCTATCTACTTCAGACATTTTTAGAGTGCCGTATTTTCTTTTGTACCGAAAAAACGCTTCGTACATTTTTATTATAAATTTAGCGTGTTACTGATAGAGTTCGTTGTCTGTTCATTCACTTGACAAACTTTTTCACAAAATATTCAAGGGGTTTATTTAGAAAATGGTTCAGCTGTGTTCAGGAGGTAAAGATTTCCAGAAAGAGTATCTTTTTATGAATTAATGATTTTAGGAATGTCTTTTAATGGAATCTTAAAACTTTTCTTTGAGAACCAGGGGCTTATTAGGGTGTTTATAGACATCCATTTCCTAGGGATGGACTTGCTGTGCCGTTATTTGTCCAAAAAAACCGGGCAAGTGCGAATATGGGACGCGTGCGAATAAAACCTTTTAGTTAACCTTTAAGTTTATATGTTAACCTAATACTTAGTTATTACGGTTACGGATCTTATTGAACATTTCTAAAAAAACGCGCAGATTAAGAAAAAATAAACGTTTCCTTTCTTAATAACTATACATTTTGTTTCGGCAAGTTATTCTTGATTCATCATTTCAAAGTTATTAAATCCAATAGAAGTCGTGCTTTCATTAACATTGCGTGTTTATGTGTTTATTTATTATACGTGCTTATTGGCGTTTCCACTAAGTTTCCACCATAGAACTCTAATTTACATTTCTTTGGTTACCACTATGTATAGGTAATTATTGAACTATTATGTCCTCCTACAGGCACGTATTGAGGGGGATCCAGAGTGTTTGGAACCCCCTCTCCATACAGATGATGCTTGGGAAAGTGTACACATTATTTGAAATGATTAATGAGATTATATAATTTTACGAGAGCGTGTAATGTTTTACAAGAATCCAATATCAGTTGGACCGCTAGAAAAGCAAATCTTGCACGTTGTACAAGGTGAAATTAAATTAACCGACCAAATTCATACTGGAGACTCGGTTAGTGATCAGAAACAAGCTTCAATTACAATTTATGTAAAATTCGAAAAATATTTTTGTTTTTGCTTCCTTTCTGCCTAGGCTAGGAATTGTACGTAAACTAGTCCAACCAGTAATCCGGAGCAAACAAATTTATTTTTTGAATCTGGCCAAAAGGATTCCTGAACCTAGTTCTACTTCAACCTATATTTATGCCAGGCATTCCCAACCACATAATGATCTCAATTCAATAATCCATCCCTGGATTGTAACTAATGCCAAGTCAATAGTCTTTGTTTCGTTGTAAGGGTCAACTTCAGTACCCTTTCAGTGTGCGATGGCACTTCAGTACCATTTTCACATTTCTATACACTCAAATATAAGGTTTGATTCTATATCCTGTATACTACTTTACCACATTTGATTACATTTTTATCGTGTCAGATAGAAACCATGAAATCTGCGAAATAGCATTCTAATACTCGACGTGATACCTAAAACTCACGCTATCACGGAAACGAATGCCGATAAGCAGACCCGTGGACTCGAATCGGCTTCCCGATTCTAGCCTATCGATTGGAAAGCTGCCGTTTTTACAATCGATTGGCAGCACCTATACCTCTTTTGTTTTGATATAATTGATTGAAATAGGCGTTACATTGTGGAAGTCCATCATAAACTTATGATAACTAGTGTTCTTGAATTCTCTTCATCCCGGTGGTGATCGAGTCTGCATTTTGAATAGCATGGCAAGACAAGAGTGTTTAGCGTGATATTGCTTTATTAAAATAACCATCCATAAGTACACTAACCGAGTCTCCATTATGAATTTTGTCGGTTAATTTAATTTCACCTTGTATAACGTGCAAGATTTACTTTTCTAGCGGCCCAACTGAGATTGGATTTTTGTAAAAATTTATACGCTTTCGTAAAATTATATAATCTCTTAATCATTTCAAACAATGTGTAAGTCTTTGTAACGGAGGATCTCGGTGCAAAATGCACTTCATAATATTGTTTTGCTTACTTTTGAATAAAAAGTATACAATAAATGCGTTTTGTAACAATTCGCGCCAGCTGCTTGTTAATAGTTTCAATACAATTTTATGCGTTACATTCAATGACATTGTCATTGGTTACATTACATTTTGGCCATTACATTACAACTGTAAACACGCTTTTAAGTTTGTTAATATAATGCAAACAAAATGTAATACATTAAAGTAAGTATTTTTTAGTAAAGACTTTATTATTAATAAACTATTTCCGCAAGTTGCTTTAAAACACATTTATTGCATACTTTTTTATTCAAAAGTAAGGAAAACAATGTTATGATGTGCATTTTGTACCGAAGTAAAAAGTTACCCCCTTAATAGCAAGAATCACTGAATTACAAAATGGATGTGTCATTTTAATAACGTCTGTTTTGTTATACCTACATGTTATGATGCGGCGTTGATAATGTGACCTATTCTTGTGCAGCAAACCTTAAATTTAGAGTTGAAAAACCTAAAATAATACAAGCTCATTTAACTTTTATCCATCTGCGTTAAAGCCCATTTTGCAATGAAAAGTTTTAGGTTATGGCAGCTCTAAATCTAATATTTGCTACACGAGAATAGGTGTTATTGTTTTCTAACTAAATTTATAGACATAACTAGGAATTATTTACTGTCTTGTTTCTTTTTCCTTCCTTTAAATTAAATACGTAGGTACCATTGACCATGGTAGGTACCTACCTAGTTACTGTTTTTTTTACTCCAAACCTTTTTCAGCCGCGCGTTTGTTCCTTCTTGAAACTATTTGAACATGAATGTTACCTGTCTATTTATGATTAATGCTTTAGTATCAGTTAACTGTGGGTATAGGGTTAATAGCAGATCCAGAATGTGACTTCCTGACAAAATCCCTGATTAATCAATAAATTTCCTGACATTTTCGTTCATTTTTGTTAATGTAGAGGTAGCGCGAAATTCCACAGTTTAATTCATTCGCTTTTAAAATTCCTGTCAAATCCCATTTTTTCCTGATTTCCTGACAGAGTTCCAAAATTCTTAACATGTCCGGAAAATTCCTCTCATCTGGTAACCCTAACTGTAGGTCCAATAAAAAAAAACTTATTTTATCCAACAGAAAACTCGACATGAATCGGGGCTCTGAAACGAAACGTTCCGGAAAAGCGCCATACTCGTATAACCTAAAAACGATTGAAAGTAAGCGTGTATACGTCTGCTATTGGAACTTTATTGCTTCTGTCTCGAGCGAGAGGGCTGAGCCCATTTATCAGCTCTTCGGAATGGAAATTCTACCACCCTCCTTTTAATTAAAGTTTTATGTAGCAAATTAATATATGGGCGAAGGACCCTTTTTACGTGTTAACCACTAATCAATGAACCTTGGAGAATCTGAACTTTGGATGGAATTTGATTGGAGATATAGATGTTTTACAAGAGTGAACCTTTTCGGATTTCCAGGAAACGAGCAGAAATTCTAGTTGAGAAAATTTTAGATAAATTGATATTATACCAGCAGCTGTAACAAATGGTTTTGTATATGGAAATACTGATCCTGTAAGCTTATATAGGCAAGGATCTTTGTTCAGTCTAATTGCCAATAATTTACTTATTTAACGTATTCTGTGGGAGCATTCGGGGCTGCATGGCAGATACTTTTGGCTAACCCAAACTAAAAGAAGAAATATTAGTCGCTGATTGGTTATCTAAGCGGTGGTGTTATAATGAATTGGTCTAACATTATGTTTTTTATTTTATTTGAAGTAAATTAGGCACCTTTAAATATTTTTGTAGTAATTCCCTGTATTATTTTGAAAATTTTATCGTATTGTATTATTTTTTAAGATTGTTATCGATTATTACTGAATAACTCTGAATTTGGCAAAATATAAATTAATATGACGTTGAATATCGAGTTAAATATGTTTTATTGTTTTTGATGAAAATTATTAACTATAAGTACCAAAAAGTAAAACAAAAAAATATTTTAAGAACCGTATTAAATTATGTAGTGACACAAAAATATGGTTCTTCGTGTGATATTGGTTAAAAGCTTACTTAAATACGTAGAGCAATAAAACTACAGGCAGAGAAATTAATTTCACTGAACTTGGAGGATACTAATGGAATTATAATGGCTTTTATTTTCTTGACAAAAGCCTTTTAGCTTGATTGTTCTACATTCTAAAAGTAATAAAATACACGTCAAGAAATGAATCCCCGAGGGAGTGTCAAGTGTTTCTGAGTACAGTAGAGATCACATTAAGCTATACACTTGCAGTACGACATTAGCCCCTACAGAGAAGAATATAAGATAGGTACAAAGTCCGAAGTGTCTAACTTGATGCGGTCTCTAGTACAATGAAAATGTAAGTCACAGTCCACACTTGTATACTTACTTTTCACCGACGATAATTCCGTCCTAGCACTAATATGGGCTCACAGCTCAACGTGTCTCCCGAAGTGCGCGGACTAAACACAAATTCACCCCAATGGGATTGAACCCGCGACGTCTGGATAAGTGATCGAAACGTTCAAACCACTTGATCACAGAGTCGGCCACTTGATCACAGAGACAGCCACTTGATCACAGAGACGGCCTCTAGATCACAGGGACTGCCACTAGACCACAGAGACGGCCACTAGATCAATGAGACGGACAATGACACCTATTCTCGTGTAGCATATATTAGATTTGGAGCTGCCATAACCTAAAACTTTTCATTGCAAAATAGGCAGATAGATAAAAGTTAAATGAGCTTGTATTATTTTAGGTTTTTGTACTCTAAATTTAAGGTTTGCTGCACGAGAATAGGTCACACTAGATCACAGGGATGGCAACTAGATCACAGAGACGGCCCCTTGATCACAGAGACGGCCACTAGTTCACGAAGACAGCCACTAGATCACAAATACGGTCACTAGAACAAACAGACGGCCGCTAGATCACAGAGACGGCCACTAGTTCACGGAGACAGCCACTAGATCACAAATACGGTCACTAGAACAAAGAGACGGCCGCTAGATCACAAAGATGACCACTTTGTGTTACATGGAGTTTAATAGATCGTAAGTGTCAAGTTAGTTATGTCAATTATAACTGCTCGTGTAATAAATTTGTGTTTTTAACGGTATGTACAGAAACCTCAGGGAACAAGTTTTAATCGCACCTGACCAGTTTTTTATATTTATTTATCTAGATTTAAATAGAGTAGAATTTCATAAAAATTTAATACCTTTAAATTCAGATAGTTTATTAAAATTATACATATAGCTGCTTAAAAAAAGGAATATAGGAATGAGAATATTATTATATATATAAGTACATCCATCCATCAGCCTGTTTCGTCCACTGCTGGACATATGCCTTTCCAGGAGTTCACCACTCTTGGCGGTCCTCCTGAAAGAAATGCCCATACTCACACACACACTGGGCAGGCGGGTTGGTGAGCGCGGTGCCGAAACCCTTGCACTAGTGACGCCGCTGCCCGTCACCAGTCTAATTTATATAAGGTCCGGCAATTGGGGATGGATATGTCGCAGTCATCTGGTTGAATCTGCTATTTGATTGAATGACTAGCGCGTCTATTGAATGACGACATTTAATTGAATAACTAAAGGACAACACGTCAAGTCGTTGAATGTAACGTTCAACATCTTGACTGAACGTCATTTAGCGAAGTCGTTGAATGGGATATAGCCGACTTTGTAATGTTTGGTTAGGGTGACCATGAGTGACTAAACGTTAACCTTACGATATTACTGTCGATTGCCGTAAGTTTCATCATTGGCCGCCAAAATTTTAGGTCGTCTATAGTGGGGTCCCATGTAGGGTGACCATAAAGATTAGGTTTGCTTATTAGGTAGGATGCTCATGAGAATTTTGAGAGAATTAAAAAAATACTGATTTTTAAACTGCTAAGCTTAAAATAATAAAAGATTGTAGCATGATTTCCAATGCTCTACTTAATCTCATATTTTTGCTGCGTATAAAAAAGTGAAAACATAGAAAAATTGAGCATATTATTTCAGAAATAATTTATTAAAATATGCGAGTCTCTGGGATTCCAAAAAGTTGTTAAATTAAGTCTTTGTCACCTAGTGAAATGAGGGTTTAGATTTAAAAAAAAAATACTTAAAATCACAGGATCAGTTTCATTTACAAATAACGCACTATAAAGTAAATTTAATCGAAAAATATATAAACACAGTTCTATCTATGCGAGCTGTTTGACACCATATTTGTTTTGGTGACTACTAGCGCCGCAGTGGAAAAAAATGAACTAAATTTGAATCACCTGACTGATTTTACGTCCGCTCTGTTCATAGGGCTGTGTTACAATCCGCTAACTAGTTGGACGTTGAGTGACGCTTGTTCAATCAACGTTCGGCCTAGACATTCAATTGAATTTCGTCATTCAAGGAACGCACTAGTCATTCAATCGAATAGCAGATTCAACCAGATGACTGCGACAGATATACCGCCATCCATCGGTCCCAGGCAATGGTGGGCCGCCTGGTTTTTTGCCTGAGAGCTGTCCTCTTACTCTCCCCCGAATAACTTCGGGAGGATTTGCGAATAAGATGGTGGTACCTCCACAGTCGAGCCCGGCATTAGCTCTACCACCTAAAAAACATTTAAGTACATAATGCAATGAATAAATAAGTTGATAAATAAACTAATTAGACCGTGAATAGTGAAGAAATAAACAGAATCCATTGTTTTTAGAA
Source organism: Ypsolopha scabrella (assembly GCA_910592155.1). Taxonomy (NCBI): domain Eukaryota; kingdom Metazoa; phylum Arthropoda; class Insecta; order Lepidoptera; family Ypsolophidae; genus Ypsolopha; species Ypsolopha scabrella. The sequence continues at coordinate 5,608,841 of OU342973.1, read as the reverse complement.
TAGCAAAATAAGCTCTATATTAACATAAAAATCTGTGTGCTTAATAAAGTTGGGAGCACAAAAAGTCCATTCTTCATCAAAATAAGCCCAAATATAAAGTACAATCAACCTGTGTCGTCGCGAGGCAGAGTCTGGCACACCGTGTAAACTTGTAATGCTTAAACCAAAATACCTGTAATATAAGATTCGTATCACGAAAGCATAAATCACGCTCCACGTAACGCAACATTTTCGTACAAGCTTTTCGTTTTTTCGTATGAATAAACTAAAATAAAGGGTTTGTTTGTAAAGTCCACGAGTTCGAAATGTGTGCTAATGACGTTTCAGGGTTTTTTTTAAACCTTTATGCGGTATTACACGGACTGTTACGGACGCGACAGAGCGCCGGGAAGCGCAAAATTGTAGCGAATACGCAACGATATACATATTTTCATTTATAGATACTAAACTAAGACAGAATTTATCGCAGTTTCGTGGCGTGTCGTCGTCGGTGTGTAAAGGGCGTTACTACTGATTAATCAACACAATATAGGTAGAGTTGATGCTCGTGATTGTTGGCACTTGGTGGAACTTTTGAAACATTTTTTTTGTTTGATAAACACTTGTACTTGTCCACTTATTTATATTAATTTCCCTTACCGGTTTCGCTGTTAAAGCATTATCAAAGGTTTGTTTGGTTGTTTACGTACAATATATGAATACAATATATGAATCGCTTGCCAAGCGATTCATATATTGTACGTAAACAACCAAACAAACCTTTGATAATGCTTTAACAGCGAAACCGGTAAGGGAAATTAATATAAATAAGTGGACAAGTACAAGTGTTTATCAAACAAAAAAAAAAAAAAAAAAACAATATAGGTAGATACACATTTAATTTTAATCATCTTATATGTATATTTTTTGTGGAGCAGAGGTAAGTATTACTTTATTTCTAAGCATAGTCTATGGTTCTAAGTATAATTATTACCACACTATTCTAGAGTAGAATTTTATTTTAGCGCCCAGGCCGAAACCGGGGCAAAGATTAAATAAACGCTTTTAACTCGAGAACCACACAATGGATTTGGATACAGTTTTTTTTTCTTATCATCGTAGTGTCACTGGTCAACACATAAACTACAAGGAGTGTTCATAAAATAATGCCCAACTACATATTCATCTTATACTTCAGATTCCGTATAGGAATTTTGTATCTGGTCTGCGTCTTTGAGATTAGTGATTACTAGAGGCAAGGAATTTTCTCAAGCAAATAAAAAAACATGAGTTTTGCATTTTTTTTTATGATAAGGAAATTTCGCTACAATTTCGCATTTTTTTAAGTACCCGTTCTTAATAACAAAAAAAATTTCGTTTTCGAAAGAAACACTAGGTATATTAACATTCATTAAATGCTAACATAGTTGCAATTTCAACATTTGACATTTGACTCCTTAGAAGAGCTGTTCTTCGGTCTGTTATAATGTTAAAGCTTAGTGTTCGAAAAATCATACTTTGTGAATTCCCTTATTCAAAACTACTTACAGGGTCACAAAAAACTAATTTATATCATTTGAATATGTGCATGCACAATTTTTCAGTTGGTCACAGTGACAAATTACAATATTTTGATACGAATACGTACATTCGTGATTTTGTTTTGACGGAAGGTACTTTATACCTTGCAAATTATTATAAAAAACAATTAGCTACTGAGTTAGCATGCATTCTACCCTGTATTGAACCTGTTACAATGTGTGTAACAGGAAATTTTTCAATACCAGTCATTAATTATGGTATTTGTAATAATAATAATTCTTTTCACAGTTTTGTCCCTATTGACATGGTTAGTACAAGTACTAACAAAATTGTAACAAATTCTTTTTAGATTTAAAGACAACGGGAAAGCCAACTGTATTTAAGCTAGTACACCAAAATATACAAGATGGCTTCCTCGGCAAAATACTTTCAATAGAGTTGTTCCTAGAGGAATCGAAAACAGATATTTTGTGTATAACTGAACACCATTTACTTGAATATAATATGCGGTTTAATGTTAATAATTTTAGTGGCTCCATGATTCTTGTTAAAAATAATGTAATGGCAAAGGAAAGAAAAGACATTGTAAAACTTTCTGTAGAACATCAGGTAGAATTAGCTTGCATAGAAATGAGTAAATATGTAATTCTTTGTGTCTACCGACCCTCGGGACAAGATTACAATATTTTTGAAAAAACAATGGAAGAAGTGCTAAAGTTATTATTTGATACGGAGAAAAAAATTATCGTCAGTGGAGATTTTAACGTAGATATACTAGAAAAGTCGGTTATCTCCACGAAATTAATACAGTTATTCAAATCATTTAATTTGTCTAATGTGTTCTTTGAACCAACTAGAATTACCCAAAATACAGCAACTTGCCCTGACAACATATTCTGTGATTGTTACTACTCAGACAATAAAGTTATTAACCGCTTGCAGTCTGATCACAGTGGCCAAACTGTAACTTTCATACAAATTGTGAAACAGTTGCCCAAAAAAGCCCTTTACAGGCCTGTTACAACTCACAGACTAGAATGTTTTCAAGCAAACTTAGAACTTAAATTACCACATTTTAATCTTCTCCAAGATGATCCAAATGCTCTCTTTGCAGACCTGTTTAACATAGTTTCCAAAGAATTTGAAAATACGTTTACATTGCGGAAAGTTTCTAACAGTAATAAAATCACTTTTAGTGACTGGGCAACGCCAGGTATTTACAAAAGCAGAAATCATTTATACGAATTGTACGACATAAAATCCCACAATAATAATACTAAATTTATTAAACATTTGAAAACATACTCGCGTACTTTCAAATTAGTGTGTTTAAAAGCAAAAAGTATATTTCTGAATAAAAAACTTAAAATGGCCGATAACAAAGTAAAAGCAGTATGGAATATCATAAATACTGAAACTGGGAAGAGTAACAAACGGAATAATGAACTAAAATTGAATATTAACAATGAAGTTTTTACAGGAGATAAAGAAGTTGCGAAGGCCTTTGAACAATTCTTTACTGACATTCCTTCCTTGACAACTAAAGGCTTAAATTCAAGTCCAAGACTTGCACAGGATCTTTTGAGTGATCACGTGCCTCAGTGCCATTATGTATTTGCTTTTAAGCATATTAATTCACAAACTGTCATTAAAGCATTTAAATCTCTTAATTTAAAAAAAACCGAGGACTTATGGGGCGGGGCCTATCTGTTAAAGTTGTAAGCTGTATTATTGATTTAATAGCTCCATATTTAGCTTTAATCTTTAATAAATGTGTAGATGATGGTGTCTTTCCTGATTTAATGACGTTGAGTAAATTGATCCCTTTTTAAATCAAGCGACAATGAAGACCCTTCCAACTATAGACCTGTCTCAGTTTTACCAGTATTTAGTAAGATTTTCGAAAAACTTGTTTTTAATCAATTATTATTTCATTTTAACTTAAATAAGTTGTTTCACAGTGAACAATATGGATTCACTAAAGGGAGGTCAACCACTGTTGCAGGAGTTGCTTTAGTCAAGCACATATTTGACGCTTGGGAAGCAAAGCAGGATGCGTTCGGTGACCTCTCAAAAGCTTTTGATTGCGTTAATCATGAAACACTTTTATGTGAATTAGATCACTATGGAGTTAAGGGTAAATCTTTGGCGTTATTTAAGTCATACCTTAGTGACCGGATTCAAAAGGTAGACATTAATGGAGTAAAGTCATCTGGAGCATTAGTCAAAATGGGTGTTCCGCAGGGCTCCATATTGGGGCCCCTATTATTTTTAATATACATAAATGACCTTCCTTACTTAGTTAGAGACTTATCTGAGATAGTTCTATTCGCAGATGACACGTCACTTATTTTTAAAGTGAATCGACATAATGATATTCTTGATGACGCGAATTCAACTCTCTCTCTGATTCTTGATTGGTTCACTGCAAATAATTTAGTTCTAAAATGAAAAAAAAAAACGTAATTCAAGTAGATGTCAGTTTATTTTTGCAGGGGTCCAAGCTGGAGTTAGTTAACGAAACTAAGTTTTTGCGTATTACTATAGACTCTCGTCTTCAGTGGGGTCCCCACATAGAAGCTCTCTGTGGTAGACTTAGTTCAGCCGCTTACGCTGTTAGACGCATAAGACAGATTACTGACGAAGATACTGCTAGATTAGTATATTTCAGTTATTTTCACAGCATTATGTCATATGGTATAATGTTGTGGGGTAGAGCCGCGGATATAGAAGCAGTCTTTGTCTTGCAAAAGAGAGCAATTCGGTCTATTTATAACATGAAGTATCGAGATTCATTGAAAGAAAAGTTCAAGGAAATTATAATATTTACGGTCCCATGTGAATTTATTTATCAAGTTATTAGATGTGTCAGAAAAAATATTTATAATTTCCCGAGGCTTGGTGTGGACCACTCTGTTGAAACCAGAAACAAACATAAACTAGCTTTTCCAAAATTCAGACTCGCCAAGGTAGGTACCTCTTTTGTAGGACATGGTATAAGATTTTACAATAAACTTCCAAAGGAGGTCCTTCGTTTGCCTGAAAATAAGTTTAAATTATACATTAAACAGGGACTACTTAAAAAAGCTTATTATAAAATCAATGATTATCTGGACGATAATGAAGCATGGTGTAATAAATAATAATAATCTTTATCAAAATTGTGAGTCATAATTAGCAAATTTTAATACGAAATGTTTGATTCCTCTAAAGGCTAATCTTAAGCCCTTTATAGTTAACTAATATGTAAACTGACTTTGCTGTAAAAGGTAATAGAGAATGTAAGACGGATTGACTAAGATCATTTTTTTTTTCTCTTGGACATAATTCCTATGGTTTTATATTTTCCTTTACTTAAGTAGGTATAAGAAAATTGCCTAGATTAAGGTTTATGTTACAAATGAAAAAAAATTCATGTTTGCTAAGTTTCTTGCCCTTCTTCTTAGCAATGCTAATCGAATGGTGCGGATGGTTAGGCATTATGTATATATAATATTTTTATTCCTATATTTCTTTACATTATGCAGGTTTATAACTTTATTACATTTTAGTAGCCCAACCTCAATATTTTTTGGATGTATTTCCCTTATTTATTTATCAACTAGTTTGTTCCTTGCATCATTTATATATAATATTTTTATTCTTAGATTTCTCTACTTTATGTATGTGTATAAATTAATTTTTGTAGCCCAACCTAAATATTTTTTGTATGTATTTCCCTAATTAGTATATTCATATTATTTATTTCTTCTAAAGATATTTATTGTAAAGATTAACTTTGACTTGTAGAAAGTATTCTTTATGCATCTATTTTACAAAATAAATATTTTGATTTTGATTTTATCTACGACGACATTGTACATTGGAGCCCACATCAAGCTATACACATTGAGTATAAGCTGACCTCTCATTGTATATGCTTCCCGTACAATGAAAGGTCAGCTTATACTGAAAGTGTTTAGATTGATGTGGGATCCACTGTACATGCTGAAGAACCATTCTGCGTCTACACTGTTGGTTGGTTGGACTCCAGATGCTCTGTAATGCTGCTTTAGCAAAGGATGGAAAGCAGCATTGTCGTGCAGCGAGAAAAATGTCTTTCACATTGGGATCTTCGTTTCTGTGAATCGATCGATTAATTGATATTTTTTTGCGAGTGTTCTGAAAAAAGGAATTTTAGAAAAGCTTTCTAAAAGTACATTCGGGTTAAAAGTCAAATTAGTCCAATGTGAAGGAAAGCCTCGTTTGTCTCGTTTAATGTCATTGTGAAGAGCAAGTTTATTGAAGTACTCTGCGTTACTTGAGTGGCGCCAAAAACAAGTCATATCAAAATCATCTACAATCATTGTTTATTTCGCGGAAAATAGTCAAATTTTTTATATTCGCATTTATATCAAAATTTTCGCATAAAATCGCATATATTTCGTAAATACGAATATTCTGTACCTCTAGTGATTTGATTACCCATCATGCATCGTCGTTGAAACGTGGGTGAACGAGTTTAGACTGTGAATTGCATTTGATGAGCAATCGCAATCGATTTGTTGTTTATATTAGAATTTTCCACTTAGTTTCGGAAAAGATCTGAAAAAACTAAATGCATTTTTTGTACACGATTTTCCCAAATACATATACCCAAAATTACCTGAAATTCGGTAAACTTACCCGTACCGGCAATCCTGAATAGATTGTCAACTGTTTAATTTGTTGATAATGCAGAGACAATTATGTTTTATATATTTTTTTGCAATGGACCTATTTCTAATCAGCCTAGCCTGTGATGTCATTTAGAGCACTAATTATAACAAAATAAGTATTTGTATTGCTTATTAAAGTTACACAAGAATCATAGAAAACTAATTTGGTAATACTTATTGGAATGTGATGGATGATTCAAGATTGAAATTCAAGATTCAAATTGTTTATTTGTAAAATAGATACATAACGTATACGTTTTCCATGTCAAATCTAATCTGTATAAAAATAATATTTTATGATGAAACAAATATGATACGGGAAATATATAAAAAAACGGTATTTAAGTTGGTCTACTAAAGTTATACACATGCATAAAATAAAAAGACTTATTGGATTAGGAGTATCATTATACCTAGATAATGCAATTAATAAATAAGTTGATAAATAAACTGAATAGACCATAAATAAATATAATGCCTAGCCAAATATATACTAACATAAGCAAAAAATTTAAATATTGTATATACATACCTACATAATGCAATGAATAAATAAATTAATAGATAAATAAACTATAAATAGATATAATGCCTAAATCCGCCCATTCGATTAATCTTGCTAAGAAGAAGGGCAAGAAACTTAGCAAGATCATGTCTTTTTCATCAGTATTTTTTTTTCTGAATATGTCTTAATACAAGGAAGTTGATAGTTGAGATTGTCGGCACTTGGTTGAATTTATCAAACATTGTTGTGATAAGAAAACACTTGTACTTTTCCACAGATAGTTATCTGTGGAAAAGTACAAGTGCCCCCTCATCACAACAATGGCTTAATACTATTACAGTTTTTTTCAACTCATATAAAATAATACTAAACAATATATTATAAAAGGATAAAAATATAAAAGACAGAAGGAAATTGTGTCATGAGAAAAAAAATATATATCTTAGTCTACCTATCTAATGAGAAAGTAAGTTAAAATACTAAGCAAAACATCATCCACCTGTCTCATATAGTTTATCACTTTTTTATAGTCAAATTATCAACTAATAAATGCTAAGTTTAAGTTATAAAATGTTCATGTTAATATGTAAAAAGAAATGTCAAAATGATAATAAAAAAAACAATATATAAATATTAGTCTACATAAAAACAAACGATCTGAAAAAAATAAATCAGTTAGAAAATAATAGAACAGTAGTATCAATCAATATTCTCATGACACCAAGCGTCACTATCATCCAAATCATCCAAATTTCAAAATCTTTTAAACTACTATCATCAAAACCACATTAAATTGCCAATAAATTACCAACATGAAAACCAATTCTGTAAGCTGAATCTTACTCCATCAGACCTGTCACAACCATTCACCATCCCACTGCCACCCATAAAACAAAACCTAAGACATGAGACCACAATAAACTCATTTCAGGAAACCATAGTCAACTTATCATCCATTCAATTAACTTCCAGCGACAAACAATTGTTAAATAAAGGCCTAAGCTTCTGTCCCACAAAAAAAGTAGACCGCATAAAAATTGTAAATGACTTTCTAAATTTTGGCCGAAACTTACGCTGGAAACATTACTGGAAAAATCATAACCCATCGACACAAAATCAAATTCATGACGCTTTAAAACCATTTCAATCACCATCACAAAATGAACCGCCTCCACTACCCTCCAACCACCCCATCGAAATGTTTATGTCAGGCATACTATCAAAATTGTCCGATGATAACTTTGTAACCAACTTACAAGAACAGTCAAATAATCTTAGCACAGAAGAGCGCACGGCATTAAAAAAACTTCAAAACAATGAGAATATTATCATTCTACCGGCAGACAAAGGATCAGCCACTGTTATATTAAATAAATCCGACTACATAGCAGAAGGCCTGCGCCAACTAACAGACACAAGCTTCTATAGTCCAGCACCAAGTGATCCATGCGGTCGGATCGTAGGTATCGTCGAGGATATCATTCAAACCAGGGGTACAGCCGAAGGACTCTCCGAGAAAGACAAGGAACTCCTTTTACGAAGCCATCCGAGGACCCCACATTTCTATATGCTGCCCAAAATTCATAAACCCAATCACCCCGGAAGACCAATAGTCGCATCATATGACTCGCCAACAGAACGAATATCTGCATTCATCGATTATCATCTCCAGCCAATAGTAAAAACCGTACCGTCCTTCATTAAAGACACACAACATTTCATCGAAACAATTCAATCACTTAATCTTCCTCCTAATGCACCATTACTCCTTGCTACTATCGATGTCACCTCACTATATACTAACATACCTCATAGTGCCGGTCTAGCAGCTCTCCACAATCATCTTGATATGAGACCGACACCTCATCAACCATCTACAAATTTTATTACAGACCTGGCCAAAATCATTCTAGAAAACAATTATTTTTCATTCGAAAGACAGTTCTACCACCAAATCAAAGGGACAGCAATGGGTACTCGGATGGCACCAAGTTACGCTAATCTGTACATGGCCTCCATTGAAACCAGCTTTCTTGCTTCTGAACCTCTTCAACCCCTGGTGTGGAAAAGATTCATCGATGATATATTTGTGATCTGGCCGCATGATATAGACTCCTTCAACAGATACTTCAATAAACTTAACCAATTCAGTCCATTAAAATTCACTCATGAAATTTCTAGCACTATTATCACATTTGTAGACGTAGACATAACACTAGGCAACAACAATCAAATCACGACATCAGTACACTTCAAACCCACCAACAAACTACAGTACCTTCATTTCAATAGCTGTCATCCACAACACATAAAATCATCCATTCCATACTCCCTATCCCTCCGAGGCCTTCAAAACATATCAAAATAAAATACACACAGGTCTCCTAAATCGGAACTATCCAAATAACTTCCTCATCAAACATATTTACGATCGACCCAGATACCATAACGACAGAAACACACAAAACACTAACACACAACCACGCCTTATCACCACATATTTTCATGGAAGCTACAAACTTAAAAAACTCATAAAAGACTTTCAACCCATCCTGACACAAAACGATGATACAAAAGACCTTCTACCTCACAACGTCCAGATCAGTTATAAACAAAATCCCAACATTAAATCCATTGTCACCAAGACAAAGAAACAACCAGCCATTCAGAACACAATCACATCACCTGGCACTACACCATGCCGACGGCCACGCTGTAAAACATGCGCCATCATCAACACAGATACTACCATTATGACACACCACACATCACATACCTATCATGCTTATATCAATAAAAATTAAATAAACACACAATTTTCAAAATATTTCGGCCTCTTCTTTGAGGCCGTCATCACTCAACTGATGTAATATTTAAAGAAAATAAAAGGCTAAATATAGCAATTATATCTTTATTTATACCTATCATGCCCAACCCAACAGCACCTGTAAAACATCTAATTGCATCTACCTTCTGGAATGCAAGCACTGTCCTGCATTTTACATTGGCGAAACCAAAAATAATCTTCACATCAGACTTAACCAACACAGACACACATCAGACTCCAACCCAAACAACACTCTACCCATCCCTACCCGCACACGACTTCACAACCTGACTTTTAATAACTGCTTCACTGCACGCATCATAAAATCATTCTCTCCACCACTCACAGACATTCAACTCAAAACATGGGAAGGGTCCTATATATGGTCGCTTGGTGCCCATTACGGTCCAGGTCTAAATAAACAGAAATAAATTATTTTAGCATCTCCACAACAAAAAGCCCAAACAATTTTTTTTTTTTTTTTTAATTTTTCTGTCTGTCAATCATCCACACCATTAGAACATTTTACGTCATGTACATATTACTATAATATTTTTATGTGTATTTCACTGATGCCGACAATAATAATTGTCGAAATATATCTGACTATTAAATAGCGTGTTTTTTGTATATATATAAAATAAAATGATTATAAAAATGAAAGATCAAAGAGATCAATAAAAAAAATATATGTTATCATCCAAATCGTCATTGATTTTATAATATGCTTTTCTCAAGAGTCCCTGCTTAATATATAATTTAAACTTATTTTCTGAAAAACTAAGGACCTCCTTTGGAAGTTTATTGTAAAATCTTATACCATGTTCTACAAAAGAGGTGCCTACTTTTTCTTCCATGTTTCTTCCCAGTGTCTATAGAGTGATGCTCACCGAGCTTAGGGAAAGTATCGATATTTTTTCTGATATATTTAATAACTTGGTAAATAAATTCACAAGGAACTGTTAAAATATTAAATTCTTTGAATTTTTCTCTTAATGAATCCCGATGCGTCATATTGTAAATAGCACGAATTGCTCTCTTTTGCAAAACAAAGACTGCGTTTATATCCGCAGCTCTACCCCACAGCAACACACCATATGACATAGTGCTGTGAAAATAACGAAAGTACACCAATCTAGCAGTATCCTCATCAGTAATTTGCCTCATTCGTCTAACAGCGTATGCGGCTGAACTTAGTCTACCACAAAGGCCTTCTATATGGGGACCCCACTGAAGACGAGAGTCTATAGTAATGCCTAAAAACTTCGTTTTGTTGACTAACTCTAGCTTGGACCCCTGCAAAAGTAGATCAGCATCTACTTGAATAACATTTGGTAATGTGAATTTCATGCATTTTGTCTTTTTCCCATTTAAAACTAAATTATTCGCAGTAAACCAATCAAGAATCATACATAGAGTTACATTCTCATCATCAAGGATAAAATAGAAATAAATTTATTATTCTAAAAGTTATATATAATATAATTAATAAAAATATAATATAAAAAAAAATATATATTTATAAATTTTCCCTTGCTATAATTATTATAGATGAGCTTGCATAGATTTTACACATACCTACCTACGAACGTTGTTTCTTGTTTATCTATACTAATAATAAAGTAGTAAAAAAGTCGTGTCAGTACATTGAATATTTTTGCGAAATTTTAAATGAAATGGGTTAGATATTGGTACTGTACTGATGCCGAAACAACATTTTTTAGAATTTTTGTCTGTCTGTCTATATGTTCCGTTTTAACTCGAGAACCACTGAACAGATTTGGATGCGGTTTTTTTTTATTATCATCGCAGTGACGCCGGTCAACACATAGGCTATAAGGTGTGTTCATAAAGTAACGCCCAAGCCGGAAACGGAGCAAAGATTGAATAAACGCTTTTATAACTCGAGAACCCATCAACGGATTTGAATGCGGTTTTCTTAATTATCATCGTAGTCACCTTTCTTAACACATCGACTATAGGCTGTGTTAAAAAAATAATGCCCAAGCCGGAAACGGGGCAAAGATTGAATAAATGCTTTTATATCTCGAGAACCAATCAACAGATTTGAATGCAGTTTTATTTGTTATCATTATGGTAACCCTGGTCAACACATAGAATATAAGGAATGTTTATAAAATAACGCCCAAGCTGAAAACGGGGCAAAAATTGAATAAACGATTTTATAACTCGAGAACCACTCCACAGATTTGCATGCGGTTTTCTTTATTCTCATCGTAGTTACCCTGGTCAACACATAGACTACAAGGGATGTTCATAAAATAACGCCCAAACCGAAAATATGTTGACCAGGGTCACTACGATGATAATAAGAAAACCGCATCCAAATCCGGTACGGAACATAATACCTACGACAGACAAAAATCTAAAAATCGTAGCTTTGGCCTCAGTAAAATACCAAAAACCCATTCCCTTTAAAATTTCACAAAAATATTCAATGTACAGACGCGACATTTTAGCTACTTTATTATTAGTATAGATTAGTATGGTCAAAGAATCATTAAAATCGCTTCAAGCATTTGGAAGGAGTAAGAAAATTTTTGCGTAAATCATAGGAAACCTTTAATTTGTTTTTGTCAAAAGTAAAGACAGAAAAAAGAAAAATATTGAACTTTTTTTTTCACTATGTTATGCCTATCATGTATTTTTCAGGTATTTGGACCACCCGTACCTATACCGGGTGTAAAAGCAAAGGCAAGAATCCTTTAAGGGTGTGTTAGTATGATTGGTAAAGATGTTGTTTTTAATACTGGGATCTCTAAATAAAGTACCAGTACCTCATAATAAGACGATTTTCTTTACTCAAAATACACTAATCGCGTGGACACCCTCACTGGTCGCTGGCCACTCGGATGAGGGGTGCGGGTTGCGGGGTGCAATTAGGTGTGTGGGGAGGCCGGTGAGCTGCGTAGCCATAGCTTAGAAAAATTATGGAATTTTTGGTGAAAATTCAAGGTATATATTTTTTTCTCGTAATGACATCGGAAACGTGTATACTTTCATACCCTAAGGGGATTCTTGACTTTGCATTTACAACCTGTATAAGGAGTAGGCCTTCAAAGATAGGTCTAATATTGCAGTTTGAGTATGTATTCACCTTATTTGCGAAAAAAATTCCTCGGGTTAGGTTGTTGCGAAAAAACTCCTCGGATTCGGTTGTACAACACACATACCTATAGGAACATACATAATATACTCACGCCAGTATCATATATACCTATAGGTAAGCAGAAAGTATAGACTTCCATCTGCTACGATCCTGAAACACTTCTATTCCGGGAACTTTTGATTTTGCCCTTCATCAGTAATGTCGCTAATTTAATCGGCGCTGGCGTTACGAGTCCTCTGAATATTCTATTTTGGGTTTTCCAAATACTTAACGACGATTATATTAAAAAAAAAAACAAAAATAATAGGCAGAAGCTCTAATTTATAAATATGTAAATTAAATTTCGACGACCGAGAATAAATTTTATGCCACAATAACTTTCTGATGAAGTTAGTAATTCCATCTGACATCATATTTGGATTACTTATAAACTCTGCGACTTTCCAAATTGACTTACTTTTGTGAATAAGGATTTGTTATTCCAGTAATGTAGTGGCGAAAAGAAACAAATGAGTTTTTATACTAAATTTATTCCCAAAACTATTTATTTTATCAGAAACCCTACTAATCCAGTTCCAACACTGTTTTTGCAGACAGATTTAAATCTACGGTAAAATATAGATTTAAAAGTATATTTTACCCTTTCAAATGGTAGAACACTGAATAGTAATCGCTTGGATGAATTTTTCATGAGTTTTCTATAACATTGAAGGTTTTTTTCGATTGCAAACACAGGCTGCCCGAGGGCTTGTATTCAAACCGAAGCGTAATATAAACAAAAACAAATTGAAACTTCTGAAAGTATTGTTTACGTAAATAAACCAAAGACGTTGCTCTGTGTTGTTTATTTTGTAATGGAACTCAATTCAGATACGTAAAGGATTTAATTTTGCATTACTTTTTAGCTCTAGGCAGCCGGTGTAACCTTTTTATCGAATTCGCTACCAATAAATTACATAAACATTTTAAACTCTAATACAACATAATATTCAGTAACATTATACGTATATTTATATTTTTTCCATTTTACACAGATTTTTTAACATATCTTAATAATCTGAACACTATTACGAGACTGAAAAAGTATTGTATTTAATGGCGCAAACACTTACACGATAATGAGTAACCGATAACAGTTTTAATACTAAGTAAATAATTTATATAATTATTAGAAAATTTACTAAAAAGTTTTTAATAAAATTACGAGTAAGTATCAAATATAGTCCAAAAATAGATAGTATTACAATTTTCTGGTGTATATCAAGTTTACCAGCAGCATTCGCGATGTAATGAATTTTACGACGAAAAAGATTTATGTGTGTTTGGCATTAAAACAGGAAGAGCGACTATGGAAGTAGAATACAGATTTTTATTAAAATTCTAGTGATATGATAGCAATGGCATAGTCATTGAAATTTAGCTGCTTGTAGAAATTATGATGATAAATATGAGAAAACGATAATATAAGGTTAAATCATATTAGTAAGCGAAACTCAAAACATGGGTGATATGAAAACTATGCAAAATTCGCTACTTTTTATTAGAACGATAGGAAGTGGAAAAAAACTAGTGAATTTCCTTTAGCCTCCATAGCAAAAGTTGTTTATACAGACGAGTACTACCTTTGTTTTAAGTTTCACTTATTAATTTTTTTACATTACATAAAAATCTCAATACATTATAAAACAAAGCACATATATATAGACACATGAAATAGAGGTTATAAAGGAAACCTAATACTCCCTCAAATGGTTTTTCGAAGGTAGTATCAAGACTCAAAGATTTCCAAGATTACCTCGATTCTCTTAGTACAACTTTCCTTCGTACCCTTCAATAAATACATCAGTTTCAAAACGATGGAGGAAGTTGTTAAACCGAGTCGTATGCCAAAGCGAAAGTTCCGAAGCTCGTGAAAGAAATTATTTCAGTTCCTTCAATTCTGGAATGGTCGATAAATTCCAACTTTCTAACTTTTGTAATTGCTTCTTGCTGTTCTTATCAAGTAAAATACCAATTCAACAAGAACACGAACGATACTTTGCAGCTTTTCGTTTACTTTCACAATAAATATTTCACTGTAAATAAGCACAATATATTGTTCTATAAAATAACGGTAAAGGTTTAAAAATTGGCGTTAGCATGTGCTGCTATTATTGCAAATATTGATCTAATATTAGTAGAAAAAATATTCTAGATAAATATATCGATCACAACACATAAGTACATAGAGTTATCTGCTTTTCCTAAACCATTATTTCTGAAGAATGTAGCCAGAACGTTTCCGTGAAATCGGCAAGTAATTTTGGCATATGTTGGCCCACATATTTCTTTCGAGATCCAATTTTAGATATTACCTACAAGTACAAAATAACCATAACATCATCGCTAAATCCTTTAACCCTAAAGGAGATAACATTTTCATTTACCTACGTGTATTTTATACATTTACTTTCATCTATTTGTTACACAAAATATTACCATTAATATTATTCGCCTATTTATTATCTAGCTAAATATTCATGCAACTGAATTTCAGTTAGTTTTTTAATAGTAAATATTATAACCAGTCAGATGATAGATAGAAAACGCTCTACGTTAGGTAGAATCATTATCCTTTTAAATTTCCTCGCTCTAAGTTGCAATTTGGAAAAACGATACCTACTCTGAGTTTCTAAATGAAAAAAACTATTCCCTTCCCTAATCTCAACGAGATCATCTATTGATCTTTTATTTATAGAATGCTCTGAAACGTAAACACTGCAACCGGTTTACTCGCGCACGAACACAAATTCGTTGTAATGGTTCCAGCGGTTTTCCTCTGAGTCTACACCAGGCTTCAACTCCGCCGCACCGCCTGCTGTGCCACTTCCGCAGCTCGCCGTCAGCTTGAACCCGTTCTCCTGCAAGTTGTCGAACGCCTGCTCGATGAAGGAGTGCTTCAAGAAGAACCTCGATGTATACCGATCCGCCAACCCATGGTCCGGATCCCGGGACTCGTTTAGACTCTCCCCGAAAACGTCACGGCACAGCGTCACCTTCCCGCAGACGAGGATCCTCGACAGCTTCCTAAACTTCACGTCAGCCAGCCCGTCGCGGCCGAACGCGAAGCTGCCTCGGTACCCGACGGTGATGCAACCTTTCTCGCGGTTTGGAGGCTTCGGGTCGGCTTCTTTGACGGCGTTCTCCAAGCCGGGGAGGCGGTAGTGGTACGCCTCGCGGGCGAGCCGCTTGTGTTCGCGGAAACACTCCGGGAGCACCAAGCCGCCGTCGCGGAGGTAGTCGAGGACGTAGCGGAAGAGCACGCCGTCGCGGTCGAAGAAGATGCGGCCGCGGGCGTCGCGGGGGTGGTCGGGGTTGGCGAGGGCGCGCGCGGGGAGGGAGTCCGGCTCGCGGAGGACCGTGTCGCGCGTGGTCGCGTAGTGCACGCCGCCCACGTTCAGCTCGAGGACATCAGGCGGCGCGTCCGCCATCGTGGCAGGCTGGGGGCGCAGTGGCGAGGCGGCTGCGCGCCGAGCGCTTCTTAGCACCCCTTAGTGATGCCTCGTCTATCGATCGTTCGAGCTTTAAAAGCATCGAGTCATCACTGCTTGGGATCATGTGGAAGTCTGGGTATGATAATGGGAAGTCAATGTTTATGGTTTTTAGACACGGAATGTGTGAAAGCGTTTCTCATGCCGTACAGGACGTGGTTAAGGTTTTTATAGCGTGAAAATGATGGAACTTTATAGATAACTCTACAAACACATAGTTTATCTTTTGTCACCGTAATGAAAGTCAGAAGTAAATAAAATATGAAACGATGTAGGTAGGTAAATCTCTACAAATACTCAAAATTTAATAATTATTTTGAAATTATACGAATTTATAGAGTTAGAAGATTGCTATATAAAACTGTAAGATCAGTCTGCAGTTTTTTTAATACAATGGGCTTTCGCTCGGCCATCATCGGCTCGTCTGATGGAAAGCGTCGATCACACTTTGGACGAAGGGTGAAAGTAGACGAGTTGTTAATCAATATGGATAGAGTCGCTTGGCAGTTTCAAATCTTACAAACTCCTCCATTTACAGTTATTGTTCACAGACTCGTTATCCCAACCCAATCGAACGGCATGACCAAACTGAACAGACAATGAAAATTCACAATTCTATCCGAAGTTTAGCTCAAACGATAATGTCCCAGCACTATCAACTTTATATAAGAAAATTTGACTCGTAGCATTAGTTGACTCTCCGTTCAACTCAAAATCGACCTGACAGACACTGATGTCATAAAATGCCGTCCTTGTCTTATACCGAAAGATTGTCAATGTTATCGATTCGGTGTAACACGACTTAACTTATTTGACAGAACTAACCTTGTTTTAAGCGTCCTATCCTAGTCTTTTCGATACGAAAAGAAAAAGACTGCTTAAGTTAAGTTTTAGTGCTGTCAAATAAGTTAAGTCGTTTTTCACCGAATCGACACCATTTTCACACACAACATGTTGGCGATCGGAGAGCTTTATTTATTTGCCGGGGTTTTCTATCGTTTGTCAGATTTTATCGACACCCAAAAACCATCGACAATCCCCACCCTAAGCGTGACCCACATCTCAGCGCCGCCGCGCGAACCCATCAATAACGCAAGCTTGGGTTAGTGACTCGATCGCAATAATTTCCCGCCCTAAGGAACTTCCCCTTAAAACCGCCCAAGGTCACAGTCTATTATTAGCCAACAGATGGTTCACCAGTTTAGGTACACGTGAAATGCGTTGTTTCACGGAATCGAAATTAAACAAACTTTTCCAAATTTTGTCCGGGGCATTTTGGAGTCGTGAAAATTTAAGGGCCCTTGTTAATGAAAGGGATGAATTATTTAGGGACCCGTTTTAGATGTTTAGAAATGTTCACGTTTATTTACGATTTTTCCTGGAGTTATCAGTTGAACAGCTTTCTATCTAGGTTAAGGTTTATGGAAGAACTGGGTCACCATGAGAGAGCGCCTGATCATCAAATGGAAGACAACTCAAGTATTACCCGGAAATATAAATATACGATGTTAAAAGAAAACTATACATATTCCACTGTTCACAACTTTTCCAAACAAGAGGCTACGTGCAAAATAAAATAAAAAAACTTCTGAGAATTCAACACTCGTGAAGTGAAAAATTAAATGGGTGAAGTTGTTCAGCGCGTTCTGTAGACCAAGTGGTTTAATTTAATGTTACCGGTCTATTTATTTATACGGTTTTAAAAGAAAACTACATATTCCAGGGTTCGCACTTAACAACTTTTCCAAAGAAAAGGGGCCACGTGCAAAAGAAAATAAATCTTTTATAGAGTTTTCAACACTCGTGAAGTGAAAAATCAAATGGGTGAAGTTGTTCAGCGCGTTCAGTAGACCAAGTGGTTTAATTTAATGTTACCGGTCTATTTATTTATACGGTTTTAAAAGAAAACTACATATTCCAGGGTTCGCACTTAACAACTTTTCCAAAGAAAAGGGGCCACGTGCAAAAGAAAATAAATCTTTTATAGAGTTTTCAACACTCGTGAAGTGAAAAATCAAATGGATGAAGTTGTTCAGCGCGTTCAGTAGACCAAGCGGTTTAATTTAATGTTACCGGTCTATTTATTTATACGGTTTTAAAAGAAAACTACATATTCCAGGGTTCGCACTAACAACTTTTCCAAAGAAAAGGGGCCACGTGCAAAAGAAAATAAATCTTTTATAGAGTTTTCAACACTCGTGAAGTGAAAAATCAAATGGATGAAGTTGTTCAGCGCGTTCAGTAGACCAAGCGGTTTAATTTAATGTTACCGGTCTATTTATTTATACGGTTTTAAAAGAAAACTACATATTCCAGGGTTCGCACTTAACAACTTTTCCAAAGAAAAGGGGCCACGTGCAAAAGAAAATAAATCTTTTATAGAGTTTTCAACACTCGTGAAGTGAAAAATCAAATGGATGAAGTTGTTCAGCGCGTTCAGTAGACCAAGCGGTTTAATTTAATGTTACCGGTCTATTTATTTATACGGTTTTAAAAGAAAACTACATATTCCAGGGTTCGCACTTAACAACTTTTCCAAAGAAAAGGGGCCACGTGCAAAAGAAAATAAATCTTTTATAGAGTTTTCAACACTCGTGAAGTGAAAAATCAAATGGGTGAAGTTGTTCAGTACGTTCAGTAGACCAACAACAACTTTTCCAAACAAAAAGGGCCAAGTGCAAAAGAAAAAAAATTTCTATAGAGAATTCAACACTCGATCGTGTCTATCTATTCCCGGAAAACATAATATTTTCGGGAACACGAGAAAATCCCATAGATCTCAATGGCAGCGTTTCCATTCAGACGAGTTCAAAGAAAATATCGTTTGATCGATTAACTTGGATAGGGCAAGTAAAAATAGATTTCAGAATGAAAATAGATTGTTTCGTATGAGGCAATTGTATTTGACTCAATTAACTATATTTAATACATTTTTATGTATCACGTAGAACATTTTATTAGGTAGGTAAATCATAATAAATACAAAGACAAGTTACGAAGATTTTGGTGTTCGAAAGAATTTTTTCACCATTACTATTCGAAAAGGGGTTATTGGTTCACCAAAAACAGTGAATAAAACGCTCTTTTCCTCACTGAGTGAGAACAAGTAACTTTTTGGACAGGCAAAGGCATGGCAAAGGTATCTGTGACCATACAGCCATCTTAAAACATAATCACCCGAGAAGCTATAAACTATAAACTTCTTGCAATCACTACATTTTATGTTCCGCAAAAATGCCCGAATAAAGCATTTTAAATTTGGAACAAGCGTCAATGCACAATATAAAAAAATTTCGTACCAAACGTACTGGCTGGCCGCTTGGAAAAAAGAGAAGAAATAAAAAAAGAACCATCATTGTTATGTTTTGTTCTCTTATTAATTTACTATGTACCGATTGGTTGAAAGTATAATAAAATTTGATTCAAATAGTTAATATGGTACTGTTTATTTTCTCATAGTCAATGGTGAAAAGTAGAGTACATAACTCGTGAAAAAAAAAATCCATCTCGGCTCTTGGATCCCTCGCTCCGCTCAGGATTCTACTCTAGAATCCTTCGCTCCTCTCGGGATCCACCTTTGAGCCTCGAAAGAAATTCCCTTTTTTTTCACTTGTTGTGTAATCTACTATTGTTATTCTTATAAAAAGAATCTGATTCAGCATACAACTAAGAGATTTTTTTTAAATCACTCCTAAATATGCTGTAGCGGTGTTTTAAACGTTTTTGCCTTAGGGTATACATAAGCAATGTATACTCTAAGGTATTTGCACCATGTGGGGATACATTTGAATAAGACTTTTTTTCTCGAATGTAATAACATCAAATCTTCTTAGTAAAACGTTCAAAAATGGTATACTATACGAGTAGGTAGTGGAGATTTCTATACAACAAAGACAAGAAAAACGTTGTTGAATTCAATATTGATAATTTAATTATTTCGATTATTTTACTATTTTTGTATTAAACAATATTACAAATATTTTCGAAATTTATTCATCTTAGAATGCCAAATATTACATTTTATTAATTTACAAACAAACACTACTTAAGACTAAAAAACTAAGACAATGGCGCATTACAAGACAAGGAGTCAAACAAAAAACTTAAAAAAAAAGTTTCTTATTCGCTTTAAATAAGTTTACTCTTCCTACCTCAGTCAATAGTAATACTAATTAACAATACAATGGGTATTAAAAACCGTCTCGATTTTTAAGATAAGAGCCGAAAACTAGAGAGGTAAAACTCGTTTAGTATATGTATATAAAGTGACTTTCGTTTATATACTCAAATTCAAACTGGAGACTCATGAGTGCTCAGTATCAAGGTTAGGTGACCCTTTTTGTGAAATTCGTAAACTAGCAAGCCCAGCCTCGAGTCAATTACTATGGGACGTTAACATTTTATTTTGCGAAATTAGCAAAGTGTTAAAGATCCGTGATCACTTATCAAGCCTCTAATTAGGCTATATAAATAAATTTCACCTTATATACGAACAACTTTTACTACAGAGCCGAACCTGAAATCACAAAAATGAAATCAGAAAAGGTAAATACAAAGGTAAATTAAGTATACAGAAAGGTGCATCCTTAGAATATAATAATTAATACTCTAAGGGTACATCCCTATTTGACCAAAATGAGGAACAGTTGATATATATTTAAAAAAAATTTTTTTCGTGCTATCAGTATTGTCTCCATGATAAAAGTTGTTTGTATATAGACATGTATTATAGTCAATATATGGCTATGGCTATTTGAAATAATTAATAATAAACAATACAAATCCAGCCAGTATAATTTTAAATATTTAATAATAAACACTGGAAATCCAGCCAGTATATTTAAAATAATAAATAATACAATTTGTGTTTACATATATAAATTAGAACTTTCTCACTTCAATCTCTCTTGATAGAGAAGTCATCGAACGTAAACTTGTCGATTTCCTTTTGGTTTCTGAAGTCAGTTTTGTCGATGCGACTGCTCGGGCTTCCAGTGGTCCTTAGCCAGTGCATCCTGAAACAAAGAAAGCTGTCAAAAGAGTACAAAGGGGGTATAAAGTTGAAATTTTTACAAAATACGTGTTACTAAGGCCCAGGGTGTCCACTGTCACTATCTACGAAATGGCGGTATTTGTAAAATTAAATTTTAATCTTTTTGACCACTTTAAAAGCAAACGCTACGGAAACAAAATCTGTAGCTTTCAACACAAAAAAGCACTCTTCAGAAAAAGTGTTTTTGGAATGGCACCCTCTATCTATAATAAGTTACCAAAGGCCATAAGAGATGCAGAAGACATCCGAATGTTTAAAACGAATCTTAAAAACTATTTACACGACAAAACTTATTATAGCGTAAATGAATATTTGTCCGATGCACAGTGAGTCCAAAGGTATATGCATGTTAATTTTATTATAACTGACTAACTATTTTATATAAAATGTGACATAATTGTGTATATTTTATTTTCTGTGTGAATATTTGTACGCCATGTGGCAGAGCACGGAGAGACGAAACCTATGTACTTGCTATCTAACCACTAACCTGTGACTCACAAATAAATGATTTGAATTTGAAATTTGAATTTGCTAATGTCCAAAAAAATCCCTGACTTTCGCGAACCATTTTTTCAAATTTCCCTGGCCAACCTTATTAATTATAAAGAAAGACATGGTATAATAAATATTTTTGAAACATATGTTTTAAATTAACAATATTTTTTTGCAATTTTTTAGGCTAAATGTAATATAAACTCTAATTTGTAAAAAAGTTACGATGGCGACAATCACAACCATCAACATGTTACGGTGGTTTTAAAATAATAAAATAACCGATAAAGATTTCTAAGTTTGAATGACTTGCAGCAAACTTTAAGTATCTATAAACTCTGAATTATCCGGGACATCATTTAACCATTCAAAAATCTAAATTGTTCCCTGACTTCCCAGGTGGCCCCTCGTTTTCACAGACTTTCCCGGACCACATTGAGCTTCCCTAACTTTTCCCTGACTTTCCAGAATGTGGACACCCTGATAGCCCCTACCACGACAAACAATAAAATATTTAAAAAAAGTAAGTGGGCTCCCCTTGCAAGAAACCTCGAAAAATTGGATTATTTTTACGTTATTTGTTTTGGCTCAAACTTAAAGACAGTAATACATATTTACAGTTTTAAATTTAGTCATTAGGACATACTCTAACTAAATTAAAATAAAAAATAACAAAAGAAGGGTTCCGTACGCAGACGATGCCAACAATTTTTGTCTGGCGCTACCATTTCAGCGATTTGTTTTTTGTGGCCTTGATGTTGCTTTGGCATGAATATTGCTGTTTTTTACAATATTTTTTTTAGAGTTCCGCACCCGTATTGTGTGGTGGTACGGAGCCGTTTGTGCTTGAGTCCGATTCGCACTTGGCCAAATTATTTGAGTAATTAATAATCATGAGTGTACTGTAGGATCTACTTGTTAACAGAATTTCAAGGTTCAAAATCAAATGGAAGTACCCGAGAGGTTTTCATGGTGAGCAACTTAGTAGTTATCAATATAATAATATCATTTATTACGTTACCCCGCGGCTCCGCCCGCGTTTTATTCGGTTTAACGACATACTTTTTTTCGAAATAAAAAGTAGCCTTTGGCTTAAGTTAGGGTATAAGCTATATCCATTCTAAATTTCATCCAAATCCGTCCAGCCGTTTCAGCGTGAAAGAGTAACAAACATACACACACACACACACACACACACATACATTCATTCATTTTTTACGATGCAGTGGACTCGCAAAGAGGACCGAGTAGCAGTAATTGCATTGCATCGTTGCGGCCATCCACCGAAGACGATATTCAACTTGCTTCAAAAATTAAAAATCACGAAGAGGTTCGTGTACCGCACCATCAAGAGGTACAATGAAACCTCTAGTGTCGATGACGAGAAAAGAACTGGCAGACCTCGTTCCGTTAGGACTCCAGGGGTCATCAAAGCAATCAAGGCGCGTATTGCAAGAAATCCCATCCGCAAGCAGAAACTGATGGCTTTGGAGATGGGATTAACCAGAAGTACCGTAAAAAAAGTTCTCAATGAAGACCTGGGACTACGAGCTTACCGAAAAAAGAGTGGACATCTTATGAACGCGCGACTGATAGCTACGAGAGCCAAAAAACGCAAAGTTTTGCTAAAGCGGTACGCAAGAAACAGACACCGCGATATCCTGTTTACAGACGAG
This sequence comes from Ypsolopha scabrella, assembly GCA_910592155.1. Classification (NCBI taxonomy): domain Eukaryota; kingdom Metazoa; phylum Arthropoda; class Insecta; order Lepidoptera; family Ypsolophidae; genus Ypsolopha; species Ypsolopha scabrella. The sequence goes on along the minus strand of OU342973.1, from coordinate 5,585,407 downwards.
AAAATTTTTAATATCGAAGAGAAGTACAACAAACAAAATGACAGGGTGTACGCTACCAGCTCTGCGGCCGCTGGAAATGCCATTCCTAGAGTGCAGCACGGCCATCATCCATCATCAGTCATGATTTGGTTGGGAGTGTCCTAGTAGGGCCCTACTAAGTGCATTTTTGTGAAAAAGGTATCAAAACCAGTGAAAAAGTGTACCAAGACACGGTTTTAGATCGCATAGTAAAATATCTGCCCCAGACACTCTTTGGAGGACGGCCATTTGTGTTTCAACAGGACTCCGCACCTGCTCATAAGGCCAAAACAACTCAGGAGTGGTTCGAGCGCCAGAATATCGAGCTAATAAGGCATCAAGATTGGCCCTCATCTAGCCCTGACCTCAATCCACTGGATTACAAAACTTGGCAGGAATTGGAGGAGAAGGTCTGTTCTAAACCTCACAAAAATTTGAGCAGCCTAAAGTCATCATTGATTAAAGCAGTGGCCGATATCGACATGAATATGGTCCGTGCTGCTATTGATGATTGGCCGCGAAGATTGAAGGCTTGTGTGAAAAATGGTGGCAATCATTTTGAATAAATTTTGTGTTTAATGTAAGCTAATTAAATTAACTTTAAAAAAAAAAACTTTTTTTGAATATCATGACTAGTTTTCATTTTATAGCCAATTTTGTTTGTGACAGAATTTAAGCACCGACTAGGTATATATACCGAGTGTAAATAGACTGCTACCATTAAATGAAACCACATATTCTACTGACCCTACTGAACCACTTTTCCCAAGAGTCATACCCGCGGACAGCCTTAGTTTAAGAAATAATTGAGTTCCAAACAAAAACGCGTGAACCCTAACGCACCGACATAGGGGCGAGGTTAGAGAGAGCGTTGACCTCAAAGGAGGTTTCACGGACGACGCTCTCTATGTCCGTATGTCGGTGCGTTAGGGTTCACGCATTTTTGTGTGGAATTCAATTATTTCCTAAACTAAGGGGTTCCGCGGGTATGACTCTTAGGAAAAGTGGTTCAGTAGGGTCGGTAGAATATGTGGTTTCATTTAATGGTCGCACTCTATTTACACCCGGTATAGTGTGAAGTGTGATAGTAGATTATGCACTAAGGGAATAAAGTAGTGTCTTACGTCGCGGGCGGCATATTGAACCCTGCCTGAGCGTAACCTGTAGCGAGGGAGTTGTATAGAGTCTTGAGTGAAGCGAGGGGTTCAAGCTTCCCAAGACGAAGACGGGCTTTATTCTAGGGGAGCACATTCTACTTTTCACATCTTCTGCTTGAGCCTCCATAAATTAAGTATTTTCGCCATATGCTTTTTCTTGTGTTTTGATTTTTCCGGTAGTAGATTATTCCCATCCATCCATCAGCCTGTTTCGTCCACTGCGGTGGACGCTCTCGTCTTGGCGGTCTTCCTGGAAGAAATGCCCATACTCACACACGCTGGGCAGGCGGGTTGGTGAGCGCGGTGCCGAAACCCTTACACCAGTGACGCCGCTGCCCGTCACCAGTCTGTTTTATATAAAGCCCGGCAATTGGGGATGGATATACCGCCATCCCTCGGTCCCAGGCAATGGTGGGCTGCATGGTTTTTTTGCCTGAGAGCTGTTCTCTTACTCTCCCCCGAATAACTTCGGGAGGATTTCCGAGTAAGATGGTGGTACCTCCACAGTCGAGCCCGGCATTAGCTCTACCACCTAATTATTAATAATCTCTAAATTTTGATAAACTCTGGAGTAGAATCACTATCGCTCGACATTTTTTTATAAACATGAATATTGCAATAAATTCACTGACAATCACAGCACGAAACACCGTTTTTTGTTTCACATTCTTTGTAAACGCACCTTTTTCTTTTTTTTTATTCTGCTAAGGTGGCCAGTTCGATTTTCGAACAAACCTCTTTACAATGCCATATAAGCATTTTTTTACTCAAGAGTTTTCCACGAGTTTCCACACGAATTTGACGTTCCAAATTCAAATCACTTTATTCCCTATGGAGTTTCATACAACTTTATATCCCTTAAGATATAATGCTTTACTTTACGTTGAGGTTGCATGATATGTAATTGGACAATGTCGAGCAGGTGGTGTGAAAAATTCTTTTACATATCTCTTGCTCTGTAAGTACACCCTTACACCCCTGAATGCCGGGGTGTATGACTATCATTACAGCATAGGTTTTGGAATTTGAAAAAAGAACTGTCATACTCATACTGCACGAAGAATATTTTTAAAAAGTTAATATTTTTTTTCTCGGTATCGATTAATTACTCGAATCGGAATCTAGACAATTTATTTTATAAAGATTTTATTTTAAATATGGAACTATTTGTTTCCACATCGTATGTTAGATGGAATCGATTTAAAAATCAAACTGGCCAGCAAGATTTGACGCGCTTGCGTGCGTGAAAAAAAAAAAGGCAGTATACTAGTAGGCGCGAAAGCATCGCGAAAGTAATTAATTTTCTTGTTTGAGTTCTTTTTCAAAAGTTTTAAACATGTCTAGTGACGAAGACATAGATCTAACGCCCGATTTTATTAAAGAAAGGGCAAAAACAGTTGTCGAAAATATATTACCGCCGAACTCGAAAGAAAGATATGTAAAGGCATACGACGAATTTATGAAATGGCGGTCAGAAAAAAAAGTGAAATCTCTTTCTGAAAGTGTTTTTATATCATATTTTGATGAATTATCTAAGAGGCTACAACTTTCCAGTTTATGGTGCTTTTATTCCATGCTAAAATCTACAATGATGACAAAACATGACGTGAATTTGAAAGATTTTTCTAAACTTACTGCTTTCTTGAAAAGGCAGTCTGACGGCTTTAAAAGCAAGAAATCGAAGGTATTTACTGCAGAAGAAGTACAGAAATTCTTAAATGAAGCTCCGGATGAAATTTATTTAGCAATAAAGGTACCTACGTATTTACTTGCCCTTTTTAATAAGTTAACAAAATATTTCACAAAAATACTATGCGAATTTGGTGCCTTTAATACAACTTATGTCTTTTTTACAGGTTGTTCTAATTTTTGGGATATCGGGAGCCTGCAGAACCGTGGAATTGACAAACTTGACAATAGAAAATGTAGAAAAACATAACAAATTACTACTTATAAAACTGCCTAACACGAAAACTAAAATTGACCGGTCATTTGTTGTGCATGAAGAATTTGCAAATTATGTTGAAAAATATCAAGCTCTTGGGCCTGAAAACGTGGATACAAATCGTATTTTTCTTAATTACAGTAAAGGAAAATGCCACAGACAAGTAATAGGAAAAACAAAATTTACAGGCATGCCAAAGCAAATAGCCACATATTTAAAACTGAGTAATGTAGAGTTATACACCGGGCATTGCTTTCGCAGAACATCAGCGACTCTATTGGCTGATTCGGGAGCCAACCTCACTCTGTTAAAAAGGCACGGCGGCTGGAAGTCCAGCAAAGTGGCCGAAGGTTATATCGAAGATTCGGTGGCAAACAAAAGCAAAATTACTTCTAAAATAACAGAAAATATAAACTTGAAATCACCACGTCAAAGCACATCATCTGATCCATTTTTTAATGAAGAAAATAGTACCAGTCAACTGCCGCCATTTACGATGCAAGAACCTCAAGTCACTCAAACTCAAGTCTTATCATCACAAACTCATATTCAAACTATAAATATTCCTAAAAAGAACGTGACCATATCTCTTACAAATTGTAATAATTTTACTATTAATTTTAATTAAATACACATTTTTTTCTTCTTAATAAATGTTCATTGAAACCTGCTGTCTTGTTGTTTACTTACCTCACAATCGATATGTAAAGCAGAGTATTTATCTCGGGCGTAAGCATCAATTGCATACTCGGGTTAATTAGCGCCTTCGCTTCGCTCAGGCGCCAAAAACCTCGTATGCAATTGATGTCATACAGCCCTTGGTTAATAATCTACTATTTTGCGCGTTGAGTTTCAACCTAAAAAATCAGGCTTCTAGATTTTTCAACAGAGCGTAGACTTCTGTATGTGGTATCAGTTTCAACTTTATTATATCTGTAACTTAAGGGGCCCGAGAAAAATCTTGACAGACTGACAAAAGTGATCCTATGAGGATTCCGTTTTATTCAGGTACGGAACCCTAAAAAGGTACTTGTCAAGAAAAATAAAAATAAATGTGTTCTAAATCTTAATTCTAAATCCATCCATCCATCCAACAGCCTGTTTCGTCCACTGCTGGATATAGGCCTTTCAGGATTTCGCCACTTTTGGCGGTATTCCTGGAAGAAATGCCCATACTCCCACACGCTGGGCAGGCGGGTTGGTGAGTGCGGTGCCGAAACCCTTGCACCAGTGACGCCGCTGCCCGTCACCAGTCAAGTTTTATATAAGGCCCGGCAATTGAATAACTTCGGGAGGATTTGCGAATAAGATCGTGATACCTCCACAGTCGAGCCCGGCATCAGCTCTACTAAATTCTAAATGAATATGCTTTATTATCCAGTTTTTCTTTGTAAATAAACCCCATTATGTTAACGTTTAATGATGCAAAAAAGAAATCTTACGCTTTTGATGTCTTTAACTTTTCGCAGACACAAAATGTCAAATTGCCAACTTTTGTTTCGGAAAGAATTCCACGTCCTTAATTTATCCGAAAATGATACCAAACTTGATATACGGCTGAACGTAAAGAGTTAATTGTTGGCTTAATAGTATAATTAAAATTTACGTGTAATAAAATAAGGGAGTATGACTTATAATTATAATATTATAACTAGCTTTTGCCCGCGGCTCCGCCCACGTTTAGTCAATATTTGCCCCGTTATCGGCTTTGGCATTATTTTTTGAACATCCCTATGTGTTACCAGGGTCACTACAACGATAGTAAAAAAATCCGGTCAAGTGCGAGTCAGACTCGCATACCTAGGGTTCCGTAATTCGTCAGTTTTGGGAACAGGCAGGAAGAAGGCATTTAAAATCTTGCCCAAAACTGTTTATGATAACTAAAAATGGAATTGATTGTACCACAAAAGAGAGACTCAAATATACTTATACCGTACCCAAATAAAACTCGTGGATTAAAAATTCAATTTCGTCAATTTTCCTGTAATCTTTACGTAATCCTAACTTACCATGATTTTTTTTATATTTTTCGATTCATTAGTTTCGGAAATAGGAGGGGGGACATGCATTTTTGTGTTCTTTCAAAGATTTCTCGAAATCGGTGCCAGTAAATATAGTAAAAGTATGACGGGTGGCGTCATCGTGACGCAACAAAGGAGAATGCTTCACGAGGCCTGTTGTGAACCGCACGTGCAATGGTTCGAGCGCATCACGTGACTCGTCATCGGGCGACCCAACTGGGGTGGGGCAGTCGTTAGGCCGTCCTATAAAAAGTGGCGCATCGGTTTGAATGAGGCATTCTAATTCTGTGCGTGAGCTGTTGCGCGTGTGGTATCGCTGTTGAAGTACTCTCCTTACTGTTAATTATTGTTGTGTTAAAATTAGTAACATTATTTATTACGAAGTACCTACTTATGTGAAAAGTTAAATTAACAGTTTCAACGATCCTCGCTGTCTTTGAACTGATATGGACCAGTCATCTCCTATATCAGAAGTGACGAACTCAGGTCCACCGAATGGCTCTGCAGATAACACGATAATTCAACAAATGTCATTATTTTCTTCGGGGATGGAAGCGATATTTGAAAAAATCGCTAGTGCCATGACATCTCATCAAGCCATTCCGAGCCCACAAATAAAGTTGGTTGCCTTTGATCCTGATACTCCTGATGCGGATATTAAAAATTGGTGTGCGCTAACCGAAATAATCTTGGATAAAAAGAAATTGGATGGAGTTGATTTGGTCTTAGCGTTAACTCAATCTCTTAAGGGACGAGCTGCGGTGTGCCTTACAAAAATAAAACCTGATGATATCTCCTGGGCATCAATCAAAGAACTGCTGCTATCAAAATTTTCAAAACCGATGATGATGCAAGATTATTTCGATCAGATCATGAAGTTTCAACTCGATGGAAAAGAAAGCCCTGCTGAAGCAGGAATGCGCTTGTGGCAACTTATTGAGAAGATACCTGATGCCAATTTGCCTGAAAAAGTCGCTACAGGATTCGCCATATCAGTTCTATCTCAGTGTGACGATAAAATACGCCGCGAACTTAACTCCGTCAGCATACACGGAAAGAATAGCCTCTTTCGCACCCTGAGAAGTTTTACACTTAAGAGACGAAATGAAGACCCAGTTGCATATGAAATCAATGCAAAAAGAGTTCGAAATAACTCTTACTTTCGTGGAAATTGTCACGTCTGTGGCAAAACTGGTCACCGTGGAAACGAATGTTGGGATAAACTACGACTCTTTTCTAAACCCATGCCTGTTTCAGCGACACTTTCGCAACATAAATCCACTGTGACCTGCTACGTGTGCAACAGCTCCGAACACGTGGCAAACACCTGCCCCATGCGTTACAAGAAGAAAGACGACGGTACAGCCAGCAGCAGCAGAGCACCAAACAGCACCAGCAAGCAAGTGAACCTGTGCACGAAAACTGCGCGAGGAATGCTACAGATAAGTGGTATTAATTTACCTTTTGTTTTTGACACTGGTGCTGAATGTAGCCTAATGCAGCAAAGTTCCTCTCATTTATTAAATGGCGAGCAGCTTCATGAACAAGTAACGCTGAAAGGTATAGGCGGTAGTAATGTATTGTGTGAGCTACAGGTCAAATGTCTTATTACCATTCAAGGAATTTCATTCGATGTCACCTTCCACGTACTTCCTGATGAATGCCTTAGTGAAAACATCTTGTTAGGTCGTGATATTCTAAAAAACGATATATCCATTGAAATAAGTTACGATAAGTTAGCTTTTTCAAAGTCCAAAGATGCAAATTTTTGTTCAAAGACCATTGACCCTTTTGACGCTGACTCAATCGATACAGATCTTGAGGGAAAAGACAGGGAAGCCTTGATCAATATTCTAAGGAAGTACTCGAAGAGTTTCATAGATGGCCTCCCTACCACTCACGTCACTACAGGTGAACTTAAAATCAATTTGATAGATCCTACAAAAATTGTACATAGACGCCCTTACAGACTATCTTCCTCTGAGCAAGCGATTGTTGATGCAAAAATTAAGGATTTATTAGACGCCAACATCATTACCGAGAGTTGTTCTCCGTTCGCTAGTCCAATTTTATTAGTGAAGAAGAAGAACGGTGGCGATCGCATGTGTGTGGATTACAGGGAACTCAATAGCAATACTCGTTCAGACAGCTACCCTCTTCCATTAATCAATCACCAGATAGATAAATTACATGGAGCCAATTACTTTTCTACTGTTGACATGGCCTCGGGCTTTCATCAGATTAGTGTTCATAAGGAAACCGTCGAAAAGACCGCATTTGTAACTCCTACAGGTCATTACGAATATTTGACGATGCCGTTCGGGTTGAAAAATGCCCCTCAAGTATTTCAAAGAGCCATTAATACCGCGCTTAAACCTCTGAAAGATGATAAGATCCTCGTTTACATGGATGACGTACTTGTTGCATCTAAAACAGTCGAAGAAGGATTAGAACGCCTAGACAAGCTACTTGATACTCTATCCAAAGCAGGTTTTTCTATTAATGTTCATAAATGCTCTTTCATGAAAAACAAAATTGAATATTTGGGTTATGTAATATCGTCATGTGAAGTTCGACCAAATCCTTCTAAAATTCAAGCTCTGCAAAATATTTCAGCACCTACTACCGCGACCCAAGTTAGGCAATTCATAGGCTTGGCATCGTACTTCAGACAGTTTATTCCCAACTTTTCTAAACTGATGAAGCCCTTGTACCCTCTTACATCTGCCGGTAAGGGCAAAATATCATGGACCCCTGAACATGACAGAATTCACAAAGAGATCACAAATTATCTGGTTACCGAGCCTGTCCTCAAAATTTTTGATCCATCGTTACCCATTGAACTTCATACAGATGCTAGTTGTGCAGGATACGGTGCCGTACTAATCCAGAAAGATAATAACGTTCCCCATGTAGTGTCTTATTTTAGCCAAAAAACCACTGATACTGAAATTCGTTACCACTCTTACGAGTTAGAAACACTAGCCGTGGTAAAAGCAGTGGAACACTTTAGACATTACTTATACGGTCGCAAATTTACTGTTCTCACCGACTGCAATGCCTTAAAGGCTTCTCATTCAAAAAAAGATCTTACCCCTCGTGTTCACAGATGGTGGGCTATCCTACAATCTTATGATTTTGACATCATTTACAAAGAAGGAAAATCAATGGCACATGCTGATTTTCTTTCACGCAATCCCCTGGTTGATAATGGATTGGTAAAATCAAGATCTACAGATTACAAGATTGTTAACTTTTCTGAATTAGAAAACAACTGGCTGACTGTAGAACAGCAGCGTGATAGTGAACTCTCGGAAATTATAAATAAATTGCGATCGCATGAGTTACCCCCCGAAATCTCACACACATACGATATCAGAGATAACATTCTTTATCGTAAAATAGAACGCAGCAAAAGCACAAAATGGTTGCCCATCGTACCACGTTCGCTCATTTGGTCTTTGATAAATCACGTTCATACGGAAATAAAACATCTTGGTTACGACAAAACTCTCGATAAACTTTACGATCTCTATTGGTTTCCCACCATGTCAAAGTATGTCAAAAAATTTGTAGATTCCTGTGTGGTGTGCAAAGCATCCAAGGGTCCGTCCGGTGCACAACAAGTTCGTTTACATTCTATTCCTAAGCCTCCTGTCCCATGGCACACATTACATCTGGATCTAACGGGAAAACTTAGTGGTAAAAGTGAACAAAAAGAATATTGCTCAGTGATCATAGACGCCTTCACAAAATTTGTACTGTTAGAGCACACTTTGTTACTTAACGCGTCCAATGCAATCCGAGCCCTTCAACACGCAGTAAATTTATTTGGAGCCCCCAAACGAATAATAGCTGATCGCGGTCGTTCTTACGACAACACAGATTTCAAAAAATTTTGCAACGATAACAATATTGAGTTACATCTTATTGCCACCGGGTCGTGTAGAGCAAATGGTCAGGTTGAACGCATCATGCGGACCCTCAAAAGTTTGCTAACTATTGTGGAGAACGACACTGATAGCTCGTGGCAGGATCACTTAGGTGATATTCAATTGGCTCTAAACAGTACGCATAGTAGAGTAACAGGTTTCACCCCTTTAGAACTAATGTTTGGCTTTTCAGGAAAAAACTTTCACTTGATTCTCAGAATACATCGAGGCTCGATCTCAAAACAGCCCGATCAGAAGCTTCCACCAACATTAAAAAAGCCTCTCAAGCAGATACAATTCGCTTTAATAGAGGTAGGGCAAAAGTTAAGCCTTTCTCAGTTGGCGATTACGTTTTTGTTAAGAGTGAAGAAAGACATCAAATGAAGTTAGACAGAAAATACAAAGGCCCTTTTCAAATAGTAGCTGTTTTAGGTAACGATCGTTATGAGTTAAGACATATTAGTGGCTCTAATAGACTATATAAGTATTCCCACGAAAATCTGCGAGAAGTGCCACATGGGCACACTGGTTTGGTTGAAGTAGCAGAAAACTTAGATAATAATTTATCAGCAGACAGTGAGAACCCATGTGTTTCAGATCAAAATACTGTGTCGGCAGACTCATGCACATTGACAGCTGACACCGAGCAGAACATTAGTAGTGGATCACGGACCATATCAATTGATAGTGAAGACACAGCGTCCGATTTGCCAGAGTCTGTCGAAGTGGTCACTAAAGCTGTTGTACATAGTAATAACAAGTAGTAATATGCCTGAATACAGGTTCATTGAAGGGCCTGTAGCCGGACCAATGAAGTCTGCTAAAGGGACAAGCGAGTCCGGTCTAGCTTAAAAATGTCTTTTATCCGGTCCAGCTTCTTTATTGAAGGGATTTATTAATCCGGTCCAATTGAAGCTGTAGGGATTGATATCCGGTCCAGTTACTGAAGCTGAAGGGATTATGAAACAGTCTGAAGGGTTAAGCCGGTCCAGACATATTACATCTTAGAACTAAGAATGTCAGGATGATCGAACAATAAGTAATTTATCATGTCACATCCCCAGATTGAATGCAGTGGAGCGCACGAGGACGTTCGCACGTCAGCATGGCCGTGACGGGTGGCGTCATCGTGACGCAACAAAGGAGAATGCTTCACGAGGCCTGTTGTGAACCGCACGTGCAATGGTTCGAGCGCATCACGTGACTCGTCATCGGGCGACCCAACTGGGGTGGGGCAGTCGTTAGGCCGTCCTATAAAAAGTGGCGCATCGGTTTGAATGAGGCATTCTAATTCTGTGCGTGAACTGTTGCGCGTGTGGTATCGCTGTTGAAGTACTCTCCTTACTGTTAATTATTGTTGTGTTAAAATTAGTAACATTATTTATTACGAAGTACCTACTTATGTGAAAAGTTAAATAAACAGTTTCAACGATCCTAGCTGTCTTTGAACTGATATGGACCAGTCATCTCCTATAAGTATATATTTTTACAATCAGCTCTTTAACATCTACAATTTGATAACAATATTGTATTTTTAAGGATTTTATTTTTCTCACTTTTGTATTGGAAATATTTTGAACAATTTCAAATTTTTTATTTTTTTTTGTTCCGTGTTATGTAAGCGAGTTATCGCTATTTTGTGGAAAATTTCAAGTCTTTATCTTTAAGGCCCCTAATTACGGAACCCTAGGTATGCGAGTCTGACTCGCGCTTGACCGGTTTTTTGTTAGAAAGACGCGTCGCCGGCCGTAGATACTTTGGCGAGTGGCTTCTTTTGGTCACAAAATCACAAGTAAAGTGCTTTTGCTGACACGCATTAGAAAAAAAATGTTCCATCCCTTGAGTAGAAATTTTCTCCTAGGATTTATTTTATTATTTACTATTAGACCGTTTTATAGCCATGTCAAGTGGTTTTGGACTTACAACGAAACATAAAGAGAGACAAAAAATGGGATTATTTACTTTTGGAAAAAATAAATCAATGTACCTACCTACATACAGACACGAGCTAAAAGTCGTAGAAAAGTTTGCTGAGGATTTCCGAAAACACATCGAATCCATCTTTTCGTTCGTTGTTTTAAAAGTAAAAATATATAGGGTGACTTTTATTAATACACGCAAACTCATACCTATTGGAGACTTGGTAAGTGATCAGTAACACGGATCGATAACACTTTTTGCAAACTTCGCAAAATAAAATGTTGACGTAATAGAACTCGAGGCTGGGCATGCGTTTGTTAGGAACACGAAAAGAATAATTGTCAAATTTCACAAAAAGGGTCATCGAACCTTGTTACTGAGCACTTACTGAGGCTGCATAAATTAAATTCACCTTATACAATAACAGCTTTTGACCGCAACTTCGCCCGCGTTCAGAGAACCTTCACTTCGTTTTCGGCTTGGGCGTTATTTTATGAACACCCCCTAGCTTATGTGTTGACCACGGTTACTACGGTGATAATAAAGAAAACTGCATCCAAATCTGTTGAGTGGTTCTCGAGTTATAAAAGCGTTTATTAAACCTTTGCCCCGTTTCCGACTTGGGCGTTATTTTATGAACATCCCTTCTGGCCTATGTGTATAACACGGTTACTACGATGATAAAAAAAAACCGCATCCAAATCCCTTCAGTGGTTCTCGAGTTATAAAAGCGTTTATTCAATCTTTTCCCCGTTTCCAGCTTGGGCGTTATTTTATTAACATCCCTTATTTTTATTTATTTTATTATTATTATGTAACTTAAACTACACAGGTAGGTAGATCACAGTAAGTTGAGTCACTTTGTATTGACGTTGTTCAATTCTACCACGTAATTTATGTGTCTGCACATTTCTTAAGGCAGGCCCGCGCAGAAATGAGCAGGTTCCGTACCGTTATTTTTTAATAATTAGTTATTTAATAACTTAGCAACAAAAACTGCAAAATCGTCAAAGTTTTGGAATTTGGAATAAGGGGAGTTATAAAAGTATAATATAATTTAATATACATACGTATAAGTAGAAAAAATATACTATACATAAACAGGAAATATTAAAGTATACCTACATGTATATATATATGTATAAACAAATATCTAAATAGGATATATTTATAAGTTACGTAAATTTGTGTATGACTAAGTCTAAAAATATAAATTATGTTTGTGTTAAATGTCAAATTAAATTAAATATAAATTATGTTTATTCACATTGAAATCAGTTTCATTATGTAATAATGAGCTTAAGCAAGTTTTCGGACTCTTCCAGCCCAAGACTGTTAATCCACTTTTTGAGTGTGTTTTTATTCTTTTGTAAGTTATCCTTGATATTGTCAGGGATCTTATTAAAAAGTCTAGGACCCAGCCAATAGTGAAACCTCTGACCAAAGGAAGTATTTGTAGTATCTACCGTCAAGTAACCTCGTTGAGCTGTTCGTGTAATATTATGTGTTTTGATCTTATGCAAATCTGTATGTGTCCGATAGTAGCTAACTAATCTGCACATATATTGCTGCCGAATATTCAAGATGCACGTGTCCTTAAAAAGGTCTTCATTGTGATATCGAGGTGGTTTTCTGGCAATGACGCGAAGTATTGCATTTTGTGCTGGTTGTGCATGATTCAATGTAGTTTTACAAGAACCTCCGTAAGCAAGGATAGCATAATCAATGACGGAATGTGCTAGGGCATGATAAACACACCAGAGAAGGTTGACATCACAAATGTTTCGGAGTTGCCAGAAAAAGTGGATAAGTGATCGTAGTTTCTTAGTAATAGCAATTATGTGTGGCTTCCAGTTCAGATTTTGATCAATTATAACACCTAAATATCGTATTTCTGACACTTTGTTTAGATTTGGACATGAACAGCCAGTATAGGTGTTAGCATGTTGACAAGTAGATATAGTGAGATCATCAGTTGGTTGAGAATTATTATAAATAGAATAACACATATATTTAGTTTTATTTTTGTTTAAAGTTAATAATTTAGAGTCCAGCCAGTTCATTACCTCGGTGAATCCTTTTTGAGCCAATTCGAATGTAACATCCCATTTCTTACCGGTAAAGAGAATAAGCGTGTCATCAGCAAATGATATGACTTTACCCCCATCTAATTTTAGGTCACATAGCTTGTTTAAATAGATAAGGAAATGCACAGGCCCCAAGACACTACCCTGCGGGACACCGTAGCTTACACTACACTCATCTGATAACTCTTTTATAAAGACTTGTTGCTTTCTATCTAAGAGATAGGTTCTAAACCATTGGAGAGGTAGTCCACGGACGCCTATTGATTCTAGTTCTTTGAGAAGTATCGGAAAAGCCACGGTATCAAATGCCTTTTTTAAGTCTAGGAATATTCCTATGACTTTTCCCCCGCCATCAAGACATTTGCTTATTTGAGTGGTAGCATCCAATATAGCATCCTCTGTGCTTTTGCCCGCCTGGAAACCAAATTGATGTTTACTAAGTAGTTTGTGTTTGTTAAGGAAGCTTAGTAATCGACTTTTAGCAACCTTCTCGAGAATTTTTGATATTACACTTAACAACGAGATCGGCCGATAGTTGGATATGTCGTTTGCTTCTCCACCCTTGTGTATGGGTATAATTTTGGTTTTCTTAAGACAATTTGGGAAGCGACCCTCAGACAAGCTCAAATTGCACAAATACGTCAGAGGTTGCAAAATAGAGGAAAGGTTTGTCTTTATTATTAGTGAGGGAATTTTGTCGAGACCAGGAGAAGACGAGTTTTTTAGGTTGGTAATAATTGTTGAAAGTTCTCTTTCTGTGACAGGAGTGAAAAACAGAGAACCATTGAAGTTATGAGACTGATTATGAATTTGAGAAGTTAAAGAGTCAATATTATTCTTAGTACGATACATCAGATCAGTGGCGAGTGACTTGCCTACAAAGGCAAAATACTCATTTATTTTATTTAAAGGTTGAGAATTTGAATTTATTTTAAGTGAATTTATTAATTTAGATAAGCTATCATCCTGACTTTTTTTCCTTTTGTTATAAGTATATTCATTAAGAAGTTGCCAGCATTTCCTAGGGTTTTGTCTATTTTCCATTATGAGATTTTTATAGTACAATGCTCTTGCTACGCGTGTAGCTTCCTTACAAGTGTTACGGTAAGCTTTATAAAGTACTTGAATTGTGTAATCATTAGGATTTTTATGTGCGCGAACATGATGAAGGTCTCTTTTTTTTAAGCAGTGAAGTAAGCTGACCGTCATCCAAGGCTTAATAACTGAATCTTTATGTTTTACTTTTTTTAAAGTGCATGAGTTAATTATGTTTTCTAGTGTGTTGGTAAAGAATTGAAAAGCATCGTCAACATCCGAGATAGCAAAAAGTTCAGACCAGTTCACGCCACTAATTCTAGTATTAACTTGTTTAAAGTCGGTACGTAAGAATTCAGATTTGTTCTTGTTACCGCACAGTGCATTTGTTTGCACACCTAACATTGTAAATGAATGATCTGTGACTCCCGTGTGGTACACTGCAGCCACATGTTCACTCCTAGACCGGATATAAAAGTGATCCAGACACGATCCAGAAGCTAATCTTGTGGGTGTTGAGATAGCCGGCCGATAACCTAGCTCTTGTAGTTGAAAGGTGTAGTTTTGTGCTTGTGCATTCTCCAAATCTAAAATATTTATATTTATGTCACCTGTAATGATGACATGTTTGTAACTAGATACATTTTGTAAATAATTAACTAAGCTAATTGAGAATTTTGACGAATCCTTAACGTAGGGTGATCTATAGATAGCAATTATCAAGATACTGTTATCAATTGTAGTGATTAAATTAGTGCATTCAAGCAACTCTTTTGTTTCAGAGCATGTAACGGGTAGATTATTTCTAATGAACAAAATGACGCCATCATTTTTATTAAAATCTCTGCTCGATCTGAATTGTTGATACCCGTCAATGTTAATTGATTTCTTATTAGTACGAAGATAACACTCCGAAAGACATATCACATCCCACTTCACTTTTGTTTGTCCAAGTAATATTTTAAATTCTTCGAAATTTGCATCAAGACTCCTAACGTTAAACGATAACATTTTCAAATTACTTGTACCAACATACGCAGTACACTCACTTAAGTCACTCAGAACGTAAGATACGTTTTCATCGAAAACGTCTAAGTAATCTAAATTGGGGGTGAATTTAAATTATTATCTATCACAAAGCAATGTGTGAGAGTGTTAGTTAAGGCAATTTTTTTTTTTTTATAGGATCGATGCCTATGCCAATATCGGACAATTTCAACTTACTGTGATCCTCACAGGTATTATATTTTTTAGCAGCCTTAAGAAAGTTGATTTTCTCTTGTTTTGACGAGAAGGTCACGATGATTGGCCGTGGGTTTCCTGCTTTAGCTGAAGAACGATAGACGTTGACATCAGGTGCCTCAACTTCAGGGCGAATAATTTTATTAATGCTTTTCACAATCCCTTGCAGGTCTTCTGTTTTTTTTTCTTCAATTCCCCTTATTTCAATATCAGTAGAAATAGCTCTTTGCTCGAGGTCACCAATTCGCAATTCAAAATCCTGGCATTTTTTTATTAAAGTAGCATTTCTGCGTTCAAGTTCTGAAACTTTAGTTTGAACACTTTTTAGATCTTTAATTTCACGCATGATTTGATCGTAATGTTCAGAATATTTGGATATGGCTTCAATCATTCTTTCGTAGTTGTTTTTGATCTCCTCTTGATTTTTTAGGAGTTGTTCCTGACTAGCCTTGTTTTGCTTGGTTATCATTTCTTCAATGGCCTTAAGGAGTGCTTCGTTCTTAGTATCAAAATGTTGTAGTGGGGAATCAACCATCCTGGGGTTCTGCGCTGGGGACGAGCCCAGAGAAGATTCACCATCCTTAGTTTCAAGAGCATCATGCCTTCTTGATGCACAGTTATCAGGACATTTCCACATAGATAATGGGCCAGCAGCAGCATCCTTCTTTTTGAGGCCGACGCAATCATAGTGGTATTTGTTGGTACACTTAGGATTGGAGCACTTAATTAGATCTGAAGTTTTTACCACTTTGGAACAGACTTTGCACGATACCATTGTTCGGAGAACAGAGTGACCGTTCTGCAGTCTCTGTACACTCTTTGACCGTAGTAGTAGCTCGGACAACGCGGCAGATAAGCACCTACAGGTTCGAGCTTATGTGTTGACCAGGGACACTACGATTATTAAAAAAAAATCGCATCCAAATCCGTTGCGTGGTTCTCGAGTTAAACCGGAACAGACAGACAGACAAACATTCTAACAATTGTTTTTTTGGCCTCAGTACAATAACAATAACCCATTCAATTTTAAATTTCGCGAAAATATTCAATGTACAGACACGACTTTTTTACTATATATTATAATAATAAGTATAGATGTAACAATTTTGTATTGAATTGAACTCAGCCAAACCGTAAGCAACAATAGACAGACAACGCAACGTATGTAGCCTTTCAAAGCTCGAAACGCAGAAAATTGGTGGCGCCATGTTTTCCTTTGCCGGAAATGGCTGTTTCCGTCAATTACAGTCCAGACAAATTGATTATTGTTGTCCCATAAAAGAACTAAACCTCGCTATTTGTCCGTCTCTAATTTGAACTGTTGTGCTGTCTGGCCAGCGAGTATTTTATATCGCTGTGTCTGGCACAGTATTGCTTTGGGACAAACACGAAAAAATCATACATTTTTAGGGTTTTGAGATTAATTTTATAGGGTTCCGGAAGGGACCTTAATACTAAGCCTCCGTGTCTTTCTGTCTGTCCGTCTGTCTGTCACGTGAGTCCTACAGCTTCGGCTGTAATAGGTAGCCGGTTGAAATGTTCACAGAATACGTGATACTATGGCCCTTATAATAACGACTTTTATGACATCCTAAAAAATGCTATTTTTCAAGGTTAATTTCTTTCAGCTCTATCTTAAAGGCGATAATATAAGGTGACGTTTATATTGCCAAATTCATACTGGAAACTCGGCAACTGGTCAATGACCCTGTTTCCAAAATAATATTTTTCAAGTAACATAAGTTTTTCGAAGATATTTTTGGTGATTTCCAATAAAGTACTAGTTGATACAAGGCGCGTTTTTGGGGCCTACATACAAAAAAGAAATAGTTTGTTGGCTAAGATACACGTATTAAAAAGAAAAATCATTAGAAACAATAAACATTCATCTTTCGCGATTTTCACAAATGAATATTTTTATGTTGTAAAAAGGATAACAATAAAGCCTCCGAAAAACAAATTAAATCCCAGCGAGCTGCTGCACACTGTAATACTATCTAAGCAGCGGTAAAATTAGTTACCGAAAAATATACTAATTTAACTGTGTAACATCTACCGACAAAATAAATAAAAATAGCAAACTAAAATTCCTTACGACCACCTGGTTTAAATAATGAACCTCCGAATAAATTACTGAACTTCCGAAAGAAATACTAAGTTAACGAAAAAAAATGTTCTGATGAGTCAAAAATAGGTGCGATGACGAGCGTACTGAGGAGCAGCGTGTTAGGTTGATATGTAAATACATATTGGGAGCCGAGCGAAGCGGAGCGGAGTGAGGTGACCCCTGAAGTTTTAACAGAATTCATGATAATGGTCATGGTCAGGCAACTTTGAATTTTTATTCGGAGATCTACGACAAAAAAAGCTGACAATAGTTTTCGCTGAAATTTATTTTCAGCTGATGAAATAGTATTATGTCAGCTTTTTGATGTATTAAGTTTTCGGAATTTTCAGTATTTCATTCGGTAGTTGGTAGTTTATTTATTAGCACCGAAGCTTTCGGTAACTTAGTATTGAAAGCAGTAACATTCATAAATTGATAATCTTAATTTTTATGGTTCCGGAGTCCGACAAGGAACCCTTATAGTTTCGCCATATCCGTCTGTCCGCAGAAACTATTAGTACTAGAAAGGTGTAATTTGGCATGGATACAAATATTACTCACGCCGACAAAATGGTAAATTTTTTTTTTTTTTAAGTATACCTCTCGTACACGTAAACTGGGGATGAATTTTTTTTTCTCGTCTATCCCATAGTGTGGGGTATCGTTGGATGGGCCATTCAAAAACATTGTGGGTGTGTGAGAACCATTTTTCGATTTAGGGATCCGTTGGCGAAATATTAAGCTTTAAAGTGAAAATTTTAGTTAGTGTGGAGCGTCCCCCCTGCCGGCTAAACGGTTGTTTATAGAAATGTGATAAAAATTCAGAGAAGTAGTATATTATATAATGAATAAAAATATATAAAAAGGAAAACTATCACAGCTCAGTAGGCTTTACAGGTTTACGAGTACAGGACGCGCCAAACTTTTGGTCCCCTAGAATGTACCGGGCAACTACGGAACCCTACATTGCGCGTGGCCCGACACGCACTTGGCCGGTTTTTCAATTTAGTTTTCGGAGCTTTTATAACTAGCCGAAATAAATCATCACCGTATATAGTAGAATACGTTAATATAAAAAAATAATCAGAAAAGTTGTTTTTCGGAGTCCATAAAAATTCGATTTCAGCCCACCGTGTGCCGCTCGACTTGAAATAATTAAATGGGAAATCGCAGGTAAATGCTTGTTTACGATAAAATAAAGGTCGGAAGGTCGTTTATTGGTCAAATAAACTATGGCGTGTTAGGTAATGGTGCAAATAAATACGCTATTACAGGTGTTTTGCGTGCTATCTGAATATTTTAAGTGTTTTGTTTTACCACCCAATTAGAGAAGTAGAAGCTTGCTATATTTTATTATACCCATTTACCCATTAGACACCGTTTAGCTTACACGAAGGGCTATTATTACAATATGGTCGTACTCAAGAGCGCTAGGGGGGCAGCTGCCCCTCCCTTGACGAAAACTGCCCCCCCGCGGATCTTGGAGTAAAGTTTTTAAAGTAATTCATAGACAACATAACATGTACATAATGCTAAGCATTGATAATAATTATTCAGAGTTTTAAAAATCAGTTTATGAATAAAGTCGTAGAAAAGTTTGCTGAGGATTTCCGAAAACACATCGAATCCATCTTTTCGTTCGTTGTTTTAAAAGTAAAAATATATAAGGTGACTTTTATTTATACACCCAAACTCATACTGGAGGCTTGGTAAGTGATCAGTAGCACGAGTCGATAACACTTTTTGTTAATATCGCAAAATAAAATGTTGACGTACCATAGTAATTGAACTCGGGGCTGGGCTTGCGTTCGTTATTAAGGAAAATGAAAAGAATAATTTACGTATTTCACAAAAATGGTCATCGAACCTTTTTACTGAGCACTTACCAAGTTGTACAAATTAAAGTCACCTTATTACACGTATAAGGTGACTTTTGTTTATATAGCCAAATTAATACTGGAGACTCGACCAGTGCTCAGGACCAAGGTACAAAGACCCTGTTTGCGACATAAGAAAAACATTTTGTTTTCTGCCTCTGTACTTGTTATAGAACATCCTCGTCTCAATTATTATGGAAAGTCTAAATTTTATTTTGTGTATTTCACAGAAAGAGTCATTAAACCTTCATCCTGACATGACCACTTACCGAATCTCCAGTATGACATTGGCTATATACACGAAAGCCACCTTATATCGTTGGGATATGTCATATGAACCAATAACTTACTCCCCCCCCACCAAATCGAACTCCTGCGTATGCCCCTTGGTCGTACTGAAATCATGCCATGTTTATGTGAAAGGCCTGCCATACATACTTTATTAATCAGTTATTTACATTATCACTATTTGCTTTTAAAGATGTGTGATGTGTCTTTTTATTTGCAAAGCATCGCAACTTAAAAATAAATGAACGTATGTACCTATTTATTTATTTATTTATTACAAAAAGGTACACCAACAATGTCAACACACACATTCAAAAAAAGAAGAAAGTAAACATAGGGCCTATATCTGGTGTTGCCATCAATTACAGGCGTACACAGCATTATTACGATACAATTATTGTGTAATAAAATGTTAACAACATAATAATTAATCAAATACTAAATTACAATTACCAGGACAATATTAACAATTTGAATTACAATATATACACTATCTTAAATCTGAATTATAAATCTAGACACACAAAACACACAGATTATTTAAAAATATTATTAAATTGAAGTTATATATTAAATTTATTAATCACAATTCAGAATGTCAACATGAAAGAAAAAATTGAAAATTAAAATTACATTTGAAACAGTCAGAAAGAGAAAAAATAAAAAAGTATATATATATATATATATAAATTTTCAGTTATTCAAAATAATTATGATAATGGATAATGGATATTTGTAGATTACAATGTACAAACGACAAAAGATTAAAAAACTGGTCAAGGACAGGACTTGTGCCTTGAGGGTTCCGTACATACATACACACACAAACTAATTCCACGAGCAGTTATGAATGCCTTAAGGCGCATAGGCACGTCTTCTCAGTTGTTTTTCGTTATAGAACAAAGTCAAAGACCTCTATCATCATCTACGGATACTTTAAAAGGCACCATTTTGAAAAAATTTTGAATATTGATTTTGTTTTAAGGATATCAAGCTGGAAAAATTTACATACAAAGTTATTTTCTTGCCTCAGATTGTACCTATACCAAAATTTAACATTTCAGCCAAATAGCGACTTTTTAAATGCTTGTATTAAACTATAGAGGTCTATAACTTTAGTCTATAACGAAAAACAACAGAGAAACAGGTTATCAAATTTTGTACTAAAACGGTGGCGTGCCTAAGCGTCTTAAACTGTAGAAGACTCAAACTTTAGTCAACAGAGAAACGGGTTATCAAATTTTGTACTAAAACGGAGGCGTGCCTAAGCGTCTTAAACTGTAGAAGTCTCAAACTTTAGTCAACAGAGAAACGGGTTATCAAATTTTGTACTAAAACGGTGGCGTGCCTAAGCGTCTTAAACTGTAGAAGTCTCAAACTTTAGTCAACAGAGAAACGGGTTATCAAATTTTGTACTAAAACGGAGGCGTGCCTAAGCGTCTCAAACTGTAGAAGTCTCAAACTTTAGTCAACAGAGAAACGGGTTATCAAATTTTGTACTAAAACGGTGGCGTGCCTAAGCGTCTTAAACTGTAGAAGTCTCAAACTTTAGTCAACAGAGAAACGGGTTATCAAATTTTGTACTAAAACGGTGGCGTGCCTAAGCGTCTTAAACTGTAGAAGTCTCAAACTTTAGTCAACAGAGAAACGGGTTATCAAATTTTGTACTAAAACGGTGGCATGGCTGTGCACCTTAACTTGACCCTTACTATATTGAACCCTATGTATCCAAAGGGTCTACTAAATAAGTTGGTGTGTATTTTGTTTCATAAATAAATGGCTAATGGACTTTAGTGGGGATTTCTACAACGACAAGACCACGGATAATCTATCTCGTTTATTTTAATTTACTTTCAATTTAAATTTTCGTTTTTTTTCTAGATTAATTAATACCTATGATATGATGATTGAAATTTTTTGTCTTGCTTCATAATATTTTTTTATGATCCATTTTAAGGTTCCGTACCTAGAAATGGACAAAACTTTTTGTTTGAAAAAAAAAACACTTTGTTGTCCGTCTGTCAAGAGCTATTTTCTCGGGCCCCGTTATAGATATCAAGTTGAAACTAATACCTCCAACAGATGTGTGGTGTGGCCCAATGGTGCTGTCAAAAAATCTGGCTCATAAGAAAAGGCGGAAAAAAAATCATTCCCTTAATTTATTTAGGAAGTGTCTAAATAGCCGTTAGTGGCTTCCTTATTTTTAATTTTATTCGACCGCTAGGGATAGGTTGCGACGACGAGCGAAGCGAGGAGGAGCGGTTATGTTGACATGTAAGTACACATTAAGGAGCCGAGCAAAGCGGAGCGGAGCGAGGCGACCCCCGTACTTTAAACAGAATTCCCGATATGCAGAAAAAAGCAATTTCCAAGCTTTTTCCGATGACTTACGGTTCAATAATTTATAAAATTAAAGGACCGCTTCCCTTATCGAACTGTACATTGCAAATTCAACTTTATTAGTTCGGGTTATATTCCAACAGCTGTATTATTTATCATACGGTTCAATAATTTTAAAAATCAAATCAAAGGGCCACTAGTGGTCCTTTAGTCACTTCCATGTATTTATTTATTACTTATGAGGCTATGTAAATTTTATTTTTGTCATTTTCACTCAAATCGAAAAAACGCGCAGTGCGAGAGGGGCGGATTCAGCGCAAAAGACAAAGAAGCATGTTTTATAATTGTATACAAAAAAAACTAATTGTTAATTAAAACCCATCTGATAAAATATTTTTGAGTTCTGTGCATGATCCCTATTCGTCACTAACTATGAGAAAAAGTGTGTTTGAAGACTTAATTTCAATAATTATTTCTGTCCAGGAAAATTTATCCAAACGTTTTTTTCAAAATAAGAGTTCCACTAGCACCTGACTGTTTTTGTATCGGTTTCCTTTCCATTTAAATACTTTCAAATTTTGTTTATTTGCCGTCATAGAGGCCATAGTAAAACGTATTCTGTGAAAATTCCAACTATTAGGTCTCGCAACGGTTTATGAGCCCTCGGCGAAAGTGGTGGGGGACTAGCGCATGTGTTCACTCGCGCACAAAATTACTAAGTGCGATAGAGAAAAACCGGCCAAGTGCGAGTCGGACTCGCGCACGAAGGGTTCCGTACCATTATCTATAGATAAAAACGGCAAAAAATCAGGTTTGTTGTATGGGAGTCCCCTTTAATATTTATTTTATTCAGTTTTTTAGTATTCGTTGTTATAGCGGCAACAGAAATACATATCTAACACCTAACTATCACGGTTCATGAGATACAGCCTGGTGACAAACGGACAGACAGACAGACGGACAGCGGAGTCTTATGTTTTTATTGCGAAATACATCGCTTTGAAATACTCTGAATATCATTATTACATTTGTTTCTAATTTATCTTTTCTGGTTTGTAATGCATAATCTTAGTTAATGAGAACTGTAAATTTGAAGAAACACATACTGTAGCGACGACAGCGCCATCTGTTCCTAAGAACAAGGCGTGAAATCACATAACGCCCTCGTGAGCGTTCAGTGTGTGCATTACAAGCTGGTTAGATCAAATAGTTACAAAAATATTCGGTGGATAAGTATGGTGGAAAAATTCAACGGTCTAGGTAAGTACCTCGGTGGCGCAATTGGTAGCGCGCTTGTCTGAGAAACAAGAGGTCGCAGGTTCGAATCCTGGCCCGAGGAATATTTCAAATGATCTTGTCTTTGCATTTGTTTCTAATTTATCTTTTCTGGTTTATAATGCACTCTAATAATATGTATACCTATTACGGCTGACCACTGCTGTGGCAGATGAACAGAAAGACAAATAGACAGCGGAGTCCCCGTTAGTTACCCTTTGAAATGAAATGAAAATATTTTATTGAAAACAAACGTACTTTGGGTACGGAACCCTAAAAATGACTAGCGCAGTCAAGGTCACCACTCATAAACCGTTGCGTCACTTGTAAGATTTAAGGGAAGGACTTTCCAACTACTGCCGCGGAATTTAGGGGAGAGGGGAGGGGTGAGGGCAGGGGGAGGAGGGATAGTACCCCCCTTAAAGGGGGGGGAACGGAAACCCCCTTTTTTGAGAAAAAAAGAAATTTTGAGGTTAGAATGCGTAAATTGGGACAATACAAGTCACTTTTTTGACACAAATTTACTTCTGCATCGGCTCCGACGCTGCGGGAAGTGCAGCCCCTTCGCCCTTGCGTAACAAAGCGCAACCACCTATGCTCACCTTCGCAGCTTCGGCTTGTTGGTCGCCGCGACCAACCTAAGCCACTACGGCTCGCACGGTTGCCTGCGCTTTATTGCAGCGGGCGGGGGCTGCTCTCCCTCCGCGTCTCCGGCTTTTTATAAACACTTTAGAGGCCACAAGTCTGTATAGAGTCGGGATACACTAAGTCGGTTTTTGAACAGTTTTAACCTATCAGTAGAAAAGTCGATTATAAGTTAAGACATAGGTAGATCTTATGGTGTCATGAAGAAAACAAAATGGCTGATTATAATCTGTTCAACAAAATTATAACATGTAATTTTTGTTCTTGTAATTTAAATTCAACTTAGGTAAAAGAACTGTCAAATAAGTGACGAATTTTTTTTTAATTCATGTTTTCTGGCCTGGAAACCAGTCCGTTTGGAAATGGACGTTTTTATTGAAAAAATTACAAACTTTAAAAAATTATTACTCCGAAAGTATTCACTTCCGTCAAAAATCCTTTGGAAATTCTAATACTTAGTAGTAGACCTGTCTGTGAAAAAATTTGGACTTCCAACTCCGCGGCGGTAGTTGTAAAGAACAGAACACTGTGGGTGGCACATGGACCGACGGACAGAGAGTGGAGGCTTAGTGATAGGGTGCCGTTTGGCACCTTCGGGCTAAAAACGTATATCGTACTGCATGGCCGTATTTACATAATAGGCGATACTTTACCGAGGTCAATTTATTATTACTTATGGATATGGATATATTAATAATTTGCAATATTCCGCTTCAACTCTATTTGTCATGCTATTCAAAATGCAAACTCAAGCACCGCTACCACCGCAACGTTGCTGCTGAGCAGTCGAGGGAGCAACATTTCCTGAGGATGCCTCGTTTAGGGGCGAAACACGTGTCGATAAGTTTTCTTACTTGTGTCTTACTGCTTGCGGTGCATGTTTTATGCAGGAGGATGGGTGGCTCCATGAGTGTTCAGTGGAATATAACAAATCTATATACTAATAATAAGGTGAAAATAAAATCGTGCCTGTACATTAAATATTTTCGCGAAATTTTAAATGAAATGGGTATTTTATTACTTATTATTATTAGTATTAAACTGAAGCCAACACTAATATTTTTACAACTTTTGACTGTCTGTATCTATGTTCTGTTTTAACTCAAGAACCGCTCAACGGATTTGGATGCAGTTTTCTTTATTATCATTGCAGTGACCCTAATCAGCATATACTATAAGGAGTGTTGATAAAATAACTGCCAAGATGAAAACTGGACAGAGATTGAATAAACGGGGCAGGTGAAAGGCTATTTTAATACCTATGTATTTTTAATACATCCATAAGTTTACTCACATTGATTCTACATTTTCCGGGGTTCCTTCCATATGCCCAAGGACAGTCCCTGCATCAGTATTCTTGCACCATCCTCTTAGTCCTAGTTTAGTGGCTTGCTCTTTCGTGTACTGTAAATACGTAATTTGATACATAATTGGTGCATGCAATAGATTTAACATGTTAAAGATGTCATAGATTTTGTGAAATTTTTGTAAATGGAAAACAGAAAACTAGAAATCACGGTCATGGAGGTAAAGCCCCTCCCCCTTCAGCTTGAAGACAGATGTTGTACTATATGACTATATTTTGATTATGCAAATACAAAATTGCAAAAAATAGAAATGATTTGGTGAGATAAAGGAATGCTTCGGTGGTTTTGGCATATAGAGAACATAAATGGAAGAATGGAAGTAGAGTGCGAAAAGAAATGTAAGGTTAAGTGGAAGATAAAGCTCAGCCAGGCCACCCTAAAAGGATGTACGCTGACCAAAGTGATGATATATTAAAGAAAGGCAAAGACATAGAGTAACTTATAAACTGGGCAAAGGCAAAAATACCCATAATAGAAGGGCTTGCATGACTAGATTGTCGGGATCGTAGCAGATGGGATATCTGTAGTCTCTGCGTACCCCTCTGGGAGACAGGCATGATTATATACAATACATATGTATTGTGCAAAAAATACATGACTATAAGATATTTATGTGTGAAAAATTCAAGTGTGTCAATTATCCTAAATAAGTAAAATGGTAGAGAGTTGCGAGAGTTGCTTGCACTTTGACACAGCAAGAACCAACAAAAGTCATAATAAATTCATCAAAGATCAAATAATATTTTTTTATTGATTTCAAGAAGTTATATATATCCTGTGCTCGTCCACTGCTTGAAGTAGGCCTTTCTAACATTTCACCACTCTTCTTCCTCCATTCTCCTGATCCAGCTGCCAATCGCAACATTCATGAGGTAGTCAGTTCAGCAGGCAAGAGGTTGACCTAATCTGTGCATTGCTGTATGTGGCAGTGGCGAATGATCCATATAAAATTATTCCTATTGGCTTATTTATGAAATGGTGTACTACATTTTTTTATTCCGTGCTCTTCATTTTGTCAAACATTTCCATAAATCTCAATACGACAAATATACTTGCCTGACAGGGAGTTGCATAGTCAAATGGTAAGGTAACACAATACTTACTCAAACTAAAAAGGTATGATCTATGTGAAATGGTAGGTATCATAACTGGACACTGTAACCTGAATAAGCACCTTTTTACTACAGGTGGCACCGATAGCCCTCTATGTAGAGGGTGCCTTCTAGAGGACAAGACAGTGGAACATGTGCTACTCCATTGCTCTGCAACTGAAGACATAAGACGAAAAGCAGGGATAGCGACGAACTCCACCTTCCCTTCACTGGACCAGTTTTTGTGTCAGCATGCTGAAGCTGTTCGGCTTTACTTGACCGGGGGGAAGTGCACAATTACACAATACTCACGATCACGGAGAGTCAGTGCAGGACTCGTTGCGCCGCTACGAATTTAGAATTTAGTACAGTGGAGCCCACATCAAGCTATACACATTGAGTATAAGCTGACCTCTCATTATACAGGAAGGCTATACATTGAGAGGTCAGCTTATATTGAAAGTGTTTAGCTTGATGTAGGCTCCACTGTACAAAAAAAAAAATGTTTTCGTTGGTTGCTTTTCTAAGTACCTAAGGCGATTTTTATATGAGGGGTTTAAAGACATAAGTGGCTAATACTTTCCACCAAGTAGGCGAAGCCAAGAACTAATGGCTAGGGTTTCATAAATTATAAAAAGGAACACAAAGGCTTAAAAAGAAAGGGGCCTTAAAATTAAGACATTCCTTCCTACTCAGCTAAAATAGATACAAATGTAGTACCTAACCTTTGTTAGCAGATATGCAGTGAGGTAGGTTAGGGTTAGGGGCATTGACCTATACGTCGTTAGGGGTCTATAATTAGATGTAAAAGGTTGCCAAATCTTCTTACCTTTCTGAAAAATACTCCTTGAACTCTGCCAAAAACTTCAAAATCCGCTGCTCGAAGGGCCATCGCCGTCGTTGATGTAAAGGTACTGCTAGCCCGTAAAAGCAGTGTTGACGCCAAAAGTAAACGGAGCATTTAGGTTCAAGAAAGTTAATTAACTGGGCATAGTTTTAGAAACAATTGTTGCCGGTTGAAAATTGCATTTTGATTTTGTAATTTTTCTCAAACAGCGACCAGCAATTTTTAAAATAATTCAACAACTTTACATCATTTTGTTTGAAATTATACGACTGTTGGATATTTTAAATACAATGTTGGAAATAAAATAACACTCGCTAGACTAGACTGTTCAAAAACGTTACGTTCCGATATCTATTATTTAGGGCGCAAAATCGGGTTTATTTTTGGTTCAGTTAAAGATTTGGGTAAAAAAATCATCAATGAATATTTTTAATGTAATGTTAAAATCTATTACTATTTTTACATTGCCATTCAGTGTATGTTTATTATGATATCATGAGAGATAATCTTAAAAATCATAAAACAGAAATCAGTCTAAAAACGAACGGAACGTTATTGACAGTTCGTCAGACTCAGTGGTAAGGGTGTTTTCGTTTTTCATAAAAATAATTGCTTTTTCCTAATTAAATGGTTTAAATTGTGTAAATTCCCTTCATTTCAGAAGGCTACGACGAATACTTATCTAAAACACTATATTTCAAAATGGCATTCTATTGCTGTGGCAGGTAAACACGTAGACAAATATTATGTAATAGATTTTGGGTTGTTTTGTTTTTCCTGAACTCAATTTTTCTTTCAGGTTGGGCAATAAGCTTATGCTAGGCACTTTAAGTAGGTTTCCTGCTGTGTTAAGCACTGCTAACTATGCCCAGGCTGCGGCAGGGGCACCCAAAGTGACGTACAAATCATTTGAGCCTCCAAAGAACGAACATTATGATGACAAAAATGCTCGCCTCAGCAGACCACTCTCGCCTCATCTAACGATCTATTCGCCCCAACTGACCAGTATACTTTCTATCACGCATCGAATTTCAGGTAAGTCTCAGCCATTTAATTATTTTCTGACCTGTTTGTTACCTGCCTTCTATTCGGGTTAGGTTAGTCTTTCTGGTGTAGTGGTGTGCACGCTTTATAGACAAAAATATATATAGCCCTCCTAGCTACAAACCCCAGTTACACTAATGACAATAGTGCATCTGTAGTGGAGAAGAGCGATTCGCCCTGAAAGGGTTATACGTGGGACGCACTATAAGTTTCCGGAATGAATATGAAAAAATACTATTAAAGGTACAAAATTAATTTATTGTTTTTCAAAATAATCTCCCTTGGCGTCTATGCACTTTTTCATTCGATCAAACCAGTTTTGAAAACTTTTGTGCCACTCCCCTGTGGTGACCTCTGAAACGTGTTTTTCATACTCCTCGACAGCCTCTTCTGGTGATGAAAATCGTTGACCGCGTAATTGGTTCTTAATTTTTGGGAACAGAAAAAAGTCACAAGGTGCCAGGTCGGGACTGTATGCAGGATGTCTCATGAGTTCTACATTTTTCGTCTTCAAAAAGTCGTTTGTCTGTCTGGCCGTGTGAGAACTAGCATTGTCGTGGTGCAGGATGATACGGCGTTTACGGTTATTTTTACGGAGTTCGTCAATAACTTCCGGCAAACAAATGGTCGTGTACCAGTCACTATTCACGGTACGACGATTCTCTAAAGCAACAGTAGCCACGTGTCCAGTTTTATTAAAAAAAGAAGCAATCATCCGCTTAGATGCAATTTTCACGCGCGCCACTTTGGTTGGTTTCGGCTCATCTTGAAAGACCCATACGCTCGATTGCTGCTTTGTTTTGGGATCGTAGCAATAAATCCATGTTTCGTCACCTGTTACTATGTCCCACACCAAATTTGACGCACCTTCGTTGAATCTGGTAAGCATGGCACTGCACCAAGTGACGCGGTCCGTTTTTTGAGCCTCGGTCAAGTTGTGTGGGATCCACAGCGAGCACAGCTTTCTCACACCCAAATGTTTGTGTAGGATTGATTGTATTTGACTCACGCCTATTTCTAAGGATGCGCGAATTTCATGGTAGGTCACATGCCTGTCTGTTTCAATCATACGGCGCACAGCATCGATGTTTTTGTTGGTCACAGCGGTGGACGGCCGACCATCGCGAGATTCGTCACTGAGATTGATACGACCACGCTTGAATTCTGCAAACCAGCTATAAACAGTCGTCTTGCATGGTGCTTCATTGCCAAAAGCTGTTTCAAGCCGAGCGATGCTCTGTTGAGCTGTCAAATTACACTTAAAATCGTAGAAAATCATACTACAAAAATTTTCCCGAGTTAAATCCATGTTGATGCAGACACACAATTTTTTTAAATGGCGCCACAAGGTAAAAACAAAAGACAGTCAGATGAAACAAACTGCATTCTACAGCCAAAGAGTTCTATTTTCAAATGTTGCAATAAATTTTTAAATATTGTTTATGTAAGTGGCCAGTTCCGGAAACTTTTAGTGTTACCTATGTATCTAGGGTTGCCATAACTTCTAGGAACCAATACGGGTCGTTTTGACACTTTCAATGCTCAAAATGCATTATTTAACACACTCAATGCCAAAACGCATTGTTTCAGTTATCTACACAAAAGCATGCATAAGGAAAGACCATCCATACTTTTTCTTACCCTCAGATCCCTAGTGGGGATCAAAAGGATCAAATAAATAAAATAAAAGAATGTAAAGTGTTTACTGAAATCAAAGTTTTATTGAAAGTAAGGATTTCTTACTTAGATTGACATTAGTTTATTTTTTTGCCCAGTCATGTTTTGAAGTTGATTTTACTTTTTCAATGATCTCATGTTGCTTTTTGATGTAATAATAATACTGGAAATTATGTAATTTTAAAATAATAATAGGTTCCTTATGAACAATCTGTTTCCTTCCTTCATCCATTCTCAGCTATATATGGGCCATTTCCGTATTTTGTCAAAATTGTTCAAAAATAGGACAAATTCGGGACCTGTAGCAATACGATGTGATGGTCACATTCGGTGACAGTCCCATATATACGGGATGTATTGCAACCCTAGTTATATCCCTTAGTCTACTTTGCATTTCCTATTTAGTTATTATAATTTACTAGCTTTTATTGATATTCGGTTTTTTGTTATCCTTGGAATGTGCTAGAAAACATTATGTCATGTCTATTTGCGACATGCTTAAACACAGAAAAGATAATAGGTAATTGTCCTGGAGTGTATGGAAAGCCAAAATCTAATGCATTCATTGCCATGGCAACAGTGATTTTTGGGATGAAAAGTAGCCTATGTGTTAACTGAGGGTATAAGCTGTCTCCATTTCAAATTTCATCCAAATCTATCCAGCTGTTGTAGCATGAATAAGTAACAAACATACTACACAAACTTTCAATAATACTAGCCTTTGCCCGCAGCCTCGCCTGCATTCAGTGAATCTTTGCCCCGTTTTCGGCTTGGGCGTTATTTTATGAACATCTCTTATAGTCTATGTGTTGACCAGAGTAACCACAATGATAATAAAGAAAACTGCATTCAAATCTGTTGATTGGTTCTCGAGTTATAAAAGCGTTTATTAAATCTTTACTTGGGTGTTATTTTATGAACACCCCTTATAGTCGATGTGTTGACCAGGGTCACTACGATAATAATAAAGAAAACCGCATTCAAGTCCGTTGATTGGTTCTAGAGTTAAGAGCCAGTCCACAAAATGACACTATCGAAGTTTCGGTAAATACGCTGCGTGACCACTCATGACCCTCGAGCACGATGCGACGATGTTGCGAATAGCGCGACCTAGACGTATTGATGTTTGCATCTTTTATAAATATTATGATTTTTCAAAATTTAAAATAAAGTGGGTTGTTTGTTAGTATTTATTACTGTACTATTTTTTTTATTTTTGTGTGCCTGTCTTTAACTTAACTTATGTATTTATTCATTGCATTATGTACCTAGGTATATACTTACAATGTTTTAATTTTTTACTTATGTTAGTATATATTTGGTTAGGCATTATATTTATTTATGGTCTATTCAGTTTATTTATCAACTTATTTATTAATTGCATTATGTATAATAATATTCTTATTCCAATAACACTTTATTTTATGCATATGTATAATTTATTATACTATATATTTTACGCATAAACATTTTTAATCTTGAATCTTGGTACCGTTTAAACCCGATAACCACTCAATGGATTTGGACGCGGTTCTTTTTTACCCTATTGTGTAGGTGTAGGTATTACCTACAAGGTAAGGATGTGGGAGTGAAGGGCTAGTGAAATTAATGTGTGAGGATAATTTTTGTCAAGGTTGTGATGTGATTATATATTAGTGATATATTATTCTGTTTATAAAAAATATTAAAAGATAGAGTATTTGTAATGTTTTTAAAAAATAACAAACAGTTTACAACAAAAATATAAAGTGTACGGGCGCAGCTGTAGCGTATTTTCTTGAAAATGTTATCGGAAGGAAGTGTGTATTGAGTGTTCATAAAAAAACACAAATGTACATCTTACGAAACTTTTAATTTATAAAAATATACATTGGAACAAAAATATATTGGTACCACAGTCAACAAATGGTTTAATTTTACGCTATACTGGGTGAAATTAAATCAACCGACCAAATTCATACTGGAGACTCGGTTAGTCATCAGAAACAAGGTTTAATGACCCACCAGGTGAAATTCGAAAAAAAATTTTTTTTGCCCCTTAGTGCCTGCACTAGGAATTGTAGTCCAACCAGTAAGGGAGCAAAAAATGTGTTTTTCGAAATTGGCTAAAAGGATTACTGAACCTAGTTATTGATCACTAACCGAGTCTCCAGTATGAATTTGGTCGGTTGATTTAATTTCATTCTATATATATATATATATATATATATATATATATATTTGCCGTAAGGGCATTGATCTTGTCTTTTTAGGGTCTATGATTTCTTGCAATACGCAATCATGGTAAAACCGAGTCATTTTTTCTGCCAAAAAACATCATCTCTGAGTATCCTTACGACTTTCAGCGGAAAATCCGAACCAGTCCATACAGCAAATAAACATACATTTAAACTAACAACAAAATATAAGATTATAAATATTCCGAAATAAATACTATTATTTTTGACAACAAACAAAATTGAAGTACGAAAAAGTGTCGATCAATGATCAAAACTCTGCGATCGTATACGATTATCGCGTACAGAGAGTCGAGACGCAGTATGGCGGGAAAAAACTGACATAGATCCTACCTGATTGAGCGCTCGCGCCGTACTGATCGGTGCGCGTTTGTGCATCGTAATTTATTGGAATTTGGAGTAAAGATAATGATGTTTTTGAGTCTAATTAAATAAAAGGAATGTCAACAAAATTACAGAATACAATTGATCAAAGTCATAGGCTATTTTGAAATGCAATTTTGAATGTAAAATAAGCTGTATTCAATACAAAAACTCGTTGTATACTGGCTACATTAATTGGGAAAATTGACAGAATTCTTTTATTTTTTTGGGGATAATGTGATTATTTATACATATTCTGGTAAATGATGTCACAACAAATTTATATGTCTGATGTATTGGTATTTTTTTTTAGCAAATTTATTGAAATTAATAGACAGAATAAGATCCTTAAAGTTGACAATGTGATTAGTTTTTCGTAAACGAGGTGTGGGAGATTGATCACTACAAAAAATACAAAGTAGTATTTGGAATTGTGGTAAATTAACACACAATACGAAAGATTGGTCTATGTTTATCACGTATTAAACAGTATAAAAATCTTTCCTAAGATGATAAATTAGGCGCTTGAAAATTGAGATTACTTCAGGAAAGTGTAAGATGCCTCTTAAATATAAAAGCGTTTATTCAATCTTTGCCCCGTTTTCGGCTTGGGCGTTATTTTATTAACACCCCTTATAGCCATGTGTTGACAAGGGTCACTACGATGATAATAAAAAAAAAACGCTTCCAAATCCGTTGAGTGGTTCTCGAGTTAAAACGGAACATACAGACAGACAAAAATTATAAAAATTGTTGTTTTGGCTTCAGTACAGTACCAATAACCCATTTCATTTAAAATTTCGCAAAAATATTCAATGTACAGACACGACTTTTTTACTTCTTTATTATTGGTATAGATTAGTGTGATTAGTGTGTTGTGATTTGATGTAACTTGTTTGTTTACAAGAATGTTATTTTCCATAGTTCATCAGGTTAATTACTGCACAGATATCCAATCAACTGGTTATTATGGACATAACCCTCTAATTCCCATTATTACTCAAACAATATCAAAACAATAGATAGTCTGATTCATGGCTCAGATCCAGCAAACGAAAAGATACAGAAATTCTTTTCTATTAAATATATATTAAAAAATAGTACCCCTCTCTCAAAAGGTTCATGATTGGTCCATACAGTATGTGATGCAACAGTGGGCCAGCCATGATTGACCGATTCACAGTGGCAGTAACTCCTATTGTAGCTAATGCCATATTTAACATGTGCCTACCTTTACCTATTGATTAATTAATAGATAAACTGTAAAAGGTGATAGACATAGGTATTTTCCTCATGATAAAAATTCCTCCTGTCTTGTTTTCGTAACG
This sequence comes from Ypsolopha scabrella, assembly GCA_910592155.1. Taxonomy (NCBI): domain Eukaryota; kingdom Metazoa; phylum Arthropoda; class Insecta; order Lepidoptera; family Ypsolophidae; genus Ypsolopha; species Ypsolopha scabrella. The sequence continues at coordinate 5,551,564 of OU342973.1, read as the reverse complement.
AAAATGATTAAAAAAAAAAGGAAAATTTATATAAAAAATATAAATGTGACTCACCACGTTTTACCAAAGTGCTAATAAAGACCAATCGAATAAGCTCAAACTCTAAGGGTCTGCTGTTATCCGTTGAGGAGATCCCATAACCACCTTCTAGTCCCATCAGCAGACCAAAGTGCTAATAAATACTAACTAAATAAGCCCAAACTCGAAGTGTCTGCTGTTGTCTGTTGAGGAGATCCAGTACCTACCTTCCAGTCCCATCATCAGACCCTGGTCACCATCTTTTACCAAAGTGCTAATAAAGACCAATAAAATAAGCCCAAACTCGATGGGTCTGCTGTTATCCGTTGAGGAGATCCCGTACCCACCTCCCACAGTCCCGTCATTAGATCCTGGTCACCATGTTCTACAAAAATACTCATCAATACTGATCAAATAAACTTAAACTTGAGAGGTCTCCTAAAAAAAACATTTACCAGTGGATGATTGAAACCCCGACGATGAGACTACATACGTACGACTACGCAAGGCGTACATACCACACGATTAACTAAAAATCTTATTGAGTGCTTAAATAATTTTTAAAGTCAGTTCAGTAGTTCTAGATATTACCCATTATATGCAAACAAACAAACAAATCTTTCTTCTTTATATAATAGTGTAGACAAATTTTAACGTGAGTTGATTTGAACCAGACTGCGTCAAATTCGATATTTTGAAACATGCAGCGCCATCTAGTTTATTAAAATAAAAACAATTTCAACACTAGCTCACAAACAATTTCAACACCAGCTTACGGAGCTGTTATCCAGGATAGCTTCCCAGAGATGGCGTTTTCTAAGCACTTGAAAATAAAAATATTTTAGTTATTGGTCTTTGCTCAGTTAAGAAATATAATTTCAGCTTTAATAATCTTTTTACAAAAGGAAATATTTTTTCTGAAAATAAAATAATTTAAAAATAAAAAGTGAAAACGAATTTTACCAGTCGGGGTTTGAACCCGCGACGATCGACTGCGCTACGGCGGCGAACCTTCCATTATGTCTCACTAAAATTCTCATTGCGCTGCTCCCTTTTGTCATAGCGTGATGACACGTAGCCTTAAACCTTCCCGAAGAAATGCTTTATCTTTCAGTGAAAACTGCATCAAAATCCATTGAGTGGTTCTCAAGTTATAAGCGAACGAACAGACAGACAGACGTTGTATTTTATATGTATAGAGATTTGTATTTATTTTCATGTCAACTTATTATGTTTATTGCATTACATTAGATTTTTCTTTGCAAGACTAATCAAATGGGTGGATTTAGGAATTATACTTATTTATTTAAGATAATTGTATTTATTTTCATGTCAACTTATTATGTGTATTGCATTATGTTAATAAATTATTCCTATATTTTGACTCTAATGAATTAAAAAAAAATACATTTTTGATGTTATGCAGTGGCGAAGGGTGAACATTTTTAAAAAGGGAAGCCTGACAAAAAAATTGCTTTACTCAGAAAAGCAACTAAGGAAAACATAAACATTTTTGTACTTTGCAACTCCCTGTCAGCCAAGTATATTTTCGTATTGAGATTTATGAAAATGTCTGACAAAGCGAAGAGTACGGAATCAAGAAATGTAGTATGGATGTCATTTCCTAAACAAGCCGATGGGAATATGACCTTGAATACATGTACCTATTTATGTTAATAAATTTTACAACCTCTAACTAAAAGCATTTGTCCACAGTCTGATCGGACATCAGGTCACAAAATTTCACTATGTTTCTATTTTGCTTTCTAAATCCAATAAGTATACACTTTGGCAATTCTACTTGTTTGGATTCTGTATGTCTAACCAACTACTTATATACGGTATGAATAAATATATATTAAACTCTTCTTGAGCCTTCTTATATATATTGTAACAATTAAGTATGAAAAAAATAACATTTATTTTATAGTATTCACTAATGACGACGACGACGACGGTAATATTTGTAATAATTATGGAACAATAAGTTTTTTTAATTCCCACGTTTGCTAAGACTATACAGGATGGTCCAAATAGTGACGTCAAAGAATTTCTTATAGATCCCTCACACCTAGGCGTATCCGAAAATATGCCATGTATGTTCCGCGATTTTTGGTATTTTAAAAGTTACGATTTATTTATACGAGTATGTATTTGCGAATTTTCTACCGCAGCGGCTTAAAAAAATCATAACTCTTTTTGTGGTAAGAATTTTGTTCATATTTTTTTGTAACAACTGTCTTGAGTTTTCCTTATGTAAAATAATCAGCTACCAAAAATCCATACGAGTTACCAAAAAAAAGTTCAAAGAGAAATTTTTCGGTTCGAGTTGGACATAGTAAAACTTTTCTAAATTCTTTTAAAATTACAAAATGGATGTTTCATAGGTTCAAATTAATTTTAAAAACTTCAGCGGTTTATCAGCTTACCAAGAAATTAAAAAAGGTGCTTCTTAATAGGCCATTTTACGATGATATCGGCTTTCAAAATTAGTTAGGTAAAAAATTGGTTAAGAAAAAGTATTATACGCTAAAATTAATAAGATCTTAAACATTTATCCAAAGACAAAGACTGCATGCAAAATACATATATCAAATTGGCTTCAGAAACTCTCGTATGATGACACAGAAGACCTATTCGTGTATAAATATTTATTTATGAAATATATATATGTAATTATGGAGTTGATGCTTGTGATTGTTGGTACTTGGCGGAATTTTGATACATTTTTGATTGAAAAACACTTGTACTTGTCCACTTATTTATATTATTTCCCTTACCGGTTTCGCTGTTATAGCATTATCAAAGATTTTTTGGTTGCTTACGTACAATATATATATATATTTTGTCCTACCCGCATGCCAAGCGATTCATATATTGTACGTAAACAACCAAAAAACCTTTGATAATGCTATAACAGCGAAACCGGTAAGGGAAATAATATAAATAAGTGGACAATTACAAGTGTTATTCAATCAAAAATATTTGTAATAAATTTACTCTATAGCTTACTCACCCTCTTACACACACTCAAACATAACCCCACTACACACAAAGAGAGGACATAATCTCCCTATGCACTTCAAAATTCAATATAGCTTTTAAGTACCTTGTAAATATGTTATACTGTTGCTCTAATCTAGTTATGTATTATTAATATTTTCAACTTTGAATTTATTTAGTTTGGTACATACCTCAGGACGGAGGCGCTGTATGCTGAGTCACAGACTAACAACCTTTTCAGCAGCAGATGCTACTAACTGACAGTACATAATTATATAAGCTTTTTTCCTTTTTTCTTCTAGTTTTTATGCAAACTGTTAACATGCATACTTTTTGGTCTAAATAAATATTCTTATTCTTATTATTTGTAAAAATTGTTTAAGCAATTTTTTTCATTTTGATGGCCAACATTAGTAAGAAATCCTCAGAAGCATTTAAATAAACTCAAATTGTACAATTGGTAAACAATAAAAAAAAAATATTTTTGTTGATAATTTTATTTTACAGATATTTGGTATTAGTTTCAGTTTATGTTTATGTGAATGCTTCTGATGATGTATTACTAATGCCCGCCATAAAAATGAAAAAAAAAATATAGCTAAAACAATTTTTACAAACAATACTTTTTCTTAACCAATTTTTTACCTAACTAACTTTGGAAGCCGATATCATCGTAAAAGGGCCTATTAAGAAGCACCTTTTTTAATTTCTTGGTAAGGTAATAAACCGCTTAAGTTTTTTAAATTAGTTTGAACCTATGAAACACCCATTTTGTAATTTTAAAAGAATTTTGAAAATTTAACTATGCCCAACTCGATCCAAAAAATTTCACTTTGAACTTTATTTTGTTAAATCGTATGTATTTTTTGTAGCTGATTATTTTACGTAAGGAAAAGCGACTCAAGACAGTTATGTAACAAAAAAAATATGTACAAAATTCTTACCACAAAAAAAGTTATGATTTTTTTTAAGCCACTGTGGTAGAAAATTTGCAAATACACATTAAAAAATCATAACTTCTAAACTACCAAAAATCGCGGAACATACATGGCATATTTTCGGATACACGTAGGTGTGAGAAATCTATAAAAATCTTTGACGTCACTATTTGGACCACTCTGTATGCCAGACAAGACTGGACAAATGCTCTAAGGGTTGAATGAGTAAGCATAGAGCATAAATTCAAACATTTAAAAAATTTCAATTTAAAAAATAGGTAATTTTTTCATTTTGGTTAAAATTTCACTCCAGCAACATTACTGCATGTACCTACTCACGCCTATCTCCCAGAGGGGTAGGCAGAGACTACAGATTTCCATCTGCTATGATCATAACAGACCTCTTTTGCTTCCTCTACACCCATACTAGTCTTCTATTCCAGGTACTTTTTACTTTGCCCCTCTTCAGCATGTCACCTAAGTCTTTCTAGGGCGGCCCGGTCGAGCTTTACCTTCCACTTGCGTAGCATTTTTTTTTTAGTCACTCTTCTCTCATTCATCTTCCTTGTATGCCCAAACTACCGAAGAAATATTACTGGCATGGAAAAAATATTATAAGTTACCTATCTTAGACCTGAAAACAGTCAATGTAGCTGACCCTTTCACAATAAAGCAGATAAATATTTGATTCTGATCTTAATTTAAATATTCTGATACCCTGGGTATTTTACAGGAATGATGCTGACAGGATACTTCACCGTCCTGGGAGTTGGTGCTCTAGTACTACCATATGATGTATCCCACTACATCCAAGCTATTGAGGGCCTAAATCTTTCGGCTACTTCAATCTTCCTGGCGAAAGCAGTCCTCGCGGCGCCGTTTGGATACCACTTTGCAAATGGTGTCAGGCATCTGTACTGGGATACAGGCAAGGGCCTCACTATCAAGGAAGTCTACGCTACAGGCTATGCCATGTTGGGATTAGCTACTGTCATCACATTGGCTTTGGCCGCGTTATAAAGTGCACAATAGGTACAATATACTATAATCTCATTTTAGGGTACAAATCTAAGTTTCGCTGACATTATTCATCAGTATTTATTTATTCTCATACTAAATGAAATAAAAGTCATTATTTTAATCAGACTTTTTGTATTAAACAAATTTAAAAAAAGTACTTAATTATAATTACGTATTATAAATTAAAATTATAATTTATTATATTTTATGCAATGCCACAGTTAGAAACGACATCATATATAGCCTTAAATTTCCCAAAATCTAAAGCCTCTGTTGTTGCTAATCCTGTTGCAGCATTCTGAAAAATAAATACAGTTTATTTAGTAAGATACAATAAAAATGTAAATAAATAATAATAAATGATTTGAAGAAATTATTTGATTATTTTAGAAACGAATACAACTTACATTAAAGATAACATTGTTATTCTTCAGAAACTCCCCATAAATATTAAACAAATCCTTTCTGGTATCCAAGAGTTGTGCGAGACTGAGGGGTGTGTGAGCTATGGAGACATCAGATAGGAAATCTTTAGCTGACAACCAAGTTCTGGAAGGAGCCATCGCAATGTTGCATGTCGGGTAGTTCGATAACAAATCGCGGCCGCCATTTTCTCTGTTTAGACACAGGAGCTCGTATTGTGTTGAGTCGAGGCTTTGAAGGTCTGCATCTTAAATAAAAATGAGAATATCGGTGTTATGCTTTCAAATGGGATCTTTCATTTTTGCTCTTAAAATAATGCGTCTTAGCTGGGTTATTCCCATTGCTTCTATTTTTATTGTTCTCTTGATATTTTAAAATCCATGCATTGATTCTCAATTGCTTCCAAAAAATATTATTATCCTGTTATTAATTACATACCGGGTGTAAATTAGCAACGATCTTTAAATGTCACCAACATACTCAACTGATCACACTCAACAACTTTTCCCAAGAAGCAAGCTCACGCAAATCTACAGGGAAGAAGATATTCAAATTAAATTAAAAGACTATCTCGGACGACGAAGGTCTATTTTGGAACGTTGCGTGTGAACAGCTGTTTCACGGACGAGACGCTGCCTCAAAACACGCCCTGTTTCTTTGGAAAATTTGTTCGGAGTGATCGATAGAATATGTGCTTTCCGTAAAAGGAAGCAATCCATTTACCCGGTATATTGCAAAAATGTAACGGGTGCGACATCGACCGTTGAATTACCCTTTGGTGAATGATGTCTATTTACTTACTTGATACAAAAGCGACATCTCCTTTGTTATCTTGTAAACATTTCAATGGGCTGTTGTCACCTGAGCATTGTTTCTTCAGATTGTCCACGTTATCAGCTGAAATATAAAGTTCATTATGGCTTATAACTATTTTCTAAAGAAACTTCATTAAATTAAGGAACCTGTTCGTACCGGTTGGATTATTTTCCAATTTGTCGACACCAGGCAAACATGACCCTGCTGCAAAGAATTCACCAAGTTTCTTCACACACTGAAATTGAGAGAAAGAATTAGTAAAATGTTTAAAAAGAAATTGCTATTGATCTTGATGAAATTACTTTACCTGTCCAGGGGTGATTAGTTTCTTATTCATCAAATAATACAGAGGCGCATCAAGGCCGCTGAAGCTTCCATATGGATTGTGGCACGATCTGAAATTTTTAATGATTTTAAAGGCTAACTACACATTTTGCATTTACAGCCATATCGTTATCTGTATAATAATCATAAAAAGTAAAAAGGTCGTGTCTGAACATTGAATATTTTTGCGAAATTTTAAATGGATGATATAGTACCTATAGTATGGCCAAAACTATTTTTTTTAGAAAGACTTGTATGTCTCCCTGTATGTTCCTTTTTTTAATTAGAGAATCACTCAATGGATTTGGATGCGGTTTTTTTCATTATCATCGTCGTAGTGACCATAGTCAACATTTATGGTAGAAAGGGCATTGAATTGATGAAACAACCGCCAAAACGAAAACTGTCGATAATAGTTTTCATCGATCCATTGATTGAAAGCTAAGTCGCGGGAAAAATACTCTTTGCAACAGTTAAACAATATGTTTTTATTAATTCATCAGAAGGTTATTTGGTTTTAACCTTTTCACAATCTTCACCGTTAGTATTAGAAACTGCGAGAGGATGCTTTAGAATCTTCTCATCTCCATGAACCTCAAGGAAGAATGGGTGTACGCTGTTATCTACATGTATTGCCAGCAAGATTTTCCCACTTACCGTTTCCCCCTCAAATCCTCAGCGTTATTGAACGATGTATTCTTTTTTATTACCGCCACAGCGTAGTTAGGAGTCTTCTTTTCTCCATAAACCTCGTGGAAGACTGGGTGCAGGTTGTATTTCTTGGCAGCAGATGCGACGCGCATATCGTCTACTGACGCCAAGTCAGAACCGTTGTCTTGGACCTGGTAGAAAGACGAAAAAATTAACCAGGAAATATTACTATGGTTTTTGTCAGTTCTCTTTCACTGAACATGTTAGCTTTGACTGCATTGGCGGTAGTTTCTTTTATTTCCCTCTTTTTTGGAGTTATTTCTTTGTTTGTTAGTAGTTTACTATCAGTTAGATACACTATTTTATTCGTAAAATGAGTTTAAATAAGTCTACTATGGTCTTTTTACCAATGGCGAATCATCCAATGTTTTTATCATCAGCGTATGTAAACGAACCGTCTTTGGAAGTTAGGCCACATTCTTCTCTTCATCAAGCGATAAGCAAAAGGTAACATACGCTTTTGAGGCAGTCCGCCTCAGTGGCCTCTTGAACGCAGTCAAGCCTCGGGCGTATGTCACGACTGAATGCGAACACCGACATCGCTCGGCATTTAGCCAACGCCACGTTGGATGTCACGCAGAGCCTGAAAGAGATTTCGTGATGAGATCCTTCAGTGTACGTGATAAGGGCTATATTTAGAGTTTAGGTATCGGGTAAACATTATCGTGCCTCTCATGTAATGTGATGCTTTAGATCTTATGTGGGAAACCACCGGTTCCCGGGCCGCATTCTGTCCTTTCTGGTTTTTAATACGGCCCGCGGCGAGAAACAATTTGAAATCGGACTAACTTTTTTTACCGGAAAGTCGCGTTTCGTTATTTCCCGCAACTTTAACACTTTCAGTAACACATAACGAGACGTAAATAGAAAGAACAATAGAATCAAGTCTATTACTGTGGTGCAATTAACCCAAAAAATGGCCTAACCTCAATATCCAAAGTAAAAGTATCATTCCAGCTCCAAATTGTTCTATAGATATAGTGCACACTATTTTTTAGCGTCGGGTTTGAGGGGAGGGAGGGGGGGGGGGGAGAAGTTGGTTTTTTCAGTTTTTCTTGAATATTTCGAAAACTATGCGGCTTGGCGCAAAAGTGCCAAGGACAAAAGTAATTTACATTAAATTTCTAACAAAAATGGTCTTCAGCATAATCTTGCCAAAGTGAACGGTTACGCAGGGTGTAAGGACTGTAAAGTAGTAATTGTTCGGTTTTTTTAGATTTTTCAAAAAATATGACATCACAAGGAAACTATTTGTTTTATACAGGATTAAGTGTAACTTTTTACCCAACAATATGTGGACTATATAGAACAATTTGGAGCTGGAATGATACTTTTACTTTGGATGTTGAGGTCTGGTATTAATTCCACCATACTATATGGGCAGTCTGTGTCCCTTAAATACAGGCCGCTCTTAACTTCTTGGTCGATCTGATTAAATAAGCGAGTTAGCGAGAGCTGAGATTTAACCATAGGCGTAACTAGGTAAAGGCCAGGAGGGCATGGCTCTCCCCAGAGTACCGTCTGCCCCCCCCAGAAATACGGGTGTCATTGATGTAAAAATATGCTTTATCCAATATATGGCGTTATTTGTTTTGTTTTTGATTTGTAGATATGTGATGTCTTTGTATGGAGGGTAGATATACCATGATCACATAATCGAGAACAGATACTCGCTGATGGCTCCATGAGGCTCTCCCCAGCTTCAAATCCTAGTTACGCTAATGCTGTTTAGGATCGTTTTGTGATCCCAAAATTGTAATTTTATTTTACTTACTCAACGGTCTTTGTGTAGGTATGCGAAAGGTGTATCAATTTTGACAGCTTTGCAGCTATTTCCATTATGTTCAGTATTAAATGGTTTTAGTTGACATAAATATTTATGAGGCTGTTTAGTTAAAACCGCATTGAATAGGATATACCATATTCTGGGCGTTAAGATAATAACCTTTTTCTTTAAACGGGGTGTTCTACCCATCAATGTGAACAACTTTTACTAAAGGTTCAACCCTGAAATCGCGAAAACAGAATTACTCGAACTAAATGTATGAAACAGCTGATTTTTTTTTCGCGATTACAGGTTTGGCCCCATAGTAAAAGTTGTTCATATTGATGGGTAGAACACCCCGTTTTAAGGAAAAAGGTTATCATATTAACACCCTGTATATAAACGGAATATGCAAGTAGGTTTAATAAATAGCTCGTCTACACATCCAGAGGATTTCAAACTATCGCATGAATTCCGGTACGGATTTCTCCCAACTCCATTTGGGCTTGAATAGGATCTGACAGAATATTTTTAGACTAATTAGTATTTACTTATTCATGCTGATCCAAAATTAAAGGTCTCTAAGTATAAGGTGAAATTAATATTTATGCAGCCAAATTCATACTAAATATTTGGTAAGTAGTCGGTTTCAAGGGTCGATGAACATTTCTGGAAAATTCAGAATAATTTCCCTTACCCTACAAACTTAAGCTCAATTATCGATAGACAAAACTTATTGCTCAAATTTCGCTAAAGAAATAATTGGTCCGCAATACTGATCAGCCTCCAGTATGAATTTGGCTGCATAAATTAAAGTCATCATGTATAGGTAAACATGTATATATAGTACAAGTACATACTAAACGGTAATTTACTGGTCAGCTCCTGTTACTCACTGAGCAAAGATAATGAATGATACGAATTTTAAAAGGATTCCGATTAGGGTTCCGTTTTTCTTTTTTCCATGATGAGGTTCGGAACCCTAAAAACTCAAGTCGAGATACTTAGTCAACCCATAATTCTAAATTTAAGTTAAGCCCTGTGCTTATTACACCCTTTTTGTATGGACTCGTGAAAGTAAGCCTGTATAATAGAAACTTTATTTCACAAACAAGCATTTAAATTGGTCCTAAAAAGGGACCCTCCATTCTAATTAGGTTAGGGCCTCATTAACTTAAATCCGACTCTGTATTGCTTGGCTGGAGTAGGGTTACCGGATGACGAAAGTGAGTGCCTAATGAATCTTTAAGACAAAAAAAAACTGTCAAATGCGAGTAGGACTCGCGCTCGAGTGTTCCGTACATACCGTTTAAAACACAAACGTATTCAACGAGCAGTTATGCCAGGGATCGAAACCGGTATTGTAAATACCGGTATTTTACAAGTACCTTAACCTTTATTACAACCGGTACTACATTGTGGTAACCCCTAAAATAATTAATATTTAATTTTCCGCGATACCGGTCTTTAAAAAGCAGTAACCGACTGCTATTACCTTTGATGCAAAATTGCAATGCGTGCATGTTACAACTCATTTGTTCGCGATTCTTACTGCGAGACACGTAGGGCTCATTCGACGCCATATAAACAAATTCCAAATCAAATTTAAAACAGATATTTATCGTATTTTGGAAACAAGGTCATTGGACCTTGGTCCTGACCACTTACTGAGTATCCAGTATGAATTTGGTTGCATAAACAAAAGTCACCAAGTCAGTCAAGTGTATAAAAAATTTATGAAAACGGTTACCAATTGAGGGTAACATGTATATTTTAAAGGTATTTTTTGAAGGTCACCTAAACCAAAAATTTGACCTAAATTCATAACAACCGGAATCGCTATCCAAATAGGTTTTCGGTCTCTTGTTATAACCACTAAACTAACTTGATACTTACGATCTATCATCGATACCGTCGATGTAGCCAAGGAGTCTAATTAAGTTGCTTATTAATTTGTTCTTGAATAATAAAATATCGGTAAATTTCACATTATTTCCCAGACGTGAAGACCAAATTTTAACGGAATTTCAAGTTTCTAGGACAGCTGGACAACAAAGTGATCGTATAAGGGTTTTTCATTTTGAGGTACGGAACCCTGACAATAATATTTTTGATTCTATACCGAAAGATTAAAAAAAAAATGAAAATTTCGTGAAAATTTTGAATATCCCAGCGCATTGTGAATAAAAGTTCTATGAATTGGTAAACTTTTAATTTCAAATCGGCGCCTTAGGGAGTGGAGTGAGGGGGACTTACTCCATACAAATATGCGCTCACGAACTAGCTTATGCCGTAAGGTCGTATGCGGCAAAACAGTATTATGTAATTTAATAAATCCCATCGGACATATTGAAGTGTATCTGTAGACTAATTTAAATAAAAAACTTAGAGGCTTCATTCGCTCCCGTTTGTCAGTAAAATATAGAAATTTCTGTTTTAAAAGAGGTTTTCTAAATATTTTTTTCTCTGCTATGTAAATTAATCAATCAACTAAATCTTTGGGCAAAATGATGTTAATGAAATGCTTAATCTAGTATATAAATTGGTAATCAATGTTTTTTTATTGCTGAGAAAAATGGAGATCCATGTCGCCAAAATTTCCAATGCAGACTGTTTTCGAGATCCACGACGCGTAACCCTAAAGGATGATTTTGCCTCGAAATCTGTTATTAATTATTCGTTGTTCATGCGACACTCCATGATGGAGGTTTAATGAATTTTCTTTGTTGTGTGGGAGTCGTCATGTAATGATGACGTATTTGTACAATACATAGTCGTAATGTGAGGGGAATATTTAATTTTGATTTGCTGTGCAAACAGGGCCATTGTTTTGATCATTCTGGGTATTTGCATAAAATTACGTATACCTGAATAATTTTTACCAAAGCAAATGTGCGAAGATAAAGATCGCTTCTAGTAACTTCTTAACCATTGACCTCTCATCATCTCATAAACAAGACACACAGTCTCTAAGAAAAGTTCGTCAAAAAGTGTCCGAGCACGCGACGAGTAAAGTAGCAAAAATCTTCAACTAAGTTAAGACGGTATATAGTTAACATAAGATGCAATGTCACTTGTACGAAATTGTCATTCAATTTTGTCACCCCATAGCGGTGACAAGATGCATCGCGGACACTTTTTGAGCGAGATTGTGAGTCTAGTTGTCAATGTTCTTAACTCTTGATGCCACGTTTGTAGAGACGAGAAATTTTTCGATTTTATCATTTGTGTGAATTTTTTCTTTGAGAATTTTTTAGTTTTGTCTGATAATTATATATATAAATTTTTTAGCTGTATCTTATGCGTATCTATAGGTACCATGTATCAATCTACTCTACAGGATATCTGGAAGTGATTTAACTTAAATCCGTTTGGTCGCCACATTCAGAAAGTTTACTGGTTGTAGGTATTGCAATGTTGTCTGCTACGTCAAAGAATATTAACTATTACTACACAAGGCGACACTCATTCTCCTCCCCGCCAGTTTAACGTCGCCAGATAAGTAATTGGAAGCACGATTAGGAGCACGCACTACTTGGTTGCCAGCCGTTTGCTGCGTGCAACGCACACTAATGTGTGTGAACACTGGACAGGCAGGTTACTAAATCTGTTCGCTTGTACTGAGTGTCCTGTCTTCAAAAGACATGACCGCGAAGATATTTGTGAACCAGCAATACAGCCACAATTTACCTCACAACAGGTTCTGGGGGCCCGTGTCCTCGCTCAATGACCTCAGTGTAGTTAGCTTTCTTCAGATAGTCAACGGGTGTGATTGGGATGTTGTCTGCCACGCGATGGTTCTTCTCTGAGAGGCCGAGGACATTTGCGAACCATTCGGGCTTGGATTCAGCTCCTACAAACAGTCACATATCGTCACGACATGAATCCCCTAGGGGTGTCAGTGTTCCCAAGTGTGACCTGTGAAATGCAATCACAGTCCACACTTACACGTTTCAAATGTGATGGGTGGTAAGCCCTATCGCCAATAGCTTGTGGTGCTTTCCGAAGCACGTAGACCGAACACAAATTAATGTGCACTACGGAGAATGAACCTAGGATATCTATAGCAGAGTAGTAGAACGCTCCCCTGCCAACTCTGGCGGTGAACGATCTACCATTCTGGCCTATAGAAATTGCACAGAGTGGTCCATAATGTGAGGATTCGGATTGGGCATTTGGGCTTGTTTTCAAACTATACATTTAAGTAAATGATTCAATTTCGAGTCACTGTGGAGGTTACTTGGGAGGTAGTCCTACCAGCATTCGCGAGCTGCTTGATCTTCTCCCTCAGTGGTGAAATCTTAGCCAATATGTCCTGGTGTCCCAATAAACCCTGCCAAGGTCTCGCAGCCCAGGAACATGCCTTCTCCCTGATGGGCACTTTGGAGCCATCCACACAGAGATAGGCGAAGTCGTCTGGGTTTTCTGTTGATTGGGATGCAGGAATCGTGCCGACTGGGAGCTGAAATGTGAAAATTTTGTTCATGGGAAGACCTTGAAATAGCATCCTACTATTACCTAAGTCACGTTTAGTTAGCGCTGCTATTACTAGCGGCTTCCCTGCAGCGTTGCCCGTGTGGATCCCGTTTCCCCCGACCACATCATCTAAGGAACTAACAGTCCAAATTTAATGTTCCCAGGTCCAACCGTTTGGTCTAGGCGTTGATAGATCAGTCGGGGTCACGTCAGGGTATTCTTTCATGTACCTAGCGGCCTTTGCCCGGGCTCCGCCAGCTTTATTTTCAATCTCTGCTGTTTTCGGCTTAGTGGTTATTTTATGAACACCCCTCATAGGGTCACCTATAATTATGCTCACCCAGGGTCACTACGAAGATGATAAAGAAAACCGCATCCAAATCCGTTAAGGTTCTCGCATTAAATCGGAAAATACATATACTTTCATCTAGCTTTATTATTAGTAAAGTATTTTATGTTACTTTCCAATTTCAAACCCGATTTCAAGACAATTTTATTAAAATTAGGTAACAGATAAAGATCAATATTGAAGATTAATATTGTACTACCAATAGTTTTGTCTAAAATTGCTAGAGCACCTTTTACAATAAGCTTTTCTATACCTATACGTTACGTACTGAAAAGGTCAGACCTCTGACGGTGAAATATAGACTACATATCGACCCAAGTGAAAATTGGTATTGCGTAATTGGCTTCTACGGTAATTACACAATTGGCCCATAGCCAGCTAAGTAATGGGTCTAAAATCTAATTAATAAAGGTTAGATTGAAATGGATCCCAGAATAGATGAGTAATCATCAAACTATCATCAGTACTTAGAACTTTACAAAACCTTATGAAGTGTATAAAGGTACGGTTTTCACTTATCTTTTGTCCCTTATTGGGTATCTGGTGCAGATATTGTATCTCAGGAAATAAGTTTCGCTATGGTAGTAGTAGTGACTTGTACACATAAGCGCGTTTCAGTGTGTGTGTACCAGTGGCGAAGGATCCATATAACACGATTCCCATCGGCTTGTTAGGAAATGGTATCCATACTACATTTCTTTATTCGGTGCTCTTCGCTTTGTCAAACATTTCCATAAATATTAATACGACGCATACATTTGGCTGACAGGGAGTTGCGAAGTACAAAAATATTCATGATTTCCTTGGTTGCTTTTCTGAGTAAGGTAATTTTTTGTCCGGCTTTCCTTTTTAAAATGTTCATCCTTCGCCACGGGTGTGTACTGTGTGTGGTGCCGCGTTTTGTGGCGATCCCGAGGTTACGAACACTTGATTAATCTGGCCAAGTGCGAGTCAGACTCGCGCAGAAAGGGTTCAGTACCACCCCACAAACTCTAAAAACATTATCGTAAATAACAACATATATATATGTATGCCAAAGCGACATCAAGGCTACAAAACACAAGCCGCTAAAATGGTAGCGCATGGCAAAAATTTGCTAGATACCGTCTGCGTACGGAAACCTACTTTTTATTATTTTTTATTTTACTATAGAGTATTTACTACTATCGAAAATGATACAAAGGTTTTTTATTTATTATATAGGTACATAATTTTATTAAAAAATATATAATTTAATGTTTGTATGAGCTAAAAATATGTTTGGCAACCATTTTAAATTTTTTTAAACTTTTAAATTCTCTTAATTATTTTCTTTGTTCTTTTTTTGTTTTTGTTCGCATTTTGGCGGAAAAATATTAAAGAGAGTTTTTGAAAAAAAAATCTAATAAATATTCTGCTTGCATATATTTTTGTAGTTTTTTGATATTAAAGTCAAAAAGAGTTCAGTTTTATGAGTAAGTAATAAAAAAAAGAAAAATTTAAATAATGAATATTTAATAGCAAAATTTAATTTCTTTTTTTTTTCTTTTTTTCATGAGTAAAACCTCTTTTATCAAAAAAAAATTTTTTTCATTATTCAGTTCATATTTTTTAGGTATTTTTCTATCACTGTTTTCAATTTCATGCAAAAATTTAATCTCATGCATTTAAGGGTTATGTAAGAGCCAAAACAAAATACGTTAAAATAATGCAACTTTTTGGAGGTTTCTTGCATGGGGACCACTCATGAACTTAAATTTTAAAAATATTTTATTATTTGTCATGGAAACACGTATTTTGTGAAAATTCAACTTTCTACCTATTGCGGCTGAAGCTGTAGACCCCTGTGACAGACGGACGGACAGACAGCGGAGGCCTAGTAATAGGGTCCCGTTTGGCACCCTTCGGGTACGGAACCCTAAAAAAGTGGATGTGCACGCACGACTATAACCATAGCTGAAAGGACTTCGTTCGATAGCATCCGTTCGTTCGATAGCATTCTATCCGTTTTCTTGTTTTTCTAAATAAGGCATCAATCTAACCTCTTCACTTTTGAACGAATAGATAAAGCTCCAAATGGCTTCCAGTAGGCCTACCATGTGTTTTGATTACTGTACACGTTACCGTCTGCGTAAAATATTTTGTACAACCGGTTTTGTCACGTATAACTAACTATTTGGTCAAGGCACGCCGATAAAGCAGCTAAGCAGCGTTTTTTCTCCCGACATGGTTCACAAATATTGAATTTTCAAACTGAAAACTTACTTTTATTAAAATAAAATATACCCTATGTTACTCAAAAATTGTGTAGCCTTTTACAAAAGAAAGAATTCAAAGTAGTTCCAAAGTTTACCTCAAACATACAAACAAACAAATCTTTCCTCTTTATATAATAGTGTAGATGTAGATGAGAAATGCTGGTTCCTGTAGTAAGCCGCTAGGGGCGCTGCATAATTTTTCAAATAAATATTTTACGCAGAAGTTAACGTGTATAGTAAGCAAAACTCATGGTAGGCCTAAAGGTCACAACTTACTCCAAAGAACTTCCTGACGTAGATGACCTTGGTGAAGGCCACTTCTCCTCCGTTATGAGCTAGACACCTGAGCGCACCTTCGTATCCGCTGTAGTTGTCTGGGTAATCGCATTGGTCTGGATGTTCGCAGAGGGAGCAAAGTTTGCTGTACTGGGATTCTGTTGAATCAAAAACAAAAATCGGTCAAGTGTGATCTTTACTTCCATCTATACTAATAAAAAGTAGGGAGTGAAAAAGTTGTGGGTGGCTGTACAATAAATATTTTAGCTAAATTTTATTGAAATGGATTATCAATACAATTTTTAAAATGTTTATCTGTTATCTGTCTCTCAATCTGTTGTTTTACCTCAAGAACCACTCAACGGATTTGGATGCGGTCCTTTTATCATAATAATAGTGACCCTGGTCAACATGGCAACAAGGGGTGTTCATAAAATAACGGCCAAGACGAAAACGGAGCAGAGGTTGAATAAACCCGAGTGGAGCCGCGGGCAAAGGCTTGTAAATAATAAACCTTATTTCCATCAGATATACAAAAAGAAGTTTTGTGTTCAGCAACTGATTGCAATCGAAATCCCCAAGGTATGTTGTGAGACGAAAAGTTGTTTGAGAACTAACAAGTATGATCCTTTACATGAAATTGGAAAAGATTGTCTTCCGTAATAGGCTGTCTGTCTTCGATTTTCCCAACCGTGGCCTCGAACATTGCCAATAAAGAAGCAATTATTCTGGACAATAATTTACGAGGGAACTTTAATATCCAGCTTTTATTAGTCTACTAGAATAGGGCGCTCCTATCCCTTAAGACCTTGTCTAGGTTAAACCCGTGCTTACTACAGGATTTATGATATTTTGGACGATCTTTCTGTTCCATATTTCAGGTCCGAACATTAAAAGAGGTCGGATGTTGCATTTATCAAAGCTGACGACCATCCTCACCTTTTTTAAGGTAACAATGTTCTCTATTACATTTTTATCGTGGCTAATCTTTGGAAATGGGCTATTTAACTTTAGCATAGATTAGTAAGAAAATTCAAATAAATACTGTTTACCTAACGATTGAAAAACTATCGATTCTATATGGCTTTTGGATTTTAGATAACATTTATGAAGATTATTCGTAGGTATGCAAAATTTTGATCGGAATACAAGGTTTATCTGTGCTAAAAACATTCAAAGCACAGGTCTAAGTTACTAATCCGACTGACTTTGACCTACCAATTTTTAAATATATGAGTTCAAATTATTTAAATACCTACTTTTATACTCGTAGAACAAAAGTTTGGTCTAGAATCTAGATGGTGAGTACAACATGTCTACGTCTAGCCAGTCAGACTGCTCACGCCACCTGTACCGAACAAAATCTAGATTCTAGACCGACTTTTGTTTTATAAGTATAAAAGTAGACGTTTAAATATTTGAGTTGAATATTTATCCGGATTCTAGATGCTAAGTAGAACATGGCTCCGCCTAGCCAGTCCAACTGCTCACGCTGTACCCGTAGTATACATTATATTCTCTTTGGCTGTACCCATGACGTCTTGCGCATTGCAAGCTGAAGGTAGTTTGACTCTTCTGAAACTGTTTGGCTATTCCGATATGAGCCGTTTGTTTTCATTTCATCATATAAATAACCAGCTTTTGGTCGCAGTTCGCTCTCGTGTCTTTCAATTAATGTATCTTTTATTTACGTGTGAGGTAAAATCTTTCATGTCTATTTAAAAAGTAACGTTGGTTTACTTATTTATTTTGTTGTTTTGAGCAAGTTTTTGGTTTGGAGGTATGACTATAAACACTCTTTCAATCGCGGACATTAAGCAGGAAATACTTGATAAAGAGAAGGTGACAGTTTTCGGCTTAGCGGTTATTTTATTAACACCCTTTATAGCTTATATGTTGAACAGGGTCATTACGATGATAATAAAGAAAATCTTATTCAAATCCGTTTAGTGTTCCTTGAGTTAAAACGGAAGAGGCAGACAAAAATTCTAAAAAAATATTTTTGGCCACAGTACAGTATCAACCATGGATGAGTAAATTTGTCTATGGTATCAACTAATAAAATAATCCATTTCAGTTCAATATAATCCAAATAGGTGACATACTGAAGAAGGGCAAAGTAAAAAGTACCCAGAATGGAAGAGCTTGTATGACTGGTTGTAGAAGAAGCAAAAGAGGGGTGTCAGGGTCGTAGCAGATGGAAATCTGTAGTCTCTGCCTACCCCTCTGAGAGACGGGTGCGATTATATATATGTATATATATGTACATATGAATGTATGTTCTATATCCATCAATTCAAATCTCACAAAAATATTCAATCTACAGACACTACTTAACTACTGTATTATTAATAGTATTATTATACTGAAACTTACTCCAAAAATAATTAGTCTTCGGATCCGGTGACCAAGTCCCAACTATACAGGACTGGCTGAAGAAGGTGGATAGTGCTTTCAGCTCGTTCTCTTTGGGAGATATACTGCGGTCTGTCATCTTCGGGAAGACCGATCTCTTCATCAGCATCGTCAGGGGAATCTGGTGGAGAACACACGCGTTGCTTTGATTGCTTCTCCCAAACGGGGTCCCTGGACCCCTTAGGGCTCCGTGACATGATTGCCAGGGGTCCGCAGCTATTTATTATACTGAGCTACTTTTTATGAACTCAGTTTTAATACTATTTAATGAAGTATAGGTAGGTATACCAGAATCTCATGGCAAAAAAAAATGAAACCATAGAGAATTTTCATATGAATTTTTGCCATCAGATTCTGTTATACCTGTATTAATGTTAACTAACCAATAAAATTGTTTTTTGATACGATGTTTATTTTATTTTCCTGAAAAATCCTTCGACAGGGGTTCGTGGAATCTTTGAAATTCTAGAAGTGATCCGTGGCTACAAAAAGTTCAAGAACCACTGAGTTATAGAATTTGGATGCCACTCGACTTGGGTCTGACACCTAGGTTTCTTCGTAAAACGTGTCTTCTATAATTTTGACATAACCTTAGGGTTTTATAAGATACATGGGTATAGAATAGGATGATCACAAGTCCAATTTGCATCCAACTTCTAACGTGTGGACATGTTTTGGTTTCGTCAGTAATTGAACCTGTATCCTGTTTGAAGTTGCGAAACTTGTTTTCAAGAAAGATACGATGCCTCAGAGTAATTTTCAGCAAGCATTTTCTCAGAAACCTCCACGTAAGTTCATCCGTTCATTATGTATTTAATTTCTAAAAAGCAACAGCTCAGTCAATAGGATGCCTCTTGAGAATCCGCTCCGTATTTTTCGTCTGTTTGATGTGAATCATTATTTTAATAATTTTTAGTGTCATTGCCGCGATGTTTTTGTAAAAATCAGGGACATACACCAGTCCATATTGGCCATCTAAATGAAGACCTAAAATTTATTTGATTCAATTGTTTCTCCTTTGCGCGTTATTTTGATACTTAGATATTATGAATAACGATTCGGAGCGGGCTGGCAAGTAATAAAATAACTCTCAAAAGGGAAACAATTCAATCAAATAAACTCTAGGCCTTTATTTAGACGGCCAATATGAAGTGGCGTATATCCCTAGTTTTTCCAAAAACATCGCGATAAAGGCAAGAAAAATATTTAACATAATTGTTTTTCATCAAAGTTGTCGTCGCGGACCTGGCTCTTAAGAGGACTTTAAATCGGGTCTCAAGATTCGAATCTTGCCGGACGAGCATGCAACAATGAGTCAAATCATGTGCATATTATTTCTAATTACTTACCTACTCGTAATACCACTTGCTGAACGGAGAAGGAAAATACCTGCATGCCTAAACAGCGTATAACTGTGCTCCAAGTACGGCAATAAGACTCAACCTTAAGGGTGTATAATTACTTCACTTCGCATGATCCTGATTTATACCAACAAATACTGCAACAATCACTCTGAAATTAGTACATGATAAAGTTCAGGTCTAATGCTATGTCAACACTGTGGTGAAAACTTGATTCTATTAAATTTTCTCTATAGAAAAAAATTACAAAGTTGCCTCCAAACCGTACAATAAACCGATAGCATTCAATGAATACTTCTAATTAGATCTGAAACTTTGCATAATATAACTGATATTAGTATAAAGCAGCTGCAGACTGTTCCGTAAAAAGAAAAAAACATCAGTGTAGCCGCGATTTCAAAATAACTGATGTTTTTGCGTGCGCGGCATCTGATTAGAGTAGGATAGACAGTTAAAAAGCAGAAGCGTTAGAGCAGGACTGCGAATTGAGGTATTTTGGGCCCTTAATACGTTGGGACATAAAAATCTTCGGTAAAAAGAGGATGCACGAGCGATAGATAACTTTTAGAGTAACGGGGATATGTCTTGACGATATGCAAATCTATATGCATTGAAATTGTTATCAGCCAAACGGATACCTATATTACCTAAACAGGTGGGACCATAAAAACATCTAAATTTTTGGTTAGTAACCAAAGTCATGACCTTTTCTTAGATAATAATTACACGAATCGATCATAAATTAACGTACCTTCTTGGGACAAAGGAACAAAACGTCTTTGACTTCCAATTCCAATAATTGGATCTCAAACGTTTTGTTAACTTAAATATCGAATGAATTTATGGACCTTAAAAACCCTTTGTGGTTATGAAAATGTAAATTTCTCAAAAATGTAGTATTATAAGTGGGACGCGAAAATATTGGCGCTTTTTGGCGTCTTGTACCCAGTGAACGACAAAATTGTACCTAACTACTTTCAAGAAACAGCTACTAAAGCCGATTCTAAAGGCTTTAGTTTAGTGCTGTCAAAACTTAAATTTGCCTCAAGTAATATAGCTTCTGTTATTAACACCAAAGAACTATTTTGGAATGAAGAAAATTTCGTTTTGACAGCACTATAACTAAAATTAAAGCCTTCAGAATTGGCTTTATTGGTCTGATAAATTACTGTAACTTTTTTCTAGATTCATGCAGAACAGAAACGTCATTGAAAAGCTTTCTTTTGGTACATATTATTGAAGTGAGGTGTTCAAACACATTTTTTCTTTTTGTTTGACAAATAGGAACCAAAACCATGTACAGAATTCAAACGGAAAAAAGGAAATTTTGCTAGATATTACAGTTTTTTTCTTACTAATTTTTAAAAAAAATTTCAACTTTTTTCGCCCTGAATTCGTCCTGCACTTCTCGTTTTTTCTGTCGGAGCGACAGTAAATAAACGTTGGAAAATTCACACATTTTCATAAAAATATATGAAATATCTACCAAATGAAAATTAAGAAATTGATACTTCACGAATCTTTTTCACGTTTATTATACAGATCTTATTTTTCTCATTTCTTTTCTAAATCCTTCTGAGCAACTTTGAGGAAAATAGGATTTATTATTACTTTATTGAAGTTTATTTCTGTACCAATGTTGCTCAAAGTACTGTGCACGGAATTACAATGAGCTATTTCAAGGACATATGTATGTATAGGGTTCCGTACAAATCGAAAACTTTATTTATCACACGCTCAAAAATACCTTCTATGTAAAATAAATATCGATGCAATGTTTTCAGTTTGAATTTGGCTATATAAACGAAGTTTACCTTATACAGCCAAACTCGTACTGGAGACTTGGTAAGTGATAAGTAACACGTATCGACAACACTTTTTTTCTAATTTCGCAAAATAAAATAGTAATTGACTCGGGGCTGGGCTTGGGTTTGTAAGGATCACGAAAAGAATAATTTACCAATTTCACAAAAAGGGTCATCGGAACTTGTTTCTGAGCACTTACCGAGTCTTCAGTAAGAACTCAGACAGAGCAATTACGCGGGGCCTGCGGGGCGAGAAGCGGGAGGTAAACCACCGAGCTACATACAATTTTCGAACAATGCAGGGAGTGTATTTTTTGAATCATTCGAATTTCAATTCGCATACGAATCCGCATGATTCGCATACGAAAATTTAAAATTAGTACTGTATTCGTATGCGAATCATGCGGATTCGTATGCGAATTGAAATTCGAATGATTCAAAAAATACACTCCCTGGTCTTACCCCGCAGAACCGTTCCGTGTTGAATAACTGTATGGCATTGGTTCAAAGCAATGGACCTGTCAAAGTCGTGAACTTGGCTGTGAATTCACACAAAATCAGGAACACACGACGCGATAACTATGTTTTCGAGCTGCCTTAGTATCATGAAAAATTAGTTTTCACAAAGCTATAAAACATTGTTTTTAGCTGAGAGGTATATTTTGGGCGTTAAAATTATTTCTTACTAGCTTTTGCCCACGGCTCCGCCCGCGTGTTATTCGGTTTAATGACATGCTTTTTTCCGGGATAAAAAGTAACCTATATGTTAAGTTGGGGTATAAGCTATATCCATTCTAAATTTCATCCAAATACGTCCAGCCGTTTCAGCATGAAAGAGTAACAAACATACACACACACACACACACAGATACGCACAAACTTTCGCATTTATAATATTAGTAGGATGATCCCGTTACTAAAATGGAACCTTATATCCCTAAAGCACTTGTATCGTGATATGACAAAGTCACAAAATTATTGACGTAGTAAACCGATAACGCGTCCAATATTTCGCATTGACGGAACCCTTTCTAAGAAAGAACCTGTATGTTGTGCGACGTATAGGTCACTGCCTTATTTATTTTTTATACGTCACACAATACGTGGAACCGAGCACCTAAGGAGTTAAATATTTTATTGATTTATTTTAGGCATTTTGTACCAAGCAATGATATCTACTGTGTGTGATAGGCAAGTAACATACAAGAATTTTCCCAAATAAATATATTTTACAGGTAAAGCCGAAGTCGGGTAAAGTCTGAAAAAAGTCAAAAACAGGTGCGATGACGAGCGAAGAGGAGCGTGTTGGGTTGACATGTTAAGGCGCCTAGGCACGCCACCGTTTTAGTACAAAATTTAATAATCCGTTTCTCAGTTGTTTTTCGTAATAGACCAAACTATGTGACCTCTATCATCTGGTGCTGGTATTTTAAAAGGCACCATTTTGCCAAAATTTTAAATATTAATTTTGTTTTAAAGATATCGAGCTGGACAGATTTACATACAAAGTTGTTTTCTTGCCTCAGATTGTACATATATAAAAATTTAACATTTCAGCCACATAGCGACTTTGTAAATGCCTGTATTAAACTATAGAGGTCTATACTTTTAGTCTATAACGAAAAACAACAGAGAAACGGGTTATCAAATTTTGTACTAAAACGGTGGCGTGCCTATGCGCCTTAAGGCGGAACGTTTCGAGCTCGGTGCAAAATGCACAACATATGATTGTTTTTCTTAGTATTGAATAAAAAGTACAAAATAAATGTGATTTATGGCATTTCGCGACCATAGTTTAATGTCAATTAGGCTTTTCTGCCAAAATGTTGTAATTTTATGCATTGCGTTGTAAATGAATGACCACACCAACTTAAAACACGGTTTTAAGTTTGTATGGACATTCACGCTAACTATAATCCATAAAATGACGCAGTTCTGCTAAAAGCCCCTGATAATTATTAAACAATAGTCGCAAAATAATATGAAACTATTTTATTTCATACGTTTTATTTAAAAATTAGTTAAACAATCATAAGTTATGCATTTTGTACTGAGCTCGAAAAGTTCCCCCTTAATAAACATTGGGCGGCGAGCGAAGCGGAGCAGGGCGAGGCGACCCCCGAAGTTTTGTATAATATTACCCGTGTAAACCTAGGTTTACTCTCTCTTCTAGCATTACCCGTGAGAGAAAAGTTAAAAAAATGAAATAATAGAAGTATACAACAGTGTACATACGACTATATACATTTTATATTTTCTAAATTTGATCCTTTTAAGCGGCATTATCGGATGGTGCAATAACATAAAGCGTGTTTTTTTTTTAAATCAGGTAGTTTGTTAGGGAAATCAAAAATCTAATTACGCAGTTTTAGTTTTCATCAAAATCGTCCTCGAGACTCCTTAGTGTATTTTTCGCTATTCCCTGCGGTTGCAGATTTGGCCATTCACGACCACTTGAAAAACGAAGCTATATGTTTAGGAAAATATTACTTTCAGTATAATAAAGCAAAAGCTTTCATTTAATGTAACCTGTCTATTCACACTTCTAATACAGAATAGAAATTTCAAGTTGCAGTAGGTTTATCGCATAACGAAAGACATAAAGATAACTGAAAGACCGGCCAAGTGCGTGTGGGCCACGGGCAGTGTAGGGTTCCAGTTGCCCAGTTCATTTTATGAGTTATTCTACTAAATACAGATCGCGCCTAACTTCGGAAGATGCTCTCCCGAAGAACGGCCCAAACATTGTTGTGTTTAGAGGGGACTACAAGTTTGGCGCGACCTGTACCCGTAAACCTGTAAAGCCTACTTAGCTGTGATAGTTTTCCTTATAAATTCATTATTTAAACAACTTCTGTGAATTTTATCACATATCATTAAGCAACCGTTTAGCCGGCAGGGGGGGGGCACTTTTATCCTTTTTAATCCTTTTTATTCTTGGGTATGAAATATTTCAGTATTAGCTATAAACCCTGCAATCTGTTGTTTCGCTGCGTGATTATTAGTATTGCCCCTTCCAGATAAATAGGACAACAAACCAACAAAAAAAAAATTTTTTTCCTAGCCTATGTCATACCCTTAAATGGTACTAATGGTACATACCTTATAGCCGACATTCCTATTGACTCCGGTGTGACAGGACTTGAGCCCTTTCAGCTGGTCGAGGCTGGTGACGGGCAGGTTCTTGTGTACCACGATCACCGCTTCGTACCGGAACTCCGCTGGGGAAGGAAATGTCTGTTTAGATCTTCTTACTTTCTGAGTACTTCAATGTTTATTTATTTATGATAAAGTATTATACTTTAAATAAATAAATATTATGTCTAGACAGCTTCGCTTGAGCTTCGCTTGAGCTTCGCCTATTCGATTAGGCTTGCTAATATTTATAATATTTAATTGGCATTTCTTGGATTTTTTAGGGTTCCGTAGTACCTGAAAGGTAATAAGAACCTTTATGGTGATGATTTCGAGAACTTTTTGAAAAACCAGAAAAAAGTGCATGTCCCCCCCTCTTGTTTCCGAAACTAGTGGACTGAAAAAAATGAAAAACAACACGATTATGGGCCATAACTGGCCAATTACAGGAAAATGCTAGCAATTAAAAAAAAGTTGAACACAAATGAGAAATATAAAAATAAATTTAAAATTTAAATACTAAAATGACAAAATATAAAAATACTAAAATGACAAATTTAAATTTTTCATCCTCGTGTTTTATTTCGAGTACGGTATAAAATTATTTGCGTCTCTCTTTTGTGGTACAATTAATTCTTTTTTTAGTTATCATAAACAGTAATGGGCAAGATTTTAAATACTTTCTTCCTTACTGTTCCCAAAACTGTCGAATTACGGAACCCTAGGTATGCGAATCTGACTCGCACTTCACTGGTTTTTTATTTATGCAAGTACTTGAATAAAAACTTTTTCTTTGTTGTGTTCTATTTAGTTGAGCTTTTTTACACTGAAATTGATGTGTATAATACTAATAAAGATATTTATATATAGTTACGTTATCGTAACTATAAAAAAAAACGTACTATCACGACATAAATCCCCGAGGGGATGTCAGAGGTGTTGCAAAGTGTGAGTAAATCAAACTACAAATTCTTTTTCAATCCCTTCATGCCTTTGATGTATGAAACAAAGTCATCTTGTTTTGAAAAAGTATGTGCCAGTTAGAAATAAAGAGTTCTGTCCAAATGCCTGTACGTTTCAGCAGTCCAGTTTCTCTAACGAGGCTGAAACGTCCTCGGTCCGACGCTCAAGCTCGGCTTGAAAAGGCTTTATTGTTCAGAAACTGTATTTCCCTTTCCTTCTAGTCTGGCTTTTTGTGAAATCCCGGACTGCGCAAATGGCTAGATTTATGAGTCCATCCATCCATCAGCCTGTTTCGTCCACTGCTGGATTTCGCCACGCTTGGCGGTCCTCCTGGAAGAAATGCCCATACTCACACACGCTGGGCAGGCGGGTTGGTGAGCGCGGTGCCAAAACCCTTGCACCAGTGACGCCGCTGCCCGTCACTAGTCTGTTTTATATAAGGCCCGGCAATTGGGGATGGATATACCGCCATCCATCGGTCCCAGGCAATGGTGGGCCGCCTGGTTTTGCCTGAGAGCTGTTCTTTTACTCTCCCCCGAATAACTTCGGGAGGATTTGCGAGTAAGATGGTGGTACCTCCACAGTCGAGCCCGGCATCAGCTCTACCACCTTTATGAGTGTTGTCTTCAAACACATTGAGGTTTTTATTTTGTGTCTTCAAAGAAATAACGAGCGAAAAGAAATCGGATAAGATTTTTACTGTTCAAAAACGGCTATGAAGTTTATAATACATGATTAGGCATCTCGGAACAAAACGCATTTTTAAATTGAAATGTACAATTCCTATAAATAACAAAATTCTATACCCGTTTTCGTTAACAACGAGCAAAACGATGCCTGATTGATTGTGTTAACCTAAATTTGCTTAGTAAAGAGTTGTGTTAGTCATAAAGTCATGCCTAGCCTAGCATAAAGGTAGTGAAATGTGTTTTGGTCTTGGCAACTATTAAATATTCAGGCATCTGATTTAGGCGTCTTCTTAAGACGGTGAACCTCCTAGTGAAAGGTGGTTGCCACGGGTCTCGTTTCCGAATGCACAGCTTATGATTGTTTGTCTTATTTTAGAATATAAAATAATAATAGCGTTTATTTCTTAATTTCCTTAAAAACAAATAAATGTGGTTTATGGACTCATGTCACTACGCGACAAAAGTTTCATGTTAATTAGGTTTTTTAGCAAAGTTATATTAGTTTATGCATTACTTTGTGAATGATCCTGTTCAACAACTTTTAAGCGTGTTTATAGTTTTTATGCAGTATCATTTAGAAAGTAATGGATAAAATAAGACAACTTTGCTAAAAAATTACCAATTACCATTACTGCTTAAGGTCTTAGGCAATCTTAGGCTCACATTTGGAAACGAGACACGGAGCAACCACCTTAAGTGTATTATGTCACAATACCTTTGAATCAGATTCAGCCCGAAGCAGAATAAACTTTCTCTTTGATAAAGTGCATTGTAACAGGCAATAAAAGCAGTAAAGTTAAAAGCAGTCTTATCTGGTTGATTTGTTGACGGTAACCAAGTTATGTAATCACTATCAATACAGGTTCTATAATGCCAACTTGTTTTAAAAGATCCATTAAAAAGCTTAAAAATTGATATCAGCTTATGTTAATGCAACGTGATGGTAAAGTTACTATAACGAACTCGGTACATTAACATGTAAGGGATTCAATTAAGTGTGGTAGATATTATTGTAAGAGTGCACTACAAACTAGAAAATACCAATTAGAAACAAATATAAAGACAAGAGAGTTGATGCTTGTGATTGTTGGCACTTGGTGGAACTTTTGATACATTTTTGATTGAAAAACACTTGTACTTGTCCACTTATTTATATTATTTCCCTTACCGGTTTCGCTGTTATAGCATTATCAAAGGTTTTTTGGTTGTTTAAGTACAAGTGTTTTTCAATCAAAAATATAAAGACAAGAATTCGAAAAAAATCCTCGGGCTAGCTTGTTATCAAGACAAGGTTCGAATCCTGGCCCGAGGAATTTTTTCAAATTCTTGTCATTACATTTGTTTCTAATTTATCTTTTCTAGTTTGTAATGCACTCTAATAATAATACTTTGAGTATTAAGGTGGTAACAGAGGATCTCAGTCCAAAAAGCAAATCATAATATTGTTTTCCTTACTTTTGAATGGAAAGTATGCAATAAATGCGTTTTATAGCAATTCGCGCAAACTGGTGGTGGTCTCCATGCCGACACGGCTACGGCGACTGCTGCTGGCATGAAGGGCTTCGTTGGTGTGCCCGGATGTGGCTGAGGTAACCAATCTTGGCTTTGAACATCCGCTTGTTAATAGTTAGATGATCACATGACAACTATTTAATTTTATCCGTTACATTTTGAATGCATTACATTACAACTGTGAATAAAAACAAAATGTAATGCATTAAATTGTTTGTGAAGACTTTATTGCTAACAAACTACTTCCGCAAATTTCTTTACAACGCATTTTTTGCATACTTTTTATTCAAAAGTAAGGAAAACAATATTATAATGTGCATTTTGTACCGATGTAAAAAGTTACCCCCTTAAAAGCGATGGATTTCGCAATAAAAACATAATCTCAGTCAGTTAAGGCCTTACCCCTGGTGCACGATAATCTTACTGAGCGATTTTGAACTTCAGTATGTTGTCAGAAAGTCTACATTAGAACGCTCGCTTCGTTAGGTTTTTCTGTATTTTACGAAAAAGTATTAGATTTAGGAGTTTTTTCACCTGACATCAGAAAATAAACCATGTTTTCTTGTTATAGCAGTAATTTCAGACATAAAACTCAAACCGTTTAGACATAAAACGAAATAATAACTTAAAAAGGCATAATTTTCAAAAATAAAATCTATCGAGCGTTATGTGTCCAATTAGGTAACCGACCTGACAACGGAAAGACAAAGGTCTGAATAAACACGTGTCCAAGTTTTACATTTATCAGATAAGTAGCTGACGCAGCATATTAAAACAAAAACCGTTAAAAGACCCAATACAAGCCCTTAAGTGTGGTAGAATTTTAAATACTACGGCTCTAAACAACTTTGGGTTTAACGATAATATTTTGTAAATGATGTGTCCATTGTACGTCACCTTGTATTTGTATACGTATTTATAATATGTTTTTAGGGTTCCGTAGCTCAAAATTAAAAAACGGAACCCTTATACCATTACTTTGTTGTCCTTCTGTCAAGGCCCATTTTCTCGGGTAAGGCGGAACGTTTCGAGCTCGGTGCAAAATGCACAACTTATGATTGTTTTTCTTATTATTTAATAAAAAGTACTGAATAAATGTGATTTATGGCATTTCGCGACCGTAGTCTTATGTCAATCAGGCTTTTCTACCAAAATTTTGTAATTTTATGCATTGCGTTGCAAATGAATGTCCACACCAACTTAAAACACGCTTTTAAGTTTGTATGGACATTCACGCTGACTATAATCCATAAAATGACGCAATTCTGCTAAAAACCCCTGATAATTATTAAACAATAGTCGCAAAATAAGATGAAACTATTTCATTTCATAAATTTTATTTAAAAATGATATAAACAATCATAAGTAATGCATTTTGCACTGAGCTCGAAGCGTTCCCCCTTAAGTTGAAACTAATACTCTTACTAAAGTCTACGGCCCCATAACGCTGTTAGAAAATCAGGCTTCTAACCTACCTAACGCAAAAAAAAGTTATTGCTCTTTACATAACCTATTTAATTTAATTCAATTTAATTTATTTATTAAGGATATCAACAGCAACACAGTACATAAGAACAAAAAAAAAACACACAGCGCATAAAGCCAATAATAGATATCCACAGAGAATACAGAATTATAAAATACACCGAACAATAAAAATAAGAAAATGGCAAAAAACATTCAGGAGTAAAAACAAAAGAAAAACTAATTTATATCTTAATATTCTAATTATATTAATAGCACCGTTCAATTTTAAAATTTGTGAGGATGTGAGGTGTGTGGTGTCGAGCCTGAAAATAATCAATAATAATTGTATAACAGGCGTCACTCAATAATTACAAATCAGTTGATTTATAATTCTATTTTTGAATGACGCGTTGTTTATTTTGTATTTCATACAAATTGGCTCACCAAGGAAATTCAAAGGGCGTTAACAATAACAAGTAGGTCTTATAGCAAACGTATCAAGGGTGAAATTAAATCAACCGACTAAATTCATACTGGAGACTCGGTTAGTGATCAAAAACTTGGTTCAGTAATCCTATTGGCCAATTTCGAATGATATTTTTTTTTTGCTCCCTTACTGTTTGGACTAGTTTAAGTAAAATAAATAGCGCGGGAACTTTGGGGCAAACAAATTTTTTTTTGCGAGTTTTACCTAGATGGTCATTAAACCTTGTTCCTGATGACTCACCGAGTCTCCAGTATGAGTTTGGTCGTCGGTTGATTTAATTTCACGGAGTATACGAAAAGAGTTGAAAATTACCTATCTTCAATCATTTAAATGGCATACAAGAATGAAGCTGGTCATTATTTACTGCACGTTGAATAATTTTATGTCTTAAACGTATGTACGGAACCTTCTGGGTCCGAGTCCTGCTCGCACTTGGGCGGTTTTTTTCAAGCTAATTTTTGTCTTGCGATTTTACGTTTGTTTTCATAGTGATAGTTTTTCATATAATACATACTCTAATTTTCGTTTTTCAGTTACTAGGAAAAAGTAAAAATCCAGCGCGTATACATATATGGCCTATTCAAAGTGAAAAAACCGGCCAAGTGAGTATCAGGCCACGCGCAGTGTAGGGTTCCGTAGTTTCCTAGTACATTTTATACGTTAGTCTACTAATACAGATCGCGCCAAACTTTTAGTCCCATACACTTAGGAGAACGGCCCATACATTGTTGTGTTTAGAGGGGACTAAAAGTTTGGCGCGTCCTGTACTTGTAAACCTGTACAGTTTATTTAGCTGTGATAGTTTTCCTTTTAAATTCTTTATGTATACTGCTTCTGTAAATTTTCTCACATATTCATAAACAACCGTTTAGCTGGCAGGGGGGGACACTTGACTCTAACGAAAATTAGCACTTTAAAGCTTAATATTTCGTCAACGGATGCCTAAATCGAAAAATGGTTTTCACACACCCATAATGTTTTTGAACGACCTATCCAACGATACCCCACACTATGGGATAGACGAAAAAAAATATCATCCCCAATTTACGTGTGTGGGAGATTTTTTTTTTACTGTTTTGTCGGCGTGATTAATATGTATACCCATACCTAATTACAGTTTTCTAGTACTAATAGTCTCTGTGCTAAGCCGCGGACAGACGGACGGACTGACAGACGGGCCGACAGTCGGACATGGCGAAACTAAGGGTTTCTAAGGGAGACCACTTCTCAGCGAAAAAAGTGATTTCTTGCGCGAATTTTATCGCCTTTCTAATATAGAAATTTAGTCAGCTGATTGAAATTTGTACTGGGAAGCGAAACAATTATTTGTCAAAAACATTTTTTTCTTGGTGGTGATGAGTGAACGATACAATTATGATCTACCCTAGAATTATTTTCACTTATTATTGTAGGACCAATTAGGACCATAAACATATAATTAAATACACGATGACATTAATTCACACATCCAAATTCATACTGGAGATTTAGAAAGTGATTAGCGTCACGGATTGATAACAATTTTTGCTGATTTCGCAAAATATCGACCTCCCATAGTAGATGACTGGACTTGTGTTTGTAGGGAACAAAAAAAAAATTCTGCTACTGAGCACTTACTGAGTTGTCAATATGAATTTGTCTGGACAAATTTATACCATCTTGTGTATAACTATTACTAGGTATTTTTATTCTGATAGAAAACTCTAAATTTGTTCACCAAATATTTGTTTGTATTCCCAGTATTCCATTACCATCAGGTTCATCGTCCGTCCTGTACTCCTGGAAGACCACGAAGTCCTGGTTGGGTATCTTGGAAGCCACGTACATGTCCTCAGGGTCTACCGGCACCAAGTCCGCCTGCCTCTGTTGGACCAAGTTCAGGCATTCCACTCTGAAAATGGCAACCACGTGTGAATTTCTCAACGGTAACTGTCACTCCAAGTGGAAAAACGCGCAGTGCGAGAGGGACGGATTCAGGGCAACAGAGAAAAAAGTGTTTATTTATATTATATTTAAAAAAAACTAAGGTAGCTAGCTAAATTATCTTCTGCCAAAATCTAGAGAGTGTAAAAACCCTTATAATAAAATATGTTTGAGTTCTGTACGTGATTCCTATTCGTCAAACGAGGGAAAAAAGCATGTTTGAACACCTCATTTCAATAATTATTTTTATAAAGTGAGGGTTTTTAAATTGCGTTTCTGCTCTATAGTAATCTAGAAAAAGGTTCCAAAAATGTTGTACAAAATCAAACTTGTAGCATCTTTTTGAAAGAAGTTACATCCCTCCTGAACCTATATTCTGTACGGGATTTTGAGTAATTAGTTTGCGTCCGCCGCTACATGTCTTTTGTTTATCAAACAATTTTTTTCTTTGTTTTATCCCCACGTGTGACGTTTTTGTCGTAAGAATAGATTGAACTCCTCTCCCCCTGTTGCAAAATCCTGACTACTAATCTATGAACCAGGAAGATGATGTGAGTCACTGAGAGCAAGAAAAGCCTAACAGACACAATTAAAAATAAATTATGTCTGGAAATGTTAGGCCTTTCTTGCTCTCAATGCCTCATGTATCGTTTGATCTCGGCTTAACCCAGTATAGCTACTACCATGATATTCATTTTTTACAAGCTCTAATTTGACACATCGAGTTAAAATACCACGAAAAAAGAATCCCACCAAAAACATACAAATATGAAAAAGGGCCCGAAAAAGAATTTAAATCAAATTGGGTGCCAAGTTTTATGGAAGTAACAGCAGGAATGTACAACATTATTTACTTGTTATAAAGTTTGTTAGGGTCTTTGCTACTGAATATGTAGAACTTGGCAAGTTTTCACAGCTGAAGTTCAAGAGGTTACATCATACATGCAAATAATTGACTATGATAAATTATTCAAGATGCACTACCATACATGCCTGCTATAGTAATTAAGAGATGTGCTAACGTAGAATATGATAAATTAAACTGTTTAACTGGTAATAATTTTCATCAATACAATGGGGCGTGCATAGAACTTTTTGCTCGAAAAGCAATGAGAAGGTCAAGTTTGACGATAAAAACACCATGAAAAAAATTAAAAACTAATTTGAAAAAATAATATTTTGTATGAAATCATGGCATCATACAAAAATAATGATTTTTCAAGGTGACATTTAATTTTTTTCATACTTTTCACTGTCTAACTTGACCTTCTCATTGCATTTCCAACAACAAGTCTTATGCACGCCACTTACCTACCTATTTATGGAATATTTACTACAATCTTTTTTTTTTTAATATTTTGTGTAATGGCCCAAAATGTATTGCTGTTTTCTCGTAGCCTCAAGGGAAATTTGGTCGTTTGGTCGTGATGAATAGGTAGGTACTAGAAAATAAGAAACGGACAGCAAAGGGTTAGTAATCCCTGGTTAGGCAAGCCCTTGTGAATTAGTTCTCGAAGACAATAATTTTAAACCAGTGAAATATTTTTGAAGACAACAATGGTTGATAGTACCTGTTTTGCGAACAACAAACGAAACAATGGAAAAACAATAATTATGCATCGTGAGTTGATCCTAACTAAAGACACTAAAAACAAATTTCTAACAAGCGAACTCTTGATTTGCCTAAAACTGAATCTCTAATTGCAAAAAGGTCTCATGTCCCTCTTTATATCAAAAAGGACACATGTCAATGATTTAATTTTGGAATTAACAACAAAAATGTATTTAGCCCTTGTGAATTAGTTCTCGAAAACAATAATTTTAAACCAGTGAAATATTTTTGAAGACAACAATGGTTGATAGTACTTACCTGTTTTACGAACAACAAACGAAACAATGGAAAAACAATAATTATGCATCGTGAGTTGATCCTAACTGAACACACTAAAAACAAATTTCTAACAAGCGAACTCTTGATTTGCCTAAAACTGAATCTCTAATTGCAAAAAGGTCTCATGTCCCTCTTTATATCAAAAAGGACACATGTCCATGATTTAATTTTGGAATTAACAACAAAAATGTATTTAGCCCTTGTGAATTAGTTCTCGAAGACAATAATTTTAAACCAGTGAAATATTTTTGAAGACAACAATGGTTGATAGTACCTGTTTTACGAACAACAAACCAAACAATGGAAAAACAATAATTATGCATCGTGAGTTGATCCTAACTAAAGACACTAAAAACAAATTTCTAACAAGCGAACTCTTGATTTGCCTAAAACTGAATCTCTAATTGCAAAAAGGTCTCATGTCCCTCTTTATATCAAAAAGGACACATGTCAATGATTTAATTTTGGAATCAACAACAAAAATGTATTTAGCCCTTGTGAATTAGTTCTCGAAAACAATAATTTTAAACCAGTGAAATATTTTTGAAGACAACAATGGTTGATAGTACTTACCTGTTTTACGAACAACAAACGAAACAATGGAAAAACAATAATTATGCATCGTGAGTTGATCCTAACTGAACACACTAAAAACAAATTTCTAACAAGCGAACTCTTGATTTGCCTAAAACTGAATCTCTAATTGCAAAAAGGTCTCATGTCCCTCTTTATATCAAAAAGGACACATGTCCATGATTTAATTTTGTAATTAACAACAAAAATGTATTTATTTATACATTTATTGACATAAATAAAATCGCTATATCAAAATATTAGTGCCCAGAGGAGAAAATAACTATTTAATTATATTATTAAAAATAAAAAAGGGATTTTTGATTCTCCTGAAAAATTTGTGTGCATGGACAAGTACCCATTTTGCAATTAGTGATTTAACTATAAATAACACAACTAGTTTTTTTTAATTCACATTCGGCTTATGCTTCGCCATAACCTCGCCTGATAGAAAGCGTCAATGGGGTGAAATTAAATCAACCGACCAAATTCATACTGGAGACTCGGTTAGCGATCAGAAATTAGGTTCAGTAATAGTTTAGGACAAATTCGAAAAAAACAAATTTGTTCTTTACTGGTTGGACTAGTTCAAGTACAATTCCTAGTCTAGGCAGTAAGGGAGCAAAAAAAATTTTTTTTTTCGAATTTTTTCGAAAATTGTAATTGAATCTTGTTTCTGATCACTAACCGAGTCTCCAGTATGAATTTGGTCTGTACATTTAATTTGACCTGATATGTAGTATACGGAAGGAAGTTTTCTTTTTTCGCTCCATATTTCATAGGTAGCTGGTCATTATGATGAGTCGAGGATGTTGTTTAAGTTTTGAAGCACAGGTCCGGATGGACTTACCTGTCCCTGGCTGGGAAACAATCCAATTGTGCTTTGCTTTTTGTTTCCACCTCCAGCATTTCTTCACACGCTTTTAGGTATTGGGATGGCACGCAGATTTTATCTAAAATAGATGAATCATGCGTCAGCAGGTCTAACATGGTTGTCAGTTTAACACCATTTTAGAACACCATTTGACAGAAGATAGGTATATGGGATTTACTGTCAAATGGTGTTAAAGTGGCATCATGCTAGGCCCCCAGGAAACGCTGTAAAAATTTGATTTACTAAAAAACATCAAGAGTCAAAGAAATACATTTTCCCGTTTTGGGCCCGATTAGGGAGGGGAATAATTATGTCGCATTCATTGACCTCCCATTAAACAACTAGACTCACAATCTCGCTCACAAAGTGTCCGAGATTCATCTTGTCACCGCTATTGGGTGCCAAATTTGAATGACGATTTCGTACAACTGACATTGCATCTTATGTTAACGACATAACGTCTTAATTTGGTTGAAGATTCTCGCTACGTTACTCGTCGCATGTTCGGACACTTTCTGACGAATTTTTCTTAGAGACTGTGTGTCTTGTTGTTCTATGTGAGGTCAATGGTCGCATTGTAATATATAAAAAAAACACTACTCCGCGGGTAATACTGAACGAATTTTACAAACCAAAACACACAAACCGGCAAACTGAAAAACCAACTGTGACTTCCACACACAAACTTCACATTGCGTAATTAAACTTTGTAAAGAAAAGTGAAAAAGATGTGGTTGTCTTTTTTGTTAATTCAGTTTCATATTTACCCATAGTATGTATTTTCTAGCTGGTATTTTACATTACATACATTATTTAAGAGAATACTTGAATTTAGACACAAACACCATAATGCTAAAGGTAAACAGAAGACACCGGCCGGCAAGCCGGCAACCGTAAGTCCAAAGATGGTGAAAAGATAAATAACAAGACTTGACCTCGCGGCAACAAAGAACACCTGTTAACCGGACAATGAATATTAAAATTTAATGAAGCACAAACTATCAACACGTACATGTAGTTTTGCCGTGAACATTGTGTACAGTTATTCCAATCAATAGAACTGATAATATTAATATTTTCACTATCATGGTCACTATTGCTCGTGAACTATGCGACCGGCCGCGTACTAAGTTAGCACTGCAATGAGTGGAAATAGTTCCTTTATATTCATGTCAGCTTTGGATCTGGTTACGGAGAGTTCAGAGTTCTTAGACTGGACTCTGGTACGTATTAAGATTTTTGTTTTTACCATCTCATCAGCATCAGATTAAAAAATGTTATCTTCTTCTCCAACTCTGGTTGTAATGGTGATTATAAACAGACTTAATTAAATATGTTTACAGTTATTCTCTTATAATTTTGTTTTCTTGGAAAATACGTTTAATAATAATTTTTCATCACTAATGCTCTGAAAGTAAGTCATACATAACTCGAAATGCGGGAGGTAAATTCGATTTAACTACCTAGGGAGGTAAGTAAATTTGAAAATCAAACGAGTGTCCCTTACAGTCACTAACTATGCAGTCAATCACTTGTCTCGCCAAATGGCAATAGAAAATATCTGTTCTGCTTATTTCCTTTTTATTTTGTTATTCTGTATTTTACTTATATATTATTATGGAAAAATGTGACTTGCATATATAAGTAAATATGCTAAATAAAATCTTAAAAAGGCGTTTATGACTTAAAAGAGCCGCTAAATTAGTTTTATTTTTAAAATAATCACACTGGCCAGTAAGACGCAATTGCACAAAAAAGTCACATAAAAATAAAATGGCGGCAGTAGAATTATTTTGTTGAAAAAGTTGTTGCAAACATAATTTCATAATTGATTAACGACATACTTCATTGATTGGACGTCAAATTAATTTTATATCCTGCAACAAGTGTTATTAGTTATTTAATAGACCCTTGATAATAGTGTAAAACCAAAACTGGTTGGGATAATAGTACATTACCGCTAAGACCAGGAAATAAGCAATCCTGGACGAGTAAGTTAAAAGTCCGAGCACGTAGGGCGAGGAGTTTTATATACGAGGCCAGGATTGCTAATTCATGCTCGAAGCAAGTATAGTGCTTTTCTCAAAAATAAAATGAGGCATTTTAATGTTTTTCATGATAATGAGTTATACCAAATAAAATAAACTGACTAGGAAATATTAAAAGTTACTTACTTGCTCATATTTGGGCGATTAGTCATGTTTATTGTTATTGATTTCTTCAGCAAAGCATTAATGGAGTACAATAGGTGAAATTTAATCAACCGACCAAATTCATACTAGAGACTCGGTTAGTGATCAAGAACTAGGTTCAGTAATCCTTTTGGCCAATTTCGAAAAATATTTTTTTTTGCTCCCGCACTGGTTGGTCTAGTTTAAGTACAATTCCTAGTGCAGGTTCTACGGGTAAAATAATTTTTTTTTTCGAATTTCAGCTGGAGGGTCATTAAACCTTGTTCCTGATGACTAACCGAGTCTCCAGTATGAATTTGGTCGGTTGATTTAATTTCACCTAGTATATCAGAGCCCGCCTCAGAGTCTGAGCTCATTTTGTAATTTATTTGCACAAAATACTTTCAACTAAAATTTAAAGCAACATAAATTCCCGCTTTTACGCAACTTTTTTTATTATTGCCAACTGGGCAAAGGTATTTACCCCCATGCAGCTTTCTAGCCTTCTTCGTGGACAACGCCATCTAGAGGAACGCTGAGAACTAAGAAAAAAAAACAACGAGAAAATCCTCTCTTGGCTCGCTCGTGCGCCTAAATATCTCAGGTGCAATTGATCGTTTACCTCCCTAAGATAACAATCTAATATTAAAAAATTATATTAACGATGAATAATTTCAATTTAAGGACCTCGTTAAACAATAACGCAATCATGCAAATCACTTCAGCAGTCGGCGTAACATAGGGATAATAACAAAATGATAAGAGATTAGCCTGAACAGATTTTTTCCATTGCCATTTAGCTAGACAAGTGACTAACTAGTTACAATTACACCCGATGCCCCTCCCCTTGTATCGCCTGGTAACAGATATTATGTAGATTTGTCACTTCTAGTACTCGCCGATATCTTCAAGTGTCGTCTTGCGCGGGAGTCATCGCTCGCTTGGCGTCTTCAACGTCGACTTGAAGTTTGAATAAACAAGAAGTCTACGAGTCGTTTTCAGAATAATCTTACCCACGATAGTGCGGAACCCTAAAAACATTAGAGGTTATTGTCACCTGGGGATTCAAATTTTATTTTTCTGTTTAGTGTAAGTAATTGTTGAGTGTTGGGTAATGTGTCCACATAAAACTCCGTTCCATTTCTAAAACTATACAACCATAAATATAATATCCTGTAAATGTGTCTGGCCGACTTGCACCAAGCAAACTTAACTCGGGTTAACTAACTTTTTATGCTTTGTCCTTATCTGTATGGTTTGATGTGAAAGGGACAAAACATAAAAAGTTAGTTAACCCGAGTTAAGTTTGCTTGGTGCAAGTCGGCCTAAAACTGGAATCTAGAATGAATTATCTCCAGATTTATAATACTTTGTAACCAAATCACAAGAAATAACTACATCGCCCAAAAAAACAACTTAGCTACGAACAATGTTTCTAAATAGTTTAATATGCATACAAACTTATATTTAATGATATTATAGTAGCTTTATAATTATAGTATCTTCCCTAATCGTCATTACGATCATTTTGATATTCGTATTCATAATAAAATGCTATTAGGTAGTGTTGCTTAAACATCGATAGTTTAAGTTTCCGATAGTATCGACAGTTTGAAAAAAAAAACAATCGAATAATCGATAGTTGATCGATAGTTTTCTAGGTTTAATCTTAAATTAAAAATGCGTTTTACTTCACCGTACTGTTTTTTGTTTTTACATTGCTAATAAATTTATATATTAATATTAAATTGCTAATAACTAAACAAGTAAGTAAATAATGATAATTGAAAAATGACACTTAAAAACTAAAACGGTAGGACGCACGTTGTGCCGGAAGTCTATTATAAATCAAATTGTTATCGAAAGCTAGTTAAAAATCAATCAAATAAAAATAACTTATTATTTTATTTAACAATCAGTTTAATCAAATCAAAAACATGACCGACAAACTTAACAAAGAGTTAACTTTAAGAAATTCGAAAGAAAGAAAGAAAGGCAATTTATTTTAAATACCTCCAACAATACACAAAATAGACATGAAAAATCACACACAACTAGAATTAACAAAGAGCAAGAATGTATAACATAATAAATATAAGTAACAAGATTTTAACATTTAAAAAAGGTGGTAAATAAAAAGGGATTCAACTCAGCTTCGAGCTGCGGTAAGTGCCAAAGCGCTGTTATTCTGTTGAACCCTGAAACTAAAATTAAAACTTAAACTATACCTATGCTAGGTGGCTTATATCTAAGGATTGATTTATAAACTAGGAATTGGAATGTGCAGGAAGTATGTATATATAATAAAATATATAAAAATATATATCTACAAAAAATAAATATATAAGAATATATAACAACAATTCTTTCTTGATTAGGGTTATTATTGTTTTTGTTTTTCTAAAATTTTTTTTTTCAATTTGATCTGAAATGTTTCCTTTGTTTTGCATTCTCGAATTAGAGGGGGCAAATAATTCCATATCTTTGACGCCCTGTATCGAAAACTGCCTTTGAATCCAACCGACTGATGTTTGGGTATAATAATGAGATAAGCGGAAGCTCTTGTAGTATATCGATTAACGGTGGAGGACCATTGAAGTTTGTCATATAAAATCATGGGTTGTTTGTGCTTGACTATCCCAAATGACATGACCGAATTTATTAATTAATAATTCGAATCGCAGACGCGACAAAAATAAAAGAAGTCCCCTTTTTTAGTTAAATTATCGTTAATGACTATATACGAGAATGTCTTAATCGGTAAATTTCATGTAAAGAACTTTATTCAGGCACAAAATATATAAAAATGCTATCAACCTATCAAAGACTATTAAGTTAGCGTTCCAAAATAAACATTGAATGACTATCGATTGTGCCGATAGTGAATATACTATCGATTAATCGATTAACTATCGATGTTTAAGCAACACTATAGGTAGGTACTTTGAAGCTAGGTACTTTAATACTTATCACTAAAAAATATAAATTTGTATTTGTAAATATTGTTCGTAGCTAAACGTTGGATTTTGTGCGTTGTCAATTATTTCCTCAGACCAAGTGAAAACTTAAAAACTTTACTTTTAACAAATTTTTTTTTCAAAATATTTCAAGTCCGCAGAATGGAACGTTAAATCAAAGTCTTATTCGAAGTAGGTAACGATTTTTTGCATTTTTTGACATTAGTTTATTTTTCCCCCAGTCATGTTTTGAGGTTGAATTTACTTTTGCAATGATCTCATTTTCGTTTTTAAATACTAATAATAATACTGACAATCAAAATAATCATGTCAAATTAATATAGATTCTCTACTTACAACCTGTTTCGTTCTTCCGTCCATTCTCAGCTATGGGCTATTTCCGTTGTTGAAAAACGGGACAAATGCGGGACCTGTAGCAATACGGGACGCAATGGTCACATATGGCAACTCTGATTATAACCCACAATCTACAGAGATAATTTATCGATGTTGGTATACCTGTTTATAATCCCTTACAATATCGTCGCCTTTTACAACATCCACGAGAAGACAATGGAGTCACAATATTGTTTTTGGATGACGTTGCCGCACACGCAAGTCAAATTCGCACTTGACCAGTAATAATATTTTTTTAAATATTTTTTATACCGTTTGAAAATCAACCCTCTATAATAGCTATAAGGAAACTGTTACCTTTGTCATCATGATTCATAATATCATAATAAAAAAACCGGCCAAGAGCGTGTCGGGCCACGCACAATGTAGGGTTCCGTAGTTGCCCGGTACATATAAGTTGGTCTACTAATACAGACCGCGCCAAACTTCTGGTCCCATACGTTATAGGGGGCCAAAAGTTTGGCGCGACCTGTACTCGTAAACCTGTAAAGCCTACTTAGCTGTGATAGTTTTCCTTTTAAATACTACTCCTGTGAATTTTTTTACGGCAGGAGGTTGGACGCTCCACTGGAACTAAAGTTTTCACTTTAAAGCTTCATATTTCACCAACGGATCCCTAAATCGAAAAATGGTTTTATACACCTACAATTTTTTTGAACGGCCTATCTAACGATAGCCCACATTATGGGATTGACGAGATAAAAAAATACATCCCCAGTTTACTTGTATGAGAGGTAACATTAAAATATTTTTTTTTCAAGATATTATTTAACCGTTTTGTCGGCGTGATTAATATTTATATCCATACCAAATTACAGCTTTCTAGTACTAATAGTCTCTGCGCTAAGCCGCAAACAGACGGACATGGCGAAACTATAAGGGTTCCTTGTCGGACTACGAAACCCTAAAAAAATATATCGACTGCCAAAGAAGCACTAAAAATACTCCGGTGACAGAGACGACGTCCTACAAAAAAACCTTTACGTACATAGCCCATGTGCATTATTTACCGCCGGAAATATTTACTGTCTATTGTCAGTCACATGTCGTGTCGCGTAGGCTACCCATTGTTTCGAAATTTGAAAACCAAAAAAAGAAATATCGCACCTTTAGAATGAAAGTGACCCAATCCAAATTTTTGGGAAAATGGGTTTTAGTCGTTAAATGACTTAGTACAACATAATTCATCATTCTGTAATCAAAAAGTGCCACATTTAAACGGGAAAGAGACAAGACTGTTAATGTTGGTCTCTTTCACATCCGAGAATTTAAGGGTCCCCGTTGGTGCGGGGTTGCCCCCTTCAGTGTTGAGTCCACAGTGCAGTGGGAAG
Source organism: Ypsolopha scabrella (assembly GCA_910592155.1). NCBI lineage: Eukaryota > Metazoa > Arthropoda > Insecta > Lepidoptera > Ypsolophidae > Ypsolopha > Ypsolopha scabrella. The sequence continues at coordinate 5,509,237 of OU342973.1, read as the reverse complement.
GACGTCACGCAAACAGACAGAAAGTGACCGATCGCCAATTGAGCCATTTTGTTTCCGAATTAAAGGTAAGTTTGATGTTCATTGTGTTAGTACTAAAATGACCGATTTGATATTGTGATAGTTTTGTTCCGGCGTGACTGGTAATCTTTGTGGCATAACTTTGTTTATGCCGTTTTATTTATAAAAATTATAATTTCTTTGTGACCTGTTAAAAAGTTAGTCATTTTTTTACTGAACAGTGAGCTATTGCTCATGTCTTACTAATTAAAAAGTCTATACTTTATTTTTGATAGCTCTATAATGAGGGTACAATTTGTATATCGGACTTTTCATTATTCTTTTAGCGTACCATTTTCATAATCAACGTCAGTTTAAGACTTAAACAATGAGAATAAGAAAAGATATTATTATAGATAGAGCTTTGAAAAGAGTTGAACGAGATAAAGAAGAGTCTAAGGTAATAAAGAGTGTTATTTTTTTAAATTGCAAATATTTTAAATTTTATCTATTTTAAAATTTGTGCCCGAAGTACGGCAATAAGGCTCACCATCACCACCCACTACGGTTGGGAAGTAATAATCCTAGGTGAAACGCAGGTGCACCGAGTGCGGACTGTAACTTGCATTTCACAGTTCACAATCGGAACATATTTGACACCCCCCGGGATTCATGTCGTAACGAAATATTTATTTATTTGAATTTTATGCTTATACTTATTAATCAATTCCAGAATTGTAATATTTTTGTTGTTTGTTTAACTTCAGAAATCACCAGCCAAAGAAATGAAGAAAACTTGTCTCCAAATTCATCAATCTTTGAAAATTTTTTAGAGAAGGGCATTAGGGATACTGGGAACAGCAATTTTGAAAAGATTTATCAAAAAGAAATGGTTAGATAAATAAAATTAATCAAAATTAACTTGTGTAGATAAAGTGAGTTCTACTACAATTGTTTTTTATGTATCTACTTTTACTGAGCTTGTGTTTTCTGGTTTGTTTACCTTCAGGAATCACCAGCCAAATCAACGAAGATGACGAACGAAAAACAGTGTCCTGGAATGATATTAAAGTTTTAAAGTTCTTGAAAGTCGAGCCATTTTCGTTTTTCTTTAAAATTTCTTATTCCCAGGAAGACTTTATGCGCGTTAACATGAGAAACAAAAGAAAAAGAATGCCTAGTTTCGAAGAGATCTCAATACATAAAGCGTTCACTCAAAAGATAAAACTCAGTGAAAATAAAAAGAAAGGCTTGGCCGAATTACTGCGCAAGAATTTAATACCCAGTTTCTACACAGATAAAGCCGTTTTAGATTTGTAACTTGTTAGATATTGTTATGTTTCTAAATAGAAAACAAAGTTATTCCTAAACTTGACTGATTATGGCAATTATACCGCCTACAATATTGCATTTTCCTGTTGTTTAATAGTACAAAGATACGAGGGTGCATTTTTATATTCGCGGAATGGGTAGGTAATTAATAAATGAGGGTACTTTCCTTAGTCGTAACTGGTTAAGTAGCTCATTATTAGTATAAATAGAATGTTTTGTTTTAATCGGGCCATTACTATTTGAATTATCGTCGATCAAACAACTCAGTTGGGAAGAACATTGTGAAAAATGGAAAAAATCGAGCACCGCGCTGTCATAAAGTTCCTTACCAAGCAAGGTAAATCGGTTCAAACCATACTAGAAGAGATGTCATCCGTTTACGGGGAGTCTTGCCCCGGTAAAACCATGGTTTATAAGTGGCATACCCTTTTTAAGAAAGGCAGGGCCTCACTTGAAGATGATCCTCGGCCAGGACGGTCGATCGAGGTGACCACTCCGGAAAATGTTGATAGATTATAAAGATAAAGGTGTCTCCATAACCGGAGAATACTACGCTTCAATCTTAGAGCGATTAAAGGAAGCAATCAAGGCAAAAAGAAGGGGAAAATTAACCAAAGGTGTCCTCCTTCTGCACGACAACGCGCCTGTGCACAAGAGCCGTGTTGCGTTGGCTTCCCTGCATAAGGTGGGCTTCGATATTTTGGTTCATCCACCCTACAGTCCTGACCTGGCTCCCAGTGATTATTATCTCTTTCCAAAAATGAAAAAAGAACTTCGGGGTAAGAAGTTCTCAAGCGATGAAGAAGTGAAGGAAGCAGTTTCAGCTTATTTTTCAGACAAAGAAAAAACATTTTTTTTCGAGGGTATAAATAAGCTAATTGAAAGATCTGAAAAATGTATTAGGGTTGCAGGTGAATATATTGAAAAGGAAAAAAGTTTAATTTAAAAAATAAATAAGGTCTTGTTATACTCGTTTCAAAAATATTGACATGGTACCTTTCTACAAAGTAAAACATTCTAAATGTAAAATTTTGTTACTTACGTTGACTATGTTTTATCTCCAAAGTTTTTAATATTAAATGCCTTGTAAAAGAGAATCTCAATTAAACTCAATGAGAAAATGGTGCCTATCTGTACAAATACGTAGTAATTTTATTCCTAAGTAATTCCAAGAATATTAAAAAGTTATTTTAGATGGTTAAGATTACTGATTGTTACAAGGTATTTAGTTTTGTTACGTTGCTATATAGAAAAAAGGTCCCTTATTTGATTAATACTGACTTCTTATTGTTTGAATTTTATTTTACTGATTGTTATATTATAGTACAAAGATGTATGTGACCAAAGTTGCTCGTTTATTATTTATAATTATAATATAATGAACATAATGAAAAAAAAATGTAAGTTCTAGCAACATTAACAAGGTACTTCTTCACAAATTCTAACTTCTGAATTCAGGTGTTGTTGCTGACGTTGATTATTTATATTTGTTTTGATATTGATTTATTATTGGAGTTTATTTAGAAAGTTAAACTTCGTAGAATTCTCATAATAAGAAGCTTTCGGTTTCAAGCTGATGTCAATATTTGTTTCAAATTTTCTGCTTTATAATATGTGACACCCAGATAATGTTTCAGAAAGCGAAATTAATAACTTTTGAATCTTAAATAAACATTATATTCTATAATCTACTTTGTTTGATTTATATTTGTGAACCATAATTTCACTTTATTAAGAACAAAATAGATTCAATTCTGAAAACGTCAAAAACATACTTCATGTAAGGAAAATGAAAAAGACTCATTTCACAAACCAACTGATCAATAAAAAATTTATCGGTGCGAAAGTGACCCAATTTTTTTAAATATGTTTTTTTTCTTGTTTGCCTTGTATTATTTTATATTTTCTTTAACAGTTGCATAGCTTAAACTTTGCCTTACATTTTGCACATAAACTTTGGTACTATCGTACGAAATTAAGGTAAAACATAAGGCAATAATACGAAGGTGTCTCAATTTCAAACTTTCTTTTTACGATTCCCAAAAAAGTGTAATTTTGGGTTATGTCACTTTCATTCTAAAGGTGCGATATAAAGAAAAACTTTACGGTTTTATGTTCTATTAGTGATTCTGATTCATGAGTTCAATAAAGCTAGAGGGTTCATTTTCAACCTTTATAATAGCTTTTGACCGCGGTTTCTTCCGCGTGGAAGTGTCTTTCAATCAATGTAAGAGTATGTATAAATCTATTATCGACAGTTTTCGGCTTAGCGGTTATTTTATTAACACCTCCTGGCCTAAGTTGGCCAGTCACTAAATAGTCATAAAACCGCATCCAAACAGAACAGACAGATAGACAGATAGATATGGTCAGAGAAAAATTAGTACAATAATTCTATTAACCTATTTAGCTCGAAAAAATAGCACAAAAAAGTTTCAATGTTCTAATTGTTTTATTACAAAAACACTGGCTGAAAAGATTTTTCCCACAAAAGAAAACAAAAAAGTTTGATGTTTTTTTGTTTTAATCTGATAATCAGCCAGTAATATTTAGGCTGTTTGCGTTTGAATCTGTGTTCAAATCAATAATTTAAAAAAATATTATGGCCGGCGGGCACAAAATGTCAGTTTAAAATTAAGACATGATTTGTTTGTTTTTTGTTATTATTAAGTTTATCAAAGTTTTAAACTATTTTGTAACGTTAAACTAATAATAATGGATTGGATTCACTGCAACAATTGTTTCTCCCAGTTGGAACCAGGAATCACGCTTCATTTGACATCATGTGGTCATATGTTTTGCAACAATTGTTTGGAAAATGGTTTGTATGGGATTGTTGTGTTTAAAAAGTGTGTCAAGCATTCGTTGTACACCATGTACGAGGGTTCAGACGTTCCACAACTGTCACATTATATATTATGCTAAAAACTTGTTTTATATACTTACCTACAGTCTCATAAGAATCTGCATTTTTAACTAAATCCTAGCCTGGTACAGTATCTGAATGCATACGCTGAATGTTTTTCCGACTTTTCGTTTCGTAGACTTCTATCTAACAACAAAATATAATGGTATGAATAAGGTCCGTTATAATTTTAACTAGAAAAGCAATTTGTTTTAGGTGTCAAAGAAAGCACCTGCATTATTTGTCGACTACCATGTTCCGTAATGAAACTTGTTCCTGATGTAAGCTTTTTCTTTATTTTGTTTTCACTTTGTACAGTGGAGCCCACATCAAGCTAAACACTTTCAGTATAAGCTGACCTCTCATTGTATAGGCTTCCCGTACAATGAGAGGTCAGCTTATACTCAATATCTATAGCTTGATGCGGGCTCCACTGTACATGATTTAACATGTTTATGTTACGACATGAATTCTAGAGAGGGTTTCAGAGATGTTTCCGAGTATGAACTGTGAAAGAGTCTAAACTCACGTTTCACCGATTATTTGCCCGAGTGTGGTGTTGAGCCCTATCGCCGCGCCGTACTTCTAAATATGGACCCAAAGCTTAAGCTTATAGCTCGATAGGTAGTAAACAATGAGATTTTAAAACAGTAGTACATCCGTACTACAAATAGATAGATAAAAACATGTTACAAAGGAGGCTTTTTCCAAGACGATAGCAGAGCCCAAAAATTATAGAGAAAAATCGCATCGAAAAAAATTTCAAAGTAAAGGCTGTTTTTTCAGTTCAAAACAGAAGTCCATCCAGACTACTAAAGTAAAAATAACAATAATGAGAGTCGTAAACATAAACTTATTGGCTAAAACTTAGCTTTGTCAGATATGTTTATCTCTTTCGTTGTGCGATAGCCTGTTGCGCCTTAATGGTCTTCAGCTAATCTAGCATAAGAAACCATCTCGAGCTCGATAGCGCTTGATACGGTGCTGTGTCTTAATCTGTTGATCTCCTTAGAGAGGGAAAGACAGTGCATATCGAGCTATCAAAGTTCGATATGGTGTACTATGCTAGGTACCCTGGGGGCCTAGCACAGCAGATCATATCGAGCTTTAACCGCTCGATACAGAAGAAGAGATCAACAGAACGAGAGGGAGCACTGTATCACGCGCTATCGAGCTCGATATGGGTTGCTCTGCTAGACTAGCTGAAGAAAGTAAACTGAACAAAAATGTGTCACTACGAGGTTTGAACCTACGATCGCCGTATCCCGCGATAGGTCAAAACTATCGAAACACTAGATCGCAGAGGCGGTCAATAAAATAACAATTAACATAGAATAATGTTTTTTTAATATAAATTTCAGATGAAACCTGAAGTTCAGGACTACTTTACGGACCCCGAAGAAATAATAAAGAAGTCGTGCGCTGTGTTAGAATTTCAAAGACAGCATAGGAGACGGCTTTTGTCTTATTTGTTGCAATCGGTAATAAAATTATTCTCCTAAACGTATGAAATATTTGTCAGATCTAATGTTTTGTCTTTACATATTTTCCACATTTCTGGGATTCCAGTATTGTTCCGCACTTAGATGGCTAATATTTTAATCTATGCTTTGTTGTAAAGGTTTCCGATAATTTTCCGGAATCTGAAAACATTACGTGCTTTTTGTGCGTCATACGACAATACAATATAAATTTATTGTCACATCACAAAAGAAAACATTAACCTTGAACCTAAAGATATGATGTCATTCATAACGATGTTTATTTTATCTACTCTCATACGGTAATTACAACATCAAAATAGTAGTTTATGAAACTGGTACAAAAAAGGTTACTAAAAAGAAAGGAAAGAAATGTTTTAATGCCTAGTTATGTATAATTTCATACACTACTTTATCTAAACTCATGCCTGTTTTCATAATCTTGATACAATTTGTCGTTAGCCATTTTTGATTTTTCTTGTAAAAGCTCGTTCTAAAAGTGTTCGTAATTTCCGTCGTTATTTCAGTGAGTGAGTGAGTGACAAAATTGAGAAACTTTGACTAGTTATAATTCTTAAACTACTGGCTCAAATTGAATAAAATTTTAAATATACCGTGGTTATACAATGCCTGCTTGGTTACTAAAAATTCAGGCTTCTAGTTTTATCCACAACGAAGTTTTAGAGGTCGAAAATGACCTGAACTGTTTCGAGAAAAAGATGGTACGACCATGGTGGGGACACTGCCGTGCCCCCAGATTTACTGTGGTTTTATGGTTCAAACCAAAAGTATTATTTTTCCCTAAAATTACTAACAGCAGTGATGGTGATGATAATTTGACTCCACCTGACATTCTGGAAATAACGACGGAAATTACGAACACTTTTAGAACGAGCTTGTAGAAGAAAAATAAAAAATGGCTAACGACAAATTGTATCAAGATTATTATGAAAACAGGTTGTTACTATTATAATTACCTACATTGTTTGTCTGATATTGAAAACCGATGTTAAAATATCATACATAAAACTGCGGTTATGTGCTGTGATTTGTCGATGGCCTTGTTTTAATATGTTTGTGTAATGTAGTGATTTGTAAATATGATAAGTGTGTTGAATGTTCACTTTTGTATTGGCTCAGCTGTAAAGATAGTGTAATGCTGTTGTTGATAAATCTTCTTCTCTATACATCTTCTTCTCTTCTTCTCTATCTCTATACATCTCTATCTTCTCTTCTTCTTCTTCTTCTTCTCTATACATAAAAATACAACGTCTGTCTGTCTGTTCGTTCGCTTATAACTTGAGAACCACTCAAAGGATTTTGATGCAGTTTTCACTGAAAGATTTCCAGGAAAGTTTAAGGCTATGTATCATCATGCCATGACAAAAGGGAGCAGCGCAATGAGAATTTTAGTGAGACATAATGGAAGGTTCGCCGCCGTAGCATAGTCGATCGTCGCGGGTTCAAACCCCGACTGGTAAAATTTGTTTTCACTTTTTATTTTTTATTCTTTAGATTTATTTTCAGTAAAAATATTTCCTTTTGTAAAAAAAAGATTACAGCTGAAACTATATTTTTTGACTGAGCAAAGACCAATAACTAAAATATTTATATTTTCAAGTCCTTAGAAAACGCCATATCTGTGAAGCTATCCTGGATAACGGCTCAGTAAGCTGGCGTTGAAATGGTTTTTATTTTAATACACTAGATGGCGCTGCATGTTTCAAAATATCGGATTTGACGCAGTCTGGTTCAAATCAACTTACGTGAAAGTTTGTCTACACTATTGAAGGAAACTGTGGCGTCTCTCTGAATTCGTCTTTGACAACGAAACCTGGATATGCTTTCTTGATTCGGATTCTGGGATCAGGTTCTGGATTGGTGATTATTTCACCAACAATGAATACCACCTAAGGAAGAAACTGACAATGAATTTATTGCTTATTTACAATTAGAATCGGTGATTGACATGCGTGTATAAAAATATTTGAGTGTGTCGCTTCATGGGTGAACGAGCTCTGCCGGCTCGCGAGTTTTTCGATTTGGTGGGGTAGTTTCTTCGTTTTATATTTCTCTTCACAACTCTGCTGCGCTGATTTGCAGTTGAGGTTTTGTGCTCCAATTCTTATCAACTATTATACAAAGAAGAAAAATTTGTTTGTTTGTTTGTTTGTATATAATGGGTGATATCAAGAACTACTGAACTGACTATAAAAATTCTATAAGCACTCAATAAGATTTTTAGTTTATCATGTGGTATGTGCGTGCGCATTGCATAGTCGTATGTAGTCTCATCGTCGAGGTTTCAATCATCCACTGGTAAATATTTTTTAAGAGACCTCTCAAGTTTAAGTTTATTTGATCGGTATTGATGAGTATTTTTGTAGAACATGGTGACCAGGATCTAATGACGGGACTGGGAGTTGGGTACGGGATCTCCTCAACGGAAAACAGCAGACCCTTCGAGTTTGGGCTTATTTTATTGGTCTTTATTAGCACTTTGGTAAAACATGGTGACCAGGGTCTAGTGATGGGACTGGAAGGTAGGTACGGGATCACCTCAACAGACAACAGCAGACCCTTCGAGTTTAGGCTTATTTAGTTGGTATTTATTAGCACTTTGGTAAAACATGGTAACCAGGGTCTGCTGACGGGACTGGAAGGTGGTTATGAGATCTCCTCAACGAATAACAAGAGACCCTTCGAGTTTGGGCTTATTCGATTGGCCTTTATTAGCACTTTGGTAAAACATGGTGAGCAGGGTCATGTTTTACCAAAGTGCTAATAAAGACCAATAAAATAAGCCCAAACTCGAAGGGTCTGCTGTTATTCGTTGAGGAGATCCCATACCTACCTTCCAGTCCCATCATCCTCAACGGACAACAGCAGACCCTTCGAGTTTGGATTTATTTGATTGGTATTTATTAGCACTTTGGTAAAACATGGTGACCAAGGTCTGTTGATGGGACTGGAAGGTAGGTATGGGTTCTCCTCAACGGATAACAGCAGACCCTTCGAGTTTGGGCTTATTTTATTGGTATTTAGTAGCACTTTGGTAAAACATGGTGACCAGGGTATGATGATGGGACTGGAGGGTAGGTACTGGATCTCCTCAATGGACTTATTCGATTGGTATTTATTAGCACTTTGGTAAAACATGGTGACCATGGTCTGATGATGGGACTGGAAGGTGGGTACGGGATCTCCTCAACGGATAACAGCAGACCCTTCGAGTTTGGGCTTATTCGATTGGTCTTTATTAGCACTTTGGTAAAACATGGTGACCATGGTCTGATGATGAGACTGGAAGGTGGGTACGGGATTTCCTCAACGGACAACAGCAGACCCTTCGAGTTAAGGCTTATTTTGTGGGTATTTATTAGCACTTTGTTAAAACATGGTGACCGTAGCATATTATCTTTCAAAATATCATATTCTTTTGTTTTCCTTATTTCCACGAAAATTTCTTCGACGCGGGCGTAGCCGCGGGCAAAAGCTAGTATAAAATAGAACGTCTGTCTGTCTGTTCGTTCGCTTAACTTGAGAACCACTCAATGGATTTCGGTGCAGTTTTCATTGAAAGATAAAACATTTCTTCGGGAAGGTTTTAGGTATGAATACCTATAACTATAAATATATTATTTAATACCTACATTTTTATACCTGGCGCTGAAATATGCGGAGTTACGAAATCAGCTGTATGATAGTCATGATTTTAATAGGATTTTCATGTATAATTAAAGAATTGTGTCCATTATTATTATTGTTTATTTAAAACAAATTATTTTTTAGACAAAGAAGTTTTACAAAGCACGAACAGAGTTAAAACGCATGACGGAACTGTGTCAGAAACAACACAAACAACTGAAGGAGTACCAGAATATCGTGAAAACCCTGGAGGCGCAACTGCATAACCAATCTTGTGATAGTAAGTTTTTTTTTCATGGCGTATATTGTTTGAGGGGGAGGAGCAGCGCTTGGTTCTGCTCGGGGCTAGTCTGTCTTGACCCTTGATTAAGGTCATTGTTGTTCACACAGGCGGGAAAAGTGCGGATGCGGGTGCGATGTCGGGTGACCTGTGCCTGTTGCGGTAAAATGTGACGTTTAAGAACAGCAGCGGTACAATACGCTGCCCTTAAGTGGGAAAGTGATTACTTGTATTCAGAGGATCCCCTTTCAATAACCTTCAGTAACGTAGCTTGCTGTTCTGTCCAGGGTGTGCCGGGCGTATTTGAAGTTATCAGTGGTTGTATCTTAGTTTAAGTTACTCGGGGAGGTAATAGGCTGAACATTCTGCGCGAGCGCGCTTTATTTTATCCACGGTCTCGTCGACGATTTTCATTTGAAAGTTACAGGTTTAGCGGTTTTTGTTGTGCGGGAGGGGCGTGTGAATTGACATAAACAACATTCGAGAGAGAGAGAGAGATTCGGGACCCGATGCCACCCCTCCCACACCGCTGCCGCTGAAACCTACCCCTGTAACACCTCATTTACACTCGCGAGGCTCTCCTGAAGGGGCCCACGAAGAGATAAAATCAAAATGGAGAAAAACGAAATTACAGCTGTGATCAAGTACCTCTGTTTAAAAAAAATGTCTACCAAAGACATACACAACGACTTGGTATAAACATTGGGAGACTCTCTCCTCCAATATTCTACAGCTGCACGCTGGCAGAACATCGACTGAAGATGAACATTACGAGGGACGCCCATCCACGTCTCTCACCGAAGATAACGTGAAAAAAGTCGAAGATATAAAATTGGCAGATCAAAGAGTGACCATCAGACATATAGCGGAGGTCATAGAGATCATAAAGAAGGTCTCGGCGCGTTGGGTTCCGAGAATGTTAACCGACGTGCAGAAGAAGAAAGGAGTCGACATTTCGAAAGCAAATCTCGAAAAGTTCCAGGCAGACCAGGAGAATTTTTTGTCACGCTTTGTGACCATAGGCAAAACCTGGATCCACCACTTTGATCCTAAAACGAAACAACAGTCCATAACTTGGAACCGAGCCTCCTCACCCACGCCAAAGAAATTCAAGGTTTCAAGTTCAGCGGGACAGGTCAGCGTCCGTCTTTTCGGATGCTGGAGGAATAATAATCGTGGAGTACCTGGAAAAGAGAGCCACTAGTACAGACTCTCACAAAACTGACCAAGTAAGAAGATTGCGGGAGGCCACCTAGGAGAAAAGACGCGGCAAACTGCGAGCTGGAGTGCTGTTTCACCAAGACAACGCACCCGCTCACAAAGCCGCAGTTGCGATGGCTGCCATTCAAGAAACGGGATTCAAATTACTTGAACACCCTTCTTATTCGCCAGATCTAGCCTCCAGCGACTTCTACCTCTTTCCTCGGCTCAAACAACACCTCCGAGGTAGAAAATTTGAAGACGATAGTAAAGTGTTGGCCGCTGTCGAGGCGTTTTGGGAGAGTCAGGATAAAGTTTTTTTTCCAAGGGAATCCTAGGTTTAAATAAAAGATGAACTAAATGTATTGACTTATTGAAGATTATGTAGAAAAATGAATTTTGTTTGTTATCATCATCACCGTATTTTATGGTCATTATCATAACTTTTTGATCACCCCTAGGATGCGGTAGAGCTGTGCAGCTACCACCATCTTACTCGCAACCCCCCGAAGTTATTCGGGAGAGAGCTCTAAAACAGACAAAAATAGGTGGCCAATTTGGCAGGTATGCTCCCTATTCCACACAGGAATCCGCTAAGAAAGGGTTTTGCTAAAATTCATACTAATAATAAAGTAGTAAATAAGTCGTGTCTGTAAATTTTATATATTATATTTTCAAAATTTTAAAGCTAAAACTACAATTTCCACTTTTTCTGTCTGTGTTACGTTTTAACCCAAGCACAACCCAACGGATTTGGATGCGGTTTGCTTATTATCATCGTAGTGACTCTGGTCAACATATAAGTTATAAGATGTTCATAAAATAACGTCCAAACTGAAAACGGGGCAAACAATTAATAAATGCGGGCGGGAAAGGTATAGATAATACATAGTGTTGAAGTTTATATCCACGCGTCAAAAAACCCTTGTCGCACTGTATCTACCTACATATACAAAGTGAATGTCTTTCCCCAGAGCAAGTGTCGCCCTTCAACGTCCCAATATCGCCAGGCACATACAACTTGTCGCCGAGCTTCCTGCAAAGCACGCCGAGCTACAAGAGACCGGCCAAGTCTACGCCGTACAGTGTGCGTATTGTACAATTTTCTGTTCATTAGCTCCATAATGCTAAGCTTCAGTTTTGCATCGGATGTAGATAAAAAAAAAGAAGAAAATTTGAAAAAAAATTTAGATGTTCTTTGATCCAAGACCAATTACACTTCATAATAAATATATATACGTTTAATCTTATAACAATTTAATTACTATTAAAAAGTATACATTTTAAGAAAACAATTAAAACCGATTGAAACGAAACTAACACACGCAGATACTTACAAAATAATTACAAATCTTTAACCACATGTTTTGCTGATAAATGATAATACTGAAGAACTTTGAAAATTTGTTTGATATTGTTTAAATTTAGGCAAAAAATGTTTTTTTTTAAACTGGCCAATAATTCAAATTTTGTATTGGTAAAGAGACTTGCATAATATCAAAAGTCATGGAACCTAAGTTGAAAGAGACTTGCAAGTATGCATACTATCAAAAGTCATGAAACCTAAATTCGAAGAGACTTGTATAATATCAAAAGTCATGCAACGTTAATTGAAAGAGACTTGCATAATATCAAAAGTCATGGAACGTAAGTTGAAAGAGACTTGCATAATATCAATAGTCATGAAACCTAAATTGAAAGAGACTTGCATAATATCAATAGTCATGAAACCTAAATTGAAAGAGACTTGCATAATATTAAAAGTCATTGAACCTAAGTTGTTCGGTATGATCATTAGAGCATGTGGGTTAAGGTTTGTGGCACGTGACTACTTGGCAACGTACAGCAGCGGGCCTATTACGTATCTTTAAATCATTTGCCAACTATGGTTGCTATTGACTAAAAACAGATAAAAAATGAACTTCCAAAATAACCTTCAATAATTATTTAACTATTTACGAATTGTGACGCCATTTCAAGTGCGAACGTATCCTTAGATAAGCGGATATGTATGTTTTCGACGTTATGGACTCGGTTTGGCAACTGATTTTACGATACAGAATCAGGGAGCTGGTTTCTTTTTTTGAAACATTGCTTTATGACGTAATTAATTCATACAAGATTTACGTCTTTTGCGTTGGTTACGGGATATATAAATAAAGATTTTGAATTTTGATACCTGCTAATGAATCGTAAAACATAATTACAAAAATTAATTAGTTTTCAGCAAAAAGGAACGCGTTCACCGATCTTTGTTCCGTGGGAAACTTTTCTTTGGTATTTTCTCTTTGATACAGGTACCTTATTTGCAGCCTATCGTATGTTAATGTTACACACAACTAGCTTTTGTTCACGGCTTCGCTCCGTAAAAGGTAAAGGGAATAATATTTTGATTATTCAGCACATAAAATAATTATCTTTATTATAATTTGGCCTGGTTATTTAAATGAAATTCACCTTATATTTTTCATATTATTCCTTAGTCACACGTAAAAAACATGCAAGTACGGATTTTGATTTGATCTGTTTGATATTTTTGACAGGAAAATTTTACTCGTTTACTAGTAATATCTTATTCGAGGGAATTCCTTGCAGACTTGGCGGAGGGTTATTCCCGCTATCTTTATACCTACTCGTGTATCTTGCCTATATACAGGACGGACGATTTATGACCCGCGGGACACAACAATTAATTGGTAATTTTGGTTAATTCATAATTCAGTTAAATAGGATAATGTAAAATACAAAAAAAATATGTTACAGAAGAACAGAATATGGACATATTTAATACATGATTAGATCTGAAAACGTTATTTGAGTAACTTCGCTCGATAGAAAAAAATCGCAAAGTAAGCTCCTCAAATTGCATATAAATGTGTTTGTAGCAAAGTTGTTCAGTTGAGAGAATTGCGTGCATATTTCGTGGTTTTTCTGAAAAAGTATTCAGATAAAAAGCTAATGACTAAGGTTGGCATTGTTTAAAACAAATGTTTAAAACAAGTGTTTTAAAAACAGAGTTTAAAACACCGAGACAAAACATCCGTGTTTAAAACATTATTTAAAACAGATTTAAAACAAATTTTCCAAATTTATTACCAGCTGATTGTTTTTCTTTTTCAATTTTATTAGGTACTGATTTTATTCTTACCTTTGTTATTTGTGCTTGTTCATATTGTAGTCAGTTACTTGTTACAAGTAACTTGTATTTTTAAGCATTTCTACGTTTCGTGTTTATTGGGAAAGCACTTATTATTTTTCACTCAATAAATTATTAGATTATGATTTAAATTAAAAAACGCTTTTTAATCAATTATACATTACATAATATACCAATACGATAACCAAAAAATGCTTAAAACATCCGTAAAAACAGAATGACTTTTATTATTGCACAATGAATCCGAGCCCCGATCTATTTTTGTTTTAGCGATAATAAGGAAGAATTGGGTAAATAGATACAGCGTTTGGAACACACAAAATAATTATTTTCAAAAATTTCAATTTTTTACAAGGTATCTATATCTTGTTGGTTACAAAAGTTCATTTGATTGCAATAAATAAAATAATAATAAAAATGGGTGTTGCCTAATGCCTCCCGACAAATTTCATTTAATTTGGAACCATCAAATATTTTAAAATTACATAACATTTCGATCTTCCGTGTTGATAATAGTTGATATTGTTTTAATACTAAATAGACGAGAACTTTCATGGCCGATCTTTTAAACTAATAACATTTTCACAGATAAGGTCTTCTTTTTAAGGAAGAAAGACTTTATGGAAAGTACCATTAAAGAAAAACAGTTGGTTACTTTATCATCAATAAAAAAAAAGTTAATTTCAAACCGCTGTGTCTTTTGAAATAAAGTAGGGCTACAAATAGGGGCCCCTCTTCCATGATCCACCCTGTATATGAGTAGCAACAATCAGTAATGACGGCAATTTTTGTATCAACAGTCGTATCAGTCTAACCTGGTGACCCCATCCCGGATAAGTAAACAGAGGAGCAGCCATAGCGGACAAAGTCAGGTAATTTTATTTTTAGATATTTATTACCTGTAAATGTATTGATTACGGATAAGGCTCAATTGTTTAACTGTGCAAGGAGGCACAGGTCAAGCTTTCGATGAGATTATGACTCATCATCATCAGGACTCTTCGGGAGTAAAGGCGCGTAATTACAACATTTTTAGGGTTCCGTACGCGAAGGATGCCAAGCGGGACCCTATTACTAAGCCTCTGCTGGTCTGTCTATCTGTCTGTCAGCTTCAGCCGATATAGGTAGAAAGTTGAGATTTTTACATAATACGTGTAACCATAGCTTCTACAACGAAAAATAATAAAACTGAAAAAAATGAAATCCAAGGCGGGTTACCACTACCAAACAATAAACCTCGAAAAAATAGCATTTTTTTAAAGTTATTTGTTTAAGATCTATTTAAAAGACGGTAATATAATTAATTTGCACACATTATGGATTTATTTGCAACGTTGTTTGTTATTAGTATGGAAAGCTTCATTTTTATTTCTACAATCAAATCTGAGTTTGATAATGGCTTGATATGTTATAAAGCCCTAGATAATGCTTATAAGCGAAACCGGTTAGATGTTCTGAAGTTTAATATTATAATTCTGTGGACAAGTAAAAGTGTCTAATTTAACAAAGACAAACAAAAACCCTTTACGATATGAGGTTCCAGAGGTTTCTTAGTTGGACTATCACTGTAACCCTCATTTCATCGACCATTTGAACATCCTAACGTGATATAAGTTGAGTGTTACTCAACCTCTCGCCGTACTTCGGGCACAATACACGCTTTTAGGGCATGCAGGTTATCGTAATATAAATTGTTTTCATTCACCTTAGCAAGTAATATTCGTTTCTGACCCACGGACCAACTAACCGACCAACTAGTTGGTCCACGGGGAAAATCAAGTTCTTTTATTGCCGTTCCAACCAACTTTCAGTTGGTCGGTGGGACACTTAGTAATGGAAGAACTACTACGAATATCAACATTAGAATTTGCATAAGTACCATTGAAAGATTTTTTTTACTATAGATTTTGTGACATACTTCAAAGTGATAGATGATTTATTTTATAAACAGAATTTGTGACAGCTGATAAATTTTTTGTACCGAAGTATTGACAGACATCTATGTCTATGTCAAGCTGACAGATAATTTATTTTGATCGTAATTTTTGACAGATGATTTATTTATTTTATTTTACATAAATTCTGTAAAGCTCATTGTTGTATGCTGAACCGAAAAGATTTGAACCCGTCTCAAGATTATTGTTTGAATTTGAAACTAGTTTTGGGCCAGATTATGTGTAAGTTTAGAAATCATATGAGAATAACGTCTGGTACAAGATAAAAGTAATCTCAAACTTTTAGGAAAATTGCAATAAAATCCAAAGGATTATTGAATTTTTAGAGTCCCATTTTCTCCAACTTCGCGCATTATGTCACAGCTTTGTGAAAGAGAACCATTTTCTCATTTTTCTGTAGAATCTTATCTGTATAATTTCTTGGAAAATAACGTATTCAAGAAAGATGCACTCTTTATATGTATACCTATTGTACGAAGAGATGAATAAATGTAGGTTTCGAAGACGTTGGATCTTAAATTCACGGCAAGTCCTAGATCTAATTTAGTACAAAAAAAACCAGTCAAGTGCGAGTCAGACTCGCACACGGTTCCGTAATTCGACAGTTTTGGGAATGTATATTTGCACTATTTGGTAGTAAGTAAATACCAGTACCTAGTGGATTCGCATTTTGTAATGGATGATGAAATAGGTTATCAAATATTTTTTTTCGCGTAATCATAATATTTGTAGCAACAAAAGAGAGACACAAGTATTTTTATACCGTACCCGAAATAGAACTCGTGGATGAAAGATTTAATTTTGTCATTTTGCTATCGTGAATTTCTCAACCGCTATATTTTTCCTGTAATCTTTACGTAATCCCAAATTTTCATATTTTTCGGTTTATTAGTTTTGGAGATAAGGGGGGAGGACACACATTTTTTCGTGGTTTTTCAAAGATTTCTTGAAAAAAATGGAAGTACATATAGTCAAATTACATATATTTACAATCAGCTTTTTCATACCTTGAATTTAAAACCCATACTGTATTTTACCAAAAAAAAATTATCAAGTTTATTTTCAATTTTTTTTATCCCTGTAGTTTTCCTGTAATTGGCCAGCTTTGGCCTATAATTGTAATTTTTTAAATTTTTTTCGCTCTGCCAGTTTCGGAAATAAGGGGAGGGAACCTGCATTTTTTTATGGTTTTTCAAAGATTTCTCGAAATCGATGCCAGTAAATATAGTAAAAGTATATAATTTTTATATCTATTATTGGGAAAAGTTTCTTCGCATTTTATATGAAAATTCAAAACATTTTTTAATAAAGTTTATTTACATTTAACTAAAGTATGTAGGTGCCATTTTGTTCGATAACTTTCTGCCATCTTGTAGGTAGGGACATGATCCCATTGCTATAGAAATTCTGGGGATTCTGATCAAAAAGCCGCGACAAGTGGTTTTGGCAGTCCTCCCGTGATGTTAACCTGACATTACCTAAAGAATTCTGAAGAGACCGAAACAAGTGGAAATCTGAAGGTGCAAGTTCAGGACTATACGGCGGATGCATTAATACGTCCCAGCCAAACTCTCTTAATTTTTGCTGAGTGGCTAAAGATGTGTGAGGTCTAGCGTTATCAATGATGAAAAACCACACCCCTTCTGTTGACTAATTCCGGCCGCTTTCTCTCAACTTCTTGCTTTAATCTCATCAGTTGTTCGCAGTAGAGTTCAGAATTGATGGTCCTGCCTGGCAATAACAGCTCATAATGAATAATGCCCTTCCAATCCCACCATACACACAGCATTACCTTGTTGCGAGGTAACCCGGGTTTTGCCAGAGTTTGTGAAGCCTAACCAGCCTTAAACCACGACCTTTTTCGCACGGTCTTGTCGTACGTGATCCACTTATCATCACCAGTTATCAGGTTTTTCAAAAATTGTTCGGTTTCATTACGTCGTAATAAATAATCACAAATGAGTACACGGTTCATTAAATTTCTTTCAGTGAGCTTTTTTGTGTACCCAGCTTTTTTCAAATGCGCCATAATTGTTTTGTGGTCAATCCCCAGTTCTTCAGCTACATCGTAATTACTGACATGCCGATCTTGCTCCACTTTTTCAAAAATGGCATCCATTTTATCCGTAACAGGGCGCCCAGAGCGAGGTGCATCTTTGACATCAAAATTTCCGGATTGAAAACGCTTAAACCAAATTTGTGCTACTCTCACAGACACTGCACTAGGTCCATAAAGATCACAAATTTTTTTCGCGGCTTGTGTTGCATTTTTACCTTTTTTGTTGTAAAATTTTAAAATGTATCGAATTTCTTCATTACAGTCACTCATCTTAACAGTAAGAAAAACAAATGAAAATCACACATTTTATGTATCTAATTTGAATTTGGAATTATCTTTTTTTAAATTTTAACTTTTTAATAATACCAAAACCAGCCAGATACAAATGGTATAGCCAAAGAGATTTTATTATAAGTTCATACATACTATTTGCGAAGAGTTTTTCCCCAACCTATTATATCTCTTTATTGTGTATGATTTGATACCCATATTGTAATTTGAGGATATTTTTTATTATTTTTCTCACTTTTGTATTGGAAATATTTTGGACAATTTCAAATTTTTTATTTTTGTTTTCCTCCATATTGTGTAGGCAAGTGAATCCTATTTTTGTAGCAAATTTCAAGTCTTTATCTGTAACGGTGCTAAAAAGTTATGAGGCTGTGTAATACGGACGAACGGATGGACAACGGGGTCTCACCATAAAGGTTCCTTTTGTACATTTTAGGTACTACGGAACCCTAAAAACGCGAGTTCATTCAATAGTTTTGCCATATTTCTCACGCCTATGATTTCATTTCCAGACTCCGCTAGCTCTGAATCTAGTGCGACCTAGTTTTGTCTAGTTTGTGTTTGTTCTGACATGAACAATATTTTCGGATCAGTACACAAATTATTCCTTGTTGCGGAGATTTCCTTTTGTGCTTTTCAGTACGAGTCTGACAAGTTTTCTTACTTTGTTGTTATTTCGTTGTTTGTTTGTGTTAGAAGTTGTCATTCTCCTAATTGGACGTTTCTTTTTTTGTCAGTGCTTAGGATTAGGATTTATCATTTATCTTGTTTTTGGGTTCCGTAAAAATCTGAAACCCTTACACTTAGGGTAAGTCCAGGATAGTTGCCCAACATTTCAATCTTCATCTATATTTCTTTGAATAAGAAGCATAGTGATTAATAATTATATAGATAGTTTTTATGGTTCTTTGTGTATGTTCGTTTGGTATTACTTTGAAGAAAAGAATATGAATTATGCTATAAATGTTTTTTTTTATACCTTGTTTTTCGGGATAGACGCCTCAGGTGTGGTATTGAGACCCCACTGATGAAATATGTAAAAGGATTTAAAAAAATAATAAATTATTAAGATTAAACTATTACTGTAGTGTACATTACTGTATTATTTAACATCTTTAGAGCATTCTTGACGGGGTTCCGAAAGTCCGTGATATTTCATTAAACCCCATCAAATAATTTCTTCCATTCTTCCATAGCTACAGCTAGATCTTTAGTTCAGTGAACTGGTTCAGGTAACTGTTCGCTGTTGGAAGCCAGATTTTCATTAATAATTTACGTGACATTACGATCTTACAAATAATTTAGATGCTAAGTATACATGATGTAAATGCAAAGTCAAGAATCCCTTTAGGGTATGAAAGTGTACACGATTCTGATGTCATTACGAGAAAAAAAATATAAGTACCTTGAATTTTCACCAAAAATTCCACCATTTTTCTAAGCTATGGCTACGCAGCTCACCGGCCTCCCCATTGCACCCCGCAACCCGCACCCCTCACCCGAGTAGCCAGCGACCAGTGAGGGTGTCCACGCGATTAGTGTATTTTGAGTAAAGAAAATCGTCTTATTGTGAGGTACTGGTACTTTATTTAGAGATCCCAGTATTTAAAATAATATCTTCATCGATCAAACTAACACACCCTTAAAGGATTCTTGCCTTTGCTTTTACACCCGGTATAGTAAAAATATATTATATTAGAAACAAAACCACGGGGGATATAAACATAACAAAATATCTACTTTCTTCTAAAGGATACATGCCTTTTTCAGTAAAAAAAATCAGATATACATAAACACTCAAAATCATCAAAAACGTACTAACATAATATTTCCTATTTATATTGAAAGATACAGAAGATACTTTGCACACTACTGAATTATTTGGGTGAAACAGAAATTGCCACGAAACGTTTTATTCTTTTACGATAACCACGTGCGTGACTCTGGAACGTTGCTGATGCACTGAGGTGGAAAAGGGGTGCGCTTTCAAATGATTGTGTTACGGGTTGGTCCACTTTTCTGGAAGTCCGAGATTTTGACATTGGGGTAACTATTCCAATGCGGCATCTATGAAGCGTGTTTTCCAAACAGATTGCATCTACGTTGATGAAGCCTGACAGAATTTCATACAACGTAGTGCAGAATAATTATCAGACTTTTTTTGTTGATTTAGTTTAATCACGAAGAAGGGCATACATTCTACCAGAACTGTGCCAAAAATTCTATATATTTTGAAGTGATTTTATCTATTTATTTTACGTTATTCTGAGGTACATTCCAAAATATAATAAGTCATCTATACAGCTTGGTTTTCGTGATAATAGCCTGAAACTTATAGCACTTTTAAGTGACCTTTCAAGACCTTTTCGTGACTACCCTGCGGGTTGCATGTAACATAAAAACAAATGTTATGTTTACCTACTTATACGAATATTATTGCCACTGAATTCTATAATAACCTATGTTAACTATTAAACGATTATAATTATGACAAAAAATGGCATTATGCTTTATTTATACGAAAATAGCAGTGGTGATATGTTAGAATAAAATAAATGTTTTTTCTTATAGTACGGTCTGGTAATTTAATTGCAATCTATTTGTAACTTTGTCACGGTAAAGGCAGCTTTGGAAACATTAAAAGTTGACGTCTTTCTTTCTTAGTAACATTTTATTAGTAGCAACATTTGGTTTGACAAGGTTCTCTAGTTTATCCGACTCCAGTGGCATGAGTTTTGGTCACGACTGCGTAAAATATTTATATGAGAACTTGCGCCTTACGAGGGGAACCAGAACTTCTCACCCAGCATATTTTACGCATACCTTGACCAAAACCCACGGTAGGCCTCCTGGTTTTTTAGTTACGACGTAACCTAGGCAGAATAAAAAAAGTTCATTCTATATCTAATATTATTTGTTTTTGTTTTCAGAGGTCCAACACTTCGGGTAAAATATCTTCGACAGTGTTCACCCCCCCCACCCCCGAGTCAGCCGGGTACTCCAACTTTTTAAAGAACCTCTAAATAACGGTATCTTTTGTACGAAATGAACAAAGGCTTTGCGATGCTTTTGCGAATTCCATTTTCAAACGTTTCGAATGAAACAGATAAGTTCCAAATGCTTTACCACTTGCTGAACGGTGAGGGAAAACATCGTGAGGAAACCTGCATGCCCTAAAAAGCGTGTATTTGTGCCTGAAGAACAGCGATAGGGCTCACCGCCCATCACGTTAGGACGTAATAATCGTGCGGCTGTACCGAGTATGGACTGTGACTTGCATTTTACAGTTCATACTCGTAACACCTTTGACACCCCCTCGGGGATTCATGTCGTGACGATATATTAGGTTGGGGAAAAAGTTTCTTCGCATTTTATATGAAAATTCAAAACATTTTTTAATAAAGTTTATTTACATTTAACTAAAGTATATGGATGCCATTTTGTTCCATAACTTTCTGCCATCTTGTAGGTGGGGACATGATCCCATTGCTATAGAAATTCTGGGGCTTCTGATCAAAAAACCGCGACAAGTGGTTTTGGCAGTCCTCTCATGATGTTAACCTGACACTGCCTAATGAATTCTGAAGAGACCGAAACAAGTGGAAATCTGAAGGTGCGAGGTCAGGACTATACGGCGGATGCATTAATACGTCCCAGCCAAATTCCCTTAATTTTTGCTGAGTGGCTAAAGATGTGTGAGGTCTAGCGTTATCATGATGAAAAACCACACCCCTTCTATTGACTAATTCCGGCCGCTTTATCTCAACTTCTTGCTTTAATCTGATCAGTTGTTCGCAGTAGAGTTCAGAATCGATGGTCCTGCCTGGCGGTAACAGCTCATAATGAATAATGCCCTTCCAATCCCACCATACACACAGCATTACCTTGTTGCGAGATAACCCGGGTTTCGCCAGAGTCTGTGAAGCCTGACCAGCATTTGACCACGACCTTTTTCGCACGTTCTTGTCGTATGTGATCCACTTTTCATCACCAGTTATCAGGTTTTTCAAAAATGGTTCGGTTTCATCACGTCGTAATAAAGAATCACAAATGAGCACACGGTTAATTAAGTTTCTTTCAGTGAGCTCATGAGGCACCCAAATATCGAGCTTCATTGTGTACCCGACTTTTGTCAAATGCGCCAAAACTGTTTTGTGGTCAAGCCCCAGTTCTTCAGCTACATCGTAACTACCGATATGCCGATCTTGCTGCACTTTTTCAAAAATGGCATCCATTTTATCCGTAACAGGGCGCCCAGAGCGAGGTGCATCTTCGACATAAAAAATTCTGGATTGAAAACGCTTAAACCAAATTTGTGCTACTCTCACAGACACTGCACTAGGTCCATAAATATCACAAATTTTTTTCACGGCTTGCCTTGTATTTTTACCTTTTTTGTAGTAAAATTTTAAAATGTATCGAATTTCTTCATTACATTCACTCATCTTAACAGTAAGAAAAACAAATGAAAATCACACATTTTACCTAATTTGAATTTGGAATTATCTTTTTTAAAATTTAAACTTTTTAATAATACCAACACCAGCCAGATACACATGGTATAGCCAAAGAGATTTTATTATAAGTTCATACATACTATTTGCGAAAAGAGTTTTTCCCCAACCTATTATTTTATATTTTTATATATTCAAATACCTAAAGAAGAGTATTAATTATGCCGAGGATTTGGAACGTGTTCTATCTACAACAAATTGTGGTGAATCAAGACTTAAATTGTTTTCATATTTATCAAATTTCATTAATTTACCTTCTTCACTCGCTGTGACAAATGAAACAAATTAACTTAAAGACTCGTTATCGTGAAATAGTTTTCTAATGATTAACTGTAAAATGAGAATTTAATCAGAAACTGCTAGATAAATTTTACGATGAGATCTTTTTTAGGGTTCCGTAGTCCGACAAGGAACCCATAAAGTTTCGCCATGTCCACCTGTCCGCGGCTTAGCTCAGAGACTATTAGTACCTACTAGAAAACTGTAATTTGGTATGGTTATATTTATTCATTACGCCAACAATGTATGGGTCGTTCTTCTTAATGTATGGGACTAGATGTTTGGCGCGATCTGTATTAGTAGACCAACTTATAAAATGTACCGGGCAACTACGGAACCCTACACTGGCCAGTTTTTTTGCATTAGTGTTTTTGGTCGTTTAATTAAATGAATTTGAAGTATTATTTAGCAATGTTGAATTATGCTGTGTTTGCTTTTTTAGGCCCTTACTGGGTAGTGACAGCGAATCAGAATCTGGCTATTTCTCAAATAGCCCTTTTTATTCCCCCGCTCTAATCTACTGCAATGGATTTGGAAATCAGTGCTCTTTCAAAAATAAGAATAGAAGGAAGATTTTGAATCTCTGATTTCTGTAGTTTATTAAGTTTTTCTTTTTATTTTGCTTAAGTTCAATAATTTGATGTTTGATTGTTTTTTAAGTTTGCATGTAATATTTTCGTGTTAGTTTAAAGTATTTAAAATAAAACATTTTTCATTAATTATACTATTTTTGTTTGATTTTACCATGCCTGAAGACTTGAAAAGGCTTTATGAAAGCGTTAAATATCCTTTAGCTCTATTCTCAATATTATAGCGGATTTAAACAAACGTAACATAAAATGGAACCACATAAAATTTTATAGAACACACTAATTTGATAATAGTTTTGGTTATTAAATTTACTTAAAGGAAAAGTGAAATTCCAAAGAAAATTTTTTGCGAGCTTTTGTAAGAGAATAATTATGTGGCATAAGTAAACGTCTGAACTCATTTTACAACGGCTATGGGAAAGCCAAAAGTATGAAGAAATAAAACACCAAAGGTTATATCAATGTCATGTAAAACTCAAAAAATCATTCGCAAAATTCAGTCACAGGTAGTCTTTGGTGTTCAACGACGATGGATGGGCAGGATGCCCTTGTTCTGCTGATAGCCACCTGTGGCTTCTTGATGACCATGGACTGAATGGGCCCCAAGATTGTTGAACTTTTCCAACTGCTCTGCACCCCCTTTGTAGTCTTTTTGCAGGAACTCTCCCTGTAACGTAACGAAGCATAATATAAAGTAACGAAGCAGGATATAACGTAACGAAGCAGAATATAACGTAACAAAGCAGAATATAACGTAACGAAGCAGAATATAACTAAGCAGAATGAAGGATTAATTAAATTGATAAAATGTAAAAGATCGCAGCAGATATACAGATCACGCCTTCCCTTCTTGAAGATGTGTGAGTGTAGTATGTACGTAAGGAAGTAGTTAGAGGTAGAATTATCTTTTCTATTCTTCTCCATAGATAGAAACTCAAAAGTCTGTCTGTTTGTAAGTTCGCTCGCTTCCAACTAAATAACCACAACATAGTTTGGATGTAGATTTTATGTTATCGAGGAGGTTTTCTATGAGAAAGGATTGTAGGTATAACATTGCGCTAATCATAGGCGTAACTAGGTAAGGGACAGGGGGACACGACCCCCCAGTTACAAATCTTAGTTAAGTCACAGACGTCAATGGCACTAAGACTAATCTATCTAATCTATTTTGGACAACCACTTTTAAAGAATTTGGATACTATTTTAACATTATTGTTTCTTAAAAAAGGTTTAGTGGTACATTATCATATGCTTATTGGAGCTGAGCTGTAATAACTAGGCGCATAGGACGAGCTTGTGCCCGCTGGACCGACACGACCTGAAGGAGGCTCCGGGTGGCGGCTGGATGAGGAACACGGAGGGCGGCCAAGAGTAGCGCAATTCTTATGTCCTGCAGTGGACGAACACAGGATGATGGATGTAATGATAAACAAGTCGGATAAAAGTGGGTAAGGGCAGAAATTTTGGGTATTATTTTTCGATAAAATCAACACATTTTGAACTTGTTTATATGCTAATCCGAAGAAACCACTATAGTTCGTAAAATGTAGCTTGAGCCCTCCAACAGCAGGACAGCGCTATACTATTTGTATTTCTAACTCTCTTTCTCACGCTCAAATATAGCGCTGACAGCTGTCACAGGGCTCATGCTTTGTTTACGGTTTACTTAATATATTTTTTATGGACACGTAGTACGGAAAGGCGATTAAAGAAATTTCGCTAGATAGAAATAAATAATCATTGAAATTAGGTCTAGTTTGACGAATAGGAATATAATACAGACCTCAACGATATTTCATTTGATGAATTTTAACAAGGTCTTAATTCTGCTAGTTTGAAATTTTAATAGCAATTTTATTTAGACTATAGATGGAAAAAAAACGTAATTTTGCTCTTTTTTCCGGATTCCGTCCCTCTCGCACTGCAGGTCTTTTCGCATAGAGTAACAGTGACTATTGCAAGTGTGAAATAAAATCCTTTTACAGGATTCCCGAGTGCCGTAAACAAAGACACAACCACTATAACTTCAAATACCGTATTTGAAATACGCCCGGCGCACACACGGGACAGTTAGACTCAGACCAAACTAATTGACAACGCCTTTCACTACAAGTAGGCTTCAGCCATGGCGTAAACTGTCTTCACCATCATGACGAAATCATGCCGTCTTGTCATGAAATCTTGTCGTGTTCCAGCATGACGTCATCAAAGCCGTACCGGGAGGGTGGTTACACTATTTTATTTGGTTACTTTGTGAAGGAGCTCGCTTTATCCTTGGCCTCATCGACGCTTTCTTTCAGACGTGGTAGTAAACAAGCGTAAGACCATGGTACGTATAAAAAACTGTTTGTATTATATTCTAAATAGTCTTGGGTCGGTTACGATTGATCGAATCACTTGGATTCAATCACAACCCGTTCGCGAGTGATTGAATCGTCGATCACAAAAAAATGCGATGATTTTCGATCCACTCCACAGTCAATGTCACCGCGAGCCGTACGTAAAAACGAGAGATAATCGTTTCAAAAACTGAATTAGACTATCTATAACTTTACAGACTCGGACAAACTGTATTTTTGTCTACTTCGTGGACTCGGTCGCGCTACTCGCGCGGCTATTGAAAAGTGTGACCGACCGACCTGTGGGTAAAAGATCAAACGATCGAATAATTTTTACCCAATCACTTAACAAGATCGAGCCGGGTTACAAAAAATGATCGATAGACAGAGATATACTTCTAAATATCTTATTTGAAGCACGTTCTATTCTGAAGGAAAGTTAAGTCAGGTCCAAAAACTCTTAAATTTAATTCAAAATGCCCTGTGTCCAAAACTCTCCTAGACAATAAGACAAATAACAAGTGGTAACGTCTATTCCGATAACATTTTCTAAGTTTATTGCCACAGTATCTGGTTAGGACTAAGCTTTGTTAACGTTATTACTCTGAACCTACCCAGAGCATACGCGTAATCAAACTCCACTCTTTCAAAATAATAAACCACCATACAAATATTTCTACAAGCTGGGTGTTAGGTAAGAAGTTTGACAAAAGAATATTTGGAGTGCATTACAAACTAGAAAAGATAAATTAGAATGAAATTGAATTTTGTATTTGAACCTGCGACCTTTTGCTTAGGGGCCGTCCATATATTACGTCATTCTAAATTAGGGGGGGGGGGTTTGGTCTGCGGATGACGGTAAATGATAGATGGGGGGGGGGGGGGGGTGTTTCGAAATTGACGTCATGGATGAATCGAGCCAAAACGAATATCGGGAGGATACGGAGATATTACCCGTGATCCAGAATTTAAAAGAATGGGTGAAAACTCCGTGGGAGTTATCCAAAGAAAAGTAAAAAATAAGTAGTTATATTATATCAATGATTATTGCCAAAGTAAAAATAATAAAAGGATTCTATAACCAAGTGTTTTATTCATATAATACCCTATTTTTCTCAAATCTGCAATGTTTTATTTTGCCAAACTAGTATTGACGTCAATTTTGGGAGAAGGGGGGGGGGGTCATTAAGAAATGACGATAGGATGATTATAGGGGGGGGGGGGGGTCTAAAATCTGAAAAAATCGATGACGTAATTTATGGACGGCCCCTTATACGGAATATGCGCTACCGAATGCGCTATCAAAGCACTCATCCTAGACCGTTGAATTTTTCACCATACCTGTCTGCACACCGAATGTTTTGTATTGAATACCAGCCAGTGATACACATACTCAACGCTCATGAGGCTTTATGTGTATTCACACCTTGCTTATACGAAAAAAGCTATGGATTTCGTAGTGAACTTGTTGCTATACGCTGCGGGGCACAGCCCGAAGATGCCTCTTTTTTGAGCGAAACACGTGTCGATAAGTTTTCCTTATTTATGCCTGCATGAGCATATAATTTTAAACTGGATTACAAATCCTAGGAGCGGTAGCTCAGTCGGTAGGAAGCCGGACTCTCAACCTTGAGACCAGGCTTCGAATCATGCCGGTCGAACATGCACCAAAAGAAGTTTTCGGTACTTCATGTGCATATTTGTATACTTGCCACTCGCTGAAGGTGAAGAGAAACACTGCGAGGTAAACCTGTATGCCCTAAAAAGTGTGTATAGTACGGCGATAAGGATCACGTCGGGACCTAAAAATCATCAATGAAAAGAGGGTGTACGAGTGTTTTAGTACCATGCAACACTCGGAAACACCACTAACACCTCTTCTTGTCATGACCATATACTTCATGTGCGAATTTATTTATGCTTATTCGTATATTGATAAATAGATGTTTATCGCCAAACATATATTATATCCAAGGATGGACTGCGATCTAAGTATGGTTTTAGCAAAAATGGAAATTAAGACAGTTCACAAACCTTATTAGCCTTAGAATCATCGAACTTTTGTGCTGCGACGTGATGGCCTTCCTTGCCTTGTGCGTTGGCATCCAGAACCTTCTCCTCATGAGCACCCTTGAACCCTTGTTGAGCATTCTCTCCGAAGGATCCAGCGTTTTGTCCAGCAAGCTGAGAAAATATTGGAACTAGATACAGTGCAGAAGATAATAAGATGGTGATGTTAAATATGCAGTGTATGGGTGTCACTCTAAACGGAATGAAGAGTTTTATTGTCAAAAGTAAATCTATGAATATTTTTCTTGTTGTTATCTCTCTCTCCAGCATTTCGTTTTTTAGGGTTCCGGAGTCCGACAAGGAACCCCTATAGTTTCGCCATGTCCGTCTGCCCGCAGCTTAGCGCAGAGACTATTAATACTAGAAAACTATAATTTGGCTTGGATATAAATATTACTCACGCCGATAAAATGGTAAATTAAAATCTTGAAAACGTTTCTCTCTCATACACGTAAACTGGGGATGATTTTTTTTCTCGTCTATCCCATAGTGTGGGGTATCGTTGGATAGGCCGTTCAAAAACATTGTAGGTGTGTGAGAACCATTTTTCGATTTAGGGATCCGTTGGTGAATATTAAGCTTTAAACTGAACATTTTAGTTAGTATGGAGCGTCCCCCCCGCCGGCTAAACGGTTGTTTATAAAACTGTGATAAAAATTCAGAGAAGTAGTATATATAATGAATTTAAAAGGAAAACTATCAAATCTCAGTAGGCCTTACAGGTTTACGAGTACAGGACGCTCCAAACTTCAAAGTCGTCTTCACAAGCAGACTTCATCTACATCCACGGGACCACGGCCATTGTTGAAGGAAAAAATCTAAAATTACCTTGTGATTCCCCTCATCATGCGCTTCGTCATAGAAACTCTCGGTCTTCTCTTCTTCGTTCTTGCTGCTTGAAGACTTGAAGCCCTTGCTCACATGGCCCTTCTTGTGACTCTTCGCTGTTTTGTGGAGCTCTTCGTTGGCCCCTAAACCATACACCAGGAGGTCTTAATAAAACCATGTTCATGGTACATACTTATAAGTAAATAGTTACGATCTACCAAAACCTTATGTACAAGTTTAAAATAATATATTTTGAAAGAATAAAACTTACCATGCTTATCGAATTTCTGACCACCTTCGTAAAACTTTTCGTCTCCTGCAGCTTTCTTCTTGGCTTCTTCATCCTTGTAGAAACTGGAGTCTCCCTTTTCACCCTGAGCAGCAGCCTGAGATGCCTGGAATCCTTGCTGATCCTGTTTGACTTCTTCTTCGGCTTTCTTTTCGAACTTCTCTACATTTTCACCAGCTCCTTTCTTCTGAGCGGCATCGTAAGCGTTTTTGTCAACGTAGCCACTACCGACTTGAATGCCAAGATGTGGGTGGTATAGAAGACCACCTCCCAGACCTCCAAGAGCTCCTAAACCACCTACCCCACCGATTCCGGCGAGTCCAGGGTTGATCAAGCCAATACCTCCTCCATTGGCGAGACCACCGATACCTGCGCCACCAGCGCCGATTCCTCCAACACCAACACCGCCAATACCTCCAACGCCACCAATGCCAACGCCTCCGACACCGCCGGCACCTCCAACACCTCCTAGTCCACCGAGACCAATACCCAGTCCTTGGCCAAGTCCACCAAGGCCAATACCCCCGTATCCACCGAGCCCTTGTCCAAAACCAATCCCGCCAACGCCAACTCCCGTGTTCAAGATCGTCGATGCAGCTCCTTGGATTTGCTCAGGATAATCTTCACTCTCCTCAACTTCATACGAATTAGAAAGCGGTAATCCAGATTTGGCATCCATTCCGATCGCGTCCAAACGCTCTTTCACATAATCGTATGGAGTTCTATCGTCAGATAGTTCAACTTTATGAAACGCACTTTTGATATCACCCGCCGTCGCGACCACAACGAGGGCGCAAACCGCGAAAATTCTAAACATTTTGCAATATTCACGAACGTTCTCAGACTGATGACATTCGGTTACTGCAACGCGATTTTATACTAAGGTTAAATTCGGTGGAACGGTGCAGTTTTTGTTCAGAACTGTGATAATTTTCCCGAGTGGACATTTCCTTCCTGTGGTATTGTTTTAACTGGTCTTAATGAGAACGACACTGTTATAATACAAAGAGGTGGTCGACAGACCTTGCTTTCCAGTCCATTGGGCTCAGCGGCGGCAGTGGACCTTACACAATGTCCGAGCGAGGTATGGGTGACAAGTTTTCACGCCGCTGTCAAAGAAATTAGGTTATGCTGCCCGCTAGGGGCTTCTGGAATTTAATTTACAAAGGGCAGGTGTGAAATTCTCACAATTTCAGGCAACACCGCATGTCTGGGTAAGCCCTTTACGGAATTTACGAGACATTTTCTTATGCGAAAATAGTAATATGTTACATTTGGGGCTCGTTACTCGCGGCACAATGGTCGTTTTTCATCTGGCTATGTAATTTTCTCACAAAGGGGAGGCCATCCAGAAAATATGAGTGATATTAATATCGTGAGCCTATTCATATTTTGTAGTTTGGTTACTAAGCGGGCTTTTTCCTTAAAAGGTCGGCATACTTTCAGATTGTTTGTAGTCCTATTCACATACGTATGTACCTAGTAAGTACTACCTACTACCTACGTAACAATAGAACAGATTGTTTTATATTTATTATACTTCGTAATAAATATGTTAGGTCCTTCTTCTATTGTACTGTTTTATCGTGTAAGTTAATATTAATGTCGCTAGTGCCAAATTAAGAAATAAATAAAACGAATAATATTGACGATGGGACTTTTTCAACATAATGTTATCCCAATGTTAAAAAAGGAAACTGTTATATGTTCGAAATAAAAATTACATGTTTTGTTACTTTTGTCATGTCAGATAAATAATTTAAAAAAAAGATATCGACCGTCAAAGAAGCACTAATACTCCGGTGACTGAGACGACGCTTTACAATACCTGTGTACATAGCCTATGTGCATTATTTACCGCCGGGAATATGTACTGTCTATTGTCAGTCACATGTCACGTCGCGTGGGTTGGCCATATTATTAGAAATTTGAAAACTAAAAAATAAAATAACTTTTTTTACGGTTTTGTGATCTATTAGTGATTCTGATTCATTAGTTCAATAAAGCTAGAGGGTTTATTTTCAACCTGTATATGTAAATAGATAAAGTTTTTTTTTTGTTTTGGTCATTACTACTTCACTAAAGATCTCCATGGGACATACCAAAACCATTAATCAGTGAAAACCGATTACTCTATCATCGTTTAATAACACCTTAACCTTGGGTTAGTTTGGACGATTTCACGTCATTGTTTTTGTTTTATTTATAACAAAATATGTGTCGAGGGCTTTAATAAAGGTTATCTGTTATGTTCGGTTACTTGTGACTCGTTTAAATTTTAAGCACATGATTGGACAGAAAAGTACAGATTGCTTACTTGTTGCTGTAACGAATGGAATATTTTAAATACTTAGCTGAATAGTAATTCTTGTTTTACTCAATCAATTACATATTTATTATTTTTGCAACTATGACACATGGAGCTTGTTTATGAAACGAAGCGAATCTGAGGTCCGAATAATTGTCATAAATGTCAGAGCTAGTCTACGACCAACATTTCAAATAATAATTTCATGAAAAATGAGAAAAGAAGCGCGGTTTTCAGCTGTTCACGCTAATTGTCGGTATTGTAAATCTTATTCAAAGTGTTCTGTGAGAGCATTTAAGCTGCATGGCAGATATACTTTTGCCTAGCCAAAAGCAAAGGAAGAAATATTTGTTCTCGATTGGTTTATCGAAGTGTTGTTAAAATAAAATGGGCCGGTCACAGCGCAGAATCGCGGTGTTATTATATTTATTATAACATCGTTTTTTAACATCATCATTTTAGATGTTATTACTTTATTGTAGTATGGTAGTAGATAAAAATACTTGAATTTTTATACCTTGGCGTTTAGTACACATATTTATTTTTACTGCCATAACCGAATGGAATATTTCTACCCTTTAAAAATCACTTTCATACAAATATAAAAAATGCGTCTTAAAAATAATAGTACTTACACTATTAAAATATGGAATTCGAAAAAAGTGGAATTTCGAGTCACCATTACCTTAAGCTAAATAAAAATAAAGGTTTATATTAGTAATATAATAACGATTGATGAACATTGGCCTTTATATTTTTCGCCTGAAGGCTTTAATTTTAGTTGTAGGGCTGTAAAAACTAAATATTCTTCATTCCAAAATAGTTCTTCAGTGTTAACAACAGAGACAATGTTGGTTTTGACTGCGCTAAAACTAAAAGTAAAGCATTCAGAATCGACTTTAATGTGATATTAAAATAAATATTCCAGCATTTAGAAAGTAATTTGACTCAAAGTAAGTGCTCAGGGTAGCGTCTGTTTTGTCCAGAAAGTGCCTACTAAACATTTATAGCAACGTCCCACATCATTAATTGCTACCAAAACTACTTAGGCGCTACATTTGGCAAGAGCGCAATAACATTTTCGGAGTAAATTTTTGGTGGTTCAACGACATGACTAAAATAGCGCAGTAATAAAGTTAAATGTAATTTCTGGAGAAGTCTCGGAGAGGATATCAAAGAAATAAATTTCAAGTTACATAAACTTTTACAAAACTGCTTTATTTATACCCGAAGTAGCATCACAGTTCATTAAGTCCACAAAGATAAGAAATTTCGCAGAACAAATAACAGTTATTATCGTTTTGCGGTATAATTTGGCAACAATAAATTGCTAACTTTATCGAAAACCAATTTCGAAATTATCGAGGCAATCATTTAAGATTTTTATTTGCTCAATTGCTCACAAATTATCTCACTTACTCATTATGGTAATAAGGACCTTTCTCCATTAATTTCCCGCCGATAAGTTTTTGCTGACTTTCTTAAATCATGTCATAGTACCTCTTTTCGTCAGTCTTCACTGCACTTTCTATTGAATGCACTGAGAACAGTCGAAAAATAATAAGTGCTTTCTCGCCGCGTGACAAGAAAAAGGCAGTTTGAAATTACGGATTTAAGACAATGTAACACTGAATTAGATTTCTCAGACAAGCACCGAATCGGGGACACCATTTCGAACCATCTGATCGTCCAATTTACTAAACTACGGATGTTATTTTTATACATCCACTAGCTTTTGCCGCGGTTTCACTGGCGTTAATTTAGATTTTGCGTAATCTTATTAGTGAGCATGTCCTTAGTGAACTGCCTATCTCCAGGGAAGAAACTCTAGTCTTGTCCAAGTGAAGAGTCTAACCATCACGACGGTGAAAGAATTTTCAAAGTCGATTCATTCGTTCCAAAGATCACCCGCATGAATTTATTTAAAAGCTTTGTCTCTAGGGAATTGCTCCTAACTACTAGGGAACAAAATACAGCTTTTATTCAAGTGAAGATTTAACCATTACAACAGAAAAATCATTTTTAAAATCAGTCCCATAGATATTAATGACTATCTCCCCAGGGAACTGTTTGTACCCAGGGTAAAACTATAGTCATTGTCCAATTGTAGAGTCTAACCAATACGACAGTCAAAAATGTTTAAGTGATTCCAGAGATTACCCGCGCGAATTTAATTAATGTTTTTTTCCCTGGGTAACTGCCCATCTCCAGGGAACACATTATAGCCTATAGCACTCAGGGATAATGTAGCTTCATTAGTGAAAGAATCTTCAAAATCGGAACAGTAGTTCCGGAGACTACCCCCCCACATCCAATCTTACAAATAAGCTCCCAAATCTCTTTAATGTTGGTGTAGATAGATATACACACGTCTGTCTCCCAGAAGGATTGGCATAGATTAATGATTTACATCTGCTACGATCCTGACACACCTCTTTCACCTTTTTTCACATCCATCAGTCTAATCATATTAGACACCTGGCTCTGTACTCTCGTGGACGTGTTTATCGTGGTCAGGTTTATTGACTGCTGAGCGGCCATACTAAAAATGTATAGCGGATTTGTGGTGCATTTTGAATAAATCTTATTTAAATTGCCAGGCAATATTTCTAAAATGTAAGTTGGACAAATTGTAGTTTATACTTTGGTGTTGGTAAGTTATAAAATGACCTAAACGCCAATACGCCTTTGTTACATTTAGGGCTTAGTTTTGTTTTGCTTTATAAACTATACATCATTTTTAATTTTTGCTTGGGATAAAGTGTACATATATTTTTTGTGATACTAAATACTGCCGATTTAGCTTCCTTTGGTCGGAGCACCCAAGTAACCACGAGAGTTTCATTATCATTTTTAAAAAGTGACGTCACTGTTTTTTTATCTCTGAGTTAATTGTTCACCACCACCACTACGTTTCAGCTCTTGGACGAATTAATTCGTCCAAGTTTCAGCTCTATCAAGTTCTTGAGTTTTGCTACGGACGGACGTACAGACAAAAAGACATATGAAGCTTTTTGTTAAACTTTTAGTTTCCATGTAACCCTGAAAAATGAGCACGTTAAAAATTCGACCTAATCGAATTAAATTTCTATCCATCCATCCATCAGCCTGTTTCGTCCACTGCTGGACATAGGCCTTTCCATAATTTCGCCACTCTTGACGGTCCTCCTGGAAGAAATGCCCATACTCAATTGCCAGGTATTATATAAAACAAACTGGTGATGGGCAGCGGCGTCACTGGTGCAAGGGTTTCGGCACCGCGCTCACCAACCCGCCTGCCCAGCGTGTGTGAGTATGGGCATTTCTTCCAGGAGGAATTAAATTTAAATTCAAATAACTTTTTGTAAAATTGGTAACATAAAATGCACTTTTTACCTCATGTCATGTTAATCCACGAGAGTTAGCGTAGAAGTGTCTTTCAATCGATGTCTATTATCGACAGTTTTTGGTTTGGCGGTTATTTTATCAACACCTCTTATAACCTGTACGTTGTCCAGGGTCATTACGATCTACGCTGATAATACCTAAAGAAAGCCGCATCCAAATACTTTGAGTACTTAAAACGGAATATACCGACAGAACTAAAATTCTAAAAACTGGTTTTGTCCTTAGTATATAAGGTCCTATAATTCAAAGTGAAAAAATCCAAGAGATGTATCTCCAATAGAAACATTACACAGAAAAAAAATAACTTCGCAACCTTTTTTCATGTACATTTAGTCAGTTGATTAAACCACTTTTTACTGGGAAGTGAAAAAATTACTTGACCAAAAAAACTTTTTTTCTTCTGGAATGTGATCAGTTAACGATACACCATATAATACCTTAGAATTATTTTCACTTATTATTGTAGGAACTAATACAATAACACAGCCATTTAAAATTCACAAAAATATCTATTCAATGTACAGACACAAATTTATTACTACTTTATAATAAGTATTGCTTACTTACTCACTACATAAATACTTATAAACAATGTTTTCTCTTATAAGTACACATTACCTGATTCGTTTTATCTAACAGGTTTTGTCCTCGTGAAATCTTAAAATTTGCATAAACAATGCATGCTGTAGTCTTTTTATTTCTAAAAAGGAACATTTATTTTAGTTAAAAGAAAAGAAAATGGGGCTAGACTATATTATTTATGTAGAGTTTAGTTCAAACCGCAAAAACATTTTAGCGAAATTGCATGCTTCAACTGTTTTGAAATAGCACCCAGCATGAAAAAAGTACTAAAGTATCTTACTCGCAAATCCTCCCGAAGTTACTCGGGGGAGAGTAAGAGAACAGCAGGTCTACCACGTAATTCTGATTGTCATGGGTTTGAACATCATTTTGAACTTCATTACCATTACCAGAGTCTGAATCGGACCTATTTTGTAAAAATTTCAATGACAATGAACATCATGAACGAATGAAAATCTGCCGAGGAGCTCTGGTGGTCCGGCTTTCATTTGACATTTCAAAATGGTCATGAACTTCGTTTTTTTTTTTTTTTTTGTTACGCGATACCAGTAATGGTTTTCAAACGTCAAATATGTATGAAAATCATTCACTCAATTGACATGGGCTTGAAGACCATCACAATTATTTTACGCGGTACGACGAAGCTCATTAATGGGCTTCAACTGTCAAAACGAAGCCCATTACGATGATCATCGAATTACGTGGTAGACCCGCAGCTCTCAGGCAAAACCAGGCGGCCGACCATTGCCTGGGACGGATGGATGGCGGTATATCCATCCCCAATTGCCAGGGCTTATATGAAACAGACTGGTGACGGGCAGCGGCGTCACTGGTGCAAGGGTTTCGGCACCGTGCTCACCAACTCGCCTGCCCAGCGTGTGTGAGTATGGGCATTTCTTCCAGGAGGATCGCCAAGAGTTGCGAAATCCTGGAAAGGCCTATGTCCAGCAGTGGACGAAACAGGCTGATGGATGGATGGATGGATGAAAAAAGTTAGCTTCTGGATGTTACGAACCGGTGTTCCCTCTTACGATGGTGACTTTACCCTAGTTTCTCAAGGAATTACCCCTAAATACCTTGGAAAAATCATCGAAATTCCTAAATTTAGGCAGCATAATTATAATAAAGTACAAGGTATCATTTCACGTATTAAATACATTAAATACTTGTAATACATTCATAGATTTCCCGAATCAGAACGGATACATTACTTTTATACTTTTTGACTTGGATACTTCAAGGGGGGCCTATTCAAAATTTGTTTGTCACACAGACATATAATTATTACTAAGTACCAGACCAAGCTTAGGGATTTAATAGCGTGGCAAGCTTCCATCCAAAAAATAAGCTACATTTAGGTTTCATGGTACAAAGAAACGAATAAAAATGGGTTGTTTTGGCTGGCTTATGCTTGGAACATATTTGTTAATTTCTAAATTAATCTCTAGTATATATTTTTTTTGGAAACAAACAATATTTATATTTAAAAGAGCCCAAAGTTCACTGAGCTAAAATTGCCACGCGTCGTTTCTATGCGTTTATTTTATTAATGCTAGGTCTGCTACTATATAGGTATTATACGTCTGTGGGTTGTCACTTCAGGGACAAACATCACGATAGAAGTCCCGCAGATCAAGACATTTTTGTCTTTAGTAGTTTGACAATAAAAATAATTTGACAGGAAAGTTTATTCATGAAAAGAACCAAAAGACTTGATCCGCGTATTTGTTGACAGCGAATTTTTGTGTGATGTGCCATCACTGTCATATCAGTATGATATCTATGGCCGCCATATTGGGTAAAGAGATCATTTAAGAAGTATCCACGTAAATAATTTGCGGTTGTATCTCTGGCAGCACCCGATGGGTTTTTTTTCGCTTTCCTAAACATGGATGCTCACGCAAAAAGAGCCGCGCGCATAAATTAATTAAACTGTCTGTACTATAAACAAAAGGAAAATTTTCCTACATCCCTCACACCATAAAATATTCCCAAACCATACAAAATATAAATCCTTTAGTCCTAAAAAGAGAGAAATCCCTATAAGTGGAAACACTGGTATAAAATATATTTCTGCCTTTTTTCAGTGAGTTCATACGATCTTACGAGGAAAAGTGACACGGTCGAAACACTCAGGCACGTATCCAGACTTTTGTTTCGGGGGGGGGGGGACATTCATTGACACAAGAATGTGAATTGTGAAAGAAGCCTCTGTAATTACTGTACTATAATATTATTAAGTATCTAATTATCGTACCTTTTTTATTAAAACATACTTTAACGTACTTTACATTGGTTATGAGTAAATATTTCCGGTCACGCCAAATTTCGGGGGGGGGGATAAATCCCACCTATCCACCTTTCTGGATACGTGCTTGGAAACACTCATGTATGTAGTATTATAAACTTGGAAAAGTACCGCTGACTCAGTTTTGGTTTTAACATAATCGCACTAAACTAAAGAGCATTTCCTCTGTAGAACTTGTAAGGCATTTTCTACACGTAGTATCATTGCTTAACTAATAATAACTTAGTAAAAAGTCGTGTCTCTATACTAATAAGTTTTGTGAAATCAATATTATACATGCAAAAGTTTTACAAATTTTAGTTTTACGAAAGTTTTAAAATAGTAAACTGTAAACACGTGTCCTTGTTTTACGTACTAATTGAAATACTGTGTAAATTTTATGTAAACTTTATTCACCTATTGTCTTACCTACTTTTTTTAGTGTGTCTTCATCCAACGGGAACAGTTGCTGTTTTGAAAATGTTTTTTCAGGAAAATGTAGCTACTGTTCCCGTTGGATGAAGACACACCTCTTTTTGAATGATTAACGGACGATTTCTAAAAAATGCCCCACTGTTATATGTCCATCCAGTACTCATTTGCGCCTCGCTAATTATTTGTTCATTTATTTTTACACTTGATCGCCGTTTCTTCGGTACACTATTTGAATTGGTGTATTTTTTAAAATGTTTACTCAAAATTCTATGCCAACCTCCTACATAGTTGTTCGTTCTGTGTCGTTCTCCAAAAACAGACCAAGTCTTTATAATGTTTCGCCTTAACCACTTTCACTTGAAATATTTAAGAAAGGGTTGCAAGTGTTGGTGATGGTTGAATTGCTCCTTAATGGAGGTCCCATACCTAAATTAGCAACTCGATTTGTGTTGGTACAAATATCGACGGAAAAGACATTGAAATAACGTTTATATCAGCGCGCAGGGCGAAGTGGCTGTTACGACGATCGCTGCGTCTCCAAATAGCACAAAATAGGCGAAAATTTTAATTTTTACATGGACGCAATTATTAATTCAAAAGTTTTATTTGTGTAATATTTTACTTATAAAATTCTCTAATCATTCGTGTTTTGCTCGAAAATAGATAACGTAAATATTAGGTGTAGATGCATGAAATCAGTAAATATTTCTAACTGCAGTCATTATTTCGAAAGATAATATCTTAAGGTATTTATAATAGAACGCGGCTATGAAGTTAATCCTGACACATTGCGCAACTATGAAGTTTCTGAATAATGACAATGTCAACCACATAGGAAAAAATTACATAATTACTTATTGCGTGTGACAGAATAGTGAGTGGCAATAATATCACAGACAATATATCGATACACGTTAAAAAGTTCGTATAGCTAAAAATATTGTTATGTTTTATGATGATGTGCATTATTGTAAATAAAACGTAAAATTAGATATATTAGTAATATTCTCCTTCAGTTAATTATAAATATTAATGAATAAATGAGTTTGTTTCTTTATTACTAACCTCTGGGAATTGAACTCTTTTTACCTAGAGAAAACTTTTTGAATTTGAATGTAAAGTACAATATTTCCTGTCAATTAATTCAATGACACGTCAATAGGTATGATAAAACAATTTTAAGTATTGCCTTGATCGCTTTTCCAAAGGTTGATACTTTTGATTGTGCTAAACTTGTGCATGTTTTTGGCTATTAATACCTAGTGCCATCCCCCATCTCACCCATTGACCAAGGGGCAGATTGAAGCAAGGGCTTGAACTTGGAATTTGAAATGCTTACTACTTGGAATTGTTAAAATGCCAAAACGATCGAAGAAATTCGTTCTTAACAGTCAGTCTCGTGAGCTTATCATACGTGTTCGTGACTTTTTTGAACGAGAAGCTCAAAACGGCGGACCGATATTGCCCGTGACATCGGTGTTGGATCGAGTTGCAGATGCTCTCGATATCAGCAAAAAAACTATTATAAAAATCACGAAAGAAAAATTGGGTGAGACTGGCATCGAAGATAATGTTCTATATTCTCCCAACAAGAGAAAAAGAGCGAAGCTTACCGATGTAGATAATTTTGACGTTGACGCCATCCGCAGGCATATTTACAATTATTATTTACGTAAAGAGTACCCAACGTTGTCGAATTTAGTGCAGACATTAAAGGAAACTGGATTATTTTCCGGATCAAAAAAGTCATTGTCAAAGGTTTTGAAAAACATTGGATTCCGATATAAACAATGCAACAAACGAAAGGTGCTAATGGAAAGATCGGATATTGCCATGAAAAGGACTGATTTTTTACGCGAGGCGAAAGCTATAGATGATTGGGATAATGTAGTTTTTTTGGACGAAACGTGGCTAAATGCGAATCACACAGTTGGTCGCTCGTGGACGGACGATACGGCGGCATCGGCATCCAAAGTCCCCTCCGGAAAAGGAGCCAGACTAATTATTTGTCATGCTGGCAACGCCTGTGGTTTTATAGACAACTGTTTATTGGCCTTTGCGTCTAAAACCACAGGTGATTACCATGAAGAAATGGATGGTGAGAAGTTTACCCAATGGTTCACTAATATGCTGACTAGCCTTTCTGAGCCATCAGTTATTATTATGGATAATGCACCTTATCACTCCATGTTAGTTGATAAGCCACCTTCAAACTCTGAGAAAAAAGCCCATCTGGTTGCATGGCTTCAAAAAAAAGGTGTAGACGCAAGTATGTCTATGTTGAAAGGAGATTTGATTAGATTGATGAATATTCACAGATCGAGAGTAAAACGATACGTCATTGATGAACTAGCACTGCAACATGGGCACCGAGTACTTCGTTTACCGCCGTATCATTGCGAGTATAACGCCATCGAATTGATATGGGCACAGATCAAAGGACATGCGGCACGCCATAATACTGAACCTCCATTTTCCACAGCGAAAATGATGAAATTGTTAGAAGAAGCGTGCAATCACGTAACCAAAAATAATTGGAAAATGGTAGTGAATAAAACTAAAGCCAAAATATGGGACGATTGCAACAGAGACATTAAAGTGGATAATATTTTAGATAATGACTTTGAGTTAGTTATTAATACAAACGATTCCAGTAGTGATAATGGTGATGGTGCTTCGGAAAGTGATACATAATAAAGTAAAGAATATAAATATTATCTCTACCATAGAAGTATTAAGTAATTAAACTACTTCTATGATCTCTACCTAGATGTTTTTTTTTTCACTTTCTTCATATACTTACATCTGATAACTGCATTCGACTTTACTCACACTTGACGAATTTTATCGATACAGTGATCGAACGTATAACAACCCTA
Organism: Ypsolopha scabrella; assembly: GCA_910592155.1. NCBI lineage: Eukaryota > Metazoa > Arthropoda > Insecta > Lepidoptera > Ypsolophidae > Ypsolopha > Ypsolopha scabrella. The sequence goes on along the minus strand of OU342973.1, from coordinate 5,468,145 downwards.
GAGGCATGTGTCAGGATTGACTTCATAGCCGCGTTCTATTATAAAAGTTAGACAATAATTGATTAGTGAAACTGCACGGCAATTTATTGGAGATATGTGCAGTATTTTTTATTAATTTTTATGTCTATACACAAACGAGTTATAAGGAAGCAAGAAAGGGCTTCGCAGAGCATTTTGCTGGGGGACCCCTCTTAATGTATTTCCATCCTTCAAAAATGTTGGCACGCGGTATCAAGGCAAGACTGCGACACAAAAATACACAACGTCGATTTTGTTTTGCGTTAAACATTTTCAAAATTTAGGTACTGGTTCATCGGTGGATACTACTTTTTGTTTGCATATTTCCAAGTTTTCTGCTCATGTATTTCTTGCTGCATCCATAACACAGCTGCTTACGTGTACATTTTCTTTTAGTATTTCACTACCCTAATAAGAAACAAAGAAATTAAGATTAAACGACTGACTTTCTATAGATGAAAGATTTAAAATAAATATACTAGAACTAGAGCATGCCCCCTTGCGTTTAATATAATATATTGAGATTACAATACTTACATTTATTGTGATGGAGCCAGTGCATTTCATATAAGTCAAATTATTGCAACATCTTCACCAATGGCCACCAGATTTTTATATTTTTTTTCTAAAATATTGTCTTACACTATGCAATAACACCATACCTCGCCCTCTATGTATATATATTATTTAAATTCAGTCATATTTTTTATTTCGTTTTCATTCGTAGATGAAGCTTTCATTACAAAGAAAATTGTAAAATTCAATTCAATTCAATTCAATGCCGTTTTATCTGGCTTCAGAGCTTCACCTATAGTTCCGCCAATGTCGAGTTATAAGCAAAAAAACGCACTGTGGGCAGAACCGCGACATTTTTTTTTAACACTATTTTCAAGGCGAGTACCTAAAACAAAGGACATCACAATACCTACATAAAATTGGACAGCACAAACAATATATATACAATAACTACAACCATGTTAGTAAAGATAGATAGTTTGTTCTATTTATAAATAAAACAAACAGTAAATCACCACAAAACAATACATAAATAAATATTCAAAGTTTAATATTATTTACTTTTAATAAACCTACAATTGATGATACTAGAAACACAAACTGTCAATAATGACAATTATTATTACTAAAATGCCACTTCAAAACTTTCAAGTGGCCAGTGACTTATTGATAAAGAGGATGTATACCTATCAAATGAGTAGACGGTTGGGCGAATAAAGTTAACTTAAAGTATATTTAATGCACCCAGGTGAATTAGGTGAACAAATTTTACTAAAAGTATACTTAATGTACCTAGGTGGAAGAAGTTTACAAATAGTATATTTAACTCACCTGGGTGCATTAACCCAAGTGAATTAAGTAAACGACGTGGAAAGTTTGTGTGTGTGTATATTTGTTACTCTTTCGCGCTGAAACGGCTAGACGGATTTGGATAGAATTTAGAATGGATTTAGCTTATACCCTAACTTATCACATTTATCCCGGAAAAAAGCACGCGGGCGGAGCAGCGAGAAAAAGCTAATTTTAAATAAATAGTTTGTTAGTATTTTACTAAGAACCTATTTTTTTTCTCTCTGCATTTCTCTGTATTTCATTTTAACTCGAGAACCACTCAACGGAAGTGGATAGGAAGTAAAATGATTTATTATTAATATAATAATTATTTTCTGCCCATAGCAAAAAAGAAGGAAAATTGAAGACCTTAAGGTATACAAAAATTTAAAAGGAAACATTGAGAGTAGGTTCTATTTTACAAAATGAGGTTTCAGTACTTCTCAAACAAATAGTTTATATACTGTAGCATAATTAGTGTCTCGGTTTTTTAACAACTTGGATAAATTAAATGGAATAATTATATTAACTAGCCGTTGCCCGCGACTCCATGCGCGTGGATTTTGATTATAAATATTTTTTTTCAAAGATTTACAGCATCGGACAAGAGATAAAATGTCAGCACCACTGCAAATAATTCCCGTTTCAGTTTAAATTTTTTTTTTTTTGGTGACCAGGTATAACTTAACATTACTTCATGCATAATTTTTGCATAAGACAATTTAATAACATAAGATTAATCATCTTTAATAACTTTAATTGATTTCTTAAATCAAGAATTGATGGGAAAAGAATTAATTGTAATCAAGAATTACAAACCGCTGCCTCTTCCATCGAAGTTACATTTCAGCGTCTTCATCTTCTAGTTATTCAGATATACGAATCACGAATTTTACCCTTGTAAAATTTAAAAAACACGCCTCATTCTTCATTAAAAACTGTAAGGTTAAATACAAAATTTTCATAATAAAAATAAATAATTCTTCATAGAAACTTTCATCTTCTATTTAACCACCTTAGGTTATGAATTTCTAAGAATTTTGAAACATATCATGTTATGTGGATTTAACTACAAAATTAACGAATTTTCCAGAAAAATTTCCACCCCCTAACATACCACTTTCGGGGATTTCAAAAACGATGAAACACTTCACACTTAATTTCCAACCAAAAGACTTTATATCAATTTTCATTGTTTTAAATACAAAAAGAACAAATTTTCCCTTGAAACTTTCATTACCTATTTTATTTATTTAAGAATTGATTTTTGAAAGTTATTTCCTTGCGGATGTTTTTTTTTTAACTACAATGACTTTACGTTACCTTTGGCCACTACCGCCTGATGGAAAGCGTCGACAAGACCTAGGATGAAGTGCGATCGCCCAAAAACCGGGAGAGACGTTAGTTGATCAGGCATTCCAGGGACTTTTGCAAAAATCTACTAAAGTCAGTAACGGACGAATGACCCCCTATTAATTTCATATTTTTTAATTTTAATTATGTTAAAGTTACAACTGTCTAACTATCTAGAGTACATGATTCTCTAGCTAGGGTAGGCAGTGCCTATCCTGGCGTCATACAAATAATGATTTTTTAAAGTGACATTTAAAATTTTTCATATTTTTTTTATTGTCAAACTTGACCTTCTCATTCCATTTCCCTCAAAAAGTTCTATGTACCCCACTGAGGTTTTCACTAATGTGTAAAACTGTTTATTCCGAGAGTTACATGCATGCACGAAAGGGGGACGTGGGGTATTTTGGCGCTTTACATTCCAAAGTTCATTGTTTCGTTTTTAGGGTTCCGTACCTGAAGGGTGCCAAACGGGACCTTATTACTGCCTCCGATGGCTGTCTGTCTGTCCGTCCGTCTACAGCGGTCTACAGCCTCAGCAGTAATAGGTAGACAGTTCAAACTTTAACATAAATAAAATTTAAATTTAAAAAATATGAAATTCATAGAGGGTCCCCATAAAATGCCATTTTTTTCAAGGTTATTGTTTCAGCTGTGTCTATTACTACCGAGTACACACAACTTTCAAATTTGGTCAGATTATTACACATACTCTAAAGTAAAAGAAACAAATTATAAAAATTACGGTTCCCTACTCCAAGTATGCTGAATTATTTGACAGACGTTATCATATTAGCGGCTTTTTTGACGCCTTGATGTTGATGTTGTTATTTATCATGTTTTTAGGGTTCCTTACCCGTATTGTTTTGGTACGGAACCCTGTGCGCGAGTCTGACATTGCACTTGGCCCATTTTAACGTCTTGAAATCATGCAAAGAAAGAAAGAATCCGATCAAAAATATTTCTACCTTCTGTGGTCGGTGCCGTCTTTCTTCTCTCTCTCTCGTCTCTTCTTGTCTTATGCTCGGAAAGAAAACACATCTAAGAAGTGTAGAGTCAACAAATAATAGCAGTTGAAATTGCAAGTTAACCACACACTGGCTTCCATTGAATGTTCAACTGACAGTAAAATTGATTCTCAATGGATAGTTTCCTTCACCGGTTTCACGGCTAGTTATACCGTATACCAGTAAAAAAAGTATTTTTAGCATTCTATGTTACACGTTAAAATTTACATATGAATTTTTTACCTATTCCGGGTCAATTTTGGGATTTTTTGAGACCTATGTGTTATACATATGATGGCTGTAGCTGCGCTCCTTTTGATCGCTGCACTCCTCAACCTTACTAAATTATTTAACATGGGCTTATTTTATTTGATGATAGTTGATAGCAATATCCATATACAAAATATAAGTTTAAAAATATAATAAATTAAATATCCGTTATGTTATTTATGTGACACATAAATTATCATGCATTTTAACAGTAAGTGGTAAAGCCAGCATACTATTTTAAAAATTTTCATCATGAAAGATGTTGCAAAAATGGTCTCATTTGCTTTGTAAATGAAAATGTTAGGTAAGCTCACACTTGCTAAAAAGAATATTTAGTTCTAGTACAAAGAAAAACAGTCCTTTTAAGTTTTGAATATGATCGCAGGTTCTCGCAAAAGGAAGTGACGTTACCTTACTTACTTTTTACATAAAATTCATGCGTGTTTAATGGTGTACTTACCAAATTATGCTTTTATGTTGAAAGATAATTGTCGCATAAGATAACTAAATAAAAACACTGCCTTTCTGTGGCACGATATGGTAAAGCCAGCCAAGAAAATTTACAGCACACTAGGAATAGCGATACAGAAAAAAACGTGTTTACCACCTAAGCGGAATATACGCTAGATGCAGCAGAGCGGTGGTGAAGGCTTGGTTTATTAACACTACATTTACAAGCAGGTGCGGGCTCGAAAATTGCAGGCTGTAGCTTCACATGCAAGGTATCAATCAGCGCAATTTGTTGACAGGTGTTGGAATGCCGATTGCAAAAAACTGAAGCCAAATTGTCTGTATTTTCACTTACAGTAATTGGGTGCGAAGTGATCCGATGTAATTGTATCCTGTATTGTTTGTCAGGGGAGAAGTGAAAGGGAACTTAGGGAGTTTCTATAAGGTTATTACATTTTTCTGGGTTTCAATTGATGTAGTTATAGGTGTCCGTTTCAGATATTGACGTTCAACAACCAACGGTCCTATAAATAATTTTTCTACCAGGTGTGAAAAGACAGGTACAAAAATTTGAAACAACATGGTCTTCTAGTCATACTGAACAACTTTTAGAAATAAAGTTTTATTTTCATCTGTTCTAATCAGAAATTTATACCCTAGTTCTTTGATTAATAATTTTTCAACACACTGGCTTATAAAGTGGCCCTTATTGCAATGTTCTCAGGGTCATAATGTAGCATATTAAACACGCGCGCTTTTTACTTTACATTATCGCACTATGTTTTTTACATTACAGTTTTTTAAAAATCTTAGCAAATAGTGTTGATGTCTTGAGAAATAGTAAAGATTTTGCGAATAAATAGACTGTCTCAGTTAAAATATAATAAATAATCATTTAATTTCATAAAATTATTTATTTTTATCAACAAATTAACTAAATTTTTTGTTGTAAATACAAAAATATTCAGTTTGTTAATATTTAATATTTGGCTGTTTGGCAATATTTGGCTGTTTGGCTTTTTGCGTCAGTGCCTCTATTTCCATCCGCGCAAAAAACAAAATCTCCGCCGCCATTTTTCAAAGAAAATTGTCAGCTCGGCCTGCAATCCCGCCTCGACTGTAATGTCCAACGCAGCTCACTTGTATCATAATGTACTATTAAAGCATATAGCTTCAGTATTTAAAAGAAATGTATATTTATGACGTCATGACTTTGTGACTCTCTGAAAAAAAATGCTTAATTAACTTAGTCTCAGTTGGTGCCTTAATTTAAAACGAATTCTTCAGGAACCGCTGGAAAAGAAAGCCTGCTAATGACGCCTACAAAATTCTTCAAGCATTTTCAGTCACGAAATCTACAATTTTTTCATCTTTCTACCTAGTCTCTGTTCTTTCGATACAAATTCCATTAACTTTTACTAAAAATTATATAATTAAATGTCCGAATTGCGCCTTTCTCCGCCAAGTGTTCTGACGAAGGTTTGTGAAAACGCCAATTACGTTTGATGTGTTTATTATTTAAACATACAACCTCTTTTGTGCTTCGGACATAACATACTGGCCGGTTGGAACGTTAACGATTCGTAATTGGTCGCCAGATGCCGCAAATGAGCGCGAATTAATATTTTATTTTGGAACGCAAGCTTGTGTCTTTGGGTTTTCACTTGTTAGGAAATAATTTCGTTTTCTACTCTCTATTTCGGTATTGTTGCAATATGGCGGCCTTTTTGTTTGTTTTTAATATTATATCTGGATTAAACATAATGCTTTAGTAGTTTGGACATAGGTAATATTAAAAAAGATTGATGAAAGAAGAGACAGAAAATAGTAGTTCAAACGTGGAATCTAGGCATCGATTGGGCCACCTATCAGAAAAGGGCCAAGTCAAAAGGTCTCATAATGGGAGAGGATATTATGACTTAATTGCTGAATGTGGGAAAAATTCAAGAGGTTTGCTAAGATCATGGCAGGCAGGTTGGTGAGCGCGGTGCCGAAACTCTCGCTCCAGTGACGCCACTGCCCGTCACCAGTCTTTTTTTTTGGGTTTCGTACATCAAGAGGAAAAAACAGAGCCCTTATAGGATCACTTTGTTGTCCGTCTGTCTGTCCGTGCGTCCGTCTGTCTGTCAAGACCCTTTATCTCAGGAACGCGTGGAGGTATCAAGTTTAAATTAAAACCATTTACAGTTCCTTGAAGCTGTGAAAAAAATCAAACTACTAAGTTAACGAAAAAAAAAGATACGGCCGTTTATGCCGCAAAAAACGTATATTTCGACACTCAACAACAATTTTTAATGGTATTTTCCGTTGACCTAGAAATATGAAATTGGGCAAGTAATACTGTCTTATACTATAAGTATAGGGAAATAATCTAAAAACTATACATTTGTAATTAAATCATAAAAAATATAGTCTTTAACGGAACCCTCGTTGGGGGAGTCCCACTCGCACTTGTCTGGTTTTTTATAAGGCCTGGCAATATGGGATGGATATACCGCCATCAATCGGTCCCAGGCAATGGTAGGCTACCTGCGGTGCAATTGTGTAAGCCAATCGTATTCAAATTTATTATCATTATGGCTATTCGGCTAAGCAAATTAGCCCGTTTGACAATTAAAATTGTACATTTTTGGCTGTCAAAAAACACATACGATTTCAATTGTCAAACGGGCTTATTTGCTTAGCCGAATAGCCATAATGATAATAAATTTGAATACGATTGGCTTACACAATTGCTCGTCTGGTTGTGTCTGTTTGAGTGCTGTTACTCTCCCCCGAATAACTTCGGGAGAATTTGCGAGTAAGATGGCACCAGCTCTATCTACTTCACTGGGATACAATGGCTAGGTATAGCGAGGTATGAAGATTTCTGATTATTTTCATTATAATACGCTGCTATGGAATGTATTAAATATTTAGACCCATAATATATGGCCAGTCTAGTGCAATAGCTTTGATTTTTACTATCCGACCATAGATATCTTCCTGGAATGGACTGGTTCGCAACCCGAACGAGCTATAGCTACTATAAGGAAGCACACAAACTAAAAAACGTTACCGCCATAACTTTGGCTGGGATAATGGTTGTCAAATGGCGCCATTTTTATGATGCACATCACACACACACACAAGTAGCCTGTATTGCCGCAGCAACTTTAGTGCTGCGGTGGCGGTCGAATCTGTTGCCTATGAAATAGAGGCGAGTTTGGATCGTTGATAGTCTGTGTAGGTGGTGTGTATGTGTGCGGAGAAAGCATTGCGTTTATGAAAAGAATAGTGTTGCGCCTGTTTAATTAGCGGAGCCCGTCGCGTGCGCACGCTCTGGTTGCCATCTTTGAAGACTAATTCTGATAAAGAAATGGTCAAGACTTGAAATGAGACTGGTATAAAGTGGATTATTACGATGCCAAGTAACAGGCGGATAGCGGCTTTAGTAAAAAATATTATAGTATTTATTATTTATTCATCAAAATTATACGTGGTCTAGAGTCTCAAACGTCTCGACCACAAATTTATAGGTTGTTTTGTGTTCGCTCTCCAGCTTGTTTGCGCCTGAAAGTACGATGATTGAGCTCACCATCCATCACACTGGGACGTAATAATCGTAAGTGAAACGTGGGTGTACGATTTTTGACTGTGACATGCATTTTGAAAACTTTTTTAGAAAACTACTCTGGCACCCCTCGGGGACAAGTCGTGACGATTTATTTTATATGTATGTATTAAATATTTATCACCCTTGACCATAATCGCCAGTTCAGAATAAGGCCCTCAGACTCAGGTGTAAGCGCGAAGCGGAAACCACTAAACGATATTCCGCTCAGATAGCGCAGCGCGCCTTACAACAGCCGTTTATGAGGGTGCCATGTACCGAGCGGAGCGGGAAGCGGGGCAGGTGGCGAAGCGGGAAATATAACTAGTCACAGTTCGCGTCAACCATGGAGGCATGTGTATAATATATTGGTGTTTGTTTGTTCGTCAATCTACTATGTCCGTGGCGTGATTCAAAAACATCTAAATATGTACCGGATGACGGGATAAATAAGAATACGTTAAAAATTATGTTCAAATGAGGATATTTACGAGAAAATATATTACAATTACAGAGTGAACTCATAACTTGTGTATAACAAAAACTTTACTCGGTGGTAAGAACATTAAAAGTAAAACTGGTAGTATTTATAAAATGATGGGTACTATAAAGCGAACTGATAGTCTATCTTTGTCTATCTTCCCGACAACGGATGCATTGAAAATGCTTAGCTGATTGAGCTAGGAAAATATAGCGCAAAATGCCGCAGGAAAAATATCACAATTTGAAAATTCATGACTGTAGCGCGTCAAAGTAAGCTTATTTTTCTTTAAATGAATCCGTATATGTCGTATATTGGCAGAACTTTTATATTATTGTAATATATCATAATAGCTGTGCTCACGGTTTTGAAGTGGATATTTCTTTGTTAGCATCGCGTATGGTCAAATATTGTCACTTCCGAAAAATCTTTTTTTTTACGGAGGATAAGTTGCTTTTGTTCATGGATTATTATTCATATTATTCCTTTTTTCAATCGTTCATTTTTTTTGTTGGTTATTAATTTATTATTTATGATAAATAACTTAATACTTATTTAATCGGAGTGATAAAAAGATTATAATTATCTCGTAATTTTTTTAAAATGATTCCTTCCTCTCTTATTGAGCAAAGAGGTGACATAACAGGTATCCACATAAATAATTTATGGTTGTGTCTACCCGACCGCTCCACTACGCTCCAGTTCCATAGCATCTCTAACTCGCCATAAACTGTTTCGCCGCTCTATCTACTCAAGAGCACCTCTAGTCCCGACACACCGTATCCAATTAGCTATTTGAAACCTGAACTTTCATTGTTTTACTGTTAAGATGCTAGATTTGCTCGTCAACTGTATAAAACTGTTTAATATACAGATGTTTATTCGATAAATTAAATTAGCTATAAAATCATGATGGGGAATTGAACATCGTAAAGTGTGGTTGCTGTGATTGCGCTATGTGAAAGTTATTTTCATTTCTTAGGGTTCGGTATAATAATGAAAACCCCTTACAAAGGTCGCAGTCTCTGTACTTACTTTTCTGCGACAAAAATTAAGAAACGCGCCGTTCGAGTTGATATTTTAGCATGGCAATAATTAACCATCTTTATTTTCATCACTAAAAAAATCTCATTATTATATTATAATTACGAAAGTTTGTGTGTGTGTATGTTTGTTACTCTTTCACGCTGAAACGGCTGGACGGATTTGGATGAACTTTAGAATGGATATAGTTTATACCCTAACTTAACACATAGGCTACTTTTTATCCCGGAAAAAAGCATGTTGTTAAATCGAATAACACGTGGGCGGAGCCGCGAGCAAAAGCTAGTAGTAAAATAAATGAAATGAAGTGATTATACAAAATATATTTAATTTAAATACTGTATATATATTTTATATATTAGTCAGATGGCACATGGATGGTACCTTATTATAAACAGGATTATACTCGTCGATGACAGGCGGCTAATCGTTGTTAATTCTTTAAAGTTAATTGTAATAATTTAAAGACAATATGATATCGTCTACATTCTGCGGAACCTGTACATTTAAACATAGAGCACAAAAGAATTTTCTTCATTTTCTAAAATTTTACTTTTACTTTCTCGTCAGAATTATAAAGATTATCACGTAGGTCTAATATAAGAACCACGTAGACGCTGTGCGTGCTGATATGAACTGGTATTGAATTTTTATTTAACATCATGTGAGACCACATCAGCTCAGATTTATATCTCCTCAAGACATACAAATGAGGAGCGTTGTTTCAAAATCCATTTTATGCGAAAATAAGAGTGAGGAGGTGCCTATTAATTATGTTTTAGGTGAATTTTTCGTTGGTCTATGCCTTAAATTTTACAATTTTATTATCATTTTAATCCTTGGGTGTAAAAAAAAATAATGTAACAGTAAGAAGCTATAAATGTGTAAAAATATTTAAAGTACTTTAAGAGACAAAAAATTCTGTTTCTGAAAATTTCATCCGAGTGTTCAAGATACATTTTGAAATACGCTACTCAAGTGCATATACCTATAGTAGTAATGCGCGTAGGATACTTCGCCGCTATCCGGCAAAGGTCGTATTTCTGAACGCTTTCAATACCATCCATGGCAGAGAGGAAGTTGTGGGTTTGGGACCGTAATATGAAGCAACCACCTTGAATGTATACTCAAACTGCAATATTTAATATCTAATAGACCCGTCTTTAAAGGCCTACTCCCCCTCCACTCCCCCTTAAAAGTTCAATGGTGGTGGTAGAATAACAGCGTTCCATATACCTTTGGTATTTATTTAACATTTGGGAGTCTTACAGCTTAAGGGGGTAACTTTTTACCTCGGTACAAAATGCACATCAGAAGAAAATTGAAGAAAATAAAAAAAAAAAAAAAAAAAAAAACACTATTTATTAAAACCATAAATCATACAAAGTTTGCAATGTATGCAATCAATGGGAAATAGTTTATAATTAATAAAGTCTTCACAAAAAAATTACGTACTTTAACTTATTACATTTTTATTAAACTTAAAAGCGTGTTTACAGTTGTAATGTAGTGCAGCTAAAATATAACGCATAAAATTGAATAATTTTCATGAAAAAGCAGTTTGCGCGAATTTCTATAAAACGCATTTATTGCAAACTTTTTATTCAAAAGTAAGGAAAACAATATTATGATGTGCATTTTGTACCGAGATCCTCCGTTACCACCTTAATAACTTACATGTAATACATAAATTGGTAAACCTATGCCATTGACAAGTCTCCTCCTGTGGATAAACAAGAAAAGAAAACAAACAGAACTAATTAAGTTTATACAATAAGAAAATACTAAGATATTACAAAAATATGATAATTAAAGGTTAATTAATAATTGATATTGTACACAACTATCCAAATAAATACTAGATATTGTCAGGGTTGAAGAAACAGTTTGCTAGGTTCCTTTTCACAGAAGTGGTACTGGTGCAGATATGTCAATATCAAGAGATGAATAGTTGATTGAAATGGGTGCTCTTTGTATAAACGAATTTCTTCTATAGTTAGTGTGCAATCGCGGTACATGTAATCTTACCCGTTGTCTTAGACCAGGGCCATTGAAACGTAGTCCAATCTTAGACAGTAATTCGGCGCAATCTACATGTATAGGAACAAACGCTGAGCCATCATCCTTTCTAACAGGCCATAACTTAAAAAGAAGTAGATTTAAGAACCGCCATGATGTAGTATTCAGGGCGGCTATTCTCGCAAAAATTTTCACACGCTTTGCTTTTCCTACGCCTCTGTTTATCGCGTCATAAATGCTGTGTGATGATATTTCTATTAACTATAACTCCTTAAAAGACACGTAAAGTATGTTATGAATACGTACAACAGGTTTATATTTTAAAAGTTTGATACGTTTCTTCATAAAGAGCTTGTAAAAATAGAGTTATTTACACGGGTGGTGCAAACACTTGAAAAAATTTACATAATAGGCATGGCATAATCAAAAATAAAAACAAATAGAAAGTTATCGAAAGTTTTCTATGATTTACTCAAGAATTTTCCTACTCCTTCCGAAAGCTTGAAGCGATTTTAATGATTCTCTCACCATACTACTTAAAGACAATTTATACATCTAGAAAACTATATTGATCCATTTTTTTTTCATCTATCGTGTCCTTGTAAAAAGTATTATTTTTTCCTATTTTTCGCTAGCCAGAGATGCAGCGATCGTCGTAACAGCCACTTTGCAATACGCGCTGACATGAATGTTATTTCAATGTAGTTTCCGTCGATTTTTGTACTGACATTGTAACGATTCATGCCATCGCATAGAATACATGTGAGCGGGGAACGTAGAACGCAGCTGTGGTGTGGTCGGTCCAGAGGTGGCAGTTGGGAGCGCTGAAATCGGACTAATACTGAGTTATTGTACACGGTTTAGGAATCTTGATTACGTCATCAGACTATACTCCAACGATCGACCTAGTTTGCGTTCCGTCTCCCTAACTACATATCATCAGGACATGAATGCCCGAGGGGGTGTCAGAGGTGTCCCAAATATGATCTTTGAAATTCAAGTCACAATACACACTTGGTACACCCGCTTTTCACCGACGATTATTGCGTCCCACGTAATGGGTGGTGAACCCTATCGCCGTACTTCTAGTACAAATAAATGTTGAGTTAACCTTTGACCTGACGTGGCGCCCCGAGCCTGCAAACCCCCGTTTGACGCCGGTCATATTATGACCACGCTTTGCAGGCCCTTGTTTGACAGCGGTCATATTATGACCGGGCAGGTAGGTCATATAATGACCGTTGCCTCTCCTTTACAATAGTTAATAAGGGTCATCTTAGATTATATAATTTATAGATGAAAATTAAAGCAATACTCAGTAAAATACGCTATATTTCGACCCCTCAGTGGGGTCGTCATCAGGCGAATGGAAAATAAAGCATGACATATAATAACGTAAAAAACACTGACACTGACATCTATCGAAAAAATGAATTAGAAACTTTTTTTGGAAATAAGTTTTTAGCAGCTGTCGTTATTAGGTTAGTGTACCTAGTTTAGTTTCTAATTAATTTTTTCGATAGATGTCAGTGTCAGTGTTTTTACGTTATTATATGTCAAGTTTTATTTTCCATTCGCCTGATGACGACCCCACTGAGGGTCGAAATATAGCGTATTTTACTGAGTATTGCTTTAATTTTCTTAATAAATAATAAAAATAAGAAGCCAATGACTGGTTTGAAAGAAAATATATTTATTATCGTATTATAATTTATAGATGAAATTCGTCGCTTTGGATACTCTAAACATTATTAAGAGTGCAGCAGAAACTGGCAAAAATCAATTGAAACAAATTTCTACAGAAAAAACACATTTTGAAAAAATACCTCGTGCCAGAAATCGAACCTGGGACCTCTTGCTTTCAGGGTAAGTACACTACCGCTGCACCACCGAAGCGCAAAAAAAGTAATCTTGTCTGTGAATGTTTCATCCCTTTAAATTGTGTTTTCCAAGAGTCGCGTGGAAGAAAATACTCTTTGAAACTGAGCCCTTCGAAACAAATATGTATGGATAATCCCTTTACTTCGAGCTGCTGGAAAACAGAGTCAAGCCAAGATAAGCTCGCAATCTGTTTTCGACCTAATTGGCTTCACTTCACAACAGTACAGATATTCTATCTCACGAAGTACGTTTCGCTATGGTTGTAGTAGTGACTTGTACAGATAAGCGCGTTTTGTGTGTGTGGAGCGTTTTGTAGCGGTACCGAGGTTACGCCAAGGTTACCAGATAGAGGTTTTGAAATTTCCCCGAATTTGACAAAAAAATAGATTACGGCAACTTTTCCCCAAATTTTTTAAAATGATCTATTCTTTTACTATATTAAAATTTTACATTGTTTATAAATAGGCCATAACATATTACTTTACAATTTTTTTTTTCAAATTTTCTCACGCCACTCTATTAATAAAAAAATTAAAAGTAAAAACTTATGAGACCTTCAATCCCAATCCTAGCAATGGATTTTAACCTCATTTATTAATTTGCTAACCGATTTTTTTCCCGAAAATTTCTCCTGGACAGTATTGTGTGTAGACAAAGTGGAAAAAACGTATTTTCCCTATTTTATAAATTCCTCTATTTTCTTAGTATCGACATTTTCTTCCCCAAGGTTTTCGTTTTCCCAAAAGTTCCGAAAAAGAACCAATTTTTTTTCCCTAAAATTGCGAAAAAACACCTAGTCTGGAGACCCTGGGTTACCCACACTACAAAAAAGTGCGCGTGACGCACTATTACAGCCATAGCCAGACGGACTTCGTGATATAGAATATCTGTACCAAGAACAACACAAATAAAGATAAGACACAAAACCTAACATTTTTGGTATCTTATTTAATTGCATCTTTTTAAACACAAGTTAAGATAAAAATCTTCTGCAACATGGATGCTGTAATTAAAAAGATACCAATAAAACTGCTCACTTTAATCTGCGTACATAATTATTTAAATATTTCTGTAACAAAGCAAATATTGCGCAACACACTTTATATTAGGATTTTATTATCGTAACGCAATATAGTTTGTACGAGTATATACATATGTATACAGGATTATTAGGATTCCGTACATGAAGGGTGCCAAACGGAACCCCATTACTAAGCCTCCGCTGTCTGTCTGTCTGTCTGTCACAGGGGTCTACAGCTTTAACCGTAATAGGTAGAAACCTGAAATTTTCACAGAATACGTGTTACTACGGCTTCTATCACGAGATAAATGATAATAATAAAAAAATATAAGCGATTTCCCCATGAAAATGTTGCATTATTTAACCCTTTTAGTTTTGGCTCTTACATTAAAACCGTAAGACATACAAATTTAAAATTTAGTTATATTGTGAGACATACTCGAACCCTAAAGTAAAACAAAAATAATAAAAATATGGTTTGGTATTTGGAGGCAGACGGCACCAAATTATTTTCAATGCTAGTTCTCGTAAAGGCCTGTTTTATATGCTTCAAAACTGTTATCAAAGTCAACTTTACCATACTAGTGTTTCATTATTATTGTTTTTTTTCTTATTGCAAAAAAGTTGCCAGTCTTTTCTTGTGTACCATACTTATATACCTAATATATATACCTATAAGAAATACTATAAACTTAAAATATATTTCGGTCCTTAGTACCTCCACTAAATACCAAAATATATTTCAAGTACTATTTTTACATATTTAAAGTGATATTGTATCCTACAGAATAATAAATATTACTTTTAAAAGTGTAAAATGGTATGGGTAAAGAAAATATATAAATAGACCTTTCCTTTGATTTAAAACATAACCACAGATTATTACAATACACATCCATAACGTTTCCTTGCAAGAATTGGTCCTTATTGGCAACACTATCGATTGGTGTTATATACAGCATGTTTTTTTTGAGTAAATCATTTAAAAAATACTTTAACACTGTTTATATTTTATTCAAAATTGATGACGAAAGTTCTTTGTTTAGATTTTCCGTGGGTTTTCCCCATACTACGTGCGTACTCGTATATGTATATGTCTTTATATCGGATGTACAGGATAGCGCTGTATAGGTTCCGTTCCGGGCTTGTAAGCTCTTTTCCTTGAAATAATAATTAATCCAGTTTTGGTACTCTGTGGATAGTCGCAGTATTTTTTTTTTATAAAATACGATAATAAGTTAAAGTATATAGACATAGAGGGTTCCGTGTTAGATTTCTCTTGCGTTTCTTTTTCTAAGCCAAATTTAAGTTACACTAACTGAATTAATTGTGGAAGAAGCCACTGTTAAACCTGTATTATTATATCCTTTATTGTACACACACAGAAACTAAAACTAAGATAACAAAAAAAGTAAAAAATACGCACAAAGGCTTACCTCTTCAAGAGATTTCTTCTAGCCAACCAGTACTGTGGTGAAAGAATACACGAAAATAGTTGGCAGCAAGCATACGAAAGGATTTTAACAACTTATTCTATACAAATAAAAAAACTAAAAATGAAAATTATATTTATAAATGAAGAATGAATGAATGTATGTCCTAAACAGCATCTATTTGTGCTCAAAGTACCTATATAATAGCCATTGGTTTATCCAAACGACCTATTCCATTATCCCTTACATTAGGACGGATGGATTGCCGGTGAAAAGTGGGTTTAGAGTGTTTGAATGATGATATCGGTACACCTCTGATACACTTTTGCGTAACAGAAAAGAATAATCTAAAAAAAAAAAACAGTTTTTGACGTATCTCCATTTATGTGTTTAAAGTATGTACGAGTAATTATTTACGTTTGCCACCACTAAATCAGGGCAACAGTATTTGGATTAACTACCAGGCTGACAGATAGAGAAACTCCGCAGGGTTTCAGTAATGTGACGGACCCCTAATAAAAGTAGAAATTGCAATTTACGGCTCTGTGTACACTTTCTCACTGGCCATAATGTCGAGGGGCAGAAAGCGTGGGTCCAAATTAACAGTGTGTAACCGTCATTATCGAGAGATGCTAAATAGATGCCATTTGTTTCCTGCGAATTTTTGCTTTTTGTATTTTTGCAAGTGAAATAGCTTTTTTGCTAGTCACGTAACATTGTGT
This sequence comes from Ypsolopha scabrella, assembly GCA_910592155.1. Lineage (NCBI taxonomy): Eukaryota > Metazoa > Arthropoda > Insecta > Lepidoptera > Ypsolophidae > Ypsolopha > Ypsolopha scabrella. The sequence goes on along the minus strand of OU342973.1, from coordinate 5,451,507 downwards.
AGCGTTGATTTTTGGAAAACTATTAAAGCTGATTATGAAGGCTTTAGTTTTAGTGTTGTCAAAATTGAAATGTCTTCATTCCAGTATAGTTCCTTAGTGTTAAAACAAAAGCTATATTAATTTGAAAAATGTGAAGTTCAGCACTAAAACTAAAATTAAAGGCTTCAGAATCGACTTTATTATTTGATTAAAAGTATTTGTAGTATTTTGGTCATAATTAAGAAGAAAGGAATTTTATATCTTTGACTTTGTAATACTAAAAGTTTATTGAAAATAAGAGCTATAAAATTTCCGCAATAAGATGTTATCCAAAATACTTTTTTTATTTTCTTTATTTCTATAATTAATTACTTATAACGTTACTTTGCTATATTTAACTAGAACGTCGATAAAGAAGTTTCTTCACAAATATTTGCGTTTTGTTTTATACATTTTAGTACATAAATAATACATATATTATTATATGATTTAATAATGGATGTTATATATGTGTCATCCATAACATAATAGGTTGTAGAGCTGATGCCTGGCTCGACTGTGGAGGTATCACCATCTTACTCGCAAATCCTCCCGAAGTTATTCAGGGGAGAGTAAGAGAACAGCTCTCGGGCAAAACCAGGCGGCCCACCATTGTCTGGGACCGATGGATGGTGGTTTATCCATCCCCAATTGCCGGGACTTATATAAAACAGACTGGTGACGGGCAGCGGCGTCACTGGTGCAAGGTTTTCGGCACTGCGCTCACCAACCCGCCTGTCCAGCGTGTGTGAGTATGGGCATTTCTTTCAGGAGGACCGCGAGAATGGCGAAATCCTGGAAAGGCCTATGTCCAGCAGTGGATGAAACAGGCTGATGGATGGATGGATAACATAATGTATGTTTATACAAGGTCTTAGTTATTTATACAGCCAAATTCATGCTGAAAACTCGGTGATTGCTTAGTATCAAGGTTAGATAAACCTTTTTGTGAAATTGGTAAATCATTCTGTCTTGTGTTCCTTACAAACGAAAGCCCAGTCCCGAGTCAATTACTATGGGACGTCAACATTTTATTTTGCGATGTTAGCAAAAAGTATTATCCATCCGTGATACTGATCACTTACCAAGCCTCCAGTATGAGTTTGGCTGCATAAATAAATTTTACCCTATGTATCTATTCTTGGATATTTTTAAATTTTTATAATATATTATGTAAGTTTACTTATTTATTATGATTTTATTTATCAAAGGGATTTGCTGAAAGATCTCTGCTTGGAGATAAACTCGCATATGTACATGATATTTTCAAGTGCAAGTATTTTAATATTTGTGTACAATAAACATCGATATAGTAATAAATGACAATAAAAAATAAATAACAAGATGGCAACATTCATGAAACAACTGGGAGGTAAGATTTCGCGGATTATAAGAATATTATCTCGCTCCGGGTAGTAAAATTACCAGTCTGTGACAAGAAACACAAAGGACTTTCTACCAGAATTTCCAAGTTTACGAGTTTTGTATGCAAAATCTGAATTTCGTGAGATTTGCCGCAGACAAAGATTTAGATAAGGGATTAAACTTCGAAAGCCGAAAGCACATAGAAAAAAAAATTGAAACAGGGTATGCTGAACTATACAAAATATAAGATGAGATTTGTCTATGCAGCCAAATTCATACTGGAGGCTTGGTAAGTGATAAGTATCACGGATCAAAAACATTTTTTGTTTAAGTTGAAAACGAAATTTTCGATTTTATCACTTTCCACTCGGGCTGAGCTTGCGTTTGTAGGAAAAAGGAAAAAATAATTTTCGAATTTTCCAATAAGGGTCCTCGAACCTTGATACTTACTATTTTCCGAGTCTTCAGTATGAATTTGGCTGCATAAATAAATGTCACCTTGTATAAAACCAAAGTTTTCTCGGCAGGTATGTAAAAGTGGAGATTTTGGGGTTCCTTACCTCCGTCCGTGTCCGTCTAATTGTATGTCGCATTAACATCTCGTATATTGTTTGATGAAATTCACTGATATCACGACTTCCTGACCATGTATAATAAATAATAAATTTTAAAAAAGTTCGTTATTTAAATATATCTTAAAAAATTATAGATAAAACGGTTCCTTTTCTAATGAATCCCTAATTAATTTCTAATAGAATTTCAAAAAAAATTAACTACAGTTTAGGTTGTAGAGCTGTTGCCTGGCTCGACTGTGGAGGTACCACCATCTTACTGGCAAATCCTCTCAAAGTTATTCGGGGGAGAGTAAGAGAACAGCTCTCAGGCAAAACCAGGCGGCCAACCATTGCCTGGGACCGATGGATGGCGGTATATCCCGCCAACCCGCCTGCTCAGCGTGTGTGAGTATGGGCATTTCTTCCAGGAGGACCATCAAGAGTGGCGAAATCCTGGAAAGGGCTATGTCCTGCAGTGGACGAAACAGGCTGATGAATGGATGATGGAGAATTTCAAAAAAGTTTTTTATTTTAATTGAGAAAATACTGCGGTGCACTTTAACCGCACTTAGGCCACTTGGGTAATTTCATTGCTATTAAAAACTTGGTCAAGTGTGAGTACGACTCGTTTAAAACACAAAAGTATTCCACGAGCAGTTATAATTGACCAAACTAATTTGATATTTTAGATCTATTGACTCCTTATATCCAAAGACATAGTAATACTGTGCCAAAGGGTTTGATTAAGTTGGTCCATTATTTCTTCTAAACATAAGTAATTTTCAGATTTTTCCCCCCTTGACGTGCGCTATCAAGACTTTGTTATGAATGGAAATTAAATTTTCTAAGGCATCTGGAAGTACCTTATATAGGTTTTCTATGAAATTTATTACGTAAAGGGCAATAAATTTTTTGTGCGTTGATTTAGAAGCCTTTATTTAGATTCTTAAGGCGACGCCACGAAATTTTGGCGACATGGATCTCCATTTTTCTCAGCAATAAAAAACATATAAATACCAATTTATACACGAGATTAAACATTTCATTGACATCATTTTGCCCGAAGATTTAGTTGATTGATTAATTTAGATAGCAGAGAAAAAAAAATTAGAAAACCTCTTATAAAACAGAGATTTCTATTTTACTGACAAACGGGAGCGAATGAAGCCTCTAAGTTTTTATTTAAATTAGTCCACAAATACACTTCAATATGGCCTATTGGATTCATCAAATTACTCATAGTTGTCATTTTAAATGAAAAATACTGTTTTGCCGCAAACGACTTTATGGCATAAGCTAGTTCCCTAGCGCATATTTGTATGGAGTATACCCCCCTCACTCCACTCCCCTAAGGCGCCGATTTGAAATTAAAAGCTTACCAATGCAGCGCTATGAGGCCGGAGATTATTGTAGGACGTATTAGTTTCAACTTGGTATACCTATCACGGGGCCCGAGATAAAGGGTCTTGACAGACAAATAACAAAGTGATCGTATAAGGGTTCCGTTTTTTCACTTCGGCTTAAAAAGGCTTATTTTCTGTGATTTTCCGCAAACCTTCGCTCCTAACTCAAATACAGTCGGGATCGTAGGTTATAACTAGCGCATTTCGCTTTGACGTAGATTCTTCGATAGTACACCTAGCCTAGATTGTGATCAAGCCGTAATTCCCTAATTAATCTAAGTTCTTTGTTGATGCCGACTCCAGTTATGTTATTAAATAAATCCCGGCTGTTATCACACCGTCCTCATAGTCCGTTTTCAAAGTCCTTATGGTATTGTCACAAGGATGAAATTACCTTGCAGCTAGGGATAAATCCAGATTTCTATCAGAGCCCTAACAAGCCGAGAAATAATCTAGATAGTGTTTGCTATTAACTGCAATTAAAACCCAACTATTTAACAGTACAGTTACTATGACATACTCGGGGTTTAAGGCGACAAATACTGCTGGTGACCCTGGGTACGTGCGTCTCACTCACTCGGACGATTCGTCCCGTATTGATCTCTCTGTCGCTCGACCGGGAATCAAGTTGCGAACGCGCTAAAATATACCTAAATAATTAATTACAGTTATCATAAATATTATAATTACAAACCAGAAAATATAAATTAGAAATAAATGTAAAGACAAGAATTTTAAAAAAAATTCCTCGGGCCAGGATTCGAACCTGCGACCTTTTGTTTCCCAGACATTACAAGCTAGTTAGATCAAATAGTTACAAAAAAAATAAAATAATGACCGGTGGACAAGTATGGTGAAAAAATTCAACGGTAAGTACCTCGGTGACGCAATTGGTAGCGCGCTTGTCTGGGAAACAAGAGGTCGCACGTTCGAATCCTGGACCGAAGAATTTTTTCAAATTCTCGTCTTTACATTTGTTTCTAATTTATCTTTTCTGGTTTGTAATGCACTCTAATAATAATATTTAGAGTATTCCAAAGCGAGGTATTTCGCAATAAAAACATAATCTACAATTATAATGACTAAAATTCTTCAAAAATAATCAAATGAAATCATTTGTTGTTATAATATCTTCAATTTAACCAAGTTTCATTTTGTTTCTTTGCATACTTAATTAATCAAACCGGATATTCGTTTTAAATTCGAGCTAGGTTTGGTATTTTGAGATTTTGATGAAAATTTAAAATTCTTATCAAGGCACATCATTCCATTCAAGATATATTTCTTAAAACCAGTTACCAATTTCGACATTCAAGGTCACCAGCATGTATTGTCTTCTTAACAATGCGACTGCGCATGACTGAAATATCTATGTGGTGGCCGTATGTAGAATTTATCATTTATTTCATGATCTGATGGCAACATCGTAAATAATGAAATCATAGACTTAGAACAAAAAGTCAAAAATAGGTGCGACGACGAGCGAAGGGAGGAAAAGCGTGTTAGGTTGCTTGTGATCATAAATTCGGGAGCCGAGCGAAGTGAAGCGGAGTCGAGCGAAATGAAGCGGAGCGGAGCGAGGCGACTCCTTTAGTTTTTACAGATTTCATGATTTTGCGATCACATCATAAAATATGAACAATTCTGCGTTATGGCCACGAAAACTATAAGCCCAATAATATTAACCTGTCAGACGACAGACGACACTCGTCTTGAAAATGCCGAAATTATGTCGCTGAAAAATGTTGACAAAAACGTACATAACAATATATCGTCACCCCATGAAGGCTCGAGGGGGTGTCAGAGGTGTTCCCAAGGGTGAACTGTGAAATGTAAGTCACAGTTCACACTTGGTACAACCTCTTTTCCTTCCGAAGCACATAAACCGAATACAAATTAATGTCCACCGCCGAGATTGAACCCACGGCCTCTGGTTTAGCCTCTCTGCCACTGAGGCGGTCTCTAAAAGCCTGTCTTCTTCTTCTTCTAGTGCCACCTCCTGTCACCTCCTGTCAGAGGTCAGTTGTGGCTCGGAAGAGTTCGGTGATACTTATTTTATTGAACCATTCGACGAGATTTTGCAGCCATGATGTTTTTCCACGGCCAGGTCTTCTACGGCCAAATAGTTTTCCTTGAAGGATGAGCTGCAGTAGGTTTAACCTTTTGCCTATAAAAGCCTATAACTCTATCCATTATTGTGTAGGTATATAATAATATATCGTATACATTTTTTGCCAATAAAGTTAAGTTTAAATCAGCGTATCTTTTGTTATGCACATTTTAAATATTTTAATTTCTTTGACACAGTAATATCCTACAATAATTAGTCAAAATAATTCTAGGGTAGATCATGTATCGTTCACTGATAACAATAAAGAAGAAAAAAAAATCAAGTAATTTTTTTACTTCCTACTACAAAGTGGTTCAATCGGCTGACAAAATTTCTATGGAAAGGCGAATAAAAAAGTTCGCGTAAAAACGGCCTAATAAGGATATTCCAACATCTGTTCATTTTTTTTTTTTTTGCTTTGAATAGGCTTGTAGACAGGGTAAACAAAATATTATTATATTTAGTCCGTCATTTAGATTATCAAAAAATATTGGACACGTATTTTTTCTTTTGTCAATCAAACAAAAAATGACAGAGATAAAGCGCGCCAAAGTTTGGGAGTGGGGGAAAATGACGTCACTTCTAAGTAAAATTGTACCTAGATGTGACGTCACGCGGAACTTCAGCGGGCTATATCTTCATAATTTTTTGTTAAATTTAAAAAAGAAAAAATACATGTCCAAAATTTTCTGATAATCTAACTGACGGACTAATAATTTTTTTTTGGTCATCATGCCTATTGTAGGACCATAATATTATTTCGTGTTATAGAATAGATAGATATTTTGAAAATAAAATTTATTTTATGTACGAAATGAAGGCGTTTCAGACAATATTATAATTTTTTTATTTTATTTTCTTTTAGTCTTTTAATGCATTAAAGATCGTCTCGGCAAGAATCGAGAGCATATTTTATTTTATTGTATGCATACATTGACCTCTCATAGAACAACAAGACACACAGTCTCTAAGAAAAGTACGTCAGAAAGTGTCGGAACATGCGACGAGTAACGTAGCGAGAATCTTCAAACCAAATTAAGACGTTATGTCGTTAACATAAGATGCAATGTCAGTTGTACGAAATCGTCATTCAAATGCGTTGACAAAATTCGTCGCGGACACTTTTTGAGCGAGATTGTGAGTCTAGTTGTTTAATCGGAGGTCAATGAATGCATACCTTGTTGTTCGTATGGACTAGAACAACCCCTAGTTTTCAGCTTTTAAGTGACTAGAAATCTAGCCAGTATTGGAAACGAACAACAACTTGTTTCTGAAACAGTTGAGAAATGCATCCATCCATCCATCCTTCAGCCGGTGTTCGTCGACTGCTGGATATAGGCCTTTCCCAGATTTTCGCGGTCCTCCGTCCTCCTCACCCAGCCGCCACCCACGTCCTTCAGGTCGTCGGTCGGTCGGCCTACATAAATCACATTTATTTAATTATTTATATTTAAAAAAAAACTTTCAAAGTTGTGCCCTTGGGAACGAAACCTGTTGCTTCCACCGTATATGTGACTTCAAGGAAAATTTTATTTCCTTTCCTAGGCGTGACCTCACAAAATCGTCACGATAGAAGATCATAGAAGACGCCGGTTGTGATTGTATAAGGGTGATTATGATACAAGGAATACTGTACAGTGCAGAAGGTGAGACTATAGAATTGCGATTGTGTGCGTGCACACCATTAACATTGTGGAAAACAACTCATAAAGCAGTACAGGCAAGGTCTGTTTTCAAAAAACTATGGTTTGACTTTTATCTTATTCTTCTTTTGTTACGATGTATACTTCATGTTTCCATGATTTTTCAAAAATAGACCTTCCCTGCTCTGCTATAAGAGTTGTTTTCTACAGTCTCACCTTTTGCACTGTAAGTGTGTGGCTGAATAAACGTACAAACTTTGGTTCATTTTTCGTTTCAGAAATTTCCAATTTTTTCAGTGAGGGAAAAGCTATTTTCATTTAAATTCGAAGTAGAATTTTGCAACCGTTAGGTAATAATACTCTCTTATTAGTACCGTCGTTATAAATTGTTTAGTTACATAAATCGAATTTAGATGGAATTTGGAATGGATATAACTTATGCCCTAACTTAACACAAAGGCTACTTTTTATCCCGGAAAAAAGCATTTTATTAAACCGAATAACACGCGGGTGGAGCCGCGGGCAAAAGTTAGTAAAAAATAAAGGTAAGAAAGAATAATCTTACATATAAAAGCAGGTTGTTTTTAAAATCATTTCATATCGACCTTTGAAGAAATATTAATAAATCTGTTAAGCTTTATTGACCTTTATATGAACTTTGGCCTATAAAGCTTGCCTGTCAACCCTTATATATCCCTTTAGGTCTCGATAGCCCAGGCTAAACCTTTTTGATGTCACTCTTTTAGGATGAGATGAAATTGTGGATGCCGATTGATGTTATTGAAAGGAAATTATTCTCATGGTCTCGTATGCAGAAAATAATAAAAAATTGAATGGATTCAATTGATGGTTCTTGGTTAATAATTTGTTGGCCCGATGATGTGCAATAGGAAACCGGTAGCCTATGTAAAAATAAAAATAAATATTTGTGGAATAAAAGTACAAGAATTTGTGTATAATTGATTGAAAATAACAAAACTTTGCTAGAAAAACCTTATTGACATTAAACTATGGTCGCGAAATGCCTTATATCACATTTATTTCAAACTTTTGATTTTTTTTAAAAGCAGCGTTTGCTCAGGCCGTGGAACGCTGGCCTTTCAATCTTCAGACCCAGGTTCGATTCCCGGTCGGGCATGCACCAATGAGTTCTTCGGAATTTATGTGCTTAGTAATTTGTGTTCTTACCTAATACTTACCACTTGCTGAACGGTGAAGGAAAACATTGTGAGGAAACCTGCATGCCCTAAAAAAGTGTATTTGTGACTAACCACCCATTACGTTGGGACGTAATAATCGTCGGTGAAGCGCGGGTGTGCCGGGTGTGGACTGTGACTTGCATTTCACAGTTCACACGCGGGAACACCTCTGCCACCCCCTAGGGGATTCATGTCGTGACGATAAATGTTTTTTGATTTTAAATAAGAAAAACAATCACAAGTTGTGGGCTTTGGAAAGAGACTGTGAGAACACTTAAACTTAAATTTTCAGAATGTTCTTCATTTGTTATTTGCCTAAACATATTTGATTCTGGCAGCTGACACATATTTTATTATTCAAGAAGTGAATTACGTAATTTTCAGATTTTTTCCTAAATGTGTTCTATAAGTCCTGGCATGATGACTAAAAAAACTTTATTAGTCCGTCAGTTAGATAATCAGAAAATATTGGACATGTATTTTTTCTATTTTCAATTAAACAAACAATGATGAAGATATAGCCCGCTGAAGTTCCGCGTGACGTCACATCTAGGTACAATTTTACTTACAAGTGACGTCATTTTCCCCCACTCCCAAACTTTGACCCGCTTTATCTCTGTCATTTATTGTTTGATTGACAAAAGAAAAAATACGTGTCCAATATTTTTTGATAATCTAAATGACGGACTAAATAGAATAATATTTTGTTTACCCTGTCTACAAACCTATTGTAAATGGACTTACAAGTTTCCAAGTCAACTGGAAGAGCCCTATAGGTCTTCATGGTGAGCCAATTTCTATGAAATTGATCGAGTAAAGGGCAATAACCTTTTTTCGCGTCATGTTAGGTGCAAGCCACACAGAAAAGGCTTAATTCAAATTTCGTACAAAATGCATGGAAATAAAGTCGCAATTTGAGGTATGGTACGGACGCCCGTTCGGTGTGTTCAAATTGCGACTTTATTTCCATGCGTTTTGTACGAAATTTGAATGTTGCCCGCGCGCTCGATGCCCGCCGCGCCCCGCTTCTGTGTGGCTTGAATCTTAGAAGCCCGAGTTATTAAGCAGTACCATCCAAGGGGCCACAGACTTCTGTAGGAGGTATTAGTTTTAACTTGGTAATTTTAATTGTGTGTGATTTTTTATGTCTGGAGGTATTTAAAAAAAATTGCTTTCTTTTATTTATTCTCTCTAACGGGGCCCGAACAAAAAGGGTCTTGCCAGACGGACAGACATCTATATTTTCTGCCCTACAATCTTATCCGAAAATCGCACCAATCTTGTAGAATAATGCTCGATCAACTTAGTTTGCAGTTTCTTTCAATACATTTTGCACGTATTATAAGTTTGTATTTTTTTGAATTCTTAATCTAAATTATTAAAGCCGGTATTTAATAATAATCTGGTATTTCAGTTCTTCGGAGTTTTAATAATTTTAAATACTATACTTAAATTCTTGTACTTTTTATTGCACAAATATTTATTTTTATTATTATAACTTAGGCTACCGGTTTCGTATTACACATCATCGGGCCAACAAAATATTAAATAAAGAAAAACCGGCCACGTGCGTGTCGGGCCACGCGCAGTGTAGGGTTCCGTAGTTGCCTCGTACATTTTATAAGTTGATCTACTATAACAGATCGCGCCAAAAGTTTTGGCCCAAACCTTTAGGAAAACGACCCAAACATTGTCATGTTTAGAGGGGACTAAAAGTTTGGCGCGACCTGTACTCGTAAACCTGAAAAGCGTACTTAGCTGTGATAGTTTTCCTTTTAAATTCATTTTGTTTACTACTTCTGTGATTTTGATTGAAATTTTCACGATTTTTTTACCGTTTTGTCGGCGTGATTAATATCTACATCCATACCAAATTACAGCTTTCTAGTACTAATAGTCTCCGAGCTAAGCCGCGGACAGACGGACAGACGGACATGGCGGAACTATAAGGGTTCCTTGTTGGACTACGGAACCCTATAAACGATTGAAAGTATAAAAATAAAACATCTCAGACAAGCATATATAAAGTAAACAAAGGTGAATCGTTCCATCAAGAATCCATCGAATATTTTCATTTTTTATTTAATTGAAGTCTAATAAACTTATTAACGGTTAGTTAGGTTTTTAGTATGAAATATAATATACCTTTACAATTTTCTCAGCTGTATGAGGATTAAAGCCGCATTTTATATTCGTTTAAACTTTATTCATCAGGCAGTGCCTGAAAAAAGGGGTCCTGACTCCTGACACAAAGACAGACGGAAATAGACAGACGGAAATAGACAGACAGACGGACAACAAAGTGATCATAATAAGGGTTTAATTTTTCCATGATTAAGTGCGAAACCCTAAAATTAATTAAGCTATATAAAGCCTTTAGTTTCCTTTAACTTGTATTAATAATAAAAAAATATTAATTTTCGAAATATATTTCGGCCCACTATGGGGCCGGCATCAGTCGAATACTTAAAAGACATAATGTAAAAATGACATGATGATATATACAACCTTAGGACTAATTAACCTAATTTTAATTAAAATTAATTAAAATTCATAAGCTGTAGGAATCCCAAATATATTTGACCCTCGAGAAGTTCTACGTCTAATCAGTATTGTTAAAGTTACAAACTTGCCCAAAATATTTGGTTCCCTAATTTTCTGAGGCCAACATCAACACCAACTTTTAAGAACTTATTAGAACTAGTAGCAGTGTTGGCAGAGTCGTTAGTTATTAGAAAACCTTGAGACCCGGCTTCAAATACTGCCGGTCGGGTATATGCGTAGTATTTAAAAGATGCAGTATGTGTCCTGAAAAGCGTGTATTTGTGCCCGAAGAACGGCTATAAGATTCACCCCCTTTCACGTACGGACGTAATTGTCGGTGAAAAAAAGTTTAAAAATGTTGATTGTTCCAGTTAAACACCTCTGACACCCAATGGGGATGTAGAATGTTTTAGTTTTTATGTTTTGTTTATTAGAACTTACGTCGGCCCGAGAGACCTTCGCCTAGATTTTCTGAATGCCTGGTACAAAAGACTAGATTTTAATAGGTGAGCAAGGTAATTAGCGAAAGCAGGATCTACTAGGGCTGCAGAGAAGACAAAGAGTTATTTGTGTTATAATAATGTGGCCAAGAGGCCCAGGAATCCTGACTATTTCCTAGATTGGGGACAGTTGATTCTTGATATTATAATTCCTCTGTTGAACTGTAAATTTGTTACGTTGCTATAAATGTCGTTAGTATAGGTTTGCTATTGGAGTATAAATAAACCACAGACAGATAAATACTAGCAGACCTCACATTAATAAAATAGAATGCATAGAGCAATTTTAGCTAAGTGAGTTACGGCCTCTTTTTAATATAAATACTGCTTGTTTCCAAACAAAATACAAATACACGGGTGATTAGTTTAGGTATAAAAATATGTTTTAAGCATCTGTCAGCCAAAACAACCCATTTTTATACGTTTCTTCGTACCATGTAGCTTAAATGTAGCTTGGTTTTAGATTTAGATTTTTTGAATACTTTTGTAATTGTACGTAGTATTAGCACATTTGTCTTTCGCAGTTGCATTTTGTATGACGCATTTATCAGTTAGCAATGTTGCATTTTGTATGACGTGTCTAACAAATCGATATTTTATTTAGCTACTCAACTCAAACTTGATTTTCATTTTTACCAAAATTTGTAATGCCCCCCTATCACGAAACGCAGCTGTGTACATTGTACCAATATAGGATTGTGGCATTTTGAAATTGTGTCAAAATAGGATTGTTACTACAGTCAAGATCTACATCCGTGCTTGCAAAAGGTCCGGTCGTTCTGAATTTTTTATATGTTGTTAGGACCTAAACCAATATTAAATTACCAGATTTGCAATTTCCAAAGTGCTGTGCGAGCGGTGGTGTACCCAAAAAACCATGAAATTTTCGGACTTTTTTCAGTTTTTGCTCCACATCTCAGTGAACGAAGGGTCTGACCGGTATAGTCACTATACATGCTTTTAAAGTAGACTAAATTTTCTACAAGTCGAAACTGAGGCAAGCTCTATACAACCACTAGTTCTTAAGATAAAGTTTTTAGAAAATAGGCAATTTCTTAAAAAAAGCGTTTTTATTTTCAAAATGGTCACTTATTTTGTGAAATATCTTCTAAAATACGCACCCCACGTCAAATGTACTACAATGATGTGGTAGTTAATTTAATTACCTTTCATTTGAGACCAGATTGGTACTTGTAAGCCCAGCGGTTCTCTCCAAAATGGTAGATAACCAAAAACGGTCATAAGTGGGTTTTGGAGGGAAATGCAAATAAACTGTTATCACGTCTTTTTATGGTTTTATTTATCAAACAGTAAAATTTTTAGACCTAACGACTAGACTATACAATTTATAATTTTACATGTTTTCTTACACACAAATTTGGGAACAGTTCATACAAATTAAGGACCCCGGGGCAATTACATTATTTTTGGATCGTGGAGATCTGCTAAAATAGCCTTCCTTGCAAGATCTGCTAATCTTGCAAGGAAGGCTATTTTAAGATGCGTAGTAGAACCAGTCCTAATCCTTCGTACTGGTGTGAGAAAGACAGAGAAGTGACAGAGAGAGGAGATAGCCCCTCGCAAGTATTCCCGTCTCAAAGGAAATATACCAAGTGTTTTCGTTGTCCCCTCTCTTGACTCCTTATCCGCACCTGGTCCTTCCAGGGTAGCTCTCAGTGTGTTTCTATTCGTCCGATCCGGACATACTTCTTTTCCTTCTACATCCATCAATCTAGTCATACAAGCTCCTCTATTCCGGGTACTTTTTACTTTTTCCTTTTTCAGTATATCGCTTATTTGGTCGGCATACGTCCTTCTAGGGCGTATAGAGCTAGCTTTACCTTCTACTTATGCAGGATAAATTTCGTTTGTTACTCTACATTCGTTCACCCTCTCTATATACCCAAACCAGTGAAGCATTCTTTTTTCTATTCTATTCACTACATCTTCTTTCAGGCCGCAACGATCCACATGTCGATATTTTTCTCTCTGTCATTCAATGTCAAATCACACATACTCCGTAAGGAACGCATTTTCACTACATTACTGTACTTCGATGTTTACTTTGAAGTCACACTTTGGCTGCCCATAAAGGAGTGTAGGGCTCCGTTCACTTTGTTTTCCCGCATTCACTATCCTTTCAATGTCTCTCTTTCCATCGCGAACCCAGATAGACAAATTCTTTACCCTGTTCCACTTCCTCGTCTTCAATCTTAACCTTACATTCAGTCACCGCTTCATCCTTCTAAGGCATCGTTACCTTTGCTTTTCCTGTATTAATTTTCATTCCTTTCCTTTAAAATTCGTTATCGATAACATCTTTTGCAGCTCATCCGTCGATGAAGCAAGGAGAACTTAGTCATGCGCGTGTTAGAGATATTTGATAAATGATTCCCCTAACTTTAGTCCACAATCACGCTCTATCAAATCATTGAAACAACTGTCCATTAATAGATTGAACAGCGACGGTGACGCTACAAATTTCCATCTAACTCCTCTAGAGATGTCAAACCATTCAGTGTATGCCCCGTTAATCCTAATGCAAGCACTTGAATTCTATAGACATATTTCAAGACCCGCACCAGGTAGCACTCACTCCATACACGGACAGTGTTGTCCACAAGTCATCTATCACTGCTCTGTCGTAAGCCTTTTCTAAATCCACAAACGCCCAAAACACCTTCTGGTCTTTTCCCAGACATTTTTCAGATATATATCTGATCCATGCAACCCATACCTCTTCTAAATCCCGCTTGTACATCCCACATTTTTTCTTTAGTTTCATCCGTTACCCTGGTAATCAGAAACTTTGCATACAATTTGCCAACGATACTAAGAAGACTCGTGCCACAGTAGCTTTTGCATTCCTGCTGTGAACCTTTTCTTTATATAGAGGGACGATAACAACCTTGCACCAGTCAATTGGAACACGACCGCTCGACCAGAACATATTAAAGAGCCGGTACAGAAGGCTCCACCACGTCCTCTCCCCTTCTTAGTATTTGTTTACTATTTTGAGATAAATCGAGCTATTCTGAATTAGGTCTTTGTTTGCGTGAAATTCGGGGTAATTTTTATCTCATTTACTGTACTGAGTCTTTTGATTGGCAAATATACACACTTGGTCCAGTAACATCTGTAAATGGGCCATTTTAATATTACACAACAATATATTTTTGTTGACTGTAGTTTATTATAGAAAAATTTTATTCAACCGCAGTAAAAAACTATTCAAAATCTTGAAAATTCACACAGGAAAAGGTAGCTAATTCAAATTATATTAAATTAAGCTGTAATTACGATTTTCTGCTCATTTTCCATATAATAAATAATACTCGTAGTGTGACAAGAGGACGTCTGTTATTAAATTCATTGGGCCTATAGGTACCCATTTGGTCTCAAATGAAATCTTATTAAACTCACCACATTTTCATTTAATTTAATATTTGGCTTGGGATACGTATTTTAGAAGATATTTCACAAAATAAGATACCATTTCGAAAAAAAAAAACACTTTTTGCAAACTTTTGGGTACACGGCCGCTCGCACAACACTTTGGAAATTGCAAATCTGGTATTTTAATATTGGCTTAGGTCCTGACAACATATAAAAAATTCAAAACGACCGGACCTTTTGCAAGCACGACCCCCTTATCATGTTTAACTTGACGGGAGAATGTGTCAATATGGAACAAAATCGTCATGGGTAAAATAGGATTGTGTCAATATGGGACAATATTGTCTGTCGAAAAAGTGTTGAAATGAAAATGAAACTTTAATGAACTTTATTGGACTTTAAACGTTCAAGTAGTATAATTTAGGTAATACATATATTTATGAAATAACAACGCGGTTAACTCGATTTAACAGATTTTATACTTATTTGTTTGGTGTAACCAGGCGGAAGAAAAATACTTTCTTCAATATTAATTTCAATACTTTTTTGACAGACTGTACGTGCCATCCATTTCTCGCTAGCCCCAGTTTAAATAGTTGTTTATTTTTAATAATAATATTTTTTTACCATACTTACCCATGGCAATTACCGCGAGACATAGGATGAAGTGCACTCGCTCAGAAACTGCGACAGATACAGCAGGCGAGGCGGGAATCATGACATGACTGATTTGATGAATGACTTCCAGGGACTTCCGAAAAAATCTACAGAAGTAGAAGTCAATCTACATTGATTCTACTCAGCTCCCTGTAACCACTCCCCCGCCCCGGTACGGCTACTGTGACCAGTTTTGCCACCTTGAATTTTTTTTGTCGCTAAATCTAGTGTGAGGTGTCAATATTTAATAAGTTAATCTATAATTTCACCAAATTTTGAAACTTTCCGAGGAAAAAGAATCACTTAAATCTCGATATTTAACCGATCAAGTCAAATGCAATTTGTAGATTCTGAAAAGTAGCAAAAAATTATTTTTTTCGAGTTTACATTTTTTTTGTTTAATTTAAAATTATTAAGGGAATTATTATTTTTTATTTGTTGAGAGAAACTTAAATAACAAATAAAACTTAATTAATTCAATAATATAAAACACTAAAAACTATTTAATCTAAAACTAAGCTTGTTCTAAAAAAGGTAAAAAAAATTGTCCAAACGATCGATGCAGAGTGCCAAGAAGGCCGGCGCACACTGGTTCCATATCACGAAATCGTGGACTTGAGGTAAGTCAATTTGAAGGTCAAGGAAACGAACAGATTTTTTATTTTTGGTAGACTGCTGACGCTATTACAAACACCTTTTACTGAAGTAGTTTTTCTGAAATACGCATTACTTTCGGAGAAAAAAAAAATTGAATTATTTTTGTATAGAGAAAATTATGTTTTTGTCAATTACTTGCGTGCTTCATGTTTATTTAAAATGAAACTTACTACAGGTCATTGAGGAAGTCACGGCTAACATTCTGCGAAAATCTGCGCTTTGGAAGCTGCAGGCACTTGAAAATATTTTGTGAAATGGTCAAGGAATCGAACTGTTTTTTTTGGTAGATTGCTGAAGCTATTACAAACACCTGAATGGCAGCCATCGCAACCGCCGAGCTGTGCGCGGGTGCGTTGTCGTGATGAAACAGCAGGTCCCTTGGAAGTTTCCCTCTCCTTTTCTCTTTGATGGCATTCCTCAACTTGGGAATTAAAGCTGCATAATACTGGCCAGTAATAGTGGTTCCACGCTCCAGGTAATCAATCAACAATATCCTTTCTGAGTCCCAAAATATTGAGGGCATAACCTTGCCAGCCGATGCCACAGCACGAAACTTCTTCGGGGTCGGTGATGATGGCCGTTTCCATTGCGAAGATTGCTGTTTTGTCTCGGGATAAAAATGATGGACCCATGTTTCGTCCATTGTTACGAAACGAGACAAAAAGTTTTCAAAATCTCGAGAGAGTTGAAGTCGATTTTGTTTCTGACTGTCGATCAACATTTTCGGCACCCATCTTGCGGGGACTTTACTCATATTCAAAGATTGTTTCAATATGGATTGAATACTTCCATAATAAATGCCCGTTTCTTGAACTAAGTAACGGATGGTAACTCTTCGATCGCTCAATACAATTTTTTCGACTTTTACAACATTTTCTTGGGTGAGTGACGTCTATGGACGGCCGCAACGATGTTCGTCTTCCGTGCTCGTTCTCCCTACTCGAAATTGAAGCCCACCTTTCGACAGTGGAATACGGCGGAGCAGACTCTCCTAATTTTGCCTTCAGACCGCAGTGAATCTCTTGCGTCGTTAACTTTTTAAACAGAGGTATTTAATAACGGTTCGCACGCACTTCATTTTTCTCCATTTCCGAGAACACGAAGCAAACAAATGACTACATCCAGAAGAAAAAAACAAAAGACAATCGAAGATTTTATTCTTTATTAACATTACAAATATCTGAGCTATGCCTGCCAGTATTTTTTTTTCTTACCAACGAGTATATATGTCGTTCTCACTACTTTTTGATCCCCCCTAGTATGTTGACCGGGCCTTATCGTCCAACTTCGACATTCATCGCAGTCGCTTTAAAACGCGCCCTGATTGGCTAGAAATTCAAACATCATTTTTAGCGAATCACGACGCCTTTGAAGGCTAAAGCGATGGATATTGAAGTTAGACAATACAAGGGCTGTGTCACTACGATGATAATAAATAAAAACTCATCAAAATGCTTTGAGTGGTTCCCAAGTTAAAACGGAGCATACACACATACAGACTGACTTCCCTGATTACTAAATTTGTAAGGAACTTCCCACGAGAGGACTTCTCACGCACAGATAACACGTTTACCACAAAAAAAATGGTTACTAGATTCCACATTGAAAAATCGTTAAAAACACTAGAAAATATCTGAATAAAAATCGCTAAATGATGAAAAAATATCGCCAAAAGCCTTGGAGAATCACCAGATCTAGTGGTGAAATTTTTATGGTGGCAACACTAACTGTAACGTCATACTGGAACAAGACGTTATAAATATCCAATAATCATTACATCAACTAGTTTTAGGTTTAACTAGGTGCATAATGTGTTTTTATCTATATAATTTATGTCAAAACATTTGTCAGATGTCAGTTTCGTAGCGGGCCAAAATGTATCTCGAAAAACTATTTGTTTTATCTTTAATTTATTTTGCTATTAATTACTTAAATGAAAATCTAATTTTAGCGATATACGCATATTAATTTAAAGCTTAGTTAAAAAAAAATCATTTGATATTATGCTTCATTTTAAATATATGGTGACTTTCGTTTATGCAGTCAAATTCATACTGGAGACTCGGTAAGTGGTCGGGACCAAGGTTCATATAAACGAAAGTCAGTTTATATAAGGTGACCTTGCATTGATATATCCCAATTCATACTGGAGACTCCGTATCTGGTCAGGACCAAGGTTCAATGGTTCTTTTTACAAAATACGAATAATATAATTTTTGCGATACTTTCCCGAGTCAATTAAGGAAGTCTAAATTTTATTTTGCGTTTTTCACAGAAAGGGTCATTGCACCTTGCTACTGATCAGTTACAAAGTCACTAGTATGAATTTGGCTTTATCAAAGTAAAGTAAAGTAAAAATTTATTTGCATAAACATGCGTTGTAAGTCTATTGTCTTATTGTATCTTAATATTAGAAACAGCACATTTTGCCATATTATATAGTATGCAAATATTGAATGTTAAAAAACTAACATGCAACAATATAAGCTAATTTACCTCATATGTATTGTATTTACGCTATTATCATATTATTAATTATTATATTAGATATTTATTATGAAATTTGCACAATATGAAAGTAAATATCTTAATATAAGTAAATACATTTTAATGATTTAAATATTGTTTGATATCATAAAAACATTTATCTTGGAGCCATGTATGTAATTTCCCTTTTAGGATTTTTATTGGCAAACTTTTGAATTCTTGTGGAAATGTATTGAAAATTTTGATCACCATGCAAGAAACATTCTTTTAAAATATGTCCAATTTACATTTTGGCATCTAAAGATTATCTTTATGCCTTGTCTGCTTTTCATAAGCATCTGTATTTAAAAAAAAAACAATTTTGAGAAATTGCCACAAACAAACAAATTTCTTTAATATACATGCACGGCAGAGGTAGAATCTTTAATTTTTTAAAAAGAGGTTTACAGCTCTCTTATCTCTGTACCAAGCGCCAGTGATTGCTCGTATGCACTTTTTCTGGACCTTAAATGCCTTTTCAACCTCTACAGAGTTCCCCCACATAATTAAGCCATAGTTGAGGACTGAAGAGACGTACCCATGGTTGGCGGTAATAGCTGCTGTTTGATCAATCAAAGTAAGTACTATTTGACGGTTGTCGCGTTCGCCCATCTAAAGAATAAATCAATTGTGTGTACATTGTACAATGTACATTTTTATTTACCAATAAATGTGTGTATTTGTATACGTATCGGGTAAAGTAACAAACATTTTAATGCTATTGCTCGGTCCAAACACTGGAGACAGACAGACAAACGGACACCGAAGCCCTGCCAAACGATTTCCTTTGTGTGATGGAACCATAATACATAATTTAAAATATTAGGTGCTTACATATGAAATTAGCGTTTTGTACGGGAGGAATATAAAGTAATTTTTTTTTGTAAAATATATTTAATTAATCAAAGTATGCACCGTTGTTATCTATGCACTTTTGCCATCTCATAGGTAGATCATTGATCCCTTTACTAAAACAACCATGGAGGCGAGAATCAATAATCTCTTTGAAGGCGGTTTGGACTGCCGTAACGGAGTTGAATTTTTTTTCTTGTAAGAAGTTGTCCAAATTCCGCAAAAAATGGTAATCTGTTGGAGCTAGGTCCCGGGAGTACGGTGGATGTCGCAGATATTCCAATTGTAGCTCATATAACTTAGTGGTTGTTTGTTGTGCAGTGTGTGGTCTTGCGTGGCCTAGAGCGATTGACCAATCTCGGTTGATTAGCAGCAGGTTCTTCCTTCATGGTTTGCAGTTGCTGACAATAGATATCTGCCGTAATCGTTTGGCCAGTTTTCGTTTAGAAAGCTGTTGTGAACGACACCGGCGCTAGTCCACCAAACACTTACAAGTAACTTTTTCTGAGTTAATTTTCGTTTAGGGCAGGATGTGGCTGGGTCTCCAGGGTTCAGCCATTGCGACGAGCTCTTCCGATTATCGTACAGTATCCACTTTTGATTACAAGTAATGATTCGATTTAAAATCCCTTCATTATTGTGTCGGTTGAGCAAAGTAACACAGCAGTCGACGCGTGTTTGCATGTTCGATACACTCAACTCATGAGGTACCCATCGTTAAAGTTTTCACTTTCCCGATTTGCTTCAAGTGGATTAATACAGTTTTATCATTTACCCCGTAGCCTACAGCTATCTCTGAAGTGCTTTCTGATGGATCCGCTTCCACAATAGCCTTTAATTCTTCATTTTCACGGGGTAGGTTCTGAAGGTCGAAATTTCCAGAACGACAACGTTGAAACCAAAAACGTACCGTGCTTTCTTTTGCGACACCAGCGCCGTACACATCATTAATCCTTCGAGTTGTTTCTGCAACACTGATGCCACGGTAGAACTCGTACTCGTAAATATACCGATATTTCATGTTTTCCATTGTGCGGTAATAAGCGACGCCAAAAAAAAAATAATGAGGAAAAAACAAATGAATGACTGTTTTCAAAATTCAAATGTACCAGCTAAATGAATTTATAAATTTGAATTTGGAATTCTTAACCAAAGAGGAAATATTTCAGATCAAAGTGGTCAGTACGACAAAACGCTAATTTCATACGTAAGCACATAATATATAATCATATCACATACAAAAGGTGGTAGAGCTGATGCCGGGCTCGACTGTGGAGGTACCACCATCTTACTCGCAAATCCTCCCGAAGTTATTCGGGGGAGAGTAAGAGAACAGCTCTCAGGCAAAACCAGGCGGCCCACCATTGCCTGGGACCGATGGATGGCGGTATATCCATCCCCAATTGCCGGGCCTTATATAAAACAGACTAGTGACGGGCAGCGGCGTCACTGATGCAAGGGTTTCGGCACCGCGCTCACCGACCCGCCTGCCCAGCGTGTGCTAGTATGGGCATTTCTTCCAGGAGGACTGCCAAAAGTGGCGAAATCCTGGAAAGACCCATGTCCAGCAGTGGACGAAACAGGCTGATGGATGGATGGATGGATCACATACAAATATATGAATAATAGTGTTAATACGTCGACTTAAATGTGCACAACCTCTGACCTCTGGGTGAGCAGACGAGCGCTCTACAACTTGTTTACAGAGGCAAAACCTATAGTTCGTCAATATTTAATATGGCTTCCACAGTAACAAACTTCACTACCTAAACTTAACCTAAACTAACCTAACTTCAAATAAGGTACTTAATTTCATGCAGCTCACGCACAAATAAGTTTGGAAAACCTTGAGACCGTTTCTCAATCTCGTCCCATTTGTGACAAAGAACACAGTTTCAGCATTGTTGCAAGTTAAACAATGACACACATCTTCTACCTTGAGGAAAACACACAATAATGATATTACAAACACCTTCCGATTAGTCACAACTGCTTGCAAAAGTTGCAAAACAAACTTTCGACTTCGCAAACACGCATCCTTTATTTTACGGCGGTGAATGTTGCTACGAACAAGAAATTATGTATTTTGTTACATTTGAATTGTAGAAACTTCGTTTCTAAGATCTTATATTTGGATGGCAAACTTATATATCCATACTAATAATAAAGTAGTGAAAAATTGGTATTTAAAGATTGAATAATTTTTCAAAATTTCAAGGTGAATGTATCTCATCTTTGAAGGCCTACTCCTGCATCTTTGAAGGCCTACTCCTGCTACATGAGTGGTCAAAATACTTTTAAAAACATACTTAAGGGTCTTTAATACCTCACTTCGCTTTGCATGATCCTGTTTTATACCAACAAATACTGCAACAATCACTCTGAAATTAATGTATGATAAAGTTGAGGACTAATGCTATGTCCATGCTGTTGTGAAAACTTGATTCCATTAAATTTTCTCGATAGAAAAAGGTTACAAAGTTACCTCCAAACCGTACAATAAACCGATAGCATTCAATGAATACTTGAAATTAGATCTGAAACATTGCATAATATAACTGATATTAGTATAAAGCAGCTGCAGACTGTTCTATTAAAATGAAAAAACCAGCCGCGATTTCAAAATAACTGATATTTTTTGCGTGCGCGGCATCTGATTAGAGTAGGATAGACAGTTAAAAAGCAGAAGCGTTAGAGCAGGACTGCGAATTGAGGTACTGGTATTATGGGCTCATAATAGGCATAACATAATCAAAAATAATTTTCATGTTTATTAAAAAAATATACCGGTTGAAAATGAAACCTCTAGCTATAACAATGGAAACTGTTCTATGTTCGAAATAAAAAATACATGTTTTGTTACTTTTGTCATGACTCATATTAAAAAAAAAGATATCGACCGCCAAAAAAGCACTAATACTCCGGTTACAGAGACGACGCTCTACAAAACCTATGTGTACTGTACATAGCCTATGTGCATTATTTACCGCCGGGAATATGTACGGTCTATTGTCAGTCACATGTTGCATAGCGTAGGTTTGCTATTTCTTCGAAATTTAATTAAAAAAAAACTTTAAAAAAAATTTTTTTTACGGTTTTGTGTTTTTCTAGTATTTCTGAACCATAGAGTTCAATAAAACTAGTGACTTAATTTTCAACCTGTATATCTTTATATATATTATATACCAATATAAAAAAAAACACTTAGACACTCCTTCGGGAAAATACTATATTGTAGTGTTCGATTTGTATGCAATTCATATCATACACGGTCCACATGAATTCACAGTCACTTGCAGTCGATTCAAACTCATGTTTCCTTTTCATAAAATATATGCTATCTTTCATTCGTCTGCTATCGTGAATCGGGGTGCACAATTTGTATGCACAACGTATGTGTCATCCATTGGGGCTCTATTACACAACACACATTAATGAACTGTGCTGAATCCTTACCACAGCCAACCACCTGACCAAATCAGGAACTAGGGCAGAAATTGATACGTCACAGATTAACACGTGACGTTTTGTGCTGCGGTTTTCAGACAGCTATGTTGGGTTTGTTACTATCTCGGACAGTAGGTTTGGTCCCTGTGTAAGCGTATTACAATATAACTTCTAACGAACGCTGTTGTAATGTAGACTCTTTACTTGAATATTAGGTAATAGTTTGTTACCTGGGGACGGGCACTTTCCTAGGGACATAGTAATTAATTACATTCGCGGGCAAACTGCGTGTAAAAGACCGAATTTTGTTTACATCGCCATATTCGTACTGGAGATTCGGGAAGAGGACGGGACCAAGGTTCAATTAATTTTTCTGTGAAATACGGAAAATAAAATGTACACTTTTTATACTAATTGAATCGAGGTCTTGAACAAGTATAGAGGCAGAAAAAATATTTTTCGTACTTTGCAAGCAGGGTCCTGACTACTTACCGAGTCTTCAGTATGAATTTGGTTGCATAAACGAAAGTCATCTTAGATAATGATTAGGTAATGACTATACCAAAGATTACATTGTACATACTACTAGAAAGTTATGATATTGCTCTTTGTTTATGGCCTTTTCTACGTAAACATTACATTTTAACATTGTACATTAGGGTATCTCGAAATTACACTTTTTTTGAATTTCATAATGTTATAGTAGAATTACTTTGAAGCAATCTATAAGAAGCTCAAATAAAATAAAACAATAAATATTGGACTGCACCTTCTGCCCGCGCATTTGATTAAAAGTTTTACAAAATGTATGGAAGAAAAACATACTTTTTTCCTAAATTTCTTTTTTTATTTGTTTGAACTTATGTAAGCAATTTAACCAAAATAGGATCATAAAATTATGTTTTTTTCCAAGGTCGTACGAAATTAAAACCTCTTAAAAAAGCCTTAAATTGAGAAATTCTGTGAATTAACACAGATTTGATTAAATTTTAGACATGTTAAGTGACGCATACTTTTATATATTTTTTATGATATACTTACAAAAAACTTTATCCAACAAAAATAAAAAAAAGTAAAATATATAAAAAAAACATTTTCACTTCCTTAAATTTTGAATTTAATGCGGGGCAGAAGAATGTAGTCCAATATTTTTTATTTTATTTTATTTGGGTTTTTCATAGATCTCTTCAATGTAATTAATTCTACCAGTCGTACTACAATATGAAATTCGTAAAAAGTGGAATTTCGAGCAACCCATTACATGCAATAAAACCACGGCATGTTTATCTACCATTAGGTGATAGAGCTAATGCCGGGCTCGACTGTGGAGGTACCACCATCTTACTCGGAAATCCTCCCGAAATTATTCGGGGGAGAGTAAGAGGACAGCTCTCAGGCAAAACCAGGCGGCCCACCATCGCCTCGGCCCGATGGATGGCGGTATACCATCCCCAATTGCTGGGCCTTATAAAAAATAGACTGGTGACTGGCAGCGGCGTCACTGGTGCAAAGGCTTTGGCACAGCGCTCGCCAACCCGCCTGCCCAGCGTGTGTGAGTATGGGCATTTCTTCCAGGAGGACTGCCAAGAGTGGCAAAGGCCTGGAAAGGCCTATGTCCAGCAGTGGACGAAACAGGCCGATGGATGGATGGATGTTTATCAAACAATTTTATTATGAATAAATCATTATTTTGTGTTAATTATTTGTTGTCTTATTTACGTCCAGTTTTATGTTTCATTATGTACGCAAATGTAAGGTTATATTACTTTTAGTTCTACTTGTCAGGTTTTGAAAACAATAAACAAAGGTTATAAGTATCTAGGTATGATTTGTAGTTAAAAAAAAAACCTTTGATAATGCTATTACAGCAAAACCGGTAAGGGAAATAATATTAATAAGTGGACAAGTACAAGTGTTTTCAATCAAAAATTAATTTTACTTATTTTTGGCTAGATTTTTAAATTATTTGCGATTATTTTTTCCGTTGTGAAAATAGAGATAATATTGGATATCTGTGGGCATAGATTGGATGTCTGTGGGTGAAAACATGTCGTAACCGCATAGATTGATATTATATCTCACGAAGTCCATTTTGGATATGGTTGTAGTAGTTTTCTAGTGTGTGTTGCCTCCGGAGCGCTAAAAAACACGCCACACACTGAAACGCGCTTAAATGTACACGTTACTACTACAACCATAGCCAAACGGACTTCGTGAGATATAATATCTGTACTAGCTTTTTTTGTGATTATTTTGGTATGGATAATAAGGGAGGGCAATTTTTTCATGACATCAACTAGTCAATAAATATAATAATTCATGACAGCAGAAAGTAAAGGTATTGTCAGACGCCGATCTAGCAAAATTGTCGCTCCAGGCAAAAATAATATTTGCTGTCCTTTACAATTACACCTTATGTAATGTGCAATATACGGTATTTAAACAACAAATGCTGGAAATGCCGATTTTAATACAGGCTTAGGGTTACGTACCCGAATACTCTACCAACTTAATTTTGTAGATTTGTTTCATGCATTGAAGGCAATAAAATATTAATTTTAATGGTCAGTACGGAACACTTTGGATGGGATCGTGCGTTTTATTTTGACTCGTACAGTTTTTCTATTTGCCCTGGAAACAGACTATAATATATTATATTAAGTAGGGTGAAATGAGATTGAGATCTGTGGTGCCAATCGCAAAGGTGCAACAGAACTAACCCTAAATGTCATGAAGCTGCGTTCCATTTCACGCTCGCGGTTGCGGGCTGGGGGTGTCGGCCGGGGATTAACCGCACGATATGTGGGTCAATGATGCCGCCTACAAGTAGGGTTGCCATTTCAAAAAAGAGATTTACTTGTCTATGTTGTCCAAATAAAAACATACTATTAGATATCTATTTAGTGGGATAGGATGGGATTGAGATTTATGGTTCTAATCGCAAAGACGCAAAAGAATAAACCCTGTATCCCGAAGTTGTTCTGTTTCACGGTTACGGTTACGCGGTTACGAACTGCCGTGTGAGTCAATGATGCCGCCTGCAGACAGGGTTACCATTTTAATAAATATATATAATAAATAAATATATAAGAGATGCTTTATGTCTTTACAAATGGCTAACATACAAACACATAAATACAAAATTGGAAAGACAAAAGGGCTGCTGACACGCATACAGACAGCCACCGGTTTTCAGCCCAGCCTTATAAAATAAGTAAACTATAGTAAATATAACAAAAAATCAAACAAAGTAAATTAAAAATGAGAAAAAGTAAAAAAAATTAAACATGCTTATGTAGGGCAAAAGGACAATTTTTTTAATGAATGCCTCTCATAGTTAAACAACATATAGACAATAATCTTCAAATGAAACGATATAATCTACTGATCATACTGAAACACTTTCCCAGAGGCACAAAGAGGCGCATATAAAACAATATGATCTGTCGAATGGGCAGTGCCTATACAAATAGCACAGTATATTTTTAAAAGTAGTAAAGAATGGTGAAAATATTTCTTCATTTCCGCAGGTAAGATTTTTTGAGAAAGTTGTTCAGAATGACTGTAGTAGCTTAAGGCGCATAGGCACGCCACTGTTTGAGTACAAAATTTGATAATTATTTTCTTAGTTGTTTTTCATTATAGACCAAAGTAAAATAGACATCTGGTAGGTACTAATTTTCTAAAAGGCACCATTTTGGCAAAATTTTGAATATTGATTTTGCTTTAAATATATCAAGCTGGACAGATTTACACATAAAAAGTTGTTTTCTTGCCTTAAATTGTACCTATACCAAAATTTTACATTTCAGCCACTTTGTAAATGAATGTATTCAATTATAGAGGTCTTAAACTTTAGTCTATAACGAAAAACAACAGAGAAACAGATTATAAAATTTTGTACAAAAACGGTGGCGTGCCCAAGTGCCGACAAGCGCAAGTATTAATCATATTAAGTCGTTCCGTTTAAATTAATGATTTAACAATTGGTACATATTAATTTGCTGTTTTATATAAAAGCATATTTTATTAATTTTATATTATTTTTTGAAGACGAAACTTTCTTTAATAAAAATATATTTAATTATTGTTTTAACTGAAACAAATAAATGGTTACCCTACTAGTTCAGTGGTGACCTCACAGCTGGAAAAAAATATTACAATGGTCGAGTATCGAAACTTGTTGAATTAAAAAAACATGGGATCTTATTGCACCATCCAATAGTGTTGCTTGTAAGGATCATATTCTGGGAAGCAATGCCAAACGGTAAGCTAAAGGCTTAGTTTTAAGAAAATACTATTAAATACTTACATTTATTTATTTATTTATTTATTTATTTCATGGAAAAGACACAGAAGTAAACTATACATAGAAACATTAAAGTATAAACAAATGGTTAGTTTAATTTACTTCCTCTACGCTTTCCTCAAATACGTTATTTTTGTAGGGAGTAATTCGGTGACATTTCTAAACCATTCTCTGATAATGTTAAAAAAATAAAAATAATGTTGTTTACAAAGCAATGGAATTAAATTAAATTAAAAACTAAGATAAGCGTTCATACACACGGTTACACACATTCATGCAATCTCACATATTACCATCCATACACACACACACATGCCATTTAATTTGATATTATATTTGTGTAGTTACACAATTTCTTACAATTTCTCGTTTTTGGTAACATTTGGTTAACATTGGTTAAACCTTAACTAATCAATTGTTCGAAATTATGCCTATTATCCCAATACTCAATCAATATCAAAATATTTTTAAGTTCCAATATAATTGGTACAATCCAGATGTGTGTCGAAAAGTAAATACCAACAATAGTTACGGAACAGTTAATGTATGCAAATTTAAAGATACTAATCAGTTGATTAAAAATCTTTCAGGCCCAAATGTTAATTTCCTATAATGTATGAGCACTTTTCTTTAGTTTTCCATATGTCATTCATTACTTCCATAGAATTTGAACCTTACTATAATATAAGCGACACTATCGCATGGTGCAGTGATATAGTGTTTTTGTTTATATAAGCGGTTTCTATCGGCTAGGAAAATTCTTTTTTCAAAAATCTAATGACTTACTTCTAGTTTAGTCCCGAGACTTCTGAGCATTTTTCGCCCTATAGTTCTGGATTTGGCCGGCCACGCCCGCTTGAAAAACTAAGCCTGTATATAAATGTTTAATTTATAAAAGCAGCGGTTGCTCATTCACCTGACACCAGACTCTCAATATTGGGACCAGGGTTCACAATGAGTTGATCGAAATAATGGCACAATTTGCATACTTACTTAGTAAATTGAAGTGGCAGTGGCCGGCCATATTTGTCGCCGACATGATGGCCGTTGGGCCTGAAAGGCGTTAGAAGGGAGACCACGCCACGCACAGCAAAGCGTTGTGTAGGCCGAGCTTGTGCCCGCTGGAACGACGAACTGAAGGAAGTTGTGGATGGCGGCTGAATGAGGAGGACGGAGGACCGCTAAGAGTGGTGAAATCTGGGAAAAGCTTATGTCCAGCAGTGGACGAACACAGGCTGATGGGTGAATGGAGGTAACTGAATAACAAAATACTAAAGTAAACCTGCATGCCATAAAAAGCGTTGTGCCCTAATAAAAAAAAACAAAAAAACAAAATGTTTATTTTGATAAGGGTAACCAAATATTTTCATAATTACAATTACAGCTGGAGCCTTCTTTTAAAGACTCCGCTCCTTCAGTCCTCAGCTTTGGTTTTCGGAAACTATTAAAAAATTTACAAAAAATGATTTTAGTACATACTAAAAAGTATAATAAAAGAGAAATAACATGCAGCAAGCATACGAAGTTAAAACTCAACCGTTGTCACTTTGGGACTTAAGGCGAGGTTATCCAGAAAAATCTGTCCTGCTTCAACGCTTTTGTTTTTCACATGTTTATTCTGCTCATCGGAAGCGGGCCGCTCAGAAAACTCGCGGTTTTGAGGTGTTTTTATTTATTATTTTGGAATAAGAGGGATGGGTTCTTAATATGATGGCCGTTTTATATTACATTTTTCACGACGTTTATTTTAGTATAAGTTTTACTGACCAAAACTTACTATAGCTCAAATGAAATGATATGTAGATCATAGTTTAGACCTATCTTTGCGATTAAATTGGATCGAGGAAAATGTAAGTCATCGTGTATCGAACAGCCGAAATATTAAGATCAAATAGTTAAATATGACATATATTTTTTGCTAAATTTCATAATCGCTTTTTATTGGATTAAAAATAATTTGAAAAGAGACAAAATCGGGATAACCCCCCTTAAAAATTGTAAGTGAAAGGAGAAGTACGAATTTTTATAGTTTCAGTAACCGTGCACACTCGAAAACGCCGCATTCCTCTCAGGGTTATGCCTTAAGGTGCTCTAAAAATATCTGCCACGGCTACAATGCCAATGGGAGAGTGTATTGTGTATATATAGGGTGAAATTCAGTTAGCCAGCCTAAATTCATACTGGAGACTCGGTTAGTCATCGAGAACAAGTTTTAATGACATCCCAGGTGAAATTAAAAAAAAAATTTTTTGTCCTATTTTGCCTGCACTAGGAATTGTACTTGAACTAGTCTAGTAAAAATGGGAACAATTTTTTTTTCTGGTTTCCCCAAATGATCTTTGGGAATTGTTCCTAATCACTAACCGAGTCTCCAGTATGAATTTAGTCGGTTGACTGAATTTCACTTTGTATGCTACGGGTAATGCTAGAAGATAGGGTAAACCTAGGTTTACCCGGGTAATGTTATACAAAACTTCGGGGGTCACCTCACTCCACTCCGCTTTGCTCGGCGCCCAATGTATATTAACATGTCAACCTAATACGCTCCCCCTCGCTTCTCTCGTCGTCACACCTATTTTTGTTTTTTTCGGACTTTAACCCGGCTTCGGGCTTTATCCGTAACATAGAGATTACAATAGTAACGATATTTTATTGATCTAACGTCATACATTTTTTGATACGAAAAAATCTGCGCATAAGTTAAAGTTGATTTACTTGTATGAAACCGTCCCGTACTAACACAAAACTGTTGGAAAGAGATAGAAATTATTTCATTGATGAAACGACACATCGCGCGTATTTTGTGAACCACGATAAGTCGAAGAAAGTAAATATTTATTTATTTATTTTATTTTCTCTATAAATATTCTGGGGTACAAAATTTCTTTACAATTGTATCTACATACACAATACTATCTCCCATTGCAGCCGTGGCAGATATTTTTAGAGCACCTTATTTTTTTTATAAATTCGTTTTGTTGTGGCACTGTTAATTCTGTAATTTGACCCTCTTGAATAACAATCACGAATGACTTAATACTTGTCATAAGCAAGGTTTCTATTAAGAATACTCAGCCTGCTGAAGATTACTTAGCTGGTCGCTTTGTGAGAACCGGTGTTAGCGACTCCTCCCGTCTTAATTGTGTGCATTACCGCACAATAATACCGCCTCGCCTGTAGGGCCACCATACCGCAGTACATAATTAAACGACCCAATAATGAGGCCGTTGTCTTCTCTCTGGTTATAAGTCTAGTCGATAAAGTTAAGGCTAAAAAACTTAACACATAGGCTACTTTTTATCCCGGAAAAATGCATGGTTCTTGTAGGATAGATTAATATCAATGAAAAATCAGGTGTCTAATTAGCGCGGACCATTTGTTTGTGGTGAATTAAGACAAGGCTTTGTTATTTCATACATCAGGTGTCTAATTAGCGCGGTCCTAATCGTTTGTGGTAAAATAAGACAAGGCTATGTTATCTCATCACACTTCACACTAATATTATAAATGCGAAAGTTTGTGTGTGATGTTTGTCACTCTTTCACGCTGAAACGGTTGGATGGATTTGGATGAAATTTAGAATGGATATAGCTTGTACCCCTACTTAACACAAAGGTGACTTTTTTTTCCCGGTTTTTCCGGCATGTCGTTGAACCGAATAACACGCGGGCGGAGCCGCGGGCAAAAGCTAGTCTTAATATAAAAGTTATAGTAGATTTTCAGCGTTCCTTCGAGCAAACCCACGCTGCGATGACGTCACACAAATAGTATGCATGCGCGTATGAGTTGCAGTTGACTATAAGCGCTCCGGTACTAAACAATGGATATTATATTGCAGTATATAACGCCTATTGTTCAGTACCGGAGTTTATAGTATTACTTCATACCTTGAAAAGAGAGGTGGCTTGTTACGGTAAAAATAGGCGCTGGCAAGTCCTGTCAGTCGTTGGTTGACGTTTGTCATTATCTTTAGTGGTGCAATACGCCGCCCTAATATAGACAACCATTACGTGCAAACGTACATACAAAATTGTGAGGTGTGTACGGAATGTTTTTAAATTTTTTTTGTTTGAATCTATTGACATTATCTAGATCTATGTATGTTAAATTAGAACTTAAAATCCAGAAATTAAAATTGTATTTTAAGAAAAAATCCAAGGACAAACAAACACCTGAAAAAGTAAAAACGGTTTTTTTACCAAAAGTTTAGCTGAATTTGTAAAAGAAAAAAATAAAAATACTAATTTCGCACTGAAAATGTAATCTTAACTAATAATACAGCCAATATTGAAATATTTAAATTGAATTTCTATAAGCTTTTTTTGTGTGTTACAAATTTTTTGTGTTTGCAATATACCTAACGTGTCAGAATTTAGTTTTAAAGACTCTATTTATTAGTTGAATTATATCCTCCCAGTTCACAAATGTTCAACGCATGGTTACCCTATTTTGAAGTGTTATGTTAATTCGTTTCTATGAAAATAATTGGCGCTTTATTAGCAATACGGCTCCAAGATTAAGCTTAATTAATATAAGGACCGTATACATTGAGATGAGAAACCTAAATTAAAATAATAAAAAATTGGTATATTTAAAAAACTTATTTTTGATTGAAAAACACTTGTACTTGTCCACTTATTTATATTATTTCCCTTACCGGTTTCGCTGTTGAAGCATTATCAAAGGTTTTTTGGTTGTAAAACAACGTTCCACCAAGTGCCAACAATCACGAGCATCAACTCCATTAAAAAACTTACTTGAAATAGAAAGGTAGAAAAATTGATCCAGATCACTACCCCACGGGAGAGTTCCCAAGACACTGGCAACATTACCTCGTTGTATCACAATGGCGTAAATAGAACTTTTTGCCGGAAAAGCAATAGGAAGGTCAAGTTTGACGATAAAAAACACATGAAAAAAATTAAAAACATGGAGTCATGTACTATAACCTATAAGTTTCCGGAATGAATATGAAAAAATACTATTAAAGGTACAAAATTAATTTATTGTTTTTCAAAATAATCTCCCTTGGCGTCTATGCACTTTTTCATTCGATCAAACCAGTTTTGAAAACTTTTGTGCCACTCCCCTGTGGTGACCTCTGAAACGTGTTTTTCATACTCCTCGACAGCCTCTTCTGGTGATGAAAATCGTTGACCGCGTAATTGGTTCTTAATTTTTGGGAACAGAAAAAAGTCACAAGGTGCCAGGTCGGGACTGTATGCAGGATGACTCATGAGTTCTACATTTTTCGTCTTCAAAAAGTCGTTTGTCTGTCTGGCCGTGTGAGAACTAGCATTGTCGTGGTGCAGGATGATATGGCGTTGACGGTTATTTTTACGGAGTTCGTCAATAACTTCCGGCAAACAAATGGTCGTGTATCAGTCACTATTCACGGTACGACGATTCTCTAAAGCAACAGTAGCCACGTGTCCAGTTTTATTAAAAAATAAAGCAATCATCCGCTTAGATGCACTTTTCACGCGCGCCACTTTGGTTGGTTTCGGCTCATCTTGAAAGACCCATACGCTCGATTGCTGCTTTGTTTTGGGATCGTAGCAATAAATCCATGTTTCGTCACCTGTTACTATGTCCCACACCAAATTTGACGCACCTTCGTTGAATCTGGTAAGCATGGCACTGCACCAAGTGACGCGGTCCGTTTTTTGAGCCTCGGTCAAGTTATGTGGGATCCACCGCGAGCACAGCTTTCTCACACCCAAATGTTTGTGTAGGATTGATTGTATTTGACTCATGCCTATTTCTAAGGATGCGCGAATTTCATGGTAGGTCACATGCCTGTCTGTTTCAATCATACGGCGCACAGCATCGATGTTTTTGTTGGTCACAGCGGTGGACGGCCGACCATCGCGAGATTCGTCACTGAGATTGATACGACCACGCTTGAATTCTGCAAACCAGCTATAAACAGTCGTCTTGCATGGTGCTTCATTGCCAAAAGCTGTTTCAAGCCGAGCGATGCTCTATTGAGCTGTCAAATTACACTTAAAATCGTAGAAAATCATACTACGAAAATTTTCCCGAGTTAAATCCATGTTGATGCAGACACACAATTTTTTAAATGGCGCCACAAGGTAAAAACAAAAGACAGTCAGATGAAACAAACTGCATTCTACAGCAAAAGAGTTCTATTTTCAAATGTTGCAATAAATTTTTAAATATTGTTTATGTAAGTGGCCAGTTCCGGAAACTTTTAGTGTTACCTATGTACAAATTAACACGGAAGCTGGCAAAGCGCAACTCCTAGCACTGAATTTATTCTGCCGTTTTCCACGGTAGGGGAGGTAAACAAATCTAAAGCTGCAACACAAACACAAAACGTGCACACAAGCAAACTTACATGAACAAATTGTTCATGTACTTCAGCAGAGGGAGATAAGTCCGCTTGCCTAGTACCGTGTTAAATGGTCTAAGACTATAAGGGCAGGCAGTGCCTACCCTGGCGTCATGCAAATAATAATTTTTCAAAGTGACATTAATAGGAGATTGTTGCATCGACCATTAAAAGTCACTTTTGCGTGGTTCATAATCTGCTTTTAATTCAACTTCCAAATAAAGAACTGAAGTCGAAATAATCCCAAAAATGTTATTTGATATTCGTTATTCGATATATTAAATAATATTAAATCTCATTAAATTAATGACTCCAGGAGACAAATAAATAATATTTATTGAATTATTACTCGCAAATGCGTTATTATAAAAAAACCATGAGAAGGCTCAGTTTTCCTGAAGTTTGATTGTTGCCACCTTTCATGCTATTTGTTGCATGATGCTCACAAACTAGGTAAACCTAAAAGCTAGCTTCGTCCAAGGTTTTCTAATTTCCAACAAAAGAATAAAGGAAACGTTTTCTTGCTTTTAAAACTTTAGTAGCAATAAAATGTACGCAACTTATATTTTACGGTCTTTCTCTTCCTGTTTTCTAAACAACTATTTCCGTCCACACGCTTCGCAAATCTATTGCGGGTGGCATCATGTCAAAGTCAATCCGCTTTGACACTTGACAGACAGAAATTGCTGTAAGATGAGGATGTTGACTTTGACTCTGTGGTATAATAAGTTAATGACGCCCATTACGAGGGTATAGCTAATCATTTTAGTATTGTACTATTACTTTCACTGATATAGACAGGTACGTAGCCAGGGAACGGAAGGGGTACCGGACTAACAAAAATAGTTTATAAGAAATTTAAACTTTGGACAGCTGAAAATGGAATCAGCAGTTTCATACATCAGTTCAAAATCTGGATGTTACTATGAGGTTTTTACATTTTCATATGAAAACCTTACTTTTTCCCCGTTGGTCTAGTGCATAATTTTAATTGCACTGAGTATGTTGGTGCAAAAATATGATTATTTTTTTGGAAAGATGTTGTGTTGAAACAATAAATATATGAATACATCGGCATCAAGTTCGCCGCATTCTCAAGCTAACAACTGTTTAACAGGTTAGATCAATTTCATCAAATTTATTTTTCAAGTGACCGAATTAAATTATCTGTTTGACGTCTCACAGGCAAAAAAAAAGACGTAATACTTTTAGACATTTATTTCATAATCAATTCTACTACAAACCTATGTTATGTACTTCAACAAATAAATACTTTATTTCATTTCATGAGTGGAAGAAAAGTTCTGGGTCCGTGGGTTGCGACCTTTCTCCCCTGGGTACGGCCCCGTTGACGGTAATTCACGAGTTGTTTTGATTTGTTGATGTCACTTGGTACAATAAATGGAAAACATGATTAATTGCCGTGAAAGGGAAATTTTTTGAATGGAGTTTGTATGCGTTTATTTCAATTTGGTTGTAGACAAATTGTTTTGTGTAAGATTTGTTTAGATTGCAGTAAATCTTTTACTGTATTAAAAAACGAATTTGTTAGCTATACAAAATAGTGTATTTAGATCTTATTTGACGTAAAAATTTAAAATCCTTAGTACATACAGTAAGATTATATGATTAAAAGCAAAACCCATTGCTTAGGATACTCCAAATTTTATTTAGAGTGCATTACAAACTTAAAAAGATCAATTTGAAACAAATTTAGAAAGAGCCAAATATAAAAAAAAACGTATTTTGCATATTTCACAGAAAGGGTCATTGAACATTGGTCTTGACCACGTAGTACGTCTCCAGTATGAATTTGGCTACATAAACAAGAGTTATCTCATATATGTTACCAGCAAAACCCGATTTTAGGACAAAATAGTTTGGCCTAGACCAAACTTTAAATTTTAGGAAATACTTCAGTGCAGAAAGAAGCTGGTAGTTTCGATTATATCTTTATGTATGGCGAGTTGCTACGTCGTGCGACCGCCATATATAACATTCGTGGTTATTTTTTGTTATAACCCAAAATCACTTAGGCCAAGGCCAAACTAGTTTGTTCTTAAGGCAAGGCATTGATAAACTTTTAATTTCAGATCGACGCCTTAGGAGAGTGGAGTGAGGGGGACTTACTCCATACAAATATGCACTTAGCTTATGCCGTTAGATCATATGCGGCAAAACAGTATTTTTCATTTAAAATGGCAACTATAAGTAATTTAATAAATCCAATCGGCCATATTGAAGTGTATTTGTAGTCTAATTTAAATGAAAATCTTAGAGGCTTCATTCGCTCCCGTTTGTCAGTAAAATAGAAATCTCTGTTTTAAAAGAGGTTTTCTAAATATTTTTTTCTCTGCTATGAAAATTAATCAATCAACGAAATCTTCGGGCAAAATGATGTCAATGAAATGCTTAATCTAGTATATAAATAGGTAATTCCATATGTTATTTTATTGCTAAGAAAATGGAGGTCCATGTCGCCAAAATTTCGTGGCGTCGCCTTAAATCGGATTTGGCTGGTATCATAAATATTTAGATAAGTCACGAGTAAATTGTAGGCTGTTATTATAACTCAATTTTTGTATCAAAGCTCGTATATGTATGTATATACATAGGTATTGATAGACGCACGGTGAATTTAAGTGGTTTTTGCAACGAAAACTGATGATAATACTTGTCTGTACAAACAAATTTACTATGACACCAACCTTTAAAACACGGACCTCATTGTTTTATCCGATTTTAGATCTGCGATTATTATTATTATAGCTTTTCGTATTTATCTAGTTACTACAATCAGTGTTTGTTTCTAAATCCACTTAAATTTTACAGTTTTCATTAATAGTACCTGGCAGCAATTTATTCATATTCATATTCATATATTTTATTGCATTCCAAAATGTATATACACAGGTGAAAAACGTTAATATTATTAGATCATTATGGACCTTGTCCAGGTACAGCAATATAAGAGAGGACGGCATTTCATTATTACAGATTTGTGAAGATTCTACTATAAGCAACTTATTATGCTACATAAAAATATTTAAAATTGTTGCAAATTAATAGCTACCTACCTGTTATATGGAAGAGCAAGGTATCTTAGTATGTAAGTTTTGCGCAATAAAGAAATTTATTTGTATCATTATTATTATTATGTATTATTAATTAATTATTATTATTTTCATTATCATTGTTATTATTAAAGATTGATTATTAAGTTATTAAAATATTAAATATTGCAATAGCTCGTTGTTTGCAGGTAGAAAAAGCAAACCCTATCGATAAAAAATGTGTATCAGGGTAATTTGCACTGACCCATTTTTCACCTGGATTATAATTAGAGCAAAAATTTCCTCGCTCGTTTAGTTATATAATTATTGTATTGAAAAATGACAATTAACTGTATTACAATATAATAATTCAGTTATACATTGTACTGCAATAAGACGATTGAGACATTATACTCGTATTGCAATATGACAATTCGGTTATACATTATATTGCAATATGACAATTCAGTTATACATTATATTGCAATATGACAATTCAGTTATACATTACATTGCAATATGACAATTCAGTAATACATTGTATTGCAACATGGCACTAAAATTCAAGCTTTTATTTTTAGACGAGAACAAACAAAAACAAATGGCATAATAAAACATTAAAATAAACATAAATCATAAAAAACACATCGCAACGAACTGAATCCCCGGAAGGTGTACACCCGCTTTTCACTGACGATTATTTTATTACGTCTCAAATGTGATGGATGGTGAGTCCTATCGCCATACACACCAATGCTCAACGTGCCTTCACAAACAAACAGACAAATTAACAAATAACCAATTATTGGATGGATTCGATTGATGGTTCTTGGTGGAATATCATCTTGAATAAATTATACACAAATTCTTGTACTTTTATTCCACATAAGCCTAAGTTAGAATAAAAATAAATATATGTGGAATAAAAGTACAAGAATTTGTGTATAATTTATTCAAATAACCAATTAATGTGCACCGCGGGGATCGAACCCACTACCTCTGGGTCAGCAGGTGAGCGTAATACCACTCGGCCACAAGGGTTACATTACAATAATTTCCCGATTTATTACAATTTACTTTATTGTTTCTAGTATTAGTGTGTTTAGTTATTGTGCTCAGTACAGATGACAAGAAACTAGCTAAACAAGAAGTCATTGCCCCGTCATCACGCGGAGGATTTCCTCCACCGCAAATCATCCGAGTAGATTACTACGGCATTACGTCAGCGACTGTACACTTTTAACTACAGGAAGTATTAAAAAATTACGGGTAAAACTGTGGGAAAAACGGCTTCAACGTTTCAAAAAATACAATATTTCATTATTCATCGAACAGAGACTAGGTTGGCATTAGTTGCCAGTAGTTTTTTTTTACGCAATAGGTATGATGACAAAAAAAAATTTATTAATCCGTTAGTTAGATTATCAGAAAATATTGGACACGTATTTTTTATTTTTTCAATTAAACAAACAATGATGAAGATATAGCCCGCTGAAGTTCCGCGTGACGTTACATCTAGGTATAATTTTACTTAGAAGTGACGTCATTTTCCCCCACTCCCAAACTTTGACGCGCTTTATCTCTGTCATTTTTTGTTTGATTGACAAAAGAAAAAATACGTGTCCATTATTTTTTGATAATCTCAATGACGGACTAAATAGAATAATATTTTGTTTACTCTGTCTACAAGCCTATTCTAATAATAAACAAGCTTAGGTATCAACATTGTTAGTTAAAAAAAAATCGAGTTGCATGTTTTATCCAGGTCTTACAAACGATTATTACATCTCAGCGCAATAGGTAGTAGTACAGTGGAGCCCGCATCAAGCTATATGTATACATTGAGTATAAGCTGACCTCTCATTGTACGGGAAGCTTATCAATGGGAGGTCAGCTTATACTGAAAGTGTTTAGCTTGATGTGGGCTCCACTGTACTATCGCCGTATTTAAGGCACAAATATGGACCGTGCCTTCCGAAGCACGCAAAGGGGACACAAATATGCCATGGCGGGAATTGAAACTGTGACTTCGCAAAGGCGATAATTTGTTTAAAGAGTTTTCTTATTTCAGTTTTTTCAAGTTTAGGTTTTATTATCATCGTAAAAAAATATAATAACTTAATATATAATAAGAATCTAAGAAAACCGGACAAGTGCTAGTCGGACTCGCCCACCGAGGGTTCCGTAAAAATTTACCTCGATGATTGATTACGTACTTTAAATAAAGACTTTATTTTTTATGATTTCACTGCAAATGTATAGTTTTCAGATTTTTCTCTTTACTTAGTAGTATAAAACGTTATGACTTGCCAAATTTCATAGTTCTAGATTAACGAGAGATACCCTATACATTTTTATTTCCTTGAGAATGCCGAAATATACGTTTTTTGCGGCATAAACGGCTGTATCTTTTTTTACGTTAACTTAGAAATTCAATTTTTTCACAGCTTCAAGGGACTATAGACTTAAGTATATAGTTTTAATTACAACTAGATACCGAGATAAAGGGTCTTGAAAGACAGGCGGACGGACAGACGGATGGACGGATAGACAGACAGACGGACAACAAAGTGATCCTATAAGAGTTCCGTTCTTTCCTTTTGTACGTACCCTAGGTACGGAGCCCTAAAAATTACAAACGTTACTTAGATAACAAGTTTTAAATGAGAATATATTTGATCATTTCCTCTGGGATACCACACAACATGGTGACAATATTTGCCTTTATTAGTTGAAATTTTATAACACATTAGCTGTTTGTTTTAAAATCTTTATGACTTTATCACATGTTGCTTGGACTTTCATCCAACATTTATTGATGCCAATATATCGATAAACAAAATTGGCTAATAACTAATTCGCCGTTGGAATTCGTGAAATGTTATGACAACTTCATTTTAATACCGTAAGTTCTAAATAAAAGTGCGAGCGCCCGTTGATGTCTTTTATATTGATCGAAATAAAATCATTTTGATGCCGTTTTTACTTGAAAGTAACCTCTTGGTT
Source organism: Ypsolopha scabrella (assembly GCA_910592155.1). Taxonomy (NCBI): domain Eukaryota; kingdom Metazoa; phylum Arthropoda; class Insecta; order Lepidoptera; family Ypsolophidae; genus Ypsolopha; species Ypsolopha scabrella. Next base: position 5,411,913 of record OU342973.1, on the reverse strand, counting down.
TATTCACACTGAATATGTGATGCGTGAAAAATACTTTCTTCTTACAGTTTCAGAGAGGCTGTAACTGTTATTCATGAAAAAAGTTTTTGGATTTACCGTTTGGACTACAGACGGAATATGAAATGATCTCTTAGAATAGTTTTCTTATTTTCTTACCTCTCTGTTTATCTTGTATAACTGGCTAGTCTAGTTATTCATACACATTTTTCACTGACAGCTTGGTTGTTATTTTCTACAAAACACGTTAAGCAGATAAAGAATTGTTGGCCCATAATCATCATCATTAATCACCCCAAACATTACCTCCGACGTACACCGAAAAGTTCTTTTCACCCATTCTGCACTTCTGTTTCGCCGCTCTCGTCTCCAAGAGTGGCGGATTCATTTCACCGGCGGCGCGCGCGCAGGCAGCAAGTCAGCCAACCAGCATTCAGAACGGCAGTCGCGACGGCGCGCTCCTACGACACACACGCGCCTCGCGCCCTCCCGCGCAGCCTTACATACACACAGCTGACATACGCGCGTGTAACCTAAAAATATCTTGTAATAATTAATCTGTGATTGTGATTCTGTTATGTGTGTTAATTGGATTTGCTGAACGTCTTTTTAAAACGTAAGTTTAATTTTTATGTGATGGACGTAAAGATAGGATAAGAGCAGTCGTTACGGTGCTTATTGAAAATCTCTTCCAGTTTACAAGTAACAAGGTCGTAAATTACAAACCAGTTGCTAAGATGACAGGTAATAGAGTACGCGTACACGCTTGCGAGCGAAGAGTAAAAATGTCGACCGAGTATTTAAATTATTTAGAAATCGTAGTTGCAAAAAAAGTGCACGAAATCGGCGGAGCGGCGCCGGAGGCTGGCGATGGCGATTATACGAGTGTGTTAGCTGCGCGTGCGCCTAGTGAGAGTTAGAATGTGTAGCGGCGACCTGGAACAGCGCCGGACACTCGCTACAGAAATACAAGAGACGAAGCAAAAATGGTCCTTTTAGCCGGATGGTTTTAGTTGCGCAGGATCAGCCTTCATTTGTATATCGATCTCGAAAACTTTTCATGTATTAATCACATTTAGTTTCAATTCCACGGTAATGAATAATAAATATGGATACTGGTAGATAGTCGTTTTGCGCTGATATTTAAAATTTCACGGTATTTCAACGCTGAGTTTCGTGAAATTGGAATACAATTTAAACCTTCCTTGGTTATTTTTCGCTGATTAAGCAGCCATTGAACGATTATTCAAATTATGGTAACAAGAACATAGTTTAAAAAAGACATAAGTAAATTTGTATGAAAACATTTCTGCCAATCTTAGCAATTGCTACCAACAAACATTTTTTAACGACTGTTAGCAACAGGATGGAAGTTAAACCAGAATGTAGTTAACTGGCAGTTATCTGCTTAAAGCCTTATAGAAACAGTGGCCAGTGAGCGTTAACCTTCCTTTAGCATAAGATTGTTGCAAATCATCGGCAGATGATTACATGGAATGAAATATACCATCCACTCTTCGTCCCGACCAACGATCGATTTTATTGAATACATAACACAGGAAAGGCTGATTTTATTACTCTAAACCAGTGTTTTTCAAACGCTTTTAATTTTTGACACTCCGAGCAGAAAATATATCGCATCCCATCGATTGCAGCTGAGTAAGCGTCAGCACATACATGTTTGTTGAGCTCATATGTATTAAGCAGGATAATTTTTATAGCCTTTTCAGTGTGATAAATGTCCTAATTTTTTTCACGAGTATAATAATAAGTTTTAGCTGGTGACATGCGGGGTGTCACATATTGTAACCCTAAGTTTGAAACGTACATAACGTACAATTTTTTTTTTAATAAAAAAAAATGGAAAAGTAAATATATGCACAGGTGTGAATTTAATGGAAAGAAATTGTGAAAATATTCAAGACGTGAATGATGATGAATGTTGTTTTAAATATGATAATGCTGTTTCTGAAGTAAAAGTTACCAAGGATATGAAATTGCTTGCATTAGAAATTGTCTGCAAAAACGCAAACATGTAAAAAACAAAAGTTGTAACGTAAGTGTTTGATTAAATAATTATAAAAAATGATTATTTTTAACACCAAATAAAAGTACTTTCGCTTTCTCAGCTTACAAGAAACTAGTTCTCTTACCGTAAGCGTTTAAAAAACAACTTGATTGTGAGGTTTGAGAAACAAATAAAAAAGTAGAATCGACACTTGATAAATTAATGCTAATGGTATATCTAAAACTAGGCAAGAGTGGAGTGAAAATATATATAAAGATAAAATGTAATCAGAGGTTGTCAATGTCTATAAACTACAAGATTATAGACTGGCCTCATACGGTGATATGATTTGAACTTGATTTACTCAAGAGTTTCTTAGACAACCAGTCTTCTAGAAAACCATATATGTAAAATAAAAAATCATAAATCATACTAACTTGAAAATCTTGTCGAAATATTCAAAGTGCGGTTACGACTTTTCCAACATAATAACTATATGAATTTTTGAAATTTGGCATTTCCAAATTTTTTTAATGCAATAGCTCTTTTGTATATTAGGTTCTTTCTTCATTAAATATTTAAAATAATACGTTTGCTCATGTAAGAAATATTTTTTTGCCCTAATCTGAAGGACATTTTATTTATATTTTGAGAAACTTGCAAAATTGCTTATTAGGGTTGTCACTTTGGTTTATCTGTTAAACGAATAGCACTATTAAGGGTGGACTTCCTAGGCTTAATGGAGTCTAGGACCTTTGCTCAAAGGATCTAAGTATATAGATTGTAGGGTAACCATATTTGTGCTTTCTAGAATGGGGTCTGTTTTTCTACTCAAGTATGAAATGAGTAGTTATAAAAGTAAGTTGAATTTTTGATTAATAGGAAATCATTTTGTTATATTGTTTTAAATTAATTATTTGCATCGTCTGTTCCATTTATTTGTTTTTTTTTATCGTTTTCTTTGCTTATATGTTTTTATTTGTCTGCTTCTCCTGCATTGTTTTCCTGTAAGACGAAAGGTCTTTTAATTTTATTACCATATTATTCGGTTTTAGGTGGTAGAGCTGATGCCGGGCTCGACTGTGGAGGTACCACCATCTTACTCGCAAATCCTCCCGAAGTTATTCGGGGGAGAGTAAGAGAACAGCTCTCAGGCAAAAAAACCAGGCGGCCCATCATTGCCTGGGACCGATGGATGGCGGTATATCCATCCCCAATTGCCGGGCCTTATATAAAATAGACTAGTGACGGGCAGCGGCGTCACTGGTGCAAGGGTTTCGGCACCGCGCTCACCAACCCGCCTGCCCAGCGTGTGTGAGTATGGGCATTTCTTCCAGAAGGACCGCCAAGAATGTCGAAATCCTGGAAAGGCCTATATCCAGCAGTGGACGAAACAGGCTGATGGATGGATGGATTATTCGGTTTGAAGCTTTTAGTTTCTCGCATTGCAGTTTAAATTAATGAATAATGTTTACTAGCTAGTGTAGCATAGCAAACCATATCGAGCTCGATAGTGCTTGATACAGTGCTCTGTCTAACTCTGTTGATCTACCTAAAAAGGGACAGACAGTGTATATCGAGCTGTCAAAGCTCGATATGGTCTACTATGCTAGGTACCCAGGCGTCTCTCTATTGTTGAATCTTCATTTTTAGGGCTCTGTACCACAATAGAACAAAAACGGAGCCCTTATAGGATAACTTTGTTGTCCGTCTGTCTGTCGTGTCTGTCTGTCCGTCCGTCTGTCCGTCCGTCTGTCTGTCAAGACCCTTTATCTTGGGAACGCGTCAAAGTATCGAGTTGAAATTAAAACCATACACTCAAGTCTACAGTACCTTGAAGCTGGGAAAAGTACAAATTTCTAAGTTAAAAAAGATACGGCCGTTTATGCCGCGAAAAACGTATATTTCGACACTCTCAAGGGAATCAAAATTTATAGAGTAGTTGCCATTAACCTAGAACTATGAAATTTGGCAAGTAATACCGTCTTATACTACAGGTATAGGGAAAAATCTGAAAACTACACATTTGTAATTCAATCATGAAAATATAGTCTTTATCGGAGCTCTCGGTGGGCGAGTCTGACTCGCTCTTGTTTGGTTTTTTGAATTAAATTACTTACATTGAATTATAAATAAAGTCAAGACCACGGCTAATACTCCCGGTACCTTACAAAATAAAAGAAGTAAAAATTAATTTTAACTTAAATGGGTTATATATAATAAATGTAAACAGGCGGATAAATAATATAAAAAGTAATAGAAATAAAAGGAAAAGTGGAGAGATTTTTTTTACTGCATTGCGTTTTTTAAATATATAGGTATATATTATTTCGAGTACGGGACTTGCAGTGTTTAATATTTATATTTTCCTGATGTCCCTGATTCTAATAATGTTTACCAAGTGAAAGCGATAAAAAAATAATTTTGTATATAAGTACTTATTATCAGTCAAGTGGTTTCATTCAAAGTTACCCGTTCTGAAAACTGGACCTACGCGTTTTTTAAATATTTATCGTCAAATTATACTGACCCTATCTGCAAAACAAGAGAGCGAAATCAATTTATTTAATATTAAAATTATTATTCTTTTCGTCATTATGTATCTGTAAAAAACTTTTGACTTAACTTTTGCTGAATTATTTATTTTATTTTAGCGGCGGTAGTTCAGACTGGCTTCTTAATCCTGAGACTTAGGTCCTATTCCCGGTCGGGCATGCACCAATGAGTTTTTAGAAAATTTGTTTTCTTATCTAATATTTACCACTTGCTGAACGGTGAAGGAAAACATCGTGAGGAAACCTGCATGCCTAAAATTTGTGTCCGAAGTACGGCAGCGATAGAGCTAACCACCCACCACGTTGGGACGTAATAATCATCGATAAAACTTCTGACACCCTTTCGAGAATTCTATATGTATGTTTTTCTATGACAAGTTGATATGCACAATGTGGTTTTATTTAAAGTTACCAGTACAAAGACTATGCATACAAATGTTCAAGATATTTAGCAATAAATGATGGGATCCCTACCCGCAAAACAGGTCTGAGAAATAAATCTAAACTACACGCGTCCTCTTAATCGAGAGGCCGAAGAAATCCAGACCAAGGCCTCTTAAATAAATAAATAGACTATCCTTCTTGACACGCAGGGTCTTATGTTGACTTTGTATTAGCGTAATACCCACATCAATTTAGAAATGTTTCTTTCTACCTTATTGTGTAAATCATTAGATTCATTTTGCGTTGGATGGTCTTAGTATAATTATGAGGCAGGTTGTGCTGGTAAAGCAAAATTTAATGAATGTGTTTTTTGTTGTTGAAGTTGTCGATTTGAGCTTTGGTAGAATTAATACCAGTGGATTCAATGCTAGCTTAGTCGAATCTTGCAGTCGACCTGCACGCACCAATGTGATTTTCGAAATTTATGTTCGTGATATTTTTAATACTTAGGATCAGTTGCTGAATGGTGAAGGAAAAAACTGTGAGATAAACATGCATATCCTAAAAAGCGTAATTTGTTCGGTGATAAGGCTAAATAGTAGTAAGAAAGTTACGTCTGTACATTGAATATTCTCGAGTAATTTTAAATGAAACGGGTTATTAGTATTTTGTACTGAGGCCAAAACATTTTTTTTATGTCTCTCTGTATATTCTGTTTTAACTTGAAAACCAGTCAACGGATTTGGATGCAGTTTTTAAATTATCATCTAAGTGACTCTGATCAATATATAGGATGTAAGGAGTGTTAATAAATTAACGGTCAAGCCGAAAACGGAGAAAACATTGAATAAACGTGGGCAGAGTCGCGGGTAAAGGCTAGTGAAAAAAGCATGTTATAGTTTTGACTATACAATAAACGGAAATATCTCTGACACTCCCTACCAATATAATGACAAATCTGATTATTTAACTAATTTGATTTTTTTACATACATACACGCCTTTATGCCTACCCCAGGCAAAGACTACAGATTTCCATCTGCTGCGATCCTGACACACCTCTTTTGCTTCTACATCCATCAATGTAGTCATACACGCTCTTCTATTCCGGGTACCATCTTCCTATTTGGTCGACATAATTTCTTGAATTTTTTTGTTTTACTTCTGTATCATTGGAGAGACTTAAATTGGCTTATCTTCAAATATATCGTATTAAATGTGTTCCATTTTGAACATAATCCCTAGATAGTCATAAAGTCATCAATATGTATCTGATCAATAAAAAAATTACAATTAAAATACATACATCATATTATAAAAGGAAGGATACATGGAAACAAGGACAGTATTTTTTTTACTGTTTTTTAATTTAGTGGAACGCATTCGTTGTCTATGGTAATTTCTTTTCCAATCACAGAAAACTGAAATACAACCAGGGGGGCGATTCCGTAGAAACAATTGAAGTGAGATTTGTAAGACTCGATCTAAAAACGTATGGAGTTTGACAGATAAAATGGGTTTTTACGACCGAGAAGGCTAATTCGACAGACTGAGAATAGGCCTATATACGTTTACGTATAGTCTGTCAAAAAAGTGTTAAAATGCAAATTAAACTTTAATTAACTTTATTGGACTTTAAACGTTCAAGTGGTATAATTTAGGTAATATATTTATGAAATAACAACGTGGTTAATTCGATTTAACAGATTTTGTACTTATTTGTTTGGTGTAACCAGGCGAAAGAAAAATTGTTTCTTCAATATTCATTTCAACACTTTTTTGACAGACTGTATTCGTTTTTCGAATGGACTGAATGTAAACCAGCGGGAAGTTTATGCATTTTTATTCTATTTTAAAAACTAATAAAATATTGTAAGTACTGGAAAATATGTTTAATTTTAAGTAAGAATAAATTTAAATATGTAATCTTTCAACTGTATTTATAGATTTATTGAAAGTATGTTTTTAGGGATCCGTAGTCCGACAAGGAACCCTTATCGTTTCGCCATGTCCGGCTGTCCGTCTGTCCGCGGCTTAGCTCAGAGACTATTAGTACTAGAAAATTGTAATTTGACATGGATATAAATATTAACAAGGTCGACAAAATGATAAAATAACATATTAAAAAAATTTTTTTTGAAGTTTACCTCTCATATACGTAAACTGGGGATGATTTTTTTTTCTCGTCTATCCCGTAGTGTGGGCTATCGTTGGATAAGTCGTTCAAAAACATTGTGGGTATGTAAAAACCATTTTTAGATTAAGGGATCTGTTGGCGAAATATTAAGCTTTAAAGTGAAAATTTTATTTAGAGTGGAGCGTCCCCCCCCCCCTGCTGGCTAAACGGTTGTTTATAGAAATGTGAAAAAATTCGCTGAATTTAAAAGGAAAACTATCACAGCTAAGTAGGCTTTACAGGCTTACGAGTACATGTCACGCCTAACTTTTGGTCCCCTCTTATGTATGGGACTAGAAGTTTGGCGCGGTCTGTATTAGTAGACCAACTTATAAAATGTACCGGGCAACTACGGAACCCTACATTGCCCGTGGCCACTGGCCGGTTTTTTCAAATGTACTTAGATGTTCTTTGCACCCTTCAAATATTAAAAGAACACGCAAATCGTCAGTTTATCTGTGGACTGATAAATTAAATTAATTTGGCCAAGAGAAAGTCGGACTCGCGCACAAAGGGATCCGTATCACCTCACAATACAGGTATGGAACCTTAAAAACACTATGGATTTCGTAGCAACATCAAGCAAGGCAATACAAAATAAGCCGCCAAAATGGTAACGCCTGACAAAGAATTCGGCTCCCGCTGAATACGGAATCCTAGTGTTTATTGTTATTTCACTTTAAAATATATTCAAGGAGCTGTAACAAATAACGTTAAATGCTAAAATTCGAGGTTTTTGTATAGGGATACACCACATGTTCAAATAAAAAAAAAATTCTTTCTTTCTTTCTAAATACTTTATTGCACAAAACAAAAGTTACATGTACAACAGGCGGACTTAATGCTAAAAGCATTTTCTACCAGTCAACCCGACAGAAAGTACAAGAAATGAACAGAGGCAGGCGTGCAGAAAGGCTTTAAGACATAAAAAAAATAAGTGAGAAAAAAAAAAGACATGAATGTACTAATAAATAAAATAGATAAGTAGAGTTGTAGGTAAATACTAAATACATAAATTAATAAAAATACATAAATATATTTTAAACAAATAACAATAATTACTACATAAATACGATTATATAATATTATATAAATATATATAATACAATAATAAATACAAGAATATACAAGAATAGACCACTAGTCGTGATAATTTCAGATTGCTATGTTGACACCAGATTTACTGTATTTTACTAAGATAATGTCTGCGCAAGGACTGTTTAAACGCATGACGAGAGAATATATATTTGCCACAGCAACACCTATTTTGTGAAAATTTCTGTAGTAGCTGTAGTCTCCTGTGATAGACAGATGGACAGAGGAACAGGTGCCGTTTGGGACTTCTCGGGTACGGAACCCTAAAAAGATTACGTCATCTCAAATCGAACCAATCTACTTGAAGCTATGAACATAACATAGGTAAACAATAAAGTCGATTCTGAAGTCTTTAATTTTAGTTTTAGTGCTGTCAAAACTAAATTTTCTCCATTTTAATATAGTTCTTTAGGGAGCGTCCATAAATTACGTGACACATATTTGGCTGAATTTTGACCCACCATCCCCCCTAGTGACATCTTGGTGACATTATTACATAGTCGCCCCCCATAGGGGTTGGGGGGGGCTCAGAAAATAAATAGCTTTCTTTCATGAGTGACCTACTTAATTAGACACTCGACCCAAACAAAATTGTTCCTAGGTCATGGTCTAATTAACGTGGTAATTCTTTTTAGCAAGTCGGACTTCTGGCACTCGCCGGCCGCTGCCGCGGCATGCTACGCTCGGCTCGTGCATTTTACCTTTCCTTTAAGGCTTCGCGTACAGGTTCGATTATAACCTCACTTTTTTCTGCCAAACGATACTAGATCCAACCCTTAACTTAAATTGTTAAAAAAAAACTTTTTCATTTCATTTTCTTAACTAAAAACCACACATAAAAACACATTTGTATACTTAGATGATTTTGAAACAGTCGTAGAAAAAGAAAATGATGTATCAAATAGTTAATTTCATTAATGTTTTGAGGTTATTTTATAAATTTTAGATATTTTTTTTGGGAAATTTTTTTATTTCCCGAGCCTGGAATTTTGGGCGATTGTTCAGTGTAAGCAGAGCTATCTGTAAAAAAAAATTGAGGGTACCTTTAGATATATATTATTATAAAAGCTGAGCTGAGACCCCCCTACCCTCTTCGTGACCCAAAGTGACACTGGACGACCACCCTCCCTCTCCTAATTACTGTCACATAATTTATGGACACCCCCTTAGTGTTAACAACAGAAGCTTTGTAAAAATAGCCTGAAGAATCGACTTCATTATCTAAAAGTTGCAACTGAAACGTATATTAATGTTCTCTGTGATTGCAAAAACCTGACAATTCAACGAAGACCTTCTATGTAGGTGAATTATCCATGGACGGACCAAAACCGTGCATCGTCGAGTATGTCTCTCGAAATTACCCATGCAAATTGAATGGCGCGCAATGATCGTCACGAATTAAGTCATCCGATAGAACCGCGCATGCACTAGCCTGTCCGGCACTTTAAGACGCATCTGCTTAGCGAAAATCATACCTATTGCCAGCACATTAGAGTTAAGTTTGGTTAGAAGGCGTTGCGGGATTGTACCGTTGTGCTCCATGTATCAATATCGCATCAGTGCGCAGTGTGACCAGCTTAAAAATTTAAACTTCGTGTTGAATTCCAAAACGTACAAAAATTTAAATTTGCAACTAAATGTTCAAAAAGTCTGTAGTTCTTACTATAAATGCCACTACGATATAGGAATACTAGCTTTTGCGCGCGGCTTCGCTCACTTGGGAGTGTCTTTCAATCTTTTAGGAGTATCAACAGTTTTCGGCTTGGCGGTTATTTTATCGACATCCCTTATTTCCTATACATTGACCAGGGTCTAGTTTTAATTTTTTATCAACATTCCTTATATCCTATACCATGAGCGGGGTGATCACTGCGATGATAAATAATAAAGAAAACCGTATCCAAATCCGTTGAGAGGATCTCGAGTTAAAACTCAACATACAGATAGACAGACAGACAAATATAAAAAAATTGTAGATTTGCTCTCATTTTAATATTAATAACCCATTTCATTTAAAGTTTCGCAAAAATATTTAATGCACATTCGATATTTTAACTACTTTATAATAAGTATAGATACTTAAATGAATAACAAACGTTTGAAAAAAAACCCGCCAAGTGCGAGTCGGACTCTCGCACGAAGGGTTCCGTACTATTATCTATAAAAACGGCAAAAAATATCATGTCTGTTGTATGGGAGCCCCCTTTAATATTTATTTTATTCATTTTTTAGTATTTGAAGTGATAGCGGCAACAGAAATACATCATCTGTGAAAATTTCAACTGTCTAACTATCACGGTTCGTGAGATACAGTCTGCTGACAGACGGACAGCGGAGTCTTACTAATAGGGTCTCGTTGGTTATCCTTTGGGTACGGGACCCTAAAAATTGATAGACCCTGGCTGCTGTATGGAAAAACCACCTCTGTGGTCTATTGGTTTGAGTACTCGAGTCGGATCTGGAGGTCGGCGGTTCAAATCTGCGTGCTTTAAAAGGCACGTTAAACTGTAAGTCAATTTTTTCTGAAGTACTGGGTGTACTGGGTGTGGGTGTACGAGAGTGGACCAAGACTTACATTTCACAGTTCGCACTTGGAAACACCTCTGACACCCCCTCGGGGATCTGCAATGTTTCTTTTTTTTTATCTTTTTCTTTTATAATGTTTAGCAAAAAGGATCCTCGATCGCGGGCAAATCTGTAGAGCTGGCAACACTGACAGTGCCACTAGAAGAAAGTGCTCCCGCGCACGCTCTTGTACGTTTCCCGCACTAATATCACAAAATGTATTGCTTCAGATGATATGCAACGTGTGTGGCTGGCATTATTTGTAACTAGCGACCCGCTGCGGCTCCGCACGATGTTGAATTAATAATAATTTAATTGTCGCTTTAAAAATATTGTAGAAATACCGGTTTTTGTGATATACCAAAACTTTTAAACCTTATCCAGGATTAATTGTATTATGAGTTTTAATTTTCAGTTTTTTTTGTTTTGTCGGTTTATTGTCGATTTGTTTACGCAAAGACGATATGGTAGAAGTTTCAGGGGACCCGAGAGCTGGAGCTTATCTCGGCAACGCCAGTGTCTTGGGGTACCCTGCCCAGTGACAGCGACGACTTAAATAAAGTCTTATATTTAATTTAACTTTTATTTTTATTTATTATTTTGACCATTTTGTTTAGTTAATATTTTTAGAATGTAAATGTATTATAATTTTTGAAAATAAATTAATGTAAAAATAAATATAAAATAATTAAAAAATACATCAAAGTATAATGTAAGATATAGACTCAAACATAAAAAAACAAACAAAGAGCTAATCTAGCAATTGTAAATCTGTGAAATACTTAATCCTGGTATAAGAATATATTTATATTTTATTTTCGAGTTTTAAGCTCGCGTGAGCTCACCTGATGAGGATGGCCGAATATAGAAAAATGTGGAGGCTTAAATATGTCCAGAAGTGGATTGATATTGGAATTGGATAAGGATTTGATTGGACTAGATTGTAAAAAAAAAACATTATTTTTTTGTTATCCGAAGCAGTGATGTTTCGAGTTATAAACGGGCACAAAGAAAGGACGAAGTTTTGTAAAAGTTCGTAATTCTATTTGTCGTGAGTAGAGACGTTTCCTCGAAAGCTGCGGGAGTTTGGAAGACAATTATCTTTCCATTGTGTTCGGCTATGAATACGAGCGAAGCGTCGGGCTGAAGTAGGATTTCAAGATTTGTTTTTTAAATTGCATAAACAAAGGGTTAAGGTAGTGGAAATGTACATGCCACCAACTTTTTATCATTTGTAAACAAAAAAACTCAATTTGAATTTATATTATATTTCCATAGTTGTTATATTACTAAAATGGAATATGCAATTTAAAATAAAGACTAAAATTAAAATACATATCAACGAAATTGATATGTAACAATCTAATAATCAAAACATGAAAAAATCTATTTCACAGTATTTAAATAAAAGTGTTTTTTTTAACATACTTGAGCTCATTTTCTCTGCCTTTATAAAGGGTTAAATGAAACAGAAATGTACTTAGTTTTGGTTATTGCTGTATGTAAAACAGCAATCACGCTTTTATATCTGTGGTAAAATAGTATGTTTTTAATAGTTAATTGTGTACTTTAGAATTAATATATGCCTTTTATTGTGGTCTCATAATAAAATTATTTATATCTGTGTCACATATATATTTTCTTGTATGTATCTGTCGTGACCAGATCATAGAATTGAACATTTCTTGAAATAGTCGACCATTCAACTGTCACTGACCAGATCATTAAATGTTCAACGTTTAACGATTTGGTCAGCGACGTTTGACTATTTCATGAAATGCGATAATTTCATGAAATGGTCGACCATTTCATTAAATGTTCGGACTATTTCATGAAATGTTCGACGTCGCCTCGCTCCGCCCGCTTCGCTCGGCTCCTGAATTTATATGCACGCTTCGCTCGTCGTTGCACCTACTTTGGCCACGGAAAAACTATAAATCGCATCGCACAAACAATAACAATGCGCCATCAGCGCCGCTAGTGGTGAATAAATGTAACTATTTTACGATATGATCAAACGATGTTTGACCAGATTATGAAATGGTCTTGTATTAGTGGATTATATCATCAAACGATCTCTATTCATTGATTTGGTCAATCCATATCATGAAATGGTCAACAAACAATGTAATGTTTCATGAAATGCGACTATTTCATGAAATGGTCGACCATTTCGTGAAATGTTCAATTCTATGACTTGGTCACCACATATATAAATATATAAAATCAAATGTTTGAATGTCTTTCTGTGTAGTAGCTATAACTAAAGAACTACGAAACATTTAGAGTATTTTTTTTAGATTTTGATGTTTTATATAGCGCTGTGACTAAAGGAAACTGAGAGGTAACTATTTACCATGGGCAGCCCAGGGAAGAGATTTCATTGAGCGTGGCCGAAGCATAAGACTAGTTATATGTAAAGGAGATCATGTCGCTTCAATACTAAAGTTTAATTTGACTAAGAACGAACCAAATGTTAAACTAAATCAAGTACGTTTGTAATAATAGTTTTATATTTCTAGCAGAACAGGAGATTGGATTTCCAAAAAGTGAGAAAACCATATATTTTTTTTTATCTGGAAGCATTTTTAAACAGTTCGAATAAAAGCTGCAGCAGTCATAATATTGTTACAAGTGGACAAAAAACGATAAATAAGGGTGAACGAAGATTTTTTTTAATTTCTACTTAATGAAAAAATAACAGGAAATACCATTATCACGAATCGTGTATTTTTATTGTGTATTTTCCTTCTTTTAAATACTGATACGGGTATAGTAGCCGTATAACATGGTTACAATGGTACTCAGTTTAAAATCGTTGGCGTAGGGAAAAGCCATAAAATACATGTAGAACCTGCGTGTACGCGCGAGTGCACGCGAGTTTATAACTCGTGCGTTGGTTCGCGCGTAGCATGTGGACGCAATGTGTTGGACTAGTACTTCGACTACGCGCGAGTACTCGCGGGAGGCGTCGCGCGAGTACTCGCGGGAGGCGTCGCGCGTGTAGAACGCTGCACGTGGACAAGCTCTAATGCACAACAATGAACGGACGGATTTAAATCTGATAACTGATAACGAAACGTCTACAAGTTCATATTCAAATAAAATAAACATTCGGTTTCTTATTGGTTTCTTGCATGTGTTCTCTACTATTTTGGATATTTTTGTTGCTGACTTGGCTATTTAATTAAAATTTTATTGTACGAATATATAACTACCCATTAATCAAGACACATTAAAAATACGAATTAATTTTGGTCGAATGATAGATATCTCGCTGTAATAAACCATTAATTAACTATTAAAATTATTTGAGACACCCATTGAAGGTAAATAATAATTTTACAAAATTTTTAATTTTTGTTGAACTTAAACGAAATAAATAAAGTATTTATGTTCGACAAATAACACTTATGGTACCGTCATAAAAGGATTTTAGCTTCGCGTTTTTTCATGGCTCAAGACATGGTCAGGACGACAGTTCCAGGGACTGGTTAGTGAAGTATGAACAAGAAAGTTGGTTGAAAGAAACATTAGCCTTCAACAAGCCGGGTTACTGAAATAGATAAGAGGTTTCTTATTCAGTGACGATTTTATTAAGGTTCCAGAATTTATGTCGTTTGAATCAGATAACAATCACTTAATTAATTTACGAATATACATATAAATAAATACCTTTATATATATTTTTTTAACCTTATTTTTTATTATGGAAAGCTATTAGTACAAAAACAACTAAGGAATATATTTATATTTGTAAGTACTCGATATATAAAGTGAAATTCAGTCAACCGCCTAAATCAACACTGGAGACTCGGTTAGTCACCAGGAACAAGGTTTAATGACCCTCCAGGTGAAATTGGAAAAATAATTTGTTTGGCTAGTCCAGTAGTAAGTAATAATATCAAAAAAAATTTTTTTTTTGATTTGGCTAAAAGGATCTTTGAACCTGGTTCCTGATTACTAACCGAGTCTCTAGTATTAATTTACAGTTGACTGAATTTCACCTTATATTTCGGCCCACGGTATGGGGGCCATCAATTGAATGGAACAAAGTATTGACAAATAAATAAGTAAATAAATAAAATATAAATAAATAAATAAAACGGAATATACATACATATACTCTCGCCTGCCTCCCAGAAAGTGTGGCAGAGACTACAGATTTCCATCTGTTACGATCCTGACATTCCTTTCGCCTTTTCCACTTCCCTCAGTGAAGCTCTTCTATTGTGGGTACTTTTGATATTGCCCTTCTTCACTTACGTCTAGAATGGCCTGGTCTAGCGTTATCTTCCACTTGCGCATCGTAACTTCTCTTTGTCACTCTGCTTTCATTCATCCTCTCGATGTGCCCAAACCACCGAAGCATTCCTTTTTCTATTCTATTCACTACATATTCTTTCAGGCCGCAACGATCGCGTATGTCGATATTTTTCACTCTATTATTCAATGTCAAACCACACATACTCCGTAAAAAACGTATTTCCACTGCATTCACTCTACTTTTCAGGGCTCTTTTCACTTTACTTCTCGTATACACATATTTGTTATGAGTTTTTCATTTTTTTTCATAATTTTTTTAAATTAACTTGTCGACAATGTATGCTGTAGGCAAAGTCTGTCTGTCTATGTTTTTGTTGGCGGCATAAAATTGACCGCCTCTCTGACCGAGTGGTACAGTGCTAGCCTACTAACCGAGAAGTCATGGGTTCAACCCCCGCGGTGCACATTCATTTGTCTTAGGTTTGCTTGTTTCGGAAGGCACGTTAAGTTCTTGGTCCATTTGTGCCCGAAATACGGCGATAGAGCTCAACACCATTCACGTTTGGGACGTAATATTCGTCCGTGAAAAACGGGTGTACCGGTGTGGACTATAACTTGTATTTGACAGTTCACTTGTGATACCTCTGGCAACCTCCTTGGGGTTTCATGTCGTGGCAATATGTTTTGTTTTTTATGTTGTTTTTGGTGACATCAAAGATCCTAATTTTGTGACGTAGACTTGATAGATTTCTTTGCGAGCACAAAAACTTGTATCAATAACTAATCAAACTTTTTAAGATTTATAGATAAAGTTTTTCTTCGAATTACTTGTTTAAAACTTAATGAAAGTAAAGAATATAAGACTTTTTCGTCTTTTATTTTTATATCATATATATATTTTTTAATTATGTATGTATATACAAGTTAGAGAACACATTGAAATAATATATTGAGATATATTTCGGCCTATGGTCGGCATCAGTCAAACAAAATTAAAATTAACTAAGGATTATGCGATAAATGTATGAAGTCGAAATTAAATTTGACAGGCATAATGTTGATTGACAGATTGATGGATGAATAAAAAAAGTATAAACGATAAAAAAGGATTAGTTAATTGTAAAGAATTTCGTGCTAGTTTCTCTAAATGTCTATTTGTGCATTTAGCATTGCCTGTTTAGACCGGGGCCATAGTGGGCACCAAGTGACTATATGTATGAGGTTTCCCAGGTGCGGAGTTGAATATCTGTTAATGGAGGTGTGAATGATTTGATGATGCGTGCGGTGAAACAATTATTGAAAGTGTGATTGTGGAGTCGGGTGTGGACGGGTATGGGTCGAGTGTTTATGTAATTGAGTCGGATGTGTGTCGGTGTTGGTTGAGTTGGATGAAGAAGGCGTTTTTCGTTTCTCCTTCGTAGAATGCAGAACAGTGTCTGCATTGGTTAAAGTTAAAGTTACATGAAATAATAGAATAAAAGCAATTTTGTTGCAAATCAAAACAGATACAAGTCGACTGAAGAACACGCAGTCTGGTTGGCGCCAATCTGTACTACAAAGACCAATGTCTCTTTCTAAAATCTTTTTGATAATAATTTCTAAATATAGAATATAAAATAGAATATAAGTTATGACATCTAAAATCGTTTTTAATTTTTAAACTATCTTTTACATTTTAACATAAATAATATATTTAATAATAAAATATCCATACATCCATCCATCCATCAGCCTGTTTCGTCCACTGCTTTATATTGAATAGTCATAAGTTTGAGAATCAATAATTAAGTGTTATATTTGTATTTATAATTAGGTATTAATATACAGGGTTAGTTTTTCAAGAGGGCTTGGATGGTCAAACCCGAAACTAAGGGAAATCCATCCATCCATCAGCCTGTTTCATCCACTGCTGGACATAGGCCTTTCCAAGATTTTGCCACTCTTGTCGGTCCTCCTGCCCATACTCAATCACGTTGGGCAGGCGGGTTGATGAGCGCGGTGGCGAAACCATTGCACCAGTGACGCCACTGCCCGTCTCCAGTCTGTTTTATATAAGGCCCGGCTATTGGGGATGGATATACCGCCATCCATCATCGGTCTCAGGCAATGGTGGGCCGCCTGGTTTTGCCTGAGAGCTGTTCTCTTACTCTCCCCCGAATAACTTCGGGAGGATTTGTGAGTAAGATGGTGGTACCTACACAGTCGAGCCTGGCATCAGCTCTACCACCTATAACTAAGGGCTCAAAAAAATGCTCAAGGGACCCTGGGGGCCGATTTTTATGAAAACCAAAATACATCAGATTTTTTTTATTATTTCTGCCGGTTAAAATACAAAACACACTGTATATATAATTTTTTACCATCCGATAAGGATCAAATTCTGGCAAGTAATAATATACGGGAAAAACGGAAAGTGCTCATTTTCATTATCTTTTTGTAAAAATGCTCTGAGCCATAAACTCATGCGTGTAAGACATGCGCTTGATCAATTATTTTATCCCAAACTGCCGTGAAATCTTGAAAATGTCTCATCATTCACGATTGAAGCCTCCAGACCTTTCCGGCTATGTAAGGGTCAAAGTCCGCCCTTTTATCATCGAACTTCAAAAGCAGAAATGCTTTATCGTAAGAAAAGGGTCCACCATTTTCGGGCAATCGAAATATAACGGTCTTACGAAATTTCGGTCCGTCTATTTTCTGGATCGGTACTGAATCTTGAGTTTTGAATACATTGTCAAGGGGAGGAAAAGTTTTTATTTAAATAGTTAGGCAAATACAGATTAAACTTGGTCGTGCGTTAGCGATTTTAGTGGATTGTAAACCGTAAGAAACTTACGAGGGGTGGCTGAAAAGTAATCTACCTGACTATGAAAGTTTTTTTTTTCAATGTAGTGTTTGTAGTAGTAATCCCGCCGATCGGCAAGGATCAGTTTCTTCACTTTTTCCACATAACGGTAACTGCAGAAATGGGCCTTCCATACATATTGGGAGCCGAGCGAAGCGGAGCGGAGCGAGGCAACACCTTAAGTTTTAACAGAATTCATGACATGGTCAGGCGACTTAGTGAGGTACTAGTACTTTATTTAGAGATCCCAGTATTTAAAATAATATCTTTACCGATCATACTAACACACCCTTAAAGTATTCTTGCCTTTGCTTTTACACCCGGTGTACAAATCACTTACATAATTATAATACTACTCAATCAAGTGAGAAAACTCCAGATATCTGCTTACACATTTGCCAAATTATGTAGTTATACTACATACCGTGTTTTTTCAGCAGCTTTATCTAGGTTTAACTATTATATTATCTGTGGTTGAACCAAACGAATGCCCCCTGGGAGAAAGTACCATATATATTAAAGATAGCAAATTTTACTTAAAGGAACCTTTATTTTATTTTTAAAGTTAAAGAAAACTGCATTTAAAGAATTAAAAACAATTTTTTTCTTCTTCTAACTACATATATTGAATTTTGGGATATCTTTAAACGTTTTGTTATTAAAACGTAAAATTTCATGGTTTTCCTTCAAGTTATGATACTATGTTACTTAGAAGAATTTGGTTCATATGTTTGACCCTTTCGATCGGTATCATAAAATACAGGTTGCTTTTTTCACATTTGTCCGGTTCGATTCCCGGCTTATCCAGGTGGTTTTTTAAAATTCTTTGAATTCAGTTTTCCTTAGCATTAAAAATAAAGTAAAGGTTCTTTTAAGTAAAATTTGCTATCTCTAATATTTAAGGTACTTTCCCTCCAGGGGGCATTCGTTTGGTTCAACCTGTATATATCTTGTCTGGTAAATACCATCCAGAATGGTCGCTCACTGTCGGTGTACCACATTTCCCCACATTATATTGTATGGACAGTCCTCAATTTTCGTGTATTGTGTGTATAGGTACATAGTGAGTAAATACGGTAATGCTTAGGGATCCGTTAGAATTCGCATTTGCTAGCGAACTTGTGTGGTCACGATTTGGCACTTTGTAAAAGATATTGGTTTGTTTGTTTCTTTTGTATTTTTCGCGATTCCGTTGGCATGGAATAAATAAGGTGAAAAGTATTTTGTAAGCTTTACTTGTTTATGTAGAATAGTATTATTAAAAGTAAATATTTACTTTCGAAGTATTTCGGCCCTTAGTTTAGGGCATTCAACTGATCACTGATGATGGGCCCGTACTAAGGGTCAAAATATATTAATATATCAATATACTTATAATAAAACAGTAGAAACCGCTGTGTCTGTACATTGAAGAAAAGTAATAGAAATAGAAAGGAGAACTAAAGAAGAGTAATTGAACACAAATCAACGATTTTTAAAATTCTTTTCTGTCTGTCTGAATGTGTGTCTGTCTATCTGTTTGTTCACGCACATCTCTAAAACTACTGAACGGATTTTCATGTAATTTTCAGAGTTGATACAGAACTTAATTTGGAATAGAATAATAGCTTTATTTCCCTAAAATCGGATCTCGGAATAAAATGTTATCGTCATTTAATTATTTTTGGAATTTACTTTTCTACTGGTAATAATTAGAAGTTATGGTACGGGATCTCCTCAACGGATACAGAGTTCGAGTTTGGGCTTATTTGATTGATCTTTATTAGCACTTTGGTAAAACATGGTGACCAGGGCCTGATGATGGGACTGGAAGGTGGGTACGGGATCTCATCAACGGACAACAGCAGACCCTTAGAGTTTGGGCTTATTTGATTGGTCTTTATTAGCACTTTGGTAAAACATGGTGACCAGGGTCTGATGATGGGACTGGAAGGTGGGTACGGGATCTCATCAACGGACAACAGCAGACCCTTAGAGTTTGGGCTTATTTGATTGGTCTTTATTAGCACTTTGGTAAAACATGGTGACCAGGGTCTGATGATAGGACTGGAAGGTGGGTACGGGATCTCATCAACGGACAACAGCAGACCCTTCGAGTTTGGGCTTATTTGATTGGTCTTTATTAGCACTTTGGTAAAACATGGTGACCAGGGTCTGATGATGGGACTGGAAGGTGGGTACGGGATCTCATCAACGGACAACAGCAGACCCTTAGAGTTTGGGCTTATTTGATTGGTCTGTATTAGCACTTTGGTAAAACATGGTGACCAGGGTCTGATGATGGGACTGGAAGGTGGGTACGGGATCTCATCAACGGACAACAGCAGACCCTTCGAGTTTGGGCTTATTTGATTGGTATTTATTATAACTTTGGTAAAACATGGCGACCGTTGCACATAGTCGTTCAAAAATCATATTCTTTTGTTTTCCTTATTTACACGAAAATCTCTTCGACGCGAGCGGAGCCGCAGGCAAAAGCTAATCGGAAATAAACATTTTGTGTTATTAATCAGTATGTACCCTACAAAAGTAAATGAAGTTACAAAAAGCAAAAATATTTTTTTTCTTAGTATAATTACTTGGTACTTTATAAATTAAAAATACGACCTGTATTTAAATTAGGTCCTACAATAATAAGTGAAAATAATTATACGGTGGCTCATGTATCGTTAACTGATAAAATTCCAGAAGATGACAAAATTTTTCACTTCCCAGTACAAAGTGGTTCAATCAGCTGACTGAATTTCTATGGAAAGGTAAAAAAAGAAAGAACAAACATTTTTTTTTCGGTTTTATATTCTCTATTAAGGATACTCTATCATTTGTTAATTTTTTACTTTGAATTGTAGGACCTTATATACAACACACACAGGGTGTACACAAAGTAATAAAAAAGCATAATGACGGCAGATAAAACAGTACCTCGGCGGCAATACCTAAGAAAAAAAATTAAGCGTGTATCAATAAGTTTTAAACTCGTGCAGAGACAAGACAGTAATGGCTACAAATTACATATTATATTTACAAGTAATACACGGTGTAACAGAATTTATTCCATTACAGTACCGTTTATCATATTCAACACCACCGCTATATTTTTAGCGCTCGAACTTTTGTCATAAAAAGCTACGCTTGATTTCGAGCGCTGAAAAAGGCACGATGATGGCAATACCGCCATATGACGTTGCCAATAGTTATTTTGAGTAACCGCCGTGAACCGCCTGCACCCCCTCTAATGTCTATTTGAAAGGAAGCATTCAGTTATTTACTTTGTATCAAAACTAGTCAGTTACCTTTCAGTATAGTACCTATCTCAGTTGCAAAAGGGACAGCAATGTTATTGCTTTCTTAATGGCTACCAACCACCTGATTCTCACTCTGGTATTTCTATTATCTTTGGTTTGTCTGAATGACGTTGTGATTGTAGCGCTGCTGATCTGTCATTTTGACGTTTGTTAAAATGGAGGTTGACATAGGGAGCTTCAAAAGCGGCGCTGCTATCAGCGCTAAAAGCAGCGGTAGTGCTGAACAAGTAACATTATAATCGTTATGTATTACGTACTCGTCCGGCCGTTCACGTTTTTGGCTTCGTGCTGCGCGTAGTTTATTATTTTTCTTGTCAGTATTATACAAGTGAAAAGATGTAATTATGTAATAATGTCTTCATAACTTATTTAGAAAATCTTTTATTCTGCTCGTACTTTGCGGGAATGAATGAATACGAGTAAATATTTGTTTTATTTTAAGGGTTATTCGTGTCTGGCGTCTGTCTGTCGCGTGCGATATAACATAAAACTATGTAGGTGGATTGTGAATTCCCTGGGAAAACACGGAAAATGCTTGATGACGTCACAAATTGAAATCCTTTTAAATTAATTTTGCGGTTATACAATACCCGTTTACGAAACCCTTAAGAATCAACATGAGGCAAGAAAAAAAAGTTTTATGTTTTTCGATTGTCGTTTTCTGGAGAAGCTATAAGGTCCATCCTTTGAAAAAAATATATGACGTTGAGTGATCTTTTGTGAAGTGCAGTTACCTAATTAAAATCTAATTAATCAAATATTTAATACAGTAAACAAAAAATTCTAAACTTCAGCTTTTATGATATTTCATGTTTAAAAAATTCATTTCTCCTGTATTATTCAACAGATTCGCTTGGTTTTTATATAGAAAAATAGGTATTATTGATACCTATTGCAGTTACCTAAATTTGCAGTTCTTACGGCAAAAAAGGTTAAGAAATCTAAATAATATGTTTTTTTCACGAACGTGAGGCATTTCTGTCGTCGTAACTGCCAGGACAAAGAGCGTGCGATTGTAGACTAAAATGCAACTTATTAAATGTTGTTTTCGCCTGATGTAAACTAATGTGTTTAATCTTGCCTATGCCATATCCTTAAATCATTGACGACGGAAAATTGAGGTCGTCAAAGTCACAAAATCCTGACGGAGAAAAGATCTTGTGACTTTGACGACTTGAAGATTTGTAAATACGAGTATTTTTTGCTATAATACAGCAAAATTAAAAAGACAACATTCGATCTTTACTATCTTGGGCCAACTCAGTAACTCTAACTTGTCTGTCTTTTGTATATATTACAACGAGGATATGTCTTAAATATTCCTGTCGATTTTGGATCTGTAGACGAAGGTGCTGACGACTTAACCTTTCCGAAAGTCCAAAAAGCACGCCCTTTCGTGGTGCACCTTGCCGACTGCTGATTAAGCTTTGGCAAAGTACTCTTAGCTACGCCACAGTTCGACTTTACTGAATAGCATACACCTTTATCTAATAGTGGTAGCGTGTTGGATGTAAGAAAACCGGACAAGTGTGAGTCGAACTCGCTCACCGAGGGTTCCTTACAAATTATTAAAAGTAAAAAATAATCTACAATAAGATTTGGTCACCCGTATATGACCGCGCATACCGTTGCTTAACGTCGGTGATTTTTTTGATTTAATTACAAATGTTTTATGTTTTAAGATTTTTTCCTATACTTGTAGTATTAGACGGTATTACTTGCCAAATTTTATAGTTCTAGGTCAGCGGGAAATACCCTATGAATTTTGATTCCCTTGAGAGTGTCGAAATACACGTTTTCTGCGGCATAAACGGCCATATCTTTTTTTCACGTAAATTTAGATGTTTAATTTTTTTTACAACTTCAAAGGGCAGTAAATTTGAGAATATGGTTTTAATTTCAACTCGATAAATCCCCGCGTTCCTGAGATAAAGGGTCTTGACAGACAGACGGACAAAAAAGTGATCCTATAAGGGTACCGTTTTTCCCTTTTGAGGTACGGAACCCTAAAAATCAATCAAAAAGTCAGGTGCCACAGTCCCACCCGCTCGGCGTGGTGATCAAGCTAAGTCCTTGCAAATGAATGCACCTACAGTTCATTTGCACAAATAGTTTGCAGTACACCCGCACGCTATTTTGGATACTGTGTGACCAATATGTACGTCGTTCGGCACAAGTCAGCGGCGTCTTTGCACCGGCGTCACAAAGCGTTCAAACTATTTGACCAAGCAAACCAAGTTTCAAGTATCTGTATTATGTTACCGATCAAACTCGATTTTAGGACAAGCTAGTTTTTCGGAAATCCTGCGCATAAAAGAGTGTGGAGATTAGGTTAGAAGATTAGGTAACGCGAATCTACGTGGCGCAACCACCATACATAACATTCTTGGTTTTATTATGGCAACCCAGAACCACTTTAGCCTAGGCCAAACTACTTTGTCCTAAAATGGGTTTAACTGGTTATACAACGACTGATTGCATCTATATACTTATTAATGTAGATACGCATTGTTTCAGGAGTGTGGAAGTGTGTGTGCAGTGCGGTGATGCGCCGGCGCCGCCAGCGCGCGCACTCGACACATGCATGCCGCCCGCGCACACGGTTCGTGGAACATCCTTGTTTTGTTATTAATTTATTATACTTACTCGTATAGTTAGCATTTTTAAGGCAGTTGTAAAGCGCCCCCCCCAACCATGTCAAAAGTAAGCAACCGCGACGCCATTTTTGTTTATCTTCACCCTCGTTTTTCCAGTTGACGCGTATTGTGAAGAATGAAAATGAATATATTTTTATTTTACACGTCAATTTTAATATGTAGTCGGTCGATGCTCTTACATAACTTATAAATACGTACAATCTATTTGAATCTGTGTGATACGGTCCTTGTATACGTTATTTAGGGGCACCGATGCTACCTATTATAAAAAATAACCTTTATAGAGCGAGTATATCAACAATTAGCCCAACAAACAGAACACACTCTGAGCTTCCCATCCCCGTCTCTCATCAGCCATTGAAGAAAATACGTTCCGAAATTACTGTCACAGTGTATAGAGTAACAATTTGATATTTTCATTGTCAGAAACTCAATAACATGTAATTGAATAATTTAAGCAATGCAACATTCGTCAACCCTTAGCCCTTAAATCTATCTACAATATGTGAATACATCAATAAATAAATAAAAGTATTTTAGGTTTTATATTTGATATTGTCGGTTCCAAATAATGATAACCAATGATAACAAGATTTCATGTTATATAAAAAGCTTTATAAATTTATATTCAGAGAGATATTGTGTACTGGGTGATAGAGCTGATGCCGGGTTCGACTGTGGAGGTACCACCATCTTACTCGCAAATCCTCCCGAAGTTATTCGGGGGAGAGTAAGAGAACAGCTCGCAGACAGGCACAAATCCAGGGAGCCCACCAATCCTGGGACCGTGTGATGGCGGTATATCCATCCCGAATTGCCGGACCTTAAATAAACAGACTAGTGACGGGCAGCGGCGTCACTAGTGCGAGAGGTTCTGGCACCGCGCTCACCAACCCGCCTTCCCAGCGTGTGTGAGTATGGGCATCTCTTCCCAATACATGATGTACACCAAAAAGAAACGGCCCCCAGTCCCCGGCAGCTCCACTATTCCCGACTACGGTGGCGGTCGCGGTAACGATGGGGCAGGGGGTGCTAAGAATCTCCGGTTGAATGGCCACCAACACCGACGACTCTTTTTGGCGACGTATAATACACGGACGTTACGGGAAGACAGACACCTCGCTGAGCTCGAGTCAGAATTAGGTAGAATCAACTGGCATATTCTGGGGCTATCGGAAGTCTGACGAGCAGGTGAGGATACCATAACCCTAGAGTCAGGACACCTGCTCTACTATCGAGAGGGCGATAAATTGTCTGTCGGTGGATTTGGCATGCTGGTCAACAAAGACCTCACTAGCAACGTGTTAGAAATCGGTAGTGTCTCTACTCGGGTGGCATATCTTGTTATTAGACTCAGCAAGAGGTATTCACTTAAAGTCATTCAAGTGTATGCCCCCACGTCGAGCGACTCTGATGATGTAGTCGAGGCCGTATATGATGACATATTAAAGGCCAGACATAACACCACCAAGACACATTTTACCGTTGTTATGGGGGACTTCAACACCAAAGTGGGAGTACAAGAGTGTGGTGAATCGGTAATCGGACCACACGGTTATGGCTGCAGAAATCCTCGGGGCCAGATGCTGGTTAGCTTCCTTGAGAGCCAAGGTCTCTATTTGATGAACTCATTCTTCAAAAAGAAGCCTCAAATAAACGATTGATTGATTGAAAGGAAGTGGACCTGGTGCAGGGCTGTCGCCGACATGATGGCCGTTGGGGCCGAAAGGCTTTAGAATGGAGACCACGTACAGGAAAGCGTAGTGTAGGACGACTTCGTGCCCGCTGTACCGACGACCTGAAGGACGTTGCGGGGGGCGGCTGGATGAGGAGGACGGAGGACCGACATGAGTGGCGAAATTTGGGAAAAGCCTATGTCCAGCAGTGGACGAACACGGGCTGATGGATGGATGGATGGAGATATTGTGGAGGAGACCACTGCTTTGATATATTTTAGGTGTAAGAGACATTATAAAAGCTCGTTTTGTAAGAGACACTGACGCAAAAACAGAATATCTATTAAGAGGGTTAACTATTAAAAGACTATAAAAAAACTAAACTATTACTTTACATTTTGATACAGAAAAATTAACTCAATAAAGTCTTATTATCTTATTTTGCAAGTGAGGTCCGTTGTGCCGCCTTAACATACAAAAGGTTTTAGCCGAAATGCCCTAGATTTTTTGCCACTTATAGCATGTTACCAACCACAACAATGGCTAAACATTTTGTCAATGACATCACAAACAAAGACCCCAAGCAAAAAATGTCCTGACTGGACTTAAAAGGCACAATAACGATCTGTTCTCAGTACAACAAAAGCACAAATACTTCATGGTATCAAATATTGGGCCAAAAAGTAAAGCTAGGTCTAACTGTAAATAGGAATAAGGCAAGATTTTTGTTTCCAATGAAAATGTTTCTAAAACCAAAAATTTGATACGCTTTTAGATACTTCTACAGTTAAATTTTGTTTACAATGAATTTATTTATCTCATAAAGAATATTTACGCGGCATCTTATTCTTACTTTGAAATTAATTATTTCGTTTTATTATTATCACAGACTCAGAGTTGGCATTATTCTTGCTTATCGTTTAAAACTGTCACTTACCTAAAATTTCATGAAGTAGATAACTTTATTACCTTCATTGAACAATTTAATGAAATTTAACGGTCTGCAAATAATATAATTAATAAATAGGATGGCAGTATCGAAATTTTATCACATTTTGGCAATATTTGATAATCTATAATGCATACAAGTATAATATTACAAGTATAGTCAATACAATTATGTACGTACGAGTCAATTAAACTTTTCTTTTTGTTCCGTGATTTGATTCTACTTTCAAAACACGAATTTTGAAATTATGGAAAAAGAAATGCAAATGGAAGTACGATAGTACGACCAGCAAAGCAACTGCATAGGTTGAAGAAACACTTGGCGACGCCACGAAATTTTGGCGACATGGATCTCCATTTTCCTCAGCAATAAAAAAACATAATGTAATTACCAATTTATATACTAGATTAAGCATTTCATTGACATCATTTTGCCCGAAGATTTAGTTGATTTATTAATTTTCATAGCAAAAAAAATATATTTAGAAATCTCTTTTAAAACAGAGATTTCTATTTTACTGAAAAACGGGAGCGAATGAAGCCGCTAAGTTTTTTATTTAAATTAGTCTACAAATACAGTTAAAATTACTCATTGTTATCATTTTAAATGAATAATACTGTTTTGCCGCATACGACCTTACTGCATAAGCTAGTTCGTGAGTATGGAGTAAGTCCCCCTCACTCCACTCCCCTAAGGCGCCAATTTGAAATTTGAAAGTTTATTAATGCCTCGCCTTAAGGCGAAACTAGTCGGAAATATAATAATTTTGTGAAACAGTACAAGTGTTTTCTTTAACCTTGATGTGTAACCACGTGCCCACAATCGCAAATATTAGCAACTGCATAGGGTTTCGGTTTCACAGCACAATGTTACTGATACGTCATTAAAACATAATATACGTATGCTTTCCATAAGATGAAAATCACGCTATCACAACTGTAAAGAAAACAGCCTCATTATAAACTTCTCCCAAACGAGCCACTCTAGATCATCGCTATAGATCATCTGGGAATCGCCGAGTGGCAATGCAACAGTATAATATAAACGATTGTGATTCGCAGTTCTGCACGCTTTCCACGTCTAGGTGCTGTTGAATTAAACATTAGAAGTGAAGAAACGCGCGTGGTCACTCGACGCTCGGCGCTCTGTTGTTCTGACCGTTTGGGGCTTAGAATGGGTGTTTTAGGGGTTTCGTCAATAAGAAAATTCACGAAAATTGTAACCCTGATAGGGAGATCAAATTCAGTCCGTTTTTCTGGAATCAACATTATTTTAAAAGTTCTGTTTCCAATGCAAACGCGCAAAAGTTTTATACCTTTAAGAAGTACTTAAAAATATGGGGTTCAAATTGATTCTTGATTTCAGAATGATATTGACAGAATGTTCATTGTAAACCCTTATTTTGATGGTTTTCAAGATTCAATCAATAAATAATTAGACGTATTACCAAAAATGTTATATTTTTATCAAAGAGTCAGAGAGTCATGATTTTCAAGTAAATTTATGGGCTAATTTTGAAATTCATCATATTCAGTAGCATAGTATCGGTAACTTTTTCTGTTGTATACTTGTGCCGTTTTAGTTCTCGACTATCGTTTTAGCCTCTCGCGCATAATTTGTTCATATTTCGTGATGCAGATGGCGCTGACAGATATTCAAAATGGCGGTGTTAGAGTGTTTTCTTGAAGTAAGGGGGTCAATTTCATCTTATCATGTTTGTAAATGGGTTTAAAGAACCTACTCCTTTGTGCTAACATTGTAGATTCCTCCAGCATGACGTGAATTGACTGTAGAAAAATAGTAAATCTTCGGAAGATTAAGGGTTTAAAGAAGTTGGTTGTTGTGATTGTCGGTATTCGGTGGAACTTAACATACATTGTGATAAAGATTTTTTTTTCATCCCCGCCCTCTTGAAAGGTTGACCTGTATATGTATTTATTAATACATTCTTGTTTATTTATGTAAGTTTTTGGAATTTATTATAGCGTAAGTAACGTGGGTCGGGGTACATTGCTTTAATAGTTTATGAAACTGGTACATAAAAAGGTTATTAAAAACACGAGTGTCAGTTTAAAAAATGAGCCGAAGGCGAGTTTTTTGATAGGGTTTTTTAATACCTAGTTATGTATAGTTTCATAAACTACTTTATCTAAACTCATGCCTAACAACCTGTTTTCATAATAATCTTGATAAAATCTGTCGTTAGCAATTTTTGATTTTTCTTGTAAAAGCTCGTTCTAAAAGTAATCGTAATTTCCGTCGTTATTTCCAAAATGTCAGGTGGAGTCAAATTATCATCACCGTCACTGCTGTTAGAAATTTTAGGGCAAAATAATACCATTGGTTTGACCCATAAAACCACAATAAATAATAATTTCCACGTAAGCTATGGCGCCAAAATCCAACAGTCCACCATGCATGTGTGTGTACGCCTTGCGCGCGCCGACAGCCATAGACAAAGCAGGCTGAAAATAAAATGAAATTGTGACCTCCTTTGTCACGCCGCAATATTACTTAGTACGTGTTAGAGAATATTATATGATAACCTCATTGGTAGTTGATATTAAACCTTAGACATGGCTGTTTGGGCTAAGTTCCCTTTGCCTTCGTTAGTATCACATGTACTGTAATCTCAAAAAAAGGTTTTTTAAAGCATTATGTTGTTCGGAGACCTATACTATAATTTAATTTTTCAATTTTTTTAGAGACGTTCATGAAAAATATTTTTTATTATGCCAGTAGTTTTGAGTTCATAATGAGGATTTTACGATATAAGGTTAGATAATAATAGACGAACCAGACTCATGGATGGACGGGTGCGATTTTTAACTTTTGTGGTCTAGTAGCACAGTTTGAAAATCCATACAGTTGTCCAACGAAAGCGCTCAAACAAAGCAATTGAGCGGGGCCTGTGGGGCAAGACGCGGGAGGTAACCGCCCATTGCATACAATTGTAATTACATAAAAGCTACATACAATTTTGGAACAAGCAGTTCGGAGTTGGCCCCGAAAAACCGCTCCGTCCGAACGGCTTCGTTGGACAACTGTATGGATTTTTAAACTGTGCTAGTAGCTTAAACATCTTGACCACTAATCATGAGGTCACGAGCTCAAATCCGTAGGGGACCATTTGTGTTCGGTCTGTGTGCTTCGCTTCGGACGACATTTGTGCCCGAAGTACGGCGATAGGGCACACCATACTGTACCAACTGTGTACATACTCGGAAGCTCTCTCGAAAACATCCCTCATTGATTAATGTCGTGACTATGTATATCTCAACACGAAACCAGTTGCCAAAATCAAGCCACGCGTGACTTAATAGACTTTGGTTCCGCACATTAGGAACTAAGCACAAGCATTTTATAAACACTGAGAACTCTCCAAAGCCTCGTTAGCATAATTATTCCTTTCTGTGCAACCAAGTGACAAGGCTCGAATAATTTATCACTGAATTCTAATTTATCACTGAATTCTAATTTATCACTTTAATTAGTTCTCATAATCGTGCTAATAGGT
This sequence comes from Ypsolopha scabrella, assembly GCA_910592155.1. Taxonomy (NCBI): domain Eukaryota; kingdom Metazoa; phylum Arthropoda; class Insecta; order Lepidoptera; family Ypsolophidae; genus Ypsolopha; species Ypsolopha scabrella. Next base: position 5,381,919 of record OU342973.1, on the reverse strand, counting down.
CAGGTATTTTTATTATATGTCTTTTTGCATTTTCGCATGCATTTAGTATGGAGCGAAAGCATTTTTACTGTCGCGCTCGCGCATTATGTTTTTAAATGGTAATTTAATTGTTTGTGGCTGCTTTGTTGGCGATAGTTAAAAAAATATTGTTGTAAAAATTAAATGGGTGTACATACCTATAATAAGTGATATTTACTGGTCATATGAATAAATATTCCTGAAGAAAGACACGTAAAATAAAAAAGGATATACGTGAATATTTTTGTGTTTTGTAATTCTTTTTCGATGTATTTGTATACTAGCTTTTGCCCGCGGTTTCACCCGCGTTGAATTAGTTTTTGTGTACTCCTATAAAATCAGTCAATATTATTCGGACTGTTACCTACAGTAAACATAGATGATGAAATGTGTGTGTTATGCGCCTCTGTGTTTCCCATTTTGTGTGTCTCTTTTATTGGTTTTCCATGGGAACTAAAGGAAAAAGTAGTTTTTGTCCTATCCAAAGTCTAGAACTACATTTATGAAAAATTTCAGCCTAATCGGTTTCGTAAGCATGGCGTGAAAGGGTGACACATCACTTTTCTATAGAAATTTGAAAGCTCATTTTCATCCCACGGGAACTGATTTATGGGATAAAAAGTAGCCTATGTCCTATTCTAGGTCTAGAACTAAATTCACGTAAAATTTCAGCCCAATCGGTTCAGTAGTTACGGCGTGAAAGAGTAACAAACATCCATCCATCTATCCATCCATCCAAACTTTCGCATTTATAATATTAGTGGGAGTAGCTTAGGATAGTGGCAAAACTAGCAAAACGGCGAAGGCAACCTGCCGTTTCCTAAAAAGCATATTTATTTGTGTCCACAGTACGGTGTAAGAAACTAACCCTATCATGTTGGGACGGATTAATGGTCGGTGAAAAGTGAATGTCCAAGTGTTTTCAAACTCAGTTGACACTAGAAGTAGGGTCCGTCTAATCTTAAACTGCACGCCACTCCACCTACGTTTTCATCTATAATTATAGAAGTACTATGTTACATTATTATTATTATAGTTCTATAATATTATATAAATATATACGATATAATAAGAAGTATAATAATATTATATAATATAGTACTTCGATAATTAGAGCTAAAATCGTAGGCGAAGCGGGGTTCAGTTTAAGATTAAATTATCTCTAGTTACTTCTATTATTGCCTTTTATTGTACCAATGGGTACAATACCCAAAAGTTTTTACCACTGTTAAATGAATTGATTTGCAAAGTGCAAAGCTCTGACATTTGTGCCCGAAGTCCAAAGTAAGCGAAGATTGATCTCATTATTACCGTTGGGACGTATAACTCGTCGGCAAAAAGAAGGTGTACAAGTATCGGAAGCTCCTCTGACACCCCTTCAAGGATACATGTGTTGTGACGATATATAGCTAAGGCTAAAAGTTAGAGAGGTTGGGCAAAGTCTATTTGATATGCAAAAGTCGGGCTTGAATTTTGATCAGTTTTCAAGTGCCGACAAAACTCTAGCGAACAGTCGAAGTTTAGTTCAACTTTAGCCAAGTTTCACTCGTTAAGTCTGATTGCTTCAAACAATTTCAGACGTGTCTAAACTAGGAATAAGGTAGGTACATATCTAAGTAGTATGTAGCTACGTAATCTAGAGTACTTACTACTAAAATTTAACGTGATAAAAAATGTTCCGGTGTAAATCTCCACCTATATGCTAATCTTCAACTTAATTTGCGAAGTTCTATATTTAAATTTAAACATTGGATAGACAAACTGAAGAATAATAATGAGCAGAAAATAACTTATTAAATATAATCAATCCCAAAACCTAATTTAATATGTTGTACCTTACCTCTTTTTCTTTTTTTTGTATTATTTTATAAATCCTAACGTGTGATAAGTGTATTTATGTACCTACATTGCAAAAATAAAGTATTCGTTTCATTCGATTTTCTACACAATTATTCATTTCCTGACCGGTTTCGCCTTTGTGACATCTTCAAAGGAATTAGTTATAATTAGATCTTAATGAATTCTTTGAAACTGTCGTAAAGGCGAAACCGGTCAGGAAATAAATAATTTTGTGGGTTAGTACAAGAAATTTTTTGTTCATTATGTATTCAAAGTTCCACAAAGTGCCAACAGTCAACAGTGTCAATATTCTGAAGACGGGATAAGTTTCGCTAAGTAGGGTTTCCGTTTCTCGACGGACTCCTAACAACAAGATAATGATCTCTCGGAAAAAGTAACGTCTTGAAAATACGAAGGGTTTCAGACTCCTGATATAAAAAATGGGATTTAGGTTATATGTATAAAAAAATTATAGCAGAAACTATCGCTTGTCAAACTCAAATGTTATTAAAGTGTATTAGGCTAGATAAATCAATTATAAACAAATTCATAATTAAATTTTCGGGATCATTATTAAGTTTATTTTATATATTTAGGGTGCGTCTGTCATCAGTGGACGTCTGTTTAAGGTGACCTTTGCTTATATAGCCAAATTCATACTGGAGAAAAGGTATTTGAACCTTGGTACTCACCACTTACCGTGTCTTCAGTATGAATTTGGTTATATAAACCAAAGTTACCTTATTAAGTAAAAATAATTCTAGTGTAGATCATGTATCGATAACTGAAAACATTCATGAAGGAAAACATTCTTTTTATCTCCAATAAATTTTTCACTTCCCAGTACAAAGTAGTTCAATCAGCTGACTAAATTTTCATGAATAAGAGAAAGATAGTTCGCGCAAGAAAATTTTTTTTTTCGTTGGAATATGGTCTGGTCCATTGGAGATACTCTGTCACCTTTTTTTTTACTTTGAATTGTAGGACCTTATACCTGTATAATCTATACGTATTATTATTATGACGTCTATGCTAATCCATCACATTTTTAACTAAAAACTCAAAATTATTTTCGAGGGGTTTCGAGGCCGGTATAAGTTTTATTTTCATATTTAGGTAACTATTGTTTTAAATAAATTTTCTCTATTTGTATTCTATTAATTATATTGCTAAATTAAGACTCCAAAGTGACATAAACATTATTTTTCTGAAACAAAATAAAATATGTTAATATTAGCTTATAATAGTAATAAATGGCGACAGTTTGATCATACAGATATACTTTAAGTCTTAGAGAAAGAGGAGCTATTAACTATGTATTTCTAAATACCAGACCGCGAAGCCCAATAAATCGATTTATCTGCCGATATAACTCTTACTTTACCACTGGCTACCAAGGGCGGGGCTGAGGAATCCGTTCTTACTCGAGAATAACAAATTGAAGGGATTTGTTAAGGGGATTATTACTAAGATCCATTTATTGGGCTGTTGAAGTGCATGGCGTGTTAATGAAGTGGGCTATTTGTTTATAGTTTATCAAGAAATTAGGCTTTTGCCTGTGACTCCGCCCGCATTAAAGGCGGAACCAACTAAAACACTCTGTATCATATTATTTTTGGTTTCTTTTTCAAAAAAGTAATTTTGGCTCACGTTCTACAAAACATATCCAAATTTCAGATCTGTCCGTCTGACATACAGCAGAGCGACATTAACCAGTAGAATTTCATCGTGCCAAGATCTTGACTAAACTATGTGTGTTGACTAATATTATTTATGAGTAGTTATTATAATATGTATATAGTATATATAATATGAGTATTGTTGGAATGCTAGAAAGATGAGCAACAAAATAAAAAAATAATAATAATATAAAAAAAGTTGTAGGTTGTAATTTAAGACCCAAATTTTACGCCTACCCGCTTTTTTATATATGTATGTATAGAGTTATATATATATATATATTTTTCTACTATATTATAAAATTGGAATAGACATACATATATATTTATATATATAACCAAATTTTTCTCCAGAAGAAAGTCCCCCCCCTTTCTCCAAGAAAAAAAAAAGATTATTTTTTTCGTATAGAAAATTTAATCTAATTTCAGAAAACGAAAACTGCATTAGAATCTGACAGCAACTTCCGGAGATAAAGCCAAAAACAAAATTGGCGGGAAAAAATGTCAAAAACCAAAAATCGCAAATATTCTACAGGTTAATAGGGCTCCGTCTTGTCTTTTGGGCGCGGAACCCTAAAAAATATGAGTGTGTTGGCGTACATGTATTTTTATCTTTCCTCGATGCACTGTGAATAAGGAAGGCTTGTTAAGGGCACTCCATTCGCCCCAACTCCTATACTAGCGCAGTTCGTTGATAATATCGTTATTTATAGGTACTTGCTTATTATTTTTTTCTTTTTCAACATATCCCATACAATATCCATGACTTGAACCTACAACATTTATCAAAATAAAATACATACAAAAGTTACAAGCGTATAAAAGTCCTGGATTTTACACATATTTTGATGAATGTTTATGTACCGCAATGTCCTAGAAGCGATACAATTAATCAAATAATTTTAGGTTCACAGCATAGAATATTTTATACAATTCAAACATATTTGTGTTTCATTTCGATTTTTGGGATATTTCTCCTGAAATCACAGGAACCACCAAAACCATTCTCGAGTTTTTTCAAGACATGAATTTTGTCTCGCGTTAGTTTGCCTCTCACAGCGTGTTCGGTTAGTTCCGTACGAGCTCGGGAAATGAACGTTCGGGTGAACCAATAACATTCAGTCAGTCCTCTATAATTCGAAGTTGAATGTAGAATGAAATAGCAAGCATAGCGACCCCGTGCGCGACTGACTTCAAGCCACCGACTACAAGGCTCTTAACAATAAAACATGAATTTACCAAAATAAAACCAACAAATTGAATTCTTTCCAGACAATAAGATTAACAAATTACTTGTAAGTTGGGCAATCAAGTCACTTCACTGTCTTTGTATTCCATCTAAATTTGTGGGAATTTGACTTTTGGCTAAAACAATTGCTTATTAACCGATTTCCTGAAGCCATTTTTACCAGAAAGACGTCGAGGTTAAAAATGTGAAATTGTATGAAAACATAACTTTATGATGTCCCAGTTTCTGCAGAGAAGTCGGTTAGACAGTATCACGTTTCGGATTGTTATCATCTAAACACGGTTGGCGTCAATATCTTTCATTTATAACTTTCTTTCTTACTTTGACATGACGATATTTCTAGGATTCATCTTAAGTCAACGTTTGGTCCATATTTTTTAGTGTTCCTTGAACGAGAACACCTTAGGCTAGGTTTCCCGGATTTTCGCGGATACGCATTGTTTTCTTTTATATTTATTTATAAGTAACCATTATTCAAATTTAGTAAAAAATATCATATATCACTCTATGTCTTATTAATAATCATGTTATTGTTGAAAAGGGTGCACAAAAATAAAGTTGAAATTCCTACAACCATAAAATCTGCTATATGATCCGATTAGAGACGATTCAAAAGTCGTTCAATTCGCGTAGATAAAATTGAACTGCAGATCAAAAGTTCAAACACATGCTTTTCGCTAGCTCCTTACGAAGGCTATTGAAGTTCTTATTGCTTAAGTAAAAAGGACTAAATTTCATTATTCTGGAGATCTGAGAAGTTTGAACAGCCGAGTACAATGACATCTAGTAAACATAGCTATCATCACGATATGAATCCCTGAGGAGTCGTCAGAGGTGTTCCTTGACATACAAGTCACAGTCGATACTCGTACACCCAGGTTTCACCGACGATTATTACATCCCAGCGTGATGTGTGGTAAGTCCAACGTCGTAGTACGCAGACCGAACACAAATGTGTCCTTACGAGATTTGAACCTACATCTTCCAGATCAGTAAGTACTTGAACCACTAGACTCATCTGTAATACAGTTTAGAAGAGACATTCGAAAAACACAGTTATCGGGAAACCGGCAAATCGACCACTCCTTCATTATAGTAGTTCCGTTCAGTCTTAGACCATTTAACACAGGACCTGGCAAAGCGCGACTCTTAGTACTGAAATTATTCTGCCGTTTTCCACGGGAGGTGAGGTAAACACGTACTGCACACATTTACTCATTCACGCACACTCCTGCGAAAAGTTTATATGTCACACTAAATCTAAAGCTGTAACACAAACACAAAACGCGCACACAAGCAAACTTACATGAACAAATTGTTCATGTACTTTGGCCGAGGGGATAAGTGTGCTTGCCTAGTCCCGTGTTATACGGTCTAGGCGTTCAGTCATTAAAGTCTTTACAAGTTGACTTTGATTTTTACGGCCATGTTTATGCTGATACTCATACTCAACTAGATATAAGTAACGAGACCAAATCTTTTTATTCAAAATCAGTTTCATTGCCGCCCACAATTACAGAGGAAAACACCCGCGTTTCACCGACGCGTATTACGTCCCAACGTGATGCTAATTTCCCTAAAAAGGTTCTTAAATCTTTCACTGAGTCTCCAGTATATAAGTCACCTTGTATTTAGGTAGTTTGCAAAAACCTACATAAAAGAAAGAAGATAAAAACTGAACCGAAGCAGTCTGCAGAATTTCCATTGACAGATTAAAATAATCCTCTGTAATACTGCCCACGTTTTGATTATTTATAATAATTATCCAAGAAGAATTGAAAGATTCAAAAGGTACTATTTTTCAAACAATTTGTTTTTTATATCTGGGGCACTGCCCCCGCCAAGTCGAGCTAAAAAGCGGCACGGCCGTACTATCCTTTCCCGAAACAGTTTTATGTTTTAAATAAATAAATTGACTTGGCAATCGCTCTAAATAACCTAATTTAATATAATATGTATTACTTGTGAGATACATTGTGTTTTTTTTATTTAAAACATAAAAGATTTTTAATATTGTAATAATCTAATTATGTAATAACTTAAGACAGAAGGTCCTTTTGAGTAGGGACTGAATAAATTAACCGACTTGGATTTACATGGATCTCACAACTTTTTACGGTAGAAGTAAGTTGCGAGACTTGGTTCTTTTTACAAGTTTGGTTTTTGATGGCTAATATTTACTATTCATCTCATTACCACACCTCTAAGTGCAAACACAACTTACATCCTTGTAAACCTAGAGGAACTAGTTCCTCGATGCTTGTAAATCACTATTAAAAGCACGATAATCTGACATCAAAAGCTAATATTTGAACAGTGATCGCTGGCCTGCACTTGACATTAAAAGAAAGTGGAATTCTATTGGCATTCACGATTTGCACGAGTGGCTTTTTCTCGTTATCTTCTTTTTGTTTAATTTTATAGAGGAACGCTGCCGTTGCAGGCGCTTTAAGAAAATCTACTATTGTTTAATACTCTATTTCACTAAGTCTGTTTGCCTATAGTTGTAGTAGTGCGTAGACATGCAATTTTGTAGTGTGCATAACCTCGGGAGTGCTGCAAAACTACTACAACATAGCCAAACGGACTTCCATCCATTCATCCATCAGCCTGTTTCATCCACTGCTGGACATAGGCCTTTCGAAAAGACAAAATCTTGCCGCCATGTTTGGCGGTCCTCCTGGAAAAAATGCCCCTACACACGCTGGGCAGGTGGGTTGTTGAGCACGGTGCCGAAATCTTCGCACCAGTGACGACGCTGCACATCACCAGTCTGTTATTATACGTTCCGGCAATTTGGGATTGATTCACCGCCATAAATCGGTCCCAGGCAATGGTAGGCCACCTGGTTGTGCTTGTCTATGAGCTGTCTTCTTACTCTCCCCCGAATAACTTCGTGAGGATGTGTGACTAAGATGGTGGTACCTCCACAGTCAAGCCCGGCACCAGCTCTACCACCTGACACTTAGTGAGATAGAATATCTATACTTAAATTTTGTGTAAGCCTATTTGTATTGCAGCTGGAATTAACATTTTTAGGTCATAGTAGCCAACCAGGCATGTGTGATGCTGTCCGGAAACACTCCGGTACAGATATTCTATCTCAGGAAGTCCGTTTCGCTATGGTTGTAGTAGTCACGAGTAAAGATGAGCACGTTTTATATGTGTGGGCGTTTTTTATCGTTCCCGAGGTTACGCACATTATAAAAAAGTGCGTGTGCACGCAGCTCGCCTACTGCAATCATTAAAAGACAAACGGATTTCGTGAGAAATATGTACTAAGAATATAAATCTTGCGGGCGCAATAGAAAGTTGTAGAATATTTAGAAGAACAAGAACTAACTTATTTGGGTCACTGTAACAGCCAGCCACTTAAACGCAAAAATGTGCGCAGAATATCACACATTTGTAATAATTCCCAGATAAATACCAGGAAGCGGTTCATGTATCAGACATTGATAACTTGTTAGATTAAATCATTTCTAGCAAGCGTTTTATATCGGGGCATATTGCGCTAATAGTGTTTATAATGGCTCCGTAGACCGTACCCTATGATTTACCGGCTCAATTTAAAATTAATTAAATTCCTTTAAATCGGTAATTGTTCAGCGTCACAGCAAACTGGGTTCTTACAGTAACAATTTCCAGCGAGATATAAATCAATTACGTTACTTTTTAAAAGAAAAGGGACAGAATAGCAATTACGAGAGATAACGAAAAAGAGTCCCAAGATTAGTTTTTTTTATGGTTCCGAATTCGCAATTTCACTAATGACTTTCTCGGCAGTCGGCGATTGAATAAAAAATTACCGAATACCCGCACGTTTGCTATTCTTACCACGGTCGCTGAGTGTCTTTGTAAATTAATTTATTTGCTGAAGTAAAAAAGAGATTTTTAAATAACAAAAAGCCCGACTACGGTTTGCTTAGTCACTTCAAAGTCGGATGACTTAATCTTTACGTAGTAAAGTAGTAAAAAAGTCGTGTCTGTACATTGAATATTTTCGCGATTTTTTAATTGAAATGAGTTATTAGTATTGTACTGTGTCCAAAACCATAATTTTTAGAATTTTTGTGTGTTTGTCTATATTAGTGGTTCTTAAACTTTCTGAAGGCACGGACCCGTTTTAGAATTTTAAAAAATCCACGGACCTCTTTCGAAGAAATTTTTACGACAGGAAAAACAAGCATAAAAATTAAAAAATGACTTTTATTTGTTGGTTTACATTGATACTTAATTAAATTGAATCAAAACTAAGTTAATGAGTATGACGCTGTCGTTTGGACTCGGTATGATAAATATTGACCCCTGGCACTCATATCGTGGATCGCAATTTTAGAAACTCTGGTTTAAATGTATGTTTGTATGTATGTATTTTTATATATTATATAATTCTGGACACATCTACAGTCAATGACACGGTAGCGTACGGTCTATAACTTCAAAATTAAACATCTAGGTAACGCAAGGGTACTATTTTCGTATTCAGTGATGAAGATTCTATAGTGCATAGGGGTCAGATGCATTTCCGAAAATTTTGACTTTTTTCGTATGTGCCGCCTCTAAAGTGATATGAGTATGGGTCAAAGCAGCAGGTAACATGAATTGCTGGGGCCGCAGCATCAGCATCCAAGCTGGGGCCGAATTGCCAGAAACCTACAGCTCACGTTCTCACGGAACGATACCTATAACGCCTAGAATAAACATACTTCTTGTAGAATTATCTGCTTTGTTGCCATGCAGCGGTCACCCGCATCTCATAGGCCATGCACCGCTTTGCCACTTTTGCATAATGTAAGCATGACGCTGGACTGCAGCGCAGCATTCATAGCGGGCACTCACAAGATCCACTAGTGCTATAATTGTAGTTCTTTTTCAAACAGGAGTACTAAAGTGGGATGATACCTAAGTGCGACGTGTATCTAAATATCGGCTGACGTGGTCTCAGCATTGCTTTTACACGAGTTAAATACCTTATCACTAAGTCGCCCGATAACCTAACAGTTTCTCGTTTTGGAGAAACCCAGTCTATTTTGTTTATATCTTCTGTGTTATCAGTATTCGGTCAAGAAGCACATACTAGTTGTTTCACCCTACTAAAACTGCATCCGATCTGCATCATTGTCGTTGTTAAGACACGCTCTTATCGCGCACACAATGCCGTATGTGCTTAATAGGTATGTTTTACCTGTATACTAAAGGTACAAACTTTTGAACTGGTTTTCCCTGTGAATGCCCGGCATTTATATTATGGTGTTGCGAGCTAAGACAATGCATCGAGTACAGCAATTAAACGTTGTTATCGATGTCCCAAATTGGTAGCGTAATTTTTATCGTAGGTATGTGATACGATCTATAGTGACTATGTGAACACGTGAGTGACTCCCGGGGCCCCAGTATGGGAGCGCAGGATGAATTGTAAATCGTCTATTTTCATAAGGATGAAAGTTTGACTGACGTGGTCCAAGAATATTTTAATATTCACTCGTTTATTTTAGGAATGATCCAATTACCGCGCCGAACGATAACCCGCACGCGAGGTTGTGGGAATTCCCAATCGATATTATCCCTATATTGTTTTCTTTTTTCGGTACGATAAACAACTGGAGTGGTATAAATTGCTATGCGGGCAGTCAGTCGCTAGACACTACACGGTCAACATTACCGCAAGAACATCATATAGACTTAGGAGTCCCGTGACATCCATCCAGAACTCAAGATGCAGTCCCAAGACAGAATACTCAGTTTCCCGGTGGACACCTTCACGAGGCGCGGGCCTTCTATACCCGAGGAGGCCCCTTTCAGCCCCGGCGAAATTCTGCAATTCAATAAAGCATACAAACAGTTTCTTCAGGCGGAACGACAGCTGGACGACCTGACTTTCCTTAACGGGAAGCCATGCCCCGTCCGCTACAACTTTGATCCGACGAGGCCAGAAGAAGATCGTCTGATGGTGAACTGGGACTGGCTCATGCCCTTATTTTGGGGGCCGCCGCCAGGTGAGAGGGATCTCGTGAGGGTGCCCACTATACTGGAGTTTGTTGAAAAGAAGATTCGCTTTTCGAAGTGCAAGGCGGTCGCCGGGGACACCTGTTCCTGCGGCAAGAGGCCTAATGTAGTGGTACCACCGGGACGTGAGTGCAGGATCCCACAGCACTTTCATCATTTCTGCACGGCGCACGTCTCTGCGTGGATAACCAAGTACATGGTCCCGGCGATTCTGCTGAAAGAATCCCAAGAAATCTTTAGAGAGGTCATCCAGAAAGTGCATGAAGGTGATCCGCAAATCCTCGAATACTATTCGACGGGTGACCGGACGGACACAGAAATGTTGCTGCACTCGGCTCGCAACATCAGTGATAATAGTGCTAAATAGTGCAGCAATGCTGCTGCAATGTGACGTTCGCTTATTAAAATAAATATTTGTGTTTATAATATGTTTACTTTTTTTTTCTTGTACCCCTATGAGTGTAGGATGATGGAGAGTTGTGCAGGTAAGGTACTGAGATCATTCCCTCTGACGTTGCTTCAAGTTGAAATTTAGTTTCTCTCGTGACCACTCTATGTTAGATACAATCAAGTCAAGCTTGGACTGCACCAGATGTAACGTCTAGGTAACGTGCTACTAGCCGCTGCATAGCACGTCACATCACTAACGCAGATAAGTTGCAAGGCGTGATGATTAGCGTTATGTGCACATGGGATGCAAAGCTCCGTTATCACAAACTATGCTTGGCATATGCTTATCATATGTCTTGAGCAAGGCCTGAGTGTGCATTCGCCTCTGACTACGTGTATCTGCGACGTTTAGGTATGGAGCTGACCATACAGGAATATGAGACGTCTAAATAAGGTTTTTCTTAACTTTATATCTATGAATAACTGCATGTAAGCCGCAAACAGTATTATGACAAAGACCGGCGGCAATTGGCGTTACATCTGTAACTCCTTATGGACCGATAATACGTATGACCACATGGCACGCTATCGTTTAAATATGGAACAAACTATGTGTCACTACTCAAAAGATAGGTAAATATGATCAGACGACGGGACCTTCATCGAAATATTATTACAGGCTGCCGGCCGAACGTAAGTAGCTCCAGCGTATTACGGCAACCCACGTTTAGTTGGCACTGTCTTGAAATATTCGGGAAAACCCGTGCTATATTCATTTTATGATCTGTATCCGACTGGCGGCGTGTATTTCAAAACGAAATCAAAACTGATGAGTGACCATAGAAAATTACCGGGACATACACGTGTGCTTCATACACGTATACACCTCACTTATACTTAAGATTTGTCATTGTATAGGTGTTACAGGTTTGGTTAGACTATAATTCTAAATATGTATACTTTTCATGATTCCTGTAATGTTAGGACTATGGTATGACAGATACCTTACCTAAACACTGCACCGTACCTACCTATCGCTGCATAGCATGTCGCGGTGCCCCTCTATCGTGTTACAAAGTGTAGTGACCACGGTTATCTATGCATGGATGTAGATTGTACAACATCTTAGTGGATAGAACTAGTACAATATATTATCATCATTATTAAACTAACTACCTAAATATCTAGTATCATGAAGGAAACTGGTATGTCGTGACATTTGTAAGTCGGCATGCATTTTGAAATGAAATAACTATGTATCGGGAACAAGTTTTTTTTTTTATTTTCAAAAACAAACACTCACATGCACAATATACTCAATACTGATGTACACAAATACCTAATACTTATTATATAAACAAATGATCATATCTATGATTAGCACTACTTCGGCCGGTTGAAAGTTCCACGCCACGATGCCTGCTCACGCAAAGCTAGTGCATACTGCATCAAGTGCCTGTCCAGTCGCCGCTGCTCTGCCTTCTGACGTTTTCTCTCCTCACGCTCCAAGTCTTGTCTGCGCTTTTCTTCTTCTTCTTCCGCGCGCTCTTGCTCCTTCCGAGATTTTTCCCCGTTGTCTCGATGAACGGCTTCTCCAGAGTTTCCGCTCATGGTGGATGATGATTTTGTGAATGATGACATGGTGATTTTGTTAAGACTGATCGATTGTACACAGCCTTGTGATTATGGCGAGTGTATATGTGCTAATGATTGATTGTATATGTACTTTCCTCCATTTATACTAACCCGAAACCTACCTAATAAGGACTCGTTGTTCCATAATTATCGCGAATTTTTTCCCACTTGAATAAGCTCGTTCATGAGGGATAATTCAAATACCGTGACATCATGCTGTACCGCAGTAACGACAGAATTGATAAGCAAATTAGGTAGAGAAACGTATTTTGTGGTAAAATGGCGCAATATCGATGATGTCAACGGGTAATACATGCATATATCGGCAATACCCAGTTATTTTCAGCTGAAAAGGAAAAAATTGATAAGGATAATGCATACAGTTTTACATTTTATTACGGGAGTCATATCATACACTGTGTTAACTTCTGTTAGCTAGCACAATCATGCTCCGTATGGAAAAAAGTATAGGTAAGCTTCAGTACGTGCTCGTTACGGTACAAATGCAACCAACGATTGTTTCAACTCTAACTGCAAGCACCCCGGCATGCTGAGTATGCACGCAGTCTTGCTACGTGACCTGCAGTCTTACTCGACTATGTTGTATGTTCTTCGGATGTTCGGCTCCGACAAGCTATCCCACTACAGCGTTGCAGCGTGCACTCATGTCCGCAAAGCAGTTTACCAAGCGAACCCGAGAGACTTGGGTTTTTGTTGAATCGTCCATGCACACCATCGTTAGGTGATGAACACTTAATTACCTCGGCAGGTGTACCTGTACACCTTACCGTAGGTATGCCTTACCATAGGTATGCCTTACCGTAGGTATGACGTCAAACCTTATCGAACAATGGTGTATTGTTTCATTTTTCCGAACTATTAATATTTCAATAAACCCCACGGACAGGATGAGATCGGTTAATTAAGCCCGATAACATATTTAATTGAATGAGAGGAAATTAATATAAATACCATTTAAGTTCAGCGATAAGAGCGTTATCGCCGTCGCGGGTGGCCGTTCTAATGCTGTAAGAATTTACTGATATGGATGTTGCTACCTACAACCAATGCTACAAGAAGGTGCACTTACAGGTTAACAGTCAAGAGTTTTTGCGCTCATATTCACAGAGACCTAAGGTTAGGCTTGAGACTAGGTCTCACTTTTACATAGCAAAACCTAGATAGAACTCAACAATCATATTTTTCCCGAGACCATGCACTGTGCATCAGAGTCGTTGCTCCGCTGTATACATTAGTAGCATCCCCCCTTTCCCCTGGTCCACCATTTTTTATTTTCACCCCGTACGCTCTTGTGTCACTGACTGTATTGGCCCACCTTGCATTTTCAGTTTCGTTTGGTCCTAGCTAAAAATTTATATTAGGTCGAGCAAAAAGTTTAAAACAATATGATCGAAAAAGATGGTAAAATGTATCAGGTTTAAAACTAGATCAATGGTTTTTGTTCAATCTAGCAATCATATTTAGGTAGGGGCCATCGAAACCTAAACTCTAAGGTGGGCCAATAGATGTGTCCAGAAGTGTATGTTCCGTTTTAACTCGAGAACGACTATTCGGATTTGGATGCGGTTTTTTTAATTATCATCGTTAAGATATAGGCTAACAGGGGTGTTGATAAAATAACCACCAAGCCGCGGACAAAGGCTAAAGTTAATAAAATTAATAATGCTGCTGGAATTGAAAAGCTCTCCGACTCCAGCTTCCTATGCCGCAATCGGATATTTTTATTAGTCTTTTATTTTATTTGTTACAAAATTATAAAGTGACTTCAATACAAATTCATAATGGCTGTTTATAACAATAAGTCATCTTTATCATGTTAGTTAAGAGCTGGATTTGCCACATATGTAAGAAGTTAACTTCGAAACAACTAACAAAAAAAATGGCCAAGTGTGAGTCGTACTCACAAAGGGTTACCACAAAATACGGGTGCGAAATCCTAAAAAAATATGGTAAATAACAACACTATAGATGCCAAAACCAAGTCAAGGTCACAAAAATTATGTGCGAAATTGGTAGCGCTGACAAACAATTTGGCACCGGCCGAGTACGAAATCCGAATAATTGTCATTTAACCCAACCGGTTTCGAAATTGAATTCATTTTCAAGGGCTTAACAACTCATTTTAAAATTTTAAGACCTAACCTACGTGCTGTAAAAAAAATATATATTTTAAAACCCTTATAGGTTAAGCCCTTGAAAATGAATTGAATCTCGAAACCGGTTGGGTTAAAAGTACCTATAGTTATAGTAAATTTTGTGTAAACAGTGTACAAGTGGTTTTCATCAAGATGCTTTCCATGTTTCACCAAGTGCCGACAATCGCAAGTATAAGTTATAATTGTAATTTGTTGTTTTACTTTAGAGTATGTGTAACAACCTGACCAAATTCGAAACTTTTATTATTTGTGGGGTCCTAATATAGGGTCCTTTATAATGTTTTTCGAAATAAAATAATACTTTTTCGTAATATTTTTCGGTGAAAAGCAGGTGTACCAAGTGTGGACTCTGCCTTGCATTTCACAGTTCACACTTGAGAACACCTTTGACAATTCCTGCCGGATTCGTGCTTTGACGATATGTTTATGTTTGAGTGTTAATTTTTGTAGGATTTGTACCCGCAATTCAGAATTGTCTTATTCATAACAATCCGATTTCTGACTGAATGTTATAAACTAATTTTTATTTGTATACGTTCGTTTGAAGTAAAATAATTACAGGTTTCCAAAAGCAAATAAATAAATGGATGTTGATGATGATAACGGAAAGCGACCGCCATGTTGTTTTTACGCTGCCTTACTTTTGTTTCCCTCATGGTTAAGAAGAAACAACGACAACTAATTTGGTCGAATCAACCAGCTGTTTTAGGCTGGAGCAAAAGTACCTCATACATACATAATACGACCGGATGAAAAACATTACCCTCCTTCTTCCTGTATATATATAGCAGTACAATAAGCTTACGTTGCAAAACTGTTTTTAAAGAGCTATTTCTCAACGATTTCACTTTCCCCTTAATTTTTTAAACTTAATTGGTAGGCTTTGTTCAATACGGTGATTAGCCGAGTCAGGGAAGCGTGTGGGATGTATGTATGTTTCTTTAAACCATCTTTTGTACGAAGTGTACTGTCAACAGTTTCTTATGAGATTCGTTTTCACTTTTTATGAGTTTTGAAGTTGTTTACGTAACGGCCCTATTATGAGGGGAAAATACTTTCGTTTTCATATGATACTTGAGCTCGACATGTCACAAACGTGTTTATTTGATGTAAATTGTTTTTGGAACGTAAGTCGCTAGTTTTCATCTGCAGTTTCTTACATTATTTAAACCGGGATAAGCTTCATGCATTCAAAAGTTTCTAAGTTTATCCACTATGTATTCAGTTATTTTGAAACTTCGAAAGCGTCTTGAAAGAAAATTGTTACAGGTTATGCTCTAATTAGGTATTTAGGTCAAAGGCTTTACGGACGGCCCACCTGGCTATCTAATGACCGACATTTACATTTACAATCTACATCATCACCTCTTCAATAGCCCGAAACGAATCACACAATCACTTTCCGTAGCAACGAAAGCATCGTTTCAAATGAAAAAGGTGATAAAAACGAGCTAATCTAAACCAACAGTAGTCCACTTATAAAACTATTGACATAGGTAGTACTTTATTTTTAGGTCTTTTATTTAACCATCATCGAGATTATTGGGCAATTTTGCGGGATTACAAAGGAGTTTGTAGTTTGAACACTTTCTATTGAACCTTTTTGCATTGCGGGACGTGCTCGGAACTTGTGTTTGTTTTTATACCTCTTTGAACAGACTATTGAATGGTATTTTCTGGTTTGACGCTGGTTTCTGTTTCTCATATAAATTGTATTGATTAATGTTTTAACTTATAACTTTGTTTGTTACAGGTATGTACCATAGAAGCTTAGATGGACGTAAGCGGTCAATGATAATTAATGAAAATTATAAAAAAAAACATAGAGGGTGCGTGTTAGCACACGTGGATGTGTAAGGCGTTAGAGAAACCGGCCAAAAGAGTCGTCACAACAGCAGTATATAAAAAATAGAAAATATTGTTAGAATGATAACTGTTCTTATACCTTATGGTAGGTACTATACATTGTAATATATGTTGCGAAATAACACTAAGAACACGGAAGAAAAATATATATTCTGGAAGATAAAAATCTGTACATTTGGTAGACCGAGAGCGCTTTGTAGGAATAATATTATTTAATTTATTAATAATATTTCCATACATTTACGATTTTTCGTAGATGTTGTTAATTTTACTGGTCATTCTAGTAGTTCCATGACTCTGAAAAATTATGTTGGCTGGCTGTGTTTATCACAAGAACTTTTCGTTTCATATTGTTACTTAATAATTAACGTACGATTACCGACAGAGCGCTATCAGTCTATAAGCTCCTGGTACCCTGTTATTGAGCTGACCTATAGGCGTAACTTCGAAAACCACAGGTTCTCAAAGAAAGCTTCCTATTTAGGAGGGGCCCGCTCACCCGGCTACTGTTTGTCCACGTTTTAAGGTCGAACAGTTTTCACTTTCAACTGAATGGCAGACGAGTCTGTTGAGATGGAAGAAAACCCGCTTTGTGGATTTAACCGGGTTTGGAGATGATTCCAAAAGGTTTTAGATTATTTTTTTCTGTGGGTTCCTAGTCCTATAAATTTGCGTAGTTCTTAAAATATAAAATTTCTATCGTATTGTTTGTCTTATTGTCAAAATGTTTATAAGGTCAGCATGGTCATAATGTGCAAGTTACAAAACGACAATGTTAGTTATATAATTTTAAAACTGGGTTTAGTTCATAACTTCATGACAAAATTTCGGTTGAAAAATTGGCAAGACTTTGATGACGTATTATTTTTTGGTTTATCTCAAACATAAACTAAACACAAAATATTATACAAAGCTTTTAAACATTCATTCGAAAAAATTTAAGAAAGCTCAGAAAGCTTCGTCTCATCTTGAATGAAATTTTGTCTCATGACTTTGTAAATTTCATGTTCCAAACTATTTCAATTAGGGATTGCCAGATTCTCGTTTTTCAGACTAAGATAAAACCAAAACTAAATTAAAATTGATTAGACCAAAGATTCAGATAACGTTCAGACTAAATGTATTAACAAAATTCCATTAACAGATTCCAAATTAACAAAGCTATTGTTAACTTTCGGCTGCCTCAAAGCGACGATAACCATCGCCGGATAGTTTCCCGGTAGCGATGTATTATTAAAATCGATTATTTTACAATGCTGCATCGAGTTACAAGAATCGATTCAGATCTTGACAACTCTGTCAACCTCTATTCAGGTTCATTGCTACTGTCTAATAACAATGCTTGTCGTCGTACACAATATCATAGAAACAAAGTATTCAGATCAGCGGCTCCACAACTTTACGTTTTTTGTTCTTTTCAATCTCACGGCTCGCTCGCGTACTATTGGACTATTGAAATTCTTGTAAGAATAGAACTTCTTACTTCTTGCTTTAGATCTCAATGCTACGAGTTAATTTAAGTCATCTTGGAATCTCCGCTTTTAGGGTTCCGTACCCGAAGGGTGCCAAGGTTACTAAGACTCTGCTGCCTGTCTGTCTGCAACAAAATCATGCTACATTAATAAATTACCGGTTTTGGTATAGTGACTCTATGTAACACCAACACAACACATTTTAATATATTTTAGGGTGGAACATAAATCCACTTTTTTCGAATTTCATGTTCTAATTTTAGAATTACTTTGAAGCGATCCATAAGTAGCCCAAATAGAATCAAATAAAAAATATTGGGCTATTTCTTCTGCCCCCGCTTTAAATTCAAAGTTTAACAAAATGTGAAGAAGAAAAAAAAATATTTTTTCTAAAATTTAAAGTTTGGTTTTTTTTATTGACAATTCAACAAAAATAGTCATAAAATTCTGTTGTGTTCCGAGGTCGTATGAAATGAAAATCCCTTAAAAGTGCCTTAAATTGCGAAATTCTGTGAATTAACACAGATTTTATTAAATTTTAGAAATGTTAAGTGACGTATATTTTTATATGTTTTTTTTTATGATATACTTACATAAAGCCAACAAAAATATAAAAAAGGTTAAATATGAAAAAAAAAATCTCGCTTACATTTTGTTAATTTGAATTTAAGGCGGGGGCAGAAGATGCAGCCCAATATTTTTTATTTGATTCTATTTGGACTACTTATGGATCGCTTCAAAGTAATTCTACTATTAGAACATGAAATTCGAAAAAAGTGGATTTACGCTCCACCCTAATATTCATTATAATATTTGTTTGACACTTTGAATATAATATTCTACCTTGAAAAATATGTTCAAATTCAAAACAATATATCCTGCTGTATTTAAACTAACATAGTTTACTTACGGTGTATTAAACAGTATAACACGCGAAGTTCTCTAATATCATACTACGCTAAGCCTACTTAAAGCTTTTTACGCCCAAAGAGGGTTTCTACGCAACACAATATATTGTGTTTGCCAAGGCATTTAGAGCAGAATAGCTTAGAGTTAAAAGCCTGAAAGGTTATTTCTAGATTTGGGTTAGACAGACGTTGGAGAGTTCGGTACATTTGAATTCGTCCATTAGGGCACAAAAAGTTTGGCCGTTTGCCCGGACTCCTGGGTGGTGTTTTGCACTGAAATTGACCCTTTCCGGGCAAAATAATGTAGCTTGCTATTCAAAAACTGGAATAAAAATGTACCCTTTCTTTCCCTTTGAGAATACTTAATTAGTTGGGATAAAAACTGTGTTTGCAGCGGTTAAATAATGGAGTGTGTAGAACATTTTTATAATACCAGTAGGAGAAAGGAATTGTAAAAAAAAAATATTACCACATTTTTATGTCAGTGAAAGGTGAATTCTTTGCATATAGCTGCTTAGTATTTTATATGTATATGTTATACATCACAAACCACATAATAAAAAGTTACATAGTATATTTGTTGATGGTTCGTCTAGATGTTTTATTCGCATAATTATTTATTTAAGTAAAAAAATGTAATGACTTTGACTGAAACATTGATGAAACACATGGGTGACTTTTTTAGCCACATTTCGGCTATCAACCTAATGGTTTATTTCCCAAAAAGAATTTAATAACATCTTCTGAGAACTATTATAACTGAGAGTTTCGAATTGAGATCCTGTTTGTTCCGCATTGTTTCAGAATACCCGGACAAAATTAAAATTACTCTTTCTTGGACGTCCGACGGGTTACCAGCCACGTTTAATTTTGAAAGGGTTATAATTTACATTGCAGCCTCCTCCGAGTGGCATTTGAAAGATGTCACCGTGATGTCCTACTACGCTAAATGAAGTTTTGTATTGATAAAAACTATGATCCATCCATCCATCAGCCTGTTTCGTCCACTGCTGGACATAGGCCTTTCCAGGATTTCACCACTCTTGGCGGTCCCCCTGGAAGAAATGCCCATACTCACACACGCTGGGCAGGCGGGTTGGTGAGCGCGGTGCCGAAACCCTTGCACCAGTGACGCCGCTGCCCGTCACCTGGCAATTAGGGATGGATATACCGCCATCCATCGGTCCCAGGCAATGGTGTGCCGCCTGGTTTTGCCTGAGAGCTGTTCTCTTACTCTCCCCCGAATAACTTCAGGAGGATTTGCGAGTAAGATGGTGGTACCTCCACAGTCGAGCTCGGCATCAGCTCTACCACCTAAAACTATGATATTACGAGTTTATCTCAAAAGTTTCAATCTCTTAACACCAAAGGATATACCTGCTTTAGTCACTAAATACATGTAACTGTTTACTGGATGATTTCTATCAAAAAAGGAATAGCTGGTACTTATTGCGCAGGCACCTAACAATTAGTTTTCTTTAATACATTTACTTATAATGAGAATTAATAATTTATTAATGTAATACCTATAGGAATATCGTATACATACTTATTACACGTCGATTTCTATTTAACAGTTAAACTATTTAAACCAGTTAAATTAATTTTGTCTTTCTTATTTTGACAATACAATTTTACAAATCATCTATTTTTTTGCAACCGCGACGATTTGGGAATGGGGGAAGTCGCACGACTTATTGCAGAAATGCTGTCTATCTATAACTTAAGAGCTTCACTTGAGTAAAGTAGGTGCGTCTAAATCTTCTTCCTTTCCCCTTGACCTTTCCTTTTATTATATTTTTCAAGAAACTGTCAAGTCGAATCAGTGTCCCATCACCTTCCATCTTCTGTTTTCGTTAAATTTATTTTTTAACATCTTTTATCTCTACAATTCTCAGCACGTTGTCATTTGTCTTTGTCTCCGTCTAGCTAATTCTCTCCATCCTCCAGCACCACTTTTCAAACGCCTCCAACCTCTCTGTCTCTTTGCGTTTTACTACAGGTATAGTCTTTTATACACTGAGAAAAAAGTTCTTCCAAAAATGCCATTACCTTCTGAGTTTTAACCTTCTAAACAGATTTCCTTTCAAGAATAGGGGCATTCCTTCTAAAATTTACCAACCAAATCAGATAGCTGCACGTTTCCAACCAAAATTTAGAAGGTATTGTTATTTTTCCCACAAAAATGGATGAATTACTTAGAAGAATTATTTTCAGAAGGAAAAACTCACCAACTTATAGGAAGGAATTTCCATTTAATTTTTCTTTACATTAAGTTTTGAAGGAATTTAGGAAAACCTACCAGCCATATCCTTTCTAATCAGCAGGAATCTGACACAGTGGGTAAACTTTATCTTCTAAATATAAATTAACCCACCAAGTTAGGCGATACTATCCTTCTAATTGAATAGGTAATTTATTCGATAGGAAAATTGCAATTGCAACCTACTAATACAGAAGGTGTATTTACCACACAAGACGGTGGGAACTGAAAACGTAGTGTCATTTTTATATTTTACTATCTAAATCTTAAATAATCTACCAAGCCAGTCGACACTAATTATCCAGATCAGCAGGTAAGCTATGTAGTAGGAAAACTACATTTTACAACCTACCAATTCAGTTGATTATATACCACCAGAATCTGTAAAGGTGGGTAAAACTTCAATAATTACCATCCAAATCTCAATAACCTGCCAATACAGACGATACTTTATCATCGAGTTTAGTAGGTAAGGTATTCAGTAGGAAAGCTACATTTTAAAACCTACCAATCCAGTAGATCATGTACCACCAAAATCGGTGGGAATCTATAGAGGTGGGTAAAACTTTTTTCATTACCTCCCAAATCTCAAATAACCTGCCAATACAGAAGATACCTTATCATCCAGTTTAGCAGGTAAGATATTTAGTAGGAAAGCTACATTCTACAACCTACCAATCCAGTAGATCATGTACCACCAAAATCGGTGGGAATCTATAGAGGTGGTGTTGTCGGTCTATTCTCGAGATCTTCGATATGAAAAAACTTTTTCTGTTGGCTCTTTTGGCCATTGCGATCTTGGAAACGGTGTTTGGGCTACATCTGGAGTCATTAGAAATGGCAGAAATGCTACGGGGTAAATGTTCTGGTAGGAAGTTGACTAGGTGTGCTAGGAACCTACATATTCCCAGTTCTGTGGCATTCCCCGGCACGGCACGGGACGGGTTTGGTCCACGTAATAACTGGCGGAGGTAGTAAGACCAGTGGCATACTCATACAATATTACAGTCTTTTATCCTCTAGCTTTTGCCTGTGATTCCGTTGGTGCTGACAATAGTTTAGTGTATAGTGGGACTTTCTAGCAAACTTTATGTATTAGTTTGTAGTTGCTACACAACATCTTTAAAGCGTGTTTACGATAATTTACAAAGTAATGCATACAATAACATAGCTTTGCTAGAAAAGACAAATTGACACTAAACTATTGCTGCATATGTGGTACACATATCGGATTTATTTAATACTTTTTGTTCAAAAGTAAGGAAACCGATCATAACTAAGTTGTGCGTTTGGTAACGAGATCAGTCGCATCCACCTCAAGGAGGTAACAGAGGATCTCGGTGCAAAATGCATATTTCTTACTTTTAAATACAATTAAATGTGTATTCGCAAAAGTTGCCTAGTAATAATAATGATTTTACAAGAAAATTATGTCACCTTTTGCATTACTTTTGCAAATAAAAACAAGATTTAATAAATTAAAGCAACTATCCGACACTAAAACCTTTAATTTACCTAAATGTAATAACGTATTCGGAATTAGGCTTTGGGAATTCATACTACTAAAAATCATCAGTAGCCTTCCAAAAGAGTTGCAAAAATGGTATTTTAAAAATAGAAATAATTATATGTCAAAACTTAAAAAGTACATGGTAGAATGTAGATTTTGTAAATGAAAATGATAAATTAACCTATTATAATTATAAAGTGTAACGTAGAACTCACTATCACTATCACTATAGTTTTGTTATTGTATTTTTTGTGTAATGTGTAAAACTTATTCAATCAAAAAATATAAAAATAAAATTGCATTACATTAACAAACTTAAAAGCGTGTTTACAGTTGTAATGTAATATACAATCAAAATGTAATGACATAATTTTCTTGTGAAAACTGTAGTGTATGTAAGTAGATTCAGGAATGTAGGATGAGCCTCGAGTGAGGGTAATCTGTTTTGTCAGTTCCCAATAAATGTTATCACAAACGGACGTTGTTTATTAATTTCATTGACTAGCGAGGACATTAAGGGGATATTTTGGCATTATTACTTGTGAATAACTGTGAATACGTCGAGTACAATGTCTGTCGGAAAAATAGGCCAGTTGGACGTCGTGTAACGGTAACTGGTTTAGACCATTTAACACGGGACCTGGCAAAGCGCGACTGAAATTATTCTGCCGTTTTCTACGGGAGGGGAGGTAAACACGCACAGCACACATTTACTCATTCACGCACACTCCTGCGAAAAATTTATGTGTCACACTGAATCAAAAGCTGCAACACAAACACAAAACGTGCACACAAGCAAACTTACATGAACAAATTGTATTTGCACACAAGCAAACTCACATGAACAAATTGTTGAACAAAACTTCGGCAGAGGGGGATTAGTGCGCTTGCCTAGTCCCGTGTTACATGGTCTAAGGTAACTGGTCACGATACGCGAAAATATTTTAATAATTAATAAGCAATTCTCGCAAATACAGATAAAAGGCATATTTTTTATTTAAAAATATAATTGGCTTCTTCTCTTTATTTATTAGTTTTTATATACGTATATATATTTATAAGGAAACGCATAGTCAAACTTAAGTTCTGTAAAATATATTTCGACCATTTGATGTGGTCGGCTTCAGTTACATATAGAATTACATCATATTTACAATAATAAAGTATAAAAAGGTTTAAAAAATCATGATTAGTTGTTATAAATTATATTCTATTAATATAAATTTATTATTATATGAATAAATACATTTCAAGATCAACTTAAATAACATAAATAAAACTTAAAAATACTTCATTCAATAACATGAAACACTAAAAACTATTTAATCTAAAACTAAACTTGTTCTACAAAAAATAAAAAATTTATGTGGAAAATTATAAATGGAAATGAATAAAATTTGATTTTGAAGATGGCGATGACAGCTGAACGAAAGGAAAACAATGTTGTGATGAGCATTTTGCACGGAGATCCCCTGTTAACAACCTAAGAGTCCTTTTCGATAATTTGATTTTGATTTTTTGTGATTACATTGACTTATTTCAGGAGTGAGAGGAATAATAAAAGCTCGTGTTACAAGGAAAGCCGTCTCAATAACTGATTGATTTGCAGAAAATTTAAATGAAATAAAATAAATTGATCCCACTGTTTTCTTTTTTCTATTTATTTGCTAGGTTTTATAGGTATTATTATAATGTTTAGAGTGGTTTACATACTTTGATACAAGTTTTAGAAACCAGAAGGTCGTTTGTCAGTGTTGGTGAAACAGGAGTAATAGACAGAAGCTGGGGAATTTAAATAGGCTTTGAAGGTGCGGAGATTATTGTTGACCAACTTAATTAAATGACAAGTAAATAACGGTACCCGGTGTATGCCAATCTGGAATAAAAAATAATAATTGTAAAATATTATAATGTTGTTCATTAATTTATTCATTACTTTTCTACGTAAATTTATTTTTCTTTTGAGCAAAGCTTACAGAATAACTAGCACGCAAGTTCGTAGCATCGTAGCTTAAATCCATTTTATATTCCATTAATATTTTTCAGGGTTTTCTAGGGTTAATGTTTTTCAGGGTCCAGAGTAAGCCTCTACCTACTAAAATGTCAAATTTCAGATTTATCGGCTAAGTTGTTGTTTGTTAATTTCACAGACAGAGTTTTAACCGAACCCTAGATATATGTATATGTGACTGTTGGGTTGCAAGATCCGTTAGTTTATAATTTCACTAGTGAGATTAAAATTTCACGGCACATTTTTTCAAGGTTTATTTATTTAATTTGGCGTATTCAATATGGTACAATCAGGATTAAAACATTATAATTATAAAAAGGTTCAAACTCAAAAACAGGCACGCACACACAACATGCTAAGTATTACAAAAAACAATAATGAAGTCAAAGTACTCTTATCAATTAATTAAATACAGTAAGACAAAATAAATAATATAATAAATAGTTTAACTCAGTTTAAGTCCAAGTCCAAACATACCATACCCAACATACACACACACAAAAACTGGATTAAGGGGGTAACTTTTTACCTCGGTACAAAATGCAGATCATAATACTATTTTCCTTACTTTTAAATAAAAAGTATGCAATAAATGTGTTTTAAAGCAACTTGCGTAAATAGCTTATAAAAATAAAGTCTTCACAAAAAAATTACGCATTTTAATGTATTACATTTTGTTTGCATTACATAAACAAACATAAAAGCGTGTTAACAGTTGTAATGTAATGCAGCTAAAATGTAACGCATAAAATTAAATAATTTTAATGTGATCACCTAACTAGGTATTAACAAGCAGTTTGCGCGAATTGCTTTAAAATCGCATTTATTGCATACTCTTTATTCAAAAGTAAGGAAAACAGTATTATGATGTGCATATTGCACCGAGATCCTCCGTTACCAACTTAAATAATAACCAGGCACAGCACAACACATATCGCGGGCTTCTTGACATATTTAAAGTTATCATAAATATTAATATAATTTGATAGGAACTAAACCGTGGAGAGTTCATTAATATAACGAGATCGATTTATGGCCCCGTATCATAAGTAGTTTAGATCTCGACCAGAAACGTCAATAGACCACAGAATTTGCACACGGCATGAAATTTTAGAAATTATTTTTATTACGTTTTTAAATCTAGATCTAGATTTTATCTTTATTGGTTTTTCTGTCTGATACAGGAAAGCAGAACAATCCTAATTAATTAGAAAGATATGGATATCTTAATGACTATTGGATTCGATAAAATGTCGGAGGTCGATATTTTATCTCTTTGACATTTTTTTTCATCAAGCTAGTTCTTTGTTAGTATAATCCATTGATTTAAACTTAGTAGTTTTCACTTTTTAGTAGAATTTGAACCGTGGCCTGGTTTACAGCGTAACAAATTGGATGTCTTAAGACCCATCTAGATTTATTTTGTTTACAAAGAATAATATAATAAAGCTCAATACAAACAGAAAGTGAATTATTTGTTTAGAGAACAAGAAATTTGTAATGGTAACATTAAACCTGATTTCTAGTCGTTTGAAAATTAAACTTAACAGTCCAAATTTCTATTTCTTTGTCGCAAAATAGTCCGTATTTGAGGTATTTCACAGTTTGAAGTTAAAAAAGAAAAAGATAAAGAAAAATTTCTTAAGGAAAAGATAGAAAGTAGGATATGACTAGGAATAATAACAAAATGAGAAATGAAATGTGGAGATTACTACATCAATCAATATGGGCTTTTAAATTATTGATTAATTAAACAATATACTTGACAACGCAGTAGATCTTGTAATTATTACAATACTAGCTTTTGCACGTGTTATTCGGTTTAACGACATGCTTTTTTCCGAAAGAAAAGTAGTCTATATGTTAAGTTAGGGAAAAAGCTATATCCATTCTAAATTTCATCCAAATCCGTTCAGCCGTTTCAGCGTGAAAGAGTAACAAACATTCGCATTTACAATATTAGTGTGAAGTGTGATAATAATTTTAGAACTTTTTTGGTATTTTTCTCTCCGTCTTCTACTCGGATCCTAGCTCAAAAACGGTTTGGCTGATTTAGGTGTAATTCGGCATATAACATTAATTTATGCTGCCAAATTCATACTGGAGGCTTAAGAAGTGATCAGTATCATGGATCGATAGCACTTTTTCCTAATTTTGCAAATTAAAACGTTGAACTCCTATAGTTATTGACTGCGTTTGTCTGCCCAAGCGCGGCTCGTGTTTGCAGGGAAAATATTTTTGTCTTTTATGTATAATTTATTATTCGTACGTCTGACTTTCCACATTTGAATTCGTTTGTCAGCTCATCACTTTTACAGTTTGTTGCTAATTAATGAGGTATATTTCTAAATAGATAACGTATTATTTGACAGAATCCGTATATTCTGGACGACGACGTACTCTTTACAGAATCTTTTTCCGCCCTTACAAACTTAATTTTGCAGTTTTTATTTCATACATTTACCCACAGAATCCATGAAACAAAACTGCAAAATTACTTCTTCCATATTTAGTCATTGGTAAATAGACTTGCATATTTTATAAAGGTGGTCTACATCTACTTCAAATTCATACTGTAGACTCGGTAAGTGGTCAGAACCAAGATTCAATTAACCTGTTATACTTTTTTGTGCCTTGATACTTGTTCAAGAACAACCTCCACTCAACTTATATGGAGATTCCAAATTTGATTTTGTGTATTTGACAGAAAGGGTCATTGAACCTCGGTCCTGATCACTTATCGAGTCTCCAGTGTAAATTTGGCTTTATAAACGAAAGTCATCCTGTATACATATATCGTCAAGACATGAACCGAGAGGGGCGTCTGAGGTGTTATATCTGCTACAGCTACGTTTCATCGATGATTATTAGGTCCCAGCGTGATGCTTTACCCTAACGCCGTACTTCGGGCACAAAAAATGGGTCGAAGCAGGCGAACCGGACACATATGTGCCCTAACGAAATGTATTAGTTTTCGAGTACATAAACCATAGAGAGATGGTTCTTAGGGTTCCGCTCCCAAAGGGTGCCATATGGGACCTACTACGAAACTACCAATTACTAAACCTCCACTGTCTGTCTGTCTGTCACAGGGGTCTACAGCTTCAACCGTAATGGGTAACCACTAGAATTTTTCAGAAAATACATGTCACTATAGCCAAAATATAAAAAAAGAAATTAAGGGGGCCCCACACAATAAACTTCGTATTAACGATAGCGCCGCGCCATTTGAGATGACTACCGAGGTGATAATGATAGATCGCGCGAACAATAAAAATAACTTGTCAATCTTTTTGTGCAGTAGTTTATTGGTGAGCTGACAAATGGCACTAATATTATCCTGTCAACCTTTTGTACCATAATGTTTTTAAAGTTCCGTACCCGTAAAATGTGGTGGTACGAAGCCGTTTGGTCAAATTATAAGAACAAAGTAAATATTGAAAGTAATCCTTCAGCCAATCGCGGAGATAGCGTTCCAGTGAGTAATGAAAACTGATGAATCAGGGTTTTGAGAAGAGAAAGTTATAATTCATTAGTTAATCGCAGTTCTCGGAGCCTGAACGATAAATCCTGCCGACGAAATGTAAATAAGTAAATTATGTTCTGGATAATTGGGTTTTGCTGAGGAACCTCGTTAACTGTTATCGGGTAATTTTATTTTAGTTTTTGTTTATTTGCATGGAATGCGGGGCAGAATTTTAAGTAAAAAAAAACAACAGTATTATAATACTTCTGTTGGGTGTTTTTTTTGGGTTCCCTACTCGAAGGGTGCCAAACGGGACCTTATTACAAAGCCTCCACTGCCTGTCTGTCCGTCACAGGCTGTACAACCTCAACCGCAATAGGTAGAAAGTTGAGTGTTTCACAAAATACGTGTTATTATGGCCTTTACCAAGACAAATTTTATGTATTTATTTATTTTATAATATAACATACAAAAAATTAAGGGGGTCTCCATACAAGAACCCTCGAAAAAGTAGCATTATTTAACCGTTATTGGTTTCGGGTCTTACTTAAAGACTGTAACGCAAAAAAGTTTTAAACTTAGTCAGATTGTAGGACATACCCAAAGTAAAAAAAAACAATTGGGTTCCGTACGCAAACTGCGCCAAATTATTCGTCAGGCGCTACCATTTTAGCGCCTTGTTTTTTGTTGCCTTGATGTTCCTTTGTTATATGGTATATTGTTGTTATTTATCACAATGTTGTTAGGGTTCCGTACCCGTATTGTGGGGTGGTACGGAACCCTTTGCGCGCGAGTCCAACTCGCACTTGATGATTTTTGAATGATTTTTTTATACAAGTTATTATAATAGCTTTTTTGCATAATGGGCTTTTGCTTGGCTTGACTAGAAGCGCGCTCACTCAGAAACAGTTAGCAGGCGAGCCGTTTATCCGTCTTTGCAGGGAATTACGCAAAAATCTACGGAAGTCGGTAAAAGACGAATGACTCGAAATATATTGTAAACATATAAAGCTAGAAAACCTCTATCACAAAAATCTTGCGGACTCAAGCATTTTTGCGAAGAGCTTTAAATAAACCGGCCAAGTGAGAGTCGGACTCGCGCACAAAGGGTTCCGTACCATTATCTATAAAAACGGCAAAAAATCACGTTTGTTGAATGAGAGCCCTTTAATATTTATTTTATTCTGTTTTTAGTATTTGTTGTTATGGCGGCAACAGAAATACATCATCTGTGAAAATTTCAACTGTCTAACTATCACGGTTGATGAGATACAGCCTGGTGACAGACGGACGGACGGACAAACAGACGGGCAGCGGAGTCTTAGTAATAGGTCCCGTTGGTTACCCTTTGGGTACGGAACCCTAAAAACCTAAAAAAGCCTTACCGAATGCAATAAAGAAACAAACAGGTACTAACCAACATTTAAATTTCACAGTAAGCCCATGTTTACCCGAGTCACCATTCGCATTTAATTGACTCATGCGCAACATGACGGCCGATGACATTTGAGCACCATTCAATGAACCTATCCACTTTCATACTTAACTAGATCTAAATCAGAACTAGGCTAATCCCACGCCTTGATTAGATCGGCCATCTTAAATGAATCTACATACATTTTGTTTAAATTATCAGATAAAGACATCTACACAATGTTTGTCACGGCATTAATTCTTAAATTAAAGTTTACATTTTGACCGCACTGTATTATTCTTCAACGATTGGATTGGGATTAAAAAGTACCGTTTGCATAATAGTACAAATTAATTGATTACTTAGGTACTTAAGACCATGAAGTAACATAATTAAATGATTTTTGCGTTTTATGTACTAATTGATGTTTATAAAAGTTTATTGATCAATAATATTGCTTCTCCCAAAATTTAAATGATCGCTAATTTAGTTGTCTGAACTGTTTGCTGAATCTATTTTCAGCTATTTTATAAATGAAATCTTTAAATTTTATTTGACAAATCTGTCACTATTTGGCATTGATGATTAAGTGATTGATCATCAAAACAAATGGCGAGCTGACAATTTTTTTCAAGAATATCATTTTATTTCAATTCCACAAGATATTATTTTGGTGAAATGTTACATTTTCTTCACATTATAATTTAGCAGTACAGAATTTTTTTTACGTATTTTTGCACATCCTACCTTCGGTAACTGTCATTTCATACATTCGCGTAAAGTTGACGATCGCACCTCATTCCCAATCCAAACGTGGAACAATAATACAATACTAATGTTAATATAGGTAATATAAGGTGAAATTAAATCAACCGACCAAATTCATACTGGAGACTCGGTTAGACATCAGGAACAATGTTTAATGAACATCCAGGTGAAATTCGAAAAAAAATTTTTTTTGCCCTGTAGTGCCGGTACTAGGAATTGTACTTAAACTAGTCCAACCAGTAAGGGAGCAAAAAAAAAACATTTTCCGAAATTGGCGAAAAGGATTACTGAACCTAGTTCTTGATCACTAACCGAGTCTCCAATATAAATTTGGTCGGTTGATTTAATTTCACCCTATATAGCTTCTGTTGTTAACACTAAAGAACTATATTTACTAAAAATAAAATTAAAGCCTTTGGAATCGGCTTTGATATTGTGGTGAAACATAAAATTAAAGCAATTTGATTTATTCTGGTAATTCATCATCAAGATTATATTAGCTTTGGGAAAAAGTTTCTTCGCATTTTATATGAAAATTCAAAACATTTTTTAATAAAGTTTATTTACATTTAACTAAAGTATCTAGGTGCCATTTTGTTCGATAACTTTCTGCCATCTTGTAGGTAGGGACATGATCCCATTGCTATAGAAATTCTGGGGCTTCTGATCAAAAAACCGCGACAAGTGGTTTTGGCAGTCCTCTTGTGAGGTTAACCTGACACTGCCTAAGGAATTCCGAAGAGACCGAAACATGTGGAAATCTGAAGTTACAAGGTCAGGACTATACGGCGGATGCATTAATACGTCCCAGCCAAACTCTCTTAATTTTTGCTTAGTGGCTAAAGATGTGTGAGGTCTAGCGTTATCATGATGAAAAACCACACCCCTTCTGTTGACTAATTCCGGCCGCTTTCTCTCAACTTCTTGCTTTAATCTCATCAGTTGTTCGCTGTAGAGTTCAGAATCCATGGTCCTGCCTGGCAATAACAGCTCATAATGAATAATGCCCTTCCAATCCCACCATACGCACAGCATTACCTTGTTGCGAGATAACCCGGGTTTCGCCAGAGTCTGTGAAGCCTGACCAGCCGTTGACCACGACTTTTTTCGCACGTTCTTGTCGTGCGTGATCCACTTTTCATCACCAGTTATCAGGTTTTTCGAAAATGGTTCGGTTTCATTACGTCGTAATAAAGAATCACAAATGAGTACACAGTTCATTAAGTATCTTTCAGTGAGCTCATGAGGCACCTAAATATCGAGCTTTTTTGTGTACCCAGCTTTTTTCAAAAATTTCCGGATTGAAAACGCTTATACCAAATTTGTGCTACTCTCACAGACACTGCACTAGGTCCATAAACATCACAAATTTTTTCGCGGCTTGCGTTGCATTTTTATCTTTTTTGTAGTAAAATTTTAAAATGTATCGAATTTCTTCATTAGATTCACTCATCTTTACAGTAAGAAAAACAAATGAAAATCACACATTTTACCTAATTTGAATTTGGAATTGTCTTTTTTAAAATTTAAACTTTTTAATAATACCAAAACCAGCCAGATACAAATGGTATAGCCAAAGAGATTTTATTATAAGTTCATACATACTATTTGCGAAAAGAGTTTTTCCCCAACCTATTATTTGTCAAAAACCGTCGCTCAATTCAACGGTCTAGGATAGATACCAAAGTGGCGCAGTCGGTAGTGCTCTTGCCGTGTAAGCAAGAGGTAATAAAATAGGTTTTAGAATTTTGTCATCATATTTGTGTCTAAATAATATCTAATCTTAATATTTATTATCAAGCTGTAAAAACATCTGGAGTAAATGGTAAGTAATAAGTAATTATAATTAATACATTTTTTTTTTAAATAAAGCGTTTCATTCCACGAAAAATAATAATCATCATACGAATGAATGAAGTCTTGAAAACAAAAAACCGGCGTTTAACAGCGTTATTTTCCATAGAATATTAATAAAACTAATCAATTTGCAAATTTCGATCGATACAAACACATATCGCATGTTATATCTAATGGCGAATATTATAAAATTTTAATTTGCAACAGACAATGAAAAAACATAAGAAAATGTTTAGCGTTTAAATATTTCAATATCGAAAACCGTTTCTTTTATTCATAGTTAAAAGAGAGATGAAGCGTAGAAAATGAGCACAAAATCGAGTTCCGTGAAGATAAAAGCCGACTTTGAAGTAAAATGTGGAACATTATTGAATTATGATATGCAAAAAATTTCGAGACCGAATCGAAAATAACGAGATATAAAATATGATTTCATTCGTTTAAGGAATGTTGAAATAGAACCACGTGTAAGAATAGATAGTAAATCAAAAAATAAAGACGTGTTTTCATTGCCTCTCAAGTTTTACAACTAGACTCACAATCTCTCTTAAAAAGTGTCCGCGATGCATTTGCGAAATCGTCATTCGATTTTGTCACTCCATAGCGGTGACAAAATCGAATGACGATTTCGTACAACTGACATTGCATCTTATGTTAACGACATAACGTCTTAATTTGGTTTCAGATTTTTGCTACTTTGCTCGTCGCACGTTCGGACACTTTCTGACGAACTTTTCTTAGAGACTGTGTGTCTTGTTGTTTATGTGAGGCCAATGCGTGTTTTGATTTAAATCGGTCCTACAGTGTGAAGTGAATATTTGTATCTATACTAACAATAGTATAGCAAAACAGTCGTGTCTGTACTTTGTACTATGGATATTTTTGCGAAATTTAAAATTAATAATAATATAATTAATTTAACAAAAAATAAATATATGTAAAAAAGTGATATACAAAACGCTAAAATTAACAATATTCTAATTGCCACTTTTTAAAACATATCTATTGGTCCCCAGATTAGATCTGTACCGCGGGGACCTAGGAATGAAATGGGTTAACTACCTTTTTTAGAATGTTCTGTCTGTCTGGTAGGTGGTAGAGCTGATGCCGGACTCGACTGTGGAGGTACCACTATCTTACTCGCAAATCCTCCCGAAGTTATTCGGGGGAGAGTAAGAGGACAGCTCTCAGGCAAAACCAGGCGACCCACCATTACCTGGGACCGATGGATGGCGGTATATCCATCCCCAATTGCCGGGCCTTATATAAAACAGACTGGTGACGGGCAGCGGTGTCACTGGTGCAAGGGTTTCGGCACCGCGCTCACCAACCCGCCTGCCCAGCGTGTGTGATTATGGACATTTCTTCCAGGAGGACCGCCAAGAGTGGTGAAATCCTGGAAAGGCCTATGTCCAGCAGTGGACGAAACAGGCTGATGGATGGATGGATGTCTATGTGTTCAATTTTAACTCGAGAACCACTAAACGCTAATAACCGCCAATCCGAAAACTGACCTTATTTTATTGAAGGACACTTCCACGCGAGTGAAGCCGCGGGCAAAAGCTAGTGGACAATAACTTATTAAAAAATAATTAACAGTTTTATAGCTAAATCGAAAAAAGTATTACCTATCAACAATTTTACAACCTGTCGTTCCTACGGTAGAGTGAAGATCGACCTTCTTAACCTATTTTTAAGTCTTTTTCTGTTGATTATTTCGGAGAAAAACGGTTTCATTAGTTCTAGTGACGTTGGCCGTTGAGTAATTTCTTTGTCGGCTTTTTACGTGACTTTCATGTTTGCAGATGAATCGTTTCATCAGAGAAAGTGTGGAAATGGCGCGAGGTATCGTTCGGGAAAAATTACGGAATATGTTTTTTCTGAATATCATGACTAACTATTCAATTAATGGTTTGATCGTGAGGTGTTATGCGAGCATCAATTCAAAATCAAAATCAGTTTCGTAAGTATGGCGTGAAAGAGTGTAGCATCACTTTTCTATAGAAACTTGACACCCCATTTCCATCCCGTAGGAACTGAGTTATGAGATAAAAAGTAGCCTATGTCCTATTCCAGGTCTAGAACTACATTCATGCAAAATTTCAGCCCTATCAGTTCGGTAGATATGGCGTAAAAGAGTAACAGAAATCCATCCATCCATCCATCCAATCCATACATCCAAACTTTCGCATTTATAATATTAGTGGGATAGTGGGATGGGATGGGCTTAATTTTTTATTCATCAAAAAGGCAAAGCCCTGCAAAACTTTGTGTCTGATTGTGTGCGTCATTCATATCATAACATAACATATCTCAAAAACTACTTAGATATCTAGCTAGAGGCTAAGGGAGAAATATATACAGATTTCTTTAAAATATCCATTGACCAACCAAAGCTGCCGTCTCAGGATTATATCCAAATGTCATCTCAAGTTTTGGGTCAATACAATTCCAAGACTTCAGACAGACAATACGTGTCTTGAGACATCGTCTCTTGGAGAAATTAAATATTTCTTTCATTCGTGCCACGATAGCATCGTTGCTTAGCAATTCAGAGCATTTCGCTTGATTTCAATATCTTGAACGATTCACGACTGTTCTGTTCGCGCAGAAACTCCGAGCGGCAACTACGCGTGTATTTGTGTTTTTAGGGTTCCGTTTAGTACGAATATAAATTATACATTGTAAAGATAAAGATCCGTTTATTTGAGTGCCCCAACACACGAAAGAATACAATTTTAATTATGTGACCATAATCAATAACAAAATACAGTGGTAATATAAAGGACATCAACGCAGCATATGCTACGGGTCAGGGCTGCCATATGTACGATTTAAATCGTACTCCTACGATTATTTGCAGGCATGTATGATCGGATTTTTTCAAATTTGTATTGGTGTACGATTAGCCTCCAAATTACCCCATTTAAGATCAAAATTTCCAAAATGTTGTTGATTCTCTCTGATTACATCTGACAGCCCTGCTACAATTTGTAACCATAACATCCCGCAACGCTGTTATTCTGCTATACTGCTTGTAACAATATGGGCCCCTTAGGACTTATGAACTTTGAGATATAAGTCATATTCCACACTTGTACACCCACATTTCAACATCCTAGCGTGATGGGTGGTGAGCTCTTTTGTCGTAATTCGGGCACAATTATACCCTCTGGATTAGTAATCGATTACTTGACCACTAGAAGTGGTCCAATATAAATTAATTACATGTGTTTTATCGAAAAAAATTGGCGATCTTTTTCACGCAATCCCTAAAGTGTTGACGAAGCATTTCTTGCAAAAGAACATAATTTAATTAATTTAGCAGCTTGGCAAAAAAAGTGATTGCCGATTTCAATGACAGAACCCACATAATGTCGAAAAATTTATTGTTTCTTTACAAAAGAATGTAATTAGTTTAGCGGCGTATGAGAAAAATTATAGACCGTTTCGGTGATTATTTCCGATAATTGTTGGTCATCTCTATAATTGATTTGATAAAATTCCTTGTTTTTGTTGGCATATTGAGAAGAATGTGTTGTAGAATATTGTTACCTTCTAGAGATGTTTGATTAGATTACTTGTGTCGGTCTTGGTGATGGTTGATTTCCATCTGTTACAGTCCTGGCACACCTCTTTTGCTTCTTCTACATCCATCAATGTAGTCATACAAGCTCTTCTATTCCGGGTACTAGTATGTCGCCTATTTGATTGACATACGTCGTTCCATGGCGTCCCGGTCGAGCTTTAACCTTCCACTTACGCAGCATAAATTTCTTTTGTCCCTTGACTTTCATTCATCCTCTCTATATGCCTAAACCACCAATGTAGTGGAAAGGGTATGTGTGGTTTGACATTGAGTGAAAGAATAAAAAATATCGCGACACGGGATCGTTGCAGCCTGAAAGAAGATATATAGTGACTAGAATGGAAAAAGGAATGTAACCTTTTTAGTTAACTTATAAACTAGTTCTCTATCACGTCTATCTTACCAATGTTAGGAAACCCTACCAACCTGTGGCCCTCGGGGATATACGTATATACGTAATATATCGTAACTATAGTTGTAAAACAGCAGTTCATATCGGATATTCGTCCAAAGCAGCCGTTACAGTTATCTATACTTGAAAAAGTATAAATAGTTTTAAAATGTTTAAATTGCTGTATTTGCAACCAAAAACCGGACAAGTGCGTGTAGGACTCGCCCACCGAGGGTTCCGTACATATTATAAAAAAATATGTTTTTTTTCAATTATTTAGTTACAAGTGCACAGTTTTCAGATTTACCCGTATACTTGTAGTATAAGACGGTATTACTTGCCAAGTTTCATAGTTGTAGGTCAACGGGAAGGAGCCTATAAATTTTGATACCCTTGAGAGTGTCGAAATAGACGTTTTTTGCGGCCGTACCTTTTCTTACGTTAACTTAGAAAATTGATATTTTCACAGCTTCAAGAGTCTGTAGACTTGGGTATATGGTTTTAATTTCAACTCGATATCTTTACGAGTTTCCGAGATAAAGGGTCTCGACAGACAGACGGACGGACGTACGGACGGAGGTACGGACGGTCGGAGGGACGTACGGACGGACGGACGGACAACAAAGTGATCCTATAACGGTTCCGTTTTCTCCTTTTGAGGTACGGAACCCTAAAAAGGCCTAAAAAAAACTTCCTTTCATTGCTCATGTCGGATTAATTAATTTCCGTTTCGTAGCGGAAGAATATGCTTTATCAACGCCTGCTTATTACGGCCATAAAATCGCGTAAACCGCTTTTTGGTTATCACGTAAAAACTAAATTATGGCGTAAAGTCCGACGTATTATGTAATTATACGAAATTGTTCCGCTTATTCACGAAAAAGCAGTATTTCAGCAAATAGGTGCGACAACGAGCGAAGTGAAGAGGAGCTTCTAAGGTTTACATGTAAATAAACTTGGGGAGCTGAGTGAAGCGGAGCGGAGCTAGGCAACTCCTCTAGTTTAAACATAAAATAATTTAATATGATCGCGTAATAAGATTGTGTTTACGTCATAATAAAGCGCATTTTTCATCCTACGACAACAAATACATATCCGATACCAAGCACTGTTTTACAACTATAGTCGTGCAAGACGATATGTTTTTTTTTCGTTTGATTGATAGATATGAATTTTAATATAAACAAGCTCTGTGCCTCGGTGAAAAACGATGTAAATAACCCAAGTTTACGGGAGAGCCAAAAAACGTTTTTTTTGCACAAAAACATCACATCTTGTGAAATTATACGTAGATGTAAGTTTAATTAGATCGATTTTCACGTTTCTTTACTTTTTTTACACGTTTCCTACATATGGCTAAAGGCATAAACTTAACTTAATTAACTTAAGGGGTAACTTTTTACCTCGGTACAAAATGCACATCATAATATTGTTTTCCCTGCTTTTGAATAAAAAGTATGCAATAAATGTCTTCACAAAAAAATTACGTACTTTAATGTATTACATTTTGTTTGCATTACATTAATAACTCAAAAGCGTGTTGTAATGTAATGCAGCTAAAATTTAACGCATAAAATTGTATAATTTTCATGTGATCACCTAACTATTAAAAAGCAGTTAGCGCGAATTGCTATAAAACGCATTTCTTGCATACTTTTTACGCAAAAGCAAGGAAAACAATATTATGATATGCATTTTGCACCGAGATCCTCCGTTACCACCTTAATATACATTTTTGTTGGTGCCAAATTGTTTAATTCAGCTTCTGAACGATATATCTCTAAGATGGTATGTTTCTAAGGTTCAACTGATACATACTAATAAAACTTAATGTTATGCATATACATACGCATGCTACATGACACTTTGATTTTACGCATGAAATCAGGAATGGTTTCCGGAAAAAAAATGCATGTTCAAAGTATCAATACTGTTCTATAACATAATATGTTAATGTAATTTTATGCGTATATATTTTACACTTAAGGCATCGTAATGTTGATATTCATTTTAAGATATTATGAAAAGGTCATGGGAAAAACCTACCTAGTAGATGATAATGTTCACATATATTTACAGTATATGTTATTATTATGTTTATTTTATGTAAATCAACCAATAATATGAGACGCTTTACAAAGTATACAGTCTGTACTTACCGACGACGGTACCTTGTGGTCGCATCTTTTTCACATTTATGAATATTTTACCAAAGTGCGGTATAAATTTCGTGTTTTACCTCTGCCGCACGTGTGAGTTATGTCTTTTCACTCACATATTTTTCTCGTCCCGTTTTGAGTGTCGACCGGGAGCCAAATCATAAATCAGCGAGGCTTGAGATAGGTGTATTTTATTAAGCTTAGCATGTTCTGAAACATAATAACATTGCTTTACCCATTGACATTACAAACCATAGACCTCGGGTCTAGTATAAAATTTACCAAAAAAGTGTCCTTAGGGAAGTGTCAAAATATTAAGAAACAAAACATTTTTAATTTGAATCATATGTCATTGCTGCACGGCTTAATTTTGATTGACGTGTGATTGACACCCTTTTTTAATTTTCAACGGTTTTTACTCTCTTTTGGTTCGGACACTTTTGAGCACAGACACGATGTCCATTTGGTAGTACGTCAATGGCTTTACCACTCAAGTCGATTTCAGAAGCGCAGAGTTGCCAAAACGTAATTGAAAACTGCAATATGCTTTTCCAAATAAAGGAAAAAAAATGGTCTTATACAGTTTTTTATTTTATTTAAAAATTAACGGATAGGAAGTGGGATGTGCGTCCCAATCCTAGGAGAATTCTTGATTGACTTAAGCTTGCGCGATATGAAATCGGCAGTATTTGAGCTAAAGTTTGGCCAGGAATCTTGCCGCAACTATAGCCTGACTCTGAGGCGGGTATGCGAAAACACATTTTTTTTCCCAACCCGTGTCAGGTAAAGTTGTGCCACGATGCGCTGGCCAAACTCTAGCTTAGATTCAGCCGACGATAACGTTTCGTTAGTTAACTTAACAATATAAAAGAGCAGCTAAAACAAAGAAGTAAAACAATTCAGAAATTTAGAAGTAATGGGAAAGTAAGCGATTAAGTCATTCGTTTTAAGAATTACTTCTCTGAGTGGAATTTAATCCTTTCTGATCCATCAATCTAAATCAGATTGCAAGGTTTGTTTTTTCACAATTGTGAACCCAAAAATGTCTAGTAAAAAGTTTCCAAAATCATCAAAGACAGACTATTTTTAAACTAAATCCAAAGCATATCCATCCATCCATCCATCAGCCTGTTTCGTCCACTGCTGGACATAGGCTTTTCCAGGATTTCGCCACTCTTGGTGGTCCTCCTGGAAGAATTACCCATACTCACACACGCTGGGAAGGCGGGTTGGTGAGCGCGGTGCCGAAAACCTTGCACTAGTGACGCCGCTGCCCGTCACCAGTCTGTTTTATTAATGGCCCGGCAATTGGGGATGCATATACCGCCATCCATCGGTCCCAGACAATGGTGGGCCGCCTGATTTTGTCTGAGAGCTATTCTCTTACTCTCCCCCGAATAACTTCGGGAGTATTTGCGAGTAAGATGGTGGTACCTCCACAGTCGAGCCCGGCATCAGCTCTACCACCTAAACACATAACTAATGAAAAAGTTTCCAGAATAATAAAAAGTTTAATAAATTTAGAACGGCCTGAAATAATAATTTCTCCTAACACATTTAAATAACTTTTAAGATTTGACTCCTGGACTTTAAAAGAGGTCACCACAAGCAGGATTTCTTTTACGTAACAATTGTTCGGCGATCTCATGCTTTAGGTTTGACGATTCGTGGAACCATTTTGTCGGATTTTTACGACGTTAAAGGTGTTCCGTAACCGCATCTTTCCGTCATAAAATGTCAACTTGATATGGACGAAATGATTTTTAGGGTTCCGTGAAGATTTATACTTTTACTAGAGGACGCCCTAATATGTTAACACTCTTAAGATAAGTTATATATATAATTATATACCACTTACTTTTGCCCGTGGCTTTGCTCGGGAAATGTCTTTAGGCCAATGTATCTATGTAGGTCGAATCTTTGAGTAGTGCCGACAGTTTTGGCCTTTATGTTGAACAGAGCCACTAGGATTAGAAAAAAACCGCATCCCAATTAGTTGAGTGATTCCTGAGATAAAACAGAACAGACAGAAAGACAATAATTTTAACTTCATTTAAAACTTCACAAAAAATATGTAATGTACTACACTGAATATTCAAAAATATTTAATGTATATAACACAACTTTTTTAATAGTATAAATATATTTTTTTTTTTTTCTAGAATCAAAACAACTTGGAGTAATGTATAAGTAGTTGAGATGAGAATTTTTCACATGAACAGGAATTTATAAAAATACTACAAATCCTGCAAAAATGTTCACTTTACTTTCAAGATTGCATTTGTGTGGTAGATTCTAACAACACCGCACACAAACCTCTAAGAGTGTAAGTGGTGTATATTGTATAATATTTGTAAAACTTTATCCGTGTGAATCAATAAATAAATATAAAAAACGTTTAATCTAATCCGTTGAACGTAATAAAACACAATTTGAGCAATAAAAGCGGAACTACGAATAGGAAAACCATCTCAAGACTCCTAATTTTGTATGTTGCAAAATTAATATAAAACCTCAGAAAACAAGAAAAATCTAAAATGACGTCATTATTAGAAAACTCATAAGGAGCACCAAATAAGGCAACTTTTCATGTGTAGTTACGAGCAGAATATAATAAGAGTGTTGTCGGAACCCTCATATTGTGTAGTGACTGTATTGTATACTTACTTATTAGGCTTTTATTTTAATGACGTCATATTGGTTGCGTCCATAAAGTTTTTAACTGTAACGAGAATCACTTCCTGGATGCAGCTGCCATCAATGAAAATGCATTTTTTTAAAGTGGGTTCTTCTATTTTCGGTTGTCGTATGGGGTGACCTGTACAGAACTTCCGAGACAAACTTCACGAAAGAAATCACGCATCACTTCCATCATTCCAAGGCATTTTCGTATTTAGTATTCGACAGTAAAAAGTACTTTTACAGACGAGTTTTTTCGTGAAAAGAACCTTCATTTTCATATTTTCTCCAAGCTTTACAGCATTTTGAGTAATCCTCGCACAATTTCTTCCTGTCTTCTAGTTTAAACTCCGGCGCACAAATCTTGTGCATTCGGCCAGTCCTTCACCGTCGTGCCTATCAGACTATGGAATTCAATTCTTCACAACACCAGAGACTGTCCTACACACAATATTTTAAAAATC
The DNA here is from genome assembly GCA_910592155.1 of Ypsolopha scabrella. Classification (NCBI taxonomy): domain Eukaryota; kingdom Metazoa; phylum Arthropoda; class Insecta; order Lepidoptera; family Ypsolophidae; genus Ypsolopha; species Ypsolopha scabrella. Next base: position 5,340,106 of record OU342973.1, on the reverse strand, counting down.
AAACTGAAAGACTACTTTTCAATTTCGTAAGTATCTATAGATAGTCGTATGTTTATTACTATATTATTTATTATTGTTCTGTATAGTTTTGTTTATTTATTTATTCATCTTATTTATTAAAAATATTATGTATGTAGGTATATCAGATTGTATTTATAAGTTCCGTAATTCGACAGTTTTGGGAACAGTCAGGAAAAAGGTATTCAAAATCTTGCCCATAATTGTTTATAATAAACAAAAAAAGAATCGCTTGTACCACAAAAGAGAGACTCAAATATTTTTATACCGTACTCGAAGTAAAACTCGTGGATGAAAAACTTAATTTTGCTATCGTGAATTTCTCACCCGCTATATTTTTACTGTAATCTTTAAAAGTATATATTTTTATAATTAGCTCTCTAATATCTAGAACTTGATACCCATAATGTATTTTTATAAAATATTTTTTTTATTAGTTTTACATTTTTTTATTATTCTCATTTATTATCAACTTTTTTTTAATTGCTATAGTTTTCCTGTAATTGGCCAGTTACGGCCTATAATCGTCATTTTTTTGGGTCCACCAGTTTCGGAAATAAGGGGGGGGGGCATGCACATGCAGTTTTTGTGGTTTATAATAAATAAAGTAAAAGTATATATTTTTATAATCAGCTCTTTAATATCTACAATGTGATACCCATATTGTAACAAATTCATTTTTTTTTTAAACCGTGTTATGTAAGCAAGTGAATGCCATTTATCTGGCAAATTCCAAGTTTTTATCTTTAATGGTGCTAAAGTTATGAGGCTGTGACATACGGACGAACGGACAACGGAGTCTCACCATAAAGGTTCCTTTTACCTTTCAGGCACTACGGAACACAAAGAACATGGCGCAAAAATGTGCAAACGGAACCCAAATTATTATCATTTGTTGTTTTACTTTAGAGTATGAGTGTGAGTTATAATTTGACTAAATTTAAAATTTGTATGTTGTATGATTGGATTTAAATTTCTTGATCTATTTGTCGTGATATAGGCAACATTAACAAGTGTTCTGTGAAAATTTCAACCTTCTAACTATTACGGTTGAAGCTGTAGACCCCTGTGAACTAGCAGACGGACAGACAGACATAGGAGATTTAGTAATAGGACCTCGCTTGACATCCTAATAAAAGAAAAATAAAACTCCAGATTTCCGAGCAACTTTTCAGAAAAGATCTTTGTATAATCGGCGGGTTTCAGACATCTTGATATTATTATAATAATATTATTTATGTGTAGAATTTAGTGGCTCTATCTCTCCAAACGTTATGGTACATAGATATGTTTATTTACTGAATAACCATTTATTTATTCTGAACATAAAATAAATTTAGAATTAAATGAGTTTTCTTGATTTTATTGTCAATGTTTATGTAATAATATCGTAAAGTTGATATTTTTACGGGTAATAAACGTTTTCCCAGCTCTTGGTCAAACCACGGCCAGAGAAGCAAAATGAGATTTAAGGCGGTGTCAGCTGCTCTTTCCGTCTTGCTCTAAAAATGCAATTTATGTCATTTAGTTTGACATGTCAGAATAAAATCCTGATCTTTAAAAAAAGTAGATTGTTAAAAATATCAACATAAATCATATCGGGCTAGAATTAAAAAAGTATATTTGTGTATATATTTATACATATACCTAATATGGGCAAAAAAATACATTTTATGTTTTTAGTTCATTTGTACTCAATATTTAGATCAATAATTATCTCTTTGAATTACACCTTTGAATACCTTTAATATGGCAATGAAAATAAAACCTACAAAATTAATATAAGGTGACATTTATTTATGCAGCAAATTCATCATATGGATTGGTAAGTGATCCGATCAATATTGGTCTCCCATAGTACCTACTTGACTCAGAACTAGCCTTGCATCTGGAGGTAAAAGAAAATAATATTTTTTTAATTTCCCAAAATGGGTCATCGAACCTTGATACCGATTACTTACCGAGTCTTCATTATGAATATGGCTGCTTAAAAAAATGTCACCTTATATATTTTCACGTGTGGTCTCGACTTCATAGTGTGCCTAGATCTAGTTAGAGCGGAACGAGAATCAGGGGTTCTATGAACTCATACGTATAGTTGAAATCGTGAAATTGTTGTGTTTAAGCTGTAAAATGTCTAGTAGTAGGTATAGGTATATGTATAATATAAATCTATAAGTACCTATATTAAAATCGCAAATAGGGTTTTGTCACAAAATAGATAGGTACAGAAGGCCTGCTCCCTACAAGCTGCGATTTCGGGCGCACGCACACATAGACGTGTACGTACGACGATCTCGGTAGGATTCGGTCGAATGCCAGTACGACTAGTCACGAGTGCATGCGCTTTGCGATACATGTGATGAGTAGGTATTTAAAATCAAGGTCCGTCATAGCTGGCCTTCTGTACCTATCTATTTTGTGGTTTTGTTAGTACAGTGGAGCATGTCAAGCTAAACACTTTCAGTATAAGCTGACCTCTCATTGTATAGGCTTCCCGTACAATGAGAGGTCAGCTTATACTCAATGTGTATAGCTTGATGTGGGCTCCACTGTACAAGGGAAAATATAACCGGGCAAGTGCAAATCGGGTTCCACGCACCGAGGTTCTGTTTGCACAATACGATGTAAGTACGGAACAATTTAATACTGTGAATGGGGTGGAAATATTACATATTTTATTAACGTACCCTTCATACCCAACATTATTTTTTTGGGTACGGAACCCAACCGAAACCGAAGAGTGCCATCGGGAACTTATTGCTAAGCCTCCGCTGTCTGTCTGTCCGTCTGTCACAGGGGTCTATAGTATAGAAAGTTGAAATCTTCTGAGAATGTGAGTTAAATTAATCCCGATGGGTGTCCCTACACAGAAAACCTCTATAAAAGCAGCATTTTTTAACATTATTTGTTTTAGCACGGTAATACATACAAGTTTCGAGTTGGGTTAGATCGTTTTACGTACTCTAAAGTATAACAACAAATAACAAAAATTAGGGTTCCGTACTCAGAAGGAGTTGAATTAAACAATTCTTTGTCAGGCGCTACCATTTTAGTAGCTTTGTTTTGTGTCGCCTAGATGTTGCTACGTCATCTATATTGTTGTTGTTACCATGTTTTTAGGGTACCGTACCCATACTGTCTAGTGCAGCAATTTCTTTTTAAGGCGAAGCGTTGATAAACTTTTAATTTCAAGTCGGCGCCTTAGGGGAGTGAAGTGAGGGGGACTTACTCCATACAAATATGTGCTCACGAACTAGCTTGTGCCGTAAGGTCGTATGCGGCAAAACAGTATTTTTCATTTAAAATGACAACTTTAGGTAATTTAATAAATCCAATCGACCATATTGAAGTGTATTTGTAGACAAATTTAAAAAAATCTTAGAGGCTTCATTCGCTCCCGTTTTTCAGTAAAATAGAAAAAGAGGTTTTCTAAATATTTTTTTCTCTGCTATGAAAATTAATCAATCAACTAAATTTTCAGGCAAAATGACGTCAATGAAATGCTTAATCTCGTATATAAATTGGTAATTACATATGTTTTTTTATTGCTGAGAAAAATGGAGATCCATGTCGCCAAAATTTCGTGGCGTTGCCTTAATCTGGTAATTAGAGGTGACTTGGGCGGTTAAGACTTGATAAAATATTTATAAGTCGAGCCAATATCGTGAACGAGAACGACAAACCGCTTACCGTGTTACGGTACAAGCCAGGTTTTAGTGCTTCTGCAAAACGCCCGGGGCCTGGCAGCTTGCCCAAGTGAGAGATAATAAAGATTTTAATGTTCATCGGGAACATATAAATAGTTTAGGAAGGATATTAATTCCCGATTATGATTTGAGTTATGTATGATTGTATTTTATATTCATGGGAATGGTGATGCCTCTATAGCTTAGGAGGCTTTATAATCGCTGCATATTTACTATGAATATATAAATAATAAAAAATAAGCGTGTTGTGTTAAGAGATAAAATCGTAAATTATTATCTTATGCCGCCTCTTTAGCGAGTAACGAAGAAAGGAATCAATGGCCAAAAATAATATAATTACTTGTGTCACGGTGTCAATGGTGGCGCATTCGCTTACAAGGACATTTCAACATTTTATTATTCCGATCACATAAACATTAACTTATGTTTAGACTTATGAATAATAACAAAATAATGAATGATTAAAAATGTAATAATCTATAATCAGAAAGCAAATTATCTTTCGTTAAAAAATGTTGCAGCGGAAGTGACGCGGTATTAGAATATGCCCCCTCCCCCCATAAGATATGCGAACAAAGAAGTATCCACGTCAAAATGGTCAAGTGCGAGTAGAATTCTGATCTCCACCCTGGGGCTTACGTTTACATACCTTTGTATCAAATAGGTACACTTGAATAATTTAAACAAACTATATGTATAATAAGGTGACTTTAATTCATGCAGCCAAAATCTTAGTGGAGACTCGGTAAGTACTCAGTAACAAGGTTCGATGACCCTTTTTGTAAAATTCGTAAATTATTCTTTTTGGGAACAATCATTTTGACCATCTTAAAAACATTATTTGACACTTTCAAATACTGGAAAAAGAACCTAAATATACATCTGAAAATTGTATCATCTGAAATGCGGTCGTATCATTACAAAACTTTATAATTTTTTTTTTGATAAGTCCATCTTTTGACTACAACATTTTTATAAATAAACTTAAGTGCATCCCATGATACGGAGGACTCTAGTCTGGGAGCCGGTACAATTCCCCCTATATTGTGTTTATTGTAAGTTTTTAAAAGTGTTAAAATTGATACTAAAAATTATCGTACTTTACTGTATTTCACTAACCTTAGGTTAAGATTTTTACCACTTTGTAATACTAACTATTTAAATGAAATAAATTTAATTGAATATTTTCCATATTCGTGATTTTAGCTGTATATTCCCAAAAAAGTCGTAACTTTAAAATATGAAAAATCCAGTTTTCTTTGGCTTAATCCATGTACCTATAAAATAAATAAATTCCGTGCCTGAGTGTCAGCCCACGACGAAATCTATAGCTTGTTGGTGACAGACAATGCAGACTAAACCGCTGAAGATCGAAACATTTAAACTTGGAACTCAAAATGTTTACAATTACAAAACGGTGTGTAGAGGTGCCCTAACATTTTTTTTTCAAAATTCACCCCTTTAAGTGGATGAAACAGGGTGGAAACTTTTGTACTGAAAATGCGTTCCCAGTGGGTACAGGCTGTTTATATCCCACTTCCACGCTGACAAAGTAGCGAACGTACTCTATTATTATAAATATATATTTTTTTCATTTTATAATAGTTATTATTAGTATAAAACGTACATTGCTTTTAGTTATTTTTTGTACGTAAATGATGATTTATTACGATTTCGTTGGATAACGCATTAAAAAAAATCATTTACATACCTATAGGTAAATGAAAAAAAAATTTTCGTTTGCATGGGTCCATCCATGCATCCATCAGCCTGTTTCGTCTACTGTTGGACATAGGCATTTTCAGGATTTCGCCACTCTTGGCGGTCCTCCAGGAAGAAATGCCCATACTCACACACGCTGGGCAGGCGGGTTGGTGAGCGCGGTGCCGAAACCCTTGCACCAGTGACGCCGCTGCCCGTCACCAGTCTGTTTTATATGAGGCCCGGCAATTGGGGATGGATATACCGCCATCCATCGGTCCCAGGCAATGGTGGGCCGCCTGGTTTTGCCTGAGAGCTGTTCTCTTACTCTCCCCCGAATAACTTCGGGAGGATGTGCGAGTAAGATGGTGGTACCTCTACAGTAGAGCCCGGCATCAGCTCTACCACCTAAACTACGTTATATTTACCAAATTAAGCTTTAAACAGAAGAAATCGTTATCGCTTCAGTAAAGAGCTCCACGCGTATAAAGTGAAAGTGTCTAGTCTGTTGACCTTTTTGTAAATGATATACGGCAGTTTGTGCATCCCCGTAACCCGTAACATAATAACAGAACGTTTTACCTGTTTCATGGCCCTTAAACTTTAATATCAATGGATCACTTTATACAAGTAAAACGCAAAGTCAAAAAAAAAATCGATATCCACGTAGGTACATATTGAGTTGTAAAATTAACACTTTCGTATGAAATGTTTGAAGAATAGGCAACGTGTCAGTGTAACAGTTAAAATTGATAATCACTCAAATTGCTTATACAAGTTTGCCGCAAACCGCATGAAAAAATGTTTTTTTTTTTTCGTATTATCGCGCCTTATGGAAAGTCTTTCCAGGGAATTCCGCGAAAATCTACGGAAGTCAGTAACGGACGAATGACTTAGACTATGCAATTGTCTGTAACCACTCCCCGGTACGGCTACTGGTGACGTCACACTGGAACACGACGAGTCGCTTGGCGGCATGGTGACGTCATGAGGGTGGAGACCAGCCACGGCTGAAGCCTTCCACCAGCAAATAGGTGCCTACGTCGTCGTCACTGCAAACGGGGCCAAGATCCGATGACCCTATGACCTTAAATACTGCAGAGACATAGATTATTATCATACCTTTTTAGGGTTCCGTACCTCAAGAGGAAAAACCGGAGCCCTTATAGGATCACTTTGTTTTCTGTCTGTCTGTCCGTCTGTCTCTCAAGACCCTTTCTCTTGGGAACGCGTGGAGGTATCGAGTTGAAATAAAACCATATACTCAAGTCTACAGTCCCTTGAATCTGTGAAAAATCAAACTTTCATGTAAAAAAAGATACGGCCGTTTATGCCACTAAAAACGTACATTTTGACACTCTCAAGGGAATCAAAATTTATAGGATATTTTCCGTTGACCTAGAACTATAAAATTTGGCAAGTAATACCGTCTCATGCTACAAGTATAGGGAAAATCTGAATACTATACATTTTTTATTAAATCATTAAAATAGTCTTTAACTGAACCCTCGGTGGGCGAGTTCGACTCGCACTTGACCGGTTTTTTATTGTCTTAGTCGCTTTTTACGACACCAACGAGAAGACATGGAGTACCAATATTATTTTTGGATGACTTTGCCACACGTCACAAATATATCAACATATCTGTCTGTCACGACTGATTAGTAATTATATTTTGTTACAGAAACTAAATGTTGTAGTGAAATCGAGATTTCTATAAATAAATAAAGACCAGAAAGTCGTGAGCTCGCGCGGTCTGATATTGAATGCGTGATTGATTTTGTTACTTATCTTTCTATGATTGTATTTTTTTAACGCAATTATTAGTACTTATTTGTATAAACACTCACGGTTTAAGTAAAATTATGATAAAAAAATCAAAATATCAATAATTAAGACTTTTAAATATTAGATATTGCATCGTAATTAAAATAATTTAATTCAATAATTTATCAATATGAATAATATGTAGTTTAATTTAATTTAGTTTAGATAATGTTGTGTACGCCTGTAAAATTAATGGCAACACCAGATCGAAGCCATATATATTTGTTATTTTTGTGTGTTAATGTTGTAATTATTATAATTTTTTTGTTAGTTAAATAAATATTATTACGAATTTTAACAAATTAACACCTTCTATGCCAGGCTTTTATAATGCGGTATGCACCGGTACGCCGGAGAATTTAGCAATGTTTTGAGAACTCATAAAAAATGGATATAGGAGACAGGCATTTGGTTCTTTTTTATAGGTTTAAGTAATTTAAATAAATTCAATGTCACACAAAAATGTATGACAGTCTCGTGATCGGCTTGGAATACCATTACCATTATCGCTAGGCCTAGGCAATCTAAAACAATAGGTTGTAGTCCAGATCGTCGGACTCATCTTATAGGTTACGCGAATGATTGTCTGCAAAATGCACCTCGTTTTAGATTTTTTGTTAGTGTTCTATGTTTCTGTAAAGAATTCTTGGACCATTGATTTATTATTATCTGCTAACAATTCGACTCATTTGCTAGCTCTTTGTTATTTTTTGACCACAGCAATATTAGGTAAAGCTAGGCCAAGATGACCTGCTTGGTAACTTTATCATCTTTATACGAGCACCCGACTGCCCACAGGCATAGATTATGATCTTTGAGCTCTCTCCAGTCATTAGCCAGGCCTTTGCTGTTATTACTACTACTCTGTGAAATCTCTTAGGCAGCTCTAATTATTTTATATTTCTATGGCTTATAGACGCATCTCTATCATAAAATACATCTTAGACATTATCAATGACTCTTTGATTGTGTGCATTTTTTGATCAGTTCAAAAATAAGTTAAAAGCTTTGCCACGAATAGATATTTTACCTCTTGAAATTCCACTTTTACTATGATGGAGAATTAAAGAAGTTCTTCGGGTGCCTAAACTATTTTGATGAATCGGTCGAATGGTTTTTAAATAAACATAGACACTGATACTTCTAAAAGGGTTTTCCCTTCTTTATGGAACACTTAACATAAATTTATTACGACTCTCGAAAGACATAAAACGGCTGATGTGATTTTTTACAGGTCATCTTGCAAATGGTTCCGTTGATCAAATTCTGCATATAGTAAATTAAACGGAGATGGAAATTCGCGGGAATTGCATTCTACGATCTACGCCAATTGTTTATTCGGCTCAACTTAGCGGCGGGTGCGTATATAATATTTAAATACTAGGTACCGACCGCGGCTTGTTTTTGCGAAGCCAAAGAAGAAAATTTATCAATTCAAAATCAAAATCAAAATATTTATTTTTGCAAAATAGATACTTAAAGTATACTTTTTACAAGTCAAAGTTAATTATAACAATATACTATCTCTTTAGAATATAAAAAAATATATAATAATACGGGAAATGAAAAATACACCTGCATCAAAATAGAGGAATCGAGGAATAAAAATATTATATATACATAATGCAATGAAGAAATAAGTTCATAAATAAAAAAGGGAAATACATACAAAAATATTAAGGTTGGGCTACTAAAATGTAATAAAGTTATACACCTGCATAAAATAAAGAAATATAGGAATAAAAATATTATATATAAATAATGCCTAACCATCCGCACCATTCGATTAGTATTGCTAAGAAGAAGGGCAAGAAACTTAGCAAACATTCCTTTTTTCAAAATAAAACATATGATACAAAATCATATACATACCTACTCAAGTAAAGGCTTAAAAAATATAAGACTGCAGGAATTAGTCACGAGAAAAAAATATATCTTTGTCAACCCGTCTCATATTGTCCTTTCATATTACCTTTAACAAAGTAAGTTTACATATTAATTAATTTTAAGCCTTTAGAGGAATCATACAGTATTAAAATATGCTAATTATGAATAACAATTTTGAATAAGATTATTATTATTTATTACACCATACTTCATTATCGTCCAAATAATCATTGATTTTATAATAAGCTTTCATAAGTAGTCCCTGCTTAATATATAAGGTGGAATCGTAATACCTGCCACGGATGAAATAGGAGATACTATTATGTTTATAGATTACATTAGTGAAGAAATTTCGTACCCCAGAATAGTTAAATAAATTTGAGAAGGTAAAGTAATTAAATAAACATTTTCTTCATTCTGCATAACGTGGTTCACAAATTACGCTTGACGAGTCGTTTAGTCAATGATAACAATTGCTATCTCTTTCTAACCGTTCAATGAATGAAATCAGCTGCCCAGTTCGTCTCTACCGGGTAGAGATATTTGTACCTATTCTGTGTAGCACAAACTTAAATGTAGAGTTGTGAAAACCCAAAATAATACAAGCTCATTTAACTGTCATCCCTCCGCGTTAAGGTCTATTTTGCTATGAAAATTCTTGGTTTTTTTTAGCTCGAAATTTAAAAGTGCTACACGAGAATAGGTGCCATTGCATGCCTCTCCAATGTGCTTACGCTCACACGCAAAGTAGATGTAAATACGAAATACATTGCAAATTACTCTTCGTCATTGGTCATTAAGACACCGGTAAATTAACTAATTAGGGTACTGTTAAATTTCCAAACGGCTGGATCTGTTGGCCAACCAGTACCCAATAATACGCAGGCAAAAGTTTAAAAGTGCACTTACCAGTTATTGCATTCCTCTAATTCATTCCGCAGATAAAAACTGATGTAATAAGATGGTAAACTTCCCATCACACTTAAAGCCGGGTCTCCTGATTATGTTTTGCCGTAGGTACACATTACACAAAAACATTATGTTCTGTCTTTGCATTTTTACACCAATTGTACCTTATTTACACCAATTACACCTTAGCTACAGTTATTTGCATAATTTACAACAGTATTATTTATCTACAAAACTGTTGCACAAGTCCGCCTTCGCGTTGCACACAAATGTAGGCACGCTTGCGTACATGTCTTTGCACTTTATTTAAGGTGTCAGTTTCACTTTTTACTTGCTGAAAAGCGCGCTTGATGCGCCTTTTTAGTTCTCGCACAGTTCTAATATCATGTCCGGTTTGGCCGTACACAATGGTATGATGGCTCACTCGTACACCAAATCTCTGCTCGTATAGGTTTACTGCATGCGCGGTTACGTTGTTACACTCGCGGTAGCACGATACCATCTCAAGATATTCTTGATTTGAATATCGTGGTCTAGGAGGCATTTTTAAAGAATGCGCGCGAGATACGCACCTCTGCGACCAGCGAAAACAGCGAACTGGGGTGGGGGCACAACAGCAAACAAAAACAAGCGCGTGCGACGAAGGGGGTAGTGGGGGACGGGGTGGCGGCAGGCGGTCTGCCCTTTGACTATTTGACGAGTGGCTCGCTCGGATAGAGCGGCGTCCTTTGACGGACGGTTTCATACAATTAAATGAATTTAAATTTATACGCACATTTGTTTGTATGGAAAAATTTATGAAGTTAGATCAATAAATTATCTTCACTATTGTAATCTATAAACATAATAGTATCTCCTATTTCATCCGTGGCAGGTATTACGATTCCACCTTATATAGTTTAAACTTATTTTCAGGCAAACTAAGGACCTCCTCTGGAAGCTTATTGTAAAATCTTATACCATGTCCTACAAAAGAGGTACCTACTTTGGCAAGTCTTAATTTTGGAAAAGCTAGTTTATGTTTATTTCTGGTTTCAACAGAGTGGTGCACACCAAGCCTCAGGAAATTATCAATATTTTTTCTGACATATCTAATAACTTGATAAATAAATTCACATGCGACCGTACATATATTAATTTCTTTAAGCTTTTCTCTTAATGAATCTCGGTATTTCATCACAATTAAATTCACTTGTACTTGTTTTACTGCTTTTTAATTTTGAGGTTTACGCGTTAATCCAAGCAGTGAAACAAGTACAAGTGAATTTAATTGTGATGTTTTCCAAGTTTCACCAAGTGCCGACAATCGCAAGTATAAATTCGGTACTTCATGTTATAAATAGACCGAATTGCTCTCGTTTGCAAGACAAAGACTGCTTCTATATCCGCGGCTCTACCCCACAACATTATGCCATATGACATAATGCTGTGAAAATAACTGAAATATACTAATCTAGCAGTATCTTCATCAGTAATCTGCCTTATGCGTCTAACAGCGTATGCGGCTGAACTAAGTCTACCACAGAGAGCTTCTATGTGGGGACCCCACTGAAGACGAGAGTCTATAGTAATACCCAAAAACTTAGTTTCGTTAACTAACTCCAGCTTGGACCCCTGCAAAAATAAACTAACATCTACTTGAATTACATTTGGTAAAGTTAACTTTATACATTCCGTCTTTTTTGCATTTAGAACTAAATTATTTGCAGTGAACCAATCAAGAATCAGAGAGAGAGTTGAAATCGCGTCATCAAAAATATCGTTATGTCGATTCACTTTAAAAATAAGTGACGTGTCATCTGCGAATAGAACTATATCAGATAAGTCTCTAACTAAGTAAGGAAGGTCATTTATGTATATTAAAAACAATAAGGGCCCCAATATGGAGCCGTGCGGAACACCCATTTTGACCAATGCTCCAGATGACTTTACTCCTTTTTACCTTTTGAATCCGGTCACCGAGGTATGACCTAAATAACGCCAAAGATTCACCCTTAACTCCATAGTGATCTAATTTACTAAAATTTCAGTGACAGATCTCAGAAGTGACATGTTAAAAGTGACAAAAGTCAAGAGTGATAGATGTCAAAAGTGACAGATGGCAAAAGTACCAGGTGTCAAAAGTGATATATTTCAAAACTGATAGATGAAAAAAAAATCCAAATCCCTTGGAAGCATCGTAATAAAAAACTAGGGAATATAGTTTCACCGGATGATTTTGAACAACTAGCGTATATACGTATTTTCACAGAATATTCTTGAATAACTAGAGAAGGTATTTTCACAGGGTGTTTTTAAACATTTAGAGTATGCATTTTCTCACAGTTGTTTTTGGTCCTTGATTTCTTAGTCAAGCCCACAAAAATATCAAAATTTGACACACTTACAAGAAACAACGTATCGTAACGACATGGATTCACGTGGGGGTGTCGGGGATCTTTCCAAGTGTGAATTGTGAAATGCAAGTCACGATTCTGGCATACCCACTTTTCACCGTTCCTTTTGTTGGCTAGTATAAACAGTGAAAACTATCTCACTGAGCGCGTAATGTGAACTTGGCTGTTTAAGAAAATTACCTTTCAGTCAAAAGTGTTCACCAACTCAGTAATTTTTTCAGTAAGTACCCAAACAAATAATGACGTCAACTGACATAAAGAATGTATTAGCGAAATAGACTGTTTTATGAATTTGATTCGTTTTTAAGGGAATAGAACGCCAGGGCGCAAGGAAATAAAGTATTTTCTTGAAATTGTATTTTTTTCAGAAAACAAACAAATGACAAGCGAAAGAACAATAATGAATGACACTATTCAAAAATTAACAATAAATATAAAAACATAAATAGTAAAAAACTCCTTCTTTCTATGGCCAGTTATTGGTGACAGAATGCACATTACACTACGCCTTATTCTGTTAAAATTTGTTCGTGTACACAAAACGAGCTATATGTCAAAACAATGTCACTGTAGCCGATTTGTATGTATTATCGAGGAATCCTGCATAAACCCATGTTACCCATATCACTATTGTATTAGGAGATTCACAGTCAGTCAGCGAAACTTTCCCGAATAGCACTTCGTAAACAAAATAGCCGTTCGCGGTGATGTGGTTAGGTAACACTAATGTCTGTATTGCGAGCGAAAAAACGTTTCGGAACGCGTTCTGGAATAAACAATACGAGGAAGAATAATGTTTACTCTTACACAAGTAAAAATTTAGCCAAGTACGAGTCGGACTCGAGCACAAAGGGTTCCGTACCACCCCTCTATAGTAAGGGTGCGAAACCCTAAAAATATTATGGTAAAGAACAACAATATACATGCCAAAGCAAAATCAAGGCTACTTAAATGGTAGCGCCTGACAAAATTTGGCATCGTCTGCGTACGGAACCCTACTTTTTATATATTTTTTGTTTTACTTTAGAGTATGTCCTACAATCTGAATAATTTTAAAACTTTTATGTTTTACCGTCTTTAAGTAAGAGCCAAAACCAATATCGTTTAAAGGATGCAACTTTTTCGAGGTTTCTTGTATCAGGACCCCCATTAAATTTCAATTTTTGTAATATTTTATTATTTGTTGTGGTGGAGGTCATAGTAGCACGTATTTTTTGAAAATTTCAACATTCTACCTATTACGATTGAAGCTATAGACCCCTGTGACCTTAGAGTAATGTACTTAATACATCCTCTAAGCCTGTGACAGACGGATAGACAGAGACAAACAGCGGAGGCTTAGCAATTGGGTTCCGTGTGGCACCCTTCGGGTACGGAACCCTAAGAAGGGTGTAGCATCCGTTTTAAATATCCTTATTAGGTGCAATATTTGCTATTTGTAATAGTGGCTAAGATACAAATACTATAACACCACTTCACGCCTCTTTATCTCAAATTCTATTCAATGGGAAAAATATATACATATATATCTAATTATTTAACAAGAAATTATTAACCAACTTAATTACCTATAGACCCTTTGGATACATGGAGTTTAGTAGATCAAAAGTTTCAAGTTATGCTAGGCGTCATAACTGCTCGTGGAATAAGTTTGTAAGTAACGGTCAGGTTACAGCCACTAGTCCTGCTTGCACTAGAACATATTTTTTAATTGAAAAGCTCTGTTTGAAACATTGGACTTTTGTTAGATCTCTTTCCCTTTATTTGGTCTCCAGTGGTTTACAGTTTTATGCTCTGATCATTGGTTAAACGTTAAACCACAGTTCTATGATCATTGGCTAAACGTTAAACCACAGTTTGCTAATCTACAAATCATACCGCATCTCTGTACTTTCCTCGCAAAAGCCTTTAATAACAGATGGATATCAGCTAGAAAACTACAATTTTCACACATGTCCAACGCACGAGAAGATCGACGCAGCAATTACTAGAACTTATTAGCGCGTATTACAGAGATCTTCATAACGACACCAGCTTCCTGCGCGTGCGACGATTTCTAAACTAGATTATTAAACCAATTATACACTAATCCAATAATTTAATTTAATTGATACGGGCACAGCGTTTTCCCTCTTGCTTCTTTTCTTTCGCCTGTTTTTTTATGTTTTAGATTTGGTTGCGTAAAGGCATTAGACAAATTTTATAAAATTTCAGACATACTTTCTAATAAATAATTCAATTAAGCTATGTATGATTTCTTACCTTGTTTTATTATTAAACATACATGAATTTTAAAAGCTTTCACTGTAGGTCACTAGATCATCAAACAGGTGAAAATATGCGTTATAAATTTTTGCGTCAATTTGTATTAACTTTTGGTATAAATATCATATATTTATGATCTGAAGCTACCTAACACGCTCCTTCTTGCTTGGCTAGTCGACGCACTTATTTATTTTTACTTTTTGTTGTAAGTCTATCATAAATTTATTATTTCATACTTTACGATATTGTCGATCCATGAAATGACAATTCTACGAAATGGTCACCACATATTATATAAGGTGACTTTAATTTATGCAGCCAAACTCATACTGGAGGCTTGGTAAGTGACCAGTAACACGGATCGATACTTTATGCTGATTTCGCAAAATAAATTTTTGACGTCCCATAGTAATTGACTCGGGGCTGCGCTTGCGTTTGTAAGGAACACAAAAAGAATAATTTACGAATTTCACAGAAAGGGTCATCGAACCTTGTTACTGAGCACCGAGTCTTCAGTAAGAATTGGCTGCATAGATTAAAGTCAGCTTGTATACACTTGTAGGTACCAAAACACAAATGAGAATGAAAAATGTATTAATCGATATATATTTCGGCCCATTTAGGGTCTTCGTGGGTCGAATTTAAAATATAAAAGTTGACGGTAATGATAAATAATATGTCCCCTAATAAATGTACGCATAAACAAAACGAAATTTAGCAAGAACATTTTCTAAATCAGAAATAAAAAAGCTTTCGGTACTAAATTAAACTTTAACGGGACAAATATCACACTACTCACACTAGTCACACCTCTATTATAAATGCGAAAGTTTGTGTGTGTGAGGGAGGGTGTGTGTGAGGGTGTGTGTGTGTGCGAGAGGGTGTGTGTGTGTGAGAGGGTGCCTGTGAAAGAGGGAGGGTGTGTGTTTGAGAGGGTGTGTGTGAGGGTGTGTGTGTGTATGTGTATATGTTTGTTACTCTTTCACGCGGAAACGGCTGGATGGATTTTGATGAAATTTATAATGGATATAGCTTATACCCTAACTGGGCATATAGGCTATTTCTTATCCCGGAAAAAAATATGTCGTTAAACCGAATAACACGCTGGCGGAGCCGCGGGCAAAAGCTAGTTTCTTATAGTTTTCAACGTTCGAATTGAAAAATTTCACGAGGACACTTGAATGATTATTATGCATTATTTCTTTGATAATAATTTCTAAGATCGGGTTCTTTCTTTCTTTCTTTCTAAATACTTTATTGCACAAAACAAAAGTTAAAAGTACAACAGGCGGACTTAATGCTAAAAGCATTTTCTCCCAGTCAACCCGACAGAAAGTACAAGAAATGAACAGAGGCAGGCGTGCAGAAAGGCTTTAAGACATAAAAAAAATAAGTGAGAAAAAAAAAAGACATGAATGTACTAATAAATAAAATAGATAAGTAGATTTGTAGGTAAATACTAAATACATAAATTAATAAAAATACATAAATATATTTTAAACAAATAACAATAATTACTACATAAATACGATTATATAATATTATATAAATATATATAATACAATAATAAATACAAGAATATACAAGAATAGACTACTAGTCGTGATAATTTCAGATTGCTATGTTGACACCAGATTTACTGTATTTTACTAAGATAATGTCTGCGCAAGGACTGTTTAAACGCATGACGAGACGGGGCATTTCTAATTTTAACGGGTAGATCGTTCCACAAACGGACAGCCGTGACGGCAAAAGAATCGGACATAAAACCAGAACGGTGAGAAGGAAAAGACAAGAGAAGGTTGTTAGAGGACCTGAGGAGTTTACAGTGGGTGTTATCTAAAAGATGAAACAAAGATTTGAGGTAAGGGGGAGTACACGGGTCATTAATAATAGAGAAAAGAAGACACAGAATTCTAACATTCCTTCGCTCACGAACTGGAAGCCAGTGTAACCTGGAACGGAACTCAGACACGTGATCGTATTTGCGAAGACCGAAAATGAAGCGAATACATGTATTGAGCAAACGATCAAGCTTGTTAAGAAGTTCCTCTTTAAGGTCCAAGTAACAAACGTCAGCGTAATCAATTAAAGGAATAAGAAGAGAGTTAGCAAGAGAAATTTTTGTTGAAATAGGAAGAACGTTTTTAAGACATAGAAGAGAATGCAATGAAGCATAAAACTTGCGGGAAACATTCGCGATATGAACGTTCCAATCAAGGTTTTCGTCAATGGCAAGGCCAAGGTTAGTAACAGAGTCAGTAAAGGCAATATTACACCCGTTATAGCTTACCTTTCCCAAGAGATCAGGATCAATCTTAATAATCTGTCGTGTGCTACCAACAATAATAGCCTGACACTTGCTTGGGTTTACAGCAATTCCAAAGCGTTCGGACCAAGACTGAAGACTCTGTAGATCCCTATTTATCTCGTTTATACAATTGTTAAGATCATCAACTTTGGTTTGGTTCTGTCAGTAGCCACGACTGGATAATATTGAAAGCGGTACTACGAAGAGTACAATTAAACCAAGACTCCTCTAATGGACAAAAATAGTCCAATCAGGAGAAGGTATGCCATTAACGAGCTGTTAGATCTTTATTTGTACAAGTATGTACTGTCGGAGGTAATGGCTTTAGTTAACTTTTCACCCTAATTGCTAAGTAATGAAAGCAGTAGAGGGTCTGCGGAACTTTCCCGATAGTACCTACTTGAATTAGGTTGGTATGTAGCAATGGTGACAAAGGTTTTTATGTGATAACGAGCTAGTTAAACAATTATATATGCCCGTTTTCTGTCAGGTTTAATTAGATGGTTTCCTGGCTTTGTGTGGATGGGTTTTCTAATTTTCTCCACTTTGTTTAATTGTACAGTTTATTGCTCCTTTTAAAGTGTAAATAATGTTTTCGATTTAGATGAATAATTAAAAAAAAAAAGAAAATAGCCATTCAAAATAAATGGTTAGGTATATATTTTAGCTTCTTCTATGAGGACATCATATTTTTCGTTTTTAGACTAAATTTTTTAAAGTTTTTAATTTTAATAACAGTAAATAACAGTAACTGCTGTTTTATATATATATATATATACGAAAATATTATCGGTTTTATGAAATTTTGTACAGAAATATTATATATTTGGCCTCAGTACATTTCATTAAAAATTTCCCAAAAATATTAAATATTTATAAACTGAGGTGAAAATGTATTTTTTTGGAAAAAAATTACCCTATTTTTTATTATGTCGAGTATTTTTAGAGATGAGCACTTTCTTAACTTGTTGATTGTTTTATATATTTTTTACATGTATTGTTTCGATGTCAGCAAATGTAAAAAATAATAAACTGCTAAAAATGCGCTCATGTCTAAAAAACTGAATATAGTTTAAAAAGGGTACAATTTTTCGTCATATTGGGGTCAAATTATTTCTTATATAGCTTATCGACACCCCACCTTAGCCATTCATAAAACCTTTTAAGGCACATCTCGAAGGAGATTAAAAGGAAGGGCATTTCACCAGGTTCCGATAAACTCATATAAACAAGGCTGGGGCAGCTTTCTCGGAGTGATGAGACCTTGATTGATGTTCCGACACCAGTTTGTGTCCGCCATCTTACCTCTTCGGGTTACGGCGTCGCTAGTGGAGAATTTGATAAAGCATACGGGCATAGGCGTAACTAGCAAGGGGTCATGGGGGCATGGCCCCCTTAGAGTAACACCTACCGGAAATATTGGTTACACTGATGTAAAAAGACACTTTATCCAATTTAAGGCATTATTTGTTTTGTTATTTAGTTTGTATGTGATCTCGTTGTATGGAGGGCTATTAGGGTTCCGCAGTACCTGAAAGGTAAAAGGAACCTCTATGGTGAGACTCCTTTGTCCGTCCGTCCGTCCGTATGTCACAGCCCCATAACTTTAGCACCGTTAAAGATAAAGACTTGAAATTTGCCAAAAAAATAGCATTCACTTGCCTTCATAATATTGTTAAAAAAATATTTAAATTTTGAAATTGTTCAAAATATTCCCAATACAAAAGAGAGAAAAATAAAAAAATATAGCAAAAATAATTAAAAAAATGTATCTTAAAAATCAATATGGGTATCAAATTATAGAATTTAAAGAGCATATTATAAAACTATGTACTTTTACTATATTTACTGGCACCGATTTCAAGAAATCTTTGAAAAACCGCAAATAATCTCCAATATCTGGAAGCCATCACATTACGTCATTTGACATTTGGGAGGGGGTTAACCCTGCAAGTGCGGTTGACCCCAAAACATACTAGCTTTTATCCACGGCTGATCTATTCCTTGAGAAACGTGCATTTTTCCGGAATAAAAAGTAGCTTATGACGCATTGCAATAAGGTAATACAGTTAATGGAAACAACGTCAGTTTTGTGAGAGGACTGTAGAGGGAGGGGGGGGGGGGGGCGAAAATGGGGGGCAAGAATCGAAGACGTAATAAATTGATGGCCCATTATCAGAAAAAAGAATATTAAAACCCCGCGTAAATGAAAATAAAAGTTCACATGCCCATACAAAATTTTCATTTGGTTTCAGTAAGTAAGATACCGACATAGCCTGCCGAATCAGTAAGTTGAAGTGCCAGTGGGTGGGCCATATCTGTTGCCGTTGTTATGGCCGTTGGGGCTGAAAGGTGGTGGAGATCACGTACAGCAAAGCGTAGCTTAGGCCGACCTCGTGCCCGCTGGACCGACGACCTGAAGGGCGTTGCGGGTGGCGGCTGGATGAGGAGGACGAAGGACCGCCAAGAGTGGCATAGTATCGGAAAGGCCTATGTCCAGCAGTGGACGATGACAGGCTGATGGATGGATGGAAGTCTAGAAGAGATTTTATTTTATTAGATTATTTGGTTTTATATAAAGATCACTGTGTGTTAGCACCCGATATCAGTCTTTAGTTCCAATTTCATCCGCCTGAACAGATAAGATGGAGGCACTGCAACCTGCGCTTGCGCATCGCCGGCGACCAATGAAAGTGGTGACCTTTATCTGAAGCCATTGAAAGTGGATTATCAGAAGCTGCGGAAAATCTTTGCGTACATGCTTTAGGCTGTCTTATGTTACTTACGGTTAGTGTTGGTGGAACAAATATTATCACGACTTTTGATCTAAAAAGGTATTCTTAGGAGGGGGCGTATTGAACAGTTCCTTTATAAGACGACATTGGGAGTAAAAAATGAGATTTTAAAACAGTCTAACTCACATGCTACAATAGATAGGGTTCTGAAAAAAACCATGTTATAAATGAGACCTTTTTCAAGACGATAACAAACCCCAAAACGTGATAGAGAAAATTAGTTGTATCGAAAAAAAAAGCAAAGTAAAGGCTGCTTTTTCCGTTCAAAACAGTAATCCGTCCTAATTGATAAAGCAAAAATAACAATAATGACTTTTGTAAATACATAAACCTATTTAAAACGTAAAAATGCATTTTCTCATGGAAATTTCTATTAAATATTATTCACTAAAAACAGCTTTATCCAACTTTTTCACCGCGCTGCTCGGCGTCACATTTTTTCAGATATGTTTATCTCTTTTGTTGTGCGATGGACATATTGCGCTTTAACTACAATTTAAGTTTGATTCGTTAATGTATGACATATTGATGGCAGATGCAGATTTTTCAAAGTAGAAGCAGGTAAACATCTCTGGGCATACAAAAATAGAGTTATAGTTATCATTATTGCATAATTATTATTTGACGTATGTATGTGCATCGTTTTAAAGTTTTTTTCAAAGTAATCTAGAATCGATATTTAGAATTTAGAACCGAAAAGAACGATAATTTATAATAACGTGATTACAACGAAAAACTTCAATATGAGTTGGAAATTACCCAAAAACTTCAGAGGGAGTCGAAAAACTTCAGAGGGAGTCGAAAAACTTCAGAGGGAGTCGAAAAACTTCAGAGGGAGTCGAAAAACTTCAGAGGGAGTCGAAAAATTTCAGAGGAAATCGTAATTTTTATTAATAAGTAAATGTACTCCTAAAATATATTTTTTTCATTGAGTTTAAACAGTGAACCGATACAATACTTGTAATACATTGACGTCTCATAAACAACAAGACTCACAATCTCGCTCAAAAAGTGTCCGCGATGCATTTTGTCACCGCTACGGCGTGACAAATTGGAATAACGATTGCATACAACTGACATTGCATTTTATGTTAACGACATAACGTCTTAATTTGGTTGAAGCATTTTTGCTTCTATGCACGTCGCACGTTCGGACGTTTTCTGATGAACTTTTCTTAGAGACTGTGTGTCTAGTTGTTTATGAGAGGTCAATGGTGTAATAATAATAAGTATTTATGATTTACGTACATTGCATGAATGAATTACTATATGTTTCATAATTTATTAATTCCTGTTTGTGTCCAAAGAAGCTATACTACATAATTATCGCGAAACCAGTCTAGCGATATCTAACTACATATTAATGTCGTGAGTAGCCATTTCTATTTAATCTATACTGATAATTAAGTTGTCTGTACATTGAATATTTAAGAGAAATTTTGCATTGATTGTACTAAAGCTAAAACTGAAATTTCAAGGATTTTTGCCCGTCTTTGGATGCGGTTTTCTGTATTATCATCGTAGTGACCCTGGTCATTTAGGCTATAAGGGGTTTTGATAAAATGACCACTAAGAAAAATCTGTCGAGAATGGTTTTTATCTTACGCGCAAGTAATAGCCCGGGAAGTACCGTTGCAAATACAAAAGTCATAGTAAGTCGGCTGATATTGACATCGATCGTAGATCTCACATGACTGATATGTGAATCGACCGTCAGCTGCTCAAGTAGTTTTTTTTTCAGCTCAGTATTTATCTCAGCTATCTGTGAGAAAAGTTTCAGCCGGCGTACTATTACTTTTTTTACCACCTCCTCTGCCTTCTACACCCACACCCACCGCGAATGCGTCAGCTGACGCTTGGTTCTGTTATTAGCCCTTCCAGATCTATTGAAGAAGATGGAAATCAATCGTCTTGAAATCACAACCTAAAATGCAACGCTACCGCCCGGGCTGTAAGGATACTAAGGATACATTAATTGAAAGACACTTCCACGTGACAAAGCAGCGGGCAATAGGTAGTTTTTGATACAATATAATTCCCATTTCTATTCTCACTATGGCTAATGCCTAAAAGAAGCTTTGGCCAATGCTAAGTTTACTATTGATGGAAACATAAGCTATAAATAACTTACAAAGTTGGGCCCAGAAACAAGCTAGATACAGCGCGAAACAACTTTGAAGTCGCAATTCGCGGAACCGATCATTGCAAAACTGAGTGACTTCAAATTCAACAATGTTTAATACTGCTTTAGGCAAAAATTATCTTTAAAACGCAACAAGTTATCAAATCGGGAGCATCAAAGGTGCAATTGTGTAAACCAATCGTATTCAAATTCGATTGTCATATGGTTATTAGGATAGGCAAATTAGCACGTTTGATAATTGAAATCGTACGTTTTTGGTTGTGAACAACAAAACAAGACAATCGTCTCCATTTGACAGCGAAAAATGTACTACTTCAATTGCCAAACGAGCTAATTTGCTTAACCGAATAGCCATATGACAATCAATTTGAATTGACTACCATTGTCTTAGGTGGCAGAGCTGATTCCGGGCTCGACTGTGGAGGTACCACCATCTTACTCGCAAATCCTCCTAAACTTATTCGGGGGAGGGTAAGAGAACAGCTCTCAGGCAAAACCAGGCGGCCCCCATTGCCTGGGACCGATGGATGGCGGTTTATCCATCCCCAATTGCCGGGCCTTATATAAAACAGACTGGTGACGGGCAGCGGCGTCACTGGTGCAAGGGTTTCGGCACCGCGCTCACCAACCCGCCTGCCCAGCGTGTGTGAGTATGGGCATTTCTTCCAGGAAGACCGCCAAGAGTGGCGAAATCCTGGAAAGGCCTATATCCAGCAGTGGACGAAACAGGCTGATGGATGGATGGATGGACCATTGTCTTACACAATTGCACCTCAGGTTTTGCGAACTTGACCGATGCGACTTTCAAGTTTGTGTCGTAGCGTTGTATTTTTAAACACTTCTATTCGTATCGCAGAAAACTATAATAATAGCATTGACAATAAAAAAAAATAGCTATTAAGATTCTGTGATTGCAAAAAGAACAGTTTCTTTACCGTTATCAAGAAGTGTTATTTTACTTACTAAATATTTAATTAGTATTTAAATAATAGGGTTAATAAAATGTTGATTTAATCCTTATTTAAAAAGTTGTTTAAGACTAGAATGAGTCGTTTAAGAGCATTGTTAGCTTTAAAAGGCGTTTATTAAGCATTTGACAACCATTCAGATGCTAATAGATCTTTAATTTATTTTATTGGACACTGAACAAACCGTTTAAATTCAATTTGTTTTAATTTAACGATCAAACGTTTATAGCATTACCTTTCATAAAGTGAAGCTTCTTGATAGATTCCATAGAAAGTTACTAAAGACTTTTCTGAAATCAATCATATGGTTAATTTTAATTTAAGTTATTCTATAAGTGAAAAGGTTTCTCATTTTGTATTCTTTGTTGTTCTATTTTATAGTATATACCGGTACAATAATATTGCTTATACATAAGTATAATTACCAATATTCAAGTAATTATCTTGCTCTTCTGCTCAACAAGAATAATCGAATGGGCGGAGTTAGGCATTATATTACATATTTGTGTAGCTTATTTATCTAGCAAATTTGATTGTATTTATTGTATTATATAATAAACATATATAATATTATTTATTGATATATTTTTTATTTATGTAAGGCAAGTGTATTATTTAACATTAGAATGAACATATATTAGTAGTAGTTTATGAAACTGGTATTAAGAGCAAATTAAAACTCGAGTATGCCTTTTAAAACGAGCCGTAGGCTTCCGCGGTAAGGCTCTGCTGTGTATCCAGCCGTCCTTCCGTCCGTCTGACCGTCTCTCACAGCGGTCTACAGTTTCAGCCGTAATAGGTACTCAGTTGAAGTTTTCACATATGTGTTACTGTAGCCTTTATTACGGCAAATAAAATTGAAAAAATACATAAAAATACATGATGGAAACCTCAATAAAAAAATATACAAAAAACCACGAGAAAATTGCATTTTTTCAACGTTATTAATTTTATCTCTATCTTAAACACGGTTATACAGACAAGTTTCAAATTTGATCAGATTACATGTATGTAGGAAAACTAAAAATAATAATATGAATAAATGTATATTTTACCTATTTTTGAGCTTTTATTTACAATATTTATATGGAAAAACACAATATATATATATGTTGAAAATTGTAAATATATATATATTGTTTGTGTTTTTCCATATAAATATTGTAAATAAATAATAATAAAAATTTGGGTTCTGTACTCAGAAGCTGACAATTTTTCTCCCAGGCGCTACCATTTTAGCGCCTTATTTGTGCTATGGTATTTATATTTTTGTTAATCACTACAATGTTTTAGGGTTCCTTACCCATATAGTGTGGTGTTATGGAACCCTTCGTGCGCGATACCGACTCGCACTTGGCCGATCTTTCAGATTATATATCGTCACGACATGAATCTCCGAGGTGAACTGTGAAATGAAAGTCACAGTCCACATCCGGCACACTCGCGTTTCACCGACGATTGTTACGTCCCTACGTGATGGGTGGTGAGCCCTATCGCCGTTCTTCGGGCACAAATACACGCTTTTTAGGGCATGCAGGTTTCCTCACGATGTTTCACCATTCATCAAGATACAAATACTATGCACATAAATTCCGAAAAACTCATTGGTGCATGCCCGGCCGGGGATCAAACCTGGATGTCAAAGAGGCCAGCGGTCAACCTTTGAGCTACCGCTGCTTTCTAATTTGTTGATTAAGTTAACTTTACGGTATTTGGAGTGCCAAAATAATTGTGGGCACTGAAAAATATTTCCTCATAATTTTGAAGACAGTATTTCTATAATTTCAGTGGATAAAACTTCTTTCAACTTTCATCTTCATTTATATCACAGTTGCGTTATAAATACCCACTTTCTATCAGATGATCAGACATCAATTCATCATTATAAACCACTAAAACAGCCTCGTGCTGCTTTATAGAGTTCAATTTCTACGATACTATAACAAATGGACGCTTTACATTACGTATTGTGGGCAATAAATTATTATTACGAACCTTTTGAATGTAGCCGTGTATAAAGCACGTTATTTAAATTACGATATGTTAAAATAAAAGTGATTTACGGCGGGTTTTGTGGATTATTTTTAAAATGGAATTATGCAATTGGTTGTAAGTGATAGTAGAAACGAAATATTATTATATACGTAAATAATAGATGAAGTTTCTACTCTAAAAAACTAAATGTCTGGGGTGACTACTGACAATAAACCTGAAATATTTTAAACTAAAGAGTTACTTAGTTTATAGCTGTTTCTACAGAGTGTTCCGATCGTGAAATCTTATGTATAACAACTGTAAATTTAGATTTGATTTAGGTTTATAAAAGAAGTCGTTAGTAGTCAGATTAGTCAGGTCAAGTCGTGCCCGTCAGTTCATGTTGTTTGTTTAGTCCAGGTCCATAGTGAGCCTCAAGTTACAATAATGATGTCTCCCAAGTTCTAAATTCAATGTCAGTAAATGTAGGTGTGTGTGTGTATGTATGTGCAACTGTAACATAATGGGAGCCATTGGGACACGAGCGTAATAGGCTGCATGAGTGTCCCAGTGGCTAATGTTTTAGCAAAGTGCTAATAAATACTAATCAAATAAGCCCTAGCTCGAAGGATCTGCTGTTGTCCGTTGAAGAGATCCCGTACCATAACTTCTTATTACTACCAGTAGAAAAGTAAATTCCAAAAATATTTAAATGACAATAACTTTATTCATATTCATATTCTTTATTGCACAGAAAAGTTATACGTACAAGCAGTCATAAATTAAACGTGCTATAGGCGAGCTTATCTCTGAGAGAGATTTCTGCCAGCAAAACCTAGGTGCTAAGGAAATATTAACTAAAAGTGTGTGATCAAATGTGCACACATAAAGAAACAAGTGATATAAAAAATAAAAATGTGGAGATAATATGAACTTAAAACTACCATAAATATACCTAACTTTTAAATAAATACTTACATAATAAATTAATTAATAATTACTTAAATATAAAAAGAACAAACATACTTAAATACTGTAATATAAACATGGGCATAAACCTACATAACAAAAGTATTCATAAATATATGTTTAAAACAAGAATTTAGTATATACCAAATATAAACATAAATACATACAGTGTATATACCTGCATAAATAATAAATAAATATATATTTTAAAGGGAAAAATATTTATAAATAATGCTCTTTAAGCTTCTTCTTGAATAGGCTGATCGTAGGACAGTCACGAATCGTATGCGGTAGGGAGTTCCAAAGTCTGATGGATGTCACGGTGAAAGAATTTCTAAAAGCACCCGTGTTATGACATGGAGTTTTTAAAAGAGATACTGTGTGTGGTCTGTTCTGTTTGTCATTGGAAAGAAGGTAGTTAAAGCGTTCACGCAAATAGGGAGGGGTAGTAGGGCTCCTAAGGATATTAAAGAGGCAACATAAAATGTGAAAATTTCGTCGTTGACGAATAGGAAGCCATTTCAGCTCCTCTCTATAATGAGACACATGGTCAAACTTATGCAGTCCGAAAATAAACCGAATCCCCAGGTTTTGAAGACGTTGTAGTTTGCTAAGCAACTCTTCATTGGCATCTAGGAAGCATAAATCCGCATAGTCGATGGTTGGCAATAGAAGGGTTTGTGCAAGAGTTACCTTTGTTCTATGGGGCAGAAATCGCTGGAGACGCTTGAGGGAGTAAAAAGTGGCAAAAACTCTTCTACTGACTTCATTCACGTGAGCAGTCCACGATAAGTTACAGTCAAAAATGACACCAAGGTTTTTCACAGTTTCAGCGTATGCAATGGGGATACTGTTATAGGAGACCTGTGTCAGGGTAGATTTGTTCAGGAACTTTTTTTTCCGAGATCCGATTTTGATAAAATAAAGTTATTATTCTATCCCAAATTAAGCTCTATACAGCTGTGAGAACTATATGAAAATCCGTTTTGTAATTTTAGAGATGTGCGGACTGATAATTCTAAAAATCATTGATTTGTGTTCTATTACTCTTCTTTAGTCACCCTTTCTATTTATTTTCTTTAATTTTCTACTGTTTTATTATAATATATATAAATAATTATATATCACGCTTTCAAACGTTTCACGCTTTAATCCAGACGTAAAAACGTGCGTTTAATTAAATTAACAACGACAGATAAAGCTTATTGCTGGTTTTCTTAACTAACTTTCTTCTCACAAAAGGAAGGAAAATGTCTGAACAATTAAGGAAACCTTTAGCTTCAATTACAATAAAAGTAAATGTCTGTGTTAAATAATAAGGCATTTTTTTCGAGACACCCAGGTTCTTTTTCAAACGAATTCCCTGATAAATTCGAAAACTAACTCTGTAGATTCAGTCCAAATGCAATCATAATTTTAATGCCCATTACTAAGGAATTAAAGTCAATATACTGTTAAACAAAACCCATTACTTTTCATAATTGTCAGAATCTTCACAATCTTGTCATTTGCACTGACCGTGGCAACAGAACGCTTCGCTCCGGTCACCATCACGATCTGGCGATGCCTGCGCAAACCACTGATCGTTTCTTCAAATGCTTCACGGCCAATGCTGTTCGGCTCTGGAATGAACTTCCGCAAACTCTCAAATGTCTTCCTCCTGTGTCCTCTTTTAAATATAACTTGATTTTTATTTTACCTCTCCCTTCTATACTGACTCAGCTACTTGTTTGTTTGTATGTATGTGTCTGTGTATTTATGTATGTATTTGTATTTAGTGTTTTTTATAGGTTATAAATTTCCAAGGTTCACTGGAAGAAATTTCTAATGGGAGTAAGTCCACCCTTGCCTTCTGTCTGTTCTTTGTAATATTTGTTAGAGTCTTCTGTTTTTTTGCAATAAAGTTTATTCATTAATTCAATTGTTTGAGTTTGTGCTACTCGATTATGGATGTAGAGCAAACGAAAGATGTGTGTCAGGATCGTAGCTGGTAGAGAGCTTCGGTCTCTGCCTATTCCTCTAAGAGGATATAATATGACGTGACGACCGTTTTTAGGTTCAATAAAAATTTCAGAATATTGCAAAAATATAAATTTTGTATCCCGTAAAAAACTGTAAGCCTTTGGCACCTTTGTGCTTAATTTCAAAAATCCATACAGACTTAGTTCAACCTGCAATATTCGTTACTAAAGTTCGTTAAGCAATTAATCAAATATAGCGATAGGTAGTTGATATTTACTCAAATTGAAATGAGCAAAACATGGATATATTGTGTTGTTTAAAGCCATTTTAAATTAGCCTTTTCTTAACAGCTGCGACAGTAACGGGAATCTGAGCTTAGAAGTATAGGTATAATACTTTGATATAATACAGAAGATATAGGTAATACTTTGAAAACATTTAAGTTTTAACAGCACTAAAACTAAAATTAAAGCCATCAGAATCGACCTTAATATATATTTGGTAACGCATGATTAAATTGTTTATTATACCTTTATAACAAATATTCATTCGACGCGGGTAAGAAGTCATTTATTTATCACCTATTTATAATCGCAATGATGTAAATTTAATCTATTTATAAATTTAATGAATGTATATTTTTTTCTTTTGAAGTTTTTTTTAATTATTGATGATAGTTATGAATATTAAAATCAATAAAAAATGTATTTGAGCCCGATATGTTTCGGCCCACGGTCCATCATCAGTAGAACTTACTTAATGTATAAACTGAAATAGATTACCCGTAAAAATAATCAAGTTGGATATACCTATCTATATGTTTGTAAATGAGTTTTGCACGAATGAGTTAAACTGCGCAGTGATAATACCTGGACTAGTTTTTGTTGCTATCTACGAGGTTTTCCCTGACGATCGACATATTGTGGTGTGAGATTTGTACCCATAAGACGTGGGTTTTGTACTCCAATAAAACAAGGCTGGACAAGTGAGACCCGATATAATATTTGTGTATGGATCAAGACAACATTTATTTATATTTTTCTTGCGATAATGATAATTTGTTTTTTGCAGATGTTAGGTGTTTATTTGTTGCCCGTATTATTTTATGAACAATTCTTTTATGTACACCAAAAGGCGACAAAAATACGTTATTAGTACTTAATAATACTTAGTAATAAGTACCTCGGTGGCGCAGTCGGTAGCGCACTTGTCGTGATGATTGCTCTGACAACTCGATATACACTGTCTATCCCTCTCTAAGTAGATCAACAGAGTGAGACAAAGCACTGTATCAAGCGCTATCCAGCTCGATATGGTTTCCTATGCTAGACTAGCTGGTCCGTGAATTTCTTTCAAATTTACTTGAAATCTGTTTCTAATTGATCTTTTCTAGTTTGTAATGCACTCTAATAATACTATGTAGTCTAGAGAATAACTGCAATAAATTGGACTGTATTTATCTCAGTGACCTTTCTCACATGATTGTTAAATTTCTCCCTGACCCTAGTTACCTTAATCCAGTTACAAAGATCGCAGAAAGTTCTAGTTTCTTCTAGTCACTTGTCTTCAAACAGTCCGCAGCTCAGTAATTTAAAGGAAAGGTCAAACAGGGGTCAAACGAGAACGAAACTCCTGTCTTCACGTTTTCACTCAATAAGGTAACTAGTAACATACGGGCTACTCCCCAATAAAGTATTCGCCTTGAGACCCTGTTCTCTTGTAATAAAGTTGGTTTTAGAATAAACTTGGGCCTCCCTTGTGAGCAGTGTGTGTACACAAGCGTCGATAAATGCCCTTAGTACAGAATTGCTCAAACTTATTTTCGAAGAACCCCATAGATTTTTTAACAAAATTGTAAACCTTTTATACACGTAGAACAAAAAACTAAGTATTAAAAAATTTATAACTACAGTACTTTAACAAGAGACATGTATCATACAAACTTAATAAATTCTTGAACTCTTTTTAACACGCCCATTTTTCAGACAGACAAAATCAAGAATTGGGCAAAATCTGTCCAGTACGATGTAGACTTATTAATATTTCATTAGGTATACTGGGTGTAAATAGACTGCTACTATTAAATGAAACCACATATTCTGCCGACTCTACTGAACCACTTTTCACACGAATCATACCCGCGAACACCCTTAGTTTAGGAAATAATTGAGTTCCAAACAAAAATGTACAATGTAATGCTACAAGTTTTAAAGATTTACAAAAATAATGACACCTATTGTCGTGCAGCAAATATTAGATTTAGAGCTGCCATAACCTAAAACTTTTCATTGCCAAATAGGCTTTAACGCAGATGGATAAAAGTTAAATGAGCTTGTATTATTTTAGGTTTTTCAACTCTAAATTTAAGGTTTGCTGCACGAGAATAGGTCACACTGTAATGTAAAAAATACTAGTGTAAAAATGTAAAGTAAAAAGCATGCGTATTTAGTATGCTGCATTATGACCCTAAAAACGCTGCAATAAGGGCCACTTTATAGGCAAGTGTGTTGAAAAATCAATTTTTCTACATTTCTGCGTGCCGTATAACTGACGTTCGCCAGGGGTACCGAGCCCCAGTTTGAGAATCCTTGCTGAAGTAGAAATTCGCGTTATCGTCATTTTATCGTACGTTGGTTTACTTTACTGACACATTTTTGCCAACTTCGTAGTTATGGTTGTTACACTTTTAAGGTTAACGGTAGTTGTTAGTTTTCTGATTAGGGCTATAGTAGTTTGGATTTATGGGTCAGTAAAATCGTAATGGAATGACAGAAACCTGCATGTAAATCTGTAAACATGACATGCCTGTCCACATTTACAATGAATTCTGTGTTCGCTCGATTAAAGTTTCTGAAAGCCTGTTATTATTCAGAATCGCCTACTTTCTACGAAGTTTAAAGTTAGACAAACGGACACAACAAGGGATTGTAGGTACTGCACGTTTCTACTAAAGGAGGTTTAATTGACTGAAATAGGCGCTACTTTGCGGAAGTCCATCAACTAATGGATATATTCATAACTAGCCTTTGCCTGCGGCTAAACCCGCCTTTTTTGAAAATCTCTGTCCCGTTTTTGGCTAGGCGATTATTTTATGAACGCCCCTTATAACCTATATGTTCACCAGGGTCACTACAATGATAACTGCAAACTGCATTCAAATCCGTTGAGTGGTTCTCGAATTAAAACGGAACAAACCTAGATATAGACAGAGAGTCAAAAATATTAATAACCAATTTCAATTAAAATTTCGCAAAAATATTCAATGTACAGACACGACATTTTTAATACTTTATTATTGATATAGATAATAGAAGATTTGCAATATTCCGCTAAATACTTGCCATGTTATTCAAAATGTAGACTCAAGCACAACCGCCCCGGCCGCCCGCCCTCCCGCAAAAAGTGAAAGCCTGCATGTGCATGTTTTATGCGGAAGGGCGGGCGGTTGTGCTTGAGTCTGCATTTTGAATAGCACATAGTCATAAAGCAAGTGTTTAGCAGAATAATTCAAAACATTTATAAATATAAGTAAGGAATTTGGGTAGCTTCCAACTCGCAAATGAGCAATTGCGAACCCTTCTGAGGTTGAAAGGGTAAAAAAAACTCGAAATACAAAAGCATGGTAAGTTTTGATAATAAACTAAAGCTTGAATATACCGTCGAGAGCACTAAATTTAACTTAATTAACAAATAAAACTTGGGTTAATATTGTCAAAGTGTTTACTCGAAGGTCGTTAGAAGTTAAGAGGCAATATCATTAAAACTGTTATTCAGCTCTAGTTTGTAATGAAAAGAATAAAATTTAGATAGCAGCGGCTATGAAGAAAACATCGTTCGCCGGATAGAAGCATAAAATTTAATAAAAGTTTACATGAAGCAATAAAATTTTGCAGTTTAAGATGTAATAAGATTTTACAGAAACAATAAATAATAACATTTAAGACTGTTTGTTTAGATATCATTCGATAACATGGCGTAAAAATTATAGCGTTTGTCTTCGAATATCTGGAGTGAGCAAAATAATCTTAATGGGATAGCTTAGTCGATGATATGACACAATACATATAATAAATATAAGTAATATTGGTATGTACATGTCGTCGGTATATCAT
The DNA here is from genome assembly GCA_910592155.1 of Ypsolopha scabrella. Classification (NCBI taxonomy): domain Eukaryota; kingdom Metazoa; phylum Arthropoda; class Insecta; order Lepidoptera; family Ypsolophidae; genus Ypsolopha; species Ypsolopha scabrella. Next base: position 5,308,159 of record OU342973.1, on the reverse strand, counting down.
AATTAGCCTAGGCAGATAGTATTTCTGCTAAAACTAGGGGGGGGGGGGGTGTCGCCTCGGTTCGCTTCGTTCTATTTGGCTCCCCAAATTTATGTACATGTAAACCTAACACGCTTCGCTTCGCTCGTTGTCACCTATTTTGACTTTTTGCTGAAAGACTTTCATGATTGTTTTAATTTCGCTTTTTCGCGAAAAATAATTTCGTACGATAGCGTAATGGATCGGTCAACACTCATCGAAGCACCTATTTATAGACTTTTGGTGAAATATTTTCGATTTCATACGTTGCGGTCTGCCTAGGCAAATCATGATATTCCGAATTCTACGTTTTGCCGACGACATATTATATATACAGGTTGAATATATAATTTCATAATTAAAAAACCGTGAAAAAAAAATCGTAGTTCCGTAATTCGACAGTTTTGGGAACATTCAGGAAGAAGGTATTTAAAATCTTGCCCATAACTGTTTATAATAACTAAAAATAGAATTGATTGTACCACAAAAGAGAGACTCAAATAAGTGGGGGGGGGCATGCATTTTTTGTGGTTTTTCAAAGATTTCTCGAAATCAGTGGCAGTAATTATAGTAAAAGTATACATATTTTTATACAGCTCTTTAATATATACAATTTGATACCCATATTGTATTTTTATAAAATATATTTGTTAATTATTTTACATTTTTTATTTATTTCTCATTTGTTATCAACTTTTTTTAATCGCTATATTTTTCCTGTAATTGGCCAGCTATGACCTATAATCGTCACTTTTTTCATATTTTTCGGTCCACCAAAGATTTATCGAAATCAGTGCCAGTAAATATAGTAAAAGTATATATTTTTACAATCAGTTCTTTAATATCTACAATTTGATTTGACCCATTTTGTATTTGTAACAATTTATTTTTTATTTTTCTCACTTTTGTATAGGAAATAATTTGAAAATTCAAATTTTTTAATTTATTTTCTTACAGTTTTAAGTAAGCTAGTGGATGCTATTTTTGTGGAAAGTTTAATGTCTTTTTCTTCACCGGTGCTAAAGTTATGAGGCTGTGACATACGGGCGGACGGACGAACGGACGAACGGACGAACAACGGGCAACGGAGTCTCACCATAAAGGTTCCTTTTGTACCTTTTAGGTACTACGGAACCCTAAAAAAGATATGGACCGTCAAAAGAAGCACTAATACTCCAGTGACAGAGATGACGCTCTACGAAACCTATTTGTACATAGCCTATGTGCATTATTTACCACCGGGAATATGCAGGGTCTACTCGTATTGTCAGTCACATTGTCATCAGAAATTTGGGAACCAAAAAAAATATGAAAAAATATTTTTTTACGATTCTCTTTTCTATTAGTGATTCTGATTCATAGATTTCAATAAAGCTAGTGGGTTTATTTTCAACCTGTATATGTATATATACAAGATGAATTGGAGTGATGCGGCCAAAGGTATAGATACCGGCGAAACCCCAAGATAGAATTATCCTTTCTGCGATCTAAAATTTTGACTTGTCAAACAAATTGACTTGGGGTTTCACTTGAACAGTTTTGGGACCAAAAATATTTTTCTAGTTTTACAAAAAGGGTAATTGAACCATGGTTCTAATTACTCAATCAGTCTTCACCATCAATAGACAGGCTCAATACACAGTTTTCTTTCACCGTTTAGCATGTTATCAAGTTTGTCTTCTAATTCATCTCTTCTAGTTTGTAATGCTCTCTAATAAGTAATAATATCACACTAATATTATAAATGCGAAAGTTTGTGTGTGTGTGTGTGTGTGTGTGTGTGTATGATTGTTACTCTTTCACGTTGAAACAGCTGGACGGATTTAGATGAAATTTAGAATGGATATAGCTTTTACCCTAACTTGACACGTAGGCAACTTTTTATCCAGAAAAAAGCATGTCCTTAAACCGAATAATATGCGGGTGGAGCCGCGGGCAAAAGCTAGTTTAGACTATAATACCTACTACGCACATAAATCGTGAAAAAACTGTGCTCGCTCGACCACTAGGATATGAACCTAGGTTCCAAGATTGAAAGTCCACCATTTTACCGACTGACTACCGCTCTTATAGAGAACATAATAATTCACAACAATACTTTGTTGATATTTACATCTGCCACAAACATAGTAACTTCGCATCTCAAATTGGCACTAGCAATTAGGGCCGTGCTACACAGACTGCACATCCGACATCGGCACTTCTCCGGTCGTGGGCAGGGAAAGTGAAGGCCGTAAACAAACCGTAAACCTATTTGCACCATTGATATATGTGCTGTCAATCATAGGCCGACGAGATGTAGCGAGAAAGCTGTGGGGTTGCCAGGTAATCAGGATTCTTCGGGAAATGGGGGTTAAAAGGTTTTTTGAAGAGAATGATTTTATTTTATTATAAATGATTTGTTTGTTGTTCAGGACTTGTACTTCAGCTTTTTAAATAAGGGATAATTTGAAGTGAAATGAATACTTTATTTTTGCAATTTAAATACACTCATCGCACGTTAGGGTTTATTACGTAATAAGGTAATAAAAATAATTAAATTTAAAAGAGGAAATATACAATACACTTAATTAGGTTTTGGGTTTGCTTATATTTAATAAGTTAATTCACGTACATGAACTAAAATAAAGGTATATTTAATTTATAGAATATTACACGATATGATAATAATAGCTACCCTTATACTAAATCCTAGTACGTTATAAATATGTGTACATAATAAAGTACATAAAATATGTATACATGCCTGACTCCGCCCATTCGATTAGTCTTCCTAAGAAGAAGGGCAAGAAACTTAGCAAGATCACGGCTTTTTTTTCATCATTAAATAATATAAGCAAAGAAAAAGTAAAGAAAAGAGATAGAAAGTACAGGACAAGAGGAAGTCGGATAATCAGGCCATAAGTTGAGTTACATAATATTAAATTAAACGAAATTAATAATTATCTCTGTATCCTCCTGTTCTGTCACTCCTATCATCTTTTTCAATCAGAATAAATTTTATATACATATCTAAAAATAATATATCATATTGAAAATAATATATATTTGCATTTTTGTATTGTAACAACTCTTAGACTATAAATCTATCTATAAATATATTAAATTTTAATTCTGATTATTTATTAATTTATTGGTTTGCCAACAGACATACATCTTAATCGATAACTTATTTAAGGACATACAATGTAGGTTTTAGATTTAGCCCAATTACAGGCAAACACAGCTTGTTAGTTTATAAACGGAGTATCGCTCGATAGTCGATGAATCCATGAAAATACGGAAAATTAAGCATCCTTGCATTTATTTCGTATGTGAGCCTGTACTGTAAGAACACTTTCTGACAGAGGCTTAGATAATTATAAGCCTGTAAGACCCGTCATATTTTGACATTGTTATCAACTTTTTCACCGATATAAATCTTTAGCCCGATCATCTTAGTAGTAGCTTTTGATCTATGCTGCAGAAGTACAGAAAAACACGGTTTTTGACGTAAAATTTACCGCTCGATAGTCGATACTATTCGTACAACTATTATCTAGCTCGATAAAACGTTACTTAATATTATATAATTAATTTCATGTGGATATTTTGAATTTATTAAACGAAATACTGAAAATATCCATGCTTGTTGAATTAAACAAATTATTGTGTTCGCGGCTTAACCTGGGCAGTAAACTGTGGTGTCCCAAATTGGTTCTAAATCTCTTAACATTAAATGGTTTGCAGTTGACAATTCTAGCATTAGTTCTGGGAACTACTAAACCTGTCTGAGCCAACAAGGTAGGGCAATTCACATGGCCTCTAAGAAATTAGTTATAGATTATTACGTTTCTTAATAGTTCATTATTTGTTATTAGTTATTATTCATGTTGAAAGTGAAAAAAATACCTCGTAAGCGAATGCGCTGTCATCAATTAGATATTGTTATGATATTTGTGATCGCCATTGATTCTTATGGATTGTAGCCGATAGATATCTGTTTCCCATATTTAACCTTCTGGGTGACATCCTAAGTAAAGAAAGCAGATATTGGCTACGATCCTGTGACACTTCTTTTTATTTCCAATAAACAATGGGCCGATTAAATAAAAGAGAGTTTTCAGGATAAATACATGAAGTGCAAGACAACGCTTTATTTAGACATTTTTCTCCCTTCAACTATCTTAACTTTAATCTCTGATTCACTATACATTTCGAAAGGCCCTTTTTATGTTTTTTTTTTTCAATAATAAAGGCTGGCTTAGTAAGTTCGCGGTATTTTTAAATATTAGCACTTTTAATGGAAATGGATTTAAATTTTTTTCTTTACATAATAGTTTCGTGGCGTCTAATACACCATTTGCCCTTTGGCAAATTTGGCTTCTATTCTTATGTATGGTAGGTAGTGAATGTTGGGTCTGGCAAGATGAGCATCGCAGTAGAGTGAATGCAGTGGAAATGCGTTCCTTACGGAGTATGTGTGGTTTGACATTGAATGATAGTGAAAAATATCGACATTAAGGGATCGTTGTGGCCTGAAAGAAGATGTAGTAACTAGAATAGAAAAAGGAATGCTTCGGTGGCATAAATTCCTTTCGTCAGTCTACTTTCATTCGTCCTCTCTATATGCCCAAACCACCGAAGCATTCCTTTTTCTATTCTAGTCACTACATCTTCTTTCAGGCCACAACGATCCCTTATGTCGTTTAATAAGTTCTTTAATTACATACAAAACATCTTAACTTGGTCAATAACTTGACTACTTGGAGTACTCTCTACTTTTGTTCTAATTTTGTATAATTTTCTGTGTAATAAAAGCCAAAAGTTCGGATTGAATGGGGCATGGAAGAAACCGTCTGATCTTCTGAAGGATACAGCGGTATTGTTTCAGGACCACTTCCCGGTTATTGTCAGGGCAATAAAAGGTTGAGTGCGTCATAGAATTATATGACGTCACGGCTTGCGGAATTTCGTTATTTGCTCCGAAAGAGGCGGAGATTTTTGTCGTGTATTCCACCCCTTAAATGAAGTAGCATTTAGTTATTTTATTTGGTATGTGTCAACTTTAAACTTTTTTGGTCGTTGCTGCGGAAACTAAATAATTTTAGGAGAATGTTTGTTGATGATGCTTAAATAAAAAACTACAGGAAATAAAGTCGATTCTGAAGGCTTTAATTTTAGTTTTAGTGCTGTCAAAGCTTGAATTTTTCCAAAGGAATATAGCTTCTGTTACTAACTCTAAGAAACTATTTTGGAATGAAGAAAATTTAGTCTTGACAGCACTTAAACTACTAGAATTAAAGCCTTCAGAATCGGCTTTATTGTGTAGCAAAAATTCTATAAAATAATCATTTTCCACCATTCTAGCAACCCTGCCCAAAAGAAAAGCAAAATACTCGTGTCCCTGTGACAACCCTAAACGAGAGATGTTTGCGCAAATATTCTCCCGCTAGACCGAACGCCAGCAAAGAAGTCCCATGAAGACGGTACTTATATCAAACGAATAAATACGAAAATGCTTCATCTCTGGGGCTTCTCCCGTGACGTTCGCTCTGGCAAACATGTCAGCTCGTCAGCGATGACAAATACGTATGAAAGTAGAATGCAATTTGCGAAACCCTTTGTTTGCCCACGTGACCTCAGGCAACATATGCTGGAGCCAACGACCAACATTGGTTCCAAAAGTGACCAACGTGTCTCATTTTTATATTGATGCAAAAACGGATCGGCTTAAAAGTTAACCTGGTTTTATTTATCTTTTCACCTTGAAACAAAAAAAAAAACAATTTGTGAAAAAAAAAAACGATTTCGTTGAACTAATTTTCAACAAATAATACGCAAATGTTACTTTTGGTCCGACAAATATCGTATGCCTTCCCAATTTTTGTAATTCTTTTGTTTAGACACGCAAAAGCTACACAGACAAGTTCAGTCACAGTTCCGTGTTTTCAAACTACATAACCTTATATAGTAAAAATCTTTTCGGTTAGTAAGTTCTGAAACGAGAGTGAAATAAAAATAACAAAGCTGAAATGGTGGCTGGCAATGTTTTTGCTGGCCTTGTCCGCACTTCCCGAATTTTCTTTCTGCAGGTTACGTTATTGCAAACATCATAATTATTTCTGAACGAACGAAACAGACTCAATTAATTTTAATTATTTATTTTAGCATTGGCTCAAATATTGGTTCAAACTTTTGTGTTCAATCTACATCGTGGAGATAGGCACGCATTTTGTACATTACTCAAAAAGGTTCAAGTTTATATATTTATGTCACGAACCGCTCAGCATCTTGAGGAAACAAACAGTTTGTGAAACGAGGCACTACAAGACCCACAGACCTTCGCAACAAAATTAGAAAGGGTCTTCATATCCACCCCATGAAATAAGGACAAGGGCGGAAAACAAAATTTTGGCATATCGATATATTGAGATTGATTTTCAGGGTTTCCTTGAAAGTGAAAACTCTTCTTAAATGGCATGAAGTTTCAAACTGATGGAAAAGTTAGCACAAAAAAATCTTTTTATTTCCTCGCATTAACGATGAAAAGTAGAGCGTTCAACTCGGTTGTAAATGATCAATCACACCAATGAACTAAAAAGAATCCTCGTTTGTGCGCCTAAATATCTCGGTTGTAATTGATCACCTACTTCCCTTGTATATTACGAGTATATAATCTACTATTTCCAGTACCTCATCGAAGTTACAAATGTTGATCTAGAGTCTTAGAGTCCGAGAATGTGGCTGGGCGGAGGGGGGGAGGGGGGGGGGCTCTCTAACTCATGGAGCAATCAACAAGAATCTGATTTAGATTATGTGGTCGTAAATAGAGATAGCCCTCCATACAACGAGATTACATACGACACCCGTAGGATTACGCGCATTTTTGCAAATTTGCAATTTTTCCCGCCAATTTTGTTTTTGGCTATATCTCCGGAACTAGTTGTCCAATTCTAATGCGTTTTTTTTTCTAAAACTAGATAAAATTTTCTACAAGAAAACATTTTTTTTTCTTGGAAAAAGTGGTGCGGGGTGGCTTACTCCTTGAAAAAATCTTAGTTATATATATAAATATATGTATGTATACTATATATATATGTATAGTCAAATTTTATAATATTGTAAAAAAAAAGTAGATTTGGGCCTAGAATTACAAACCACAACTTTTTTTCATATTATTATAATATATTTTTTTATTTTTCTTGTTGCTCGTCTTCCTAGCTTTGGAAGAATACCCATATCACTAGATTTATAATATTTAACAAAAATATTTTTTATTTATAATTCGGCCTAGGCGTGACGACCGTCACGACTGTGACTCTACGGGTTGTATAAAGCATATTTTTACATCAATGACGCCCGTATTTCTGTGGGAGAGGCCAGACGGTACTCTCCTAGTTACGCCGGCGTATATAAAAAAAACCGGACAAGTGCGAGTCGGACTCGCCCACCGAGGGCTCCATTAAGGACTATATTTTTATGATTTAATTACAAATGTATAGTTTTTAGATTTTTTCCTATACTTGTAGTTTACGATGGTATTACTTGCCAAATTTCATAGTTCCAGGTCAACGGGAAATACCGTATGAATTTTGATTCCCTTGCGAGTGTCGAAATGTACGTTTTTGCGGCATAAACGGCCGTATCTTTTTTTCACGTTAACTTTGAAGTTTGATATTTTCACAGCTTCAAGGAACTGTAGACCTGAATATATGGTTTTAATTTCAACTTAATACCTCTACGCTTTCTTTCTTATAAAGGGTCTTGACAGACAGATGGACAACAAAGTGATCCTATAAGGGCTCCGTTTTTTTTATTGAGGTACGGAACCCTAAGAAAAAACAAAATATGTCTTTTGGCAGTAATAGTCATCCGCACCTCAACCTATTCTAATTGCTGTCACTGAGGGATAAAATTGCATGAAAATAAGTAGCATGAACTGTAGACTAAATAAACCAGAAAAAAAGATCAAAGCCTACCATTTTCAATTTAAATTAAAACTAAGTGCAATAGTCAAGAAAGAGACAGAGATAAGTTTACAAAATAAAACCATTGTAATGTAATAGCTTAGAAACACACACACTTAATCTGCGCTCGGGCACTCATCTATTTGCTTAATGGAACGCGACGCATGCGCGCATTTTTGGTGAATTCTGGATTTTATTCCTTTGACTTATGGTTTAAATTGTAACGAAATGGTTTAAAAGTACTGGCCACAAAGACAGTCCCCGACAAATAATTACACATTTCAAGTTTTTCAACCGATCGTCAAGTGAAACTAAAATACTTTCGTTCTTTGGAAAACAAAGCTGGCTGGAAATCGGAAGCGGTTGTTTTTATTAGGGTTCTATATTGACAAAAAAACCTTTAACATTTTTGTTTCTTTCCTTAAATAAAGACAAATCAAATAAAATGATTCGTTAGAGTTAAAATTACTATAAAAGTAAAAATTCCCTCCATTTGTTTTTTATTCAAACGCATTTTATTTGACATTACTGGCCTGTAATATTCGCCATGTTTATTTGATTTTTAAACGAAATTTTATTATTTAAGCACCAAGACCAGAACCAAATTTTATGAATTGACAGTTACGAGCATGCGTCAAGGAAAAATGATTTTTTCAAAATTAATATCTATAAATTACATACTTGCGTTTGGTGAAACTAGAAATACATCTTGAATTAAATTCACTTATATCAATCTCACTACTTATTCGTATATTTACAATTAACGTAGATACGAATAATACCGTATATATAAAAGAAACCGTTGTTGTTCATATCTTATTTTGTAAGATGGGTTCTAGCCACAATTTAGACCACGATCTTTTGTTTTATTATTATTTTGGAGATAATGAGAATTGAGAGGGTTAAACGGAACCCGTTACTGGGTACACTTGAAAGGCTTTTTAAATTGTGCGCTTACATCGCATGATATTGGCAGTTGTGGGGTTGAATTACGAACGCTTTAACCATAGCGTATGATTAAAAGCGGTAATATTTGTTCCGCTGCGTTCAGAAATGATACCTGTAATTTCTGAACGCATGGGGTGGCTTATTGACGTGGTTTCGACAATGAAAGTTGGGTAATTGGATAGCATTGAATAGATAATTTACTTACCGATGGAAAGGCTTTGTAAAGACCTGTTTGACAATAATTATTTGTGTTCGTTGTCTTAATGATTCATTTATTTATGTTTGTATTTTTATAACGCGATTTTTAATAATTTCCTTAATGACAAAATAGCCTTTGCCCGCGGCTCCATCTGCGTTTATTAAATCTCTGCCCCGTTTTCGGCTTAGGCTTTATTTTACAAACACCCCCAGGGGCTGTCCATATCTAGGTAAAATTAAATCCATCCATCCATTCATCCATCAGCCTGGTTCGTTAACTGCTGGACATAGGCCTTTCCAGGATTTTGCCACTCTTGGCGGTCCTCCTGGAAGAAATGCCCATACTCACACACGCTGGGCAGGCGGGTTGGTGAGCGCGGTGTACCAGTGACGCCGCTGCCCGTCACCAGTCTGTTTTATATAAAGCCCGGCAATTGGGGATGGATATACCGCCATCCATCGGTCCCAGGCAATGGTGGTCCGCCTGGTTTTGCCTGAGAGCTGTTCTCTTACTCTCCCCCGAATAACTTCGGGAGGATTTGCGAGTAAGATGGTGGTACCACCGCAGTCGAGCCCGGCATCAGCTCTACCACCTAAATTAAATTAACCGAACAAATTCATACTGGAGACTCGGTTAGTCATCAGAAACAAGGTTCAGTGACTCTACAGGTGAATTTTTTTTTCGAGATTGGCCCAAAGGATTACTGAACTTAGTTATTGATCACTAACCGAGTCTCCAGTATGAATTTGGTCGGTTGATTTAATTTCATCCTATATTACTTCATCGATTTTTCGACCCCACACCCCCTACAATCATCCTGTCGTCATTATCCAATGACCCCACCCCCTCACAAAACTGATGTGGCTTTTTTGTATCACAAAAGCAAAGATGTTGTTTAAACAATAGTTTTCTTCTATTGGCAAGACGCCCCATTATTGCCATCTATGTTCATGGTTTAGCCATCATCCGCAGACCAGACCCTTAGACTATTTAACACGGGACCTGGCAAAGCGCGACTCTTAGTACTGAAATTATTCTGCCGTTTTCCACGGGAGGGGAGGTAAACACGCACAGCACACATTTACTCATTCACGCACACTCCTGCGAAAAATTGATGTGTCACACTAAATCTAAAGCTGTAACACAAACACAAAACGTGCACACAAGCAAACTTACATGAACAAATTGTTCATGTACTTCGGCAAAGGGGGAAAGTGCGCTTGCCTAGTACCGTGTTATAAGGTCTAAGGGCAGACCAGACCCCCCTCCCCCTTAATACAATACAATATAATATATCTCATTTCAAATGAGGTAATATTATGGAAGGCCCCTTATAGCCTATATGTTGCCAGGGTCACTGCAACAAACAAAAAAAGCATCCAAATATCCATTATTTTACGATTAATCTTAAAAATTATTTATAGGTACTTACTTTATTTGGTATCCAAGTCATTATGGGCCAGTTTCTGAGTTAAGAAAATCTCGCTAAGCTAATCACAGCGCTGTATTAAAAGTAAAACATCGCTTAATCTGAAATTCTCAAATGTGAAATCGGGCACAAAAGTACTACTCAGTGAAGTTGCATGCATCCGAAACTCCCTTACAGTTCATTTTTAACATATTGGGAAAAATCTCAGTATATAATATTTTTAATATTATTATTAGTAATTATTAGAATTTAGTAATAAATATCCATGATTTATATAATAATTGATTTGTCAAACATAGGTAAGTTATAATTAGATCTAAAGTAAAAACTGTCTTTGATTTTTTATAAAAAAGTAGTTAAAAGTTATGTCTGTAGATTGAATATTTTTTTACAAATGAAATTGGTTATTGTCATAGTACTGAAGACGAAACTGCAATTTTTTTATTGTCTCTCTCATTGTATGTTCCTTTGTGACTCGAGAATCACTGAACGGATTTGGATGCGGTTTTCTTTATTATCATCGTATATAGTCTATAAGGGGTGTTGATAAAACAACACTTATGTTGAAAACGGGGCAGAGATTAAACAAACGCAAGCAGAGCTGCGTACAAAAGGCTACTATTTGATAAAATATGCGTTTCTTTTAAAACAAAAATAAAATATCTTTCCTTGTGTTCGTGTCTGCAAAATGTGACCAAAAGAGAAAAAAAAACGACCGTACATTTAAAGTGTAAAATAACTTTTCTTTTCAAGCTGACTGCGAATGTACCAAATATAATTCTAGAAAACGTTAGTTATGCGATACTAGAGGTGTCTCAGGACCGTGGCAGAAGAAAATCTGTAGTCACTGCCTACCTCTCTAGGAAACAGGCGTCGGGTTTGGCCGATAACATATTATTATATAAAACATGAGTCTAAGTATATCCTAAGTATAAACTTGAAGGCTGTAAACAACCAGCCTACTTGCGCCATCGTTTCCTCCACACTGTCATCTATAAATCCGTCCCTAAAGCACTCATTTCAACATCCTCATCGCCCAAAGCCGTTTACGATTATAATAACTACCTATGAATCTTATAACAAAACCGGGAAGCGTAAGAATCGCCCATAAACATATATCTTATTGAGAGATGGCCCAAAGAAAGCGATCGGCCATTCAAGAATACCTTCTTAATTAGACCTTGAAATCAAAGAAAAGTGGACTCTATGACTAGGATCTAAGATTCAAGCCAATGATACAAAAGCGCGGTTAGTTTTACGTTACTTTCACCTATAAGGGAATGCCATGAGCATAAGCGGTAAGCAGTATTAACCGCCTGTGAATCAGTGATGTAGCGTGATATGCGCTCATGACATGGATCGACTAAGATTTTGATTTTAGTATCGTGTTGCGAGTTTTACACTTAACAAAAAACATTTTAGAAAAAACAAATACATAATCATTTCTAGCAGAAAAAGAATCCGGCACAGCATGTGACTTAAAGAAGTCGCTGAATTTAAGCCGATCCCTTGTTAAAAAATTAAGAATAAACAAATACAAATTATTAATACCGCCATGTGTCAAAACGGAACATAAACAAAAACTTATAATTTAACCCGCCCAAATTTTTTTGCTTTTTTTTTATATTTCCTTTTTTAAATAACAAATAGTAAGTACTTAATTAATATAAAAATAAGAACTAATACTTCCATGTGAATACAAGTGCAGTTTTATTTTTCTCCTTTACATATCATTTTGCTTGTCACGAAGGTGCCGTTTGTATCCTTTACTGTAGCTGCTGACTGTACCTATATAATATATGTATTACATCCCAACCTAATGAGTAGTGAGCCCTTTCGCCATACTTCAGATACGAATATGGACCTATAGCTAAACGTGCCTTTTGAAGCACGCAATCCAAACACAAAGTGCCCCTGCAGGATCTGAGGTGCAATTGTGTAAGACAATCGTTTTCATATTGATTGTCATATGACTATTCGGCTAAGCGTATTGAAATAGTATATTTTTGGCTGTCAAATGAATACGATTATCTTGTTTTGTTGTTTACAACCAAAACTGTATAATTTCATTTGTCAAACGGGCTGATTTACTTAGCCGAATAGTCATATGACAATCAATATGAAAACGATTGTCTTACACAATTGTACCTCAGATCCTGTAGGGTCACTTTTGTGTTTGGATTGCGTGCTTCAAACGGCACTATAATTTGATGACGATTGTCTTACACAATTGCACATCTGAACCACTTAGACCACAGGTCAGCGTAGTTACTATGTATAGCCTACAGAAGAGCACCAGTTTTTATTTACTTTTTTATTATTGTATTGTTGGAAAATACATCTACGATTATAAATAAAAAAAATATTATTGCATTACAAGAATATTTATGTTAGAGTAACTATAAAAAAAATTCATGATGCGTGTCTAAAAAAGTCACTGCCTCCCTCTCTGGGAGACAGGCGTCAGTATATATATGTATGTATATGTTACCAGCCAAACCCAATTTTAAAACAAACTGGTTTGTCCTAGGCCAATCTAGTTCATACATGATGAGATCGTATTTTTGTTAAAACTCAAGACGTCATCTCGCTCTGCTCCGCTTCGTTCGGCTATATTTTTATTATTTTTTGTACGAAATATATAACAACTGGCATAGTGTACGACGTAATGGAAATTGTATGCCAAAAAACCGGCCATTGTAAAATCTCTCCGAGCCTCTAACCGCTGTTATCATGGCACAAGCAGTTATCCAATCCGGGCCTGGTTTGGCTTATCGGGAACACCTCACGAGCGCCCGGTTTATGTACATTATGCAACCATGTACTGGTTAGATAAAGGGATCCCGAAATTCGTTGACGACTTTCTTGTAGACATATTAAAAACTTTACGGCCTTTCATTAGGAACCTTGACGAGACGTCTGGAGATAGCCGGGACATTATTTCGAGACTTGAGACATTTCTGAGTGGGTTCGTTATTTAACTGGTTTTAGAAAGTAAAATGCAATTCGGTTTCAAGATTCTTGTCACAAAAATGTGTTTTTAATGGTTTCATTTTTTTTTAATTTTTGTTTACTTTTACATAATCTTATAATGTAAAATTTTGTACGTAGTAAATTAATGCGTATTTTTTTAATGAATTTGAGATAAATGTGAACGAAAGTGGCAACGGCCATATCAGGTGGGAAATTGCAAATAAATTCAAATAGACCGAAAGACCAACATTTTTTTCTATTATTCGTAAAAATAAAAAATAAAAAAATATATTACAACTTTTTATCAGTATTGGCTTACGTCATTTATAATGGCCAAAAAACGCATTTTAAAAACTTATAAAACGCTTCATTCCGTGAAAGGAAATATATAAATAATGAATCTTTCCGAGAGAAAACAACACTCAAACTCAGACAATTGAAAATCAAATTCAATTTTCTCTCGTATCCCCCAGGGATGTGTCCTAGAGTAACACCTGACCTTTTCTGTCATAAGTTGGTTCTTATCCGTTTCTGCACTGTTTTCCTAGGCCACCGAAGTATTACCTTCGAAAGGAGACCTGCTGTTGTCTTTTCAGAATCCTGTAATAGGATTTCAGGCGAGTGATGGACATAAACACATACTATATTAAGTGGCATTAATTTATCTAGCCAAATTCATACTAGATGCTTGATAAGTGATCGGAATCACGGATCAAAAACACTTTTTGCTAGTTTCGAAAAATAAAATGAAACCTCCCATAGTAATTGTTTGCTTTTGTAGGGAATACAACAAAATATTTTACGAACTGCATAAAATGGGTGTCATCGAACCTTGTTAGTGATCACTTACCGAGTCTTTAGTATGAATTTGGCTACATAAACCTGTGTCACCTTGTATACGCATGATAGCGTTCGAAATAGCATAGGTATTTCTATTACTATTTCTTATTAATAGGTGGTAATCAGGTAGTAGAGCTGATGCCGGGCTCGACTGTGGAGGTACCACCATCTTACTCGCAAATCCTCCCGAAGTTATTCGGGGAAGAGTAAGAGAACAGCTCTCAGGCAAAACCAGGCGGCCCACCATTGCCTGGGACCGATGGATGGCGGTGTATCCATCCCCAATTGCCGGGCCTTATATAAAACAGACTGATGACGGGCAGCGGCGTTACTAGTGCAAGGGTTTCGGCTCACCAACCCGCCTGCCCAGCGTGTGTGAGTATGGGCATTTCTTCCAGGAGGACCGCCAAGAGTGGCGAAATCTTGGAAAGGCCTATTTCGAGCAGTGGACGAAATAGGCTGATCGATGGATGGATGGATATAATAGGCATCCTTTTTTATGCGAAAGCTTTTTCTACCACGATAACTTTTTGTTGAAGGTCTTGATGTCTGTTAGTTTATCTCCAGAAAAATAAATGATTCCCGATAACGTCAATTAACGTAAAATTTTGGTACCATTTTTAACATCGTCGGCCCATGATAGGCAGATAAGTGCTCGAGCTTAATTTCCTCAGAAAATTTGATTTCAAAAGTATATTCACTTGAATGGAAATCTACAAACATTTAGATTGTGCACTTTTGAGAAACTTTTTACTTATTATCAAAACTGTATCTTAACTGGTGTTAGCCATAGATGATGCAAGTTTCATTACCCTTAAAATAATGTATCGCGGTCGAAATCGCGTTTCAGATCAATCTTACAGATTAACCGAACTGATATGAAAGTTCAACAACCTTCGAAAGAACACTAAACTCTCGGAGAAATTTCATTAAGTCCAATGTAAATAAAACACACGGTGGAAAGCAAGGGAAATAAAACCTTTATTTAACCACATCGGGAGATGTTTGTCCAGCATTTTGTTACAACATAAATACAAGAAGAAAGTAGTTTTTTCCTGTTTACGTCCAGGACAAGTTTTCTACACTCTAAGCTCGGGATTTTGCGAGACTGTTAAAACTGGAGTTGAGATTTTATTGCGAGTGTGCGATTTGTGTAAATCATACAACAAGGATGAAATTAAACATTACTGGCTTTTGGCCATGGATTCGCCCGTGCTCTTTTTGTCAATACAGAATACAAAATGACAGAAGGCAAGGGCCGACTTATTCCCCAAAAAAATTTCTCCCAGTCAACCGATTATATTGTCAAATGAAAATTTAGCAAATTATATAGTATTTTTGCAAAAAGAAAACAATTTTCTTCAAGCCTATTACTTGAATGTAACATATTACATACTAATATATAAATACACACATACAAACAAAGTAGCATAGTCAGAGAGATGAAAGGTAATAAGTTTTCAGGTTATATCTAAAAGAGGACACAGAAGGAAGGTGCCTGAGGGTCTGTAGAAGCTCATAAGTGAGTGAGTTAAAGCTTGGCAGGGTATATTTGTATTTATCATTAATATTCCACTTGTATTGTCTGCAGGTGGTGTTGTGATGACATGGTGGTGGGCGTTCGCGCTGCTCGCTTGGGCGGCGCCCGCCCGCCCTGCGCCCCGGGCGGGGAATGGTGAGCCTTACTACAGTAAGCATTTAGCATTCTTTTGCACGCTTTCTGTTTTTACCTTTTTTGAATACACGTTTTTGTATGTAAGCTTAACGTTGGAAACATTTTGTTTAAGTTCTGTGTCCTATTTTTTATATTTTTAAATGTTTTTTTTTTGCTATTCTAAGTTATAACTTAAAATATAAGTTGTCGTTTTAAAATTGTAACAATTTGTTAATGCCAAAATAATAACATTTTTTGTTATAACATATACATTTTATATATGCCCATATTTGAATGCAACAAAGTATTTTAATTTAAATTGTGCCTTAGATGATTTCACGGCCTTAACTTTAAGTACACAGGCACTAAAGCTTTATGACAAAGTTCAAGCATAAAATGTTTTATGGAGATTTAAGTAACATGCGACAAAGCATGAGATGAAATAAACTCCTGTCGTGCAAGTTTTACACCTAATAATATTGGAACATTTATTTTGCTTTCTACTTGTTAAATAAAGAAATAAAATATGAATTTCTAAAATTTTCAAAAACTTGAAACATATAATTCTACAAAGGTAAGGAAAAAAACTTTTTTTATCACCTTGGCATGGAGGTGTACTTATTTAGAGTACATATATATATTAATACATTATAAAATATAATCTATTTATATATTTTTATCTATAAAAAAAGAAATGAGAGGCCATAAATTCTTAGACCAGTCCAGTTTTAAACCATTTTTGTTACGGGGTCTATCTCAGAAACTGAATTAGTTACGAATTTTGATTTTTCTGTATATAATGTGCCACGTACTCTTTTTAAGCAACAAATACTAAGAACCTTCATTTTTATTATAGATTTAGGGTAACGTACCCAAATACTCGACTCGCTTAAGTTTTGTGTCATATATTTTGTAGGTACTGATAAATTTGTAATTTTTATACAATTCATTTAAGTCTATTACCTTATTTATATGGTACGGAACCTTCACAGCGCGAGTCCTACTTGTACTTGACCGGTTTTTAGAGTTATCTTTGGTTTTTCATTTGAAGTATTTCTAGATTATTCAAACAAGGAAGAATAAATTGTAGTTTTGCGGTGACTATCTCCCTAACTAAAATAAAAACCTAATAAATACCTAAATTTAAGGGGGTAACTTTTTACCTCGGTACATAAGGCACATCATAATATTTTTTTTTATACTTTTGAATAAAAAAGTATGCAATAAATGTGTTTTGAAGCAACTTGCGGAAAAAGTT
Organism: Ypsolopha scabrella; assembly: GCA_910592155.1. Classification (NCBI taxonomy): domain Eukaryota; kingdom Metazoa; phylum Arthropoda; class Insecta; order Lepidoptera; family Ypsolophidae; genus Ypsolopha; species Ypsolopha scabrella. The sequence continues at coordinate 5,290,891 of OU342973.1, read as the reverse complement.
TATTAACAATAAAGTCTTCACAAAAAAATACGAACTTTAAAGTTTTACATTTTGTTTGCATTACATTAACACACTTAAAAGCGTGTTCACAGTTGTAATGTAATGCAGCTAAAATGTAACGCATAAAATTGAATAATTTTCATGTGATCACAATTTCTATAAAACGCATTTATTGCATACTTTTTATTCAAAACCAAGAAAAACAATATTATGATGTGCATTTTGCACCGAGATCCTCCGTTACCACCTTAATTACTCCCCTGTAAGCTCAATAAATGAAAAACTTACAAAGTTAAAAAGAAAATTGTATAAAACAGTATCGTTTTATCTTCCTAGTTTGTATTAACGTTCTTTCTTCGACAGTAATGGATGGTTTCATGCAAGAAGGACAAGCGATCCATCTTTCTTTAATCGGAATTTTCCTGGGTCCAACATTCTGAGCCCTGCCAATAAAAGTCGCTAAAACCCTTTAGAAAAATATCGTCTTTTCTCTGATATAGATGTTATGTATTTTGAGACTAGGCAGCAACCTTGTCAAACAAAATATCGATGGCATTCATCGGTGCATAGTTGGAATAAAAATGTTTTTGTTTACAAAACAAGTTTTAATCGCATTTTTTTTACTAATTGTTTAAATTTTCAATTGTAATATTCAGAAATAAGTAAAAGAAACAATACATTTGTTTAATCTCATTGATTTCTAAAGTATTCACGCTCTCGAATGAAGTTACTGACTTAATATGAATGATTTATCAACTGAATCTATATTTTTATAACTTAGAAACTAGTTTTTTGCCTGCGGCTTTGTTTGATCTAAAGAAGTTTCAAGTTTGAACACTCTAAGTGAATTTAAAAATTCTTCTCTGACAAACTTTAAGTTTAAAGGCTCTACCAGGAGATTTCGTTCGAGATGAGTGAGTGGAATTATGATTTTATATCAACCAGAAAATTGACAAGTATCAAATGCACCATGAATGAGAGCTTGTATGGCTAGATTGAAAGAATTGCGTCAGAATCTTAGCCGCTGTACATCAGTATCTGCCTACCCTTCTGGGAGACAGGCGTGAATATATCAACCAGAAGATTTATTATAAATAAAGTTCTATAAGCAGCTCTAATCATTATTATGTCGAACGGATAATTTCTTCACGAAACACCTTATTAGCGGCCTACTAATAATTCATTTTGATACCTTATTCAAAACAGGCCACAGACTGTCGACAAGACTATGAACTCTAACCAAGAGTCTTAGAGGCATGACTAAGCTTTAATAACTAAGCAATAAAGACTATTTTTGAAAGTCAATGTCTGAATCCGCGGTAGTTTGGTATGACCCGTGTTTTGTCAGGTGTAAAACGAAATCGAACTGGTTTCGCTTTCGTACGGAACCACCGGCGGAGATCGAAGGCTTTGTTGGTGGCTGGGGCAATGCGTGGTAGATAAATACTATGATTTGGGAGATACATTTTAACACAGAAATAACTTCTGAAAGGCAAAAATATTATTGTTTGACTTATTTATAGTTTTCAGAATTAAATTTTCGTTATGTAATATTATTGGTATGTATAAGGTGACTTTAATTTATGAAGACTCAGTAATATTCAATGAACCTTTTTTAAAATTCGTAAATTATTCTTTTAGTGTTCCTCACAAACGCAAGCCCAGCCCCGAGTCAATTACTATGGGACGTCAAGATTTTATTTTGCGAAAATAGCAAAAAGTGTTATCGATCCGTGTTACTGATCCCTTACCAAGCCTCCAGTATGAGTTTGGCTGTATAAATTAAAGTCACCTTATACTTGAGTTTTTTAATAAAATTTAATACCATACTTTTTTCTCCTTTGCGCTAAATCCGCCCCTCTCGCACTGCGCGTTTTTTCGTTTGGAGTGACAGTGATAAAAATAAAATTAACTAAACTATTCATTTCCGAATGCTACATTCGGAAAGTTGCGTCACATATTTACGTCGTCAATACCGCAGTGCTTAAAGGCTAAGTCCTTCCTGTGATGACGTATGGCGCTGAGACGTGGTCTCTTACAAAGGGTCTGATCCACCGGTTTAAGGTCGCTCAGCGAGCTATGGAGCGGGCTATGCTTGGGGTATCTCTGATGGATAGAATCCGAAATGAGGAGATCCGTCGGAGATCTAAACTAACCGACATAGCCTGCAGAATCAGTAAGTTGAAGTGGCAGTGGGCAGGCCATATTTGTCGCCGACATGATGGCCGTTGGGGCCGAAAGGCTTTAGAATGGAGACCACGTACAGCAAAGCGTAGTGTAGGACGACCTCGTGCCCGCTGGACCGACGACCTGAAGGACGTTGCGGGGGGCGGCTGGATGAGGAGGGACGGAGGACCGACATGAGTGGCGAAATTTGGGAAAGGCCTATGTCCAGCAGTGGATGAACACGGGCTGATGGATGGATGGATGGAAACTATTCATATAATAAAGATTAAGTTTGATGCATTTTTAAATGCTGACATACTTTCTTATATGACATGTAAGTTATTCCTAATTTTGTTACTCTAATTGTGTTTTCTTGTCTATTTTATTTTGTATTTCTAAATAAATAGTTGTGCTTGTCTTCTGAATATATAAAAGGCAAACTTGACTGACTCATCGATCAACGCACAGCCGAAACTACAGACCGGATTTAGCTGAAATTTGGTATACAGATAGTTGTAATGACGTAGGCATCCGCTAAGAAAGGATTTTTGAAAATTCGCCCTCTAAGGGGTTGAACCCAACTCCACGCGGACGAAGTCGCGGGCAAAAGCTAGTATAATATAAAAACATGTAAAATAGAAGATGACACAAAAATCAAATGAAAATCATGAAAATAACAAAACAACTTAATAGCTATAATTTATGTTCGTAAACGTTATTATCTTGTAGAACCCGCACAGTAAAGGTTAAGGGGGACTTGTTCAGCAAAATCTTCTTTAGAGTAGTTTCAAAATTATTAATGTTTGTCGTATCATAAATTGTTCTGGTTAATTTATTTACATCAGTAAGATGTTGTTTGTAAAAATATTATTTTTTGATGGCAATGACTGGTTTAAATACTCTCACTTTAGCAAATTGAATTGAATTCCAATTATTCTAATTCTAATGCCGAACCACCAACCACCTACCAACTAGTAACAAACAAATGCTATTTAACTAATGTCAAACTTCAACTGACTATACGTATGTCAAACCTCGCGTATTTATTAGTTGCAATCTCATAACTGTATAGTACCTATTGATTTATTTACGAAAGTGACTTACTAAAAAAGCGGGGTTAATCTTTCAGCACAAACGGCTGCTTAGAAGCTATATATACCTAGTTGTTTCAACACCTATTACACGACTAATGTATTGGTATTATAATGAAAATCGATTAGTATAATAACATGTCTGAAAGAGATAGGTCGTTTATATAGACAAATTCATCCTATAGACTCAGTAAGTGGTCAGGACCAAGGTTCAATGACCTTGTTTGCTAAATACGAAAAACGCTTTTGTGCTCTATTCTTATTCAAGAATAACCTCGACCAACTCAGTTAGTATAGGAAGTCAACATTATATCTTGCGTATTTTACAGAAAGGGTAACTGAGTTTTCAGTATGAATTTGGCTGTACAAATGAAAGTCACCTTATACAATAGCACTGACAGTCTCATTTATTATATATAACGCAATTGCCTTAATAAAGAAAGCGGGGTTAACTTGTCGACTCGGCACACACGGACGCCTACAAGCTATGTGATTTGTTCAACGGCTATTACACGACAAACATAATGCTAATAGCTGCATCTTTCTCTATTAGCATACTAATTAGTTATTGAGGGACGTGCGACTGCGACGCAGGCCGCTGCCAGGACAAATTCAAGTTTATTGTGAGCAAATAAGAGTTAGGTAATTGTTGTGAATGTTTTGGTGAAGGTTAGGGGCATGGTGTGATCTTTGTTGTGTGTTAAGAGCATACTTATTACTCTCTCTTTCACTTTATTGGCGGAAAGCCCGTGTAATTTACGCTTTAAGTGTATTAAATTTATTTACAAATGAAAAAATATTACAACCTATTATTTTGACGTTAATTTTTGGTTTTCACAGTTATTAATGTGTAAGATCAGCTATAGTGTTTAAATAGCTTTAAAAGCGATTAAGCGATCAAATACAATCGGCTCCTTATAAACAGCAAGCGCTTTGTTATTTTGAAATTATCAATTTGAATTATAAATAAGTGACGCACTACCATACATTCTCGAGGTGTCACTTGTCGAATGAAAACATATAATAAACATATTATGTTTACTTGGTAATAGTATAAATTTCTCAAGGTTTATACTCAAACTGCAATACTGGAACTATCTTTGAACGCCCAACTTTGAAAAAAAAAGTATTTATAACATAGCCAAAAATTTTTTTTTTTCTTTACTTTTAACTAAAACAAAAATCGAAAGTTATCGCAAGTTGCCTAAGATTTATGCAAGAATTTGCTTACTCCTTCCGTATGCCTGAAGCAATTTTAATGATTCCTTCACCATAATAAAGACAATTTATAGATCTATAAAATTATTGTTCAAATTTTTTTTCCGTTTATTTCATCCATGTGAAATATATTATTTTCACCTATTTTGCGCTAGGTATCCGGAGACGCAGCGATCGTCGCAACAGCTATTTTACCATAATGATAAACTGATAAAAACGCTTATAAAAACTTTTTTTGGTTCCGTCGATATATTTGTACTGACACACATAAAGATGCTAATTAAGGGCTTGCCTTTGGTCTTTTAACGGTTTTTGTTTTAATATGCTGGGTCAATTACTTATCTGATCAATGTTAAACTTGTACACGTGTTTTTTCAGACTTTTGTCTTTCCGTTGCCAGGTCGGTTAATTAATTGGACCCATTTCACTCGATAGATTTTATTTTTGAGAACGATGCTTTTTTATGTTATTAATTCGTTTTATGTCTAAACGGCTTGAGTTTTATGTCTAAAATTACTGCTATAACAAGAAAACATGGTTTAATTTCCGATGTCTGGTGAAAAAACTCCCACATCAAATAATTTTTCGTAAAATCCAGAAAAACCTCGAAACTTCACTGATTTTGCGTGCCAGCAGCGCGCGAATTGAGCGTTCTAATGTAGACTTTCTGACAACATACTGAAGTCCAAAATCAATCGGTAAGTTTATCGTGCACCAAGGGTAGGGCCTTAAGGGTATGTATGCGTCTTAGTAATATAACTTCGTTGTTAATTGGATATTTTAGAAAAAAACACACTGGTTATTGCAACTCTGCTTGTTTATATTTCAAGATTTCAACTTTACCACAATTCGCCGTCTCTCATCATAACCATTCGAATCTTTTTCTGAAGTCCAGGGAGCAGATCTTTACATAGGCTTTTGTATTTAGGATTCCACCACTTCCTGAAGTTTTGTACAGTTGAAGTTGTCTCCATTTTATAACGGTTGTGAAGGGCAGCACATAACTTACAGATGTTCACGGATTTCATGGGGTTTATGAAAGCGTAGTGCTTTTTCCATGCGAAGTATTGTAGATATTTTTCTATTGATTCCATATTTTCATTTATCAGAACAGCTAGCTGTTGTGGCTTCATTTTAGTTGCATCGACGTAAGACCTTGGCGGAAGAAACCTGTCGAGTGAAATAGTCAAATTGTCATAACTCATCTTTATTATAATATATAATCTTACATTCATATACCTATGTTAACGGCCAAACCCGGCCGACCCATTACACGATCATAAGAATTTTTTTAATACGCCTGCTCAATATATGATAGATTAAGTGCCTGTTTAGCGTGCGTAAAATGACATATTTCGCACTCGTGCTTTTTGTTTTTACTACCTGCTGACGCCATCTAGGCGAAACCGGCCACATCATTTAGTAAGCATGTAAACCTTTGTTTTACCAGATACTCTATAATAAGATGAGTATTTTCAAACTTTTCTATTTGAATATAAAATATATTATGTATGTTAAATTGTAAAAAATGTTTTAAAAAATCAAAACGATTTTAGACGTCATAATTTATATTTTATTTTAACTATCTTAGAAATTATTTTTAAAAAGATTTTAGAAAGAGACATTGGTCTTTGTAGTACAGATTGGCGCCAACCAGACTGCGTGTTCTTCAGTCGACTTGTATCTGTTTTGATTTGCAACAAAATTGCTTTTATTTTATTATTGCATGTAATTTTTCGCAGGTGTATTAAAAAACGTCGTTTTCGCACTTGCATCAAAATGTACTAATTTCGCTTTTTTGTGATTTTATTTCACGTAAAGGAGAAATTTAAATAATTACGAAATTTATTCAACAACAAGTCGAAAATATGTGCGACGACGAGCGAAGCGGAGCTAGGAGGAGCGTGGAGGAGCGTGTTAGGTTTACATATGTAAATAAATTTGTAAGACGTAGGGTTTTAACAGGAAATAATTTTGTATGATCGCATAGTAGGACTGTGTGTACGCCATAATTGATACGCAGTATTCGCTATCCTACTACACGACATAGTATACTGCGGAATAAAATAAAATAAAAACTGAAACTGATAAAGGGCATATGTTCCACTTTAAATTTTTATTATCTTCTTTTTAGTAAGTATATACTCACATAATATATTATTACTATATATTATATACCTAAAACTACATAGTGAAATAGTCATGCATGATTTAAAATGAAAATACCTGCCTTTTTAATATAAAAACAAGCTGTAGTTTAGTATGGGCGAGAAAAACACTAGGAAAAAAATGAACGAATAAAAAGAGGAAAAAAAGGGGAAAAATTTAAAAAGAGTAGCCAAAATTTTTTGAAAATACATAAATATTGTGTTGACATTTATAAAAAAGAGTTCATGATAAAAGAAACAATAAATAAGGAAAACGCTAGCAAAATAACAATAAACTCTAATACCTTTTATAATCGGCTCCTCCATAAACAATAGGTACGGTCCAAAACTGAAGTCCCCAGAGTACTTTCTCAGTTACATAATCCTCAGAAAAAGCATTCTCAAAAGCCAAATAAAAGTAATAATTATCCTTTAACATAACTCCACATTGCGGCCCAATGTTGTAAGTCCTACCCCAAGCTGGCAAATAAGACTTTGGCATATAGGTACAATTTAATTTGCCACATAGACCATAAATATCTATGGATAAGTTATAGGCCTTCAAAGCCTTATTCAATTCATTTGCATAGCCTTCTCTTCTACTTCTAGATGTACAATCTGACAGAAACCAAGCCACAGCTTTTGTCTTTTTTTGCAATTTCCACATTTCTCCGTAAGGAACAAAATTGTCTGATTTTATCCATTGCATATGTTTTCTTGGGCCCACTATTTCTCTTTTGTTGTTCAGGACTGCAATGTATGTGTACGGTATATCAGAATCTAGTTTATACGTCATAGTCCAGTTGAAGAAATTATCAAAAAATCTTAGGCATACCGGTTGGTTTACAGATGCTTCTTGGTTAACGTATATGTATTTTTGTTCAGTTTCTCGAATGACAGGAAAGTCTTCTGGGGTCAACTCACTTAACACCTCAATACCACTAAACAAAATGGCATCAAATCGGATAAGAGGTCCATTAAAGTAGTTGTGGTCCATAGTTACATAACAATCGTTGAAAGGACACTTATTTTCAATGAAAACTTCTTGTCCTTCACTAAGCAGAGGTATTGGATCTTCAGATTTCCGTGACCAGATAAGGATGTACTTTGTATTTTCTGTTTCTGGTGAAACTTCCTGTACTATGTTGAGATACATAACGACAATGTTGATTATATGTTTTTTGAATTTATGCATATCGAATTAAAACAATCTGAATTTTAACTTCCCAAAAACTATACACACTCCTTTGACAAACGCACTGAGAATATCGTAGAAATTACATAAATCTCATTGTTTAAAAAATGTTTTCTATGAAAATATCAGACCATTGTTAGGTTATTTTATTTTTTAAACAATCGTAGTAGGCTAATAATATGATATAACAAGGTCACACAGTGATGAGATCATTTTTAATTTAACGCGGTTGTTGGAGATACGCTTTAAAATCTATATCATATAAGAATATCAGTTTATAATGAGAAATTTAATTATTATAATGTAAAATGGTGTATTATGCGGATACATACATGAATGTAAAAAGTATAATTATATTTATTGTGATACATTCCATCATAGTGTACGTTTCTTCAATCACAATAGAAACAAAGTATGTTCTTATTTGGTCGTCGGGTTCTGAAACTCCAATTCCTTTATTTGGTGAAGGACAGAAAGTGTTTTCTGACAACAAATGCCCTTTTAAAGATTGCTATGTCACTGCTAATCACAAGTTTTTTAATGGTTCTCTTGAGCGATTCAACGCAATCTTATTTAGTGGCAATAAAGTCTTAGTACAACTAACCAAAGATAATCTTCCTAAAATCAAATATGAAGGTCAAAAGTATGTCTATGTTAACCAAGAATCATCTGTTAACCAACTTGTGTGTCTGAAATTGTTCGACAATTTCTTCGACTGGACCATGACATATAAATTAGATTCGGATATACCGATTCCATATATTACAGTAATGAACAACCAGGGAAAAATTGTTGGCCCTAGACGAAATATGTCATGGATTAACACCAATTCTGTTTCAAATTGTACTGCGAAAAGGTTGCAGAGAAAGAAAAAAGCTGTAGCCTGGTTTCTATCAGATTGTCATTCTCAAAGTGGGAGGGAACATTATGCAAAAAGTCTAAATAAAGCTTTAAAACGATATCATTTATCGATAGACATTTATGGTTTATGTGGTCCGTTAAACTGTTCTTATTTGCCTAGCTCATATATATCGGCTTGGGGTTGGAAGTTTAAAACTGGTCCAAAATGTGGAATAATGTTGAAGGATAATTACTACTTTTATTTGGCTTTTGAGAACGCTTTTTCTGAGGATTATGTAACTGAGAAGGTGCTTTGGGGACTCCAGTTTTTGACCGTACCAATTGTTTATGGAGGAGCTAATTATAACAGGTACCTATTTCAATTGTAGGTTTTAAATATCTTTGTGTCTGCTTATATTGTCTTTTTCTCTATGTGTCTGTTCTTCTCTTTATGTAAAAAATCTAACTTTTGTCTTTATTTCTTTATGTTTATCTCTATGCCTTGCCGACGGCTCCACCCGCGTTTTTTTCAATTTCTGCCCCGTTGTTCGCGGGGCGGTTATTTTATCAACACTCATTTTGGCCATGTTGACCAGGGTAGGCGACTATGATGATAATAAAGAAAAGCGCATCCATATCCGAGGCAAAAATTCTGAAAATTATAGTTTCGGCCTCAGTACAATACTAATAACCCAGTTCAATTTAAACGCAAAAATATTCAATGTACAGATACGACTTTTTTACTACATTATATTGTATAAATGTTTGCTTATAAAAAAGAATACCTGAGTAGATGTTAATACAGTTTTCACCTTTACCTTGAGTAGGTATTACGCTGTGACTTACTAGAACAATGCTACTTTGGGATGAATATTGCTTATAATTAAATACGTGTAGGTTCAATTAATGTGGTTTTTGATCTTATATTCTACTAGAAAGTCTTCATCGAAAGGTTTAGGGGTACGTGGTAAGTAAATTGTTCATGGTAATTGTTCTGTGACTAAAGGGATCAGAGAAAATGTTGTTGAAAGCAAAAGGTTCTAATAACTAGTATTATTTACTTAAGTCAATAAATGATACCTATATTTCTCAGGTTTCTTCCTCCAGGATCGTACGTTGATGCAACACGAATGGATCCAAATCGGTTAGCTAAGTTGATACATGACAACATGCAATCCATAGACAAATATAAAAAATACTTTGCATGGAAACAGCACTACAGTTATGAGAATCCTGTCAATTCTACTAACCTGTGTGCGCTGTGCACCGCGCTGCACAATGCGAAGAAAATGAATACTACAACCACAAAAGAAAAATTCAGAAGGTGGTGGAATCCGAAATATTTTACCAAATGTAAATATATTTCCCCAAATCTGCCTGCGAAGATGAGAAAGCAAATACGAAGAGAGTACTTTACACGAGATCTCATTTTTTAAATATGTTATGAATACCACAAAGGGTTGCATAAATTTTAAATAAAAACAATGAATAAATACCTATATATTAAACTCTTCTTGAGCCTTCTTATTTATTTTGTAGCAATGAAGTATAAAAAAATAACATATATTTTGTGTAAATATATATGTTATTTTTTTATACTTCATTGCTACAAAATAAATAAATAAAAACTATGATAGAAATAAATTTATATATTTTAAACACTTGGTGATTTATCCATCGCAGGGAGATAACGTCCTCTAGATGCCAAGAGGCTCACTATTATGTGAGTATCTATGCAATGTCGTTGCGATATGGGAAAGCACATGGGTGAATTCGCAGGTCGTGTTGAGAACTGGATAGCTCAGTTGGTACAGCAACCGCCCGGTAAGCGAGAGGTCCCATAAACGATAGAGTTCAATAAATCTAGAGGGTTCTTTTTTAACCGGTACATAATCATATCATAGAATTGATAATTTCATTATCTGATCGCGATATCATGAAATTTGTAAACTAACGGAGTAATAAAGGCTCGTCGTCGTCGCACCTATTTTTGATATTTTATTGTAAGTCTATCGTGAATTTCTTATTTCATACTTCACGATCTATGAACATGCTATCGACTCGATATCGCTTCGATGAAAAAATGTAGCTCTTTTTTCGTAGCAATAAGAGTTGTCGTTTAGAATTTATAGAGTTTATCTGTCAAATTTGCTGAATCGATGCTTACGTACTTGCTGTGCTGATCATGAAATTATCAAATTTTACGATATGGCCAACAAATATATATATATATAACAGGTTGGGAGTATATTATGTAGGTTTATATTTAATTGAACATTTGTAAGTAGCTTTATTCATAGGTAATTCCGAAGAGAAGAATTCTTTGAAAATTCCATAGAAGAGCTTTTGTTGTCATATGACATTATCTTAGTCAAAGAAAGCAAAAAGCTTCTTGTCTATACTGGAAATATGATATCAGGAAATCATAAAGTACCTTCATGGACAGGGGCCGTTATTTAATTTACATAGGACATGAATTTTAGCTATAACTATAGTTCTTAATGAATCAAGATTCTAGATGCGTTAATCATACGGTTTAATATGAATTATGTATGGAATTGACTACATCGCTTTTAGAGTAACTATTATTTCACTTGGAATTAGAAAAGAGAGAGCGTTAGATTATTTTCTCTATTTGTGCCCTGAAATGAGACAGCCCAAAGGTTTTTTTTTTATAATGTAGTGCTTTATAGGATCAGAGGTGCAATTGCGTAAGACAATCGTATTCAAATTGATTATCATATAGCTATTCGGGTAAGCAAATTAGCCCGTTTGACAATTGAAATCGTACAATTTTGGCTGTCAAATGAATACGATTGTCTTGTTTCGTTGTTGACAACCAAAAACGTACAATTAATTTGCTTAGCCGAATAGCCATAATGACAATCAATTTGAATACGATTGCCTTACACAATTGCACCTCTGATCCTGTAAAGCACTACATGCTACTACAATCAATACGATTGTCTTGTTTCGTTATTGACAACCATTGTCAAACGGGCTAACTTGCTTAGCCGAATTGCCATATGCCAGTTGAATTTGAATACGATTGTCTTACACAATTACACTGATAATTACGTCTGATGGATCAGTTGCATGAAATTCATGATTTAAAAAGTCACATCGTTTCATTGCTTTAACCTGAATTTCGCTGGAAGCCTGTTTTCTACGTAACTATTGGGCGGCAAAATTCAAAAATTGGAACCTACTATTTAAAATATACTACTTCTATTCGTTTCTGAAATAAAGGGTCATGGGGTCTTGACTGACAGAATACGGATAGAAAAATTATTGCCCTCTGAGTTCCGTTTTTTTTTTTATTTAGACGAATAAGTATTACCAGAATAGTTTTGAAAATCTGGTCACTTATGCCTAGTAAAAGCAATGAACTGTTTTTCAAATAGCACAGTTTTCACTAATAACATTTTCAACAATCTTGAATTTGGTAAAGACGATCGTTTTTAGCATAATTCTAAATTTTAGCTATATTTGCTTATGAAAGCTCTGTTATTTGAATATTGTAGTGTATTTAATAATAGGACACTATTAATATTTACCTACCTTTTGCATTTCAGTAATACTGTTTTAGATACCTACCCAATTTATAACTGACAACAATAAAAGTTCAAGTAAATTTAACGGACTAAAACGATAGAGAATCTTTTCTCCCAGTCAGACAAACATAGCAGCGGCGTTTTTTCACCGACAGTTTCTAGGTTTCGTTCATTAAGTAGAAAAGGAGAAATTACGCCGTTGGGACATCCGCAGTTGGGTGCAAATGGAATGAGTGCTATTGTTAATGAGATAAGATGTGGGAATGGACTTTCAATTGATCGGTTTCTAATAGGTAACGGAGAGGAATCTTTTGACTTGAGAGAAACGTGTCGGTAAAAATCCCAAGGTCCACGTATTACTGTCAAAAATATTTGAAGAAATGTACATTACATCTACATATAATGTATCTGTAACTTATACAGCCAAATTAATACTGGAGGCTTGGTAAGTGATCGGTATAACGGCTCGATAATACTTTTTGCTTATTTCGTAAAATAAAATATTTATCTCCCACGAGAATTGAATCGGGCTGGCCTTGCGTTTTTAGGGAACACGAATGAAATAAAGTAACCAATGGGACCCTATTACTAAGACTCTGCTGTCCATCCGTCCGTCCGTCCGTCTGTCACCAGGCTGTATCTCATGAACCGTGATAGTTAGACAGTTGAAATTTTTACAGATGATGTATTTCTGTTGCCGCAACAACAAATACTAAAACCGGCCAAGTTCGAGTCAGACCCGCGCACTCCCAAACAACAGACATAATATTTTGCCGTTTTTTATAGATAATGGTACGGAACCCTTCATACGCGAGTCCGACTTTACAATCAATATTGTTGTCGGAATCAGTGAAGTAAAAATTAAATAAATTGTTATTATATGTGACATAAAATGTTAAAATGATGTGGATGATGGACTGGCAGAAAAATACAAAAATAATATATGAAAAAAGTAGGTTTTGGGGTGTATGGTCTTATTTTGGCTCTCTGATAGTGAAAATAATCTGTAATACTGATCATAATACAAACGAGTATCGTACAATCTTTGCGAACCATACAAATTACAGTTTTACTTTATTAGTTGTTACTATAGAAGAGCCAACGAGAGATGGCACCTATGACAGCTGCGTTTAGCGATGGGGTGCATTTCAATTTCGGCAAAAATAACAATCAAGTGCGACTAGCGACTTGAGTAAATAAAATATCGATTTATTTGACACTTTATACAGCATGCATCATAATAATACAAATGGCAAATGTGCATTTGCTTACATTAACAAAGCAGCCATAAAATCTACAAAACTGTTTACCAATGTTTTAATTATAAAAAGATGTACTTTGTAAATAGATGGAGCCGTACGATTAAGGAGAATAGAACCCGTTATTTATTGACTACAATTCAGCCACTAACATTCCTCATGATCCCTTGAGTATTGAAAAAATTTGAAACTCTTGCTATAAAGTCTTTATAAAATCAAAAAATGATGATCGAAACGAGTAGTACATCACTTTTCGCTGCCAGCAACAATGAAGTATTAGATTATTTTAGTGACACTTACCCATAAATAATTATGAAACTTGGTAGGCATTTAAACGTCATAGGTGCCATCTCTCGTTGGCTCTAGTTTAGAAGGTTCTAATTAAGTTTTTCAATCAACATTTGAAAATGATAATTAGTTTATTCAACCGTTATTTAGAGTTAATTATTAACATAATAATCAAGCGAGTTCATTTGATTCCGTTAATGAGGTTTCAATATGCAAAAGTTGCGAAGATATTTTACAACACGCGATCTATGAAGTGTGAATTAGTTAATCGATTAATTAAGTGATTTAAGACAAAAGTTCACGGGCAAAATACCAGTTAATATTGAGGTGACGAAAACAGGTATAAGGAACTAGTTTTCTACCTCTAAAAATGGAACTGAAGCCTGATTCTGAAACAGTTCAATCAATTCCTTATATTTGTGTGTTTATAATTTTGTTTGCGAAATCCTTTGCTCGAGATTATTTTAAAATGCATGACAAAATATTTGAGAAGGGATATTTAGATTTTTTGATAATGATAAATCTTATATGCAGTCATTACACCGTTTTTTTTTGTTATTGACTCGTAGGCCCTTAAAAGTTCTTGTTACTAATTTTATTTATTCCGAACTGTACTGGTTTGATATAAAAAATTGCTGTAATAGGGACGCCCCTGCCGAAACAGGGAAAAAAGATTTTCAAATTATTATTTTTGTCGTCATCTAACCAGCGTTTTGCAGTATTGTTATCTATAAGTAATAAAATTGTTAAACAAAAACAAACAAACAAACCTAATTACTTATCAGTTCGTGTACATTTAGGTTTTACCAAGTAAACTGCTGAAAAATTATCTGTTTACAAAATAAAACACATTTTCATGATGAAACCGACCGACCAACCAGAATATTATACTTTACCATCATCATCATAAATTTCATTTCCCAGCCAGGCATTAACGAAGAGGGACTCCTGAATAACCACGCGCTACCAATCACTGTTCCGGCTCGATACCATCCAGGCTTTTCTTGCAATCTTCTAAATATCAATAGCACACCTCAGTAGCAGAATACGGCTGTGGAAGCTGTAGGCCCATTCGTAGAAAGTGACTAATATCTCGCGTTGATCTCGGAGTGTTTATGATGTAGCTGCAGACTGCTGGTCGCCGGGTAGACGTATGTAGGGTCTTGTTGTCTGCGTTGTCTTGTTCAGTATCTACGGAACCCTCAGGGTACGAGTTCTACTTGCATCTGACAAGTTTTTTTATTAACAGCACTATGGGGCGGTATACTTATGTAGTAAGTATTAGTTTCAACTTGAAATCTCTTACTGGGCCCCAGAAAGAAGGTCTTCACAGACGGACAGACAGACAGACAGCTGCTCGCCAGACGTATGTAGAGTGTTGTTGTCTTGTTCAGTAAGTACAGACATTTTGAATCTCGAAGTCCGTTTGGCTATGGTTGTAGTTGTGACGGTACGAATAAGGGCGTTTTGTGTGTGTGGCGTGTTTTGTAATGCTTGCAAGGTTACGCACACTAGAAAAAAGTGCGTCTGCACCATAGCCGAACGGACTTCATGAGATCGAAAAGTATTTACTTTAGCCATAAATAAAAGCGTACAATTTAAAAATAAAGGGCACTCGTCGATATAGTGTCACAACTTCACAAGGATCAAGATTTGCATAAATAGACATCAAAAAATGCTTTTGTATTTTATTTAAATTCATAAGAAATATATTGAAAATGTATACTTGTACAAGTTAATCATACTTTGAGCATTGACAAACAAAACATATCATCTGAATCATACTTACATGGTGTGCAATATTTACATATTTGGTTAAAACATTCTTAAAATAATGAATAAATTATAGATAGACAACTATTTACAACAATAAAATAAACAAAAAAATGCATTGCAAGAAAATACAAAAATAAGCCATTTCCACCTTATTCATTTACATGTTCAGATGCAATAAGTCATGATATTTTATAAAATCCTGATAATTTTGGGCACCCTTTAAAGCGCCTCGGGCAAAGTTTTTCTATTTCAAAACATACATATTAATTACAAAACGCATCTAGATTTGTGATTATTATGAATTGGAACATAAAGTTTACTTTCACTAAGAACGCGGCTTTTTATATTGTTATGAAACGTTTAATATATTTTAATGTATGGAAGAGATTTATAGTTCAATGGTAATAAATAAAGATTATCTGTTTGAAGGTTTTAGTTTTATGAATAATGATTATTTAATTATGTTGTTCGTATTTTATATCAGAAATAATCATAAATATGGTGCCAAGATTTAAAAAAAAAATGGAGATTCGAAAACAGTATTAGGGGTTCGAAGAATATCAAAGATTAGGACTTTTATTAACGATAATAATTAACGGCAAAACATGAGAGAATACATAATTCTAAAAAAAAGTGCAAACATAGGTTGTTTTGCAATTTACAAACAGTTCTTCGTAGAATAAAATTACATTTTCTCAAAAATTGTAACAATATCTTTTATCAAAATTTTGTTAGTATTGTAAATTGTTAGACTTAGACGTTAGAGATAACAATCGAGACATTTGCTTTAATTAAACAGTGCGATGCAAATGCCATGTATACCCATAGTATGTAAAAAAAAACACCCACGACTTGAATTCCTATTTTCTGTTAGTCAAGGTACCATTACTTTATTACCCAATACAACCAAGGTCCTTATATTGTCTAACTTCGACATCCATTGCGATCGCCTTTAAACGCACCCATGATTGCCTACAAATGACATCACACGTCATTTTTGGCCAATCACGATGCTTTTGAAGGCTACAGCGAAGGATATTGAAGTGAGACGATAAGAGGGCAGCTTTTTAGCAGACAAGCGTGAGAACCCGTGCAAACCTCTTAACCATACAGTTATCCCTTCCATATCCAGCAACTCGAAGGCTTATGTAATAAAAATACCAGTTTTATAGAGGCCAAGTAGTCCGTAAGAAGCAACGATCGATCACGGGGTGCGATGATTGATAGCCCGCCATACTTATATGAGTTTATGTAAATTATTTTATTTTCGCGATGATAACACGCAGGTTTTGTTATAAAGCACAGTTACGGTTCAGGAACATGTTGGTGGGACGCCGATATGAGAGCCCGACCGTCCGTAGTCCAACAAGGAACCCTTATAGTTTCGCCATGTCCATCTGTCCGTCTGTCCATCTGACCGCGGCTTAGTGCAGAGACTATTAATACCAGAAAGCTGTAATTTGGCATGAATATAAATATTTATCACGCCGACAAAACAGTAAAATAAATGCTTAAAAAAAATTGTAAGGGTACCTCTCATACATGTAAACTGGGGATGAATTTTTTTCTATCGTCTATCCCATAGTGTGGGGTATCGTTGGATAGGCCATTTAAAAACATTGTGGGTGTGTGACAACTATTTTTAGATTTTGGGATCCGTTGGTGAAATATTAAGCTTTAAAGTGAAAATTTTAGTTAGAGTTGAGCGTCTCCCCCCCTGCTGGCTAAACGGTTGTTTATAGAAATGTGAAAAAATTCACAGAAGTAGTATATATAATGAATTTAAAAGGAAAACTATCACAGCTAAGTAGTATAATGTATGGGACCAGAAGTTTGGCGCGGTCTGTATTAGTAGAACAACTACTGTACCGGGCAACTACGGAACCCTTTATTGAACTTTAAACGTTCAATTAGTATAATTTAAGTAATATATTTATGAAATAACTACGCGGTAATCTCGATTAAACAGATTTTGTACTTGTTTGTTTGGTGTAACCAGGCGAAAGAAAAATAGTTCATTGAATATTACTTTCAACTCTTTTTTGATAGACTATAGTTATTATTTTGTTTTGTAGCGGCTAATTTGTTTTTTTGAAACCTGCCAATTCTTTAAAAATAAAGAGCAAAACTTTTACCAAACTAAATAGTCTTAATTCGTTGGTAACTTTTTGATAGTATATTTTTATATGTTGGTCCCACATTGCCAAATGTCATTCCCGATGGGATTTACCGGTATAGAGATTACATTTGCCAAAGGTCTAGATGTATTGGTGTAACCAGGATTTGTAGCTGGAAGGGGGCCCGAGCCCCGGTTCTTACTCATGAAGCCAATTTATTGTTGCATCACACTAATATTATAAATGCGAAAGTTTGTGTGAGGGTGTGTGTGTGTGTGTCTGTGTGTGTGTATGTTTGTTACTCTTTCACGCTGAAACAGATGGACGGATTTGGATGAAATTTAGAATGGATGTAGCTTATACCCCAACTTAACACATAGGCTACTTTTTATCCCAGAAAAAAGCAAAAGCTAGTATTAAATATATTTATGATGAATTAGTATTTATGTTTATTATAAGGCAGGTAAGTTTTTAAATTAATAGTAGTCTGTTATACTTATAAATTATTAATTATTTGTTACACATACACGTATTACATATGTACTTTTATATAAATAATTATTTTTTATCCCCAAAGGTAGACTGGAAGAAATCTCTTCTTAGAGATAAGTCTACCCTGTACATGTTCATTTGTTTATATGTTTTGTAAATGTTTATTTTATATGTGTACAATAAAGAATAAGAAGCAATCCGGTGTCCGTTCTTTATTATGTGATAGTAATAAGATAAATAGAGATAGGTAATCTTCCATGCAATAAGATCACCTGAAAATCCAAAAAACTAAATAGATAACGCCTTAATTTGGATAAAGTATCTTTTTACATCAATGACACTCGTAGTTCTGGGGGGCCAGACGGTACTTTAGGGATCGTGCCCCCCTGGCCTCTACCTTGTTACGCCTATGTCTAGATGATGCTATTGGTTATATGCATATACAGTTATCCAACGAAATGTTCTAAAAACACTTTTTACATGTAAAAAGACGACATAAACACGGTGCAAGCCACAATCCATGACGTGAGAAAATGTTCGAATGATAGAAACAGTTGATACTGTGCCTACAAACCGCAAAGATAGTAATTTTTACCAACTACTCAGTGCAATCAAAAGTATATCTTATTTTTTAAGAAATAACAGCACTTTCTGCGTGATAGTTTATTCAAGTTTGCTAGACATTTACTATGTTGGATCTCGGCGTAAGAAGTATAGATACACATGCGATGACATTTTCTTTATTTCCTTGTAGAGACTTTTCTTTCTTTCTCGAATCTAGAAAACGGTTGTTACTTTGATCGTTTATGATTACATATCAAACGTTGGATTGTACGTATTTCTATTTGCATAAAAAAAGCTTTTTGACGTTTTATGTAAGAATTCGTTTTAAGCGACATGTGAAATTGTGAGCTCTTTTTAATTTATTAGCTTTTTATTTCTTTGTACGAGTATATGGTGCAAAAATATGAATTAACAATGTCATGTTCAACACTCAGGGTTGGCAAAATTTCATCTTTTTTACCGTAGAGACCTTAAAGTGATTTTATCAATGTTTTATTAAAACAGTTGTTGATGCATTTGTCACTTTAAAAAAATATAAAGCAACAATAAATATAATAACTTTTAAAAATACATAAAGAAAACAAAATGCTGTATATAATTAAAACACCTATTCATTCAAATTAATCGTATGTATTTTAAAACAATAAGGTTTTAAAATTGTTGAATATCATGTATAGTTATATAATATTTTTATTCCTATAAATTTATTATTAATTTAATGCAGGTGTATAATTTTACTACATTTTAGTATCCCAACCTAAATATATATATATATGTATATATATATATGTATATTTTATTTTATGTATTTCCCGTATTATTATGTCATTCTAGCCTTTATCGAGTTCCGACACAAGGGTCAATGACTCCTGTTACTTGCAAATTGAAATTTTAGTAGAAAAATTTATAATGAAACTGAAATGTTTACCATTCTCAACAACCAGGGGATAGACTGTCAAAATTGTGACAGCTTATCCTCTGGTTGCTGGGGGAGGGGTTACAGGCAGTTGCGTAGCGACAGACATTTTTTCGTTGCTCGACAGACATTCCGACTTCCGTAGATTTTTGCGGAAGTCCTGGGCCTGCCGATCTCTCAGTTTCTGGACGGGCGGTCTTCATCCGAGGTCTTACAAACACTTTCCATCAGGCGTGGTAATGGCCAAGCGTAAGTCCAATAAAATTATGTAAAAATCGTAACCCTATCGTAGGTAAAAAGCTGTTTTTAGGGTTCTGTACCTCAAAATTACAAAACGGAACCCTTATACAATCACTTTGCTGTCCATCTATCCGACCCTCTTTCTTGAGCCCTGTTTCAGAGATATCGAGTTAAAACTAATGCCCTACACAAGTCTACAATCCCATTATGGTGCTGTTAAAAAATGAGGCTTCTAACTTAACGGGGAAAAAAGTAATTGCTCTTTGTGTGATAAACATACAAATTGTCTCACCAAAAAGTCCGTTCACGATTAGGTATTATAGCACACGTCAAAGGAAACATCTGAAAATTACCGATGGTTAACATTCATGAAGAAATTATGACCAACTTTATTAGACCCTTTGGATACATGGAGTTTAATAGATCGTAAGTGTCAAGTTAGTTTGGTATTAAATAATTGCTCGTAGAATACGCTCGTATTTTCAACGGTATGTACAGAACCCAGAGGGTACGAGTCTTACTTGCACCTGCCCAAGTTATTTAGGAGCCGTATACTTCTGTACAGTCTGTCTTTTCATACTTGAGCTAAGAAGTAAACAAACATCACTCGTCATCACCAGGACATTCCGAACGAATCACGCAATGTAAATTACCACAATATGTTATAGACACGAGTTTGAACACTCGCGCATTAATTACCACTGAAAAATTCTTTATATCGTTCTTTTAAATTTAGAGAAAATCATGTTCTGCTGAAATACAGATTTTACCAGAACGACACAGATGGGTTTGACGTTTCGTTTTAGGGATGGGACCAAGTGCACTAGCTAAATCCTTGACTTATTTCATTACAATAATTAATAAAAGTCAAATAGATTCGACTTTTGAAACGGTATGTGTACATATAATATTGGATTTGATATTTGTATCGTAGATGGTATTCTTGACAAAATTTCAGTTTACGGAATACTTTAATATCAAAAATATATTTTACATCGTTTTCTATGAAGAAAGACTTATTCCATCCATCGACACATCACTTGTTGAAATCTATTGACTTGGTCGGGCTAGACGAGGTTTTAAACTAACCTGCAAACATACATACTTAATTAGTATTATTTACATTGTTACAAGTCTAGCCTGTGAAATTCACTACCCTTTATAAATCATATTTTTAAAACCCAATCACAACGAATTCAATCAATCCATTCATTTAACTTTCAATAGTTCATCCAAAAGGTCTTGATAGACGGACAGACGGACAAAAAAGAGATCTTATAATGGTTCTGTTTTTTACTTTGAGGTACGAAACCTACGTTGTGTCGATTCTTATCACTATGTCTCCAGTATGGTCTGACTGAATAAATCAAAGTCATATTTGGCTCTATTCATTGGAAATTAGCTATAAGAGTAACATCACTAATTACCTACCTATTCATTGGTCACTGAAAAAGAAAGTTGTCGTATCATTTAAAATGACACCATCATTTGCATGTGAAGTGGTCGTCCACAATTAATTTTCAAGACACATTACATGCTAATTTCTTTTTAAATACATGTTATTTTATAGCAATAACGATTAGGACTTCCTTAAAAGAGCCATTTAAGTAAAAGTGGTCGAGAGTAAATTACAACTAATAATATAATTTATTATATGACATGAAATGCGTTTTGCTGTGTCCGGTGTAAGATAAATTTATTTTCATTTTTGTAATAGATTGTCACGGCATAAACCTGCTTTGCCCCTGTTCAGAGTTTCTTAAGGCCTTAAATTTTTAAGAAATTTATTAGAGAAGCTGGAACGTCTGGACGTCGTGGAACCAAAACAGTATACCCATAAGTTAAAATTATGGTTAACGAACCTTGATTATGATGATACGGAGGATACTAAATAAATTGATAAGATTTGGTATTCTCAAATTTAACCAATACCATAAACACTCATCTACAGCCAAACATTCACACACTTCTTACACTCGCACTTTCTAATACCCCCTTACAGTTACATACATACCCTGTTACCCGTAACACACATCTTCACAAATTTACAGATATGCGTGCTTTTTAAATAATAATTTCTATTTTTGTATACATCCCCACTAATTATTAATTTTTGCTACTGTCATGCTGCAGGACGGCTTTGTGACCAGCGCAGATGCCACGGTCTTATTATTTTTTTGTAATACAATTATTGTTATACTTTACTTAATATAAGAATCTTTGATTATATGTATGCTGTTTTTGTTTAGTCCAATAAACTATTTGTATTTGCAAAACCCAGAAAAGGTTTGTCAGGGAGCATTCAAATATAAGAATGTCAAAACTCACACCTTTTTTTCAACTGACTACTTTTTACGTCGTAAGATAATTTTTTAGGGTGCCGTACCTAAGAGTGCCACACGGGACCCTATTACTAAGCCTCCGCTGTCTGTCTGTCTGTCCGTCACAGAAGTCTACAGCTTCAACCGTAATAGGCGGATAGTTGAAATTTTCACAGAATATGTATTACTATGGCCCCTATAATGACAAATAATAAAAAAGATGGAGATTCCCCATATCATCGCTGAAACAATGTCAAATAAGGTACAGCAGATAAGATTGTGCGTCGAATAATTTTTTTTGGGTTAAAGGTGATTTTCAACGAAAATGTAACTTTCTTGTATAGAAATATCGGAACCATTTAGAGTGTTGTAGTTGAACATACATTTACGGGTTCTGTTAATGTAAGTAGACAACACTACTTTAACTTATGGGTATATTGTTTTGATTCCAACTTCTTACGAAACCCTAAAAACTCTTAATCACGAGTAGACGTTTTAGCATAATGTCATAAAGTGACAGCACCGTGTCTCAACCCCAGGTATTTACGAACCCACAAGGCAATAACTTTGCTTCGTTAACTGGTAAAAGAGAACAATGTTCGTATTAAAGAACCTATTAACCCATATTGGCGGGAACGGCCTTTTGTTTTTAATCGCAAGACTTGCGCACGAGCGCGATAACGCCGCAAATTGTTTCGATAAAATGTTGCTGGCTGGAAAAGTCTGGCCATAGACTAAAGCTCCTATAAAAATTCCAGGACATCCAAAATGTACGGAAACGGCAATGGTGTAAGGGTCGTTTTCTTGTTTGTTTGCTACGAGTAATGTTGTATAACATAAAAGATAAAAGCTTAAAAATGGGGCATGGTTCGCTGGCTAAACTCTACATTGAGTGGATGCCAAGAAAGTAGTCCAGCGTATTGTGGCATTTTGTATTTTATTCCTTGACAATACTTTATTCGAGAACTAAGTTTCTTTGTAGCGTTAACTTTAGCTAGTACAATTACAATTAATCCTTTAGAGAAATCTGTCCTCCTCCAATGCTTTCATTTTTTACATTTTTATCCTGCTCAACGGAAGCGGGCCGCTCAGAAAACTCTCGGTTTTGATGTGTTTCTATTTATTATATTGCGATTAGAGGGATTGGTTTTTAATATGACGCCCGTTTTATATCACATTTTTTACGACGTTTATTTAGTATAAGTTTTATTGTCCAAAACTTAATATAGCTCAAATGAAATGATATTTAGATCATAGTTTAGTTAGACCTATCTTTGCAATTTAATTGGATCGAGCAAAATGTAATCGTATATCGAACGGCCGAAATTTTAAGATCAAAGAGTGAAATATGACATATGTTATATTTCTTACAAAATTTAATCATCCCTATTTATTGGTTTAAAATACATTTGAAAAGAGACAAAATAGGATTGAAGTGTTGTAAGTTGTTTATTGTGTCGAAACACGTACAGCAAAGCGTAGCGTAGGCCGACCTCGTTCCCGCTAGACGTTGTGAGTGGCGGCTGGATGAGGAGGACGGAGGACCGCTGGCGAAGTCTGGGAGGGGCCTATGTCCATCAGTGGACGATAACAAGCTGATGAATAGATGGATGTGTTGTTAGATACACCATAAAGCATGGCGTTCGTATACCTTCATCGTATATGTCTAATTCATTCTGAATCACGTATATTTGACAGATCTTTTAAATATTTTTCGAGACATGACGAGGTCGCTTGAAGTCGCTTCGATAAAAGACCTGATAAAAGTGCAAACTGTACTAAATATAAAAATTACTAAAGTTCTTTGTCGTAAGAAAATACAATTTCGTACAAAGCCGAGCTAACATTTGGCAATGGGAACATTGTTGAGGGTAAAAACGTTTGCAATAGAATCCAACAATCATGTAAACAAACCAAATTGTCACGATTACTCCGTAATCACATACATTTGACGATCAATTATGAACATAGTCTGATTTCAACGAACGCACCATTGTTTTCACATTATCTTCAACACGATTTAACTTGTATTTATAAGTTAAATTTGTTAAAACATTTGCAACGTAAAAATTTCGAAGTATTTGACAAGCTGTCATCTTAGTTTTTTACTCATCGAACTCTATAAGTCATTGAAAAGTTAGTGTTGTTCGTAATCTGAAGTTATCTTTTATTTTTAATTTAATAAATTATTTTAATTTAATATTATTTGAATACAATAAAAATTTTTTTTCAAGAGCTTAATATAATTAACCAAAACGGATTGTATCCTAAGCCATAAAAATAATGGTTAGTTTTTAAAAATTGACAGGTGGCCATTTTGTTAGAATTGTCATTCACAGTCATTCACTGTTCTATGGGTTCGCTGTGCATTAGTGTTTTCTGTTTCCGTTTTCTGTTTCCGATTTCTATGACTTTGCATTCTCATTTTGGACTTTTGTTTTGCTTTACGATTTGGCTGGACATATTTTTCACCGGCGACACTTCTGATAGTGATGATGACGAAGACGAAGATTTAAATTTGTTTTAATAAACACTTTTTTTATATATAATCAGTTTTATTTTATAGTCTATGGCTTATATATTTAATCTATTTAGTCAGTTTTATTTTAGTACCTATCCTACTATGGGCCATAGTCTATGACTTAAAATTAAAATAATTAGAAAAATAAATTTAATTAAAATTAAATTAGAACACTATGACATCACTATGGGCATAAACAATACGCTGTCAATGTCAGTCCGCCATATTTGTTTACATGATTGTTGGATTCTATTGCAAACGACTTTAGTGCCAAACATTTACAAGTTTTAATCATACGATAAAATAGTACTTAAATGGTTGAAATAATTAAACTACATTGTAATAAACATTTGAAGTAAAGCTGTATTTTACAAAAAATATATAAACTAGTTAAGGTGCTCAAATAAATATTTAATAATAATAATAACATGTATCGTCACAAGAATTTATTAATACTTAGATCATAGCACAAAAAATACTAAAATATTCTGCAATTTAAGAGAATAGGTCGCGATTGCATTGATCACTGTTAGAAAGACCCGCAGTGCGAGAAGGACGAATTCTGGAATAAAGTTAAATAGACGACTTTTATCACGAATTTTATAATAAGAAAAAAAAATTAAAGGTTCTATAAAATATCTGTTTGTTTCGGAGTTTAATAAAGTTTATACGGATTTTGGTCAAATTATCTTAAAACCTGGCATGAAAACATTTTTTCAGAGTCATCTTTGGTTTTTTAGGGTTCCGAAGTCCGACAAGGAACCTTTATAGTTTCGCCATGTCCGTCTGTCCGTCTGTCCGCGGGTTAGCTCAAAGTCTATTAGTACTAGAAAGCTGTTATTTAGCATGGATATAAATATTAATCACGCCGACAAAACGGTAAAATAAGATCCATCCATCCATCCATCAGCCTGTTTCGTCCACTGCTGGACATATTCCTTTCCAGGATTTCACCACTGTCCTCCTGGAAGAAATGCCCATACTCACACACGCTGGGCAGGCGGGTTGGTGAGCGCAGTGCCGAAACCCTTGCACCAGTGATGCCGCTGCCCGTCACCAGTCTGTTTTAAGGCCTGGCAATTAGGGATGGATATACCGCCATACCTTATATACATTTTTTTTAACGTTACTTCTCATACACGTAAACTGGGGATGATTTTTTTTCTCATCTATCGCATAGTGTGGAGAAAGCCATTTTTCGATTTAGGGATCCGTTGGCGAAATATTAAGCTTTAAAGTGATAATTTTTGTTAGAGTGTAGCGCCCCCCCTGCCGGCTAAACGGTTGTTTATAGAATAAATTTAATAATGAATTTAAAAGGAAAACTATTACAGCTAAGTAGGCTTTACAGGTTTACGAGTACAGGTCGCGCCAAACTTTTGGTCCCCTCCAATGTATGGGACCAGAAGTTTGGCGCGGTCTGTATTAGTAGACCAACTTATAAAATGTACTGGGCAACTACGGAACCCTACATTGCGCGTAGCCTGACACGCACTTGGCCGGTTTTTTATTATTCAGTATTAGAATGACGTTTGAAGATTTTGTTTCGATAAGAGTGTGCATTATTCTTGGCAGAAGTCCTAATTTTTTTCTAATATCTATTATTGCTAGATTCTTCAAACAAGGAAGAATAAATTATGGTTTTTCAGGGACTGTTGAACTTTGTATTTATATACTGATATTGAAGTTCCCTTGAGAAAATACAATTTGAGTCGTAATCCTATCTCGCTGGTGTGTCAGTATTTAAAGCAGCATATTTCCCGCTACTTCATGTTGAAGTAGTTCTCATAATTTGAGAAATAACATTGATTCAAATGGAAAGGCGTTAGTGTTTAATGAAATGATTACAACATTTCAGTCTCGAGTTGCATTTTATAGCGCTAGTTAGCGCATAGGCTGCGTTCATAGTACATTGTAGTAGAGATTTACAACGAGAACCATAAAAGTTTTAAAATACAGTAAACTGGATTCAACTATTACTGATAGCGCTCTGTTGATTTTCACATATGTGAAACCGGTCGTGGGATTATTTTTTAATGATCTATTTGAATTTTTATAAATAAATGGAAGTCCTATAGCAAAGATAAGGCTGGTAGCCACCCGTAACTGTTGGTATCCCCCTTTAATCTCCAAAACGTATACCTGTAAAATAAAAATTATATTAAACTTACACGTAATTTTGTAGGAAATACGAAAAATACTGTGACTTTATCAACAATATTGAAAAAGTCTTCTAAAAAATTAAAATGTATAGTTTCCGAATGTTGAAATATATACCTCTGTAACATACGTAAATACGCATAGAAAAATATGAGTGTCATTGGTTGCATTGATGTAAGCAATGTTATTTAGAACTTGAAAATGCCAGAGGCGCAGTTGATCACGTAATAAGTAATAAATTTGTATGAATTATCTATTCATAATATAAAAATTAATAATGTTGTTTTGACGTATAGCATAGTAACTTGTGCGGACTCACAAGATAGTCTACTTTATGACTGGACCCTTATTTATGCACCTTTTTGATTGAATCCAGTGTAAACGTGGTCTTATCCCAGTACACCGGACTTGCAAATCATTTAACCTACTACTCGACTTTCCTTATTATTTTCTGGACATAAAATGCTTATTAGAACTACAACCTGCAGATTTTAGACGGTAGATTATAATTTTATGTCTGTCGGGAGTTACATGTCAAAATACCAAGAAATTTCGAACTTTAACTTCGCGACCTAATAGATTTCTTGGATGCTGTTAAAAAGCAAAAGCCCTTATACTTGTTATAACTGTTTATACTGTAATAGAAATAAATGTCTATATTTCGACACTTGCTGATTTTTCCTAATAAATACAGAGTACATACATACACGATAAATTTATTGTTAGGTTGTTTAAATTAAGAATGTTTTTAGGTTTTTATTATTGTTATACATTAACATGGAGCTCGGGCGCGTAAAGCCGGAAATAGACATGCTATCTAATAGTACGAAAACATGATAGTTATCTTGCTATTACCAAGCAAATGCTACTTAGTAGTATGTGAATTTTGCTAGAAATTAGTATGCTCAAAAATCAACCGGCGGCGTTTGATTTTTGGGCATACTAGCTGAGGTGCGGTTGGAAAGGATGTGATTTCGAGCTGGGTAGAAATGCTTTTTTATGCTCATAGCATGTTAAAACACAAGAAAATGTGTACAGTATGGTAAACATGTTCTTTTCGAGTATGCTCATAATTAAGAATAGTTCAGTAGATCTCGGTGGACTATGTGGATAAGTCCCTAGCCCGTGATAATTTATCATAGTATACATAGTATACATAGTCCACCGAGGTCTACTGATTATCACGAAATTATCACGGGCTAGGGACTTATCCACATAGTCCACCGAGATCTACTGATTATCACGAAATTATCACGGGCTAGGGACTTATCCACATAGTCCAACGATATCTACTGATTATCACGAAATTATCACGGGCTAGCGACTTATCCACATAGTCCACCGAGATCTACTGATTATCACGAAATTATCACGGGCTAGGGACTTATCCACATAGTCCACCGAGATCTACTGATTATCACGAAATTATCACGGGCTAGGCATTTATCCACATAGTCCACCGAGATCTACTGAACTATTCTTAATAATAATAATTTTTTAATGATATTAATTACTAGCTTTTGCCCACGGCTCCACCCGCGTGTTATTCGGTTTAACGACATGCTTTTTTCCGAGATAAAAAGTACCCTATGTGTTAAGTTAAGGTATAAGCTATATCCATTCTAAATTTCATCCAAATCCATCCAGCCGTTTCAGCGTGAAAGAGTAACAAACATACACACACACACACACAAACTTTCGCATTCATAATATTTTGTAATGCGCTCTACTAATAGTTGCGATGGAAAAAAGCGATGGATATATCTATAATACTAATAAAGTAGTAAAAAGTCCTATATGGAAATTGATTAGATTCGCGAAATTTAAATGAAAATTTAAAATATAAATTAAATAATAAAATTTAAATTAATTGAAATGGTATTGCTTAGAGGCCAAAATCTCATTTTTTTCTATTTTTGTCTGTCTGTATGTTACGTTTTAACTCGTAAACCAATCAACGGATTTGGATGCTTGTTTTTTTATTATCACTGTTCTGATGCTGGACAACACTGTAAAGGATGTTTGTAAAGTTACGCCCAAGCCGGAAACGGGGAAAATATTAAATAAACGTCTTTTACTCGAGAACCACGCAACGGATTTGGAAGCGGTTTTTTTATTATCATCGTAGTGACTCTGGTCAAAACATAGGCTATAGGAGTGTTCATAAAATAATTCCAAAGCAGAAAACAGGGCAAAGAGAAAATAAACGCGGCAAAGGCTAGTAATAATCCTATTTTATTTTGATATACTTTTACAACAAACGAACCAGTTATAAAAGATATAAAAATGATTAAAATAAAATGTTAATATTCATAACCAGGAAGTAGAAGTTTAGTCAAAGTGGATATTAATTTGCAAAAAAAAACTGTGTTGTTTATGGGATAATACAATGGCGGTAATTCATGCTCTGTGGGCACGGAGCCCGTAGTACAGGCGTGGCAAACCTCTTCAAATATTGGATGGATTCGATTGATGGTTCTTGGTGGAAT
Organism: Ypsolopha scabrella; assembly: GCA_910592155.1. Taxonomy (NCBI): domain Eukaryota; kingdom Metazoa; phylum Arthropoda; class Insecta; order Lepidoptera; family Ypsolophidae; genus Ypsolopha; species Ypsolopha scabrella. The sequence goes on along the minus strand of OU342973.1, from coordinate 5,261,537 downwards.
ATCATCTTGAATAAATTATACACAAATTCTTGTACTTTTTCTTGTACTTGTAAATTTATATATTTTTATATTTGCTTGTTAAAAATGTTTTCTTTTGTTTTCTTTCTGTAATGTAAATAATTAATAATTTGTTGGCCCGATGATGTGTAATACGAAACCGGTAGCCTAAGTTAGAATAAAAATAAATATATGTGGAATAAAAGTACAAGAATTTGTGTATAATTTAAACCTCTTCAAAGTTAGGGCTCAACAATCTGTCGAGTAAATTATCTTTAGGGTTTTTTTTATCGTACTATAAGGACTCCGAAAAGTGGTTTGCCTAATATTCGTTACAATTTTTAGGGTTCCGTACCAAAAGGGTGCCAAACGGGACCCTTTTACCAAGCCTCCACTGTCTGTCTGTCCATCTGTTTGTTACAGGGGTCTACAGCTTCAACCTGAATTAGTAGACAGTTGAAATTTTCACAGAATACGTGTTACTATGGCCTCTATATAGGGAAAATAATAAAAGTAAAAAAATTAATCTCATGGTCTCCTCTTAAAATAAAGCTCAAAAAGGTTTCTTTTAATACACATACAGTCACATTGTGATATGCACCTCGAAAATGTTGCATTTTTTAACGTTATTTGTTTTGGCTCTATCTCATAGAAGGTAATATTTATAGTTTAAAATATAGTCACATTGTTTTACATACTAAAAATCAATTCAACAAATAATAACATTGGTGTTACGCAGAAGGTGCTGAAATTATCTGTTAGGCTCTCCCATTTTAGCGCCTTGTTTTTTGTCGTCTTAATGTTGCTATAGCATCTATATTGTTGAATACGGAACCATTTGTGCGCAAGTCCGACGCGTATTTGGCCAGATTATTTAAAATTTCCAATGGCATTACTCTCGACCATTTACCGCGCAGACTAGAAAATGTTTATGAGACCTATAGCCTAGCTAGGCCCTAAGCACCATAAGGGCGCCATCCAAAAACATATTGGAGTAAATCAATAGTTCTACCTTATTTTACTCTGCTCAGGGACCTACTTTTATGTCCCAAAATTGTATCTTGCGTTCCGGTAGAGATTTTCGCACTTTTTGAGCTTCAGAGACGTTTTAGCCTGCGCCAACTAGATAATAATTAGTCAAAGTTTGGATCACAAAAATGGTTTGGATGTCATGGAAAAACAGTGTCTAAAAGTGTCTACCTACGGTGCAATTATACACACAATGCTGATTTAATTTTCTGAGGTCGCGGTTGACCGTAATCTACTCACGCAATAACCAGTTGTCAGTCAGTTCTCTAAAAAAGATGTTTTCGTATTAGTGATTTTATTTTTTATACGCTTGCGTCTTTGTGAAATTCTTTTAAATTTGTGATATAATGTGCCAATATCCCTGGTGCATAAAAATAATTGAAAATATATCCTAAAATCTAGTAAATCTTTGTTAATATATATAATTTTCGTCAACACACTACTAATTTCCGAAGCCATATTCGTAGTTACGCATGAAACACAAAACAAAGGGACTCTAATGACGCCTGGGGCACGACTAAGCTAGACTGAGTCTCAGCCGCACTATTACCGATACAAGGGGCTTTCAATTTGATAAATCAACTTGTCAATTGCTTGGACAGACGATTCAATATTCAGGAAGTTGAAACTAGGCATTCAATATGCCTATTAACGGCACTCTGCTAAGTCGTAGCAAATTGAATCAGCCAAATGTGTGTGTATTGTATCGAGAGTTGGCACTGCACGCTTCTTTTGAAGTCCCTAAATTACCTAGATAAGGTCCTACAATTCAAAGTGAAAAAAATTAAACAGATAATAGAGTATAATCTTATGGATATATGAATATAATTTGCAATATTCCGCTAAACAATTCTTGTCATGCTATTCAAAATGCAGACTCGTGCACCGCCCGCATAAAACATGCAAGAAGCAAGCAATACGAGCACAAAAGCAAAGCAATCTTAAATAAAGCAAGAAAACTTATTGACACGTGTTTCGCCTCTGAACGAGGCATCCTCGGGATGTGTTGCTAGCTCAGCTTCTCCGCACCAACTGATGTGTTGCTCGCCCAGCCGCTCCTCAGCAACTGATGTTGTTCGCCCGACAGCTCAGCAGCTAGTCCTAGAACATTTTCAAAATAAAAATAAAAATGGTGCCCGTTTTTTTTTTCACCTAGAATTATTTTTACTTATTATTGTAGGACCTTATATAACATGATTTTTTTTTGCTTGTTTTCGTTCTTTGATTCTTGTCTAGTTTTGTACCTACAAATGAGTAGTTTTAGAGCGATGGTGAAGTCAACTCCTGGATCACTCCGGGCCCGTGATTTCGACAAGTTGGTAGCGCCTGCATTATGTCTATGGTTTAACTGTAATGTGAATGAAAGTGAAACTGTTACGGGCGTTACTCGCTCCGTGGCTTAGTTCAGTGGCCTCGCGATGGGGTGTTTTTGACGTATCGTTAGTCGGCGTATTTATTGGTATAGAAATAGAAAGAGGTTTATTTGCAATAGACCTATAGCAGCATTATATAATATATGATTTTCGTTCATATAGCCAAATTAATACGGGAGACTCTGTAAGTGGTCAGGACCAAAACTCAATGACCCTTCCTGTGAAATACGTAAATCAAAAGTCAGAGTTACTATGCTAATATTGAGTCAAGGTCGTTCTTAAACAACAAAAAAATTCTTCATATTTCACAAACAGGGTCGTTTAACATTGGTCCTGGTGACTTACCTAGTCTCCAGCATGAATTTGGCAATACAAAGGAAAGTCACCTTCTATGTATAGAAATTAGAAAACCGCATCCCAATCCGTTGAGTGGTTCTAGAATTAAAACGAAAATAAAAAAAATATAGTTCTGGCCTCAGTACAATATTGGTAAGACATGACATGACACATTACTTTTTTTACTACTTTTTATTAGAATTAATAATTACGATGCGAGTATACTATTAAAACGAGTAAATAAAATCATGGTTGAGAAAATTATTATAGTACTTTATATACTGGTTTGACAAATAACAAAGTGCCGCGCAATCATTAAAAAATGTTAAAACCGCAATAAGGCCTCATTATTGAAAAATTAACTTTAATAAAAGTGTCCCGGCTCAGATGGTATAATCGCGTTATGTTAACTGTTTCCTTAAAGCTATGAACTTGGCAAAGTAATACCCGTGAAATGCATCAATTACCGAACTCTGTATACAGGCTGTTGTCGGTTACCCATGTAAGGACATAAAGTGCACTCACACAGGGACGGACTCAGGATTTCGCTCAAGAGAGGGGGGAGCGATAGCAAATCAAATTTGGTATTTCGACCAAATTGGCGACGTACTGAAGAAGGGCAAAGTAAAATTTACCCGGAATACAAGAGGTTGTATGACTAGATTGATGAACGTGGAATAGGCGAAATAGGTGTGTCAGGATCGTAGGATATGGAAATATATATTCTGGGAGACAGGCCTGAGAATACAGGTTGAAAATGAATCACTGTAGAACAAAAAACCGTAAAAAAAAACTGTTATCTTCAGCAAATATTTTCCGAATTTATACACAAATAGGTTTTTAAAGGCCCTTGAATACTTAATTATTTTCCTGTAGAAGCTCAGGATATATAAAGTAAGATAATAGTTTTGATATAGATACTATTAAGGAAAAATCCGCGCGCCTACTTATCACCCGTATTGAAAAAGCTATCAGTGGCATCATTATACATTGTACTAACAATTCATTGCTTTTAAATTTTGACTCCAAGATCCGGGGGGCGATTAAGTTGGGAGGGACAGCTGACTTCCCCTTTTAGTACGCTCTTGACCACGTTATGCAAAACCCAATTCTTTCAGATTTCACTCATGTCATAAACTTTTAATGTGTTTTAAAGGATAATTGTGTGTAATTTCATTCACAACGGTACCCAACACTTTGGCGAGGAAAAAAAGGTTTTATGAAAATATTAAAACAAAAACAGGTATGATTAATACTTGCAATTGTTGGCACTTGGTGAGGCATCATCAAAATCTTAATAATAACACTTTTACTGTTTCACTGATATGTGTTGGGTAAGGGTTAATATGACGTCATTAAAACTTTGAAAATATCGAACCACAATTATGTTATTTTAGTAAAGAACAACATTTTTCATAAATCAAGCAAGAGTATTTTCCTACGGTTTTTGTATTATTTTTCGACGTGCTTTAAGTATGTAAACATGCATGAATTAAATAAATCATTATTCACTTTATGAAATTATTTAGTTAACGGTACCGTTATGATGTCTCGTCCTATTACTGACCATAATAACGAAAATTGTTTGAAATCCTTTCAAATTCAAGCAACTTCGGAATCACTACAATAGAGCCAAATTGAGACATATTTTATTTGGTTGGATTATCATTATTTTCTTTGCGGACGGACGGTTCGCAATGCAAGTCATCACAATTAATTTAAAAAAAGAATTTGCGGTATTCGAACGGGCAAAAAATTCAACAAAAAGCTGTCCGATTGATTACGTAATTCTTTTTCCAACGATTGAATGCCGTTAATATGTCAAAGTGGTTGATGATTGACGTAAAGCGGTAAATATCAATCTTTTATGGTATTGAAGCTGACTTCATACTTAATGTCTCGAGAATTGCGAAGATTGATATGGTCGACGGGCATTTTACTACATAATAATCCAATAAAGTGCCCTGGAATTTAAAATAATATAAACGTTCAAAAAATTTTAAACGCATTTTAAAACAATCCTGATAAAATTAAAAAAGTTAAACGCTTAAAAACCTCCCGCTTAGCAGGTGCAAACTGTAGTAAAACTTTTTACTCGAAAAGTTTTTAAATATTAAATCTTGGTCGAAAAGATATTAAGTAAAAATTGCTCGCTCTTTAGGTTTTATACACAATAATATACTAAGATTTCTACGGTTTTATAATACATGAACCTTATTATGTAAAAATTGCGAGATGTATCTAAAATTCTCTGAATGCCGGAAATCGCTGTAAAAGCCTTGCTTTCGTACGTAAATATTCCAGACTTCAAACGAATTGTATCAGCTTTTAAAGGGAATTTTAAAAGTATTTTCTAAACTCTTCAAAGCTTTGTGTAAAGTACTTTAGGTGTGATGCGACCGTATATTTTTAGGAATCCGCTTTAAAAATTGCAACAAAAACAACTATTGGATTCAGTTCAAATTTGTGTTTTGTTGTTTTTGATAGATTTAAAGATGTTTTTAATAAGACAGGAATGGTGGTGTACGTATAAACTGGTATGAACCCTTGCAGGTTTCTGATACACCTTAGTATTTTAACATGTATTTTCTTATAACTGAATAAATAAATAAATAGGTAAGGCTACGAAAATTAAATTTCCAAAATATATTAATAATTATTATAATATGCATTTTCAGTAAATGACACAGGAAATAGAATTTTCACGCAAAAATCCAGTTTGCCTAACCACTAAAAGAATATAAAAAATTTCAAAAAAAAATAGAAATTTACCACTACTGGTACTTTAAATCCCCTATAATTATATATTTTCTGATATAACTGGCTAAAAGTCAGTAACAAAACGGTAAGCCGGGTCGACATTGTGACGTAGCGACCCTCACCGCACGCTTTACCCGTAATTGTGTGCTACTGACTGTTGCATTGTGTGGAGAGAACTTTTCTTGCTGTTATTCTATAAAGGTAAATAAATGTAACATACAAACACGAGTAGTATAAAAGTAATGAAGCAGTAAGCAGTAGGTACCTTATTATTCGCTTCTAACACTGTGTTTGTGTGTGCATTGTTTGGATAGAGTTTTTGTTACTGTGTAAAGGCTAGCTAAGTGTATAGTCAGTCAAAAAGTGTTGAAATGAAAATGAAACTTTAATGAACTTTTTTGTACTTTAAATGTTCTAGTAATATAATTTAGGTAATATATTTATGAAATAACAACGCGGTTAACTCGGTTTAACAGATTTTGTACTTATTTGTTTGGTGTAACCAGGCGAAAGAAAAATTGTTTCTTCAATATTCATTTCAACACTTTTTTGACAGACTATAATATACAAAAGTTTACAAGTCAGTAATAAAGCAGTAGCCCGGGTCGACACCACTACGTAGCGATCCTCACAGCATGGTTTACTGGTAATTGTGCTTCAGTGCTTTACTGACTGTTGCATTGTGTGGAGATAGCTTTTCTTACTGTTATGCTGAAATATACAAGTAGTACAGAAGTCGGTAACAAAGCAGAAAGACGGATACGTAGCCGTGTTCACTGCACGTTTTACTCGTAGTTAAATCCTACTGACTGTTTAAAGAAATAATTGCAGTAATCTGTAACATTAACGGTGTCTGAATGATACTGGCCATAAACTATTTGCATTTAAGGCCTGGCCCATGGGACACAACAAACCTATCGAGTGATTTTGAACTTTAAATATATTTGCAAAGGGTGCACATTAGATCGCTCGCTTAATTAATTAGTGAATTTTCTAGGTCTTTTGGACATTCGGAATAAGTATGTGGTGTAGGTATTTTCTAGCTTAAATCTGAGTATATGTTTTCTTGGTATAACAGTTATTTCAGACATAAAATTTAAGCTGTTTAGATAAAAAACGTATTTATCACTAAAAAAGATATTATTTTCAAAAACAATACGTATCGAGTTAAATGTGTCCAATAAGGTAATTGTCTTGACAACGGAAGAATAAAGGTCTGAAAAAATATGTCTGCAAGTTTTACATTGATCAAGGGAAATAGTTGACTCAGCATATTTAAGCAAAAGCCCTTGAAATATAAAAGGGAAGGTCAATTATCTAACTTTCCTGTACCCCAAAACCACAGATACAATTTATTTAAGAATACTCTTTGCTTCGAGCAGGGCAGGATCTGCTCAGCTAATTTCATAGCTTGGAAAAGAACTCTCCAATGAAGGAAAACAATAAAGCCTTTTCTGTACTAGCCAACTAAGTCCAACTAACTACAGCACGGACTGGCACTGTGTATTATTGTATGAAAAGCTCAACCATTGCTCAAATTAAGTCGTTAGACAACCGTAATGTTATTTAACTGATGACGTCATCAAGTAACCGCAAACAGATGTTTTGATACAAAAACAGAGGAATATTTAACGGATAAGATTACAAAAAAGGTTGCAATTCTGCATATTGTACGGTTTGTGGTTTGAGAACGTATTTCATTGGCATAGGTACTTTATTCTAATAGGCAATAAGAATACGGCAATTTCTATAACTATTGTTTTATGACAAAAAAGGAGCAAACGGGCATGCAATGCACCAATGTGGAAGTATTTCACCTATGTTCACTTATTTCCTATGCGGTGCTATGCTGTTTAAACCGAGTAAATGGTTGATATTAATTTATCTGTAATTTTGTCGAATGAATTCTTTTAATTTGGGAACATGTCAATTTCACGTAATCAATATGCGTTAAATTGTACGTTTCGTCTCATTCTGTCCAACTGAACTAAAGGACCGATTAAAATGACCTGAACAAAATTGTTCAGAATAATTTAAATTTTAATATAATATAAGGTACAGAATTCTGTCAAATTTCTTTTCGTTCCTTCTCAGTCTCGTTCATGTTTGTCTCGTTCTGTGCGACTGAAATTAAAAATATATGTACAGTATAGTTTCGATAAGAGTAAGCTATCAAAAACAAAATTTGTAAAAAAAACAAGTCTCGCAACTTAGTTCTTCTACGGTAAAAAGTAGTGAGATCCATATAAATCTAAGTCGATTAATTTATTCAGTCAGATTAAGGGATCATGTGTCTTAAGTTATTACATTAATTAGCTAACCTAACAACATCTTATAGTGACCGTATCAATATTAAAAATCTTTTATGTTTTTAAAACATTGACTCAGCCATTAAAAAACTTTGACTAGTTATAATTCTTAAACTGCGGGTTCAAATTGAATGAAATTTGAAATATACCGTATTTATACAATGCCTACTTGGTTACCGAAAATTCAGGCGTCTAGTTTTATCCACAAGGAAGTTATAGCGAGTCGAAAATGGCCGAACTGCTTCGAGAAAACGATGGTACGGCGTGCCGCTTTTTAGCTCGACTTGGCGGGGGCACTGCAGTGCCCCCAGATGTGTATTCTTTACTACACGATGCTGTAACAGGTGAAGGTAGGACATGATGGTATTTGACTCACCTTGATTACACTAGCGTCCTCTAGACGCCAAGTCGGCCACTGTGAATCCTTGACTTGTAAAATGTTGCCAAGTTCTACATATTCACTAGCAAGGAACTTAACAAACTTTATTTTAAATTAAGTGAAGAACATTATGGCAGATACATTATTGCTGTATGACTACTTATGACTGAAGGAGCCTCAGTACCCAATTTGAACTCAATTATTTTTTTCGCGAAGCTGACAATAAGCACTGCCTTTGTACTGAAACCAGCCCCTTTTACACATTTATTTTTTTGTTGAGATTGTTTTACTCTCGTCAGGGAAATGTTTATTTTTATTTTTCGTGTAACCTTTTGTTGGAACTCAGTTTTAGTTGGAATAATGAATTTGTCTGGAATGAAGAAAATTCATTGTTTGCTAATTCTTTTCACAAAAGGATTTTTATTGTCTTTTGTAAGTAGTATGAGAAAGCATTGTTGTATGTAGTTTAGGCCAAAATTATTTCTGGGTTGTCATAAAAAAATAATCACGAGGATACAATTTGTACGTTTGATTTATACACAAATGTGTAATAGATTTAAACGGGCAATAAAAGCAGCGAGCTAATGGTGTTTGCTTTCAATTACGTAATAATTAGAAAATTTTACAGCCACTGTAACCTTAAGCTATTATAAATAATGGATCAAATGTTCTGTGGACCTACCATGGGTTTAGGCTTCGATACTCACTGCGTAAAATATTTACGAAATTGTGTTGAAATTTTGGTGAGGCCTACGAGAGAAACCAGTATTTCTAATTTATATCTTCTATAGTAATAATAAAGTAGTAAAAAAGTCATGTCTGTACTAGAGATGTAAAGCTAGGTACCGTATTCTACCAAATGAGCATGTATTATATATATTAGTTTATTTTTGGTTTTTATTATATTTAAGTATATATGTACACAAAAGAATAAAAAAAATAATAATTTCAAGATATATTTCGGACCCTACTGGGCCCGGCATCAGTTGATATAATAATGACATTTACAATGAAATGATGGCACATAAAATGACATGGTGACAATTAGTATTAAAAAGAGATCTATCTATCTACCTACCTTTTTTTATAGAGATGAGTATGTGAGTGGGGTAGGGAGAGAGGGTGTTTGTGGGTGTGTGTGATTGAGAGGGGATGTAAGAATGTTAGTATGAGTGTTAATATCAGAAAAATTTCGATGAGGTTGGTCTGTCTGTAAGTTAGTGCTGTTTATTTAGTCCAGGTCCGTAATGGGCACCAAGCGACCAGATGTAAGACGACTCCCATGTCCTGAGCTGAATATCAGTCAATGGTGGGTGGAATGATTTTATAATGCGGACGGTGAAGCAGTCGTCGAATGATTCGTTGTGTAGGCGGGCATGAGTTGGAATGGGTAGTGTATTGTTTTGTGTTTTAGTTGTGAATCTGTGATGATTGATGCGGATGTGAAGTGGGGTTTTTGTTTCACCTACATAGATTGCCGGGCAGAGTCGACATTCTAGTAGGTAAATACAATTTTTTGTTGTGCATGATGTGTTTGGGTGAGTTTTGTGTTGGTGCGTGAGTTTTTTTTTAATATATTAGTTTAATACTTTAATCCTACGGTAACTTTGGTACCTAGTATTGGTATTTTATTTTTGGTATAAATATTGAGTTTCTTTATTGTATTTATGACATTTAAAAGATTCTGGCTTGGTGTTCCGAACAGAAATACCTACCTATTTGGAATTTCCTAAGAATTTTAAGTGTGCCTGCGTCGTCTGCTGCAAGCGAAAGAAATAAATACTCGTTTTATCCATTTATCGGGTTTATGTTTTGTAGGGGGAGTTCACAAACTAATATTGTTATAATAACCTTAGTTTCTACATAAAATAAATACTAACAAAACTGCCTGGGAAAATGTATATTATACGGTATAATACGGTAGAATACGTAAAATACCGTTTGCTTGTTATATTATAATGCCGCACTTGCATAAAACATATACTACCAAAACTACCATGGAAAAATGTATTATACGGTATAATACGGTAGAATACGTAAAATACCGTTTGCATGTTATAGTATAATACCAGACTTACATCTCTAGTCTGTACATGTACTGAGGCAAAAACCACAATTTTTAGAATATTTGTCCGTATGTCTTTCTGACTATCTGTCTGTATGTATGTTCCATTTTAAATCTAGAATCAACAACATACCAATACGAGAGAAACACGAAGAAAAATATCTAGGATTGCGAATTGACAACCGATTAACGTGGAAGCCGCATATTGAATATCTAAAGAAAAAACTATCTTCACTAATGGGTGCTCTACGTGGCAATGTACGTTCTCTCCCCCGAAAAGTGCGAATGACAATATATAATTCGTTGATAAAATCATATCTCATATATCTTATCGAAATATGGGGCAGTGCATGTAAGACCAGTTTATCTGGTCTGCCGATCATCCAAAATAAATTAATCAAAATGTTATTTCACTATCCCCACTTAACACCAACTACTACATTATACAAACAAACCAACATCATGAATCTAAAACAATTATATATTTACAGCACATGCATCCTTGTTAGAAAAATATTAAGAAAATCAATTCACACATCAATCTCATTTATCCAGCACAGGCAAGTGTCTAAACGCTCCACAAGACGGCCTAGCTACGTCATACTATCAAAGATCCGAACAAATTACGGCAAAAGAATGTTTACTTAAGAGGGAGCACAGCTTTTTAACAATCTACCCTCAGAAATTAAAAATTCTGAACTCTTTAATGATTTCAAGCGTAAATTGGTTCAACATATTTTAAATAAATAATAACTGGTGTTAGAGAGGTGGTTATAAGATTAAAGAAGTGAACTGCGGAGTTTACTAACACCACACAGAGATCAGTGTAATAGAATAATATTATCACGATATCTATGAGTACCTACCTTCAATTATTGTCTATGCGGATGGACGAAACTATAATTAATTAATTAAGATTTCTTCTTATGTAAGTGACATATTGTCATTAGTAAGAATAAAGTATCTTTAAACCTAATCACTCAACGGATTTGGATACGTTTTTTTTACTATCATCGTAGTGACGAGTGAAGTATGTTCATTAAATCACGCCCAAGCCGAAAACGGGGTCAAGATTGCATAAACGCTCTTATCTCAGGAACCATTCAAAGGATATTTTTTATTAGTTATAAGGAGTGTTCATAAAAATAACGCCCAAGCGGAAAACAGGGAAAAAATTGAATAAACGCGGTTGCGAACGTGTATCGAGACCCAAACTCATGGTAGGGCTGAAACGTTTAAGTATCTGAAATATTCACATATTTTTATAGGACTGCTTAAATTCAATAATCTTCGAACCCATAGCCAAATCCTCTTTGAATATAAATACAAAAGGGTCTGCTTGTACAAAGTAAATAATTTCATGGAGTTTTTATAATAAATATATATTTTTTTGTTTACATAATAAAATCGTTGTGACCTATACCTGTAACTACTTACGGATGAGAAAAGGCAAATAGGTATAAACAACATTAAAAACTGTCATCCATCGATCGGTCCCAGGCAATGGTGGGCCGCCTGGTTTTGCCTGAGAGCTGTTCTCTTACTCTCCCCCGAATAACTTCGGGGGGGTTTGAGAGTAATACTAATAACCCATTTCATTTAAATTTTCACATAAATATTCAATGTACAGACACGACTTTTTTACACCGGAGTGAAGTTAGCTGACAAAAGCTATCTGACATTATAATCCAACCAAATTAAAATGGTCATTTTGTTTAAATAGCTATGGTGTTATTTTATGTATGAAAACTTTCTAATTCTATGAGGAATATAATTTAAAAAAATTAACAGTTCAGAAAAAAAGGTACCAAATAATATTGTTACAAGTAAGAATTTTTTTTTAAATTTTATTGATTGTATTTTGATATATTTTTATACGAGATTAGTACCTACTTTATCATTAGTATAAATGTAGATTATGTCATTTATGGAGTTAACTCTTTCAATATAGAAACTTTATTACTAACGCCACTCTCAGGGATGCACAAAAAAAATAATTTCGTCTTAAATTGTCTTGCAAAAATAGTCAAAGTTAAGTCCTTTTTTATTAAAAATACGAAACTCGAAGTTGAGTTATAAGTAATTTTGAAAACGAGTTATGAGTAATTTTGAAATTTAATTATTTGACGGGAAAATAACTGACCACAATCCCAGATATAGTATACATATACATCCTATCTACAAAATGTCTTCGATTTTCATTTGCCATTACGTTACATTACATTATCCAAAATATGATCGAAATCCTTTTGCAAGAAGCGCGGCAAAGTCTTTCATCGTATGGCAGACAAAAAACACGTGTACCTTAATGGAAACATTATTTTATAATGATCTTCTTGCGTTGAGTAAAAAATGGCACAAAATGTCGTTTTAAATTGGTTTGAAACAGAAACCTTTTTAAGGCTCATTAATAAAACATACAAAACCTTTGTTGGGCCGGCTTTCGCAGCCGTACGGGTTAAAATTATGAGGCCCCATAAAGGGTGCCAGATAAAGAATAATAGAGCGGACAGGGTATATCTATAATTTAACTATTTTACGAGTAGAAATTCGCCCATCGCAAGGAGGTAGAAGTAAGTTGAAGTGGCAGTAGGCAGGCCATATTTGTCGCCGACATGATGGCCGTTGGGGCCGAAAGGCTTTAGAATGGAGACCACGTACAGCAAAGTGAAGTCTAGACCAACCTCGTGCCCGCTGGACCGACGACCTGAAGATGAGGAGGACGGAGGACCGACATGAGTTGCGAAATTTGGGAAAGGCCTATGTCTAGCAGTGGACGAACACGGGCTGATGGATGGATGGATGGAAGGAGATGGATGGAATCGAACCAGAAGATAAAAAAAAATCACTGTAGACAGCGAAGTTAAATTAACCGACCAAATTCATATTGGAGACTCGGTTAGTGATCAGAAACAAGCTCCAATTACCCTTTCGGTGAAATTCGATGAATACATTTTTTTTCTTCCTTACTGACTAGACTAGAAATTGTACTAAAACTAGTCCAACCAGTAACCAGGGAGCGAAAAAACATACTTTTCTAATTTTAGCCAAAAGGATTAGTGAACCTAGTTCCTGATCACTAACCGAGTCTCCGGTATGAATATAGTCGGTTGATTTATTTTTAGCCTATATAAGGTGACTTTCATTTACACAGCCAAACTCATACAGGAGGCTTGGTAAGTGATTAGTAACACAGATCGATAACACTTTTTGCTGATTTCGCAAAATAAAATCTTGACGTCCCATAGTAATTGACTCGGGGCCGGGCTTGCGTTTGTAAGGAACACGAAAAGAATAATTTACGAATTTCACAAAAAGGGTCATCAAACCTTGTTACTGCGCACTTACCGAGTCTTCAGTAAGAATTTGGCTGCATAAATTAAAGTCACCTTCCATACAACGTGAAATTCAAGGCGTTTTGTTAACGAAAACTTTGTGAGAGTACTCGTACATATAAACAACTTTTACTATGGAGCCAACCCTGAAATCGTGAAAAAAATATCAGCTGTTCCATAAAAAATTTAAATACCTACTCGACCCAAATGTATGAACAGCTGATTTTTTTTCACGATTTCAGGGTTGGCTCCATAGTAAAAGTTGTTCATATGGACGAGTACTATCACCAGTTTTCGTAACAAAATGACTGAAATTTCACGTAGTATATTATACTGTACCATCCAATAGTGTCGCTTATAAAGATATAATTCTGGGAAGTAATTGCACATGGCAAACTAAAGGAAAGAGCTCATCTTTAAACAGCTGAACTTTGACGTCTCATAAACAACAAGACTCACAATCTCGCTCAAAAAGTGTCCGCGATCCATTTTGTCACCGCTATGGCGTCACAAATTCGAATGACGATTGCGTACAACTGACATTGCATCTTATGTTAACGATATAACGTCCTAATTTAGTTGAAGCATTTTTGCTATTATGCACGTCGTTTTTCGGACGTTTTCTGACGAACTTTTCTTAGAGACTGTGTGTCTAGTTGTTTATGAGAGGTCAATGCAGCAGAACCAATATTTTCAAAATTTTATATACCCGTTCCGTAACTTTTCTTGGTGCTCTTTATTAATAAGCTGGTATATTTCCATGAATCTTAACGTGGGCTGCCAATTTTGTACTTGGCAATTACTCGTAAAAGTTTAATGCCTACCTTCTATACTTTATCTTTTGAAATTAATCAGTTAATTACTTGTGTTAACTTTTCTTATTTGCACATGAATTTAAAAAAATCGTAGTGGCCACATTTTCAACTTATGAAAATGATTGTTTCTACAGTTTTTATAGATGTCAAGTATTCCAAAAGATCAAGATTATATTAATTTATAATATGTAACGTTGTCACCTCTTCTTATGGTTTGTAGCTCTTTTACATTGTAAAAGTTTACTCATTTCATTTAATTTCCTAATTACTTTTCTACTACACGTTGTTAATTTTTTCAGTTAAAGTTTAAAAGAGAAAACCTAAAAGTGTATTAAATTAAACGTTGAAATAAGGTTATAATTGAATTTGAATTGGAATCGTGAATATTAAAAAAAAAAGATTTATTTACAGAAATGAGCTCAAAAATGTAATTTTAATTAGCTTTTAAAAAAAACTGGAACACTCAAATCAGTAAAATTTGTGAGACATACCGGGTGTAAAAATAAAAAAAAAACTAAAAAAATTAAACCACATGCTCTACTTATTATATTGAACCACTCGCATAGAAATCTTTGGAAAAGCGAATAAAAAACTTCACTCCGCATGTATAAGGTTACTTTCGTTTATGTAGCCAAATTTATACTGGAGACTTGGTAAGTGGACAGAACCAAAGTTCAATGACCAAGCTTGGGAAATACGAAAAAACTATAATTGTTCAGGAACAATCTCGACTAATTAAGTTTAAGAAGTCAACATTTTCTGCGATGCGATTTTCACCGAAAGGATCATTGAACCTTGGGCCTGACCATTTACCGAGTCTCCAGTATGAATTTGGCTATATAAATGAAAATCACTTTGTATGTATAGGGTGAAATTAAATCAACCGACCAAATTCATACTGGAGACTCGGTTAGTGATCAGGAACTAGGTTTACTAGTCCTTTTGGCCAAATTAAAAAAAAACGTTTTTTTGCTCCTTTATTGGTTGGACTAGTTTAAGTACAATTCATGGTCCAGTCAGTAAGGAAGCAAAAAAACTATTTATCGAATTTCACAAGGGTAATTAAAGCTTGTTTCTAATCAGTAGTCGAGTCTCCAGTATGAATTTGGTCGGTTGATTTGATTTCACCATGTATATCTTTTTTTACCTGCTTCTCTTTTTGATGGATAAAGATTTTTTTTGTGCATTTGCGTTAATCATAAAACAAAAGTTTATTTGTATATTTTTCTTAGTACTTTAATAATACGCTCCGTAGATGGACAGACGGACTGACGAACTTCGAGGTTTGGGGGGTTTCCATGATTACACGACGGAATCCTATAAATCATATCCGGGACCCCATCTCACTTGACATTTCAAGCTGTATTTTAATAAACCAATCAGCTATAACTGTATCACCACCGCAGGATACATAAAAAACCGGCCAAGTGCGAGTCGGAATCGCGCACGAAGGGGTTGCGTACCATTATCTATAAAAACGGCAAAAAAATCATGTCTCTTGTATGGGAGTTTGCGGGTCCGACTCGCCCTTGGCCGGTTTTAGTATTTGTTGTTATAGCGGCAACAGAAATACATCATCTGTGAAAATTTCAACGGTCTAAATAGCACGGTTCATGAGATACAGCCTGGTGACAGACGGACGGACGGACAGCGGAGTCTTAGTAATAGGGTCCCGTTGGGTATAGAACCCTAAAAAAGGCTTTTTGTAATCGATTACATTTGGTAATTTTAAAAATATTGTTCATGCTAAAAATAAAGTATCTGTAACAATACATAACGGAAAAATATTTGTTGTATAACTTTTAACCCTCTACTTCGTAATTAATACAAAAACTATAAATTTCTGTATTACTGGATTGTTGGGTGTAGAACCAATTGAGGTGTATCAGTATCGTGGCAGATGGAAATCTGTAGTGTCTGCCTACCCCTTTGGGAGACAGGAGTGAGTATATGTATGTATACATTTTTATATTCATTTTCTTGCGTTTTATACCAATTTTTATTTATCAATCATTTATTTTTTGCGTGAACCCATATTATTATATGGTTTCGTATACAGTAGCCAGGTTAAAATAATTATGCCAAAAAATTCAACAAACAAAATTAAAATATTCGGTGTCAACTATAGGCAGGTGAAACATTTTCGCGCAATTTCAAAGACATATAAAAAAAACTGTCGGGCATGTTGATAAGCTATTCGATCACAAAATGAGTTCATTTGTGAAACTAAATTCATACTAGAGACATGGTGTGTTCAGAACTAAGATTCAATCATCCTTTTTGTACCCTCAAACTACTTGAGTCCAACCCTAAGACAAACATCATGGGAAGTCACTGACCGAATCTCCGGTATGAATTCGGTTGTATCCATCAAAGTCACCCATACTACACTTGGTCTATATCAGCCAAGCCCACACTCATCGCTCTTCGAACAATGGCTTGTCTTAATTGATACTTTCTTGTCCGTTTTTTTTTGCCATTTAGATCGTGTATCGTTTTTAGGGTTCCTTTGCTGGTTTGAGTTGCCTTGTTTGGGAACCATTGCCTTTTTTCTCACTGACCGATTAGTTAAGCTGTCAAGAACATTATTATGTCAAAGGATCTACTGTGAAGATCATTATTATATTAAGTGACATCGTTTCTGTAGCCATTTCATAATGGAGACTCGGTAAGTGACCCTGATTGAGACATACGCATTGACCTCTCATAAAACAACTAGACTCACAATCTCGCTCAAAAAGTGTCCGCGATGAATTTTGTCACCGCTATGGCGTGACAAATTCGAATGACGATTTCGTACAGTGGAGCCCACATCAAGCTAAACACTTTCAGTATAAGCTGACCTCTCATCGTATAGGCTTCCCATACAATGAGAGTCCAGCTTATACTCAATGTGTATAGCTTGATGCGGGCTCCACTGTACAACTGACAATGACACCTATTCTCGTGTAGCAAATATTAGATTTAGAGCTGCCATAACCTAAAACTTTTCATTGCAATATAGGCTTTAACGCAGATGGATAAAAGTTAAATGAGCTTGTATTATTTTAGGTTTTTCAACCCTAAATTTAAGGTTTGCTGCACGAGAATAGGTCACATTGCATCTTATGTTAACGACATAACGTCTTAATTTGGTTGAAGATTTTTGCTGTGTGTTTTGTTGTTTTATGAGAGGTCAATGGAGATACGAGAAATATTTGTTTATGCCTCTTTACTTGTTCACAAGAACATCCTCGACTCAATTAGTATAGGAAGTCTTAATTTTATTTTGCATATTTCGCAAAAAGGTCCGTTGAACCTTGCTTCTGAGCGCATACTAAGCCTCCAGTATACATTTGGCTATATAAACGACAGTCATCTTATGTCACTAAGAGTCATTTAAGGTGGTAACAGAGGATCTTTTTCACATAAAAAAAAAACATTGTATTCCGTAATTTTTAAAAAAAAGTATGCAATAAATGGGTTTTATTTCACTTTCTTGGTTCACTTTATTATTTTTTTACTTTTTTATTTGTCAATATGTAAATACCTTCATTCGACCGATGACGGCCCCAAACCGTGGGCCGAAATATATCGAAAATTGTAAATACATATACTTTTTTGTGTTTTCCATATAAATATTGTGAATAAAGGCTCAAAAAGAGTAAAATATACATTTATTCATATCATAAAAAGTATGTATCATTTGTTAAATTAAACTCTTTATTTTACTTTATTGTTTAAGACTACCAAACTGGTAGTTCCTCAAAAACTTCGACGGAACCATCCCAACTGGATTTCTTCTCTTGCTTTTTACTCATTTTCTTTTTGGTAAGAATTAATTGATGCCTCAATGAAATCAGGAGTGCCGTTACGTATGCCGATTCAATTTATTATTAAAGTTCATGTTTGATCATCATTAGTGATGTTGGTTTTATTTTTTAGCTTCTCAGAAACTTCTTGCATAAAAACTTTTTGCTTGTGCTCAAATTTTTTCCCGTCTAGATGCAAGCAAGACTCAAAGACAGGGGTTTAGCAAGTAATTTCTCAAGTGGAGTCTGAGAGTCTAGTTTTGGTCAAAGATACAGAATTATTTAGCGATTTCAGCGGGTTTTAGTTTTGTTCCTTTTCAATTAATGATCTCGCTAGTCGATGGAGATACCATTTGAAGTGAAGGTTTTGAAAGACTGCAGCTACATGAGTCCGTCTGCTGGCAGCAGTAATCTCAAAAAAATGAATTTAAAAAAATATATATACTGTTTTGCTATGTCTGCGAAGTCTTGGAACCTTGCGTCAAATTCTAAGAGCCGTATTTTACTATATTATTAAATTTTTCATAGAATAATTGAGATATTTCTCTTAGCGATACGATGTTTCACGGAAAAACGTGCGGTCCGGATCGCGATCCGCTTGTTGCCGACCCCTGCTTAGACGACTAGTAGGTCCCAATTTCAGTTCGAAGAGATGGTCCTAGAACTATATAGGGTGACTTTTGTTTGTATAGCCAAATTCATACTGGCGAGGGCACAGGTTCAAAGACCCTGTGAAATACGAAAAATATTTTTTTGTGGATCTTTTGTGGTTCAAGAACGATTGAATGGAAGTTTAAATTTTATTTTGCGTATTTCACAGAAAGGGTCATGGAACTTGGCCCTGACCAATTACCGAGTCTTCAGTATGAATTTGGATATATGTATAAACGAAAGTTGCCTTATATTTCATGCATTTTGACGGGTTGTAAACAAAGATTGATTAGATATACAGGTTGAACCTAACGAATGCCCCCTGGAGGGAAAGTGCTCTGAATATTGAAGATAGAAAACTGTACTTAAAAGAACCTTTATTTTATTTTTTCAATAAAGTAAAACATAATTCAAAGAATTCAAAGAATTATGTTTTTATTACGAAATCCATCGCTTTGGAATACTCTTAATATTATTATTAGAGTGCATTACTAACTAGAAAAGATAAATTAGAAACAAATGTAAACAAGAATTTGAAAAAATTCCTCGGGCCAGGATTCGAACCTGCGACCTCTTGTTATCAAGACAAGCGCGCTACCGACTGCGCCACTATTTTTGTAACTATTTACTACCTTCGTAGGCGTTCAGTATGTGCATTACAAGCTAGTTAGATATGGTGGAAAAATTCAACGGTCTAGGTAAGTACCTCGGTGGCGCAGTCGGTAGCGCGCTTGTCTTGATAACAAGAGGTCACAGGTTCGAATCCTGGCCCGAGGAATTTTTTCAAATTCTTGTCTTTACGTTTGTTTCTAATTTATCTTTTCTAGTTAGTAATGCACTCTAATAATTATAATTCAAAGAATTTTGAAAAATTACCTGTGATTTTTCTGCGTCTTTTCCGTACTTTTAACAATATTAAATTTTTGGATACGAGTTTTGTTATTTTAATGTTAAATTTCATGGTCTTTTAATGTTACTTCGATCGGTATCATAAAAATACAGGATGTTTTTTTTTACACTTTTTGTTCGGTTCGATTAACGGTTCATGCAGTTGATTTTTTAAATTCTTTGAATGCTGTTTTTCTTAACTTTAAAATAAAATAAAGGTTTCTTTAAGTAAAATTTGCTATCTTTAATATTTAAGGTACCTTCCCTCCAGGGGCATTCGTTTGGTTCAGCCTGCATAGTTGATGGTTTTGATCGTTGCCACTTGGTGGAACTGACTAAACATTATGTTTATTTTTACTCTTCTACTTATCCACATAAACATTTAAATTATTTATCATGCCCAACCGGTTTCGCTATTTAGCATTCTCAAGAACTCTATTACAATTTATATTTTATTAACATTTTATGGTTTTATAGGTGATATTACGTGTAATAGATGACAATAACACTTCGTTGTTATTATACGTATTTGATTTACTTATAAGAGTCCCCGTGGGCAGAGCGCGTTAAAATGTTAAAATACAATAAATATGGTTTGTTAAAACAATGATAATTAAAAAAAATACATTTTCCTAGAACATTGAAATACCTGGGGATAAATTACTATTTGACCCAAAAATATATAAGTAATCGATAGCTCTAGTTTTCAGTATTTGTTAAGAATAGGCATGATGACTAAAAAAAATTTATTAGTCCGTCAGTTAGATTATCAGAAAATATTGGACACGTATTTTTTTCTTCTTTCAATTAAACAAACAATGATGAAGATATAGCCCACTGAAGTTCCGCGTGACGTCACATCTAGGTACAATTTTACTTACAAGTGATGTCATTTTCCCCCACTCCCAAACTTAGACGCGCTTTATCTCTGTCATTTTTTGTTTGATTGACAAAAGAAAAAATACGTGTCAAATATTTTTTGATAATCTAAATGACGGACTAAATAGAATAATATTTTGTTTACCCTGTGTACAAGCCTATTGTAACAAGTTGTATTCATGTTTGGTTATGATTTAATTCACTACTCGATAGACTTTTATTTTGTGAATTTATATATTATTGTCTGAGACAGCCGCGTATTATTGCTAAAAAGACACTGAAGTTAGCTAATTTATATTCTCATGATAATTGTCAGAGTATTCAAAGCGTATTTCTAATTGGCACAATGTTATCTTATTCCACCGCTCCTTAGTATTGACTGACCAAGATAAAGTGCCCAATAGCTTTGGACATTAGATAGTTATCACTTCTTATTAGATGACCAAGCTTACATGTATCTTATTTAGTTGGAATAGATTTGTTATTGGAATGTTCTCTTGGTCTTGCTATTGCGGTTGAAGCTTTGAATTCACAATCGATTATATTCGTTATCTCGGACCCAGAAACATAAATCGACAGGCCTATGGCTTGTTTACAGTTGTTTTATGTTTGAATTCGGTTGCCAAATATCATTCAACTTTTAAGACAGTCGTATTTTATTTGACGGTTTAAGACGTACGATTTCACTTGTCAAATGGCTGTTCGGCTAAGCAAATTAACCCGTTTGACAATTAAAACCGTACGTTTTTGGTTGTCAAATAAATACGATTGTCTTACTCAATTGTACCTCTGAGTATTCACTTTGGATACCACACACCAATGATTTTTGCATACTTACTACTTTCTGAATGGCGGATAAAAGCACTATGAGGTGAATCTGCTCTAAAAACACGTGTTTCTGCCTTAATTACGATGATTGGCTTATCCAGTTAGAATATGCTAATCATAGTATTTAAGCTATCCATCCATCTTGTTATGACATTCTTTTAACCAGTTTGGCATATTTAATACAATCAGTAAAAACCTTTGTGAAAATTTGAGTACGTCTTGGGATTTTTGTGATACTCAGACCGAAAATCGAATCATGACTATATATTTTTAAATAAAAACACATCAATTTGCGGATTTGCATATATTTTTGCAATGTTCCCTTTAGCGATGACATTCCATGTATTTTATTACATATTTATATCCGAATCCGGTCAAATATCCAAATGTGAACCGACCAGTCTCGTTCGGTTCAGAATATATATCACATGTGGGCGGCTCGGGCGGCAGGGCGGCAACGAATGTGTTTGATACCAGATACCGACAGGTGAGGTATTGATGTGATAACGAAGACCAGGGTTACGAGTTTCTTTAGGTACGGGCGAGGAAGCTATACTTTGATTGTGGAACCATGTCATTGTAGAGCTATCTTGATACATTCAATAGTTGACGTTTGGTTTACAGGTGACAGTGTTTGGTTGTGAATTGTTGGTTTTTGGGTGCAAGATAAGAGCCTTCCCGAATGGCATTGACTGGGGCAACAACTGATTACTCTGAGTATGCGCTGGCGCACTCTGGATTCACCAAGACTCAACTAACACATCCTTTTACCATGATTTCTTACAAAAACACTTGTACACTTGTTTAATTTATATTTCACTATAGGTATTTTCCAACAGGTTTCGGAAATTATACCATCTTCAAGAGATAAATTATCGATTTTCTTTAGGTCGTTGGGATAAACAGATTTGTTGATTCCCTCTATATCCATCTTCAATTTCCGATAACGGTTGGAAAATATATCCTATCCTATCCTACTAATATTATAAATGCGAAAGTTTGTGCGCGTGTGTGTGTATGTTTGTTACTCTTTCACGCTGAAACAGCTGAACGGATTTGCATGAAATTTAGAATGGGTATAGCTTATACCTTAACTTAACACATAGGCTACTTTTCATCCCGGAAAAATGCATGGTTCCTGTAGGATAGATCAATATCATTGAAAATTAGGTGTTTCATTAGTGCGGTCCTGTATCGTTTGGTGAAATAAGAGATGGGTGGAATTGTCGTCTTGCTCGCAGGTGACCTCCAGTAGACGCTGTCGGCCATTTAGCGAAGCACTGCAGCAGATAAGATCAACGCTTGCCTTAAGGCTTCGCCAATGTGGACAAAGGTAGACAAATTGCACCAACAAAGTATGAGAGTCCAGCTCTACAGCGACCAAGAATATGGGTCCTTTGCTCAAAACCTCCTCGAGATTTGCGAAGGCCGCATAGCAATGGATGCGGAAGGCTTAATCCAATTATTATTTAAAAGTCACTTCTGCAATGTTGTAACCTCGGAAGATAACCTTAGAAAAGAGGTTTTTCCGAGCTTACAACAAAACTTGAACAACGAGGTTATGTAAAAAGGGCATTCATGGCGCCTAAGAACGAATCTGTGGAAAACATCAATAAAAAAAAATATTGATCAAGTGAATGGTGAGGTCACCATCTATACGTCAATAGATACAGTGATGACAAGTGACGATGCAACAACTTACCCCATTAGAGCTGTCGGAAGTGCCGTCCCACAAGCTGGAGCTGAAGGTGGGTGTGCCTGTCATACTGATGCGTAACCTGGATGGACCAAGATAGTGGAATGGCACCAGGTTACGCATCACGGAGTTGAAAAGGCACATCCCGCAGGCCACCATCATCACTGGTGGGACAAAAGGAGAGACGGTATTGATACCGCGAATTCCAATCATCCCAACAAACTTGCCTTTCCATTTCAAACGCTTGCAGTTTCCCTTGTAAGTGGTCTTCTCGATCACTATAAATAAGAGTCAAGGACAAACGTTAAGCTAAGCTAAACGTTAAAGCTAGAAATATCTACATAAACGCAGAGAACAACAAATCTCGGAACGTTGTTTACAGAGACATATTACAGTAGATTTCTGGCTCGCGATACATTTCAACACTGTTTGCGATACGCTTTTTGCTTCTTTATTCATTATATTTTTTATTAATTACGCATGATATTCGGTTTTACGTCATGCGGGACCTGCCAGAAAAAAGAGCAATTATTTACTTGGGAAGTAAGTACATTTCTGGCTCTCTACATTATCTTTTCCGTACTAAGCATATCGCAAATCATTTGCTCTCTCTTCTGGCACATTCCAAAGCATGTCGTTAAACCGAATAACACGCGGGTGGAGCCGCGGGCAAAAGCTAGTAGTGAAATATAAATGAAACAAGTGTATAAGTGTTTTTGTGAAAAATCAAGATGCTGTCTATGTTTCGACAATAGCAAGTAAACATTATCTTTTTACGTCAATTAGTGATAGGCTTCGGCCGTGGTTTCCCACAACACTCATGATGACGTCACCATGCCGCCAAGTGACTCCAGTGTGACGTCATGAGAAGTAGACTGAGAGTAGTTACAGGCAGTAGATTTGTTGGAGTCTTTCGATCAACTGATTTCACTCTTCCACTTTTAGTAGTATACAGAGTGACTTTTAACCTAACCCTGATAATTCAGTATTTTGTGAAATACAAACTGGTTTTATTAAAACCATTCAAAATCATATTCATAATTATTTTTTAAAGTTGGAGCAATTTGAAGATTTTCGTAAAATCCAAAGAAATTATGGTCACCCGTAGAGCTAAGATAATTAGATCGCGCGAAGTTATTTTTATTATTGACCCCACTATTTTGGACGATTTTCAACTTTTTCCGTATGGGACTGGCTAGGATAACCATAAATTTTATTTCCAAGTAACATTTTTAATAATATTTTGATATTTAATTTTATTTATTTTTACACCTCTAAAACTTTTAAACCTCTAAAATTATCGCGTTTTATTTGAAAGTCACCCTGTATAAGAGTAATGTTTTAAAGGTTTTCAGTTTTCAGTGATGAAAGGTTAAACATGTTATAATCTATCTATACTTCTATACTAATAATAAAGTAGTAAACATATTGTGTCCGTACATTGAACATATGTACGTATATTATATGCAAAATTTTAGGTGAATGGGTGGTATTATTCTACTAAAGCCCTAACTAGTCTGTTTGTATACGTTCCGTTTTAACTCGAGAACAACTCAACGGACTTGGATGCGGTTTAGTGGATAGTGACCCCGGTCAACATGTATAAAGGGAGTTCATAAAATAACGCCCAAGCCAAAAACGGAGCAGAGATTGAATAAAGGCGGTCGAAGCCTCGGGCGAAATTTATTTTATTTTTTTGGTGCCTATGTAAATTAAATTGGCGACTTTTCCAAAGCGATCCTTTGACCTCAGAATTTACTTGATTGCAGGAAGTAGAGGTTTGGCGGGAAAGTTTCGTAGGAATTTTGTTCAGTATGACCAGCAGTGGATTTTGTTTCTTTTATGTTGGCTGTTTATTCACACCCGGTTTATTTTTTAGCGAAATACCTCATTATAGAGGTATGTTAGTCAAGGAAGGAGGTTCCGCCAATGGCAGTCAGCTCGTATATCAAAGTCCTTGTTTATTGAGCATGGATTCTAGGAACCAGTCCAGGGTACTGCACGTCCTTGCTATTTAACGGTAGTCGACCTGATTCAGGCTTTGCTGTGGGTTGCAGTTCGACGTGGACTTCTAATACGGATCCCTAAAAAACTTTGATTCCGCTTGAAACCCACAAAAGCTACCAAAGCCGATTCTGAACACTTTGATTTTTGTTTTAGTGCTGTCAAAACTATGTCTCTTCATTTCAAAATATTTCTTTAATGTAGAAGCTATATTACTTTGGAAAAATTCAAGTTTTGACGGCACTAAAACTTAAATGAAAGCCTTCAGAATTGATTTTAGTAGGAAATTCTTGTGTTTAAGTGTGAAAAAGGTTGTAGTTGTCCAGCAGTCCTTTGATTTTTTAAATTATTGAACCGTAAAGTCATTCATTTAGCTGTTGGAATATCTTCCTTCATCCATCCATCTATCAGCCTGTTTCGTTCACCGCCATCCATCGGTATATTTTTTCATATTTTTCATTTTGCCTGAGAGTTGTTCTCTTACTCTCCCCCGAATAACTTCAATAATAGCCCGGCATCAGCTCTACCACCTAGTCTCTACTACCACCTACCATCTTCTTTAGCACGAACTAATAAAGTTCAATTTGCAATGTACAGTTCGGAAAGAGAAGCGGTCCTTTAATTTTATAAAGTATTGAACCGTAAGTCATCGGAAAGTGTTCGGAAAATATTTTTTTCTGCATATCGTGAATTCTGTTAAAACTACGGGGGTCGCCTCGCTCCGCTCCGCTTCGCTCCGCTTCGCTCCGCTCCCTAATATGTACTTACATGTCAACCTAACCGCTCCTCCTTGCTTCGCTCGTCGTCGCAACCTATCGTCTATTTAGTCACTTTCAAAAAATTACGCAAATAAGTTCACAGATTAAATAGGGTTAGTAAACAGGGTCATTTTCAGGGTTCTATCAGAAGAAAATAACCCCTTTTCGTCTCAAAAATATCGCAAATCTAACTCTAAAACTTCAGAATCGGGGTTGAGAATGTTAATGGTTACAGGTTTAGATGCTAAGCTAAAATTATGGCGCACGGCTTGCAGAGAAATTGAGTAGAAGTGTCTGCAAATCATATTTAACCAAATGGGCAAAGAAGCGATAACAAGAAATATGAAGCTAATCCTTGTTATTGGAATCAAATGATGGATGATTGTTATTTAGTCTCCAGGGATCTTAGTACAGCGGGCTGGGTAGGGTACCTTTTTTGTAAGTAGTTGCGGAAAATTTGGGTCACCTATAGGGTTGTGAAGCTGTGAGCTGCGCGGTATTGGACGAGCATCCCCACTGAAAAAAACTTTCTTCTTTCGCTGGAGCTAACTTCACTCATTGTCGCGGACCATACCTACAGTAATGGATCATATACTACTCGTATAAGTGATTCATACAACAGCATGCTGACTGAGTCAAAAAACAATTTTAAGCTATATTTTATTATATTTTTGGAATAATAGTCTAGATTACGGATTATTCTTGAATATTTGACTTGGCCATTATGTCGTCATTTTGTGTGGCTAAAAAAAATTATCTGTCTACAATTAAAAAGTATTTTTCTGCACAAAAGTTGTTTAATGTTGAACAACTAATAACATTACAAATGACGAATGTGGAACTAAATTTGTCTATCAAATATTCAACAAAAATATTATCTATAGTGAAATAGACCCTTATAACTTAAAAAAAAATATTATTTATGTGAATTAGACCCTGTAACTGTGTACTTATCTTTTAAAAATAATAATAAGTGAATTGTTGTTCTATTCTAGAAAACTTTTGTTTATAAATACACATCATAGAGAAAAATGCACATACAGGTAGACTGGTTTGACATGTAAGTTTAACATTTTTAGGGGTAAAAATGCAAATAGTTTGATGTTGCAAGAAAATGTTATTTAGAGAAGTTTAGCTCCACTGTCGTCAAATAGAGTATTAGGTCCGAAGTATTCTGTAGTCCCTGCGTACCCCCTATGAGACTGGCGACACAATATTATGTATGTGTGTATATGAGAGAACAGAGCGTAAGTTAATTGTGTTGGCGGATGGGGCGTCTGGGAAATTAATGTGGAATTATGTTTGAACTTTTATGAGAATGCTTGCAGCTCACTGTATAGTATACAGCTACGTACTTATATGCGGATTAAATCTGCATAAATGCCACCCTTACAGTACTATACAAATATTTTATTTACGTACTAGCCTCTGCTCGCGTTTATGCAATTTTAGCCCCGTTTTCGGCTTAGGCGTTATTTTTTTAACAGCCCTTATCACATCACACTAATATTATAAATGCGACAGTTTGTGTGTGTGTGTGTGTGTGTGTGTGTATGTATGTTTGTTACTCTTTCACGCTGAAACGGCTGGACGGATTTGGATGAAATTTAGAATGGGTATAACGTATACCCCAACTTCACACATAGGCTATATTTTATCCCGGAAAAAAGCATGTCGTTAAACCGAATAACACGCGGGCGGAGCCGCGGGCAAAAGCAAGTAGCCTATATATTATCCCTATGATGATGAAATAATTGTATATAAACTTTTAGAGCTTGTTTTTTATTTTTAATAATATTATTATACTACACAAACTATAGGTGGTAGAGCTAATGCCGGGCTTGACTGGGGGTACCACCATCTTACTCGCAAATCCTCCCGAAGTTATTCGGGTGAGAGTAAGAGAACAGCTCTCAGGCAAAACCAGGCGGCCCACCATTGCCTGGGACCGATGGATGGCGGTATATCCATCTCCAATTACCGGAGCTTATATAAAACAGACTGGTGACGGGCAGCGGCGTCACTGGTGCAAGGGTTTCGGCACCGCGCTCACCAACCCGCCTGCCCAGCGTGTGTGAGTATGGGCATTTCTTCCAGGAGGACCGCCAAGAGTGGCGAATCCTGGAAAGGCCTATGTCCAGTAGTGGACGAAACAGGCTGATGGATGATTACATTACTCAAAAAACAATTATTTCAAGATATATTGCGGGTCCTACTGGGCCCGGCATCAGTTGATATAATAATGACATTTACAATGAAATGATGACACATAATAATGAGTATTTAAAAGAGATGATGATAATAAAAAGATTGCTTTCAAATCAGTTGAGAAAGACTTCATAAACGGACCTTGATAAACGGGACAAAATTGTACCTACAAGGGTTTTGCTTTTCTATTTCGGGATATGGGACCCTAACCATTCAAAGCTGTTTAGGTAACAAGCCCAGCACATAATCTGTACTAAGTACCAACATAACAATGTAAGTTACGTTGTGCAAAGATAGACAATCAGGAAGATGGCGTTGCGTCGGCAAAACGGCCCATCATCATGCTTCGAGTTATAACGCGCTGTTTACGTGCACAAAAGAATCGCCGGTTTCCTTACTGGCTAGTCGTTATGTGAACTATGGTCTGTAAAGTATAGACTGGCAGCTGGCTTTACTATTGTATAAATACTGTCCCCGAGTAAGGAGACATAGTAAACAGATAATGGTGTCAATTCGGTGTAACACTACTCAACTTATTTGACAGAGCTAAAATTAATTTGAGCATTCTGTCTTTTTCTTTCTGCATTGATAAGACAAGGATAGGACGCTAAAAATAAGGTTACTACTGTCAAATAAGTTAAGTCGTGTTACACCGAATCATGGTGCTATGTTATGAATTAACTAGCCTTTTTTCAGTCTTTGTCTCGTTTTCGGCTTGGGTGTTATTTTATCAACACCCCTTATAGCCTACATGTTGATCAGGGTTACTACGATTGTAATAAAGAAAACAGCATCCGAATCCGTTGAGTGGTTTTCGAGTTTAAACGGAACATACAGACAGACGGACAAAACAAATGAAAAATCTAATAATTTAGCCGAGTGCGAATCGGACTAACGCACAAAGGGTTCTGTACCATTACACAGTAAGGGTACGGAACCCATAAACATAGTAAATAAGTACTATATTGATGTCGTAGCAACATCAAGGCGACACAAAACAATGCAGCTCCCGCTAAGTACGAAACCCTAATTTTTATTATTTGTTTTATTTTAGATGAAGTATTCCGACTACAGAAAAAATGCATCAGAATACTTACAAACATTGAGCAAATGACCTCTTGTAGACCCTATTTTGTCAAGCATCAAAAATTGACCCTAGTATGTATTTACATATTGGAGTCCTGTAAATTTGTCAGAAAGAACACTGATTTATGCTCTTTTAAGGTGAACAATAAACGAAACAATCGAAATAAAAATCAAATAGATATACCACTAACAACCATGAAACTAGTGTCAACCAGTCCCCATCACATGCTGAGTAAAATATACAATCATCTGCCAAACTACCTAAAAAATATAGAAAAAAACACTTTGTTTATTAGTAACCTAAAAAAATTCCTCATAAAGAAATGCTATTACAATTTAACTGAATATTTTAATGACGATACAAAATCAATACTTCAATAGCTCTTCTAAATGACTGAATAAATTTGTAATAAATTTTAATATTATTGTGAATAATTAATTAAAATTGAATAAAATATAACAATACTAACAAATTTAACATAGATTTAACTAAATGTTTATGCTAACTAGTACTAACTTACTTAACCTAGGAATAATATTTAATATTATGTACTTAAAAGGCATCTAGTTGCCCTCTCATGATTGCTATGCCCCAACAGGGCGTCACCTGTACTTTTATAAATATGTAAGATCCTCTAAACTTGTGACATTGCAATAAATGAATGATTTGATTTGATTTGATTTAGAATATGTACAACTATATTATCCAATTTCAAATTTGTCTGTGTTTCTGTATTTTATTGCTCGCAAATCCTCCCGAAGTTATTCGGGAGAGAGTAAGAGAACAGCTCTCAGGCAAAACCAGGCGGCCCACCATTGCCTGGGCCCGATGGATGGCGGTTTATCCATCCCCAATTGCCGAGCTTTATATAAAACAGACTGGTGACGGGCAGCGGAGTCACTAGTGCAAAGGTTTCGGCACCGCGATAACCAACCCGCCTGCCCAGTGTGTGTGAGTATGGGCATTTCTTCTAGGAGGACCACCAAGAGTGGCGAAATCCTGGAAAGGCCTATGTCCAGCAGTGGACGAAACAGGCTGATGGATGGATGGACTGTATTACCTATTTAATTTTCGTATTATTATAATTTCTTCACCACCCAAAGGTTGACTGGAAGAAATCGCTTTTAGTGACAAGTCCGCCTTTGTACGTAATTATGTAAACGATGCTTCTTTCTTTTAAATGTTTTTTATTTTATAGTGATAGAGGCCACAGTAACACGTATTTTGTAAAAATTTCAACTGTCGACCTATTACGGCTGAAGCTATAGACCCTGTGACAGCCAGACAGACAGACAGTGGACGCTTAGTAATAAGGTCCCGTTTGGTACTCTTCGGGTACGGAACCCTAAAAATAGCTTGAGCTGCAGGTGATTGTACTACATCCCCGATGTTTTATTTGTATAACAAATTGTGTTCACCCTTATCTTGGCTAGACAGGATCTACTTTATTTCCCAAGATAAAATAAATCTAGTTTAATGTTGGACCTACTAACTAATGCAAACAAGTCTACACGAACCAACATGGCTGTGTGGCTAGCACACGCACGATATATAGCCTCTGTGTATCCTACTTGCGCTCTCACGCTTACCACGTTTGTCAAAGTGTGAGAGAGCAAGTATGATGGAAAGACACTGTTTCGATGGCGCATTCTAGACCCCAGGTTTCGCTTAGTTAAGAGTGTATCATTCCTCACTTCGCTTCGCATGATCCTGCTTCATACCAACAAATACTGCAACAATCACTCTGAAATTGATATATGATAAAGTTGAGGACTAATGCTATGTTAACGCAATGGTGAAAACACGATTCCATCAAATTTTCTCCATAGAGAAAAAAATTAAAAGTTACCTCCGAACAGTACAATAAACCGATAGCATTCAATGAATACTTGAAATTAGATTTGAAACTTTGCATAATATAACTGATATCAGTATAAAGCAGGTGCAGACTGTTCCATAAAAATGAAAAAACCATCAGTGTAGCCGCGATTTCAAAATAACTGTTGTTTTGCGTGCGTGGCATCTGATTAGAGTAGGATAGACAGTTAAAAAGCAGAAGCGTTAGAGCAGGACTGCGAATTGAGGTATATGGACCCTTAACATATGGATCCAAAAATACAAGTACAGTCAGCAAACTTCCCTCCTGATCAGTTTTTCCGCTTGCATGTGGCGTTGTTAGCTAGCCCCGTCTTTTGTTTTGTTTAAACCAATAAGGGACGAAAACGTTTGTTTTATGGCATTTTATGACGTTTTACGGTCCATCAGGGTCCATCAGTTACTTGTCGGTGAGTTGCAAACCTATAGGAATGA
Organism: Ypsolopha scabrella; assembly: GCA_910592155.1. Classification (NCBI taxonomy): domain Eukaryota; kingdom Metazoa; phylum Arthropoda; class Insecta; order Lepidoptera; family Ypsolophidae; genus Ypsolopha; species Ypsolopha scabrella. Next base: position 5,230,039 of record OU342973.1, on the reverse strand, counting down.
ACATTAAGAATTATAAAAAAAATAATGGGTGAGTGTGAATGACTAATTGGCGGACCAAAACCAGCAACGCGGAGCATAGCTGTCACTTGATCACTGTACTATCGCTATTATAACATAATATTTACAACACTAGCAGGCCACTGCACACAAAACTAGCCCCTATTGTGATCAGGCGGGAGATTTGCCAACTGTACAGCAAGCTGGGTTCTCGGCTTTAACCAACACCCTGAAGCCGCATGAAAGAACTTAAAGCTGAAGACATGCAAGAGCTGGACGGCTCTTTGTTAAGATGCTATGTAAATAAAATAGGGGTGCTTTTTGTTCAGTATATTTCATGAAATACATATATTTTTTAAAAATAATTTATGGTATATGCAATGCACGCATTTTGACTAATGTAGAATATTGTCTTTTGAAAACATTTGGATTTTTCTTCTAAAGAAATAATAGTTAAAATGTAGTCTTCAAACACGCTTTTTCTCCTTATTTGACGAAAAAGAATCATGTACGTAACTCAAACATATTTTATTAGATTAGTAAGATTTAGGAAAGTCCACCATTTCAGTATTTTAATTTAAAAAAAAACTAATTTTGCCTGAATCTCCTCCTCTTGCACTGCGCGTGTTTTCGTATTTTAAGGTTTTTCAAATTATACTATATTTTTCTTCCGAATTGAGAGCACTCTGAAAGACAGGCAGCAATCCCGTTTGGCGTGACTTATGTTGATTTTATTCTACCTGTACAAACAAAACCCTAATGTAAATTATTGACTTAAAGCTAAAAGTCAAGTGGAAAACGCATATGCTCTACAGAAGATGGCTAAATAACAATGTTTTGTTAGAAATAGCGAGCAAAATATTTGCAATCCTTAAAATCTAGTCGATCGTTCCGTGTGACCGCAAAAGTTCCTATTCTATTGAAGCCAAGCTTTAAGAGCGCTTTTTTTAAAGTTCTAACTAGTCTGTTAATGAACAAAACGCAAGGCTGAATGCTTTTTCAAGTTCATTTTCGCAGCTCACTCAAAATAGGATCTTGTTTCCTGAGGAATATAATGAATTTTTGTCTATCACGCATTGTGCTGATCCAAAACCACACGCGGAGTTTCCTTATTAGCTACCTCATTAGGCACCTGAGGTAATGAAGCCAGGTCTATTGTGTGTAAAGGGTAAGTAGGCTTTCTAATAGCGGAAGGTCTGGGGCCTTTGAGGTAGAAAATTAATTATTTATGGATATTGTGATGAGTTTATTTAACTTATGGATACATTATTGCCCATTTTATGTCACCGTGTAGAATTATGAGTAAGTTGCATTGATAATGAGAGAAAAATGCTTCTAATATCAATACACACTGATATATAGTTAAAATAATATTACTAAAATTTCTATGTCACACACAGCATAAGAATATATCATCTTCATTATAGTAAATATTTTTACCAATAACAGGCCAACAAGATTTTTGGTGCCTGAACAATTTTTGTTATTATAAGAAACTGTGTGCTTAATAAGAATCTGAACTCAGATTTTCTCTATCAGCTGAAGCATTTTTTTTATTCACTTTAAGTTTTAATTTAAGTTCTAGACATAAATCTCTGCAAAAGACTTGCAGGTGTTGCACAAAAGTAAGAAAATCACAGCTGCATAGCCCATGAAGCCCACGGCGCAAAACTTAGACTTCTAGTAACGTAACGTCGATCCTAGGCTAGCTAGGCTTTCTTAATCTAGAAACGTTCGTGACGAATGTAGAGATCATGTCACGTTTTTTTTTGTATGTGTATATGTGTGTGTGTGTGTGTGTGTGTGTGTGTGTGTGTGTGTCTAGTTAGTGTACGAACATTTTATGAACATTTTATTTATTTACATTATAAAGCTGTGTGTCATCCGTCACCGTCTTGCCCGCCGGACTCTCAGACGGCGAAAGCAGCAGCAAATATGTTAGCGAAAAGCGTTTTCATACTTTAGTTTTGTTTTGTGGCCGTAGCAACGAAATTAACCCAAATACTTTATCTTGGGTTTTTCATAATAACTCCACGGGTGTGTTAGCACCTCATTTATCGATTCACAAAGTGCTTTTCCTCGTTATAAACGACCCGTCGTAAAATGAAACGATCGATAAAAGTCGCCTGAATATATGTGGCAAATACATGCAATGTCGTAACGGGGAATTCCAGTGAATTTCAGCCAAGGTTGCGGCAAGTACCTTGGGCGTGGAATCACATAAACAAAAATTATGTGCGGCGCGCCCGAAGTGTCGCTACGCTAAGTGTCTTAATAGGAAACCCCAGTAAATTTCAGCGGAATGTGGGCGTGTAATGATATAATTAGAAATTATGACTGCGACACTGCGGCGCCCGTAGGCGAGTTTACGGGCGCCTCGCAGGCGAGCACCCGCTGTGTAACGTTCGACTGCACTTTCGTATGTTGCGACGTATTCGCTGATGGGCTCCAAGCCGCTGTCGATAAGCCTGAGTAAAATACATGATTTTTTCTTCAAAGATAGCACAGTCGCCGCACCTGATTCCATTGTGTGACCGGGAGCTCCATGCAGCGTTGGAGAGTCACCTGCACCGCGGTTTTATCGGTAGCTCGATGGTGCGACGACTCCGACACGAAGTCTTTTAAGATTATATGTAACGTAACGTCGTTCGTAAGCTCACCTGCTCGTAGACCTTTGCTACAGACATTCCTTAATCTTGAAACGTTCGTGACGAATGTAGAGATCATACCACGTTTGTATGTGTATATGTGTGTGTATGTATATAGTTATCGTACACGTACACGTATGTTGCATAGGTAAGATAGTATGACGTGAACATTTCTTTACTACGTTTACTACGACCGTCGTCATGTAGCAGTCAGCATGTCAGCAATGATAGTATAACGTTAGGGTGCCGGAGCAGCAAGCGCAAGTACGAACGTCTGATATATGCACTCTGTATCAATGCGCCGCAACGCTCGAGACACATCGATGGTGTAATGTTGCATAAACATTATTTACATTATGAAAGCTGTGTGTTATCCGTCACCGTTCTGCTCGGACCCTCGGACGGCGAGATGTTTCGCTATGTTAGCGAAAAGCGTTGTCAAACTTTACTTTTGTGTAGCAACCAAATAATCCCAAATACCTTATCTTCGGTTTTATAAAAACTAGCACGGGTTCGTTGCTACGTCATTTCGTGATTCCCGAAGTATTTTTCCTTGTTAGCCAAACGATTAAACCCATAGGTATAGGTCAAATAATTATTTGACTTATCGACCCGTTGTAATGAGGATAACGATCACTAAAAGGTATGTCGCTAGGCAGGACCATGTGTGGCAAGGCCGAATGATGTCATTGGGAATTCACCTGAATTTCAGCCAAGGTTGCGTCTATCGTGTAGTTAATTAAACATTCTCGCCACGCCCCGTTGCTATACCCCGCGCACCTTTGAAAACAAAATCACGGCAGGACTTTTGTATGTTGCGACGTGTTTGCTGATGGGCGCCAAGCCGCTGTCGATAAGCCTGAGTAAAATACATGGTTTTTTCTTCAAAGATAGCGCACTCGTTGCACCTCGTTCCGTTGCGTTACCGAGATCTCCATGCAGCCTTGGATAGTCACGTGCAGAGCGGTCTTATCGGTAGCTCGGTGGTACGTACGGCCAAGACGGAGTTACACCTGGTCGGCGTGCAAGTTAATCTTGTACGGAGTTTGAAAAAGTTAGCATGTCAAAACGTATGCACTTTGTATTAGCTACATTAGGTACAAACCCAACTTTAGTTTAAAAACAAACGGTATGATAACATTTATTTAGTTATGGCATAAAAATATGGTGAAATTTCCGTTGACGTCAGGGTTTCAGCCAAACCACAGAAATAGTTGCCTATTATTACAATGGTATCGGCATTATTTCTGATGGGTGACGCAAAAGTATAAACCGCTCGCGATTTAACCACAATTATTTATTAATTTTAATTCAGGATTATTTCATAAATGCCTAATCAATTTTCGTTACATTGCTTCATTGGATCGTTCACGTCACAGGCGATGATATCAGCAGGCCCCTATATAATGGGCCCAAATTATCCTTGATATTCATAAGCTCATCGACAGCCAACGTGCCAAGTGACCCGTGACTCTCCGTGCTATATGTAAGTATTGAATATTTAAATTAATTATTTTGTGCATTTTTATACTTCTCTTGTGCATTCTTTCCAGGGATAAAGCGCCTGTTTTATGACTGAATTTAATATTTTATTTCTTTTCATTCGCAGCCACTAAACTATAAAATGAAGGCGGCCATCTGCGTGGCTATGATCATCGTCCTGATGTCGGAGGCGAGGCCTGCCGCCAGGCCTGAGGTGCCTCCGCAGGTTGCTGCTGTGAGTATATCATTTCTACAAACTGCTATCAACGACCCATCCAAGTTTCTTATTACCGTTGGAAGTTTTAAGCAAAGAGTTTGTCGTATGCCCCAACCCTCAGAACGTCTTGTAAGCTTCAACGAAATTAATGTTAATTTTTCTATTTACAGATTACTGATCCGACCAGGTCCCGCTGCAGCGGCGAAGCTGCGGGCCCTCACCACGTCAAGAAGTGGGAGGCCATTGGGACCCGGATGGGTTTCCCAAACGGCCCAGACGGGAACCAATACTGGTGGTATGAGGCGTCATAGCACCAGTATTGGTTGAGTCTGGGTCAGGGGGTTTTTTTTTTAAATAAAATTTTTTATAAAGTATTTCTTGGTATCATTGATGTAGATAAGCTGACGTAGGTATCCCAACTGTCGTATATACCTGGCTGTGAGCTTAGGTTACCATCGGTCTGCTAGGCTACATGCACATGTAATGTGCATCGGACCGATGTGCAGATATAGACGTCACGCTGCAACTTGTGCAACAGATACTGCACTCTAATAGGTCGAGCATAACGGCTTGGGAGTTAGCACCATTGCATGATAGAACTGTGTCTCCTGAGTTCAAAAATACCACTCCCCGCTCCCCCCGACCCTTAACTTTGGAGTTATAGGCCGTACGGACTTGTGTCATTGGGTGTATACTCTTGTTTATGTTTACGGGTATAGCATACATACTAGGAAAAATGTAACTACGTGTCCAACACATTAAGGCTACGAATAAGCATCCTTTATTCGTAGCATTAAGGTCAATGTCAAAAACTTTTGATAGAGGCGACCGTTGCTGACTCATTGACCTATTTGTCTTGGACGAGTAATACTAAATAATCAAGCTCAAAATTTAGGAGGGTTTTGAGCTAATCACACTAATAATATACATGCGAAGTTTGTGTGTGTGTATGTTTGTTACTCTTTCACGCTGAAACGGCTGAACGGATTTGGATGAAGTTTAGAATGGCTATAGCTTATACCCTAACTTAACACATAGGCTACTTTTCATCCCGGAAAAAAGCAAGTCGTTAAACCGAATAACACGCGGGCGGAGCCGCGGGCAGAAGCTAGTACTTAAATATTTTATAGGCAAAATAAATAAGAATGCAGAAGATTTACTTTATTTTCTAAGGAACATTTTAAAATCCAAAATGTTTGTTTTTTTAGAAAAATGTAAATAGGTACATCATCTTTATATATTTTTTATTAGTACTTTCGCTTACTAAAAGATCAAAAAATATATCTCAATATAATGAGTGTCCTAATTTCTTCAAACGAATCCTCGAATGGCGTTGCTGTTTTAAGGCTCAATTCCAGCTTTAAGGCTGGAGGTGGAGTAAATAACGTATGAAATAATAATTTATTCATGCGATACAGGTAACATCTAATATGCGATATCATCGTATATTAGAGCAAAGCTCTTGTCACTGTCGCTGTCTCCATTGAGTTTAACTCATTGCCAATTCCTTCAGTTCTTGGTACGAGTATGACATGACTTTAGTGAATACTTTATTACACAAAATGTATATAATATACGGGAACGTTTTAGTTTCTTTTCTGATGGAGGCAGGTTGCAACGCCCTGTCAACCAAAACAATTTATCTGTACCCACACATAGAACTGGTTTTTACTCCGACTCCTTTTCTGTGCATGCTGCTCGTCTATGGAATCGTCTACCTGAATCCGTTAAAAACTGTCGTACTTTAAACACATTTAAAATTAAACTAAAAGATTACTACTATAATGAACTACACCCCTGACTCATCCAATATCTATTCATGTTATATCTTATCCAAAATTATCATTGATTTATTGTCTGTGTATATTTATGTATTTACATAAGTAAGTTTATTCTATATAATTTCTTTTGTGTATGTTTATGTATCAGTTTATTATAGCGCTAGGAATCACTTATTAATAAGTCTATGTTATATATTATGTTTTATTCTTTATCCAAATCCAAAGGTTGCCTGGAAGATATTGCTGTTAGCAATAAGTGCCGCCTTTGTACTCTATGAAATATTTTTAATATCCTTCTTCATGTTTTTGTGTAAATGTACATTAAGTGTAATAAATAAAATAATAATAATAACTTTAAATACACATATAGTAATATAAATATACCTATAACGCCAACTTGAGGTATCGTAAAATGTCTCCAATATTGTATGTTATATAAGGCGACTTTTGTTAAAATGACCAAATTCATACTAGAGGTAAGTGATCAGGACCAAGGTTCAATGACTCTGCTTGTGAAAAGATAAAATATTTTTGTGCCTCTATGGGTACTTGTTTAAGAACAACCTGGACTCAATTAGCATAGGAAGCGTACATTTTATTTTGCGTATTTCACAGAAAGGGTCGATGAACCTTGATCCTGACCACTTCTCGAGTTGCCAGTAAAAATTTGGCTTTAAAAACGAAAGACATCTTACATATTTTAACCCCTAAATGTAAATATTTCTTGTGACCCTGCACCATTCCTCAAGCGTCGCCAAAGTACGAACATCAAAAAAATTAAAATTCTAGCAGATACCAGTACATCTGACAAGGTCAGTCATATTATCTTCATAACAAAAACATTGGCTTTCTAACAGATTTCCAAATATTAATTAGTCATTCAGAGAACACCTGTGTTTGCCCTCTTCCACTTTCTCAAGGGCTTAATTTTGGGTTGACATAAATTTGGGTATTGTTGAATTGAGGTAAGCTGGGTTTAAGATTCTTTTAGGTAATTTTTATCTATGACGCATTTTAATAGGTACCTACGAGTAATATAAACACAGCAATTGGTATGAAATGAAAGATGAAGAAAGCTCGACCGGACCGCCCTAGATAGACGTATGCCCAACAAATTGGCGACATACTGATGAAGGACAAAGCCAATAGTACCCGAAATAGAGCTTGCATGCCTGGATTGATGGATGTGGAAGAGGCGTCTCAGGATCGTAGCAGATGCAAATCTGTAGTCTCAGCCTACTCCTTTGGGAGACAGATGTGAGTAAAAAGTTACTTTATTCGGAAAAGCGGCCCGACTTTCTGCCTCGCCAAAGACACTTTGCCTGGATCAAATAAAAGATCAAGATATAATTTCCATGTTACAGGAAAATTTATTTAAGAAAACGATCCTCTTAACCACGTCACTCAGCTGAATTTTTCATATCAATTCATACACATAAACATATACTCGCGTCTGTTTCCCAGAGGGGTAGGCAGAGACTACAGACATGGTTACGGATTGAATACACACCCGTACACCCACTTTTCACCATTAAAATAATCTCTAAACCTATCTGGAGAATATTTTCCTTGAAGCGACCAAAATGCTACCTTAATATCTTAGTAGAACGTAATGGAACGATGATATGATTAGTATAACTACAGGGTTAAAATGAAAGGGGAACTACGAAGAGAAGAACTGAAAAAATACGCCCCTTAACAAATGGTAGCCATTTGTAAAATGTTTCTTTAATCGCACATCTAATCTAATACCCACGTTTACGAGCGCGCAATTTATCTCAATATTTCTTAAAGACTCTGTTCTAGATTTACGTTTTATTTTTGGATATTCTTTCTTATCTTTGTCCAGGTAGAAAACAAGACAAGATACATAGTTTATATTTATTGTGCACCAAAAACATACAAAAGTAGGCCAATTCTATCTTTGCTTCAAAATAAAATCAAATATAAAAGAGCGCACATATAATTTAGGAAATTGTGAAATAGTGAAAATATTCTCTCTAGTTGGGGTTTGTTTTCTGGGGCAGGGCACTATAATTATTTCTTCTTATTACAAAATAATAAAGGAAGTGCTTTCAACATTGACTACAATATTTATGAATGAACAGAACAAACGTAACTTGCCCATCAATATTTTAAGAACAGCAGCATAATCCTTACCGCCTTGATATAGAGATGATTTTTCAGTGTTTGGTTGGTTAAGAGCCTCGGCGTTCACTAAGTCATTGGATTCCCCATGGAGCAAGCACTTTCGCTTTCTTAGGAACTGGTGTGCGGTAACCGTGCGCGTGAGTTGATTGCTAACCGTCTTCTGACGCCTGTCAAATTGTAATTTAGATCAGTTCTTTGACATGCGCACTGTTTCTTAATGTGCAAGAGCTACACTAGCGAAGATATTGAGGAGTTTTTTTTTGTTATGGCGTCTTGATATAAATTGAAGACCCTTTCAGTTAAAAAATATTAACCGAGAAGAATGATATTATTATTTCTTATAGCTTCTGTGTAATTGCGTTTTGGTGTTTTATTTAAGATTTTGGTACGCAATTAAAATATTCTGTTATTTCATTGCATATTTAATAAATAAAGATACTTCCACATTTAATCTCCTCAGTTTTCAGTATCACTTAAATAATATTTAAAGAATAGATATCACGGAAGATTGTGGTTCTCATACATTCTAAGGGGTTTATCATATTAATATAAACATGTTTAATTTTTGTAAATATTAAATAATTCAATGAGTTTTTTTTTCTACACCTGTTGTAAAAATCACATCGGCACAACCTATCCTGTGAATTATTGTAATAAAAAAAACAAAAAAAACCTTTACAACGACTTTCACACGAACAAAATGTACGTCACCACGAGTGTGTTAAGTACTAGATACAATACAGTTTCCTAGCGTAGGACAACAAAATATTATTTTCAAAAGTAACAAATGAAGTTACGAATTTATTTAGCCGCTTTGACGGGACATGGTTTTCTAGATTACATTAAGATTGATGGAGATCGTGGTTCATTAAAATTCAGAACTTGGTTTATCCATAAAATTAGAATTTATAACCTCGTTCTCGAACCAAGGAGCCACTTTTCCCGGTTTTCTCTGGTAATTTTCTTCATCTTGTTTGTTCGTTTACAAGTTTAGGTACACAGTGTTTATTGATCTTGCTGGACAGTTTTCTGTTTACAATTTCCACCTGTTTTATTAAGAAATGGGACTGGTGTTTGAATTTTTGTTCAGTGTTTGTGTACACTTGTTGAAGTGTGAAGAGAAACAACTTTTCTCAACACTTCTTAGGCATTATACTTATTTATGGTCTATTCAGTTTATTTATCAACTTATTTATTAATTGCATTATGTTTATTAATATTCTTATTCCAATAAGTCTTTATTTTATGCTTGTGTATAACTTGGTAGCCCAACTTAGATATAGTTTTTTTTTATATATTTCTTGTAAGTATCATGTTTGTTTCATCATAAAATATTATTTTCATACAGATTAGGTTTGACATGTAAAACGTATACTTTATGTATCTATTTTACAAATAAACATTTTGAACCTTTGAATCATGTTCGGCGCACCACGGCCTGCTATATAAATCTCCTCATCAGACAATATTCTTCTTTACAGCCCTCGGATATAATGTATTATTTCTTTGATTCAGTTTTTGTTTTACGTCTCAATATGGATAACAGGAATGATTCAATTCAATTCAAATTAATTATTTGTTAAAACAGCTATGTTACACAATGTATTTAGATGTTAAAATAGTTTTCTTAGTCCTCTCCGTGTTATATCCACGGGGGCATACAAATATTATGTCTATATACAATATAATATATATATTAAGTAATAAGAAAATAACATACAATATTTAATAACTTACCGATTTATCCATTGCAAGAATTTACAAATGTTACATTTTATATTTTAACATAATTATATCATTGCGGTATAGGTAGAGCGATCGCCTGCTAAGTGAGAGGTCCCCGGTTCAATTCCCGGTTCAGCGCTCCTCACATTAAGATTTACTTTTCTTCTGCGTTTCTATACATGAAATTATATAACCTACTATATGAGGTGACTTTTATTTATGCAGCCAAACTCATACTGGAGGCTTGATAAGTGATCAGTAACACGGATCGATAACACTTTTTGCTAATTTCGCAAAATAAAATCTTGACGTCCCATAGTAATTGACTCGGCTTGCGCTTGTAAGGAAAACGAAAAGGATAATTTACGAATTTCTTAAAAACGGTAATCGAACCTTGTTACTGAGCACTTACCGAGTCTTCAGTAAGAATTTGGTTGCATAAATTAAAGTCACCTTTAAACGAGTTTTAAAGTTTCCTTTCCTACAATTCAAAGTGAAAAAAAAATGAACAGCTGCACTGATAAAAAAAATGTAACTTGAACAAGATCTTGATAAGCGTAAACAACATCTTAACTCCATATGAGCGCAATAAGATGTCAGTTGCCTGTACTAACTCAACTTATTTACTTGATCATAAAAACATTAGAAACAACTGAGAAGTTAGTTAATAAAGCCAGAATTGACAAACAAGCCTCTTGTTAGGAATCTATTTGTTTCAGTGTGATAGAGTATCCCCAATAGACCAATTTTCAGCGAAAAAAAATTTTTTGCGCGATCTTTTATTTCACCTTTCCATAGAAATTTTGTCAGCTGATTGGACTACTTTGTATATAGTGGAAAGAAAAAAAAATATTTGATCAAAAAATAATTTTCTTTATTGTTATCAGTGAACGACATGATTTACCCTAGAATTATTTTCACTTATTATTGTAGGGCCTTATATATTGGGAATTGGGAAACTTGCGCCCGTTTTTTTCCGTTTTGATTTTTGCTTTTTTCATCAAATGAATGATGCATAATGATCAAGTAAACGTTTTACATATCCATTTGATCTTAAAAGATTGGTCGTATAAACTTAAATACCCATATAAGCATCATGTACGAGTACATCATGCCAGTAATTTGAAGGTTCTAATTAGCAGCCGAGGCCGGAGGGAGCAGGCAGTGTGACCTAGCTGAATATGCATACGCGTGTGAATATAGTACCATACGATACGCAGCACCTATGGGATATACGGCTGGTGGTGTTTGCGGATCATCTTTGTCTGTCTGTATGTCGTCGGCAGATCGTAGAATTGGACAGATCGTAAAGTATGAAACCGAAAATCTTTCACCATAAGTGTAAAATACGTGCGACCACGAGCGGAGCGAGTAGAAAGAAGCCTGTTAGGTTGCATTATGTTTAGTTATAAATCTTAAATTTGGGGAACCGAGCGAATCGGTGCGGAGAGAGGCGGCACCCCTAGTTTTAACAGAAATACGATATGCCTGGGCAGATCATGATATGCCCAATTCTACGATCTGCCGACGACATCTATACAAATTTTATATTTCCTTAACTTACCACGAGCCGCTCCTGTAATGTGTTCTCTGTAGCTTAAAACGAATAAATTAAATATATTTTTTTGTACAAAGTTGGTGATATTCATAATTTTAATCTCCATACATGAGTGATTTATTTTATTGATTTTAAAAATTCTGTTAAATGCATAGAGTTAGCCTTTGAAACGAAGATAATGAAAAAAACCTTAAATTCAAAAAGATATTCTAAAAGTATCACCCTCTTGAAAGTTAAAAGATATCACATATCACGAATAAATTCCCCTTGTTCTAAAGCTTGAGCTCCTGTTCAACAATAAAACAGACGAAGGTGGTGCAGCTCTCCGTAAAAGGCAGTTGTTTTTAATTATCTACTTTTCAGAGGCTAACTTTTGAATTTAATTTAATTTTTAATATCAATAAAAAAGTCGCTCAACGTCTGAGGATCAAAATATTTCAGAACGAGCACACCCTAAATATTGTTTATTTTTACATGGTTTATTCGTTTCAAGCTACAGAAGACCCGTCGAAGGGGTGGCCAATAGTACTGCCGAAAAAGTTGAACCGCCCCCTAATAATACAGAAAATAGAATCTTATTTATATCGGTCAGTTTAATACATAATTATCACTAACAAATTAATTTTATATTAATGACCCTTTTCCGAAAATTTATTCCTCCCTCTGTGATTAAATAAAGAGGTGTCAGAAGGCATTAGAAGTATCCACTACTTTTTGTATGCAAATAAAATGCTCAGGAAAATGACATCCCGTATGTCACTACGCGAACGTCCATTTGTATTCCGCAACGGTTTTGTTACTTTAAATATTGATGGACTGCCTTGTATGCGATTTGTTTAATTAAGTTTTGCATTTTGCATGCACTCTGTTTGATTGGTGGCGCAGTCGGTAGCTGTCTTGTCGTGATACCAAGAGCTGGCAGGTTCGAATACTTGTTCGAATACTTTTTCAAATTTTTGTCTTTATTGCAATTTGTTTCCAATTTATCTTTTATAGTTTGTTGTGTATGGTGTATCTATGTAGGTCATTTGGTAAGAAAAGGCATAGGTACAGCCAGGGAAAATTAATTTTGACCAATGACCGAACCTTGTCACACTAAAATATATCCTACACGATTTCTCGGATAAATGTATCAGAAGGTTATCTTTATGACAAAGATCTATTTAGGATACTAAGTGTCCTGATTTTACAGGATATCCTGTTTTTCAGCTATATTCTAGGGAGTGACCTGTTTAAAAAAAAACGGTGCCATTTATAATAATAATAATAATAAAATCATTTATTTCGGACAGGATCCATAAAGTGTTAGTAATACAATATAACTTATAAACTAGTGTTAGTAAGAGATCAGGCGAGTAAAAGTTGAATTAGAATTAAATTGACTTGTGGAGCTCTATCCACTTTTTAAGAAGGGGCGAGTCCCACCTGTCAGATAATACCTTCAGGACACTATTGGGGCTGGCCCGAGTTCGACTGAGCAACGACGCACAGCGCTTTCGCATGATTGCCGCGAAACCATCTGTGTGTGCTTCCGCGAACATGACAGAGGCGCTGCAATATCGCGGTAACCCCAACAGCATCCTGAAAGCATTATTATACTGGACACGCAGGTCGCTGTATGCCCGCTGCGTGTAGTCCACCCAAAGACTGCACGTGTAAAAGGACTGGCAATATGCTTTGAAGAGCGTCACCTTTACCTGATTCGTACACCGTGCAAATCTGCGGGCAAGCATATTACATCGGACAGCCAGCGACCTGCGCTCCCTCTCTATATCCATACAATCACTGAGGTCCTCTCGAACACAGTGCCCCAAGTATTTGAAGTGCTTGACCCTGGACAACGAGGTACCGCTGAGTTTGACTTCAGGCACAATATGATAAGTTTTAGACCCTGCCTTGAATACTAAAAACTCGCTCTTTTTTGCGTTGTACTTAAGGCCATGCGCCTCAACATACGATTGGCATATGGAAAGAAGCCTCCTCAACGCGCCTACCGATGGACTCAGCAGCACCATATCGTCAGCGTAGCTTATGTTATTGACGCTGACTCCGTCTACATGACAGCCAACGTTGGTGCCACTGAGCTCATCGAGTAGCTTATTGATATACAGGTTAAAAAGACGGGGAGAGGATAACCCACCCTGCCTGACCCCGCATTCCAACCCATATTCATCCGAGAAGGCTCCTCCCCACATAACTTTGTTTATCTGGTTGTTATACCAATGTTTAAAGAGACATATTATCTCGTCTGGTACAGTGGTCTCTCTTCTTAGTTTGTCCCATAACACATCATACGATACAAGATCAAATGCTTTAGAGAGATCTAAAAAGCATGCAAACACGGGGGTATTCCTGGCTGTATAGTACTCGACAGTCCGCTTGAGACAAAAGATAGCATTCTCCGTGGAGAGACCTGAACGAAATCCGAACTGCGCATCATTAAGAAAAATATGCTTATTCAAATGTCTATCAAGCAGACTGTCCAGAACCTTAGCGATTACAGAAGCTAGAGATATTGGTCTATAGTTGGCCAAGTCAGAAGTGTCTCCCGTTTTGTTTTTAATAATTGGGACTACCACTGTACGCATTAACTTTTCAGGTAGGTATGAATGGCCAAGACACAGCGTATAAAACATGGCAAGCACTCTGGGTAGATGAACTCCTGCGTACTTCAAGTGCTCAATGCTGAGGCTGTCGTGACCAGGACTCTTCCCTCTGACCATGCCTTTGATGACAGTTTCTACATCTTTTGCACTGATAGTGACGCTACGTTCCCTCACAACAGCCTCATCATGAGTCCCCAGAGACGAAGGCCCCAGTGAAGATCGAACTCTAAAATGCTCTTTAAACAGGTTAGCAATGTCAGTGGGCTCGTGTACTCCGGCTACACTCACAGGGAGGGCAGGTCTCTGAATCAGCTTGTTTGTATTTTTCCAGAATTTACTAAAATTTTTATTATGATGGTGCTCAGCAATGATGTCCATTTTTATCTGCCGTTCGTTATTTTGGCACCACTTTAGTTTGGATTTAAAGACTTTTCTTGTTTCGCACATGCGGTCGTAAAACAAGCCATTTTTTGGTTTGCCGTACCACAACCAAGTCTGAAAACATAGACGAGCCTCACCGTGAGCGCTACGGACATGTTTATTCCAACCGGTTACATGATTGCGTTTCCTTACAGATTTATCAACATAAGAAGACTCAGCCGCTTCAGAAAGAATAGATATTATGTTGTCATACATATTGTTCAATAAAATTCGATGATCCAAGTTATTACACATTATATCACAACATGAGTTAAATGTTTGATCGAAGTCAATTGACCTTAACCTAGAGTTACACAGTTCATGATACTTATTAATCTGGCTCAAGTCACGCTCACCCCATTTTACCTTGTCACACGTAACTGTCGGTATTAATATTTTAGGTTTTATGATGTTAATATTACATTCGACTTGGAGAGGCATGTGGTCAGACCAATAAGTATCATATAAAACAGAGATATTCACAATAGACTGTTTCGCCGCATCAGTCACTACACTATGATCTAGCCATCGCCGGCTCCCGTGTGCGTCACTCACAAACGTGAACGTATCATCCGGTAGTATCTCCCTGTCTACACACGACCACGAGTGTTCGTTACAAAAGTCTAATAACTCATCGGAAAACGACTCACCGGGATGTGCATTGAAGTCCCCAAGGATGTACACACATTCCACGTCCTGGCTGTCAACAATGGCATTTAACTCGCCTAGGCACTCCGTAAATTCAACTAAGTTCTCACTCTTATCAGTAGGCATGTATACTGAGAAAATAAGCAACGATCTACCGCTTATGTCTACCTTTATCGCAGCTAAACGCACACTATTACACGCTATAACCGAAACTGTGGGAAACAACGCCTTTCTCCAGAGTATCGCCACTCCACCATATGGCCTTCCTCGCAGTACTCCGACTGACGTGTCCACGGCAGACTTGCCTGTGAAAGCGAAACCGTCCTCAATAGTCCCGAGAAATGGCAAGTCATGTGGTAGCAGCCACGTCTCCTGAAGCGCAATAATATCAGCTGATTTGCATAATTTTCTAACGCAATCTACCGATCTACGAACATCTTTGCAGTTGAATGTGACAAACTTCGTATTCATCATGAATTATTTATTATTGGGCAAGGAACCGTGGGTTTTTCTGTTGCTTCTTTCTTTTGCCTATAGTTAATAAACTGGCGGTAAGCAACCCCATCGGGCCAAAAGTTATCCTGCATAAACGTTTCTATTTTATGCCTCGGCACAAAAACCTTAAAAGCATCATAGGGCTTCTGCGTCTTCATATTTATTTTATCTATCGTCACCTTTAATTTAGTTTTGTTCTCGATGTAGTTAGATATATCACACGCAGAAACGCCCTTTGCAACATTGTATACAAATAAAGGAATTTTCGTTTCGACAGCTCTAAATGCCGCTTTGGGATCCGTTACTGCTTTTCCTTGACTTCCTATAAACCTATTCTTCAGTCTATTTTTCTGTTTGTTAATCCAATCTCCATTTCTCTGCTGCAACTTCCATTCTCCCTCTTGAGCAATAACTTCAGAATATGTTTTTCGCGCGTCGCATGCGTTCAGCTCGCCCGTGTGTCTCGCGTCAGCCGGCGGCTCGGTCGGCGGCGGCGGCGTCGGCGGCGGCGGCGGCGGCGGCGACGGCGACGGCGTAGGCTGCTGCGATGTATGACTCATGTGACTCATCGCACTGATAACACACTCCGTCCCGGAGCGCTCGTTGCCGTTTGAATGCAATGTTTTGTTTACCTCCTTTGGAGAAATATTCTCGGGTTTCGAAATATCTAAAGGGTAGGATGCTGAAGTGGGCTTTAGAGCTCCAATTTCATAGTTGATATGAGGTAAACCCATTGGTCCGCTGTCACAACAAAAGCTGTCCAGTACACAGGCTCCGCGTTTTTTGTAGATATTACCCTCAAAGCTGTCGAAGTTGTTAACTAATGAAGATTTCTTTAATAACTCGAGGTCCGCTGCTATCACATTTAGCTGTTCTGATGTGACATAGCTCGATTTAATATCCTCAACTTCTTGTCGCAGTTTGACGATGTCCTTGAGAAGCCTCGTCACATCAATGTGATCGAAGGACACGGGTGGTAATTTCTGCAGTTCCTTTGCAACGAAAACAGGGATTTCTTCTGGATCTAATTGTTTTAGGAGGCAGATAATGTCGTCAATATCCCGCAGAGTTTTACCTTGTCTCTTCCTGGTTATCTTGCGCTTAATTTTAGGCACGGAATCGAACAAAAGATTTTTTGCGGTCAAAATATCACTCTCCGAAAAGGCACTAATGCATATTCGACTAATGCTTTCTTCATCCATCACATCAATCCTGTTATTAACAAATGCTAACACTTCATTGATAACTATGTTGCAATGAGCACATTTTACCACGTTAGAGGACATTGTCCTTGACACGATAAGAACGCACGTCAGAACGGAACGGCTGCGCACGAGCGACTCAATTTATGGTCGAATTAAAAGTCTTTTACGTTTTGTGATAATTTTAATCTTATGTTTTTATCAGGACCAAACTTTATGTTGTTTTATGTCAACACTTAAAAAAATTGACGAAAGTAAAATTTTATATATATGTTAATAAAATTTATGATGTCCCGTATTTTAATTCTATATCCTATGATTTTTAATAGAAAGTACTATGAAATAACGACACAGGGTTGGTCACCCATATTGGATCACATTTCAGTTTCCTCGACTTACCTTTCAATGGTTTTCAATTAAAATTACTCGTAACAATAGATTTACATTGTCACAATTTATTAACAGCAACCCTTAAATCGTACAGTCGCTTTGTTAAAGTTATGAACATTACGGAGGGCCCCGTAGCTAGCCCCTTGCAAATTATGAAATCAATATATTTAGAAAATGGCGTCTTAGTACTGATGATTAGTGTTGCCAACTCAGATGAAAAAAAAACCTTGGTAAGAATTGAAAATTGCGTAAAATTGGTGTCGATTCGGTGTAACACGACATAACTTATTTGACACTACTTAACTTAATTTAAGCATTCCCTCTTTTTCTTTCTGTATCTAAAAGACAAGGATAGGACGCTTAAAATAAGGTTAGTCCTGTTAAATAAGTTAAGTCACATTTGACATAAGACACCATTGTGTAAAGTTGGACATAAAGATTTGGCAAATCTATACGCACTTATTTAAAATCGAGGCTTAGAGGATATAATAACTGAATGAAATAAGTGTTTGGTGGATATGTAAACCTTTATTGCCTGGTTCGGCCCTTTGTTTTTGTACCCGTATATATTTAAGATTTTTTAGTAGATAGACAGACAGACAACAGAATAAGACGAAACGTTTCGTTTCAGACACCTATCACACAATCACAACTATTTGTAGGTATATGGATAACTAATATGGGATTTGGAATAACGGATCGTGGCGTGCTTTAATACAAAGTGACATTTATTTATTTAGCCAAATTCTTACCGAAGGCTTAGTAAATTATCAGTATAACGGCTGGGTATTACTTATTATAAAATTTGAAAAAGAAAATTTTGACTTTCCCTAGTATTGACTCGGGGCGGGGCTTAAGTTTGTAGGAAAATAATAATTTAAAAATTTCCTAAAAAGAGCCATCGAACCTTGATAGCGACTTCTTACTGAGTCTTCACTATGAATTTGGCTGTATAAACAAATGTCACCTCTTATATGTAAGAAACGGAAAAATTATAAACATTTTTCTGAGTTGGGGTTCGAAGGAAAAGGGAATGCGCAAGTACATATATCAACGCAAAAAGACTAGAGCTGGCAATACTGCTGATAATGTCAAATAAAACCGTGGCTTACCGAACGTAAAGTATTCAAGGGCTATTATTTAGGAGGGTACATAAGTTAAATTTTACGCTCAACATATTTAATTTCTATGAAATACATAATTAATATTAATTCATAAATTTAATTCGTGAATTGCAGTTGCTGATGAAAATTTCAATATATATCCCATACAAGTCTTCTTTCAGTGTCAGGTAGATTACTTTTCCGCCACCCCTAGTACGTAGAACGTTAATAATAGCATTTTAATAGAAATTACTATGATATTTTTGCTTTATTTAATATTATTTGACTATTTCCTTTCCTTAGAGAAAATGTGAAACGCCTGAAAGCTTCATGAGCGGACCGAGAGTTGTCTTTTGGGGTTTCAAACCCCCCGAAATAAATACAAGAATACGGTAATAAAAGGTGAGGTTACCAAATACCGCACCCGGTCCTATTTCCTTATCCGTTGGTTTCTTATAAACATTACAAGATAAAACATTATATTACAAATATTGACTTGTGAAGGAAGGAGCTACAGAAATTGTCGCATACAAGAAAACAGTAAAGTTTTATCTAAACTTTAATTTTTTTTTTAATATTTGGAGTGACATATAGTATAAGGGTTTGTTTTAAATACATAGTCACCATTTTTTTTCTACAGTTGCAATCAGACGTTTAAAGGATTTATAAGAAATTTAAGTAACATTTTGTAAATGTTTCTTTATTTGCCAAGGAAAAATGTTAAACAGCCTACTGGGGGCGACATTAACATTACAGTTGTTTGATTAAAAAGTATAATATTGTTTTTTATTGTATATTTTTTATAATATTATTTAATAGTGTATACTTATAAAAAACAGTAAAATGGTGTGCCTATTAAAACTTTTATACAGACATGTAGAAAAATACGACGAAAAAACAAAGTGGGGTGCGGTATTTAGAAGTTTTACACTCTCATTTGTATATTATATTATGACAAAAATATTTATTCTTAAAATATTTTTTAAGACTCAGGACCGAACCGACAAAAATCCTGGCTATGCCACAGAGTAAGTGGATTTAATTTTAATCTATTAATATCAATAATTGACAGTGATATCAGTGAGTGACATCATAAATATGATATCAATTAGTGACAAACGTTTAAACAAATTTTAAAATCTGTGTGTATAAGGCACAGTATGCTTGCGAAATTTTAGGGAAGTGCAGAAACACCAATATATTTATGATTTAAAAAAAAAAGAAAAAAAAAAAAAGAAAAAGAAGTGGACTAAAATTGTGGTTTTCAGAAAAGTGTATCTTATTTGTCTTTGAGAAAATAGACAATTATTCACAAAGGCTTTGCAAACGCATCCTTCATGCTCCCAGACAATTTCCCTTTCCTTCAGGATTTCCTTATAGCAGCGCCTTTGGTGGAGATTGAATATCCTTTTAAAAGGATATTTGCTCGACAATGTTTTTTAAGGGTCTTAATGACCCGGAAAAAAAATATATTTTCCAGACTTAAGGGTGTTGCTCCGGGAGTTATTCGCAAATGCACAAATTCTGATTGTGTTTCTGCGTTTTGGTACGACATCGGTGGCAATTATCTTAAGTATCAATTGATTGATCACAAGTCATAAAAATCATAATTTATATATTTAGTCCCAGCTAAAAACAATGTACACAGCTAATGTACTTAAACATATATTTAGGATGTCTATTTAACCCTAATTATCTTATGATATAAAATACCAAAAACACTTTCTCATTAAGGTAGTATGGCAGTGTGTTGTGATGAGGCTATCATTCAAAAGCAAAGACAATAAAAAAAAACCGGCCAAGTGAGTGTCGGGCCACGCGCAATGTAGGGTTCCGTAGTTGCCCGATACATTTTATAAGTTGGTCCACTAATACAGACTGCGCCAAACTTTTAGTCCCATACATTAGAGGGGATCAAAAGTTTGGCGCGACCTGTACTCGCAAACCTGTAAAGCCTACTTAGCTGTGATACGTGGGACGCACTATAAGTTTCCGGAATGAATATGAAAAAATACTATTAAAGGTACAAAATTAATTTATTGTTTTTCAAAATAATCTCCCTTGGCGTCTATGCACTTTTTCATTCGATCAAACCAGTTTTGAAAACTTTTGTGCCACTCCCCTGTGGTGATCTCTGAAACGTGTTTTTCATACTCCTCGACAGCCTCTTCTGGTGATGAAAATCGTTGACCGCGTAATTGTTTCTTAATTTTTGGGAACAGAAAAAAGTCACAAGGTGCCAGGTCGGGACTGTATGCAGGATGACTCATGAGTTCTACATTTTTCGTCTTCAAAAAGTCGTTTGTCTGTCTGGCCGTGTGAGAACTAGCATTGTCGTGGTGCGGGATGATACGGCGTTTACGGTTATTTTTACGGAGTTCGTCAATAACTTCCGGCAAACAAATGGTCGTGTACCAGTCACTATTCACGGTACGACGATTCTCTAAAGCAACAGTAGCCACGTGTCCAGTTTTATTAAAAAAAGAAGCAATCATCCGCTTAGATGCACTTTTCACGCGCGCCACTTTGGTTGGTTTCGGCTCATCTTGAAAGACCCATACGCTCGATTGCTGCTTTGTTTTGGGATCGTAGCAATAAATCCATGTTTCGTCACCTGTTACTATGTCCCACACCAAATTTGACGCACCTTCGTTGAATCTGGTAAGCATGGCACTGCACCAAGTGACGCGGTCCGTTTTTCGAGCCTCGGTCAAGTTGTGTGGGATCCACCGCGAGCACAGCTTTCTCACACCCAAATGTTTGTGTAGGATTGATTGTATTTGACTCATGCCTATTTCTAAGGATGCGCGAATTTCATGGTAGGTCACATGCCTGTCTGTTTCAATCATACGGCGCACAGCATCGATGTTTTTGTTGGTCACAGCGGTGGACGGCCGACCATCGCGAGATTCGTCACTGAGATTGATACGACCACGCTTGAATTCTGCAAACCAGCTATAAACAGTCGTCTTGCATGGTGCTTCATTGCCAAAAGCTGTTTCAAGCCGAGCGATGCTCTGTTGAGCTGTCAAATTACACTTAAAATCGTATAAAATCATACTACGAAAATTTTCCCGAGTTAAATCCATGTTGATGCAGACACACAATTTTTTAAATGGCGCCACAAGGTAAAAAAAAAAGACAGTCAGATGAAACAAACTGCATTCTACAGCCAAAGAGTTCTATTTTCAAATGTTGCAATAAATTTTTAAATATTGTTTATGTAAGTGGCCAGTTCCGGAAACTTTTAGTGTTACCTATGTAGTTTTCCTTTTAAATTCATTATATATACTACTTCTGTGAATTTTTTCACATTTCTATAAACAACCGTTTAGCCGGCAGGGGGGGGGGACGCTCCACTCTAACTAAAATTTTCACTTTAAAGCTTAATATAATATTTCGCCAACGGATCCCTAAATCGAAAAATGGTTTTCACACACCCACAATATTTTTAAACGACCTATCCAATTATACCCTACACTATGGGATAGACGAGAAAAAAAAATCCATCCCCTGTTTAGGTGTACGAGAAGTACTCTTAAAAAAAATTTTTTTCAAGATTTTATTCTACCATTTAGTCGGCGTGATTAATATTTATATCCATGCCAAATTACAGCTTTCTTTCTAATAGTCTCTGAGCTAAGCCGCGGACAGACGTACAGACGGACATGGCGAAACTATAAGGGTTTCTTGTTGGACTACGAAACCCTAAAAAGCAGGAAGTAATAGCTTGGATGACTGTCAACTGTCCTAAGATGAGGTACAACATCTTTTCGGCACCAAAAGTTGCACATCTACATTGGAACTCACCAAACTGTGACTCCACATTATCATGATGTAACTCTCCATTGTCCCAGCCCTCTGTAACGTCCGTAATCTTTTGTTCGTTATGCTTTTTATTATGTTGCAAGGGAACCCTGAAAAATTGGGATATTTAAGATTGTGTTTGCTATTCGGGTCGTGACGGCCAGCAATGGCGACCTTAATGAATAAAGTCATGTTTGTTTGGGGTGTCTTAATAATAACATAACAAAGGTTGGGTTTTATGATTTAATGACAAATGTATAGTTTTAAGATTTTTCCCTATACTTGTAGTATACGACGGTATTACTTGCCAAATTTCATAGTTCTAGGTCAACGGAAAAAACCCTATAAATTTTGATTTCCTCGTGAGTGTCGAAATATACGGTTTTTGCGGCAAAAACGGCCGTATCTTTTTTTAAGTTAAGGGTAACGTTTTGAGCTCAGTGAAAAGTGCATAACATAAGTTTTTTATCTTATTTTAAAATAAAATGTATGAAATAAAATAGTTTCATCTTATTTTGCGACTATTGTTGAATAATTATCAGGGGTTTTTAGCAGAATTGCGTCATTTACAACGTAATACATAAAATTACAAAATTTTGGTAGAAAAGCCTAATTGACACTAAACAATAGTTATTATATGTTAATATTAATATTAACATATAATAACTATTAATATGTTATTAATATGTTTAACATTAATATGTTAGTTTTAATCATTTTGATAAGCTCATAAAATTTAGTATTAAGTTGTCATAAGACGTCATTAAATAAATACGATTATTCATAGATTTCGCTAGTGCCGAAGTTGCAATATTTCTCACTAGACCTGTTTAATAATATGGTTTCAATTTCAACTCGATACCTCCACGCGTTCCCGAGATAAAGGGTCTGTCTTGACAGACAGACAAGACTGACCGACGCGTCGGACGGACAGACGGACAACAAAGTGATCCTATAAAGGCTCCGTTTTTCCTCTTGAGGCACAAAACCCTAAAAAGTTTTTTCTTTACCCTCCCCTTCAGTAATATTTTGCTACACAAAGTTATAAAATATATAGAAAAGTTTATTGTCTTCTTCTTCTTTCTTCATACAAACATTTGATTTACATAATACAGTGCCCTTTATATATATACTATTAGTCAGAAAATAATCTCTAGATTATTTATACCATTCCGCTTTCGACTTCCCTCATTTTCATTGCGATTCAGTACGCGTAAAGCGTATCAGGCCAAATAAACTTCTCAGCATTCAAGTCATAATTCACCAGACTACAACAGTACAATTATTCCAGAACTAACGATCTTATCTATCCCCCAATCAAACGCGCCCAGTTTCCCAACGAAATCCATAAATTATAAGCATAAACGCTCAATAAATTCTAAATGCTGTTGTACGTTCGCCGTTGCCACAGGCCAGACTGATACATCTGGGTAGAACCGCAATTCGCGTAAAAGGTAACCAAGATTTTCCAATTGAGGCTATTCTTCTCCAAGATTTTCTTATTCTAGTGTATTGAATTAAGGCTTCTCTACTCCGAGATTTTCTGAATGGTAGGGTTATTCTTCTCCAGGATTTTCTAAAAGTTTGAAATTTAGGATCTTTATAGTTTTTAATTGTTGTGTTTTGAGTTTCGAATACCTTTCTCCATGATTGTCTAATTTAAATATTCCATTCTAAGATTTTCTAAATGTTTTGAATTTATCCATTTTTATTAATTAATTCTTCATTACATTTGAATTGAGACGATTCTTTTCTAAGATTTTCCAATTGTAGTGTGTTCAATTAAGGTTATTCGTCTCGAATATTTTCCAATTGAAGTGTTTTAAATTTGTCTCCAGAATATTCCGATTGAAGTGTTTTGAATTAACCCCTATGGTTGTCAGTTTTCGATGAAAATTAGGGAAGAATAGAAACGCGCCTTGTGTTAGATGGGCTGAGGCTACATTTTCCTAAATGGGAAGTAAACGGCAAATTGTAATGAAACCACATACTCGCAGTCCCAAATAAATATTGTGTGAGGCAAATGGTTTTGTATTTTTGCCCTTTCATTACACGAGTGTTTATACATTAAATATTATGAATGATGTATTGTATAGCTTCTGCTTTTCATTTTCACAGTTTTGAATTAAAGCAGCTTGCCGTTTAACAGCCACAAAGATACCAAGTGAATTTTCTTTTAACAAAATTCTTTAACCTTGGTTCCGATAATCTTAATACATGACACCTTAATTCCGGTACTGAGGTTTCATATTAAAACAAAATTTGCTTAGTAGTTGAAAGAATTACATTGAGAGCAGAAACACGAAGACTAGCCCCTTAACGACCAATCGTGAGGGGAGATAAAATTCAGTTAGCGTTTTTGGCTTCGAAGTCATAAAGTATGGGGATAAATCTTTTGTGAAGAAGATGGGGATAGGATTATTGTTTTACCTAAGTTACTTGAATTATTAAAATGTGCTAGCACAGATTATATGATTTATAGTGAAATCCATTCCTTCAGAAACTCTAAATATTATTAGATTGCATCACAATATTCAAAAGTATCGACAAGAAACAAATTATTGGAGAAAAACAAATCTCGGGTATGGGGCTCGGTGGACAAACTGTTTCTACCTCCGCTTAAAATTTATTTTACTACGAGAATTTGTTTATAAATAATACTTACTCTAAGTACGCACTCTAAAAATATAATATATTTATTCTGGCCTTAGACCATCTAACAACTCTGGCACATTTGTACAATCGGCTACAAATTGTAACCTACAATGTGTGACTTTAATAAGTTTGGTTTTTTACATGTAACCCTAATGTTTTTAACTCTGAGTTTTTCCAACACTTCATATTTGTTTGGACGAAATCGCTATGAGTGATAAGATCGCCATTTGTGACCTCCTTTTATAAGTTTGTTTTCTTTTTTCATGTATTTGGTGCGCCATAAAGAGCTCGGTTTTTCTTGTTGATTAAATAAATGAGTTTGGTTTAACGAACTATATTTTTGTAATTGGGTGAGTGTAATGGACAATCCATTCTCTTTCCTACGCTCAAATTCAGTAACCTATGTTATAATAATATAACTCATTTTTTCGCTCGCTTTTTTTTCTTGGTCCAAGTAGTAAGTAGCTTTCATCGTTTCAATTCAGTCTTTAGACTATTTTCTATCTCTCCTTTGCTTATTTTCTTTTATTTTATAATCTTGGGCACCTTTCTAGTAGTTATTTAACATGTAAACATTAAAAATAACAATTCCTTAATTTTTTATATATGCTCTTGGCTCTTTGACATCTACGTAACCCATAATGCATAATGTCCCAAAACACAATAATTCTTCTGAAGAATGATGACCAAAATAAAGAGTTCTGACCTAAATCAAACATTTCCCTATAAGTTTCAGTTTCAGTTTTTTTTTCTCACTTATCCAAAGATTAGGTGGTAGAGCTAATGCCGGGCTCGACTGTGGAGGTACCACCATCTTACTCGCAAATCCTCCCGAAGTTATTCGGGTGAGAGTAAGAGGACAGCTCTCAGGCAAAAAACCAGGCGGCCCACCATTGCCTGGGACCGATGGATGGCGGTATATCCATCCCCAATTGCCGGGCCTTATATAAATAAGACTGGTGACGGGCAGTGGCGTCACTGGTGCAAGGGTTTCGGCACCGCGCCCACCAACCCGCCTGCCCAGCGTGTGTGAGTATGGGCATTTCTTCCAGGAAGACCGCCAAGAGTGGCGAAATCCTGGAAAGGCCTATGTCCAGCAGTGGACGAAACAGGCTGATGGATGGATGGATCCAAAGAATTTCTCGGACAGATTAGTTGATATTCTCAATTACAAGTTTCTTTTCTTAGTAAATTACCTATTTTACCATATTTTGAGATAGAGTTTAGTACCTACTTTTATACACCCAAGTTTCACCGACGATAATTACGTCCCAACGTGACGGGTGGTAAGCCCTATCGCCCGCCGTACTTCTGCCACAAATATGGAAGTCCCTTCCGAAGCACGAGACGTCTAAACTACACTACAGATGGCAGTCAAATCGGATTTGATCAAATTAACGTATTGTTTCTCTGATCGCTTCCAGGTTACCAGATGTCGCGCAAGTCCTGTACAGCGGGCGGCGCGCGCGGCGCGTGCATGTGGGTGCAGGAGTGCAACCGTGCTGGAGGCACGCACACCGGCGTCTGCGTCGACGGCTTCATGTTCGGATCCTGCTGCAGACTGCCGGAGCGACCTCCAGAACACCTCACAGGTAATGGTACTGCTGGAAGGACGCCCACAAATTCACTCAGGTGAATGGTTATAGTACATTACTGCTAAGACCAGGATTGCTAATTAATGGTCGAAGCAAGTATAGTGCTTTTCTCAAAAATAAAATGAAACATTTTCATGTTTTTCACGATAATGTGTTGTATCAAATAAAATAAAGTGACTGACATATTTGTGCGATTAGTCATGTTTATTGTTATGATTTCTTCAGCAAGGCATTAGTGGAGAACAATCTATATCAGAGCCCGCTTCTGAACACATTTTGTAATTTATTTGCACAAAACACTTTCAACTAAAATATAAAGCAACACAAATTCCCGCTATTACGCAACTTTTTTTTATTATTGCCAGCTGGGCAAAGGTATTTACCGCCATGCAGCCATCAAGAGGAACGCTAAGAACTAATAAAAAAAACAACGAGAAAAACGCTCATTAAGGTTATATTCAATAGTTTTAAATCCTAATAAAAATTACATATTTTTGTTATTGTCATTGCAGTTATAAAATATAGCTATTTCTACATTCTGAACATGAAATTGTACATAATTAATTTTATTTTTCTTTGTAAATTGGCCGCTTAAAACCTTATGATCGCCAAACTACTTGGTCTCTTAACATAGACACGGATAGTTTTAAAAAGAAAACATAATTATGAAATGTACTCTGTGAACATTATGGTATGTAATCGATTTTCATACGAATTTCCTGGACACTTTTAAATAGCTCTCCAGTAAGTATTTTCTGGTAGAGCTTCACACTATGTATTGGTAATATTACAATGTATTTTTGAGAAGAAAACCTATCGATATTTTAGAATTAGGTACCTAAGAATTACAATTTTTTGTAACTACCTACTTACTTATTTATTTACTTATTGTAGATCAAGTTGCACTTTACATAACAGGGTCGTAAATGAATTAAAATGCAAGCATTCCTTATATAGATTTGTAAGCAGATTATAATGAGTAATGAAGTAATCGTAATATAGTTTCGAAAAGAAGAAATTCTAGAATTACTTATGTCTTTCTTTTCCAAATGAGGTTGTACGAATGGGTATTATTAATTGGATGTCAAGGAACATCTATTAGGTAGTTCTTGTTCTGAAATGTAATAAAATAATGTACCATGTCATGTCTCATTAGTTTCATAGGTAATGAAATCTTATTTACGATAGGCACGTTTTTCTATTTTTCCAGAAACACAGAGTCCAGTCACAATCACGGAAAAAATATACTCAGCGCCATCTAGCAGCGTACACAGCACAACGACTCGTCCAGTCGAGTCCTCAACACAAAACATCGCAAGGCCGGGCTTTCAAACGCAGCGGCCATCGTTCATGACAAAACCGATAGATGGCGCTCCAGCATCCTACAGCTATCGGCCGCCAGAAATAAACTTACCTTCCTTAGGAAACTTAGATTCAAGTAGCGAACAAAATAGTGATATAGTTAATAAAGTAACGTTAAATAAGTACCAAAATAATGTAAATAGGCCAAGCGAGACTCGACCGTCAGTACAGGAAACTAGTCCTCACAACAAGATTTCTTCTAGTCCTAGTATAATACCGGGCGCGCGGCCCATGGCTGTCGCTGAACAACACGCGGACAATAGTATCCCATCAGGTGAGTTAGTTCCTTTCTTACGTTACAGAGGGCGTTGTTAAACTTTCCTTTACTTTTCTGAAAACGCCCTTCATAAAATGACATTGAAATGATAAAAAGTACGTCCTGTATATATAATGTTATTAAAGGTTGCTCATAAATTCCGTGGACTGAGATATGTTACTTTCACAAACTTTTTGACATTGCCATCCCATTATAATTGATTAAAAAACTTAGCAGACATCCATCCAAACTTCTACGAACAAAAATATTAAAGATTTTTCTTCCAATTCCAGCGCAATTTATGTCAAGACCGAGCAACATGAACACAATACATTGGCAGGCCACGACTGAGCCTTCCTTCATCACAAAACCTCGACCTTCGAGCTGGGAGAAGCCGTCAGGGAAGCCGAAACCAACCAAGAAGTTCACAACGACGACCGTGAAACCGCACAAGAATTATATGAAGCCGAAAGATCCGGCGTATAATATAATAAATAAGACCGACGACTCAACGCAGCCGACGATCCAAACAACAGCGGCTACTAACAGTGTTGGTAAGTTTCACATCAATTTCTTGAACAAGATGACCATATTTTACTGGGCTTAATAAAGCGATACATATGGTTTACGCATATAGTTTGCATGATGACTCACGCTGAAAGGAAGTCTCGTCACAGTGTAAAAGATTTTTAAACTATAGTCTCGTCGGCTACTTCGAAGACAGCCTGTGAGCTGCTCTGCCCGTGTTTATCCAATTTGTGCCCCGTTTTTGGCTTGGGCATTAGTTTATGAATATCCCTTGAAGCCTGTGTTGACTACGGTTACTATAATGATAATAAAAAAACGCATCCAAATCCGCTGACTCGTCTTCGAGTTAAAAGCGTTTATTAAATGTTTGACCCGCCGCATTAAAATTCGTTGAATGGTTCTAACAAAACACACATACAGACAGAACGACGGAAATTCAAAAAAATGTGGTTTTGACCTCAAATAGGAATAATCCATTTCATTTAAAATTTCGCAGAAATATTTAATGTACAGACACGACTTTTGTACTACATTTATTATTAATTAGTATAGATAGTAGTATAGAAGAAGATATAGATATAAGTAAAGGATATATGAATATAATTTGCAATATTCCGCTAAACAATTCTTGTCGTGCTATTCAAAATGCAGACTCGTGTACCGCCCGCCCGCCCGCATAAAAACATGCAACAAGCAAGCAATACAAGCAAAGCAATCTTAAATAACAAGCAAGAAAACTTATCGACACGTGTTTCGCCTCTGAACGAGGCATCCTCGGGATGTGTTGCTAGCCCGGCTTCTCCCGGGCAACACATCCCGAGGATGCCTCGTTCAGAGGCGAAACACGTGTCGATAAGTTTTCTTGCTTGTTATTTAAGATTGCTTTGCTTGTATTGCTTGCTTGTTGCATGTTTTTATGCGGGCGGGCGGGCGGTGCACGAGTCTGCATTTTGAATAGCACGACAAGAATTGTTTAGCGGAATATTGCAAATTATATTCATATATCCTTTACTAAGTGATGGACTTCCGCAAGGTAACGCCTATTTCAATTAATCAGATATAGATATAGTAGGCACAGAGTCAAACTATAATGTAATAAGAATCTAGATCTTTCTCATTTCATAATCTAGTAGATCCTGACATAATTCTTGTACAATATCAGAGAAAAAAAAAACATTTTGCAAGGGACACTAATTCACATTTTCAGCTCGGTCACAGTCTGGACTTTGCCCTATTTAACCTTCGGATAACCTAGGATTTTCGACTCCAGACAATTCTAGGGATCTGTTATTCTGTTAGAGAATATATGGTGTAGTGGAAAACCCTTTAAGCAAGAGACAATTTGTCGCCGGAATAAATAAGTATGTATGTTCAATTGAATATGCACAAAAAAGTCGGTCAACTGAGGGTAGGTCTCGCGCCCTGTGGGTTTTGGAGCATTTTAGTTAGTAGATATTAATAAAATTGTGATAAAAGTCGCAAACTTAAATTTGCAGTTCGTAGTTATTTTATACAAAATATTTCATACGACATAGAGTCCATTTTGTATTATGAAATATGAATTATTAGGTTTGTAAATTAATTCTTATCAAAGAGAGTTGCTATGCTTGCCCAATGCAAAAAATTACATATTTTGTTATGAAGATACCCTAAATATTGTTATAACTTTTTATGGTATAGTGATATCAAAGTTTTTGTCTAGTTTAAGTTACATAACTAATATGAAACCTTCTCAAAAGGTTTATATAATTAATCTATTGTAATTTTTGTATGTTGATAATTGTGTCCAGAATTATATTATACTTATGTTATAAGGTTTAAGAGGCGTATAAGCCTACGGAGTAACTCCTAAATTAGTTTAAGTACCTACTTAACAGTGTCTTGTTGTGTGTTACTTTTTATATTATAGGTATATAAAGAATTCTGAAAATCAATCATACAAAATGTATGAAGCGAAACTGCAAAATTAAGTTGGACCCTAAGTCAATTTTATTAAATTTCAGTACATTTTGTCGTTTAAGCACATTAAGTATTTGGTAAACAGAAATTCCAAGTTCTTGACTGGTTAAATTTTTGATATAAATCCGAAACAAAAATGGTCCAAAAATGGTCAACTTTGATGGCCCACAATTTTTTAATTTTTGAAGATAAAGTAGGATAAATGATTTATTCTATTTGAACTCTTATCAATAAGCTCTAGATAACGACAACCCCTAAAAATGTATATACATTAAGGTGGAGCGATTTTTGCCTATTTTGGATTTTCATTTGGGCAGGGTGCGGAAAAGTTGCTACAAGAAAACAGATAAATGAAAAAAATAGTAAAAAAAATATCTTTTAATGTTTTGTACTGCCCCAAGGGGGTTGAAGTTTAACAAAATGAATGAAAGGAAAAAAAATATTTTTGTTTTTAATATTTTTTATATTTGTTTTAGTTAAAGCCATATAAAGTATATCACATAAAGATAATCACAAAAATACTCGTCCATTCACAAGTCTCGAATTAAATAAAAACTGTGCAAATTAATAGAATTTCCCATTTGAGGCATTTTTATCACATTTTTTTTATCTTACGACTTCGGAACGCAACAGAATTTTCATGACCTATTTTTTGTAAGTTACTTACACAAGGACTTAACGGAAAAAAAAAATAAAAACTAAATTTTCGTTTTCATTTCAAACATTTTTTTAAACTTCAACCCCCTTGGGGCAGTACAAAACATTAAAAGATATTTTCTTAAATTTTTTTTCATTTATCTGTTTTCTTGTAGCAACTTTTCCGCACCCTGCCCAAATGAAAATCCAAAAAAGGCAAAAATCGCTCCACCCTAATATACATACTATAATTAAAATGAAATGTAACCCAAGAAATAAGTAGGCTTGTCAGTAACAGTCAGGTAGGTATATTCTTATAACATTTGAAATTCCATGGCATCGAAACATCGAAATAAGAATATATTATTTTGAAAGTTTACACGAAAATCTGTCTGTCTGTATGTAAATATAGTACATAAGACGAACTTAATGCTGTTTAGCATTGTCTTCCAGTTAACATTTGTTGGTGTGTTATTGGGTAGTGCCGTGAAAGAGGTCGTAATAACAAATCTAAAATGAGGGGCAGTAAAATCTATACTAATAATAAACTAGTAAAATGTTCGTGTCTGCACATTGGATATTTTCGAGAAATTTTAAATGAAAATGGGTTATTTTTATAGTACTGAGGCCAGAACTACAATTTTTTGAATTTTCGTCTGTTAGTCTGTATGTATGTTCCGATTTAAATCAAGAACCACTCGGCGAATTTGGATGCGGTTTACTTTATTATCACCGTAGTGACCCTGGTCAACACACAGACTATAAGGGTTGTTGATAAAATAAATAACGCCCAAGCAGGAAACGGACAAAGGCTAGTACATCATATACATAGATTTGAACACAACAGCGAAGTTTTTAGCTAAATCTTCCAGTCAACATTAATTTGTAAGATGGATGTGATTCCACGTTCTGGATCTATGGTTTAACTCTTTTTAGCGATACTGAAAATTGAAAGGGTTAAGATGGAAATCAAACGCATGAAAGAATGTTGCAGGTAAAAGTTTATAATCAGGGACAAACAAAATAATAATCAAGAAGAATTACGACAAGCAGAATATTCGCACGCAACCAACAGATTTATGAAATGTTAGTTTTCGATTTTGTTCCGCAGCTGAGCTGCATGCAATTTGGCTTCACGACTGAAAATGAGTCCGTATATGCAGATATTCTATCTCACGAAGTCTGTTTGGTTACGGTTGTAGTAGTGTGTGCACACGTATTTTTTATGTTTCCTTACCTGAAGGGTACGAAACTGGACCCTATGAATAATGTCTATCTCTCTCTGTCTTCAGTAAACCTCGAAAAGGTAGCATTTTTTTTAACGTTAATTGTTTCATATTTTAAATTTGGTCAGATTGTTGTAAATATGTACTGTTTAAAAATCATGTATAGCATCCTTGTTTCTTCAAAAGCGTGTCACACTATACGTTGATGTTGTCACTCACACTATGTTCTGTTGTGTTTAGTGTTTATTTGGTACAACTTTTGAATTTCTTGTGTATAAATTTGATGCGTAAAAGTGTATTGTAATTATTGGCTCCGCCCGCGTGTTATTCGGTTTAACGACATGCTTTTTTCCGGGATAAAAAGTAGCCTTTGTATTAAGTTAGGGTATAAGCTATACCCATTCCTAATTTCATCCAAATGCATCCAGCCGTTTCAGCGTGAAAGAGTAACAAACATACACACACACAAACTTTCACATTTGTAATATTAGTGTGATAGTGTGATTTGTGTTACGACTGTCTGTTACCTAAATAGAACAAAATAAAATGAAATAAAAAATACATAAATATACGTCATTGTCTCATCTCTAACATTAGTTCCGAGTACACTCACGTCGCTCACTGAATCAATCAAAATGGCGACTATAACATTGCTTCATTATGACGTCACAATAGCCAGTCAATGTCGGGAGCGCCACAAAGCGTGCTTATCTGTACAAGTCACTACTACACTACAACTATAGCTCAACGGACTTCGTGAGTTAGCATATCTGTACCAAAGCTTCTCTTCGCTCCACTTGCACGGAAGCTCCCAGCTCCAAAGTTCCCACTTATAAGCTTCTGTTGTCATTTTAGTAAAGCAGAGCGGGGTAGAAACTTGAAATTTTAGTTGCTTAGAAAACGTAAGGTGAATGAGACCATTCATAGTTACTTACATGCCCGAACTTGGAAAAGAAAGAAGAAAAGTCCGCATTTTTCATACTAAATTGTAATATAAATTTTTATTTTATTTATCTTGATCATACGGACATCTACAGCAGAATAATAATTATTAACACATACAGTAAAAGAGTTGCAGTCTCTTTCACATTCATCTTCACACTTACACTCTCATCCTCCTCTACACATCTCCACACATAGACACAATTCACATTTCATTCACTCACTCACACACTAATTCACCTGGTCTCACCTCAACCACAAAATCGCATGTCTTACTTTAATTTAGTAGTAAATGTGTAAGTTATTTTCGTTTTATATCCCGTTTGCTTTTTAATACTTTAAAAAGCCATATATTTTTGCCCATAAGCATACATTTATATAAAGTGATACGGAAGAGCGGGGTCTCCTATCACAGGTATATTTCTACTTAAAAGGAGACTCCAACCACTGTAAGAACAGTATGTTTAAGTTGGTGAAATAAATTATTTTGTATTTGTATTTGTAAACAATATCCATACACAAAGCCACTAACATATTTTTAACATGGTTAATATTAAAATAAATATTAAATTTTTATATATTCTGTACCTAATGAATGAGATAGGTGATTTTTTTTAAATTTTACTGTTTGTTGGTCCAGGTTTCCACGGTGTTTATTAATTGGAGTGTCTTTTGTCTTGTACGAAATTTAAACTTTGTAACCCGGGTTAAACAGCGAATGAAAAATTCATAAAAACCTGATTAGCACTAAATAATTTAGCCAAGTGCGAATCGGACTCGCGCACAAAGGGTTCCGTACCAACACACAATACGGGTGTGGAACCCAAAAATTATTATGGTAAATAACAACAATATACATGCCAAAGCAACACCAAGGCTACAAAAAACAAGTTGCTAAAATGGTAGCGACTGACAAAAAAATTTGTTTGTTCTTTTTTGAGGTTTCTTTTATGGGGACCCTCCTTAATATTTTTTTCAGTATTTCGTTATTTTTCGTGATAGAGGCCATAGTTACACGTATTCTGTGAGAATTTCAGCTTTCTACCTATTACAGTTGAAGCTGTAGACCCATGTTACAAACGGACCGATAGACAGACGGAGAAGCAAAGACAGCGTAGGCTTAGTAATAGGGTCCCATTTGGCACCCTTCGGATACGGAACCCTAAAAATTACCCCACGAAAACTCGGTTGGGCATAAGTTTAGTATGGCGTCGGCTCGTATGGCGCTCACTGTCACTGTCTATTCATCCATCCACCCATCCATCCATCACTCTAAGTCAGCCAAAAGTGTCTGGTACTATTTTCGAATGACAATTTGTTAGAAACTCGTTTTAAACGTTTTCTTTCGTTCGCTGGCGAAATACTGGGAAAATAAATATAGGTAAAAGCTTTAAAGTAACTTCAGTAAGTTTATAATTAAACTGAAATTTGTATTTGTTATTTACATATTCTATTCAAATCAAATTTATTTGCATTATAAACCAAACGTGGTATACAAATCAGTTTAGGTACAGATAATAAAAAATAAAATAAATAATTTAAAATTTACAAAAAACAAATTTCAAATATAACAACGATATAAATTTGATAAATATAATAAAAGAAGCACGGTGAAAAATAAATTAATACAAAAACAAAATATAAAATTAATTCACTAACTACGATAAAAACTATTGAAAAGATATTACACCAAAAAAGCAAAAAATTAAATAAATAATAATAATAAGGAAAACAAAATATATAAACCAGTTCTAAGGAACGCTTTGGCTCGGTATAGTGGCATCTGGCATCATACCATGACATTTCAGCCACATGAGACCTGTGTCTTGGCATGTACTGTCACGTAGCTTGGTCTAGCTAGATGTCTGTTGTACTAATATTTCTCGGTGCTATACGCAGGGGCAAGTTCTGACGATTTCTTAAAAGATATCAATGACTATGCTATAAGATATTTGCGAAAAGATATTCAGGATTGTATTGTTGAATTTATATGAAACCATGGATCACGGCTTTGTATTAATCGACATCATTTTTAAGGTTTATTAGTAAAGCATATATTTACAGTGAAAATTTGTTGTACTTTACAATAAATGAACTGTAAATTTCTCGTAGAAGCTAAATATTTTTGCAACGTTCAAAGCGCGGAGTAGTTGTAGCGGTAGTAAAAATTCAACGGTTGGTCTCGCGTAGCAACGATAAATGTAGAATAGGTTGCAGCTTTTTTAAACAGTGGTAGAAAATGTAAAACCGCAACTTCATGGAAGAAAACTTCCTGAGATTAACCACTACTAACCAGCATATTTAGTAACTTATACTGATTTTCTGACAAAACACTACTTTTAATTAAGTATATTTGCTGTGACAGAATGTTTACTAATAATAATCATGGTGTCACTTAAATATAGGTTATAGCTCGTTCCCTGGGTCGGGCAGTTTCCTAGGAACATGGTAATTAAATCATTCGCCGGGCAAAAAGCTCATAAATATTATTGGTCAAGGTGACTTGGATTCATACAGCCAAGTTTATACTAAAGACTTGATAAGTGATCACCAGCTAGGTTGGTTTTCCTCCATGACAGATGTGACCAGCCCACTGCAATTTCAGCTTCCTAATTTTAGAGGCTATGTGACCTATTCTCATGCAGCAAACCTTAAATTTAGAGTTGAAAAACCTAAAATAATACAAGCTCATTTCACTTTTATCCATCTGCGTTAAAGCCTATTTTGCAATGAAAAGTTTTAGGTTATGGCAGCTCTAAATCAAATATTTGCTACACGATGTCAATGTTTCATACTGATTAGTAGTAAAATATGTCAATGATGTTGGTTCTTTCTTTGACGAATTAGCACATTTCTGTTTTCACCCATTAAAGAGACTTTGGGCAAAACCTACTCTATAGCTCGCTGAGCGACTTTGAATCGGTGGGGTGGACCAATCCAACCACCAGTGTCCACGTTTCAGTATCGTAATTCATGGCAGGACGCCCGGTTGAAGACTTTTGTCTTTAAACACCAAGAAATAGCCATGTAGATTACCAAAACTGGTCGTTTAAATTTTATTTACATGCCTTTATTGATGGATGGGGAAGAAAGGAGAAGATAGAAGTTGTTTTGACAAACTTGAGTCTGTGATTATATATATATATATATATGAATATGAATGTTCCAGAATGCGGGGTGACAGCGATGTGGCCCCGCCCAGAGCAGAGGATCATGGGCGGTAAGGACTCCAGCTTCGGGCGATGGCCGTGGCAGGTCTCCGTCAGGCGGACATCGTTCTTCGGGTTCTCCTCCACGCATCGGTGTGGCGGAGCCATCATCAACGAGGGCTGGATCGCGACAGCGGGCCATTGCGTTGACGAGTATGTTCTTGAAGATTGTTGAACTGTTACATGAGTGCAAAATATTTAAAAATCGAATCTTTGATCGTCCGGATCCTTACTTACGCATGCGAAAATTTAAGTGTTTGTGTACAAGTTTGCGACGTAATTGTAAGAAATCAGTATAACTCCCACCTAAATTCGATTTGCCATAATCGTGAATTAGCCATATTGCTTCTTGATATTTTTGCGTCAGACCTGCCCTCTTATTGTCTAACTTCAATATCCATCGCTATAGTTTTCAAAAGCATCTTGATTGGCCCAAAAAATTTGTGTGATGTCATTTCTAGGCAATCACGGCGCGTTTGAAGGCGATTGCGGTTTTGCGATGGATGTCGAAGTTAGACGATGAGGCCCCGGAATGCCCATGAGGTTAATATGAAGCAAAACTCAAAACATAGATACAACTCTTTCCCATGAATTAGTACTATGAGAACTACGCAACGTTTGCACTTCTTTTTGTTGTCTTCTCATTGTTGCTGTTCGGTTGTTTCAACTGCAAAACGGAAAACTGCATATATCTGATAGAATGCCGGCACTGCCCGGCATTCTATGTCGGAGAGACAAAAAATCCACTACACATACGCATGAACCACCACCGACACACATCATCCATACAAAATAACATCCTACCTATTCCTACACACACACGTCTACACACCCTGTCATTTAATCAGTGCTTCACCGTAAGAGTGATAAAGTCATTTCATCCCCCATTAACCGAAATACAACTTAGAACATGGGAGTCCTCTTTTATATGGTCTCTTGGTGCGCATTATGGCGATGGCCTCAACAAACAACATTAATATTCAGACCCAGACTGGCTGGCCTATCATTATCATTCAATTCAATCGTCGTCGTCGTCGTCGTCATCATCATCATCATCATCATCATCATTATCATTAAAAATAAGACATATTGTAAATAGTTTAAGATTTTTAAAAATATATCACTAATATCTATTATATCATGTCATGTAAACATGACAAATGTCTATTTATACTCAACTGATGCCGGGTCCAGATCGGACCCGAAATATATCTTGTGATTTATCTTGTGATTTATATTTATTGTAAAGTAACAATTATATATATTAAATAATAATATTAAATAGTGTTATTCTTACGTATGAAAATAAAGTTCATTATTAAATTATTTCTATTGAAATTCAAGATATCCTAGGTGGTCTATGGTTTTAAATAAAACGCAGAAACTATAATTTTGTTTTGACATTAGGAACAATAAACTTGGCTTTTAATCACGTTAAATAAAAACATACTTTGAAATATTTGTGCTTGAGAATTATGTTTGCCTGGTGGATGTATGGCACTTCATATTTTCGAAAAGGTTCTTGTGTTTCACATTATATAAAGTAACTGCGCACACATTCTCATTTGTTAGCCGAGGACAATGTTTTTTTTTTCTTTTTAAACTTTTTACTCTTTGTGGGATACCAAAAACGTGGACCGCGGTGATCCACGACTTGGCTACCCCTGTATAGGACAACCGACCACGGTCGACGTGTTGGCCACCCCTGGTATAGGAGTTAAAGGACACTAACATAAAAATACCTAGAAACCTAAATTACGTGACATTATAATAAAAAAAAAACTTTTTGATTCATGAAAATTCATTTATCAAAGCTGGATGCTCTAAAAGAAGTAAAAGTTTTAATTTCAAAATCAAACCCTCATTATTTCTCTAGTTGGTAATAATGTTTTAATTTCATTAATAAAGTTTTATAACTTCTAATTTACAAAAAGAAACCTTACTAAGTACCTATTTATTTATTTAGCACCAAATATTGAGTTTTATTAATACTTTTTAGGGTATTATAAATACAGTGTTGAATAAATCAAGGTCTAAACTTGTTGTGAAAAACGATAGTTTGACAAGAAGTCAAAAGTTGAGCTGTAAATAACTCTACGCGAAAGTTTGAAAGCCCAAAGGGCAACCCAAAGTTTACTATAGAAAATGATGCGTAACAGTAACTAAAGACAGGGGTGGATTCGGGGGGGTGAAATAATTCGAGACTCCTCAGGGACAAAAGTTGTTTTGGACTTAAATTTATGTTACGTGTAAAGTATTACCAATTAAACATGAGACAGCTTAGTAAAGAAAAATTACTCCGTACTTAAAATATATATTATTATGTTAAAAATGTTTTTGTTCTTTTTAACATTTTTGCAAAGACTTCATTTTACACCATCCATCCATCCATCCACCAGCCTGTTTCGTTCACGGCTTTCAAAGATTTCGCCAGTTGGCGGTCCTCCTAGAAGAAATGCACGCTGGGCAGGCGGGTTGGTGAGCGCGGTGCCAGAACCCTCGCACCAGTGACGCCGCCGCCCGTCACCGGTCTGTTTTAAGGCCCGGCAATTAGGGATGGATAAACCGCCATCCATCGGTACCAGGCAATGGTGGGCCGCCTTATTTTGCCTGAGAGTTGTCCTCTTACTCTCCCCCGAATAACTTCGGGAGGATTTCCGAGTAAGATGGTGGTACCTCCACAGTCGAGCCCGGCATCTGCTCTACCACCTTGAACATTTTACACGTTTCTTATTAAAATTTATTGAATAATTATTTTTTATATTTTTATCTGTTGTTATATATTAAAATCATAATTTCAACTAAGTCTGTGATACTTTTTCAACCTTTAATTTTTGTTTTAAAATGTAAGAACGCACGAGTGAAACGAGGATTTCTTATCTATACGTATAGTCTCTGCGTTACCATCCTGATAATATAATGTTAATTTCTCTTCTTTCAGCCTCCTAACATCACAAATTCGGATACGAGTTGGGGAATACGACTTCTCATCAGTGTCCGAGCAGTACCCCTTCGTCGAGCGAGGAGTGGCGAGGAAAGCTGTCCATCCCAAATACAACTTCTTCACGTATGAATATGACCTGGCGCTTGTGAAGCTGGAGTCAGCGGTGACGTTTGCGCCGCATATAGCGCCAATTTGTCTACCAGCGTCTGATGATCTCTTGGTGGGGGAGAACGCGACAGTGACGGGCTGGGGCAGGTTGTCTGAGGGGGGCGTGCTGCCGTCTGTTTTGCAGGAGGTCAGTTCATGTTTTAAGCATAAATTACATAGTTTTAAGGAAAACAATATATTTTCCAAAACACATGGCTTTATACGATGGAAAAAAAGTATAAGAAGACTATCCTCAGAAAATAGTATCTAATATGGGGGTTAAAATGGGGGTTGGCAGAAATCTCTTTCAGAGATAAGCTCGCCTATAGCTTATTTAATTTAAGACTGCTTGTACGTATAACTTTTCTGTGCAGTAAAGAATATAAATATGAATAATCCCCGAAATACAAATCACAGAAAAGTTTAGTAATTTCAGTTTAAACTTGTTTTTTTCGTCTTACCTTTTGACTTGGCAGCCCTCTGTTAGCAGCCACTTATGCAACGGTTTTTTTTTTCTTTTCTAGGTCCAAGTTCCTATAGTTTCCAACGAGAGGTGCAAGTCAATGTTTTTAAGAGCTGGCAGACACGAGTTCATACCTGACATATTCCTGTGCGCGGGGCATGAGCGGGGGGGGCACGACTCTTGTCAGGGAGACTCGGGGGGGCCTTTGCAGGTACGTATTCAGATTTATATGTTAATATGTTTATCTTTTAATAACTGAAAGCCTAATGGTAGGGTGACAGCGTAAGATGTAGATTGTAGATGTTACCTGCTTGACAAAGGTATGGTCAAAATAATCTCAAAATGGGACGTCACAACAATTTTTCGTGTATTATCCCGGTTGCTTATTATGCTACTCGCTAATTAGAAACAAAGTATTTTATTCTTCTAAGCTGATTGTCTCCAAAATGTTACCTATGTAAATTAATAACTATAATAATAGGGTCCGTTTCCTAGTACTGGTTTCTAAGATGAAGTGTAAGAAGGCTTTTCATTTTTTATTATATTGGCAATATGAAACAAAAAGCTTTCGTCAAGGCCAACGGATAGATTCCACTCAAATTAAGCTTTTTTACCTGGAAATATCGACTTTCCGAACATTTGTCTTTCAATTTTCTCGTGTACTAACAACAAAAGTTTTCTGGCAGAACAAATATGGCTACTTATACTTCAGTTTAGCAATAAAG
Organism: Ypsolopha scabrella; assembly: GCA_910592155.1. Taxonomy (NCBI): domain Eukaryota; kingdom Metazoa; phylum Arthropoda; class Insecta; order Lepidoptera; family Ypsolophidae; genus Ypsolopha; species Ypsolopha scabrella. The sequence goes on along the minus strand of OU342973.1, from coordinate 5,189,162 downwards.
TACTGCTTAATACTTTGGCGACGTAATTCCATGCGAATACGTATATCTAGTACTCGATAAAAAGTATGTCTTCCTATCCCCCCGCTTTTGTACCAAAAGGCGGCGTCAGAGGGGATTGTACAAGTACAATACTACAAGTACATATGCCTTCACACTGTCTCGGAACAAATGTTAAAAATGTTTTCTCTATGTATTTACTGTACAAACGCCACATTTTTAGTAAAAATGCAACGAAATGTGTCATGCCTTGCAATGTGGAGCTTAGCGCTGTACTGGCAGTTTCTCCCAGGGCTTTAGTTTTAAAATACAATAGAAAAACAAATAAATACGAGTTAGACATAAATAAAGGTTCAATGGAGCAGCCGTGGCTTAGTTGGTTTCCGCTGTTTTATACTTTTTGTGTTCCGAACATTGACGTCTTATAAACAACAAGACTCACAATCTCGCTCAAAAAGTGTCCGCGATCCATTTTGTCACCGCTATGGCGTCACAAATTCGAATGACGATTGCGTACAACTGACATTGCATCTTATGTTAACGATATAACGTCTTAATTTGGTTGAAGCATTTTTGCTATTATGCACGTCGCACGTTCGGACGTTTTCTGACGAACTTTTATTAGAGACTGTGTGTCTAGTTGTTTATGAGAGCTCAGTTCCAAATTAGAATTCTGGCAGTCGAGAATTTGTACCCAAAGGGCAAATCGGGGCCCTATTAATGTCATTCTGCTGTCTGTCTGTTTGTATGTTACAGTCCAGAACTTTGGATATTTGGTTTAAAATATTCACTATGGAATTAGAAATTATATTAAATTATTTTACCGATGCATGAAAAAGGAGCGGATTTTTTTTCTTACCTTGCAAGTAGGGTGTCATTGACTAGAGAGCTTATTGAATAAAGCAAAAATATATTTTTTATCTAAAAAAGTGAGCAAATGAGTGGCCGTCTTTGTCAGTTTTAAACTGTTTTCGTTAACTAAAAACTAAACTAGTTGGGAATTTGTAATTTATCTACCTAGTCGGTGCTTAAATTCTGTCACAAACAAAATTGGCTATAAAATGGAAACTAGTCAAGATATTCAAAAAAAGTTTTTTTAAAAACAGGTAATTTGATTAGCTTACATTAAACACAAAATTTATTCAAAATGATTGCCACCATTTTTCACATAAGCCTTCAATCTTCGCGGCCAATCATCAATAGCAGCACGGACCATATTCATGTCGATATCGGCCACTGCTTTAATCAATTATGACTTTAGGCTGCTCAAATTTTTGTTAGGTTTAGAACAGACCTTCTCCTCCAATTCCTGCCAAATTTTGTAATCCAGTGGATTGAGGTCAGGGCTAGATGAGGGCCAATCTTGATGCCTTACTAACTCGATATTCTGGCGCTCGAACCACTCCTGAGTTGTTTTGGCCTTATGAGCAGGTGCGGAGTCCTGTTGAAACACAAATGGTCGTCCTCCAAAGAGTGTCTGGGGCAGATCTTTTACTATGCGATCTAAAACCGTGTCTTGGTACACTTTTGCACTGGTTTTGACACCTTTTTCACAAAAATGCACTTCAGTAGGGCTTAGTAGGACAATCCCAACCAAATCATGACTGATGATGGATGATGGCCGTGCTGCACTCTAGGAATGGCATTTCCAGCGGCCGCAGAGCTGGTAGCGTACACCCTGTCATTTTGTTTGTTGTACTTCTCTTCGATATTAAAAATTTTCTCGTCTGTAAACAGGATATCGCGGTGTCTGTTTCTTGCGTACTGCTTTAGCAAAACTTTGCATTTTTTGGCTCTCATAGCTATCAAACGCGCGTTCAGAAGATGTCCACTTTTTTTTCGGTAAACCCGTAGTCCCAGGTCTTCATTGAGTACTTTTTTTACGGTACTTCTGGTTAATCCCATCTCCAAAGCCATCAGTTTCTGCTTGCGGACGGGATTTCTTGCAATACGCGCAATTACTTGATTGCTTTGATGACCCCTGGAGTCCTAACGGAACGAGGTCTGCCAGTTCTTTTCTCGTCATCGACACTAGAGGTTTCATTGTACCTCTTGATGGTACGGTACACGAACCTCTTAGTAATTTTAAATTTTTGAAGCAAGTTGAATATCGTCTTCGGTGGATGGCCGCAACGATGCAATGCAATTACTGCTGCTCGGTCCTCTTTGCGAGTCCACTCCATCGTAAAAAATGAATGAATGTAATTGTGATTTGGCAGATTATTAATCAAAAAATATTTGAAAATCAAACAACATTTCATTTTTTTTCTAGGTGTTCTATTTTTAAAATAAATGGCCAGTGACAGTACTTAAGAACCGACTAGGTATATTATAACCATAAATAATATGCTGATTTTCAACAAAAACGGAAAACACCGATTCATAATGTAGTTTTAGCGTTCTATAATATAAATTGGTGCTTATAATTACGCAGTAATTTTGCAGTTATGCTTCATTAATTTTTGTTATTTTTGTTCAAATTACATCAGTCTATGGCCTATCCAAAATGAAAAACATTTTGGAAGTGACGTACAAGTTCTGAACATGCCCTCCATCCATATACAAGATCCATATACAAGATCCATAGACAAGATCCACATCCATACAAAGAATTATCCACTGCAAAAGAATATTGAATAAGCGTAATTACTAATTTAAAGGGAATACAAACATGCATATTAATGCATATTTCATTTTCATTTAAATACATATTTTCAAATACTTTCTCTTTCAAAACGTATTTGTCTTATCATAAAATTGACTACATAGGTATAGATAAGCCAAACAATTTCTTCTTTTCTTTCCTATTCGTATAAAATGAAAATGCAACATCTGTCTACATGCACGGTCTAAATCTCTCACCCCCTACTACTAGATACTGGAATAGTCGACGTGCAGCAAAGTTCCATCCATATGTTGTCAGTATTCCGACAGTTCTAATGCAACATTTCAAATCTTCGTTTTTATATGTACAGCTGATATGGGGACCTCACTCTCAGTATCCGTATATCCGGATAATTGTAACCCAGTTTTATCCAAAAGAAGAGTAAATAGGTACCTTCTGCCAGCGTTATATGCTGTCATCAACACGATTTGCATCGAATTCACAAGCGGTTATCTGAGAAGACACCAAAAATTCAAACACCTTATGGTGGGTTTGGGTTCATAATTGTAAATAAACATTATTTGAAATTTTATTTGCGGCTATTTTTGGAGATATTTGCAAAATACTGAACTTTCGTACATTTTGTTCAATGGTTGACTGCAAGCAATGGAACCTTAGCCATAATAAAAATTATAATCGTTTCATTCAAACAGACCGAATGTCTAAAGGCCGTTCAAAAATTAACCCATCTCGGTCTAAATAATTCTAGCATGTTACTCGGTACAAATGCACATAAATAATTTTAAAGCCCACAAAATTTAAGGGTTTCTGTGCTAAAAATATAAATACTACAAAAAGGCATAACAATACAAGGCCTTTAAAAAAACTCATAGTAATAATCATACTGTGACTTGACTTCACATTCTCCATCTTTGACAAGGTGACGTTTTTTTATTAGTGCAAATTTCTCTATGGGGCAAAGGTCTCAATCACGTAGAGCCAACCATTTGCACTTAAGACCTTTTAGAATAAAAAGTTTTTTAAATGGGAATAAGTAATGAAATACTTAACCAATCGAGATTATTCTTTCTTCATATTTTTACATTTGGAGTATACTTTTAGATAATACATACTTTTAGATATTACATTATAAATGTTGTCAATTATTCCTGTCATAAAATTGACATAGCTTCACGACCAACTCAGTTGTGAGGTTGGCCAATAAATGTGTACTGTTTCATTTTGCTATTGCAATGTGCACGCTCCACGAATCTTGCGAAGGCAATACAACCGTGCCGATTTTGTCGCGGGTGCAAAATTTAAAACTTTTGTCCTCCTGACAAAACATGATTTTTCAAACATATTTTTGGTTAATATTGATCTAAGTAGATAACATTTTCGCGCACCTAGTATACATTTTTTGAATTGAAAACAATAAAAACCCATTCGGCTACACTTTTGGTAAGAAACCGTATTAATAATGTATTATTTAATCAAATTAATTCAATTATTAACCATTATTTTTAAAGGGTTTTTGTTTAGATATATGATTGAAATTTCTAGATTTTTAGTTCTAATTGGACATAGATCTAGATAATCTCAATGGCATAGATATCTTAATAGTATTTATTATTCTACTAGCTTTCGCTCGCGGCTTCGCCCGCGTTGATTTAGTTTTTATATGTTATCCTATAAAATCTGCCAATATTTTTCGGAATGTTACATACAGTAAACATAGCTGCTGAAATGTGTGTGTTATACGCCTACTGTGTTTCGCATTTTGTATGTCTCTTTTATAGCTTCTCCATGGAAACTAATTTACGAGATAAAAAGTAACTTTTATCTTATTCTACTTTAAATTTTATCCCACCCTTAAATCTAGATTATTTGTGCAAAGTTTCAGCACAATCGGTTCAATAGGTACGGCTTGAAAGGGTGACACATCACTTTTCTATAGAAACTTGAAACCTCATTTTCATCCTATGGGAACTAATATATGGAACAAAAAACATACATTTATGCAAAATTTCAGCCCAATCGGTTCAGTAGTTACGGCGTGAAAGAGTAACAAACATCCATCCATCCATCTATCCATTCACACATCCAAACTTTCGCATTTATAATTTATGTGGTATAGTAGGATAGTGGGATGGGATGGACTCAGCCTAACATTTTACAAAAGCAGCTAAAAAGTAATTTAGTATACTCGGAAGAAAAAGTGGCCGCAAATAATTATATTCATCAGCACTGACGGAGCCTCGCCAAAAGGGACGATCAAATCGTGTCAAAAGTGCCTCCTTTACTGATTGTTTGCTGCAGCTTTTTGCTCAAAGCCTTATAAATCCTTTGCTCTCACTTTGTCTGATGGGAAAATTAAAACGTGCCTTCAAGCTTTATGAAGTGCAATAAACTTTCGTATGAAAAAAAGAAAAAGTTATTTGGTACATCCAATCGATATTATACAATAATAATAACACATTCTTGTAGGACAGGGCTGTCTTTAATAGGTTTTGTTCAGTTCAGACCAATACGTGATTATAAGTAAAGGATATATGAATATAATTTGCAATATTACGCTAATCAATTCTTGTCGTGCTATTCAGAATGCAGACTCGTGCACCGCCCGCCCGCCCGCATAAAAACATATGTTTATTAGCACGACAAGAATTGTTTAGCGGAATATTGCAAATTATATTCATATATCCTTTACTTAGTGATGGACTTCCGCAAGGTAACGCCTATTTCAATTAATCAATACGTGATTATAAACAAAAGCCGTCAATTGTACTTTGTTGTACGTAGTGTGCGGCTAGTTTAAATGTATGATTTTTCGTTTTATAATTTTATTTCATAACCATGTAAAGTAAACCATATAAATAATGCATGTAGGAATCTTCGCATCTTTTCGGCAAAGTTGTGTGAACTTCCAAACGCTTTTTATACAATATATGATAGAAAGTGCACGCTATTCCGGCATTATTGCGTATTCGCAATATCAGTCGTTAGATATTTGTTTAAAGTTTGATAAATGCCATGCGATGTAAACAAGAGTGACTAAACCACATCAAATAAAAACTTTAGGATATAAGGAATACTCACTATAAGGTTTCAATAAAAAAAACAATTTATATCTGCACAAAATCCCTTTTAATCATCCGCACTCTGCCTGAGTAATTTTTGCGCACGTGCCAGAATTGAGGGCCCTGTCGCTGATATGTGTAGACAACCATCGTTTGCACGTGTTCTAATTTTGTGTTTAGTAAATTTCAAAATGCTACTGCAATGTTCAGCAAGCGAAGGCCTTTGTCCAGCAGTGGAACACATTAGAGGCTACATAAAAAAGTGCAACGTTTAGGGCTGTACGATTCGGCTATTTCCGAGAAAACTGGCGAAGATTTCCATGCGCATTATATCTGTAACTAGCTTTTGCCCGCGGCTCCGCCCGCGTCGAAGAGATTTTCGTGGAAATAAAGAAAACAAACGAGTAAAATTTTTCGAACGATAATATGCCACAGTCACCATGTTTTACAAAAGTGCTAATAAATACCAATCAAATAAGCCCAAACTCGAAGGGTCTTCTGTTGTCCATTGAGGAGATCCTGTGCCAATCTTTCAGTCCCATCATCAGACCCTGGTCACCATGTTTTACCAAAGTACTAATAAATACCAATCAAATAAGCCCAAACTTGAAGAGTCTGCTGTTGTCCGTTGAGGAGATCCCGTACCCACCTTCCAATCCCATTAGCAGACCTTGGTCATCATGTTTAACCAAAGTGCTAATAAATACCAATCAAATAAGCCCAAACCCGAAGGGTCTGCTGTTGTCCGTTGAGGAGATCCCGTACCCATCTTCCAGCCCCATCATCAGACCTTGGTCACCTTTTTTTTACAAAAGGCAATATTTTTTCCGAAAATAACATAAAAAAATAATAAGTGAAAACTAATTTTACCAGTCAAGGGTTTGAACCCGCGACGATCGGCTACGCTACGGCGGCGAACCTTCCTGTTTCACTAAAATTCTCATTGCGCTGCTCCCCTTTGTCATAGCGTGATTATACATAGCCTTAAACCTTCCCAAAGAAGTGCTTTATCTTTCAGTAAAAACTGCATGAAAATCCGAGTGGTTCTCTAGTTATAAGCGAACGAACAGACAGACAGACAGGCAGACATTGTATTTTATATGTATAGAGATAGAGAAGAAGATGGATCTATACTAAGTTGTAATCCAATCAGAACGATTTCATTTTATAAATATAAATAAAAGTACCTATTTATTCATAAATTACCTTTATCATTTGTTACTACGTACTTATTATGTAAATTAAAGCCTTTCGCACGAATTATTAATTGTTTTGGTTATAATAGCATGAAAAACAATAGCACTCAATATTGCATCAGATAATGTAATGTAAAAATTTGTCAAATGTGCTTTCATATGACCTGTGCTGACGGTACACCCATAGCGGGCAGCCATTTTGAATCCCGAGGTCTATTGATACGGGTTATGGGCAGACATATTTTATTCTATCAATATCAGATAATCATAGAAATGTCAATTGAATGTAGACCATTAAAGAACCCTAACCAAACCATTGAATTAGAACTATTCACTTCAATCAAATGTCACTAAGGCCTAATTACTTCGGTAGTATTCTGTTTAGTTAACAGTAATGTAAATTGCTTTTTAATTTTATTAGCGTTACTTAAATTGGCAAACGGTATATCTAAACCGGTTCAGAGTAATTCGGAATTATAGAACAAGTATTTCGTAGCAGACTAACTAATTTCTAACGGTACATTATTGTCAAGGGCGGATCCAGGATTTTATTGGGGGGGATGGTATGTAGACAAAGTAAGGGGCTAGGGTCAAAATATTACAAAGTAAACAAAATATAAAGTTTTTTTTTATTAATTTATCCCCTAGGGGGTAACTTTTTACCTTGGTATAAAATGCACATCATAATATTGCTTTCCTTACTTTTGAATAAAAAGTATGCAATAAATTTGTTTTAAAGCAACTTGCGGAAATAGTTTATTAATAATAAAGTCCTCACAAAAAAATTACGACATTTTGTTTGCATAACAAACTTAAAAGCGTGTTTATAGTTGTAATGTAATGCAGCTAAAGTGTAATGCATAAAATTTAATAATTTTCATGTGGTCACCTAACTATTAACAAGCAGTTTGCGCGAATTGCTATAAAACGCATTTATTTTAAACTTTTTATTCAAAAGTAAGGAAAACAATATTATGATGTGAATTTTGCAACGAGATCCTCCGTTACCACTTTAAGGGTGGGATAAAATTTAAAGTTGAAAGTTAGTTTTGCAGTTAAACTATAAAACTTGTAGGTAATAAAACTTGTAGGTAATAAAACTTGTAGGTAATAAAACTTGTAGGTAATAAAACTTGTAGGTAATAAAACTTGTAGGTAATAAAACTTGTTTTAGCGTTTTTGGAAATTCAACCCCGTCTCAAGGGGACGGGGTTGAATTTCCAAAGATTTATATTTATTTCGCGATCCCAAGTGTACCCGCGGGTGGGTAGTTAGTGACACAGTGTTATAACTATGCTAGTGATTATAAGAATGTGCATGCTTGTTTAAAAAAATGTATTGATATTTTCGGCTATACCACAGAATACCTAAGTTCTGTACAAGTGCACTCGAATCGAATTATAAAATCAAGTCGAACGTACGGAATTCCTGGGTGTTTTGGACGGGGGGGGGGGTCATGGCCCGTTTTGGGTCTAAAGCACTCGGAATAGAAGAGTTTGTATGACACTGGATGATCGTGGAAGAGCCGAAAATGGTGTGTCAAGATCATATCAGACAGGCCCTTTAGAAGACAAGGCGTGCTTAAATGTACTCATAAATATAATATATTTGTAATTCTAAGAGAGTAGTTACAGACGGTTGCTTATGAGTAATTTTTCCGTTACCGACTTGCGTAGATTTAGCAGAAGTCCCTGCCCTGCTTTTTCTTTTCCCAGATCTTATCGACGTTTTTCACCAGGCGGGGTAGTAGCTAAAGAAAGATCATTCTCTTTTAAAAAAAATACACTTTCATTATTTTTCAAAACTACCTATTCAATGTTCTCAAACAATCTCCAAAACGGTCTGTTAGTAATTTCTGAATGGGAGGCTGAACAGAATATGGAAACCGATTTGCGAACATATATGATTCACGCGGTATAATTAGATCTATTGAGGCTTTCTCGTATGTATAGGACATTCTCAGAACATTGCGTCGGTTCTGAAAATGTTCTATATCTGGCTTAGGTGATTTGCAGATCTGGAGTAAATATAATCCTACGTTCGGATTGATGATGGATATCAATTTTAATGGGCTTTCATATTCTACTACATATGATAGACTGGGTAATTCTAGAGTGTAATTATATATATTAATACTATAAAGCATCTAGACTGTATCTGGAGGATTCGTATTTTACACAGAATATCTACATAATTCCGCACTGTAACAAAACCTGGTGTTTCCTATTCTCGCCAAGATTAAGTATCCTTAATAGTTATTAAAACTATGATAGAAATACATTTCTATATTTCAAATACTTGGCGATTTATCCATCGCAAAAATATATAATGTTAACTTAATAGTTATATCATAATTATCCTACTAACATACTAATCTAAACATATGTCCTTTCACAGGTGAAGGGAAGAGACTCACGCTACTTCCTAGCCGGAATTATAAGCTGGGGCATCGGCTGTGGTGAAGCCAACCTGCCCGGGGTATGCACCAGGATATCGAAATTCGTCCCGTGGATCCTGCAAACGGTCAACACGTAATTTTGAAATTCGAACGTTCGTGACTGTGAATCGATGAAAAACAAGTGAAAAAGACAAAAGACGATCGACCGATCGACCGCGATAGTGTTGTGCTAAAACACACAGTGCAAGTTACCTTCAAAAGCGTTGATTCGATTCAACGTTTTCTGAGGCGTTTTGAAAATTCAAGGATAGTACGGTACACCGAGGTGGCAGTAGTACGCTCGTTATTTTATTCAACAGTTTCCCGTGTTAAGCGTTTTGTGAAACACGTTTGTTAGTTTGTTTGTAGTGTATAGCCTGGTTGCGGTTTTCAGAATTTCCGTCTTGCATTAGTAATGGTGGCAGTTAGAGCTGGAACGGTTAAACGAGCAGATGATGGTAAAAGATATGAATTTTAAAAGATGTTGTAGTTACATTGTGCCAAACACACAGATTTCGTCTTTGTAGCTAGATCAGAATGATAAATGCTCGAACAAACGTGTTATTTGATGACTCTGGAGTTAATAGATACATATATGTATATTTAAAAGGGTATATTATCATATCACTTACCAACCACATCTTTTGAAACTGCTTACTTTGTATGTTAAACAATGCAAGATTAAAAAGATGCCGCACCTTACAGCTGTTCTGTCTTTGCACACAATATCTTTCAAAAATCCATCTTTTCCTACTGAAACATGCTGCACTGTACATATTGGACCACAAATTACAATTTTATGATTTCTCGTACTTTGCCACTGGAAGCTGTACAGAGGTCGCGACTATTGCGATTTTCTGTATAAACTTTCTAAGCTTCATTTGAAACGGTGTAATACTTGCTTGGACTAAAACAAACGCCCAAAGGACAATGGACTCTAATGCTTTGTATTAAGAGTGCTTTAGATTTAATAAAATACTATTCAAGCGCAGATTTTTCAGCCCCTAATTTAACAAAGTGATTCAAAGATAGAAACATTTATTTTTTTAGGACAAAAATCTGAATTTGGGTAGGAACTAAATGAAGATTATTATGCATGTAAATATACAAAATATCTACTTGTGTCTGTAAGTCAAATGTATATTTTTGCATTTATGTAAAGCTTTTATGAATATTTTTGTATGTAATGTTTTATTGTGTAAATAAATGCTCAGTAGTTTAATCTTGCCTCTAACTTATGCTTTTTACGTTATTGTTACAGTATTATAATGAATTTTTTTCTTGATTTTTTGTAAGAAAAAATCGTGTTTGATATCTTTGTAAATACGCTTTTTAATTTTATACATTTTGTAATGTTTTTTTTATAACTATTGTTAATTTAAGTTGTAGCTTCGCATAAATGCGGATTATTGTAAAAAAATAAGATTTATTATTGTAATGATAATGTGAAATAATTACCAAATCACACATTATAAATATTTTAGTTTTTAGTGCTATTCGAAGTGATGTCTTTTTAATATTTTTGTTTGAATGATAGTTTATAACGACGTTGACTTCATATTGTTCGGTTGCACAGTAATTTTGTTAATGATTAAAATATTGACATTATTTTATTGAGTTTTATTACTCTTTATACAATTCGTTGTATTTACATATACAGCATGACAAAAAAAATAACAAACCTCGCTGATTGCAGAAAACCAATAGTACTTGTTTATTCTATTGGCAACAACGTTATTATGTCGATTGCTGTCAAAGTGTGGATGTGTGTGTGTGTGGGGGAGGGGGCGGGAGTGGAAGAGTGTGTGAATATGAGTGTTGCAATAATTAAAGCAAATGTGGCGCCTCTACGGCAGGTATTTTATTTTCCTGGTCAAGATAAAAAAAATATTTTGTTAAAAATTGTTAAAATGAAATGATCTTTTTACAAGAAATTCGTAATCTTTATTTTTATTTAATCTAAACATATACAATGAATGCTAGCCACGTTTTGTGTTGCGATATTTTGTTATACTATTGTTTAAGAGTTAATGAGAACTAAGCGGGTAATTTTTTTCCATTATACTCTAACAACTACAATTCTTTTTACAAATCATTTCTAGAATGCATTATAAAGAGGTGTTCAAAGTTAAAGGTAGCTCTGAAGTTCATCTCTGTCTCTGTCTATCTCTCTCTTTCATCAATTTCTCTCTATCCTTCTCGCCGAAGCTAACACTGCTCCGAACTTATCTGTAGAATGAAAATGGCGGAACTAGCATATCTATTACATAATATTAAATATTGGCCAATACGAGACCCGGAATAAGCTAGTCCGCCATTTTTCTATAAAAAGATAATTTGGGAGAAGTTTTACTTCACACAGAAAACTCCAGATTGAAGTTTACAATGACAATCATATTTTAATTAAAGCTGTAATTGGAAGGCTTTTGTTCCATTAGTACGAAAACATTATTGCCGTTTAAATTATCAAATTAGTTAATTTACAACTCATAAAAATATATATATCTTATGATTAAATTTACGTCATAAATTCATAGGTCACAGCTTTTAATGAATGAATTTTGAGCAAATTGTAATTTATTATTGTACTTCCGTACTTGTTCAAGCTCAATACTAAATTGTTCAGTTTAAGATGTCCAAAATCCTATTTGTGACTTTCGTAAAAAGTTATTGGAACCCTAATAAACTTCGGTGAAAAGCGTGTGTGTTACTTGCATTTCACAGTTCACACTTGGGAACACCTCTGACACCCCGTTGGAGTTTCATTTCGTGAGGATAATTGCTTTCGTATGCTATGTTATTTTTATTTCTGACCACTTTACATAATGTTAGTATGAATTCAATGCCATTTTCAACTATGGCTAAACTTAATTTTAGCTGGAGGAGATACCTCTATGCAATTCGATGAGAAAAGCTGTTTTCTGCCTTCAAACTATTTTGCTTACTCACGTAGGTTTGTCCCTTTTCCTCGAAACGAAGCCTGGCTCTTGTAGTCCTAAGCTAACATTCACTAAAGGTCACAATTTCATGGCAGTGACTTTGACACTCTACTTAGATAATTTAGATAGGTACATCTCTATACGTTGTCTAGTGGGAAGTATGTACACAGGGTGATAAACATTCTCACAGCTGTGAAAATCCGTGCGCATGTTCTAGAAGTTTCAACAAAAGTAAATAGGAATTCATTTATGGAAATTTGCCCGGTTTCTTTTGCTGGTTTTCTTTTATTTGTTGTTTATCTACCACTTAGGTTTCATTATCGATCATAAGAAGCGAAAGAGTTGCGAAGTCTCTGGGAGACATACATGAGTACACTCCGTTTTTTTTTTGTATATTCAATCGTTTTCGGGCTAGATTTAAGCCATACTTAGTACCATGGCTAAGCCTGCTAAGTTTGCCAGTCAGTAAAAATTAACACAAGTTGAAGCAAAGCAATTGTATTTAATTTTATCAACGGCTGCGATAGCAATGGGAACTTTCAGAGGTTGTTGACGTTTTTGCATTACTTAAAAACCACTTTTAGTAACTTAAATCGCGCTCAATTCAGTTCTGCATGTATATTTAGGAAAACTTATTTCTCAAAACGAATGCCTTGCAATCGTCAGCAAAGATGTATCTTGCATGCCCATTGGAGAGAAGAAGCGCGACTGACCAGTCGACCGCATTTGCTCAGTAGGTTTGTACCAAATTATCTTCAGACTGTAAACCGTATCTTATGATAAACTGGACTGAGACAACTAATAGCTATTCTGTCACCTAAGCATAAATAAATAGATGATGTTATTAAAATATATAGGTGATGTAAAAGCTTATAAGTTTTTTGTTTATATGCTCAAGATATATTTAATTGTTTATAATATATTTTATTCCACCGTTATATATCCTAAAATAACAAAAAATTATATAATGTTATGTTACTCATGGAAAAGATTTTCTATGACCATCCTGTATATCTAGCACATAGTGTACATATCTAGCTCAGTCTGGCCTAGGCCACAAATTACTAGGGGCCATTAGGGACCACCGTTAGGTCGTTTAGGTCAGATAAGGGGGAAGCTGCAGAAATTATAGCTAATTTTCACACAGAGGAACCTCAGGACTGAAACTTAGATTTGTGAGCAAAGTTTATTTTGGAAATACATTTCAGGTGGACACCGTTGTCTTAAGGTATTAAATAAATCAGGCATTCAAATTAATAACTAAAATTAAAATATTTACAATTTACTATATTACATGTGTATCTTAATTGTTGAGTGTTTAAGTTGCTTCAGAAACACAACAAAAAAAAAACTTGTGCCTTTATCACTTATAATAACTGAACAATTATTTTTCTTAAATTTTATTTAAATTACATTGATAGATATAACAGAATTAATTAAAATGTACACATAATAAATAAAAGAAAGATATTTTTGGAGCCCTCTTGTGATCAGCATGATTTGCATTGACAAGAATGTTCAAAATAAAGGTATATATAATTTACCTTGTTTATGTGTATTTTAATAATTACTGTTATATCTAGCAAAATGTATAAAGAAAAGCCGAATTTTATGTAATTATTTTATTATATTATTAAAACTTCATAAATTATATCATGCAAAACGAGAAGGCCATGCAATTAACACTATTATGTACCTACATATGACTAATATAGTCTTTATCTTTCCCATCTTAATCTCCAACATAAACCATAAACATCCATGACAGTTCTTAACCAATCTTGAAACTTTTTTACTGAACTATCACCATAGTATTTGGTGAAACCAATATACCACGATGAAATTATGCTGTCATAGAAAAAGAGTAACAACCTTTGGAGTTTTTCACTGCATCTGGAGAAGCCAGGATGTGTCATGCTTGAATCGATACAAATTATGTTACAGGTATGAACGTCATAGGTGGCTAAGGGTCTTTGGGTCCACTTTCTAGGATGACCAAATTCAAGATCCAAAACCCAAGCCAAATCCTGGGCGTTATTGTCCAACTCACAGAACGCATCGATGAAATAGTTTGGATCAAACGCAGATAAACTCCTTGGAACATAAAATAAATTCGGCGGTAATTCGAAATAAAATGCTAAAGGATCTTCCTGATTTGTTTTGGGTTCTGTAACTATGAGACCCGTAAATGACTGATCTTGAGACTGGCTTGGAGTTGTATCCAAGAATGAATCAGCATAATAATCTACTGCAGAACTTGAAATAGTAGGTGGTGTACTGAAATCGTGGTAAATACTATCAAATGACTGGTATAAACTAGGTGGAGAATCGTAGATGCTTGGTAAGAAATTTGGTATAAAATCATGTGCCACCATTGGTGATAGAACAGGGGTGGTTGGTATTACAACATGCTGTGTAACCACTGAATACATAGGCACTGGTGGAAAAGAGTAAAATAATGGGTTTGGCGGTACATGTACAGTAATATTTGGGCTATAAACGAACGTTGGTTGAGGATAAATGGTTTTTACTGGACTGTAAATTGGAGTTGTCATGTTAACAAAAGAAGTGTCGTAGTATGATGATGGTATTAATGTCATGGCTGGTACATTTGATATTATGACACTGGTACAAGAAGCCACTATCTGCGATTCAGTTGTGACAGATTCTAATGAGCACGGTGATGGAATTGCTATATCACTTATTGTAGAATGTTGGTTAACACTTTTGATCTTTGTTTTGCAGCCAATAAGAGTACTTCTTTTGCAGAAATGTAATATCCGTTTACTTGATGAAGGTTGAAAAGCCATAGCTTTGATTCTAGAAAACATAAATAAGAGGTCTCATCAAAATTGTGGAAAAGTAATACATATTTATGCCTTTCACGGCTGAAATACAAAAGATAAGCTTACCTTTAAACGTATTTAGCCAACAGTGATTTAATACATCTTATTCTTGAGAAATACACACTTTTCGTATGAACAATAGGTATTAATTAAAAATCTTCTGTTAAGGATTTAATAAATATTAATAACTGACAAGACCTAAACAAATTATTATCTTCACCGTGGGTAGGCTTTGAAGGTAGGTATTTTATATTTAAAATTGAGAACGTTCCATTACCACCGTTTAAAATTTATACAATGGTTTATTTGTGTTTTTAACCATGCCTTTCAATTGTATAATTTTTTCTCACCTGCTATATTTTTCCTGTTATCTTTATATAATTCCAAATTACCATGTTTTTTTTTTCATATTTTTCGTTTCATTAATTTCGGAAGTAAGCAAGGGGACATTTTTTGTGGTTTCTTGAAAACTGTGCTTGTAAATTTAATAAAAGGGTACAGGTATATAAGGGCACATTGTATTTTTAGGACTTTTTTTTTATTTCTCTCTCTCTTGTATTGGAAATATTTTGAACAATTTCAATTTTTTTTTTTATCATACCGTGTTTTGTATACTAGTGAATGCTAACGGTGCTAAAGTTATGAGGCTGTGACATACGGACGGAAAGACGGACAACGGAGCCTCAACATAAAGATTCCTTTTGTACCTTTTAGGTACTACGGAACCCTAAAAAGGTGCCGAAACCGACCGCCGTATCAATTTAATCATAAAAGATTATTTGGAGCACAGGATAAACATCGGAACATGTTTGCAGCGTCTTTCAAAAATCATTTTTGAAATTTATTGCAAAAAGTGGGTAGTCGCAACATCATCATCATCAACGTTTCATGATATCTTTTTGTTGATATTTTTTAAATAGTTATATGTGTTACTTGTTGATTTTTGTGTTTTTGATACCTACTGATTACTTGTGATTTATATTTTTATAATATTGTTTATTGTGCTCATTAAATATAAGTAACATTTTTGTGACTTTTATACATATTTTCTTATGTACTTATCCGCGCGCAGAAGGTTTGCCGATGAGTACCCCTCCCGCCAGGGTCAGCGGGTGTGAGCAGGGTAATAACACCGGGAAACCTTCTGCGCGCGGATAATACCATTTGAACTGATTTTACACTTGTTGATTATTTTAAGATTTAAGATTACACCTATACCCATGATTTACATTTTATTATGTTTTTGAACTTGGGGGGGGTATTTTTTAGGAATTAAAAATAAGTGATATAAAAATCTAACATTATTTCTTATGTTTTGTATTGCGTGTCTGACCATACTTCAATGAGAAAAATGGCTCGACGTCGAGAGACTCGACGTTAAGAAACTCACCGTTGTGAGTCTCGACGTGGAGGGAACTCGACATCAAGGGAACAATTCCTAAAAACTAGCATGAATACCGAAAAAACAAATCCAGATATTTTAAATATATATCTATGCGAATAATATGGTAGTAAAAGAGTCGTGTCTGTACACTGTTTTTGCCAAATTTAAAATGTTTTTTTTATTTGTATTATACCATGGACGAAATTAAAAATTCGTCCATGATTATAGGTAATGAGGCCAGAAGTATACAATTTTAGAATCTGTCTGTTCCGTTTTAACTTGAGAACTACCAAACGGATTTGGATGCGGTTTTCTTTATTGTCAGCGTAGCTCAAGGCATTTTGTGTACATTGTTTTTAGCTGTTTCATTACAAATCTGAAGAATTGGCCAATAAAACATTTCAGACTAACGCATTTAAGGCGCCTATACCTGCCAATGACCTTGAAAGCCGATATTAATGTCCTGTTTAATTTGGATGTTATGTTGAAACAATTTAAATAATATGTGATATCTGGAATGGGATTGCTTAATAAATATTTAAAATTTTTATCAAGAACTTTAACTTAATAAATACCAATACATTAAAGTCGATTTTGAAGGCTTTAGTTTTAGTTTTAGTGCTGTCAATAAAATTCTTGCAAGGTAATTTAGTGACTAGTTTGAATCGCCTCTAAAACTTTCCCAGAGATTCCGTTCAATTTATGTATTTATTTCAGTTCTAATGTAACACAGCGTACAAAACACAAAAAGGTTTTACCTTTTATTATGTCCATTCTCCATGTAATGTAAGTAATATTTGCAATAAATAAACTTTAGTTTTCACAGCATCAAACTCAAGTATATGGCATAGGCTAGGAAACGACACAAAAAGGCCAATGCCAAATACTTTATTACCTTTTGATAGAGGCGATAATTGGTTAGCTAATCGACCTATTTGTCTAGGACGCTTAATACTTATAATAATTACGCGCGAAACAGCAGATTGAAGGGTTTTTAGCTAATACCAGGCATGCCTTTTAAGTTTTGTCGTTTACATATTTGCCACCAATTTTGAATTTAGAACTGTTCAATATTCAAATTTAGTGAATTTAGAATTTCAAAACAATTGAAAGAATTAGGATTAATGCAATTGTTTAGTCACAGCGTTGTTTTGAATCTGTCAGGTCACGTACGACAATAAATCTTACTAAGGAAAATGTCCGTGCAATCATTTTCTATAACTTCCGAAGAGGCCTAACACGGATTCAGTATTCCGAAGAGCTAACATCTGTGTTCCATGATGAAGCCCCATGTCTGCGGACTGTCGAACGCTGGTATTTAGAATTCTAACGTGGATATATCAGTCTTAGTGACAAATCTCGTGAAGGACGTCCAAAATCCGCCTTCACTGAAGATGACATTGTTGCTGTGAGAGATCAAATCCTCGAAGATCGTCATGTGACATATCGGGAGATAGAGGCGTTATTAGGCATCTCAGGGACAACCATTCAGAAGATCTTGCATGAGGCGCTTGGTGTGAGAAAGCTAGGTTCCCGTTGGATCCCGCATTTGCTTTCCGACGATCATAAGAGGGCCCGCGTCAGATGGTGTAAGAAAACTCTTCAAAGGTTCAACCGAGGAGAGTCAAATCACGTCTACAACAGCATCACTGGTGACGAATCTTGGATCTATGCCTACGATCCTGATTCCAAACAACAATCCACAATCTGGGTCTTCAAAGACGAACCAAAGCCGACTAAAGTTGTTCGCTCTCGAAGCACTTCAAAGAAGAGGGTGGGTACGGTCGTGGCGAAAACCGGGCACGTTGTGACAGTAGCACTTGAAGATCGTAGAACGGTTAATGCAGAGTGGTATACCACAGTTTGTTTACCACCAGTCATCGCCGAACTTCGGAAATCTAACCCAAAGCGACGCATCATCCTACATCATGACAACGCAAGCTCACACAGCGCTCATCAAACGATTGAGTATTTGAAGCAGGAAAACGTAGAAATTCTTGACCATCCTCCATGCAGTCCTGACCTAAGCCCTAGCGATTTCTTTACATTTCCTAAAATTAAGAAAACTCTTCGTGGTCAAAGGTTCCAGTCCGGTGAAGAAGCAGTCGACGCTTTCAAATCAGCCATATTGAACACCCCCACTTTGGAGTGGAATAAATGTTTTGATCCGATGAAATATTTTATAGACAAACCATTTTTGGATATTAGCAAATTTAATTCAAATTTGTATAACCTATTTTATGAAAAAACAAACAAGTAAATCCCGCAACCGCTTTCTTTTTGGGTTGATAAATATCTTTTTAGATATGAGTATATATTTTTATGGTTTTTTATAGTATGTTTGTTCGTAAAAGGTCACAAATGAAATATATATTTTTCAATATGAAGTGAGTCCCAATTACCTCAAAGGAACCCTGGAATAGCAGTCGTTGTTCATGTTCTAGGCTCATGTATAGCCTTAAAACTAAAGCCTTTAATATTATCTACGTTGTCCAAATTAGGACTAAAATCCGATTTATTCAATTATGTATCCATCAGCCTGTTTCGTCCACTGCTGGACAAAGGCCTTTCCAAGATTTTGCTACTCTTGGAAGGAATGCCCATACTCACACACACTGGGCAGTCGGGTTGGTGAGCGCAGTGCCAAAACCCTTGCACCAGTGACGCCGCTGCCCGTTACCAGCCAGTTTTATATAAGGCCCGACAATTTGGGATGGATATACCGCCATCCATCGGTCCCAGGCAATGGTGGGCCGCCTGGTTTTGCCTGAGAGCTGATCTCTTACTCTTCCCCCGAATAACTTCGGGGGGATTTCGCGTAAGATGGTGGTACCTCCACAGTCAAGCCCGGCATCAGCTCTACAACCTTAAGTGTGGTTCATATGAAAAAAAAAAATAATATCAAAAATATACTCCCAGCCCCGAGTCAATTACTATGGGACGTCAAGATTTTATTTTGCAATATTAGCAAAAAGTTAATTAAATTTTATATCATCGATTTCTTTACCGCAATGATATAAAATTTAATTTATTATCTCCTTGCGATGGATAAATCGCCAAGTGTTTAAAATATAGAAATTTATTTCTATCATAGTTTGGCAAAAAGTGTTATCGATCCGTATGTATGTATGATCCAGTATGAGTTTGGCTGGATAAATTAAAGTCGCCTGATACAGGCTGTTAAAATGATAACCTTTTTCCTTAAAACGGAGTGTTCTACCCATAAATATGAACAACTTTTACCCTGAAATTGCGAAAACAAAATCAGCTGTTCCATAGAAAAGTTAAATACCTACTCGAACTAAATGTATGAAACAGCTGATTTTTTTTTCGCAATTTTAGGGTACGCCCCATAGTAAGGGTTGTTCATATTGATGGGTAGAACATCCCGTTTTATGGAAAAAAGGTTATCTTCTTAAAACCCAGTATATTGAAGTCTCTGCCGAGCACAGTGTAGCAACCAAAGTTGATACTTTTGGCTACAGTACCTACTCATATATTCAATTATTTATTTAAGTACTGGCCCCATATAAATATGAATTTCAACAAACTTAGCCAGGGCCTATCCTAATATTCGACTTCAATCGTATGTCAGCTGGGTTTGACTTCGAAATGGAATGTGTCTTTAATTTCTTACGACGTTTCAAATTTGAAATACCTTACGCTTTCCAAGAAGTGGTACTGTCGAATTTGCAAAAACTGTACGGATTTGATGACATTTGTAACCTTATGCTATGGCGACATAAGTGTCGTATTGTTTGGAGAGAAAACGATAATTTTACACTCTTTCTGTGGGCAAGTTTTCCAGTGGCGCCAATATAATTTTTTCAAGGTTCTCACCTCATAAACTAAACAAATTAATTGCCACTTGATAAGAGCGTCAAAGCTTAGATTTCAGAAAATTACATATATAATTTTAGAGTTTTGACTGGTACTGTCTTCTGGTTTTGTTGATGAAAGGATTTCTAAAAGGACTCAAAATGGTTTACGATACAAGGAAACAGGAATGAAGTTTTTTGATCTAGAAATATATAAAATTTTACTTATTTTATTATATTTTTCACTTCATTTGCATCATAAGATATTTTAACTCTGCTATTCCTACCTCTATGTCCTTCGTCATAGCAAAAAATGCAGTCATGAAGTAATTCATTTTGATTTGACAGGATTTTTTTCAGATTTGGCAAATAGGTTCAGATAGGTTTTGACAGGTAATAAAATCGGAAATTTATGTGTCTAGAAGGGAGGAACTGAAATAATCTGGGTCTTCTCCCGAAGGAGCTGATTTAAAGGGAATCAGAGTTTGGATCTGAACAGTTATCTCGAGTCGCGAATCAGGACAGTCAAGCGCGAACGGGTAGTCAAATCGCGGAATAAAACCTCGGAAGGATATTGGTCTCTAAGTCTTGTCGCGCGCGGATCTCCGAATCGAAGCCTCAGAGTCGCGTAACGTGTTATAAGGGTGTAGTGTAATCAGTTACATCGAGTGTGCGGTTTTGCAATAAATGAAGTTTCGTTATTTAAATAGTTCGAAGGTGTTTACAGTACCACTGTTAGAAACAGCGACGGGAAAAACCCCACGCCGTCCATTCCCACGTTCCGGCCGATGACGCATCACCGAGCAATGCTGTCCCGCCCGACAGCGCGCCGCCACTATTGTAATATAAGAGCCTTTGTTTACTACCAGTTCCTCCTCTCGCTTTCTCGCCGCCTTTTCTCTGAAATTGCCGTCGCGAGTCGCGCCGCACATCAGCTGCGGAGGGGAACTCCTACAAAGAGCACCTGAGTAGTGGTGCCGATCACCGTACTACCTACCTCGGCCTTCCACAAGCGGATCTCACCGAGGAAAGGGGTATGGAGACTGGCGCATACCACGACTCATAGGTCGCACGGCTTAAACCCCCCCCCCGACAGCCTCCGCTCCCTTACAATGAGCGGAACAAACAGCCCTTTTCAGGGCTCGCGTTCGCGATCAGACAGCCCTTTTCAGGGCTTGGTCTCCGCAGTCCAGGACGACCGCACTGTCCCGGAGGACTCTTCCTCCTTGGTGACTCTGCCAGTCGACCCGGCCAACCTGAGCCTCCCCTCGTCTTCACCGAGCTTCACCCCCCGTCGTGCGCACACCTTGCACGACATCTCCACCAGCACGGAATACGCTCTGCCTTTCGTGCTGGAACAACCAGGATCGCCGCACCGTGGGCACGAGCTAGACGAGATAATTACATCCCGTCTACGCCACAACAATTGCCTCACGGAGGGCCTCTTGACAGTCATGGAGGAGTACCTCCAGAGACGGCGGCACGAACTCCGCGGTACTCGCGACCCCTCATCTGAGGACGTGGCCCGCCGCGTCGAGACAGCCCGCCAACTGGCCGCCTCACTGCCGCTGATACTGCCCCCCCTACCCCAGAGGGAGAGCACGAAGAGGGCGCTAGACCACAGCGACTCTTCGGGTACCGGCCACACGCAGAAGCGCATCTGCGATGGACCCTCTCCCGCAAGCCGAAGCAAGCTGCCGGCCACGTATGCTGCCATGGCCGCAAGGCCATCGCATACCCAGTTCACCTCCCGGCTGCCAGTCGCACAACGACCGCGCGCCACACGCCCGCCGTTCCCAAACCCGGACGCCAACACGCCGCTCGCCAACCGCGCCGCCCCAAAGCTGCCTACGACCCGCCAGCCGGCCCCGGCCCCGCCCACGCAGCGCACACCCGCACCGAAGACGCCCGCACCGCGCGCGTCTACGTCGCGCACGCCACCCCCCGTGCCGCGCGACCGAGCGCCGCCTGCCCTCGTGCCGTGTGCGACCGCGTCACCCGGCCCCACGCTGCCCGCCCCCGAGCCGCGCGCGCCCCCGCCGCCCGCCCCCGCGCCGCGCGCAACCACACTGCGCACACCTGCGCTGCGCGGCCCCGCGCCGCCCGGCCCCACGCCACCCAGCCTCGCGCCACCCGCGCCGCGCGCGCCTGCACCGCCCGCCGTCGTGCCACCTGACGTCGCGCCGCCTGCCGTCGCGCCGCGCCTCCCCGCGCCGCCCGCCCGCATGCCGCGCCCCCCCGCGGCGCCCGCCCGCGTGCCGCGCCCCCCTGCAACACCTGCCCGCGTGCCGCGCACACCTGCGCCGCCCGCACCCGGGCCGCCTGCACCTACCCCTGCACCTGCAACCCAGCCAGCCACAGCCGCGGCAACCCTCCCGGCCAAGCTGCGCTACCCGCCACTCATCGTGGATAAGCTGCCCAACTGGCAGCACCACATCCGCGAGATCGCTACCCAACTGGGTAGAACACCAAGCGCCCGCGCCTTCCAACAGGGAGTGCGCTTCACTCCGACAGCTGACGACGAGTACCGACTACTCCAGCGGTACCTCAACAAGCTCGAAAAGGACCACGGAGTGAAGTGGTTCTCTTACTCCCTTCCCGCCGAGCGCAGCCTCAAGGTAGCGATCCGCGGACTACCAGTCAACACCGAGCCGGAGGAGCTCGCAGAGGCACTGCTCGACCTCGGCTTTGAGGTCGAGTACTGCAAGCCCATCAGGGCTAGAGCAGGGCGCCCCGGCTGCATTTTCTACGCCCTCATCAAGAAGACGCCAACCCTGATCCCGGCAATATATGAGCTCACTGAACTCATGTATATGCCGGGAATCAAAATCGAAGCCTGGAGAGGAAAGAAGGGGCCCGCCCAATGCCACAGGTGCCAGCAATTCAGGCACTCCTCTCACAACTGTCACCGTACCCAGGCGTGTGTACGCTGTGGCGGGGAACACTTCGCTAGAGAGTGCCCCCGACCTAAAGAGGATACGCCTACGTGTGTTAACTGCGGAGGGCCACACGCAGCAAACAACACGTCCTGCCCCGTGTTCCGCCAGGAAACACGGAACAAGAAAGCCGGCACGATGGCCCTAACGGCTAAGACACCAAGCCGGAAGGAGCTGCCTCTTGCCGATGAGAAGACAGCCCCGGCCTCTCTCCAAGCCCAGGCAAACCCGCCCACGGCCAGGACGGACGCACTCAAGACTCGGCGTAAGAGGGGCGGAAAGAGGAGGAGGAAGAACCCAGTGGCCGAACAACTGCAAGCCACACAGGCACCGGCTGAAACCCCAGCCGAAACCACGACGGCCCAACCGACACCCCCGGCTCAACTATCCCAAGAGGACATGACCAAACTGGTCATGACTCTACTCAGTTTGCCGGAGCTCCAACGATGTGTAGCCACCCTGCGCACTCCACAGAGCTCCACAAACTGAGGATAGTTCACTGGAATGCCGAGTCACTCACGGGGAAGAGACGTCTCCTCCACCACTTCCTCAAACAGCAGAACGTCGACATAATGTTGATTAGCGAGACTCATCTGGCAGAGCGGATGAAACTCGCGATCTCCAATTATGTCGTCTACAGAAAAGACGAGATCTCAAGCCAGACGGGGACCACCTTCCGAGGCCTGGCGGTCCTAGTCAGGAGAAAGATCGTCCACCAACCCATCACCTTCAAGGAGTATAAATCCATGTACGCCCTTGGGATTGAACTCCAAGTCGCCGGCAGCGTGCTGCGACTCTACGCCACTTACAAAGCTCCTCAGGAAGACTTCGTATTCCAAGAACTCCACGAGCTCCTAGACTCGCAGCAGCCGACCATCATCGCCGGCGACCTAAATTCCAAACACCCGGCGTGGAACTCCACGAAGGTGAACCCAGAAGGACGAAAACTACTCCAAGACTCCATCGCTCACCACTACGACGTCATCGGTCCGGACGAGCCCACTCACTACTGCTCGCACACTGGACTGGGGGACGTTCTAGACGTCGTAGTGTACAAGAACCTCATCACACCGCCAAGCCAGGAAGTCCTCCCAGACTTACCATCTGACCACAGGCCCGTCCTCCTCGTCCTCGAGGACCAGCCGACCAGAGTCTCGCCTCCAGCACCACGTCGGCACTACAACTGGCCGGCCTTTACTTCCGCTCTGCAGGAAGCCGCCATCTCTTCCCCCGTCACCGTCCCTGAAGATGTGGAGAGGCTGACGTCTGAGATCACCAACTGTATCCGGGACGCGATCGACATCTCCCCGCACACCGTTTCGAGCACACAGAGAAACCAACCTCTCCCTGCTCGAATCCAGGCACTACTCCGCGAGAAACGCCAAACCCGGAAACAGTGGCAGCAAACACGCTGCCCGATCCTCAAGACTCGCCTCAACACACTAACAGCGACGGTGAAAAAAGAGCTGACCCTCCACGTCGAGGAATCTTGGGAGCGCCACGTCGAGTCCGTGGGTGACCACGTCCCCTCCGTGCATCGCCTATGCCGGCAGCTGTCTACGGCCCCTACCCCCGTTAGACCTCTGCTGGGCAGCGACGGCCTCCCAAGATTCAAAGCCCAGGACCGAGCCGAAATATTTGCTGAGAGCCTAGAAGCCCAGTTTAAGCCAAACCCGACCGACGATGTGGATCACGTCAGAGCAGTCGAGTCCCACCTCCTCGAATACTTCGAAAGGCAGATCCCCGCTGATGAGGACCCTGTGGTCTTCTCGCCTGGCCAGGTGCAGCGTCTCATCCGCCGCACCAAACCCCACAAGGCCCCCGGTCCAGATGCCATCACAAACATGGCGCTCCGTCACCTTCCTCCTCGGATGGTGGCCGCCATGACGCGCCTGTTTAATGGCATCATGCGCACGGGGCACTTTCCAACCCAGTGGAAAGTGGGCCACGTGATCATGCTGCCCAAGCCAGGCAAGGACCCAAGAAGACCAGAGCACAGTCGTCCCATCACACTCCTGAGCAACCTTTCGAAGCTATTCGAGAAACTCCTGCTCTACAAGCTGACACCCCACATCACTCCCCGCCCGGAACAGTTTGGTTTTCGAGCGGCCCACTCGACAACCCTCCAGCTCACAAGAGTACTGCACCACATGGCGGTAGGCCTGAACAAGAAGGAGTTCACCGTCGCAGTACTCTTAGACATGGAAAAGGCCTTCGACAGAGTATGGCATGAGGGGCTGCTATACAAACTGTCGACATCCCCAGCCCCAAGGCGACTCATCAGAGTTGTGGCCTCCTTCCTCCTGGACCGCCGCTTCAAGGTGGTGGTGGAAGACGCCATCTCCGAAGAGCGCCCCATAAGAGCTGGAGTCCCACAAGGAAGCTGCCTTTCACCAGCCTGCTATTCCCGATACACCGACGACATCCCTCTCGGAGCGGGAACTGAGCTCGCTCTCTTCGCTGACGACGCCGCCTACTACGTCTCATCGTACAAGGCGACCCATGCGGCAGTGAAGATGCAGCGCACGCTCAACCTGCTCCCAGAATGGCTGTCTAAGTGGCGCCTGTCGGTGAACGTCGGGAAGACGCAGGCCCTACTCACCAAACGAGGGAAGCACCAGCCACCACCGCTGAAGCTACAGGGGGTTGAAGTCCCCTGGCTCCAAACGGTGAAGTACCTCGGAGTCACCATCGACCGCGGGTTAACGATGAAGAGTCACGTGGACAACGTAGTCGCCCAGGTGAAAGTAGCTAGAGCAAAACTCCGCCCGCTACTTTCATCCAGTCTCCCTCTGCGAACAAAGCTCGGGATCTACAAAACCTACCTCAGATCCCGCCTCACATACGCAGCGCCGGCGTGGTACGCCCTAATCTCGGAGTCCAACAAGAAGAGGCTCCGAGCCCAAGAGAACCTGGCTCTGCGCTACATAGTCGGCGCGCCTCGCTATGTGAGGAACGCTACTATCGCGAGGGACCTCAACTTTGAAAGCCTGGACGACTTCGTCCGACGACTGGCGGCTGGGATGTTCGACCGTGCGGAACACAACCTGTTCCAGCACATTCGAGACCTGGCACCGCACCATGCGCGCCCACCCGACCGCCATCGCCTGCCACGTGACCTCGTCGCAAACCCTGCGGCGTAACTCCCCACCACAGGACCACACGAACCCACCACCTTTACCACAGAGTGCCCCTCCAGGCACCAACACCGAAGACCTGCCCATAGTGATGGGCAGCGGTATAGACCTCAGGCAGGGGGCCACAGCCCCGAAACTGAGTCCCCACGCCCCCACCAGGGGAGTGTGAGAAGACCCTCGTGATGATCTGAACAGTTATCTCGAGTCGCGAATCAGGACAGTCAAGCGCGAACGGGTAGTCAAATCGCGGAATAAAACCTCGGAAGGATATTGGTCTCTAAGTCTTGTCGCGCGCGGATCTCCGAATCGAAGCCTCAGAGTCGCGTAACGTGTTATAAGGGTGTAGTGTAATCAGTTACATCGAGTGTGCGGTTTTGCAATAAATGAAGTTTCGTTATTTAAATAGTTCGAAGGTGTTTACAGTACCACTGTTAGAAACAGCGACGGGAAAAACCCCACGCCGTCCATTCCCACGTTCCGGCCGATGACGCATCACCGAGCAATGCTGTCCCGCCCGACAGCGCGCCGCCACTATTGTAATATAAGAGCATTTGTTTAGTATAAAAGGGCCTGCGAGCCCAAACATTTTGTAGTCTTCACTTAGTAGCACTAGCGAACATTCGATAATAAACATTTAAGTTGAGTCCGACTCCTTGTGTTTCCATACTACGAACCTCCAAAAAATACATACAGTCCACTTATCACCAACATTTTGGACCTTCGAGACGGATCGCTGCCCACGGACCAGTCACCGTAGCCATGGTGACCACTCGTTCCCAGAGCGGGGACCGGGAGAACGCTGAAGCGCTGCATTCCGCAGCGCTAGAAGCATCGGAACAAGCCGCTGCACAGCAGAGCCAGCCAGCGCAACCGCAGCCCGCCTCACCGCTGTGTCGAGCAGCGCTAGAGGCTGCTGCATCGCTGCGTGACGCCGCAGCGCTGCACCCCCCTCAGCGCTGCACTCCGCAGCGCTAGATGCAGCTGTGATGCTGCAGAGCGCTGCTGTGCTGCCGTCTACCACATCGCAGCGCGACGCGGTTATGGATACCGCTACAGCACTGCAACGTGCCGCAGCCATGCAGCCCGCTACATTGCTGCGCCGTGCGATCTTGGACGCTGCTGCAGCTCTACATAGCGCTGCCAGCGCATCGCTGCAACCTGCAGCCCTAGATACCCAGAGCGCCACCACTTCAGCACCACAGCTGCTCGCAAATCCTGCCTACCGTGGTGTGGTCTTTGAAGAACCACCACTGTCACCGTCTGCACCAAGGACCACCGCTGACACTATGCTGATGACCAACCTCGCTACGGGGGGAGGCACCCGCACTGACAACCGACGCACACGCTCTCCTGTACTCTCGGAGCGATCCCACCGTTCAACTGGCAGTACGAGAGCACGTATTATGAAGGAGCAACACGAGGCCGAGGCGCGTCTCATCGAACTCCAGCGTTGGGACCTACAGCTCCAACAACAGCTGATTCAACGCACGCTGACATACAATGCTGCGGTGCTTCAAGCTGAAGATCAACGGGACGCAGACTCCGTGTGGGACGAGGCACGAGTCGACACTTGGATGCTGCAGAACGCAGCACATCTCAATGTCGCACTGCCGTCTTCGTCCTTTCCAACAACTACCGTGGAAGCCACGCTAGACCCCTCCCATGATCTGAGGGAGCAGCAGCTCCGGTTGCCTACGGCCGATCGCCGCCACCACGAGATGGAGGAGCACCGACTTCAGACGGACGAACGCCGTCAGTCACCGCCACCCTCTTGTGAAGAACGCCAACCGCTGCCTAGATCTGAGCTCCATCAGAAGCGCCACCCCTACATGCCGTCGACCACTCAACGCCAGTTGGACGACGAAGCTGCGGCCGATCGCCGCCCGCCAGCGCTCTATGCTGAGCGACGGTACCACACTTCACCAACTGCTGAGCACCGCCACCAGCAGTCATTCTCGCCACCGCCGACCGAACGACGGCGCCGCTCCCCGACCCCATCTCGCCGCAATCAGAGCATTGACCGCCTGGTTGAGGCAATGGAGAGGATGTCACGTGGCCGAGCACCTCCAAGACAGTCATCAGAGCTCCCAACCTTCACTGGAGCACCAACTGAATGGCTTCCATTCAAGGCAGCCATGAGGGAGTCAACGCAACTATACCATTTCTCACCAATTGAGAACATGGCGCGTCTACGGAACTGCCTAAAGGGTGAAGCCCGGGATGTTGTCACCGGCCAACTCCACTCAGCCTCCGATCCTGAGGCCATCATGCGCACACTGGAGCAGTGCTTTGGGTGCACTGAAGTCATCGTGGACCGTGCACTGGATGACTTACGACGCCTACCCCGACCGGGCCCAGCTGCGTCAGAACTCAACACTTTCGCCGTAAGGGTGTACAACATACTGTGCATCCTTAAAAATGTGGACCGCAAGGGGTACATACACACCCCAATGCTGGCACGGGAGACGCTCGACAAATTGAGTCCACACCTGAAGTCACGATGGTGCGACTACGCCCACGAGCACGCCGACCCCAGCACGTCGGAGTTTGAACAACTCTCACGCTTCCTGATGCGAGAAGCTGACCAAGCGCTGCAGTATATGTTTACTGCTGCACCCACGCCCGCACCAAAGGCACTACCAAGGACGCCTGCACCAGCGCGCCGCACCGAACGACGGCGCGAGGCCTCTACCTTCACAGCCGCTGAAGCGGAGGCGATTCCGAAACCTTCATGCCTCTGCTGTGGTGGAGACCACAAGATAACAGCATGTCGCAAACTGCGCAGCATGGACACACACGCTCGCTGGGAGTGGGCACGAGAAACACGAGCCTGCTTCAGATGCCTAGCGAGCAAGCATCGGCGAACGAGCTGCAAGGCTCGCGCGTGTGGCATAAACAATTGCCGCCGCCCTCACCATCCGCTGCTCCACTCCGATGAACCGGCCGCTTCCCCGTCACTCAGTACGGGGGGAGCCTTGAACGTCTCGGACCAACAGAGCCAATCGGCTCCGGCAGCGATGACAGCACCTACTGAAGCAGTCCTAGCAATCGGCGCACCAAATAACTCCCGCGGCATATTGCTGAAGATATGCCGCGTCGTAGTCGCCGGACCAGCAGGCGAGGTTACCACATACGCCCTCTTGGATGAGGGATCTACGGTGTCCCTTATCGACGACAGCTTGGCGCGAAAAATTGGCGCCGATGGACCTTCAGACCCCTTCAATATTCGAGGGGTCAATGCTGTCCGACAAGAAACGGAAAGTCGTCGCGTCAACCTCTCGATCAGAGGCCAGGATGAGAGCTCCATCCACAACATCACCGCCCGCACTATGGGCAACATGGACTTGCGACCACAGACGGTACCTCACGAAGTTACCCAGTATGCTCACCTACGTGGGCTCCAGAAGGCGTGCTTCAAAAACGCGAAGCCACTCATCCTGCTGGGTACCGACCACTGGCACTTGATGGTGTCGCACGAGTTCCGAAGGGGCCAGAGTCACGAGCCCGCTGCCTCTCTCACGGACTTGGGCTGGGTCATATATGGAACCCTGCCACGATTGCTGACCCGAGGAACCGCCAATGCTTCGGTGCTTCACATTTATGCACCGGAGCGCCAGGCCAACCACTCTACGATGACTGATGGGCCTCCAGAAGACTATCTGGACAACCTGGTGCGTCGTCATTTCTCTCTTGACGCACTAGGAGTCTCTTTGGCTGTGAAGACCAAAGAAGAAGACAAGCGAGCGATGGAAATCTTCCAAAGCACGGCTCGCCATGTCAAAGGCCACTACGAGGTTGGCCTCCCATGGAAGACGAATGAAGTACCATGCCATCCAACTATGCCCACGCTGTCACCCGACTGCGTGGCATTGAACGAAAGATGGACCGGGACCCGAGCTTCAGTCAGGAATACACTGAACAGATCTCCAACCTGCTCAGTAAGGACTATGCTCGGCCAGCAGATGGAAGCGAGAGCAACAGCCCACTTCAATGGTTCCTGCCACACTTTGCCGTGCGGAACCCAAACAAACCCGGCAAAGTGCGCCTGGTTTTTGACGCAGCAGCAGTCTCTCAAGGGGTGAGCCTCAACGACAAGCTACTGGAGGGACCAGATTTGCTGAAATCCCTACCGGGCATCCTGTTCCGGTTCCGGGAGCGACCGGTGGCCGTCACAGCCGATATCCAGGAGATGTTTCTTCAAGTAAAGATCCACAAGGACGACCAGCCAGCGCAGATGTTCCTGTGGCGTGGCGCTGACCGCAAGCGCCCGCCCACTCAGTACGTGATGACTTCAATAATCTTTGGAGCATCCAGTTCACCATTCCTGGCGCACAGTGTGCGCAATCATAATGCGCAGCTCCACGCACGCACGCACCCCAAAGCGTTGCGTGCAATCACCGAGAGCCACTACATGGATGACTTCGTCGAAAGCTTCGATACAGAAGAAGAAGCCCGCCAGACGATAGAGGAAGTTAACATAGTCCACGCCCGGGCAAACTTTAAGCTGCGCAGCTGGAACGCTAACTCCGACCGAATCCTGGCCAACATTCCTGCCGAACTCCGAGCACTGACCCCCACGGAGCTTGGGGGAAAGGATCAAGAAACAAAGACCTTGGGACTTCTTTGGAATGCAGAGGAAGACATGCTAAAATTCGGCACAACAATGAGCAGAGTCCCGAAAGAAGTTCTGGCGCAGTCCCGCGCACCGACCAAGAGAGAGACCCTCAGCGCAGTCATGTCCATTTACGACCCGCTGGGGCTTCTGAGCCACTATACTGTCGCAGCAAAGATCCTGCTTCAAGACCTGTGGCGCCTAAAGCTCGGCTGGGACGACACTCTGCCCACCGACGAGGCAGAGAGATTCGCTTGCTGGCTCCGAGGACTGACTGATGTTCGCCAGCTACGCCTTCCACGATGCTATAATCCGATAGCAGGTCGCAGACAGCTCCACGTTTTCTGCGACGCTTCAGAGCAGGCCTTTGCCACGGCTGCCTACTGGAGGATCGAGCAGGCTGACGGCACGGTGGTCGTCTGCCTGGTAGCTGCGAAGTCTAAGGTGGCTCCCCTACGAGCTCTGAGCATCCCTCGCTTAGAGCTACAAGCAGCACTTGCTGGAGCTCGCCTCGCCGACTTTATACTACGGGAGCACCGGGGCCAGCCTGACAAAACAGTATACTGGACTGACTCCCGTACGGTGTTGCACTGGATAGAGGACAACGCACGCCGCTTCACACCTTTTGTGGCACACCGCCTAGGGGAGATTGCTGAATTAAGCAGCAGTCAGCAATGGCGTTGGGTCCCTACGAAGCTGAACGTAGCAGATGACGCTACAAGGGCCACTTATACGCCGAGCCAACCAGAAAGCCGCTGGTTCGTAGGACCAGCTTTTTTAAAGGAAAACGAGGATCGATGGCCTCAGAGGCCGTGCAAGCAACTTCCCGCACAAGACCACTGCGACGTCTACGCTACAGCTGAGACCCCAGGCCTGGAGCTGAAGTCACCACTGCCAGACATCAGCCGCTTTTCATCCTTTGAGCGGCTGATACGTGCTACATCGGCGGTGTTATTATTCGGCGACAAATGCCTACGTCGAGCAAAGGAAATTGAGGCCAGACATTTGGAGCGGGCTGAACACCTTTGGTTCGCCCGTTCCCAGAACGAGAACTTCGCAGCAGAGATCGCCTGCCTGCGAAACGGCAAGACCATACCCCGGTCAAGTCGTCTATATCAGCTGGATCCAGTCTACGAGGGGGGCCTACTTAGAGTCCGGGGCCGCATTGGGGCTGCAAACGTGCCAGCTAACACAAAACGGCCTGTCATCCTGGATGGCCGCCATCCACTGACGAAGCTCCTCGTACTGAGGGAGCACACCACTGCCAACCACGCCAGCCCTGAGCGCGTGGTGAATGATCTTCGGCAGCAATTCTGGATCCTGCGTCTGCGGCCTACAGTACGCTCCGTGGCCCGAAATTGCGCTCTTTGTCAAGTGAGACGAGCCACACCACGAGTACCTGCGACGGGTGATCTCCCTGCGGCCCGACTCGACCCTTACTGTCGACCCTTCACAAACTGCGGAGTCGATTATTTTGGCCCGATGACCGTGACCGTGGGCCGTCGTCATGAGAAGAGGTGCACTCTTCACTTGCCTCACCACCCGAGCCGTCCACATTGAGTTGGTTGGAAGTCTCACCACGGACTCCGCCATCATGGCGTTGAGACGCATGGCCGCACGCCGCGGCTGGCCGAAGCTGATATACAGCGACAACGGGACGAACTTTCGAGGCGCCAACATGGAGCTCCGCACCGCCTACACAGAATGGGCCCCAGAGCTGAAAGCTTACAGCCTGAGATACAGAACGGACTGGAGGTTCATCCCTCCTGGAGCCCCGAATCAAGGAGGCGCCTGGGAACGATTGGTGCGCTCCGTAAAGACGGCTCTTCGTGCCACACTGACCGAACAGCACCCGAAAGAAGAGGTGCTCGCCACAGTCCTGGCTGAAGCTGAGCATTCGATAAACGCTCGCCCCCTCACACACGTCTCCGTTGATCCAGCCGACCCAGAGGCGATTACACCAAATCACCTTTTGATCGGTGCATCCACGAACCTGCCCATGACCGGACCCTGCCAACCAGCCGACCGACGCAGCTGGAAAGCCGCACAAGGCCTAGCGGACAAATTCTGGGCAAGATGGGTGCGAGAGTACCTGCCAACACTTGTCCGCCGAGGCAACTCAGCGCGGAACGAGCGACCTTTACAAGTCGGCGATCTGGTGGTTGTTGTCGACCCTACGCTCCCACGGAACATCTGGCCTCTAGGCATGGTCATTAGCACTCTTCCTGGACCAGACGGAGGAGTACGCAGCGCTACCATAAGGACAAAGGGCGGCAATCTGTGGAGGCCGGTCACGAAACTCGCTGTCCTCCCGGTGGAAGAAGAAGGCTGCGATGTCTCTACGCCGGGGGGAGAATGTTAGAAACAGCGACGGGAAAAACCCCACGCCTTCCATTCCCACGTTCCGGCCGATGACGCATCACCGAGCAATGCTGTCCCGCCCGACAGCGCGCCGCCACTATTGTAATATAAGAGCCTTTGTTTAGTATAAAAGGGCCTGCGAGCCCAAACATTTTGTAGTCTTCACTGAGTAGCACTAGCGAACAGTCGATAATAAACATTTAAGTTGAGTCCGACTCCTTGTGTTTCCATACTACGAACCTCCAAAAAATACATACAGTCCACTTATCACCAACAACCACAATAAAGTGCGTTCGTAATTGCGTAAAAACTGAAATAGCTAATTTAAATATTACTCGCGACGGTTTTCTCATGAAACTCATTAGAAACGAAATATTCGCGAAAATAGTGTACAATATTTATATATTAAATATCAAGTATTTACGTCCAAAATTTATTAATTTAACACGGTTTATATTTATCGTTTATTCATATAGCTATCTAGGTCCTAAAGGAGATTATATTATATTATTTTAGCTTTCCTTCGTCTGGCAGAGATACTTATATTTTGATCTAGTATAGACAGTCTGTGGAAATTACGAGAGTATTTAGGTCAAAGGAGCCAGCAGAAAAATTTCTTTCCTTTTTTCCTATATTTAGTTTTTCTTCATACAGGTGTTTATTTTTTTATATACAGCTTTTCTTTTATACAGGTAGATCATTCAACTGGACTCCTGATTGGAAAATTTCCACATGACTGTTCTCAAACTTCTGTCTTTAGGGTTTTATTTTAGAATCTTTTGTGAAAATGGAGTATGCGTATCTAGTTTTATTTTTAGGAACCAAGTGATTTAGGAACGCAGAGCCTTTTCAAAGGCAAGGCAAGGTGTGCGACTGGGAACAGAAAAGTAGTTAGCTGTACGGGTGAAGCTGTGTCTGAAACCACAGCTGACCTGGTACCAACAGGATCCCGTTTGCCAAGGCTTGGAAAACCTCTTCGTTCACCAGTCAAGCTTAGTAAGTTAGGGAACTTAAACCGACTTGGCCCAAGTCTTTAAGAGAGATGTGTGAAAATTGGTGATGTTTTGAAAGGGGTTCTTTGTATAAATGAGTAAAATTCTAGGGACTAAGGATGTAAATGGTAGCCTAGATTTGCGCTGGATTTTGTTTGGAAGCGTGTAATACTTGGGAACGACTATTAAAGGTTGGCAGGGAGGTCGTTTTCTAAATCGTTAGGGCCCGCACTTCGTTCTGGATTTGCAAAAAATCTCGAATTCCCTCAAATTTTAATTATAGCTGCAGCTACGCTACGAGTATCAACAACTCTTCAATATTCTCTATAAAACCATATATATATATCCCTAATATTATAATTAACACACATATACAAAATAATTATAAAATACATTATATTGACACACTGAATCCATTTCCGGCTTACGTCTAATTTCGTATTTACGCGGGTGTATGTCATCTTTGTATCAAAACGTGTCAAATTAAAGAATTGTGCAATGATACGGTATGTATAATACAGTGCAGTTGTTGGAGTCCAAAGCCAGTCGAGTCCTGGTATACGCTGCAATCCTGTTGTTCCTGAAAAGAGCGGTCTATCCATCTTAGTTGCATGAAATAATTTCTCACCTTTCGTTCGATAAATTCTGAACTTGTGTACCTGTATCCATTTACTACGACGTTTGGATCAAAATTCTATTTCTCTGTTTATTTTAACCGTTATGAACAACGTAGAGGTCCTACCAAAATGGCCAAAAGTATTTAAATAAAAAAATATTTAAATATAAAAATAAATAAATATATAAATAAATGACGAATAAGTACCCGCAAGAGGATCCTTATTTTGTTACAACAGACATAAATAAAAGTATCACGTAAACTACACCTATTCTTCGAGTACGAATAAAGTACATTCACGGTATCGTTCACGATGCTCCTTAACGATGGCTATTGTGTTGCACTATTTCAGACCCGTTAGGGAAGAAAACGAGGTTCCAGATTTCGTTCGCTTCAAAAGTTCTCTACTTGCTTGCAAGGAGACTCGGTAAGTGGTCAGGTCAGGGGGCAATTCCGGAGAAACAATCGAATTTCTAAAACTCGAGCTAAAAATGTCTGGATTTCGACAGACAAAAAGGGGTTTTTACATTTTACGATCAAGAAGGGTAATTCGACAGACTGAGAATAGGCCTACTGGGCATGGTTAAATTACTCTTTCTGTAAAAACGCAAAATAAATTTAGGCTTCTATACTAATTGACTCGGGGTTGTTATTTAAGGTCGCTCAGCGAGCTGTGGAGCGGGCTATGCTTGGCATATCTCTGATGGATAGAAACCGAAATGAGGAGATCCATCGGAGATCGAAAGTAACCGACGTAGCCTGCAGAATCAGTAAGTTGAAGTGGCAGTGGGCAGGCCATATTTGTCGCCGACATGATGGCCGTTGGGGCCGGAAGGTTTTAGAATGGAGAGCACGTACGGCAAAGTGTAGCGTAGGCTGACCTCGTGGCCGCTGGACCGACGACCTGAAGGACCGACATGAGTGGCGAAATTTGGGAAAGGCCTATGTCCAGCAGCAGTGGACGAACACGGGCTGATGGATGGATGGATGGATGTTCTTGAACAAGTATAGAGATGATTTTTTTTTTGTTTTTTGCAAAATAGGATCATGGAACCTTGGTCCTGACCTGACTGAGTCTGAAGTATGAATTTGGTAGTATGCAAAGTCAGAGTCGATCCACACGGCGCGTTGCGTCGTCAAATTTCATACAAAATACGCCAAAAGCCACAAATTACTATAGAATTTCGACGACGCAACGTAAATACAACGCGCCGTGCGAGTGGACCGGCTCTTTTGATAATCTTTTTCATTCAGTCAGGATTTCCTACCCATAACATGAACAACTTCTTCTATGGGGCCAATACAGATATCGCAAAAAATAATGTCTACTGTTTCATACATTTTACAGATTTATTTATTGGTGATTTTGGCCCCTTAGTAAAAGTTGTTCATATTAATGGGTAGAATGTTATCATTTTACTAATCATTATTGTAGAACTAGCTTTTTCCCGCGGCTGCGCCCGCGTGTTATTCGGTTCATGCTTTTTTCCGGGATTAAAAGTAGCCTATGTGTTAAGTAAGGTTATAAGCTATATCGGTTCTAAATTTCATCCAAATCCGTGCAGCCGTTTCAGAGTGAAATAGTAACAAACATACACACATACAAACTTTCGCATTTATAATATTACTAGCTTTTACCCGCGGCTCCACCCGCGTATTATTCGGTTTAACAACATGCTTTTTTCCAGGATAAAAAGTAACCTATGTGTTAATTCTAAACTTCTTCCAAATCCGTTCAGCCGTTTCAGCGTGAAAGAGTAACAAACATACACACACACACACACACACACACACACACACACTTTCGCATTTATAATATTAGTGTGATGTGATGTGATTATTGTCACTTCATGAATCCCCAAGGGGTGTTTGTTTGTCATTGTCATAGACATTGAGCGTATATAAGGTGACTTTCGTTTATCCATCTAAATGCATACTGGGCACTCGGTAAGTGGTCAAGACCAAGGTTCAGTGATCCTATCTGACAAATACGCAAAATAAAATTTTGTTTTCCTATACTAATTAAGTCAAAGTTATCCTCGAACAATGAAATTATAGAGGCATAAAAAATAATTTTCGTATTTCGCAAAAAGGGGCACCTCATAATTATATAGGGTAGGGGGTTTGGACCCTGAAGGCCTACAATAAGTTTGGGTCCTGTTAGCGGCTGCATCAAATATTTTCTATTCGAAATTCTGGCTCCTCTCGTGTACCGCTAGGGGCGCTGCACAATTTCTCATATAAATATTTTACGCAGTCGCCAGCAAATACTGAGGCCTGAACTCATGGTAGGTATTCCCTGCTGGGGACCTCAAGTGAATGTTGATTAAAATTTTACAGGAAGTTAAACTTTTCGGTGTTCCCTCCTTTTGCCCGGTACAATGGTAAAGGCCACAAGATCAAAATAATACAAAGCACTTGAAAAATGGAACTCCTCACTACTACAGTATACACGTCAAATATTACCCACTTTTCACATACAACTTTTTCTTTCAAATCTAATAGGTTATTTAATCGCCATTAGACATAAGACTTATTGTAAAATATTATTACACGTCACAAACTTGAATAATGTAAATATATACTTAATTTTATTCATTAATCTTCAGCAAATTCTCAAAATAATAATAATTCGGTCAATAACAAAACTGTAAAAATGTATAAAATATAAATAAATTGTTTATTTAATTGCGAATATACCTACCTATAGTGTTAAGTCGTCAAAGATAGAGTGACTTTTATTAATGTAGCCAAACTCATACTGGAGATGTGGTAAGTGATCAGTAACATAGATCGATAACACTTTTTGTAAATTTCGTAAAATAAAATCTTGACGTCCCAGAGTAATTGAGTAATTGACTCGGGGCTGGGCTTGCGTTTGTAATGAACACGAAAAAAATAATTTATGAATTTCACAAAAAGAGTCATCGAACCTTTTTACTGAGCATTTACCGAGTCTTCAGTAAGAATGTGGCTGCATAAATTAAAGTCACCTTAAATGTAAAGTTTGCTCAATAAGCCAGCGCTTTAATCTATTTTTAAATGATTCTAGACTTGGCGCGGTCGTGACATGAGATAGTAACACCGTACAGATTTAGTTCCCCTCCAGAACTTGAACCCAATACTGTCATGGTAATAGTCTAAGATCAAACCACTAGACTATGGTGGCCCAAAAACTACCAAATCGTAAATAATGCAGTGACTGGTCCGTGTCACAAAATGGCAGCTGTTCTTGCCAAGAAATAAATGAAACTGAGACAAAATTGCTGAGTCGCGCATCTGAGATAAAGACCGTTGGGTTCAGAGCATATAGCGGCCAAGCGAAAAGAGCCAGGCATTTCATGCAGGGCTGCCAGATGTAAATCATAGAGAATCGTACCGAAAAAGGCATAAAAATCGTTTACTCATTGAAACAGATTTGTTTTAATCGTATTACTTGTGGCTGTAACTAAGTGAAGTACACCTGTGTAAAAAGGACACGCTCTTCCATATGCTCTTCCATATCCATGATTACAGTACCGAATAAAATTATTCTAGCTTATTTATATGAATATAAGTATGGTTAAGTTTTAAGATTAATTTAACTAATAATACTTATAGCAAGATTCAAAGTAAGGTGAGAGTGCAAAATAAGATGCAAATTTTGAATAAATGTCCAATGATATTGACATCGTATGAAATTGTAATCAATTTCTGGTACCCGTTTCGAAGGATGCATTTTGACTATCTAGGGTTTTGTTTTTGGATAAATTTTCCTCGATAGAACCTCGAACACACTGACGAATAGGAATCACGTTTCTAATCAGAGGTGCAATTTTGTAAGCCAATCGTTTTCAAAATTTATTGTCATAAGGCTATTCGGCTACGCAAATTAGCCCGTTTGACAATTTGAAACCGTACATTTTTGGCTGTCAAATTTGTCTTGTTTTGTTGTTGAAAACCACAAAAGTACGATTTTCATTGTCAAACAGGCTTATTTGCTTAACCGAACAGCCATATGACAATCGAATTTAAAGACGATTGGCTTACACAATTGCACCTCAGGTACAGCACTAAAACATATAGCAAGAAGGGTTTTAAAAATTATGTAGGTATTAAATTTTGGAAATTATTAGCTAGCAATTTTTTTATAATAAATAAAAAACCATAGGTACTTGTTTCTCTTTCGTCCTGACGCCGTTCCTCCCGCATAGCGCGTTTTTTCGCTTAGAATGATAGTGAAAATATTAAAATTCACATCGCATCTGGCAGCCCTGCTGTGTAGCCGAAACAAAAGAAAACTGGCCATGTGCAACTTTTTATTATTTATTTATTTCGGATGCAAACAGTCTCAGTATTACAAAATTTGGAGATTCAAGTTGTACCTAATAATTATAATTATTACTAAATGATTATGAGAGCAATAATCAAAAATGCTATCAAAATCATTCTGTAATAAAATAACGGACAATCTTAAACATAGGAGATAGTTCTGAAAAATTTGGCGTCATCAGCAAATCAAAAAAATCGAGAAATATGAACATTCATATGGTTCCAGTCATGTATTCAAAGTTCTAAGTTTCTTATTTAGGGGATATTACCTGAATTTTACTACTGTGGTTCTTTATACCGTCTAGGTACATACATAACCCTAAAAAGTCTATCAGATACACCTGGCAAAGAATGCTAGGATTCCGTATAACACAGATGTTAGAAAAAACCGCATCAGTACAAAATTAACTGTCTATTCAGCATTTCCCAAAGTGTGTGTCGAGACTTCAAGTGGACTTGTAGTGGGTCGTGAAAAATTGAAAACAAGCACATTCCCACAACTTAACTTGAAATTCTCAACTTTAAAATCGGGGTGTGGCTATTAGCGGGTGTATTTAAATCTCACCTTTTGTGTTTAGAGAATAGGTTCCAATCGCATTGATCGCTGTTACTCCATGCGGAAAGACCCGCAGTGCGAGAGGGACAAATTCTGGAAAAAAAAAATTACGACTTTTATCATGAATTTTATTATTTAAAAAAAATAGAGTTTGTATCAAATCTGATTGTTCAAAGTTCAATAAAGTTTATACAGATTTTAATTAATACATTTATTAGGTTACTAATTTTCTTATTACCTGTCTTTCTTGGAAGAAAGATTAGTTAGATGTATTAACAAAACTTAAATAAACTAATTTAAAAAACTAAACTATTCCACGAAATAAACTACACTGAACTAAAACTACCTAGAAAAATATTTAATTAAATGAGATATTATTCTAATTATGAATTATTCACAATTCATGAATAATTTTGCTCAAACAATGTTAAAACTCGTCATGAAAATTTTTTTTGGAGTCATCTTTGGTTTTTATGATTCAATGTTGGAATGACGTCTGAAGATTCTGTTTCAACAAGAGTGTGCATTATATTCTTGACAGAATTCAAATTTTTTTCAAATATCTAGTATTGCTAGATTCTTCAAACACGGAAGAATAAATTGTGATTTTTCGGAGCCTATCCTCTTAAGTGATTCACGCGCGATTTAAGTAAGCTTGAGAATCACTGATCTATGTGATATAGATATGACGTCACATATTCTTTCGGAATCCCGAGATGATTTATATTCCAAGTCCAATACTCCCAAAAAGATTTGATCGATCGTTTATCGTTTTATACACATGAATTATAAGTGTGATGCATATACGATAGAACGGTAAATCGATTGATTTTTTTGTATTTCAGCTGCGTTCAGTTTTATCGTCGGACGACAAAAATCAAATCAAAATCAAAATATTTATTTTGCAAAATAGATACATAAAGATGATATCCTTCAATGTTAATTATATGAATATTTACAGTTAGTTTATTTAAGTTTTTTAACCTTGTTAACCTATGATCATTATAAATTCTACACATGAAAAAAAAGATACAAAAATTATACTTTCTACAAGTCAAAGTTAATTTTAACAATAGATATCTTTCGAATATAAAAAATGTATAATAATAAATAGAGGAATCTAGGAATAAAAATATTAAATATACATAATACGGTGGCGGACAGCTGCGACTGTCCTGTGCTCTGGCACTGCATACAAGTGGCCTGTGGTCAAATTATTATTTAATTTAATTTTAATACTAATTTAATTTACTAATATAGTTTATAAGATCATTGTTACTAACACTTATGGATCAATGTTATCTGAAATAAATGGATATTATTATTATAATGCAATGAACAAATAATTTGATAAATAAATACGGGAAATACATATAAAAAATATGAAGGTTGGGCTACTAAAATGTAATAAAGTTATACACCTGTGTTCGCGCCACAGTCAAGCTGAACGCGCTTTGTTCGCAGTTTTATAATCTGCACATTTAGAGACCGCTCTAGCGGCGGTGTAGTAACTTTGTTTGTTTTTTATTACTGCTTGTCTATGATTTGATCGAGATGACGTGGTGCTTTCTCTCTTCCGGGTGGTTTGTGAGAAGATTGGTGCCTAAAAAGATTAATAGCTTGCTTTAGGGCCATCTGTGTGTAAAAATAAAGGTCTTCTAGTGTAACACCTTATTGGGGAATTGTTCTCGTAGAAGCCGAGTTAATTCCATGAAGATACCGTGGGGATTGCGTCAGTTTTTTGGTGACACGTAGTGAATGCCCGCGGCCCTTTCTTGATTCCTTCTGTTCCCTGCCTTTGTCTTTCCCCTCCATAATACCGGCTCGGCCAGCACTGGAGCAGCGACACGGCACAAGCAGCGGATAGCGAAGACCCCAGATTTTGGACTTCTGGAGGTATTTTGACGCCGTCAATATTTCACTGGACTTGTGTGAGTGTCACATTTTATTACTAGAACTCTCAACTGAAAAACCTTGTTACTGTCCGCTGGTGCTGTCTAATTTTGTTAATGGGCCCAGCCAAAGTTATTCTCTGTGCAGACCAGACAAGTGACAGGGTTTATCAAACAACCTGCATAAAATATAGGAATAAAAATATTATATATACATAATGCAATGAACAATGTCTTGAAAAATGAACTAAATAAACTATAAATAAAAATAATGCCTAACCATCCGCACCATTCGATTAGTATTTATTGTATACTTTTTATTCAAAAGTAAGGAAAACAATATTATGATGTGCATTTTGTACTGAGGTAAAAAGTTACCCCCTTAAGTGGCACTCTCTGACTTGGGACGCATTTCGAACCTAGTCAAAGGTAAAAATCGTACGAGACAATGTAACCGACTATTTTCAAAGAAAATAAAGATTATTCTCGTCCGATCCCAAGCTCAAAGGATATAAAGGATTTTTATGTGAACGTTTTATATTTTTAGGGTTGGACTAGGGACGGAAACCTTATTCGTGTGGTTTTTAGGGCTCCGTACCTCAATAGAAAAAAAACGGAGCCCTTATAGGATCACTTTGTTGTCCGTCTGTCCGTCCGTCTGTCTGTCAAGACCCTTTATCTCGGGAACGCGTGGAGGTATCAAGTTGAAATTAACACCATATACTCAAGTGAAAATATCAAACTTTTAAGTTAACGTGAAAAAAGATACGGCCATTTATGCCGCAAAAAACGTACATTTCGACACTCTCAAGGGAATCAAAATTCATAGGTTATTCCCCGTTGACCTAGAACTATGAAATTTGGCAAGTAATACCATCTTATTCTACAAGTATAGGGAAAAATCTAAAAACTATACATTTGAAAATTAAATCATTAAAAAAATAGTCTTTAACGGAATCCTGGGTCGGACTCGCACTTGTCCGGTTTTAATTTTTCTGTCTATTTATATGAAGTATTTTCTGTTTTAACGCAAGAACCGCTCGACGGATTTGGATGCCGTTTTCTTTATGATCATTGTATGACCCTGGTCAAGATAAAGGTTATAAGGGGAGTTGATAAAATAATGCCCAAGCCGAAAACGGGGCCGACATTGAATAAAGGCGGGCGGAGCCGCGGGCAAAAGGCTACCCCGATATTGTCTTTTTTCAAATTTATTTTAGACCCTGAAATTATATCTGCAAAAATATGTTCTAGATAGCTACGTCATTTCTGTAGACTTTTTGACGGTTCAATTTGTGATATTATTGCATTTACACTCGATCGAAAAAAATACGGTAATTTGGTCGAATTTTCAAGATTTTTACCGTTTTATTTGAAATTTACAAGACCAAATTATATGAAAATTGCAGATAATCAAAAGAAGGTACTTTACTATGTACTTTTTTTTAAATTTCACCGTAAATACGTTTTTTGAGAGAAAAACTGGATTTTTGAGAGAGCATGATGTCTCGATTGTCGTAACAGGTATAGGGTTTAGTTCTACCTGACACAAAATGAGATGCTCAATGTTAGGGATAACCGTGAAAAACCTAGCTATATAGAAAGAAATAATCGCCTCGCTCTAGAGATTCCATTTTTAAAGTAATCGTAAGGTCACCAAAAAGGCTTAAATATACGGAACCCATGTATCGTAAACAATATACACTTGACAAATTTTATTTTCATTACGAACTCCACGAAGATGGTTCAAACGGAACAAAAATGGCTTTAAAACAAAGGAAAACAGTTTATTTAAAACGTTAAAACTAATATTACTCTCACATTTTATCCGGTTTTAACATAAACATAAATAAAACCGCTTAGATTTTCTTTTTCAGCTTTCATAATTGCTGTTAAAACGATTTTGTGAAATTCACGGTTATTTAAAAGTTTTTGTTTCAGTTCAGGTTCTCGTATATTTCGGTCTTCCTGATTTATTTCTTTAATACATCATCACGACTTTAATCTCCGAGGGGGTGTTAAAGGTGTTTCCGAGTGTGGACTGTGAATGTATCACTCGTACATCTGCGTTTCACTGACGATTATTATGTACCAGCTTGGTGGGTGGTTAATATACAAATATGGACCCACAGCTCAATCTGACTTCTGAAGCACACAAATCGAGTCACAAAATTAAATAATGTGTCCCTATGAGGTATTAACCAGTGACCCCCGGCTTAGTAGCTAAAGTACTCGAACCACTTGACCTCAGAGGTGGTTCAGTAATTTAAGTATGCCATAAAATCTTTTATCTAACCTCATATCGTAAAATCCTCATTACGAACTCAAAACTACGGCATAATGAAAAATATTTTTCATGAACGTCTCTAAAACACAAAAAAAATATAGCATAGGTTTCCGAACAGCATAATGCAATAAAATAACTTTTTCTGAGATTACAGTACATGTGATACTAACTAGGAAGGCAAAGGGAACTTAGCCAATACAGCCATGTCTGAGGTTTTATATCAGATACCAAATATAATGTTCTCCAATACGTACAAAATAGTAACGAGGTTACAGTTAATTTATTTTCGGCCAGGTATTGTCTATAGACTCGGTCTATCAATAGATGAAGTGTTTGTTGTGCCATAGTTTTCGAGGAAATTTATTTATTACTTTGAACACTTTAAGAACAAGCTTTTTCAAGAATAATCAAAAATGGTAATAAGGTTTCGTTGTTTTTTTGCTTACATCTCGAAGACGATGCGTCATAGGAAATTTTGTTTCACTACATCATGAAAGCTGATAAAATTTCCTACAACTTCAATTCTATACACTTTTTACCTATTCCCAATCTTTGCCTAGCTATGAGCTCCGAATAACGGTCGATTTTCAAAAATTGCTCTATACTTTACAAATACTCGTAGTTCCTCTGAGAAAAAAAGCCCTAGAAAAAAACCTGTAGAAAATTCTTTAAGAATATGTAAACATATACCTATATGTTATCA
Source organism: Ypsolopha scabrella (assembly GCA_910592155.1). Taxonomy (NCBI): domain Eukaryota; kingdom Metazoa; phylum Arthropoda; class Insecta; order Lepidoptera; family Ypsolophidae; genus Ypsolopha; species Ypsolopha scabrella. The sequence continues at coordinate 5,144,457 of OU342973.1, read as the reverse complement.
ACCAGTCAAAAATTCTACCAATTTTAATTTTTCGTAGAAGCAAAGTTGGTTTCTAGAAATTCTACTTAAAAATTCTTGATATTCGTCAAGCCACTGAGGTATTCTCGAACCTCTCCTCATCGCATGCTGACATACGAGAAAATGGAAATTTATGCTTTTTTGAGGTGGTATGGAGCAAAACAGAAGGATCTCTCTTTATAACTATCGCTACCAGTACCAGCGTTTCCTCCAGTCAGTATCAAACGTCAAACCAGTCCTTCTTTCCACCAACTGACGGAGCAGCGATGGAGTACCTGTAGAATTATTCGGCCTAGTCGAGAAGACCGTCACGACTGTGACTCTACGGGTTAAAACAGTTCATCCGAGGAAAAAGTGCCCAAAAGAAAGTTATAGAGGGTTAAATTGCCCTTCAAAAATATGCTACCATGTGCTAATTTGAAAAATTTATACCTATTTTTATAATTTCGCTAAATTTAAATATTTCAGTTCAATAGTGCACAGCCCATTATTTTCGCTATTTTCAGCTTAAGCCGTAGATTTCAGAAAACATATAAGTTTTAAAAATTTCCCCCCCCTAATGAGGAGTATTTACTAAACAAAAATATAGAAAAGTATATGTAGGTTGACTGGTAGAAAATACTTTGTGCATTAATTTCGCCTTTTTGTACTGATTTTTTGTGCAATAAAGTACTTATGATGATTATGATGATGGTGAAAAGTGCCATTAATTGAAATTTTACACGATAAGTAACTACTTATATTCAACAAACATTCAAAAGTGAATGCAATAAGCAGAATAGATGTCAGCAATCAATAAATTATTCATTAAATCTCCCGCCGCCTTTTTGGGCGGGACGGGCCTGGTTGTTCTTCCTCGGAGTTTGCTTCTTCTTCTTCCTCCTCATCTGTAGGCAACGCCGTCGTCGTCGGCGTCCTTGTGTATACCTTTACAATCGAAGTTGTAGTAAATTTTGCAGCTTTCATTATGTCGTAAAACGAAATTTCCTATGACGCATCGTTTTTGAAATGTAAGAGCAAAAAAACAAAAAGCGGGACCTTCTTTGTGCCCCTCCTCCCCAAAGCTTTGCTCAGAGGGGTAAGGACTTTTAGTATGTTTGCCTCCTAGCTAGTCCAAACAAAGTTTCGAAGTCAAACTTTCTGCTTCCGACCATTCCATCTACACCCCCCTTTTGTGCACTCATTTCCTAACCTATGTAATATTTTAATTTTTTACTCATGTTAGTATATATTTGGTTGGCATTACATTTATTTATGGTCCATTCAATTTATTTATCAACTTATTTTTTAATTGCATTATGTATATTGTACAGTAATATTCTTTTTCCATTAAGTCTTTATTTTATGCATTATGTGTAACTTTCTTAGCCCAAATTGAATATATATATTTTTTATATATTTCCCATATTATATTTGTTTCATAATATAATATTGTTTTTATAAAGATAAGATATGACATGTAAAACGTATACTTTATGTATCTATTTTACAAATAAACATTTTTCATCATTGAATCTCGTATTACTGGAAGCAGCCTTCGAACGCATCAAACTGAAAGCAGCTTATTTCCCTCAAGTTGGCAACTTGCGTGCAAAGAAAAACAATGCCCGCGAAAAGTTAATTTGGAGTATTTATTGTTTGTTTGTTTCTTTAATTACGTTTCATTTGTTTACTCACACTTTGCATTGAAAAACGTAGTATGATACACGTGGGTAAGGGCAATAACTTACTCGGAACGTTTAAAACACTCGCTTATGGCTCGTGTTTTAAATCGTTCCTCGTATAGCTATTACCTCCTTACCGCACTTATAGCATAAACTACTTTTGATTACATATGATTTTTTGTTATTATATGCAAGGTCTAGATTTTCAGATCTTTTTCGTGTACAGGATCCCCATGAATAAAAAAAAATATTAATTCAACATTTGGTTTTGGGTTAACATTCTACATTACATATCCAAATTTCAGATCATTCCGAGATCCGTGACATACGGACGGACCGACACACGGACAGATGGACAAACAGCTCTGTTTGCCCTTATTAGCATCTTTTTGACATAGCCGAAACAAATAACGTTATAAAATGCGATTTGATGGATGGATTATGGTTTCATTATTTATAGGTCTGCTCTCCGAAGGCCAGGCGAATGCCAGTATCGGCCACCCATCGAAAGATCAATCATGCCAAGCGAAGCGGCCAAACGATCCTCGCACATCGTTTAAAATAAAACCTGAATTGTGCTAAATATTGTTGAGTAAAACTGGAACCCTGTTTTATCTTATTTAACTCCATTTCCTAGCAATGTACGGGGGTAAACTTCGCAAGTTTATTTTCTTCGTTTTATCTTATCTTTAACATACTCTTTGAGAGTGCACTGCCTTTTATTTTGTCCTTAAAGCGACCTCTTACAGGAGTAAAATAAACTTCGTCGTTGTTTCCCTAACTCCGTTACAGGCCATTACGTTCTTTTGTACAAAACGTCCTCATTTGAAGTCGTTAAAGGAAATTTTGCTTAAATATTTTGTGACATGGACTTGACACTCACTTGTTATATTTGTTGTAATGCAAAGCTGGGATAATATGTCTTTATGAGAATTATACTGTCACAGGGTCGTTAGAAATTCGCAACGAACATTGGTTGTTTGAGAAGAAACTTACTAAAGAAATTATTAACAAATATGATACACACGTATCCGTATGTATTGATTTTGTATCAGCTACAAAACCAAAAGAGACAGGGACAACCCTGCAACAGTTGGCATAAGGCTAGATGTACAACTTCAAATGAGCATATCACATTGTGTAACTTGTAACTTATCTAAATTTTTTTTCTCTGCTATGAAAATTAATCAATCAACTAAATCTTCGGGCAAAATGATGTCAATGAAATGCCTAATCAAATCAAACCAAATCAAAATATTTATTTTTGCAAAATAGATACATAAAGTATACTTTCTACAAGTCAAAGTTAATTTTAACAATATAATATATCTTTAGAATATAAAAAAATATATAATAATACGGGAAATAAAATATACACCTGCATAAAATAGAGGAATCTAGGAATAAAAATATAAAAATATTATATATACATAATGCAATGAAGAAATAAGTTCATAAATAAAAACGGGAAATACATACAAAAAATATTAAGGTTGGTCTAGTATATAAATTGGTAATTGCCCATGTTTTTTTATTGCTGAGAAAAATGGAGATCCATGTCGCCAAAATTTCGTGGCGTTGCCTTAAGGCGACAATTACTGCTGGTGACCTCGGATACGTGGTGCATCTAACTCACTGGCACGTCTCGTCCGCATTAATATCTCCGCGCTCTACGGTGAATCAAGTTGCGAACACTCTAAAATATACCTAAATAAATAATTACAATTACCTTAATTAAAATTCTTCAAAAATAATCCAGGGAACTCATTTGTTGTAATCATATCCTTAATTTTATTTCCTTGCATACTTAAATAATTAAATCGGATCTTAGTCTTTATTTGGACCTTATTTTTGTACTTATTTAGTTAAAGTTCTTGATAAAAATTTAAAACTCATATCAACGTAGACATGCTCTGTAGATTATTACATATTTTATTCATTTTTTTTTCTTATAACATCTGGTTTAATCCGGCTCTTAATTGTAGCTTTGAAGGCAACCAGCCATTATAGCCCCCTTAATTTTAGGGTTCTGTAGTCCGACAAGGAACCCTTATAGTTTCGCCATGTCTGTCTGTCCGTCCGTCTGTCCGTGGCTTAGCTCAGAGACTATTAGTACTAGAAAGCAGTAATTTAGTATGGTCGTACATATTATTCAGACCAACAAAACGGTAAAAAAAATCTCGAAAGAAGTAGTTTTTAAAGCTATCTCCCGTACACGTAAATTGGGGATGATTTTTTTTCTCGTTTATCCCGTAGTGTGGGATATCGTTGGATAGGTCGTTCAAAAGCATTATGGGTGTGTGAAAACTAATTCGATTTAGGGATCCGTTGGCGAAATATTAAGCTTTAAATTGCTCATTTTTGTTCGAGTCAAGTGTCCCCCCTGCCGGCTAAACGATTGCTTATGAATATGTGAAAAAATTCACAGAAATAGTGTAATAATTAAGTTAAAAGGAAAACAATCACAGCTTTACAGATTTACAAGTACAGGTCGCGCCAAACTTTTAGTCCCCTCTAAACGTGACAAAATGTATGGGCCGTTCTTCGGGAGAGCAACTTCCGAGCGGACTAGAAGTTTGGGACGATCTGTCTGACGACGGACGGCAACTACGGAACCCTACACTGAGCTTGGCCCGACACGCACTTGGCTGGTTTTCTGTTTGTACCATGATAACGGACAATGACTGATACGCCTAACCATTATCCCGGTTAATTAGTACGTGGTATGTTATTTTTGTTTGTTTCCGCCCTAAACAAGAGCAGTGGAGAGGGAAACAAGGGCAGGCCCTTTGAGACCTCGACGCGTTTTCTTAATACAAACAAATGTGAAGCGTCATCTGAGACGATGCGGGCTATTTGTTTGCGTAATCTTTGAGTTTGCGAAGGGATGTCAGTTGTGGGGTTGAGAGTTAGGTGCAAACTTCAAAGAAATTTACGTTTACCCACTTTTTGCTTTTATAACCTTGCAACGACGAAGAAAAGGGTGTTTTATTAAATTTACGATTGTAATTTTTTTTTATTTTGGTCTTTTTACATGGCTTGACGTTATGATATATTTATCACTCTTATATTCAAGAAAAGCGCAAGTTTAGGTTTGTTTGTTCTGTTTCCATGTGTTTTTACCTTTATAATTTTGAAATGGTCATAGTTCTTAATTGATTTTACAAGAGTTGTTTTTTTCTTAATTTTTTTAAATATACATAATTATATAAATAAATTAATAGTTACTAAATCGCAATTTACTTTTACTACAATTTCTTAAGGTTGGCTGAAAAAATCGCTTTTATAAGTCCGCCTATTTACAAAATTATGTTAAAAACTCTATTTTTCTTTTTAATGTCTTTCGTTTGTATATAGTTATCGTCAACTTTACGCTAATGTATGAAATTACAGTTACCAAAGGTAGGATGTGCAAAAATACGTAAAAACTTTTTCAGTACTGCGAAATTATAATGTGAAGAAAATGTAATATTTTACCAAAATAATATTACGTTGAATTAAAATAAAATTATATTCTTGAAAAAAATTGTCAGCTCGCCATTTGTTTTGATGATCAATCACTCATGGGTTCATCAACTTCATCATGAATAGCAAATAGTGACATATGTATCAAATTAAATTTAAAGATTTCATTTATAAAACAGTTGAAAACAGTTCAGACAACTATGTAAATCAGCGATCATTTCATTTTTTGGAGAAGCAATATTATTAATCAATAAACTTTTATAAACGTCAATGAAATATGAAATATATTTATATTATAATATAAATAAATATATGTATGCACGTGGTTAAAAAGGTAAACATAAAAACCCCCTTATATCACGCACGTTAGCCCAACAATCATCCGGGTACGGAAACTTCATTTTGATACAAGCTACGAGTAATTTGTATTTATAAGAAATCCGCTTCTGTCTCCGAGGGTCTGACCTTTTTACCAAGAATTAGGGCACTAGGAAGTTTATTTTAACTAGCTTTGGACCGTGTTGCCGCTGGTTTGTCTGTCTTTAAGGAAAATACAGTTTTCGGCCTGGCGGTTCACTGCGACAATAATAAAGAAAATAGCATACAAATCTGTTGAGTGGTTCTAGAGTTTAATAGTTTTTCGTATGGACGAGTACTATCGCCAGTTTCTTGTTCTCTTTCAAATGTACCTTGGGGAAACTCCCCATGGGGTTTTGGTCGCGTATATTTAGCATGAGGCTTTCGGAATTTCTAACTACTAAATATACCCGTAAATATAGAGTTTGGAGTATCATAATCGGGTATATTTAGGAGCTAGCGTTGCGTGATTACGTACTACTAAATATACCCCGTCAGGGTCTGTAATACAGTGAATGGTGAAGATAAGTTAGGAATTGCAATTGTAAAGTAAAATCCAGTTATTTGCTTCAAGAAGTTTTTAATGAGATTTTATTTATTTATTTATTTATTTATTTATTTCATGGAAAAGACACAGAAGTAAACTATACATAAAAACATTAAAGTATAAACAAATGGTTAGTTTAATTTACTTCCTCTACGCTTTCCTCAAATACGTTATTTTTGTAGGGAGTAATTCGGTGACATTTCTAAACCATTCTCTGATAATGTTAAAAAAATAAAAATTATGTTGTTTACAAAGCAATGGAATTAAATTAAATTAAAAACTAAGATAAGCGTTCATACACACGGTTACACACATTCATGCAATCTCACATATTACCATCAGGAATTAAGATAAGTTTACCTTCTTATATCTGAATAATTATTTTGCATTATGCACATTTATAGTAATATTAGCCACGAGACATGCGTTGTCTTTTCCGGTTATGTTTATTAGCCATTTACGGTTTGGCGGGACGGCCAAATTGGATGCGTTTTTTGGTTTTGACCAAACCCCTTGATATACTACGAGTGACTATGACTGATCGACGTAGGATTAACTTAATTTTTGTTGTTTAAAATCGCCAAAAACACAACAAAATTGTGCGGAAATAATGACCGTATGAATAAACTCACCCGTGGCACAGTATAGGTAACAACAGTAGTTTAAGTAGGCGGTGTCCTTGAAATCAATACCCACGGCCGCTCGGCGCCTAAACACACCCTAGGGCTGCCAACTGACTGTTTACGTATTTGATATTGCTATATTATTATTATAAAATTTATATTTAAGCAAACATACAATGCACAACATACTCTGTAATTTCATGCAATAATTTACGAAAATGCGCGGGAACGTCACAGAGACAACATGCGTACGTAACTGCGGTGCGACCGCGACTGTCGTAAACCGAGTTGAACCATGTTTTGGCGGTGTTTCGTTTCGGCCCGCTTGTATGGAGATAGAATACTATCTGTTACTTAAACTATGCCCGTGGCTTGGCTATCAAAACTAAAGTACGTAAACAAACAAATACTTAGACATAAGGAAGCATGAGCGTGCGAACCTACATATGTACAAGATCGAGACAATAGAGTAATGGAAGAGTGACGAATCCTGCTCGGGTATATACAGCGCGCTTTTTTGAAATAGCTACTACTTATACCCGATTTCGCCCAAGCAAGTTATTCTATCGACATGGGGTATATTTAGTAATGATTCATTTTAAACTAGTACTACTATATATACCCGAGTAGCGGTGTCTTGATAAGGTACATTTAGCGGTGGTCACTCGAAAATGTATTCTCCTAACTATACTCGAAGTCGAACGGGTCTGTGGCGTCACTAGCGTCTCCACAAGGTGCATTTAGTAAAGACGCTTCCGCGACATCATCTTAAGGGGACCCGATTTTGTCTCTTTTCAAATTAATTTTTAACCTATAAATAGCGACGATTAAATTTTTTCAAATATATATATTATGCTTCACTCTTTGGTCTTAATATTTCGCCTATTTGAAACACGATAACTTATATTTTCCTCGATCCAATTAAATCGCAAAGATAGGTCTAAACTATGATCTAAATATCATTTCATTTGAGCTACATTAGGTTTTTGACAATAATACTTATACCAAAATAAACGTAGTAAAAAATGTGATATAAAACGGTCGTCATATTAAAAACCCATCCCTCAGATTCCAAAATAATAAATCAAAATACCTTGAAACCACGAGTTTTTTGAGCGGCATGCTTCCGCTGAGCGGGATAAACATAAACAGCAGGACAGATTTCTCTAGATAACCTCGCCTTAACACTCTCTATCAATAGCTAGCGTGCACGTCAATCGACTTGCACTTGACCGTTTTTAGATGGCAGCGTTGCATACGCTGAAAGGAAGACCAATACTTTTCCATCGTTATTACAATATATACTGGTTTCATTTTGTTTCCAATGAAAACTTATAGCAGACACCGTAAAGGAACAAAAATGGAGATGGATCGGTTACGTGCTTAGGCGTAGTGATGACGTTCCAAAGGAAGCACTGACATGGCATCCTGAAGGCGGAAGACGAAAACTCGGTAGACCACGCGAGACCTGGCAGCGCACAGTGAAGAGAGAACTGTACCAGGTGGGGATGACATGGATGAAGATCTCCGAGTTGGCCCAATATCGTGAAGAATGGCGGCACTTCACATCGGCCCTTTGCTCCCCAGCGCGGCGGAAATTGGGAATAAGTAAGTATTACAACATATCGTCACGCCATGAATCCCCGAGGGAGTTTCAGGGATGTTCCCAAGTGTGAACTTTGAAATGCAAATCACAGTCCACAGTTGATACACCCACTTTTCACTGACGATAATTACGTCCCAAACGAGATGGGTGGTGAGCCCTATCGCCGTACTTTGGCTACAAATGGACCAACAGCTTAACGTGCCTTCCAAAGCACACAGCGACTGTATACAAATTATTGTGCAATGTGGTGGGGATTAAACCGACGACCTTTGAGTTAGCGAGCGAGCGCTCTACAACTCGGCTACTTGATAACTGTAGGATAAACATTGTCCAGGTTATTTATTTCCTGAATTTATCCTTATTTATGTCACGCCCTTTTGTGTAAAAGCTAAATGTCCATCATCAAAGTAATGGAAGATACGCCCGTGAAAAGTTGACAGGTTAATGTAATCCCAACAAGTTTAATTTCTTTTCGACGTTTGTGATTTGGGATTACAAAGGTGGCATTTGATTGCCAAATTCATACCGGAGACTATGTAAGCGAACAGTAAGAAGGTTCAATTACCCTTTCTGTGAAAAAGACGAAAAAAAAATTAAGGCTTCCTATTGACTTGGGGGGTAAAAATAATATCACAGGATTATCATTGTCAAATCTTCAATACAGGGCCGACCCAGCTTAAACCACCTGACATAGTTCTGTCTCCGGTAATAAAAATATTTAAATTAAGAAACCCAACTTTAAAGGACAGCCGAAAAACATTTTTTTTTTGCCCAAAAAAATATCTGTCAAACCAATCCAAATTTTGTACAAAAAATTAAAGTTTCATGTAGATAACATTAAGTTCAACGAGTATTACTATGTATCGGTTCGGCCCCTGGAAAACTTACCACCTTAGAGATATAAAGATGATCATTTCACTAAAATTCTTACTGAAGACTCAGTAAGTGCCCAGTACCAAGGTTCGATTACCCTTTTTGTGAAATTCATAAATTAATCTTTTCGTGTTCCTTGCAAACGCAAGCCCAGCCCCGAGTCAATTACTATGGGACATCAAGATTTTATTTTGTGAAATTAGCAAAAAGTGTTATTGATCCGTGTTACTGATCACTTACCAAGCCTTTAACAAGTCACCTTATATCGTTCAAAAAATTATGAATACTTAAATGCACCTTATTTTACCTTAGTTAAGTTTGTGCCTTCGTTATATAGTCTTCTAAAAAAACAAAGATACGTGAAAATGGATTTATTAAAGTTACATATAAATTCACAAAATGTGACATTTCAGTATGCGATTAACTCTATTAAAAATATTGTGTACAAAAAAATATCCATCCATCCATCAGCCTGTTTCGTCCACTGCTGGACAAAGGCCTTTTCAGGATTTTGCCACTCTTGGCGGTCCTCCTGGAAGAAATGCTTATACTCACACACGCTTTGTTTTTGTGTTGTAAGTTTATATTGTGTCAATTGTTCATAAATCATAATAGAAAACACGTGCCCACCATGTTGTTCAACTTTCGGTTTTTATTTTGCTTTTATTTTGCCGCTGCCCGTCACCAGTTTGTTTATATAAGGCCCGGAAAATGAGGATGGATAAACAGCCATCCATCGGTCCCAGGCAATGGTGGGCCGCCTGGTTTTCTTGCCTGAGAGCTGTTCTCTTACTCTCCCCCGAATAACTTCGGGAGGATTTGCAAGTAAGATGGTGGTACCTCCACAGTCGAGCCCGGCACTAGCTCTTCCACCTATAAAAAAATATTGTATAGAAGAAAAACGGAGCAACTGTACCACATGGTAAAAAACGGATTAATTTTACCACTTGGTATAAAACGGAGCTACTTGACCACTTGGTATAAAAAACAACAAATTTTGGACCCAAGTCTAGTTAAACCTTTATTCACCGCCCCCACAGATTTAAAACGAAATCTATCTCTGAGAAAACTCTAAATATTGTTAATGTACATTATAAAATAAATGTATATGAACATTTATAGCTTGTTTTTTATAATATTATAATTTATTAAATATACACAAGAAAAAAAAAGATCTTGTTTTTTTTTCTTTTGTGTATATATTGTAATATTATAATGTGCATTATAAGATTTATAAGATAAAATTCAGACGTTAATTCTCTACGAAGAAAATCTCAAGCTGTCTGTATGTTGGTATTTATTTGTTGTACGGAACCCAAAAACCTTTTAATTTTATTTTGGCAAAGCTGCGAGTAGAAAAGTTTATGGTTTCAAACGCATCGCCCGCAAACAATATGTGAGAATAAAACGTAACGGGCCGTTAGCTGCGCTGGAATATAAAGTAACAAAACGCATTTCGCAAACACGACTCTTGCAATAACGAAACATCGCATCTTCGACGGAAGCCACGGATCATGTAGTTGTGAGGCCAGATGCGTTTGGTCTCTATTTGAAAGAGTTTTGTGCTAGATAGTAAAGAATGAACTTGCAGATCCTTCATTGCTTTGTTTGAGATAGATACTCTGGTGAAGTTAATTGGGCAGTTTGTTTGGCGCTTATAAGATGACTTTAGTTTTTACTTGTCCTGATATATGTCCACATTCTGTAAAAATGTCAACTGTCTACCCATTACGGTTGAAGCTGTAAGCCCCTATGACAGACGGACAGACAGACGGACAGACACAGACAGCGGAGGCTTAGAAATATGCTCCCGTTTAACCCTAAAAATGTAGTACAAGCCAAGACCACTAAAATATTGCCGCTCCGTGGGAGAGCTTCGCATTTCATTCAAGCAAGGCCAATAAATATACATAATATATACTAAACATTTATTGACATAATGTGATCGCTGGCTGGGGCTTGGAAACTTTTTCACTTTTATTAGAACGCACTAAGGTTGAAAAGCGGATACAATTTTTTTTACCTGCCTGTTTGTGACCAAAACAAACCCATTTTCTTTACCTTTTGGGACGTGGAATTGTCGGCAAAAAATGTTTACGAACATCGGCAACTATATGTCTCTTATTCTATTCCTTAAAACATTCCTAGTCTCTTATAAATGTATGCAATAAATATTATTTATAGCAATTCGAGCTTATTGCTTGTTAATAATAATCAGGTATTCACCAGAAAAAAGTTATTTTGTGCACTAAATGTATTTCGTATGCATTATATTACTACTTTAAAGTTAGTCAATGTAATACAATTGCAATACGCAAGAAATTACATAACTTCCTTCTGAAAACTCAATGATTATTAACTATTTCTGAAAATTACCACACAGCACATTTATTGCATTTATACATTAAATTCATAAGTAAGGAAACCGATAAGTACGAGTATATTTACCGTTTATTTTTCGGAAACCCAACGAACGCCAAGCCGAAAACTGTAAATTTTTTGTTTTGAAAACTTAGTTTGTATGAGATTAAAAACCGGCCAAGTGCGAGTCGGACTCGCGCACGAAGGGTTCCGTACAATTATCTATAAAAACGCCAAAAAAATCATGTCTGTTGTATGGGAGTGACCGGGTCTGACTCGCACTTGACCGGTTTTAGTGTTTGATGTTATAGCGGCAACAGAAATACATTCTTCTGTGAAAATTGCAACTGTCTAACTATCACGGTTCATGAGATACAGCAGCCTGATGACAGACGGACGGACGGAAGGTCAGCGGAGTCTTAATAATAGGGTCCCGTTGGTTACCCTTTGGGTACGGAACCCTAAAAAACCGAGCAATTTTTCTATATAAGCCATACTTTTCCATTAAAATACGAATTACGTATAAAATAGTGTAATTTTTAATGGATTTTTCACTACAAGCTTCCTAGCTTGTCTCTCACAAAGTTTAACGGTAACAAGTCTACTTTAAAAATCGTTTTTGTTCTCAAGTCGACCTTGCTTGGTTGCAGCTCGTTTTAAAAGGAAACATAACATCTACAGCCATTTACAGCTGGCTAAATCACAATTTACTCACATTAAATTTGGACAAAACAAAAGTTCTTACATTTAGTATATGGGAAAACAAGCAACCAACCGACATCTTCAAAATCGAGGTTCATAAACAATATTGCTCTAATATTTCGCCTTGCGACTTCTATGTTTTGACAGAAGCCACTAATATAAAATATCTGGGCGTTATAATCGAACGAAATCTTTCTTGGTCAGAACACATTCATAAGTTTACAGGATGTGTTCGCAAACTAATCCACGTGTTCAAAAATCTGAGACATATTTGTGACCCCCGAATTCTTAAAAGCGTATATTACGCTTTTTGCCAATCCATTATAACTTACTGTCTACCAGCTTGGGGTGGCACACATAAATCTAAGCTCCTACAGCTTGAAAGAGCTCAGAGGGCAGTTTTAAATCATATATGTACCCAACAACAGCCCTCTATGCTAAAACTTCTGTTTTGACAGTGAGGCATCTCTTCATTAGAAATACCGTGCTTGAACTTCATAAAAATCCTCCCGAATTATCTTATAAATCTCGACGCGTAGACATAGTTTTTAACAAACCGCACTGTAATACTTCTTTTGCACAATCTTTTTATAATTTCCTAGGGCCCTTCTTATATAATAGGCTAAGCTCAACTACCGAATTACGACACCTTTCCCTAACATCTCTCAAACTTACACTCACCAATGACAATACAGAAAACCTTCTGAAAATAGCTGCTTGAAAATAGAAATCAATGCCAATGTGTATAGATTGTAGAACCTAATCTTAACACTAATAGGAAAAAGCACAAAAATAACACTGATCTTGATCTGGTAAGCAAAATATTATTGCTAAAATGATTATTATTTTTTTCCTATGATTTTGTTATAATTCTCTCTGCAAAACAAATACAACTCTTCCTACACATATTACACTACACTATACCTAAGTACTTTTAATTGTCTGGTTATATATTTTTTACAATATCTCTTTCTGTTTCAATACACTCCACGTTTACTACACTACTCTACTAAACACAATATATAATCACCTTTATGTATACTCCTCTATAACACAACATACAACTAATTACAAAAATGAGTAATCTCAAATAACCAATCCAACAATATATTATTATTTGGTGTATCAATCTACCCGACTGTCCAACAGTTTATTCCATAAACTAGTATGGCAAGTAGTCCTGACTTGACTATACAAATTCAAATATGTTTAAAAAGGTTCAGAGCTCAGTTAAACATACTTATATACATTTAAAAACAAAGCTGCTTAATTTATGAAGCCACAGGATAGTAAAAAGACGCTTTTCAGTTAACTTTCATGTTTTTCTCTCTTTTTTATATGTATGATCTGCTTCTATGCAGAAATTTGAAATTACCAAAACTGTACAATCAGAAAACAGCTTTGTAATAAAATTAATGTATGTATATCGTAAATATTATGTAACCTTATTTCATTATATTGCTACTGGTAAGGGTTTTGATGATTCTTTATACCGTAAATAAAATTTTATTTCATCTCATTTCATAATAAAAACGTTTTACCTATGCTTTTCAAATGTAGGCTTTGGGCCGAACTTTAGCTCACAGAAGATAGCTATTTTGACAGTAATATTTAGGTTGAAATGTCTGTGGCGTGATAAAGCCAGTTTGACACTTTCTGTCTTCCTTTTCCAGTGACCATTTCCTCTTGTTTGTTCCAAAAATATCAAAGATTTACTCTGTCGAGGAGATCGCGGCCTACGGAAAAATAAAAACCGGAAGTTGAACAAAATGGTGGGTACGTGTATTCTATTATGATTTATGAACAATTGACACATATAAACTTACAACACAAAAAAACCGGACAAGTGCGAGTCGGACTTGCCTACCGAGGGTTCCGTACAAATGAAATGAAGATGAAGTTTTGAATGACGGATTTGGAGTTGAACTCTAAAGACAGGCTATTTTATTTCTTTAAAATAATACTACCACAAAAATAGCTTTTCAAAAGCTAATCTTGTTTGATCGGTAATTTCAGATAAAAATCTAGAGATGAAAATTCAAGAAAAGCACGACGCTTGACATGTTGAAAATGGAATAGAGCATTCTTGCGCGTGTTTTATTCAGAGCCCAAACAGACCTCGTGTCGCATCCTGAATAAATCGGAAGCTTTAAAGTTTTAGTACCTGCCAGTTGTAGTCCCATACCTAGTTTTTCTATGAAGCTATATTTTGTCGGCTATCTTCACTTTGCTGTAGGGTCCGAAGAAAAAAGTTCAGCAAGGCTTTTCTCTGGGTTTTACCATCATCCTAGGGAAACAAATTGATGGCCCAAGTGAATAAACCTGCTAGAACTGGGTAATTTGTATAATTCTTTCACGTTTGTTGGCGGGCCATTGAAATCAAAGATATTTTTTGTTTGATAAACACTTGTACTTGTCCACTTATTTATATTAATTTCCCTTACCGGTTTCGCTGTTAAAGCATTATCAAAGGTTTGTTTGGTTGTTTACGTACAATATATGAATCGCTTCATATATTGATTATTATACCAGTTTCGCTGTTAAAGCATTATCAAAGGTTTGTTTGGTTGTTTACGTACAATATATGAAGCGAAAATTAAATAAAAAAAATTAATATAAATAAGTGGACAAGTACAAGTGTTTATCAAACAAAAAATGTTTGAAAAGTTCCACCAAGTACCAACAATCACGAGCATCAACTCCAAATCAAAGATAATTTAACGAAAAAAAACCGGTCAAGTGCGAGTCAGACTCGCATACCTAAGGTTCCGTAATTCAACAGTTTTGGGAACAGTTACGAAGAAGTTATTTAAAATCTTGCCCATAACTGTTTATGACAACTAAAAAAAAACCGGTCAAGTGTGAGTCAGACTCGCATACCTAGGGTTACGTATTTAGACAGTTTTGGGAACAGTCAGGATAAAGGTATTTAAAATCTTGCCCATAACTGTTTATGATAACTAAAAAAAGAATTGATTGTACCACAAAAGAGACTCAAATATTTTTATACCCTACTCGAAATAAAACTCGTGGATGAAAAATTTAATTTTGTCATTTTGTCATCGTAAATTTCTTACCCGCTATATTTTTCCTGTAATCTTTACGTAATCCCAAATTACCATGATTTTTTTCATATTTTTCGGTTCATTAGTTTCATTAGGGACATGCATTTTTTTGTGGTTTTCAAAGATTTCTCGAAATTGGTCCGAGTAAATATAGTAAAAATATATATTTTTACAATTAGCTCTTTAATATCTACAATTTGATACCAATATTGTATTTTTAAGAATTTATTTTTCTCACTTTTGTATTTGAAATATTTTGAACAATTAAAAAATTTTTTTTTTGTTGTATTTTAGGGCAAGGAATGCTAATGGATATTTACGACGTGTACACTTTTTAACTGACCTTGCTCTAGGACTGGATTATCTTGATATTTGTAACTGATGTGAATAACTGAATAAATGGAAAAATCACTTAGCAAACATTTATTATGTCAAAAGTAAAAAAGCATCCCTTAATAACAATTTCAACAATGTATATAGAATAAAATATATTTAAATTAGTAATATTTTGTTATAAAATTATAAAGAATGTCTTTTTTAAATGCAAGTGCTCGTAAGGATCTATTTTATGTGCATCAAAACTGTTGGTAAAGTAATTTTTACCGCACTAGTGTTTTATTTTTTTATTTATTGCTAGTAAGTTGGCAACCGTTCCTTATACTCGTATACCTAGATGTTATTATATACATATTTTTTCACTCTTTAAAGTCTCTGGATATCCTTTTAAGCCAAGAGTAGTATTAAGAAATTGTAGTTTTAATGTATTGATATATTAGAAACTAGCTTTTGCCCGCGGGTCCGCCCGCGTGTCATTTGGTTTAACGACATGCTTTTTTCCGGAATAAAACGTATCCTATATGTTAAGTTAGGATATAAGCTATATCCATTCTAAATTTAATCCAAATCCGTTCAGCTGTTTCAGCGTGAAAGAGTAACAAACATACACAGACACACAAACTTTCGCATTTTTAATAATGAAAAACATTTCGGGTCATTCAAAGGCGGCGCGAGTCATTATTGTTATCATACAAGCCTTTCGCCCACGGCTCAGCCCGCGTTTGTTCAATCTCTGCGCCTTTTTCGGGTTGGGCGTTATTTTACGAACGCCCGTTATAACAATTGTGTATGTACAGTGGAGCCCGCATCAAGCTATACACATTGAGTATAAGCTGACCCCTCATTGTACAGGGAGCCTATACAATGAGAGTCCAGCTTATACTGAAAGTGTTTAGCTTGATGTGGGCTCCACTGTACACCGTATATATTTTATATAATTTTTTATATAATGTGATATTTATAAGGATTGACCAACTTTTTATAACTTGTTCTGTCATATGGTGAATAAATATCTTATTCTTACTTTATTATGTTGACCAGGGTCACTACGATGATAATAAAATAAACCGGAACCAATTTCATTGGCCGTAAACATTTCTTTGTCACATAACATACCATATTTGATATCCCACACATATTATGATTCCACCCACAATAAACTCCTTTTACTATTTTCCAGCAAAAAAATCCTGTGATAGGTCCAGTAGTTAGTATATCTACATATAGTAGCTTTGAGTTCTAAAGTTAAGGGGATAACTTTTTACCTCAGTACAAAATGCACATCATAATATTGATTTCCTTACTTTTGAATAACAGTATGGAATAAATGTGTTTTAAAGCAACTTGCGGAAATAGTTTATTAATAATAAACTCTCCACAAAAAAATTACGTACCTTAATGTATTAGATTTTGTTTGCATTACATTAACAAACCTAAAAGCGTGTTTACAGTTGTAATGTAATGGAGCAAAAATGTAACGCATAAAATTTAATAACTTTCATGCGATCACCTAACTATTAACAAGCAGTTTCTGCAAGTTGCTTTAAAACACATTTATTGCACACTTTTTATTCAAAAGTAAGGAAAACAATATTATGATGTGCATTTTGTACCGAGGTAAAAAGTTATGTACCCCCTTAAGATTGAAACTGATTGACAAAGAATTTCCCACAACTTTGAAACGACACGATAATCCCGCTACAACCTTCGAATCCAAAAGCGTAAATATCGCGAAGTAGTTCAACCAAAACTCCATATTGAAAAGAGCTGAAAGTTTCAGACCTCACGTCACAGCTAAAGCCCAACTTTCTAACAACTCCCTTATTTACATCTGTTAGTAGCTCTTATTTCAAAGTGATAATGGTTACGTTGCTAAACTTGGATGTAAATGAAAGTTTGTCCGTCTGTCCGTATTTTCACGGACCATTTGCACACGAATACGAATATATCGATATGAGGACATATTTATAGATAGATAGGCGCCGCAGTGAGAAAACAGCCGTAGTGCAGATTTATAAGTTTTATTTACCTATACTTTTTTGAAGAAATACCTTACCCCTTAAAATCAAATCAAAATATTTATTTTTGCAAAATAGATACATAAAGTATACTTTCTACAATATAATATATCTTTAGAATATAAAAAATTATATAATAATAATATTTTACTACCCCTTTCATGATCTGTGTTTCAGTGGGATGGAATGAGTATTATACTCGTAATATTTTTACATGTTATATGAATGAATCTAAGACAAATACTATCAAAATATACCTACTTCTTCCCCCTTTATCCTTAAATCTAGTACTTCACTAAAATTAGTGTTTCCGAAAAATAAAACCAGTTCAAAGTTAAGTTCTTCTCAGCGTTTAATAATAAAATAAATAAATAAATAAAATAATTTATTTGGGCATTACCTAACAGGTTACATTACAAGTGACTGATGTCTCCTTTTAAGCTTGTAGGTTGCCTGTGTCAGGAGACACCACTCTTCCTAAATATGTACATACTTCAAGTAATTCATGATATTGATTCTGTTTTATTTAAATAAATTGTCACTTTGTCACGCAGGAATGTGTATAAAATCAAATACTTGTGTTATTAAGTCTGACTTAAAATAAAAAGTTTTGTTGCAAAATATATCACTGGAATGAATACAAACTGGTTTTCTTAAAACCATTCAAAATCATATTCATATTATTTTTTAAAGTTGGAGCCCTTTGAAGATTGTCGTAAAATCCAAAGAAATCATGGTCACCCGAAGAGATAAGATAATTAGATCACGCGAAGTTATTTTTATTATTGATCCCACTATTTTGGACTATTTTCAACTTTTTCCGCATGGGAAAATGGGAATGGCTAGGATAACCATACATTTTATTTCCGAGTTACATTTTTTAATAACATTTTGACTTTTAATTTTAATTAATTAAATTTATATCACTGCGGTATAGAAAATCAGAAAAGTAAATCTGGACGTGAGGAGCTCTGAACCGGGATTCGAACCCGGGACCTCTCGCTTACCGGGCGGTTGCGGTGATATAAATTAATTTGTTATCTCCTTGCGATGGATAAATAGCCATGTGTTTAAAAATATAGAAATTTATTTCTATCATAGTTTTAATTTTAATTGTTTTTATATTTAAAATGTGTTCTACTAAAGTTTTTTAATAACCTCTAAAATTATCGGGGTTTGTTTGAAAGTCATCCCCTATTTATGGTGACTTTAATTTATCCAGCCAAACTCTTACTGAAGACTCGGTAAGTGCTCAGTAACAAGGTTCGATGACACTTTTTGTGAAATTCGTAAATTATTCTTTTCGTGTTCCTTACAAACGCAAGCCCAGCCCCGAGTCAATTACTAAGTGGAGTCAACATTTTATTTTGTGAAATTAGCAAAAAGTGATAACGATCCGAGTTACTGATCACTTACCAAGCCTCCAGTGTAAGTTTGGCTGTATAAATTAAAGTCACCTTATATATAGGGTGAAATTAAATCAACTGACCAAATTCATACTGGAGACTTGGTGAGGTCAGGAACTAGGTTCAGTAATCCTTTTGGCCAAATTAGAAAAATATATTTTTTGCTCCCTTACTGGTTGGACCAGTTTAAGTACAATTCCTAGTCTAGGCCGTAAGGAAGCAAAAAAATATATATTTTGAATTTCGCCAAAAGGGTACTTAATTGAAGGTTGTTTCTGATCAATAACCGGGTCACCAGTATGAATTTGGTCGGTTAATATAATTTCACCTTGTATTACTGTCTATAACATAGTAGAGCACTATAATAAATATTTGTGATCTAAGAATGGAAACCTATGTTTTATAAATAAGATGTTTGATTGATTGAAACAATTGACTATGAAACCTTGCTAATTTCTACGTATCCAGTAGCAAGGACCCCAAAAACTTTTTTCAAATTAAGTGAAGAATGTGGTTCATTCTGGTGCGCGGGCTGTTTTGCAGTGTGTATATTTAGGTTGGTTAATAAAATGGGTAAATTTCTTATACCATACGTATCAAAAATAGCAGGTAAAAGGCCTACTTTTAAAGCTCGAGTCATCTTACTTGTAGGGATATAAACCCCCTGTATATTCTCTGAAAAATAACTTGATACTTTCCATCATACCCAACCGCACTAAAAAGATGTAGACTTTCGTATCTTAATAAACATTCGCATAAATGAAAGTTATCTTTCGGAACAGCGGCTGTAAGGAGAGGGTTAGAGACCTTTTGGGAAGCCCACTATTATTTATTTGTAGGATATTCCAGTGAGCAATGATTCATTTTTACGACCCAGGGTAAACCAAATATTTACATTTCAGGAAACTTGCATTTTTTGGAGAAAGATCTACGGCCATCATCCGTTATTTGGGTCTGGTTATGTGGTATGCTGGGTTAGAATTGTGTTATTTCGACGGCGTTGATTGGACGGATATGATTGACGGAGTTTCGACGGAGGACAGTTTTATCTGCAGTTTGATTGGAGGATGTATTTTTACTTTGACTAACTAAACTATTAATATATTTTTTAATGCAAGTTCTCGTAAGGCTTATTTTATATGCTTCAAAACTGTTGTCAAAGATAACTTTACCAAACTAGAGATTTACTTTTTTTTATTGAAAAAATTTGCCGGTATCTTTTCTTGTGTACCATAGATAGACTTGACGGAAATGAACTAAGAACGCATCAAACTGAAAGCAGCTTATTTCTGTCAAGTAGGCAACTGGCGTGCAAAGAAAAAAAAAATGCCTGCCTAAAGTTCATTTGGAGTATTGAATGTTTTTTTCAATTACGTTTTATTTATTTACTCACACTATGCACTGGAAAACGTAGTATGGTGCATGTAGGTAAGGGCCCAAACTTACTCGTAACGTTTAAAACACTCACTTATCGCTCGTGTTTCAAATCACCCTCGTAAGCAATTGCCTCCTTACTACACTTATAGCATAAACAAATATTATTAGTAGCCTTTTGTTGTTTGAAGCGTATTATTTAACGCCTCTGTTGTAAAATGGTTCGAACATCTCTACCACTAATCCGATGGTCACTGGTTCAAATCCGTAGAGCATATTTAAGGCGAGGTGTTCCTGATGTTCCTAGATAAACTTCGTATTCGTTTGTAGTTTATTTGTAAATGAAAAAGGCTTTTAATTAGGGCAAAATAAATGTCATTTTTCTCAATTTGATCTTAATATTTCAGCCGTTCGATATGTCGTGGGTGGGCAGATTGTAGAATTGGGTCTACCCAATTATTAGTGAAAGATTTTCAATTTCTTACTTTACGATTTATCGTATTGATAAGCTAAGAAAATTTACCCCAATATGACGAAAAAATTTACTACATATATTTTTTAAACTATGATAAAAATAAATTTCTATATTTTAAACACTTGGCGATTCATCCATCGCAAGGAGATAACAAATTAAATGTTATACCGGGTGTAAATAGACTGCTACCATTAAATGAAACCACATATTCTACTGGTTAGAGAGAGCGTTGACCTCAAACAGCTGGAGGTTTCACGGACGACGCTCTCTCTAAACTCGCCCGTATGTCGGTGCGTTAGGGTTCACGCATTTTTGTTTGGAACTTAATTATTTCCTAAACTAAGGCTGTCCCCTGTCCGCGGGTATGACTCTTGGGAATAGTGGTTCAGTAGGGTCGGTAGAATATGTGGTTTCATTTAATGGTCGCACTCTATTTACACCCGGTATAATTGCTGTATAGAAAATCAGAAAAGTAAATCTGAACGTGAGGAGCTCTGCCGGTTGAGAGCTCTTCACGTTCAGATTTACTTTTCTGATTTTATATACCGCAATGAGATAAAATTTTATTTATATTTTTTTATTTCTCATTATTTTAGTAATAAGAAAAATCATCAAACGGCTTTTTCGCAAAATTGTACCCTTTTTTCATATCGATTTTCTTAGACGTGAGTATATTTATTAGCGTATAAAAGGTATTTTTTTGACGTCTAAGAAAATTACAACCCTAAAAGAATCGATATTTTAAGAAGGGTACAATTTTCCAAAAAAAATGCATTTTGACTTAAGTCTGTCGATTTTGCGCGTGAAGAAAACGTAGATTTTTTCTTTCAATTTATTGTAGCGTTAATTAAGTGTCCTGTATTTTACTTAAATAATGAGACATATGCACATATAAATAAAAACTTTTATTTTATTTTGTCATCTTGGGGTTAATTTTCTTAGTTTATCGATACCTCTCCTTTTGTTCCTAGGTTGAGCCGTTTGGTGTAGACGTTGATAGATTATTCAGTCAGTCAGGGTGTTCTTTTACCTCCAGATGGATAGGTATTTTTGAACAAAACCACTTATTCGAATGATCACACTACAGACCTTTCCAAAGAAATGGTCAAACATATAGATGGTATCACTAATAAATTCAGCTAAATTCATTTTAAGTTATGGGACGAGCCGCTCTGCGAAAAGTCCAAAAACAGCTTCTGGATTCAGCCCCCAACCTTGCAGACAAGGCTCGTCTCATTGCTGCTAGTGAGCGGGACTCTGGCTATTGGTTGCATGCGACATCTTCCACATTCATAGGTACACTCCTCGACAAATCGAATGAATTTCCCACCGCTGTCAGTGCGGCGGAAATTATATACAGCGCTAAGTGGGAGCTGCATGTTTGTGCCGTTTGGTGTTGAAACGTTCGGACCTTGGGGTCCCGAAGCGCACCATCTCTATAAGCAGATTGCCTCTCGCCTCGTCGACGTGTCTGGTGACCCATGAGTTGGCGCTTACTTTGGCCAACGCATTAGCGTGGCCATACAACGCGTAAATGCAGCCAGTGTCTTGGGTACCCTGCCGCACGACAGCGATAACCTAGACAGGGTATTTTATCTAATTTAAATATATTTATTTGTGTAATATTTACTGTTTGTATTAAGATGTTTAGTTATTTATTTTATAATAGTACTATTCATTGTTTAATGTTGTAATTTTAATGTTATTATAGTGTAATTAAATTCTAAAGATTTGGCAAGTAGTCGGTACCGAGGTTTGATAACCTTTTTTGGAAAAATCAAAAGTTAGTTTTTCCTATTCCCCACAAACGCAAGCCTAGCTCTGAGTCAATACTATGGGAATACTATTTATTTATCAAATCTCACAGAGAAAAATATAATACTAATATATTTATTAATGTCACCTCGTATACCTACAAGATAAGGGTTTGGTAGTAAAAATACAAATATTTTAAAAACTATATTTATTGCACACAATTATTCAATAATTATTATTTGCACAATTTGCAAAACCTTAAAATTACTGCATCCTAATTAACAATTCAGTTAAGAATATTTCCCTTGACCTGTCCTAAAAGTTTTGACTTAGTACGACTAATCTTCTTGTACTTGGGGTTAACCTTCACTGATCGCCTTATGCTACTCCTTATCATCACTCTATCAAAGACTTCTTCGCTTGTATCGTCACTACCATCATCAGAGAAGTGATTGTTCATGCTGTCATTCATATTCTTAGGCCTGATGACGATTGGGTCCATTCCTCCATCAGAAAAGATTGGCTCAGCAGATACGGGTCTGTCATCATCACTCATCGTGCGCTCACTACTGAAAAATCTATCCACCCTTCTGCAGACAGCTACAGGAATATCTAAACTGCTCTTTCTTGTAACTTCTTCCTTTTTGGAAGCTTTTGCTGTGCCTTCCCGAGAGCTTGGTTTATATTTCATTGGTGAAAAGTCAACACGACGTAAAAAGTTGATGGAATCAGCGAAACGTCTACATTTTCTTTGTTTTACTTCTGGGTTAACCATTTTCTTCTCAACGTTAGTAGCACTTTCATCATTCTCCATGGCTATCCCAGAATCTGAGTTGGAATCTACATTTAAAACTGTAATTTCTGGTACAGCAAATGTTTCTTCTCTAACCATTTTAAGTTTATTATTTAATTCTTCGATAATTTCTATTTGTTTTTGGATAATTTGTTCTTTTTCACCTAGTTGCTTCGTGACTAATTCCATTCTCAGGGCCAAGTTGATTTCGTATTTTTGAAGCTCTGTTGACAGGAAATCTAGTTCTTTCTTTCTGGTTGTCTCTAGTTTCTTAATAACTTCCGCTTGCTTATGACATGTATCTTTCCACCTTAATATTTCTACCTTGTGTGCTGCCGTCATAAATTTGATCAAATTCATTGCTTCTTGCAGAGAAGATGGATTCTCATCAGCCTCAAGGATTACGTTTGGAGACATGGTGGTTTTTGTAAGTACCTGTAACAAAGAAAAGCAAAATATTACCGGCTGTTACGTAACGATGATTTCTCAATAAATTAGACACCAATTAACCTCACGCATTGTAAGTTACACAACTAATTGCAAGACTACATAAAACCACTAATGATCAATATTGAATGTTTCCATAATTGGTTTTATTTTTTAAACTTAGTATCGCTCGTAAAAAACGATTTAGTAAGTAAGATTTGGCCGTGTTGTTAATGTGTTAATTGTTAAGGCATTAGCTTGAAAATGCATTGTACAGCCTAAAGTCACAATTTAACTGCTGATTACGAGTATCCTAGAATTCTGACGACTGCCTCGTGGTCTACTAGTTCAAACATCTCGACTAATAGTCTATATCGCGGGTTCAAATCCCATAACAGAACATTTGTGTTCGGTCTGCGTTCTTTGGGCGGCACATTAGGATCTGCGTACATATTTGCGTTCAAGGTACGGTGAAGGGGCGCATCACTTGGCTCAGTGGGAATTGGCGCGATTGGTTTGTAATCGCCGGTGAAACGGATGTACGGTTTTGGACTGCAACATGCTCTTTACAGTCTATACTCGAAAATACATGTGACACTCCCTCGGGGATGAATGTCGTGACGATTTATTATAATAATATTGAAGCCATTTTGTTTTATTTATCAAATCAACTGCCATCAGGTGCTTGATTACACACTTCCTTGCTATTCTTCAAGAATATCTTTTAACGCAATAAATCAAAGTAAAATATATTGTATGTCCATTGTCTAAGGGGCAATTTCACTTTTTCTCAGGCTGAACCTTTATTTTACCTATATATAGTTTTGTTTAATTTCCTATTATATATATATTATAACAAGGTGATATTGTTTTATGAGTTGTCCTTCTAAGTAAATATTTAATTTGATGGCGTAATTCTACATGGAAGTAGGGATCCTTTCATGCCGCTTTTTGTAATAATGCACTTGAATTCATTTAGGTGCCTTTTAGCCTTAAAAATTATGTATGTTATTTGTGTTATTTTTCAAATTGCACAATTAAATCAATAGATAAAGAATAATATAAGTGTTCTCTTTATCTACACTAAATACAGCTTTAATGCGCAAGGCACATTTTATTGCACGACCTACGTTTGTAAGTTCTGTAATCTCGGTCTTTGGCTTTACGTGTACCTGACAGCTCTGGTGATGTTATCGGGCCGTGAATTACCAAGCTGTACAATGGATGGGTATTATGTGCTACAGTCCCAGTTCAATTTAATTATAATAACTATTAAAATGGGAATGATTTTATAAATCACACTAATATTATAAATGAAAAAGGGTGTGTGTGTGTGTGTATGTTTGTAACTCTTTCACGCTGAAACGGTTGAACGGATTTGGATTAAATTTAGAATGGATATAGCTTATACCCTAACTTAACACATAGGCTACTTTTTATCCCGAAAAAAGCATGTCATTAAACCGAATAACACGCGGGCGGAGCTGCGGGCAAAAGCTAGTGTTAGATAAACGGATAAAATCTCTGTCACTCACTAAATCTAAGACACGTGTCGAGTTTTTGATGTGATTATCACTCACTGGAAGACGGATCATCATCACTCGCTGTAATACCGACGCGTAAGAAATGACTTTATTTGCATATTTTAAGTATCCAACACGAAACAATGAACCATGGCAGTATTGTACTCAGCCAAAGGCTATAACCGGTAACTATTTATTGCACAACCCTACGTTTCACGTCCCTTATCTCTCCCTTTATGCAGCCGTCTACTTGTCATGATGCTATCGTATTAATTATCAGCTAATGCACGCCCGGGTGCACGATGCAGGTCTAATGTAGTTGAGTTTAGCTTTCAATTTATTTAGGTACTCTAGGCAGGAATATGGGTATCATCGAGGAAAGTTCTGGGCGCCCAGTTTTCGCTCTTATTGCAGGCGTAACAAGGGTAAGGGTGTTTGAACCGAACTCCGGATTAGTGATCGACAGGTTCGAACCACTAGGCCATAGAGGTGGTCGTCAATGTTTTAGGAATCTCGCAATTTTCCCTGATAAGTCCATTCAGAATTAGCTGGCGTTTTTCCACTTGAGACCGTCGTCGTCATTAGCAATAACAATAGGATTAAGTCGTGACTGGTGAATTCGCCTGAACGGAACAATAAACACTTGTAAAACACGTGCAGCGGGCGGTGTATCAAACGTTTTTGATACTTTCCCTATGTTATCTTCCCTTTAATAATATCAGGAAAAAGAAATACCACTTAGTTGTTTTTTAAACTTCGAAGAGATTAGTATCAACACTGGTTGGTTTGCAACAAAACAGAAAAGGCCGAAACGGCTCCTTTAAAAATGGATAGGCTCTATGAATGTTTGGTTTATCACCCCTATTGTTTGTGTTCAAGTGGAAAGACGCCAGCTAATTCTGAATGGACTATACATCTATAGAGGGAGTCAAATTACAGTGTTCATTGAGTGGCCGTTTAAATTTTTATGCGAGTAAATTAAAACTTCCTGCGCCTGATTTACCATTTTAGAAAAGACTTTCCCACTAATCTTTCGTATTGAATGTTAATGCCTCACAGATAATACAATTAAAAAAAAATTGTCATTATTTATTATATAATTTAAATAAACCGGTAAATACCGTAATAGTACAGACAAATACCTTTTCTAATCGGTAATTACTAATTAATGATGTACATAGCTACATAGTAAACTTAGCATGGTATGTGTATACCGAGTGTAAGTAGACAGATATTTTGAAATTAAACTACTTTATCTACTTATCATACTGAACAAATTTCTAGAGAACACATACCTCGAACATCGATGAGAATTTTTAGAATCTACTGGAACATTTGCATGGGAAAGTAACATTTTGCTTTTATTTGCGCGACTATGATTCTTTGGTAAAATTGATCAATATTATCAAAAGAATATGGTCTTATTTAAATATAGCCTTTGCCCACGGCTCCACCCGCATTTATTCAATCTCTGCCCCGTTTTTGGCTTGGGCGTTATTTCATCAACACCCCTTATAGCGGATACATTGACCAGGGTCAAATCCGTTGAGTGGTTCTCGAGTTAAAACGCAAAATACATACATAGAGATAAAAATTCAAAAAATTGTAGTTTTGACTTCAGTACAATACTAAAAAAAACCCATTTCAATTAAAATTTCGAAAAAATATAGGTGCAAATACAACATTTACTTTATTAGTTTATAGATGGCAGTCAATTTCGGTATACTACCTCTAAATACGTATACTTGGCGAAGAGCTCAACAGAGAAATTGGGTGTCACGTGCTTGTCACTATCACTACCTATGGTAAGGAAAATCAAAGCATCTTTTAACGTGACAAAATTAGGTCCTGAACCATTTAAAACGGACAAATTGTAATTATTATACTAAAATGTTGCTAAAATCTATTAAATTAATATACTTAAATCAAAAATTACTTTATCAGGGTAATTATCATTGGATGTGTATCAAAATAACGTGGTAATATTTTTTTTAATCTCATGTTTAGGTAATATAAATTGAGACCACAGTAAAGATAAACAAACTTATGTAAAGATAAAGTTGACGTTTTGTTAACAAATGAGTAGTTATTTTTGACAAGATTCTCTAGTGGTACACGGTTTAGTTTTCAAAGCATTCGTGGGTCGTGACTCGTGACAGTTTTGAAAGAGCAGATCATGTTTCTGTCGCCTATCAATATTTTCAATTTTCAAGTTAAAACATAAAGTTATGCTACTTCATACAACTTCTATTCACTTCAAATGAAAATCAGGATTTGGTACATTATTCGTAAAGTCACATGCATATAAAATACTTTTACTTACCACAGGTTTGAGAATCAATGAAATCCAGGGTTAGGCACAAATATGAATTTACAAGACACTTTTGGACCGTCAACACTCTTCGACAATCTGAACGATACTGCTGCCAAATTGTTATTAGTTTCATCATAATTATGACAATATGTACGCAGGTATAAACCTGTTAACATTACCCTACTGATGAGTCAAATAAAAATGTATCCTATTTTTCTTACCTGAGAGTCCACGTTACCTGCAGGGATTAGTTGGTGGTCTAAAACAATAGAGTAACTACCTGATCCGATGAAGACAATTGGTCGAAAGGTTACTTCTTGAAATTGTAAAATGGTCAAGTGTGGGAAATTATGGCATTCCTTGGAATTTTACAATCGTTTACAAAAATTACTCAGTGACATGTATTCGCTAGGTATTATTTGAACAACTTATTATTTAAGAGGATAGGTTCTGAAAAACCATAAAATTATAAATATTCCTTGT
This sequence comes from Ypsolopha scabrella, assembly GCA_910592155.1. NCBI lineage: Eukaryota > Metazoa > Arthropoda > Insecta > Lepidoptera > Ypsolophidae > Ypsolopha > Ypsolopha scabrella. Next base: position 5,116,273 of record OU342973.1, on the reverse strand, counting down.
TTGTAGAATCTACAGCAATATTAGATATTTGAAAAAAATTTGGACTCTTATCAAGAATTTATTGCACACTCTTATCGAAACAGAATCTTCAAATCAAAGATGACTCCAAAAAAAGTTTTCATGTCGAGTTTTAACATTATTTGAGCAAAATCATTTTATAAAATGTTGTGAATTAAAATTATGAATTAAAATTCTGTATCAACTTTATTAAACTCTGAAACGAACAAATATTTGATAAAAACTTGTTTTTTTTTTTAAATAATAAAATTCATGATATTAGTCGTGATTTTGATATTTTTCCAGAATTCGTCCCTCTCGCACTGCGGGTCTTTCCGCATGGAGTAGCAGCGATCAATGCAATCGGAATTACTAATTTTTATTATTTATTTCAACATGAATAAATTGGTGCTCGCGTACGATTCTTACATAGAATTCTTTGGATGTATGTCGTCGTATTATAAAATATATTATATTCTATTATATCGCCTCTTTGTATAATGGCGAAAACTGTTTTTTCGCGAAAAAGCGCGTTTTTAATATTCCGTACCTCAAAACAAAATAAACGGAGCCCTATTTATATAGGATCACTTTGTTGCCCGTCCGTTTTATCTCGGAAAAGCTTGGAGGTATCGAGTTGAAATTAAAACCTTATACTCTGGTCTACAGTCCCTTGAAGCTGTGAAAAAATAAATTTTCCATGTTAACGTAAAAAAAAGATACGACCGTTTATGCCGCAAGAAACGTATATTTCGACACTCTCGAGGGAATCAAAATTTATAGGGTATTTTCCGTTGACTTAGAACTATGAAATTTTGCAAGTAATACCGTCTTATTCTGCAAGTATAGGAAAAAATCTTAAAAGTATACATTTGTGATAGAATCATAAAAAATATAGTCTTTAACGGAACCCTCGGTGGGCGAGTCATTACAAAAACTAATACAAAGCGGGTGAAGCCGCAGGCAAAAGTTAGTTGCTAAATAATTCGGTTTCATTATTTTAGCTTGACAGAAATTGCTGAAACGTACCCTCGATGAACAGGGACGTTATTATCTAATATTAACATCTATTGCTCTCTCTTTAAAATATATTATCATGATTGGCTAGAAATTACTTCACACATAATTTTTATCTAATCACGATACCTTTAAAAGAGAAAACGATAGATAGATAGATGTTGGAGTGAATAATAAGGGCCCAGATCAGCTGATAAAATTAAGTTGTGTATATCGTTAAGTCTTTATCGTGAAAGCTGTTCATTTTAATGGGTATTATCAGCAGTTAGAGTAAAAACAATTATACTAGAGAGTATGATGCGGGTTGAAAGTTTAAAAGTTCCGTCATTATAACTTTGTATGCGTTTCTGACAAAGCCAATTACAACTTTAAGCTCCGTTAAGTTGCCTTTAGCCTGTTTAAATGTATATATTATTTCCGAAGTGTGAGTTAACTTAGGATAAACCAGTTAAACTAAGCATTACGTTGGGGCCTCGGGGCTATGTTTGAAATCTAATTGGATTTTATTTTAATACATACATTCCTCAGAGATGTGCCGGCATGGTTAAATTAGATAAAAACAGTTATTATTTTCTTCTAAATATGAAGTAGGGATACGGATATAGCTTATCCACAGACAAATAGTTTTTTTATGAGACCCAAAAGCTTAATATATACAGTACCCTGAAACTTTCTTAGAAATGACCATGAAATTCGTAGAAGTTAGCAAAACCCACTCGGCAACGCCTCCAGGTAGATTTCATAATCAAGACGATGATTCTGGCATCTTTTACTCTAGTTAAATACATTAATTCTTGCGCACCGTGTACTAGAAAAGTGTGTTACGTGAATCACAACACAATTTCTCAATTCAATCTCCAACTACACTAATAAAGAGGAGATGTTTGTGAGTTCAGATGTAGGGGATAATCTCCGGAACTACGGAACCGATTCCGAAAATTCTTTCACTAATAGGAAGCTACATTATTCTTTAGTGCAATAAGCACTAGCATGGGTGAAAAAAACATGCTTGGACCACTAGATTTGCATTCCAAAACTTACGCTTACTTCAATTTGAACATTGACAACAGGATTTTTGCATGAATTCGAAGAGTGAGGAAGAAAACTCGCAGTGAGATTATTGAATATCTATTACGTGCTTGGCGCTAGGAGACGTAATTTTATGAGCTTGCGTACCACACAGCGATTTCCAAAGTTTGAAGCGAGTTGTGAGTTGTATGCGAGCTAAATAATAATTATATGAAGCAAGAATGGTAGTTGTTTTATTTGATATATAGTGTGACAAAAACATTCAAGATAAGTATCTAATTTAAGTATAATATGCTCACAAAAAAATTCTTGAGAACCAAGAGTCAAAGTCAAATACGTACTACAAAATTATTGGTTCGAAAAATATTAACAGATTCGATAGGATTACCCAAAAACAATTACAAGATACAAGGCGAGCGAAGCCGCGGGTAAAAGGTGGTACAAAATAGTTAGACGTTCATAGTCTTTCTGTTTTTTACTTCAATACTTAGCCTAAGGCTGTCAAATGGGACATTATTACTAAGCCTCTGCTGTCTGTCCGTCTGTCACAGGGGTCTGCAGCTTCAGCCGTAATAGATAGCAAGTAGAAATTATCACAAAACAATAACCTCAATTTTTTTTCAACGTAATTGATTTCAGTTCTATCTTGAAAACGGTAATACATAAAAGTTTCTTTAGTAGAAAATTCTCTAAAGTAATTAAAAAATAATAAAAACTAGGGTTCCGGAATCAGAGAGTGCCAAACTGTTTGTGAGATGCTACCATTTTAGCGTAATCGACGATCTGTCAGTCAATACATTTCTGTCAAATTAAACTCAGCTTAAGTCCTAAATCTAGATTTATATATTGGTGCAAGTCGGCCTTAATATATCAGTATATCATTTAGTATTGTGGGCGAGTCCAACTCGCACAAATTATTATAAATTATGTATGATACAATATTAAAACTGATACTATTATGAAGAAACAGTGCAATTGCAGTCTTTCATTATCTTCCCTTACGAGCTAAAAAGTGATAAATACATACATCCTCAATTGCAGTAGCCGAATTGCATTTTCGATTTAAAGTTTTGGAACCCCAGGAGAAACGCAAGTAATTATCTACATTTGAATCCCAATGGCTCTTGATATGTAACAGTTGCACAAAATACAATTTTGGATAAATATAATTATGCCCAGTCATGTATAACATGAAAGCCAGGTAAATAATTGTAAAAATACAACTTCGACTTGAAGAGGTAGATAAAATACTTATGAATTAAAATAGCCTTTATTAAACCGAACTCACTCAACAAACATATCTTTAAAAAACTTGATCTAAATGTATTTCCTTAATTAGAAAATTATGTCTAAGTACTTAAATAATACATCACGCATATGAGTGTGAAGGCCTCTTTCATCTTTGCTGCCACCATGTTTCGGGATGATATTGTACCTTTGCATTATCATTATCATCACATCACTTCAGCGCAGTCGTGGACGCTGTAGGTGCAGGCCTGTCATGAGTTTTTTTCACGACTGAACCGGAAAATATTTTTCAATGCGAATGCTCGTAAAGTTCTGTTTTATATGCGTCTAATATGGTGTCAAAGTCAACTTTACCGCACGAGATTTTTTTTTTTGTTTTGTTCCCCTACATATTGGGATGGCAAATGTAACTTAGCTCATACAGCCATGTCTGAGGTATGTTTTATTTTTTTAATTTATCGAAAACAGTTGCCAGTCTTATCTTGTGTACTTTTGTAACATAAATAGACTTGACAGAAATGAGCTGATTTCAGTTTGATGCGTACGTAGGCTGCGTTCAGTTTGATGAAATGAAATGAAAACTGTTTAGACGACATTTTGATTAGGTAGTAACTTTACAAATTTGAAATTCTGATGAAACTTAATCAACCAATTCACGCCTGATTTTTACTTTTGAATCTCTTTTGATAATAAGTATATAGGTAACAAGAAGGATACTGCAATCTGGTTAAAATAAATTTCTTGGTAGATAACCTGATTTAATCGTAGTGTGAATAAGAACTTCTTGACCAAAAGTAAATGATACTGGCCACTTATATTCTCTGTACATTATTTAAAAAAAATACAATGTTATCGAACGATCTTCTTGTTAACAACATTCTTTGTATCTAATAAGCTGGTGGAGTCGAATTTATGTTATATATTACTGAAAGCAGTCTTCGAACGCATCAAACTGAAAGCAGCTTATTTCCGTCAAGTTGGCTACTTAAGTGCAAAAAAAAAATGCCCGCCTAATTTCGAGATACGAAGATACACTTACTCGATATATAACTTACTCGTAACGTGTTTGTTTTTTTTTCCTTAGTTACGTTTCATTTATTTACTCAAAATATGCATTGAAAAACGTAATATGATACACGTGCGTAAGGGCAATAACTTACTCGTAACGTTTAAAACACTCACTTATCGCTCGTGTTTCAAATCGTTCCTCGGAAGCTATTGCCTCCTTTACGCACTTGTAGCATAAACTTCTATTGTAAGAGAAATTCTGGTTCTTCTCGTAAGCCACTGGGGGTGCTGCACAATTTCTCATATAAAATATTTCAGGCAGTCGGTAACGCGTGTATCGTGACAAAACTCATGGTAGGCCTACTGTTGCCGTCGCGCAGATGCCAGCGCAGTTGAACAGGTAGTGACGTAAAATGGAACTGAAAGAAATCGCTTTTATGTAGATCTACAAAAGATTTATATTTTGATTTAAATTAATAAATGTTTGGTCGGGAAGTATGTTTTGCTTACTTTAACCCTTTAAACACAGAAGAAATGGACTTATAAAAATTTTAAAACTATGTAGTTGTAAAGGAAAACCAAACCAACATAAAAAAGTGTTTTATAGCACACTGTGACCTAAACCCGCACTTTACGCACGCTTTTCCGTGACCTAAGTTGCCTATTATTGCACGGCGTGTTAGCGCCCGAGCGTAGCAAAGCGTGCGTAAAGTGCGGATATATGTCACATGTGCTATAAAATAGTATACGATACTTGTCCTAAGTTGCCTATTATTGCACGGCACTTAGCACCCTCGCTGCGCTCGACTTAGGTCACACGTATCGTAATGTACTATTGTTTTGTATTAAATTCAACTTTTTTTTATAATTAGTTTATGGTTTATTCTGTTTCAGTATTAACAAGTTGCATACGAGTATGTAAAGCGCATTGAGAGTCTTTTTTCGTTGTTGCCAAATTATTTAGAGCTTTATAAAGGGTTTACTCAAAAACATTCTCAGCTAAGTTTTGACGAGGCTAACCGCACTTGGTATACAAACACACGCTCACATACATCAGTGAGCAACATTCTCGCAGTTTATTAAACCAACTCCCAAATCTTATTCCACAAAACTTCAGCCAAGTTCTTTGACAAGTCATATTTGCTCGCTTTGAGCCTGGAACTCTTTCAGGAAGTTTGTATTTGACTACTGAGTGTGACTGAGTCGAAGGCCAAGTTTGCACAACTTTTGCTGGGCTTTCAGAACAGCCATTCATGACATGACAGACTATTAAATGTTTCATATTTAGATGCAAGTTACAAGAAGTAACACGCTTTCAAAATATGTAAAAAAATAAATTGTAAATCTCGTCGTAAAATCGTGTAAACTGCTTTTTGCGAAAAAAACGACTTTTCATGAAAAAGCGAATTATGGCATAAAGGCTGACCCATAATATGCTAGCTAGGTATGTGTATAAGGTGATTTTGACTGATATTGCTCTAAAAACTTGATACCCAATTGAACAAAACGTACCTGTGATTTATTTTTTTATATTTATTTTTATTGAATACTATTTACTAAATACTAAATAGTATTTTGGCTATAATTGACTAGGTATCAAGTTGTATGGATATACTAAATTATTTTTGGCGATTACGCAACGTGGGTAAAAGAATTGGGAACTGATCAGAGCTACACGCTACGTTCCTATGTACTTAGTTTAAGTTATAGCGGACCACCAATACCAACTATTGAAAGGAAGTCCTCTGTTACTTAAATTCAAGTATGAATTCGAGTAATCACTTTTCCCACTTAAAGGCAGCGTATTGCGCCGCTGCGCTTATTGACAAATGTCAACTAACCCCAGTACATACGGCTACGAGCGTCACGTTGTAGGCACAGAACGCTAAGTGCGAGTTGCCATCGAATGACTTTACTACCGCGTGAATCTCTGGGTTTCCAGCGCGTGTTTTGTCCTACTTCTTCTTCTTCCTGTACCATGCCCTAACGGGCGTTGGCTACCATCTCTCTAAACTTCGTCCGATCTTTAGTGAGCTTGCAGATCTCTGATCTCTCTGTCCTACACACTAAACCAAAACGTCTACACAGTAGATTGTTCCGCTACATATTTGTGTTTATAAGCCCCGTGTCTCCTGTATGCTTATCAGTAAAAAAGTGTAGCGAATCAATGTTGTGTACACGTTTTTGTTTAGTGTGTAGTACAAAACACGCGCTGGAGACCCGGCTTAACCCGATTCACGCGGTAGTAAAGTCATTCGATGGCAACTTGTACTTAGCATTCAGATCACCTGGCATCGCGCCCACCTCATCCGCACATCCGGTACTGATCAGTAATAAATCTATCATGAACACTAATATAATAAAATAGAAACGTTGTTTGTTTGTTTCCTAGAGCTAATCTCTAAAACTACATAGAGCTGATTTTGCTTAAAGTAAACGGCGACAAAGGATATAGGATACTTTTTATCCTGGAAAAATGATCCAGAGTGATTTGTAAAATTTTATCATTTATCAATTTTTTAATTACTACCTATTATTGATATCTGTCTAGTTTAACGTCTGAGATTTTTGACTTCTGTCCCTTTTACCACATCTGTCATTTTAAAAATGTAATTTAATTACTTTGAAGAATTATGAAGAAACTGAAGAAATTTGTGGGAAATTAAGATTTATGAAGAAATCCAATCAACCCAGGCTCCATTAGAAAAACAGATATCACAACAAAGTAGCCGAAGAAAGACAACAACACTTCTAAGAGAACAATAAACATGATCATTGTTGACTTCACAAAGATGACAACAATAATTGTTTCGGTTTCTAGAAGGCCGAATCTTGGGTTATTGTCATAACAACCTTGCTTGGCCTGATTACGGACCTATTCTGGACTAGTCCTTTGCCCGCGATTCCATCCGCGTTTGTGCGATCTCTACCCCGATTTCGGTTTGGGCATTATTTTATCAACACTTCTTATAGCCTGCGTGTTGACCAGGATCACTACAATTATAATGAAGAAAATCGCATCAGAGTGGTTCTCGAGGCAAAACGGAACATACATACAAACAGACAGAGAGACAGACAAAATTTAAAAAAAAATGTCGTCTTGGTTTTATTACAATAATAGTAACCCATTTCTTTTAAAATTTTGAAAAAATATTTTATTTACAGAACGACCTTTTTACAAATTTGACGATAACGCTTATCCGAAAAGGAGTCCTATTGATAAAGTTATTTTTTTTATATGGTATAGTCCATTGCAGGAAATTATTTTCGCATAGAAGGAACAGCATGAAAATGACGGAAAAAAATTAAAATGATAATTTAATAGATCTACAAATTGTCTTAATTATGGTAAAAGAATCATTAAAATCGCTTTAAGGGGGTAATCGGTAATTTTTCATGATGTACAAAATGCACATCATAATATTGTTTTCCTTACCTTTAAATAAAAAGATGCAATAAATGTGTTTTAAAGCAACTTGAGGAAATAGTTTATTAATAATAAAGTCTTCACAAAAAATTACGTACTTTAATGTAGGTATTACATTTTGTTTGCATTACATTAACAAACCTAAAACCGTGTTTACAGTTGTAATGTAATGCAGCTAAAATGTAACGCATAAAATTGAATAATTTTCATGTGATAACCTAACTATTAACAAGCAGTTTGCGCGAATTGCTATTTAAATGCATTTTAGCCCTAACTCTTGGTATAATGGCCGTCAATTCTGACCCGTGTGCAAAAATTGCGAATTCAGATTGCGGGTGACTTTAAAATTGATTTTTTAAGGATATGTATTGTAATTTTTAATAAAAAAAAATTTTAATGAGCATTCCTTATATCCTATAGTTATTATTTGATGTGGTTTAGTCACTCTAATTTCCATCGCATTGCATATATTAATTGTAATCTATGGACATTGTACTGAAATAAAGCTATGTTATTATTATTATTCTGTTTATGAGCAATTTCATCTCGGCTTCAAGAAGCTGGTAGTATTAGCACTTACGGGCCTAGGCCAAGTGAGTGTCATTGTTTTGGGTTGTTTATGGTTGTTCTTGTTGGGACGTGGCATAAAGTTGGTCGGTTTGTAAGAATCTCCTGGTTATCCGGCATGTATTTAGGATGGCTGCTTTTTGTAGGCTGTAGTACGTAAGTCTTGGAAGATTTAGGGAACGGAGAGACTGATGAAGTTGTTTGGGTATGACTCCAGTTGCAGACGATACTATGGGTATAATGGTTACTTTTTGCAGTTTCCACATGCGTGTTATTTCGTTTTTCAGTTCTGTGTATTTACTTAGTTTTTCAGCAATTGTAGTCTGTAAATTATGCGTATTGGGAACGGCGATGTCGATCAGTTGTGCAGTCTTGTGTTCTTTGTAAATAAGAGTAATATCTGGTCTATTGTAATGTTCAGTTTTGTCAGTTAGTACGGCTCTGTCAAAATAGAGTTTATAGTCTGGTTCTCAAGAATACTTTCAGCGTTGTATTTGTAATATGGTAATGGGGGGGTAGTAATGAGTTTGTGTTGTATGGCAAGTTTTTGATGAATTATGTTTGCAATCTGGTCATGTCGGAATTTATGATCAGTCTGAACTATTGATGAACATGCGCCAGTTATGTGCTGTATTGTTTCTGAAGCTCTACTGCACCGTCGACAAGTATCTATCGTGTTTGGTATTTTCATTATATACTTTTGGTAATTGCGTGTTTCGACAACTTGGTCATGGATGGCGAGCATAAAACCCTCCGTCTCAGGGAAGAGATCACCGCGTCTGAGCCATTCGTTCGACGCTTGTCGACGTGAGGTAGGTTCAGATCGCGATGATGTCTCCCATGAAGTGATTTTTGTGCCCACTCATCCAGTTTAGTCTGTCTGTCAGTCTGCCGTTGGTTGTTGGGATATATTCTGCAAGTTTAATGCCGTGTACCTGTAATCGTTTTGGGTTATTGCATTTTTTGCATTTGTCTATGCCGAAGTTCATGTTTATGTCGTGGGAAAACTTTTCTGTGATAACAGCTAATGTTCCTAGGTTATCCTGACTTTCAGAATAAAGTTTTATGTCATCCATATATAAAAGGTGGCTTAACAAGTAATTTTGATTTCGATTTTCTGTGCTTGTAGTATTTTCAATGTCATCATATTTTAATAAGTATCCGGTGTTAGTTGTGTTTAGCAAGTTAGATAACGGGTTTAGAGCAAGGCAAAACCACAGTGGACTTAAACATCTCCTTGAAATATTCCACGTTTGATTGTAATTGTTTCTGTTTGCACAGTTAGTGGGTCTGTTTCTATTTTAAGTCGCGTATTCCAATTTGTCATAGTGTTCTGGAGGAAGGAAATTATCGTTGGATGAATCTTATAAATATCAAGGATATTCAGAAGCCACGGGTGAGACACGGAATCATACGCTTTTTATAGTCGATATACATCGTGAATAAATCCTTCTTTTTTTGTTACACCTGTCTTAAAATTACTGAATCTATAATAAGTTGTTCTTTGCACCCTTGGCTTAATTTACGGCATCTTTTCTGCTGTTCTGTCAAAATATTGTATTTTTCTACGTGTGAATATATTATATGTGTAGGGCACGAAGTGATGATTTTGTAAATAGTTTGAAGGCATGTTATAGGTCTGTATTTGGCGGGATTCTTCAAGTCGTTCCTATCTTTTGGTAGCATGTGTGTAATTCCTGATGAAATATATTTAGGCATAGTGTTTGGTTCCTGTATAAATTTATTTATGAAATTATGTATATACGGGTGAAGATGTGTAAATTTCTTATACCAATAATTGTGTAAATTATCGGTACCAGGTGCTTTCCAATTGTGTAATCTCTTAATGACGGTGTGAAGTATTTCTATGGGGACATATTCAGATTCCATCGGTTCAGTGTTTTAAGAGTTGGCTTTTTCAGTATCTATCCACGGGGCACTTGTTTGGTGTGAAACAGGATTTTCCCATATGTTAGACCAAAATCTATGCAACTCCTCTGGCTGTGGGGAGGCATTATGATCATCGTTAGTGTCTCGCGTTTGATTAGAAGTTTGTGTCTTTAAGTTACGGTAGAATTGTTTTTCGTTTACTGTAAATAGGTTGTTCTGAGTCTTTCGTAGGGTACAGGTTTTATATCGTTTTAGTCGGCTGCTTGATACGGACAGTTTTTGTCGGAGTGTATCTAAGAAATGATCTAGTTGAGTGTTTGGTTCTTCGTAAGATGTATGTATTTTATGTTCAAGATATTTTCAACATGCTTAGTTACGTTTTCTGATTTGTTTCGGTTCATGTATTGTGTGAGTCTACCTGTCTTTGCTCTTAATCTTTCTATTTTATTTTCGAGTCTAATTTGCCATTTAGGTATCTTTTTTTGTTTTTTAGTTGTTTCGGTCTTTGGAGAGAAGTCTATTTTTGCTCCATTTACTTTTGCTGCAGTCCAAGCAGCGGAGTACAATATTGTTTGTAATGAGTTGAATTTCGTATCTATACTAACTTTTAATGGAAGTACCTTAGTGTTTATATATTCTACAATATTGGCAAGCTTTCTGGATGTCTTTTGTTTTGGTATGTAATTTCTGTCTGTTGGCTGCGTGTTTTCATAGTATTGAAATGCCAGTTCGAAAGTTTTTTCTATTTCTTGAGACTTGTTTGTGTTTATGTTTATTTCAGTTATTATTTCTGTCGTTGTTGAGTTATTGTTGTTCGTATTGTTGTCAAAAGTCTTATCGTGTGTTGTATGTTCTGTTAAAACTACTTGTGAATTATTGAAGTTATCTAACAATGTGTCGTTATGGTCACTCTGATTTTTTCTGCGCCTGATACGGTGTGCGCTTTTTGTGTGTTGTTTTTGTAGGAAATTATTTTCTTCTGGTGCTTCTTAATATTATCTCTTTCTGCTGGTTGTATGTAATTGCCATGAATGATTAATCTTATTTGATCTGCTAGTCGTTGTTCGGTTATAAAATGTAAGTCTGGATATGTTTCTATTAATTTATTATGGAGCTGCGGTCTATCAGGTTTACCCTGTCAGGTTTGTTTCATTATTTGTGACAATATAATAGCATTTGAGTAATTCTTTATTAACCTCTTCGGTCCACTGCAATCGTTGCCTAAATTTCCCGGATTTTGTAGTTGGGGGTCTCATGTTTGATAATATATTGTGACTGGTTGAGTCTACTACGGGGGTTGTAATGGGATTTGTCAATTGAGTACTTTGGGTTTGCTGGGAATTGTGAGTTGGTCTTTGTAAGGTCTGTGAAATTTATAAGGTCTGTGTAATATTTCTGGAGCTAGTAAATTCTTTTTTGTTATTTCTCGTCTTTGAGCTGCAATTTTTTCTTTGGTTACTTTAATATTCGGAAACTTCTCTACAAAATCTGTATAAAGTCTATCCAAAAATTTCTTAGTATGTTTTTCTAAATTGGTAATATTGAGATATGTGCGCCATATGAATTTATTAATTTCACTGGTAAAATTTATTCGCGCACGTTTTGTGCCAGTAGTGGGAGCAATTTCTAGGCAGTCTGCCTCTTGCTCAACATCTACCGACAAGGGTGTAACAGTTGACGATCGGGAGTTGATGTGGTATTCAAAAGGATTGGGTGATGAATCGGGTGACGGAAATAGGCTATGTGCTGATGATGTGGGTGATGGTGGGAGCAAGGTTATAATGTTATGACTTTGATTATCTTCTCCTTTTGTTCCTATTTGGTCTTCAACAGTCTTGGACTGGGCAGACTGCGATATGTTGCCCCCCCAGAGTACGTAGGACAACCCGAGCCCGAGGGCTCAGGGCGGGATTCTCCAGTGCTACTGGGACCCGCCTGGGGTAGTCTACTTCTTGTGAGAACCATTACATATCGCTATAGTGCCAGTTCCTTGTTGGCCGCGTAAGTTTCATAAGTACGCGTGTCCACCCCCCACGTGGCTAGGTGTTCAGCACGGACGTAAGGTTCGGCTTTAGGGGGGCTTTATTATTATTATTATTATTATTATATATCAAACTTTAAACAAATATCTAATGACTGATATTACCAATGCGCAATATCACTCATAGACATTTGTTTAAAGTGCGATTAATGCCATGCGATGAAAATAAGAGTGAATAAACCACATAAAATAAAAACAGTAGGATATAAGGAATGCACTCTATAAGTTTTAAATCGATAAAATCTATATACATCCCTACAAAATTCCTTTTAAGGTCACCCGCAATCTCCATTTTTGCGCACATGCCGAATGGAAGGCCTGGCTAGGAACCTCACGAAACCTAACAAATATAGTAAATTGTGTTTTTATTAGTAAAAGCAAAGAAATTATCAGTAAAATGCTTACTAATAAAAAACACAATTTACTAGAAATTAAAAGCCAATATCTGTTTTTTTTAATACATTTATTAACTCATTAGAAACCTAACAAAGTAATTTAAGAAATTACTCAATTCATTTAGGAAACCTAATGGTAATATTAATAGTTTACTTTGTACAAGGAATGTTTCTAATGTATTTCGTTAAACGTGAGTTTACCGCAAGAGTTGTTCCTAACTAGACATGATGTCGCCTCTAATTAATAATTTAATTAATTAGGAATTAGTTATGTAACCTGTATAATTATATTAATTATTCTATTAGTATTGTATAAGCACACGGGTGAAAACCGTGTGGTACATGAGTATTTGAAAAACAAAACCGGCCAAGGGCGTGTTGGGCCACGCTCTGTGTAGGGTTCCGTAGTTGCCTATCATAATATCCGGATTTAGAGGGGAGGCATTCTGTTTGATCCTTTGAACATATTTATTGAGTTCAACGTCTAAAAATGGGCCAGATTTGGATGACTATTTCTCGTTAACTTGTAAGAATAGCGTACTAAGTTGTGATAGTTTCCCTTTTAAATTCCTTACATACCATAGCCATAGTTTAAAAATTTTACACTGTGCTACTGCCGTGCGTTTTTTCACGTATCCAAAAACATCCGTTTAGCTGGCACTTGCACTAAGCATACACTTAACTCTAACAAAAATTTGCACTTTAAATCCTTGATTCGAAAAATGGGTTGCACACACTCGCAATATTTTTAAATAACCTATCCGCTTCACTTCACTATGAGATAGAAGAGAAAAAAAATCATCCTCATTTTACGTGTAGGGAAGAAAACAACAAAAAAATAATTTACGGTTTTATTTTATTATATTGCTGGCGTGATTTATATGTATATCCATGCCAAATTACACCTTTCTAGTACTATGTGTCTCTGAGCTAACCAAGAAAAAGCCTATTTCCTACAAACGCAGGCCCAGCTTCGATTCAATAAAATGGAAAGCCAGTATATATTTTTCCTAATTACGCAAAAACTGCTACTGATCCATTATACTGATCAATTACCAAACGTAGAGTATGAATTTTGTTACATAAATAAATGTCACCTCATACCGGGTGTAAAAGCAAAGGCAAGAATCCTTTAAGGGTGTGTTAGTATGATCGGTAAAGATATTAATTTAAATACTGGGATCTTTAAATAAAGTACCAGTACCTCACATTAAGACGATTTCTTTACTCAAAATACACTAATCGCGTGGACACCCTCGCTGGTCGCTGGCCACTCGGTTGAGGGGTGAGGGTTGCGGGGTGCGGGTTGCGGGGTGCAATTAGGTGTGTGGGGAGGCCGGTGAGCTGCGTAGCCATAGCTTAGAAAAATGATGGAACTTTTGGTGAAAATTCAAGGGATATATATTTTTTTCGTAATGGGTTCAGAATCGTGTATACTTTCATACCCTAAAGGGATTCTTGACTTTGCATTTACACCCTGTATAACAGACTGGTGATGAGCAGCGGCGTCACTGGTGCGAGGGTTTCGGCGCAGCGCTCACCAACCCACCTGCCCAGCGTGCGTGAGTATGGGTATTTATTCCAGGAGGACTGCTAAGAGTGGTGGAATCTTGGAAAGGGTAATGTCCAGCAGTGGCTGATGGATGAATGGACTCGATTGACTCGAACCACTTCACCACAGAGGCAGCCAAATATTAATTAGTTTGTGTTTCTGTTATTTGTGTTCTGCGACATATTCGGTAACACTTACTGCTTGTAATCGCGTGGTAAATGTTCAACTTCTTTGGTGTCGGAGTCGTTCGGGTTACTGTATACTATTCAACAAAACAAAAATTCTGAAAAGAATTATGTTATTAATAAAACTATCACATTTAAAATAGACGTTGAATTTTGTTCTGAGGTTTATAAAACCACATGAATTTATACGCAAAATTTAGAGGTAGCTTCAGATACTTAGCTTCCAAGTGTTGGAATAATCTTCCCCCTCCCATACCAGAACTTAAGTCTAGGATAGGTTTCATGTCCAAGCTTAAAACATATCTTCTCTTGTTACAAAAGTCCCAACACTAGGCATTTGTGGATTATATCGTATATTATCGAGATTGAGACTTATTTATAATATTTGGCGTATTCATTATATAATATACAACAATAACTTTCATTGTCTAAGTAAACATATATCCTGGAATTTTAATTATTAATTATTTTCTAATCATAAATATTATGTATGTAGAACTCTTGCACCGTTATTTGTGTTCGTGCGTCACCACTATTATGCTCTGGCAGAATAACAGCGCTGCAGTTTGTACTGTGTATATTGCAGCACATGCTGAGTTTAGAGCCCTTTTTTTGCCACGACACATGATACATTATGTTACATGGCTGTGTGTGTGTCATTAATTAAGTTTTAAATCCTTTTATTTTTTCATGTCATGTGTTTTGTGTTGTGGTGATGAATAAATGCTTATCTTATCTTATCTATCAAAATCGTCTTCATTCTGGATAAAAAATGGGAAAGTGTGGAACTACTCGCTTGATTATTATAGTTCTTGTTTCAATACATATCGTCACGACATGAATCCCCGAGGGGGTGTCAGAGGTGTTCCCGAGTGTGAACTGTGAAATGCAAGTCACAGTTTACACCCAGTACACCCACATTTCACCGACAAATATTATGACGTCCCAACGTGTTGGGCGGTGAGCCCTATCGGCATACTTCGGGCACAATTACAGGCTTTTTAGGGCAGGCAGTTTTCTTCACGATGTTTTCCTTCACCATTCAGCAAATGGTAAGTGTTAGGGAAGAAACAAATAATATGCACATAAATTGAACCCGGGTCTCAATATTGAGAGGCCAGCGTTCTACCGCCTCAGCTTTTTTGTTTTAAAATTTCATTTAAATATACGTTCGTTGAATAGACGGTGGAAATAGTTTTCCGTCCATCGCGTCCGTGTGAAAAGTATTATTTTACCCTATTTCGCGCTATCCGAAGACGCAACGACCGTCGCGTCGTTCGTCGTCGTAACAGCCACTTTGCAATGCACCGCGCGCTGATAATAAACGTCATTTCAATGTCGTCTCCATCGATATTTGTATCGACATACGTCGAGTTGCTAATTTAGGGTATATATACACCTTGTATACACCTTAAAAAGCGGTCATTTTATCACTCTTAATTTGTTGAGTTCCCATTTTAGATAAACTGAATAAAATATGATTTAAATTGAGTATGAGATATATTTCGGGCCCCCTCCTGAGTCCGGCATCAGTCACAAGGAAGTCGTATAGTTATATTTATTTACATTTTAATTTAAACAACAGTCAAACAAAAGACAGCAGGCAATATCGTGGCACGAATCCATTTTACTTGTTAAAAGGAAAAGAAAATGTCGAACCATACGAATAAGCGCAAGATCCTGAGCCAAATAGGAAAACTTATCGTTAGCCAACAGTTCTGGAATGTTGTTAACGACACGGAAGTCGAGCCAGTTTGCAAAATTCCAAAGTTAAATAAGAAGAAGTGAGTCGATCTTACGTACTGAGGGTTCCGTTCCTTAATTTAATACTAGGGTTTCAGAAAAGTGAGGGGCATTCGGAAAGATTAACTTAAAAGCTATTTTATTATATATTTTTTTACATTCTAAAGATATATATTGTTAAAATTAACTTTGACTTATAGAAAGTATACTTTATGTATCTTTTTTGCAAAAAAGATATTTTGATTTTGATTTTGTTTTTTTTTTCTGATAAACATTGAAGGCTTGTTTGACCATTCACAATAAACTATTTATGTGTACATACTCGTACATTGTGTTTTTTGCATATTTTGTCATTAAGTAAAGGATATATGAATATAATTTGCAATATTCCGCTAAACAATTCTTGTCGTGCTATTCAAAATGCAAGGCACCGCAAGGTAACGCCTATTTCAATTAATCATATTTTGTCATGTTTGACATATTGTACAAAATGCAGCAAGGTAAAGTTAAACCCAAAATGCCTAAAATTATCTAAATATCCATGCAATTTGCAAACAAAAGTAAGCCCACCGTTAAAATACTAAATAATGATATGAATATGATAATTTTATTTATCAAACTTACATAGTTCAGAATAATAAATTAATCAAGGTTGCGTTCAGTTTGATCTTGGGATGACGCCCACCTTCTATTTTAACACTGAGAGCAGCCCCCTGGTTCTATATCGTACAATCAGTTGCCAAACCGAGTGCCTATCGTCGAAAACATAATCTGCTTATCTAAGGATACGTCACAATTCGTAAATAGTTCAATACCCATTGAAGGTTATTTTGAAAGTTGACTTTTTGTCGGTTTTTGGTGAATAGCAACCATATGATGGCAACTGATTCCAAAATACGTAATTCTGGACAGCATAATACAAATTCAGCGCATGCAAACAAAAGAGATGGCATGTTAGGCGGGCGGGCGGGCGTTTGTAGTCTAGTCCGACAATCAAACTGACCGTAGTAGCCCCTACCAGAAGGTTAGCTAGAAGTGCTTAAATGCGAAACTGGTTGGGCTTACGAAAAAATTATTGTGGATTATACTTTTTATCATAATTTTTGTCCTGAAAGTACTTAGTATTTTTATTTGAAACTTATATGTTTTACTTATAATTATAATACAGACTGCTTGCCCAGCGTATGTGAGTATGGGCATTCTTTCCAAGTGGACCATCAAGAGTGGCAAAATATTGGAAAGGCTTATGTCCAGCAGTGGACGGAGACGGGAATGGAGCATACTAATACATTGAAAGTTAAATATCATAATTAAGGTAGAGAGCCCTAAAAATTCGCAAGTAGGTCGCAGGATGTTACTCGCATCGATAGGTGGAATTTGGCCCCCGGTGCAAAGTTCAGAAATACTGAAGTTTGATTTATCCCTCGGGAGAAAACTTTTCTTACAAAAGACGCAAGTTTTCCACAGAATAGAGAAGGTATAGTAGGACAAGCTCCAGTTCTTTTCATTTTTTGTTTCGATTAAAACTAATTTAAGAACGGAGGATAAATTAAGCAAATTAGCCCGTATGACAGTAGAAATCGAACATTTTTGGCTGTAAAATGAATACAATTGTCTTATTTTGTTATTGACAACCAAAAACGGACGATTTCATTTGTCGGCTAAAATTCTTGATAAAGATTTAAAATTCTAATTCCAGATATTCTGTAGGTAAGCATATATTTTTTCAAATTTTTTACTTAAATAACATGCGTTAATTATGGCAAGGTCACCAGAAGTTAAAGCCCTCCCAATGGATAAATTTCATGCCCAGGTCTTATTATAAACTGATAAAAAATTTTGAAACATGAATTTTTTACCACTTTCTTCTTCTTCTTCTTCTTGGTGGGCTCGGTTTCCGCACCTAGTCTCTCATTTGGACCTTTGTGCGTGGAAATAGTGGGACTGGCTATTCTAGCCAGCCTAGCTCACGCCAGAATCCCAAGAGGCGGCCTAGGTCGCCACAGGACTGGCGGAGCGTCCCCGGTTCACCGAGGATCTTGGCCCGTTGTGTGCTGACACCTACGCAGTCTATAGTCACGTGGGTCGGCGTTTCTTCGGCCCCCATGCAGGCTCTGAACAGAGGGCTGTCTGTTAGACCTATAATATAGAAATGTCTGTTAAGGTTGCTATGTCCTGTAATTAGCCCTACCATCATGCGAAGGTTGGTTCTATTAAGTCGTAGCAGTTTCTTCATCAGGCGACGGTCCACGGTGGGTAGCACCTCTTTCGTCTGCCTGCAGGTTGTCACGCTTACCCATTGTTCAGCATGTTGGGTGCTGGTTCTCTCCCGCAGCCATGTTCTTATCTGGTTAAAAGGCAAGGGTACCAGTGGTTCAACACCTACCGGTTCTTGTTTTGCGCCTTTCTTTGCCAGTTCATCAGCCGCGTCGTTACCCAGCGATCCACTGTGCCCTTTTATCCACTGGAGGGTTACTTTATTGTAACGGCTTACCTCTTCCAGTTGGTTTAGACATTGTAGTATGAGCCCAGAGTTTACCGTAGTCCTGCTTAGGGCCCGGAGTACCGCAGTGCTGTCAGAGAGTATGCGAATGTTGAGGCCTTTAGCTTCTCTGCTGAGCACCGCGCTTGAAGCCAGGATTATACCAACGCATTCCGCTTGGAAAATCGTGTTATACTTACCTAAGGCTGTTGATTTGTTAATATTAAGTTCAGCTGAGTACGCTCCGGCCTCAGTACCCCCTTTTGTTTTGGATTCATCTGTATATATCCTTATCTCGTGGATATTAGAGTGGTCCGTTGGCTCCTCAAAGAGTTGGACATTGTACTGTCTATTGAAGATGTGCATTTTTGGGATTCTATCACACGGCGCGTCCATTAGTGGCTGGTGGGACACGGCCAGCTCAAGGATGCGCGTGTGTGGTGCCCTGTCGTCGCTTTTCCACTGTCCAGCTGCCCTGAGTCTGAACGCCGCAGCCGCTGCCTCCTGTTGTATGAACAGGTGCAGTGGTGGGATGTCCAAAATTATCTCGAGGGCCGCGGTTGCGGTGGTGCGCATGCAACTTGTGATGAGCATGCTAGCAAGCCGTTGAAACTTTTCTAGGTCTTTCTGTACGTAGCCGACGTCCATTGGTCTTATCACTGCTTTATATAGCCATAGCATTATGTTTGGGCGTAGTCCCCATTTCTTGCCCATCATGCGTTTACACTGCCATAGTGCTATGGTCCCCTTTTTCAATTTGTTATTCATATGTTTAGTCCAGTTCAGTTTGTTGTCAAGTATCATTCCTAGGTATTTGACTTCAGTTGATAGGGTTAGTTCAGTGCCGAAGAGTTTCAGGGGTCTCATGTTCACCAGCTTTCTTTTATTGGTAAACAGTACTAATTCTGTCTTATTCGGGTTCACTGTTAGTTGGTACTCCTCGCACCATTTTTCAACAACCTTGAGAGCACCCTGCATTAGTTCACAGAGTGTGCTTTCAAATTTCCCACTAATGAGAATAGCCAAGTCGTCGGCGTAGCCTATCGTATGATAGCTCTTATCGTTAAGCCGTCGTATCAAATCATCCGCTACGATGTTCCAGAGCAGAGGTGATAGGACGCCTCCTTGTGGGCAGCCCTTGGCTACCACCGCTCTGGTGGTGCCATTAACGTCTAGTTGTACAGCTCTCAACTTAAGCATGTTGTCTATCCACCCGCGTAGTGTTGGTTCGACGTCATACTTGAAAAGAGCGTGGTTGATATTTATGAATCTAGTTTTGTCAAAGGCCCCCTCTATATCGATAAAGGTACCTAGGGTTGACTCTTTAGCAGTCAGAGTGTTCTCGATTCTTTTCACTACGCTGTGCAGAGCCGACTCTGTTGATTTGCCTGAGCTGTAGGCATGTTGGTTCGGGTGTAGCGATTTCCTCTTTAGGGCCCCATCTCTGATATGCCTATCACAGAGCCTTTCTAGAGTTTTAAGAAGAAAGGATGTGAGGCTAATGGGTCTAAAGGATTTCGCTTGAGTGTAATCACTTCTCCCCGGTTTAGGCAAGAATATTACTTTGATAAGAAATAATAATTTGGATGAATAGGACTAATTTAACCGTTAATTTAGATAAAAGTTACATGATGAATTTTTATCAAAATATTTCAAAACTAGGTAATTTAAACATTGAATATAATGGCCAAAAACTTTACGATATCCAGTATACAAAATTTCTAGGCCTAACTATAGACAGAAAATTAGATTGGAAACAACAAATAAAAACTGTGAGAGACAAACTCTGCAAATATGCCTTTCTATTATCAAAACTAGCAAAAATCCTAAGCGAGGCAAACTCTCTAACAGCATACCATGGTTTTGTTACGTCGACTTTGCGATATGGGATTATTTTTTGGGGAAATTCAACACACAAAGAAATTGTTTTTAAGGCACAAAAACGGTGTGTTAGGGTAATGTGTAAACTTAAAACAAGAGATAGCTGCCAACCGTATTTGAAAAAGCTAAAATTGCTAACATTACCATCACTTTATATTTTCGATATTGCTATTTTCGTAAAATTGAATCCGGAATACTTTGTTAAAGTCTCCACTACGCACAATAAAAGTGTACGCATGCAACATCGCCATAGACTATGTTTACAAAAATCCATTACTGCATTATTCTTTATTCTTTATTCTTTATTGTACACTAAAAACTTATTTTTAAATAAAACTAAACAAATAAACATGTACAAAAGCAAACTTATCTCTAAGAAGAGATTTCTTCCAGTTTACCTCTGGGGATTAGAGAAAAGATAGTAAATAGGTAGACATACATAAGTGTACATTTATTAATAATTTAATGATATATAATAATATATAATACATAATCTAATACATATATACTTATTAATATATAAATAAGAATACTAATACATACATATATACTAATGATACTATATTAAAATGCTAAAAGATACTCATGAGAGTGATATATTGTGCTCTTTGAGTCGTCTTTTAAATATATTCATAGAGGGACAATCACGAATATTTGCTGGAAGCGAGTTCCAGAGTCTGACAGCCTCAACGTTAAAAGACTTGCTAAACGACGCAGAACTATGTAATGGGGTTTTAAGGAGAGAAACAGTGTGTGATCGGGGAATTTTGTTCGTTGAAAACAGGGTCTCAAAACGAACACGGAGATAATCAGGGGAAAGGGGGTTATTGATTATACTATAGAGTTGAGTTACAATATGAAAGTGACGACGAAGTCGAATGGGGAGCCATTGAAGCTCACGACGAAAATGAGATACATGATCATATTTACGTAAACTATAGATGAATCTAATACCAAGATTTTGAAGACGTTCAAGCTTATTGACCAGCTCCACATTGGCATCAAGAAAACAGACATCTGCGTAGTCAATAAGCGGTAGGAGAAGAGACTGTGCAAGAGAGACTTTAGTTTTGTAAGGGAGGAAGTTCTGGAGTCGCTTCAGGGAATGAAAAGCTCCATGGACTTTTCTGCTTACTTCGTTGATCTGTGTGACCCAAGAAAGTGTGCTGTCAAAAATAACGCCCAGATTCTTAGCAGTGTTGGAAAATGGAATAACAGTACCATCGAAGTTTACAGAAGATGTTCCAGTGCCCTTAAGTAAATTTAACATATACCTACTGCCAAGCAGCATAGCCTGTGATTTATTAGGGTTGACAAGCAGTCCATGTGCATCTGCCCATACTTTAATTTTTTGCAGGTCGGTGTTTAACTGAGTAATAGCTAACTCAGCTTGATCGGTAGGAAAATGACAATAAAGCTGTAGATCATCTGCATAGAGATGGTAGTGAGAAGTTAAAGTTTCAGTAATAGAGTTTATAAAAACAGAAAACAAGAGAGGTGAGAGAACGCCACCTTGCGGTACACCAGCAGTGAGCTCACACCACTCAGAGGAGTTATCATCAGAGCGTATGCACTGCTGGCGACAGCGAAGATAGGAATCAAACCATTCAGTTACTAGAGGAGATACGTTAAGAGAACCCAGGACCCCTAAAAGTATATCAAAATCAACACAATTGAAAGCACTGCTAAAATCTAGCAGTGCTAAAACAGTGATCTGCTGTTTGTCAATTGCTGACCGAATGTCATCTGTTACCTTCAGTAGTGCAGTGACAGTGCTGTGCCCAGGACGAAAGCCAGATTGGTAGGGATTAAGTAAATTGTTCTGGGACAGATATGATGCAAGTTGATTATGGACAATGGATTCAAGGACCTTGGAGAGGATAGGCAATATTGAGATAGGACGATATTGAGAGAATAAAGTAGGATTAGAGGTTTTAGGTAACGGGATGACATGTGCTCTTTTCCAAGCACTCGGGAAGGAACTCGTTATCAAAGAATAATTTAGAATGTGTGTGATGGTGGGTAGTAGAGCATCAAGGATAAGGAGAAGCATTTGGGAACAGATTTCATCATCACCTACAGCTTTTGACGATATGGAGAGAATGGCTTTCTTAACGTCACTCATAGTAACAGTATTAAAAGAAAAGGAAGTGCAATTGGGTTTCGACTTGTTGATTAAGTTACGAAGAGTTGTACGTTTAGTGTAGTCATTTAGAGAGACTGGAATAGCAGAAAAGTGCTGATTGAGAGCATTGAAGTCTATGTTATTTACATTTTGAGCAGGTGACTTGCCGATCCCCAATGTCTTAAGAAATTTCCAAACCTGAGCTGGCTTATAATTATCTATGGACTCGTGGATATGGCGTCTCTTGGCATCCCTACACATCCTATTACAGTGATTCCGCAGCTTTTTGTAACGATCAAAGTTTTCATCTGTTGAACTTTTTTTTAATTTACGCTTTGCAGTGTCACGCTTGGCCATACAGTTGCGAATCTCCTGAGTCAGCCACGGCGCAGGAAGGTGTCTAACTTTAACTTTTTTGATAGGGGCGTGTTTGTCAAATAAACTCAAAAGCAGTCTGCTAAAGTTGGTAACCTTGTCATCAATATTAGCACAGTCAATAACAGGAGACCAGTCAACAGCAGAAGCATCAGCCCTGAGCTCCTCCAGGTTCACACCCTTAAAACTACGAAGAAGGAGGTATTTGGACTTATATTTAGGAGGACGCACTTTGTACGAAAGAAAAATAAGATCATGATAGGAGAAAGGGGCATTATGTTGACCATGCGAAGCAACTTTATCAAGCCTAGAAACAATAATTAAATCAAGGAGAGATGGAGTACAGTGTGGCGCATGATGTGTAGCAACGAGAGGTAAAATGTGGAGATTAAAACTGGAAACGATGGACAATAATTTAGAGTAGCGAGTATCATTTTTGAGAAGATCAGTATTGAAATCACCGAGAATAATGGTGTCTTCATATAGAGGGGTGAGGTCACTAAGCATTGTTTCAAATGAATCAAAATAATCGACATTACGATTAGGAGGATAGAAGACGCCTAAGAGTAGTTTGGCGTGGTGAAGATAAATTTCAATGAAAAAGTGTTCAGCAAAACCAGAATACTCGCTAGGTGATTGATTGACAACTTTGCAGGGGATATCGGACCTCAAATAGATTGCATTAATGAATAAGAGTGTTTTTTGTATGGCCCCATTAATATATAACAAGGTACCAAACGATATTAAAGACATGCATGTAAATTTGTTTAAAACTAAATTATTTACGCTACTTGTTGACAAATGTTATTATAGCGTCATTGACTTTTTAAACGATAAAACAATTTAATTTATTCATAATATTGACATCCAATTCTAATAATTTTGACATAGGTATTGTATGTAATTCTCCAAGACTTTGTTTCATTTCTTTTGATAATATTTAATTATAATTGGGTGTCTGCTAATTAATATTCATATGCCCATATGGGTAGAACATGGAGTGTACTGTTAACTAATTTTAAGACCTATTATATTGTTTGACACATGTTCATGAATAAACGCTACTTACTTACTTACTTCTCTCCAGTCCTGTGGTATATAGCTATGTGCAAGACATGCTCTCAGGATGTCTGTCAGTGGTTCTGCTAGGTAATCTATTCCCCATCTCAGAAGAGCGGGGAATATGTCATCCAGCCCCGCCGATTTGAAGGGAAGGAAGCTGTTGACGGCCCAGATGGTCTTGTCCTTGTCGACCACAGTCTCGGCTGTTTTCCAGTCCTGCTCATTCGGAGATCTACTCGGTCGTTCCTTCCAGTTGCGTTCTTCTGAGATGCTGCAACCTGGAAAGTGAGTTTCGAGTAGTACTTCGCAGGTCTCCTTGTCTGTGTTTGTAAATGTATCGTCTGATTTCTTAAGCGAGCCTAGGTTGCGGTCTTGGTCGTTCGATAGGACCTTGCGTACCCTGGCAGCTTCATTGTTTGATTCAATGTTTTCGCAGAAACAGCGCCAAGATTCGCATCTCCTAATCCTGATGCGCTTTTTGTAGAAGTGTTGGGCTTCTCTATATTTGTCCCAGTCGTCCTCGTTCCTCGTGTTCATAGCTCTGTTGAATAAGCACCTAGACTTGTGCCGGAGCCGTTCAAGTTCAGGTCCCCACCATTGACATTTTGAGCTTCCGTGGGGTGGTGTCGTTTTTGGGCAGGCCTTCAGATAGCATGTGTTGATGCTGTTTGTTAGGTTTTTGACATTAGCTTCGATGTTGCTGGCCGATGTCCTCATATCCTGAAAGTTTATCCTTTGCAGTTCTTCTTTCAGTAGACCCTTGTACCTGTCGATGTCCGTTTTCCTCGGGTTACGTCTGGGCAGTGGTCTGTTTATGTGGACACCTAAGTTATAGCAGATACGCCTGTGGTCTGAGAAGGAGGGTTCCTCAGACACATGCCAATCGGTAACCAGCTTCGAGGCCGTCTCCGTGGCTAGGGTGATATCTACTATTGTTTGAAACCTGGAGGTAACAAACGTTGGGACAGAGCCCTTGTTAAGGACTGTAAGATTAGTTGAAAAGAGATAAGAAACTAGGGCCTCACCTCTCCTATTGGGTGTCTCACTGCCCCAGATAGGGTGGTGACAATTGGAGTCTGCTGACACGATCAGGTCCAGACCACTCTGCTCGCAGTGTTGTATTAGGTCCGCCAGCTTTCTGGTGGGCACCTCCTCGTCACCAGGGAGATAGGCGGACGCCAGCACCACGGTAGCACAGCCTCCTCCACAGGCCTGAACCTCGAGACTGATTGTCGTCAGATCTCTGGAACAGAACTGAGTTAGAGGCACAGCATTCAGGTGGCGTGGGACGTATATGCATGTTCGTGGACTATGAACAGAGGTACTGAGGATTAACTTACCTCCAATGTTGCTTAGACCGCATATTCTATCGGCCCTAATCCAAGGCTCCTGGATTAGAGCGATAGTGTGTTTTTTAACCTCCAGCATGCGGCGCAGCGTTGCTACTGCTACCTGCTTGTGCTGGAGGTTAGTTTGGATGACGTTAGTGAGGGGAGTGGGCGGGAGAGGATAGGAGAATGTCACTATCCATTGATTCCCCGTCCGTCCTTCTTTCCACGTCATCTGAATCGTGGGGGTGTTCGTCGGTGGGTTGCAGCTCCACTTCCATGCCACAGCTACTCCCCTTCTTCGATTCCTCACACGGTTCTGTGATCACGGCATCGGACTCGGTCTGACGTACGGGTACAACCGACCCTTTGTTGGGGTCGGGACTGGAGTCTTCCTCCGTGGTCACTGGCACTGGTGGATCTTCGGGAGCGGTGTCCTGTAGACCTCTCGGACCGAAGAATCTGACGTACACCGAGCCTAGCCCGAAGGTGACTCGGCGGTCTCTCGCCATCAGTGCCGGTATTTCCGACCGAGGTATACCTAGGCTTAAGAATGTCCCAGGTCTCTCAGCCGGAGCGGTGTGTGTGTCCATGGAGTATATGGAGCAGCTGTCCACCTTGAGCCATTTCTTGTTTTGCATGGCCAGCCAGGTGTGTATCTCGCCAGGCTTCTTATCAGCCACCTCAGGAATAAACAGCCCACATTTGACCTTGGGTATTAATTCCTTCAGGCTGACGACTTCGTAGCTGGTACCTGGGTACGGCGGTTTGAGCGTCGCTACGGTGCGTTTCAGCCAGGCCAGAGACCCGTCATCTTCACACCATAGTCTGAGGACGCCCGCGTTCCAGCTGGGCCATCCTCGGAATGACGGTACGTCCGGTATGTTGGAGCCGGTAGCTTCAGCGCAGATTTCACCAACTTTCGCCAGGAGTTCTGCCTGAAGCTGCTGTGCTGCTTCTGCTGTGAGGTTAAGGTTAGGGTTGATCCTGACCGCTACACACAAATGCGATTGCATTGCTTCTGCGTAGCTCGATGCAGAATCCTTGGTCTTATCCACCCTGACTCGTTTGGCGTCACTCTTTGGGGAGGCGGTTTCATCAAGACGGTCCTGGCGACGCCTCTTTGCCATACGTGGCTCATGGGGCTTCGCTGGTGCCGTCTTGTGGCCGCTCCCAAGGACTGCCTCACTGGTCTTGTGGAAGACCGGTCTACCCTTCTGACCTTGGCGACCCACCTCCTTCACTTGCGTGGCCTTGTGGGGTTTGCCCTGGCTCGCAGAGGTGGTTGGTGACCTAGATGCACCATGCGAAAAACCCTGAGACTGGGCAGCCTTCTCACTGAATGGCTTCGGTTTCCCCGCGACTCCCCCCGGCCGCCCCGACCCAGTGGACATTGCCTTGGGCTTGTTGACCTTTGGCAAGAGGTCAGCTGCGGTCTGGGCTTGCCGAGTGGAGTCTCGGGGAGGGGCCGTAAGCACACTCGTTCCAGGTGTCGCGTCAGCAGGGTTTGCTGTTGCATCTCTGGTCTATTTCGTAGTGTTGTGGTCAGTCGCTTCTCGGTCGCGCTTGGCACGCCTCCAGCGATTCCGCCTGTTGTTGCGGCCTGACCGTTGAGAGGGTTGGTTGCCTTGTTGGCTACCAGACACCAGGAAATCCCCGCGGAGATATAGGCTCCCTGCCTAAACCTGCCCAGGTTGGGAAAACCTAGGGGCACTGCAGGTTTGGCGTAGCAGAGTTGCATACGAGACGGTTGAGCATAAGGACGCACCAGCTAGCTGGGCTAAGTGTGAGGCTGCCAGTGATCTGGGAAGAACCACTCGCTCACCACACACCCCGTACACTGCCGTCTGCATACCCCTCCGGACAGGAGCCTCGCCCGTCTCAGCTTAGTCCGCCGAAGCCGGTTGATTCCGTTTACCGCACGGCTAGCTACACCGTGGGCACCGTTTGTGATGGTACGCTGGACCAAAGAGGGCGTGTTGCCGCGTACGGACTCTAACCCGGAACGTATTTGGCAAAGTCCCCCAGGCTACCTTTGCACCATCTGCGGCGATCTACTGCGCACGGAAAGGAACATTACAGCCTCGTCACCAGTGGGGTGACGAGACTGTAACGTAGCGCAGGAGCCTTGGCCTCGGGGTCGTGTGTGGGGGTGCTGCCCTGCACCGGTTAGTGTATGTGTTGAGGTGTGTGTATAGTGTCGTCTGTATGCTTGGGAGTGTTTTATATAGCAAGGAGTTGATGTCGTGTGGGTGTGACCCTTTAGCCTATCCAACAGGCCGACTCATTTTCTGTTGGCAGCCGGTGTCTCAGTATGTTTGGACACACGGCTGTGAGTGGTCATGCCGGTACCAGTGTTGATTGGTGCCAGAATGCCCACGGGTCAGCTCTCCTCCTTTCAGGCTGAGGCTGTGTAAGCAATTGACATCCCCCTAGTGAAGGAGACAGACCCATGCACGCATAGGTTTCTCCCCCCCCCCCCCCTGAGGCGCCCGCCCAACACAGCCTCACCCTTAACCGGGCTTGGGACCGGCACCATACTGGCCCTTGTAGGCTGACATCTGCTGATGCTGCTAGCACCAAGCACGTGCAGAAGAAAAGAAAAAAAAACAAAACAAGCAGCGGAACCGCAGTACAAAGCATACAAAAGCAAGCATCGAGGCGGAGTTTTTTTTTTTTTTACCACTTTATTATTAGTATAGATTTTTAATATTTTTCCGTGCACAATAAGAAGAAAATAAAACCATAAGATTATGATGGGAATCTGTACCTTCTTGATACGATCCTCAATTGCGTGAATACTTATAGCTATTTACAACCGAGCCGCAGCGGACGTACGAGGTACGTTACCGAAGTACGTTACCGAAGTACGGAGTACGTAAAGAAGAATTTACATATAAACTAAGATAACAGGTTTATGCTACTAAAAGCTCTCAGAAAATAACTCTTGTTTGGAAACTTTGATAAGATTAACTACTTGTTTTTGTGAGGCCTTTAATAATTATTATGTTTTTAGAGGTTGAAGTTGGTTTAAATAAAATTTTTCTTCCCCCTCACGGTTTGCTGGAGGAAATCTCTTGTCAAAAACAAGCTTCCCTACATACCTTTTAATTTATTTTGTGTTTTAAATATTTTTTCCATGTAAAGTAAATATTATAGAACCTCTTACGATGTTGATAAAACTGTACCTTCTTAATACAATCCTGAATTGCGTGAATAGCTATTTACAACAGAGCCGCGGCGTGCCAGCTCCGGACTCCGGACGTACGAGGTACGTTACCGAAGTACGGAGTACGTAAAGAAGAATTTACTTATAAACTAAGTTAACAGAATGTTGCTATTGGGAATTAGGTTTGCAGTTTATGCCACTAAAAGCTCTCAGAAAGTAACTCTTGTTTGGAAACTTTGATGGGGTTAGCTACTTGTTTTTGTGAGGGCTCTTATATATATATTTGTTTTTAGAGGTAACAATAGCAAATACTCGGTAAATAGTATCGTAGATCAACATGGCTCCAAGGTTATTTATTGTAATGAAAAACGTTTTTCGACAGCAACTTTGACTGCTCATTTGTAGGTGATTATACTACACTACCCCTAGGTACTATAGAATTCCGATTTATCTAAGGATACCTACGTTCGTACTAAAAGTGATTTCACAGTTCAATAAACACTGAAGGCAATTTTAAAAGTTCAGTTTTGTCTATGTTTTTAGTGTTTAGCAACCAGATGGCAACAGACACTAGGTTACATAATAGGCCCGCTGGTTATTTAAAGGACTTTTAAGAGTTTACATTGTGTTTGTTGGAAAATGTTTTCTCAAGATGATTTCCTATATACTCGGCGTAGCTATAAAAGCACTTCACAAGAGCCTGTTTCAGCCTGTTTGGATATTTTCCCACTATTTGGAAAAAAGCTTTTACTACTCCGATCTTTAAAAGCGGTGACAAGTACGATGTAACAAAGTGTCGTCCTATTTCCAAATTGTGCATTTTTGAAAATATCTTCGAAAATATTGTCACCCAACAACTCACTTTTTCATTTTATAGACATATTCTGCCACTGCAACATGGTTTTGTGCATGGTCGTAGTGTCGACACAAATCTCATTTCTTTCACTGACTACGTTTTTAATGCATTTGCTGACGGTCACCAAGTAGATGCTGTTTATACAGACTATTCGAAAGCATTTGACAAAATTAGACACAAGGTTCTTTTTGGGAAGCTACTTAAGGTTGGTATTCATGGTGACATCCGCTGGATAAAATCTTACATTGAAAATCGAAGTCTGGCTGTTTCTATTAAAGGCTACGTATCCAAGTACCGGTCTATCAGCTCTGGAGTTCCGCAGGGATCTCACTTGGGTCCCTTCCCTTTTACTCTGTATATACATGATATAAATGCTTTTGTGAACCCGTCTTGCTTTCTACTATATGCACATGATACAAAAAATTTTAGCACTTTAAAATTACTTCGTGATTGCCATGTACTTCAACATGAATTAAATTATCTTAATCTCTTCTCTCATCTTAATCATCTTTTTTTAAATATTGAAAAGTATTATTCTATTAACTTTTCTCGTAAACATAATCTGATTATTTTTGATTATAATCTAAAGGTTCTTCACTCAAGCGCGTTGAAGTGATAAGGGACTTGGGATATCCTTGATGCAAAATTAAATTTCAAAACACATCTCTATCACATTATTACAAAAGCTTTCAAGCATTTGAGCATGATACTTCGTTTAGCTAAACCTTTAAAAATGCATCTTCTTATAAATCTTTACATTTTGCGTACGTCCAAAGCATCTTGGAATTTGCCAGTACTGTATGGAGTCCTCATTATAATGCAGATAATACTTCGGTTGAAAGAGTGCAAAGAAAATTCATATATCTTGAGTTCAGAACCCGTGACTACTTTCTAGAATATGAAAATGCCTCTAGGCGACACAATCTTCCCACACTTGAAAGCCGATGGTCTTTTCCTGGTGATATATTTGTATTTAAAATTGTCAATAATAACATTAATAACGTAGACACCGCCACTCTTCTTGAAAAGATACTTTTTAAAATCCCACGTAGTACAATCTTCCCCACGTTCAAAACACAAAACACCTCCCTTAGGCGCAGCTGCAACGTATTGAATAAAAAACGTTGATTGTTTTGCAACCTCTCTAAACTCTTTTAAAAATAAAGCAAGCTCAATTTTATGACAATATTGTAGTTGAAACTAGAAATAAAATATTTGTAATAGTGCTCCATCCATACATCAGCCTGTTTCGTCCACTGCTGGACATAGGCCTTTCCAGGATTTCGTCACTCTTGGCGGTCCTCCTATAAGAAATGCCCATACTCACACATGCTGGGCAGGTGGTTTGGTGAGCGCGGTGCCGAAACCCTTGCACCAGTGACGCCGCTGCCCGTCACTAGTCTGTTTTATATAAGGCCCGGGCCTTATAATTGGGGATGGATATACCGCCATCCGTCGGTCCCAGGCAATGGTGTGCCGCCTGGTTTTGCCTGAGAGCTGTTTTCTTACTCTCCCCCGAATAACTTCGGGAGGATTTTCGAGTAAGATGGTGGTACCACCACAGTCGAGCCCGGCATCAGCTCTACCACCTAAAAAAAATAATTATAATAATAGTGCTCAATACCATATTATTTAAACAAAATTATTGCCTAACAACAATATATAACTTATATAGGTACTTTATCTACTTATATTTAAGGGACCTCCTGGTCTGTGTTACATTTTAAGATTAGTTTTTAACTGAAATGTTGTAAATTACTATTTCTGTCTAAATAAAATAAAATAAAATATCAACTCCGGTTCAACACCATGATCATAATGTGTGACCGTTTTTGTAGTACAACTTTAAGATTTCTTTGTGAATAAATAAAATTAGTTATTCTGAAGTATTCAGTCGTCCAGTGTTCGGACGATCGACGTTAATATTTTCGTAATGTTTTTATTGTTCTTTAGCAAAGATAAATTATTTAAACTAACTGCACATTCTTGCGTATCACTGCATGATATGGGCCAAGTTCATGCGGCTGCCATCTTGTTGTTATGATAACGTGACCTCAATTAGCCGCGTGATGTTTTAACTTTAGCGGCAAGTATTATTTTTCTTTGTGTTTATAAACTCCGTTCAGTAGAATGTGCACACGACAGTATCGTTGGGAAATCCTGATTTTTCCTACGGAATCGTGTTGGACCACCACTAATGCCACCTTTGTCTGGCATATTCCAGGGTTCCAGGCACGGACTTAAACCCTGTGCCGATCCGTATGCCTTTCCTACGGGACTTTCTCCGGCGGGATCATTATAACACCAATTCCTGACGCACTTCTATGTGCGACGTATCATCTCATCGGGTCCGCAACGTACCTGCACCGGACATCTCTCCGAGCCGTGGTCGAACGCTTCGACGGCCGGTTCCTGCTGGACAATCAGGACAGTAACGGACCTCGAGTGAAACCATAGAGTGCACGAACCCCCTTTATTCAAAACCCTGAGTAATTAATAAATTTAACCTTGTATTCCGGTCTTGACGGAAAACACTTCTTTTATTTACAGACTTATTTTCACGCTCTGGTCTTCAACCATTCCTTTCATTCATTTCATCATTTACATTTTTTTATACTTAATTTTGAACGTCCCCTCGAAGTAAGTCACTCTTAAAGTGCAATAACTTACCGTGGAGGGCTATAACCGTTTCAGCGTAAGAAATACAATTCTCTTTGTGTAGACGAATTTTCATTGAAACCATGATTTTTCAAGATACATCAGAAGTAGCCGATGCGGAGAAAATGGTTTAATGCGTAAACATATTAAGTTAATAAAACAAAAACACATTTCAAATCGATTTTAATTATCATTAAACATCTAATACATTAGACACCTGCAATAGCCTTCTACACAGAAGGCTTTAGGGCACAGCCCATAGCAGTCGGCATCGCTGGTGCAATCCAAGTCCGATGACCCTGTGAAGAAAGGATGTAATAAAAAACGGTATATAACTTTTAAAACGCAGTTATAATATATTATATCTGACCAAACCAACTTGACACTTGAGATCTATTATTACACTTCATTTGTTATATACAAATTGACATCTTTATGGTTATTCTATAATATGTAATTTTTTATGGTAAATTAATCCTATTATAATTTAAAATAGCGTATGTGCTTTAATAAATTTTCGTATACCAGATGTGGTGGAATATGCTGTACTATTTAATATTTAAGACCTTATGTATCTACCATATTTCAAGCGAATAAAACTTATTCTATTCTATATTCAATTCTATTCTATAAATATCTTCATAATAGATTAAAAATCTGTAATTTTCTGATTTTTTCCTAGATGTGTGCTAAAAGATCTAATTGTGTACGGGATTTCAAGAGCGAATTTTTATGAAATTGATTACGTAAAGGTCAACGATTTTCTTTCGCGTTAAGTTAGATAGAAGACTGATTTTTATTAGCGCTATGGGGCCGCAGACTTCTGTCGGGGGTATTCGTTATAACTTGATATCTCTAACGGGGCTTGAGAAAAGGGGTCTTGACATGTAACATCGCACCAGGGAAGAGGGGGGTCAGACATATATTTTAATAAACGTTAAATGTATTTTTTATTGTTGTTAATACACATACATATATATCGTCACGACGTGAATCTCCGAGGGGGTGTCAGAGGTGTTCCGGGTGTGAACTGTGAAATGCAAGTCAGAGTCCACACTCTGCACACCCGCGTTTCACCGACAATTATTACGTCCCAGCGTGATGGGTGGTGAGCCCTATCGCCGATAAAATCTTTCTTTTTTGATAATTCTTCAAGAATACTATTTCTTTGGGGACTGGTGAGGCGTTCAATGAATTCAATTCAATGGAACCCAAATGAATACGTACTCAATCTAGCATCTACTTGAAATCTCACAAAATATAAAATAAACAAAAACAGAAATATACAAATCTTCATGTTTCTTTAGGTCAGCTAATAACGAGTTATATAAATTGACTTCAAATTGTGGCGATTATGCATTATTTATATATGCGCGCGCAAGTGCAACTTAAGCTTATCAAAAATACAGCGTGATCTTAAAAAAAAATTGTATACATAGATTTTCTTTTTGTCTAAGTATAATAAAATATTCTGAAATAATTTTTCACCAAAAATCTTTTTTTTATGAAAAAGCAATAATACTCCCTGATTTGTTTCTTTAATGAATTTTTAAACCAGCTATGTGATTAATTGGTGAGATTTCTTTGAGCAAAGACACAAACTGCGATCTATCGTTATACTACTATTTTAACGGTAATGAGAATTCAAGTGAATAAATTATGTTCATGTCAAGTTTTATTAATCAGATTGCATTTTGACGTCGGGAATTTTTTGGAAAGCCAGTGTTTTACACAGTGGGCCTTATCCTTGCAACCAAAGCCAGATGACCCTGTGAAGAAAGGATGTAATAAAACCGTATATACCTATAACGTTTAAAACACAAACATAATCCACGAGTAGTTATTACTGGCCAAAAAACTTGACACTTGAGATCTATTAAACCTCATGTATTGTATAAATTTCTTCTGAAATTATTAAATATCTGTAGTTTTCTGATTTTTTCCTAGATGTATGCTAAAAGATCTAATTGTGTTGAATTTCAAGAGCCAATAATTTTGTTTCGCGTTTAGTTAGAAGACTGATTTTTATCAGCACTATGGGACCGCAAACATCTGTCGGGGGTATTAGTTATAACTTGATATCTCTAACGGGGCTAGAGAAAAAGGGTCTTGACATGTGACATCGCACCAGGGAAGAGGGGGGTCACATTATGTGAACACCGGTGACAGTAAGAACATGGTCAAAAATCATTAAATTCAATGGCCTACATATCGCATTTTTGTCATATTTTTACGTGACGTGTGCATAATAAGACCTTCAACGAAAAAATGCAAATATAATTTGACTCTCGTTTATGTAACCAAATTCATAATGGGGATTCGGTAAGTGGTCAGGACCAAGGTTAAATGTCCTTTTCTGTGAAACACACAAAATGAAATTTAACATTCTATACTAATTGAGTCGAGGTTGTTCTTGCACAAGTATGTATAGAGGAACAAAAAATATTTTTCGTATTTCGCAGACAGTGTCATTGAACCTTGGTCCTGACCACTTAGAGAGTCTCCCGTATGAATTTGGCTTTATAAACGAAAGTCACCTTATAATATTTTTTATGTTGTCTCTTTTCAAATTAATTTTAAGTCAATAGATATCGAAGATAAAATATTGTACAAAATACTTGTTATATTTCACTCTTGTATCTTGATATTTCGGCCGTTCGATACACGATTACTTACATTTTCCTCGATCCATTTAAATCGCAAAGATCGGTCTGAACTATGATCTAAGTATCATTTCATTTGAGCTATATGAAGTTTTGGATAATAAAACTTATATTAAATAAACGTCTTAAAAAATGTAATATAA
The DNA here is from genome assembly GCA_910592155.1 of Ypsolopha scabrella. Classification (NCBI taxonomy): domain Eukaryota; kingdom Metazoa; phylum Arthropoda; class Insecta; order Lepidoptera; family Ypsolophidae; genus Ypsolopha; species Ypsolopha scabrella. The sequence goes on along the minus strand of OU342973.1, from coordinate 5,081,432 downwards.
AACGGCCGTCACATGAAAAACACATCCCTCTAATTCCAAAATAATAAATAAAAACACCTCGAAACCGCGAATTTTCTAAGCGGCGCGCTTCCGCTGAGCAGGATAAACATGTGTAAAATGAAAGCGTTGGAGCAGGACAGATTTCGCTGGATACCCCGGCCTTAACAAAGCTGTTAAACGTGGTGTCAAAGCAAAAAAAAGATGTGTTTTCACAGTTTAAATTAACGTAAAATGTAATTATTATTTTTAATGACTAAAATAAAATCTTTCTTTTTTATAATTTTGCAAGAATACTAATTTTTAGGGGACTGGTAAGGCGTAATTAATTTTCTGATTTGGGCGTGATAATCAAAAATAATACGTACTCAATCTAGCATTTACTTCAAATCTCACAAAATATAAAATAAACATAAACAGAAATAGACAAATCTTCATGTTTCTATAGGTCAGCTAATAACGAGTTATATAAATTGACTTTTCAAATTGTGGTGATTATGCATTACAATTTATAAAGGGTGAAATTCAATCAACCGACCAATTCATACTGGAAACTCCGTAAGTGATAAGGAAGAAGGTTCAGTAATCCTTTAGGTCAAATTGGGAAAATATTTTTTTTTGTTCCCGAACTGGTTGGACTAGTTCAAGTACAATTCCTCGTGCAGGCATTACGGAGCAAAAATTTTTTTTTTCGATTTTCATCCGAAGTGTCATTGAACCTTGTTCTTAATCACTAACTGAGTCCCCAGTATAAATTTGGTCGATTGATTGAATTTCACTTTGTATATGCGCGCGCAAGTGCAAACAAAGTTTACCAAAAACACAGTGTGGTAAAAAAAAAATGTCTGACCGCATATCGTAAAATCCTCACTATGAACTCAAAACTACTTGCATAATGAAAAAGAAATTTTACGAACGTCTCTAACACAGAAAACCAATTTTAAAATAACTTTTCTTTAATAAATCATTTTATTTTTAATAAAAAACTTCCTGATTTTTTTCTTTAATTCTAACTTCTTATGAACTCAATTAAGGCAATGAAAGTTGTATGTATGAATAATTTAAATATCGTGTTTGGCTGTGGACAAATTTTTCAGCCGACTACATCTTTAATTCTTGTGCTTGCTCGGTCACTGCGCGGTTCAATCCGATCCCGTACATTCATCAAAACGTACTAGTTCGTTCATTTAGTACTGGTACGTGACTCATTCGAGCTGCTATTAGATATGATATACATTTTCTTATGTGTTTGTAATTCGATTTATTATTCTTAACGCGAATTTCACATGATAGGTATATTATTATTTTATTGACTTATGTTGAATATCGTATAATTTAGAAAAAATGACACTAAAGTTTTATTTAGAGTCAACTTTTTTGTATAATGTTTCCTGAAAGATTTTAATGTAGCTTGATTTGACAGCTGAGTTTTCTTCACAGAGCGTTTTCTTAGAAAGAAGTAATAACGTTCTTCATAATTAGCTCGGAACAAGTCATCAGAAGAATATATACTTTTATGTTATTGGAATAAGGTAGATACAAAATTTCCGAACAAGATCGGGATCGTCGTTTTGCGAGTCACTGGCTCTTTTATTTCGTTCGTCGGGTATCATTCGCTTCGTCTCATTCTGTTGGACTGAAATGTACTAAAAGACCGAATTATAAGATCCGAACTGAATAGTTCTTTCTTTTTTACTTTAAGGAATGATGTCTTATTATTTAGTACTCTAGTATTGTACTACAGAAGCCTATCTTTAATTACTACGACTGATTTGAGCAAAGACAAACTGCGATCTATCGTTTTTCGAACCTTCTGTTCTAACGGAAGTGAGAATTCAACAGATTAAATTATGTTCGTGTCAAGTTTTGTTAATCAGATTGCATTTTGACTTCTCTACGTTAGGGTTTTACTGACAACTATGGATATCTTTTTTAATTTGTGTGTTCTTTGGAATAGTTGTCCAGTATGATCAATAGAGTATGTGGTTTTAATTAGAGACAGCAGTCCGTTTACACCCGGTGTAGTTAGCTGGCCGGGATAGCAAATTAGTAATAAATTTTAGCAGAAGAGCTGTAATATGTAAATATAAGACACAGTTGAATTATAATTAACAATAATGTGACTGATTTGTTTACCGAAACTAAATAGTTTATTAAGATTTTGCCTTTAGACCGCGGCTCCGTCTACGTTTATTCAATCTCTGCCCCGTTTTCAGCTTCGGCGTTTTTTCATCAACGCCCCTTATAGCCCCCTGGTTGACCAGGGTCACAACAATGAAAATAAAGAAAACCGCATCCAAATCTGTTGAGTTTCTCGAGTTAAATTGGAACATACGCATATAGATACAAACAGACGTAGACAGAAGAACAAATAAAAAATAGTTTTCATAATCAATAATTTATAATAGCGAATTTCATCAGTGGTCTTTTTATCCGACTTAAAAAAAGAGGAGGTTCTCAATTCGACTGTATTTTTTTTGCGTATGCTACTCCATAGCTCTTGCATATCTTATTAGTTTGCTTCCAGGTAGGTTCTACTTAAGTTTGGTCGTGATCTCATGATGGTCTTCAGACATAGGCAGTGGAATTCCTGAATGGATTACAGCCAATGACATTTTACAGCATATCCTTCTTTATCTAACAAGCCATGAAGTAAGAAATCTGGCAACGTTGCATGTGGTCCGGGCCGCCAATTCAAACCGATGACACTTGCTTACAGTTGTTTGATATTTGTTTACAATAATTGTAAAAATCGTCATATTAAAATATTTTTAAGTAAGAAAAGTGTTGAATATTACTCATAAAGGGCGCAAAGGTACGTAAGTATTACCAATATTCATCTTTATTTATTTGTTATACTAGCACTAATTTCGTGAATTTATTGTTTTGTACCTGGTTGAAAGAGTTACTACGATAGTGCCATTAAAGAAAATGGATTACTGACAACTTTTTTGTTTCCAAATGACGAACAGAATAATATGAGGAAGTTTTGGATCAAAGCTATTTCACGTCAACAGTGGCCACCGAGCCGCAGTGCTGTAGTTTGTGCAGAATAGTGGCGTGCATAGGACTTTTTGCTGGAAATGCAATGAGAAGGTAAAGTTTGACAATTAAAAAAAAGTATGAAAAAATTTAATGGTCACTTTGAAAAATCATTATTTGTATGACGCCAGGGTAGGCACTGCCAGATACATAGAATAAGAACTTCTTCTGAGGCCAGATAATATACAATTCCTTTTTCAAATTGGTTTTTAATTTTTTCATGTCGTTTTTATCGTCAAACTTGACCTTCTAATTTCTTTTCCAGCAAAAAGTTATATGCACGCCACTGGTGCAGAACATTTTGAAGTCACAGATGTTATAAGAACAGAGCGTTTTATCGATGGAGACGGATGTGTGACAGAGCCAATTCTGAAAAGGAAGATGCAATTCAAGGTATTTTGGAAATTTGCCGTCATACCTCTCCAAATCAGTACCTGTCACACGGACAGATCTGAAGTGAGGCACCAAAAGGAAGAAGAAAGGCAAGATAAAGCCGGCAAGGTTTTTTTGAATTGTGATTTGATAAACAGTTTTGATGAATTCTGTGACAAAATTGATTAATTTATACATATCCATGGAATTAAAAAAAAAACATCAGACAGTGTGTATTTATTTTTTCTGGAAAATGCTAGCAGTGAAAATAATAGATTAGTTGTGAAGTGCGGTATCATCGTGAATAATGATTTAATGGTGAAAGTTTTTCCAGGATATTGAGTCAAAATGAAGAGAATAATAGGAAGTTTGATACAATTGGTAGGAAATTAAGGAAATAGGCTCATAAAATCACGATAAATCTAATGAGCAGCATTTGTATTATAATTATCAATGAAAGTAAAGTGATCAAGCGTTGTAAACTGATGTAAGTTATAAAAAATATATAAATATAATACTAGCGAGCACGAATTGTCATTTAAAATATACCTATACATATATTTAATTTCATAAAGATCGAAAATTAACAAATATGATACAATTTTGTCCTGGTTTCCCTACTTCAAACTAGTACAAAGGCTTACTTTACTATACGATAAACATGAAGTACACTGTAAACTGATGTACTAAGTAAGGTTATTTAAAAAAGTACTAATATAATAAAATATCATCACGACATGAATCCCTGAGGGGGTGACAGAGGTGTTCTGAGTGTGCACTGTGAAATGCAAGTCACGGTCCACACTCGGTACACGCACGTTTCACTGACGATTATTACGTCCCTACGTGATAGATGGTGAGCCCTATCGCCGTACTTCGGGCACAAATACTCGCTTTTTTATGGCATGCAGGTTTCCATACGGTATTTTCCTTCACCGTTCAGCAAGCGGTAAGTAAGAACAAAATACTCCGCACATAAATTCCGAAAAACTCATTGGTGCATGCCCGGCTGAGACTCGAACTTGGTTCTCATGATTGAGAGCCTGAGCTACCACTAAATTTACAAATTGATTATACTGTTTTAAAAGTAAGCACATTATTAAATCAAAAGTCAAATTTATACCTACCTCTTAAAATAACAAAGACATGAACATTCAAATGGCGTTTTGGGGTTGCACCAGTATATGTAGGAGGTGACGAATTCGTTTAATGCCAAACCAGTATCAGTATCAGTATAATTTATTTGTTCACCATAGGTATGTTAAAAAGATGGAGTAACATTTGTAGTGCGCTATGTTCCGCCGTAAAGGCATTGTTCAATATTCATCGTGGCGGCTGCTGAACGACCGAGGGGGGAGCGGGGAGCACGGAGGGGGCGACAGGGTGGATAAAACCACCGGCGCGGTGGACGCTCGCTCTTTTGCGTCTGCGACCTTGCGACATGACTACTCTTACTACTGTACTTGTGGAACAGATCAATATAAGATCAAGCTGTATCTGGACGTTTTACTTATAAATATCCTAGTAAACTGCTAGTGCAAGAACTAGGCTCAACAGGCATAGAAATATTTAAAACCTAAAAAAATAAAAAAGGATTACATTAAATTACGCTACCAAATAATAAATTCAACAATTTTAGTGTCATGCGTGAAAGAAAAAATTATTCAATTATATAAATACACAAAAAGGCAGAACACACAAAAAAATAAAAAATAACAATAACTAAACAACACATTTCACGAAAAAAATTCCATTAGTACATGCAAGAAACACAAATAATAAAAACAATGTCATTAATTATGGTAGCATCACAGCATGTCAAAACAAAAATTATACGATTAAATAATAATGTCATATATGTACTATCATGGATCATCTAAAAATCGGTCGTGTTTCCGAGTTCGCAACGTTCAAAACATAAATTTAGTCTATTATCTTCTAAATAATCGGTCGTGCTATAGTAAGACTTTTCTATTAATAAAGTTTTTAATTTAAGTTTAAACGTTGAAATGTTTTTAGTACTTCTTAAATCCGCAGGCAATTTATTAAATATTTTTGGTGCCATTCCCAATATACTTTTATTGAGCAGTGCTTTTTTTGAAGAATAATGCATGTTTACTTCTAATTGTACCAAATAGGTGCCTGTTAATTATGACGAAACAAGCTAACTCCAATATACCTTATATACACAGGGCAAAGTCAATATTTTTAGCTTCTTAAAGTGAGGACGACAGGTATCTCTGGATTTGATTTTAGCAATCGCTCTAATGCACTTTTTTGTGCTCGGAAAGCCTTTTCTTTGTCTTTAGCGTTGCCCCAAAAAATTACCATATCATACCATACCATAATATCTATGGTATGCATGTAGAACCACTTTTGTGTTAACTATTTAAGAAAGTATGTACAGCTCATATGAGTACCTATTCAGTTTTGTACAAAGTCCTTCAATTTGTGATTGCCAAGTCAATTTACTCTATTGTTAATCCTAAAAATATTGTTATGTCAATTTGGTTTATTTTTTCATTTGAATGTGAAATGTAAATTTTTTCTGGTTCTACCCTTTGTCAAAAATTCATTATTTTTGTTTTATTTGAACTAATTTGTAAATTATTTGCATTTAACCATTCAGTAACCATTCAACGAGTCATTAATTTCTTTTTCATGGTTGCTATCTTTATTTGCCGAGAACACGACAGTGCTGTCATCTGAGAAAAGGACCATGGGATGTTTGATTGCTTTAATAATGTTAATTAATGTTAATAAAACAAAAGACATATTTTCAATCGATTTTAATTGTAATTAAAAATCTAATCGAATATGCAATCGCAATAACCATCTACACACACGGCCCTCATTGCTATAGGGCAGGACCGATAGCAGTCTTCATTCCTGATGCATGGAAAGCGACGTGACCCTGTGAAGAAAGGATGTAATAAAAACCGCATACCTATAACTATAACCATAGTATAAATAACAAATAGTATTCTATCTTTAAACAAATGGGCCGAAACGAACCCCCCCAAAACTCGGTACAACTCGGTTTACGGCAGTCACGGTCGCACCGCAGTTACGTACGCACGTTGTCACTGTGACGACGCTCCCGCGCATTTTCGTAAATTATGGCACGAAATTACAGAGTATGTTTGCTTAAATTCAACGTTTATAGTAATAATATAGCATTATCAAATACGTATACGGCCTATTGTCAGCCCTAGCACGTGTTTAGGCACCAAGCGGCCGTAGGTATTGATTTCAAGGACACCATCTAGTTAAACTACTGTTGTTACCCATACTGTGCTATAACGTTTAAAATACAAACATAGTCCACGAGCAGTTATAACCGACAAAACTAACTTGACACTTACGATCTATTAAACTGTATGTATCCAAAGCACTGACCTCTCATAAACAATTAGACTCACAATCTCGCTCAAAAAGCGTCCGCGATGCTTCTTGTCACCGCTACGACGACGTGACAAGATCGAATGACGATTGCGTCTTACGACATAACGTCTTAATTTGGTTGAATGCATTTTCACTACTATTCACGTCGTCGTTTGGACGCTTTCTGACGAACTTTTCTCAGAGACTGTGTCTAGTTGTTTATGAGAGGTCAATAATCCAAAGGGATTAATTATACCGATGTATAAATTTCTTCTTAAATTATAAAACATCTGTAATTTTCAGATTTTTTCCTATATGTGTGCTAAAAGATATAATTGTGTACGGAATTTCAAGAGCCAATTTTTATGAAATTTATTGGGTAAAGCCAATAATTTACTTTCGCGTTAAGGCGACGCCACGAAATTTTGGCGACATGGATCTCCATTTTTCTCAGCAGTAAAAAAACATATGTAATTACCAATTTATATACTAGATTAAGCATTTTATTGACGTCATTTTGCCCGAAGGTTTAGTTGATTGATTAATTTTCATAGCAGAGAAAAAAATATTTAGAAAACCTCTTTTAAAACAGAGATTCCTATTTTACTGACAAACGGGAGCGAATGAAGCCTCTTAGTTTTTTATTTAAATTAGTCTACAAATACATTTCAATATGGCTGATTGGATTTATTAAATTACTTATAGTTGTCATTTAAAATTACAAATAAATATAAATATAAATTAAATATAAATTAAAAATACTGTTTTGCCGCATACGATCTTACGGCATAAGCTAGTTCGTGAGCGCATATTTGTATGGGCTAAGTCCCCCTCACTCCACTCCCCTAAGGCGCCGATTTGAAATTAAAAGTTTATCAATGCCTCGCCTTAAGATAGAAGACTGATTTTTATCAGCACTCACTATGGGGCTGTAGACTCGTGCAGAGGGTATTAGTTTTGACTTGATTTGAACAGGGCTTGAGAAAAAGGTTCTTAATAGAAGGACAGACAGACAACAAAGTGATCGTATAAGGTTTCCGTATTTTGATGTTCGGATTCCTAAAAAACGACAAAAGCTGAAAACAAGTTGTCATCTCGAGAGGTGTCGGAGATGTCTCGGATTATGCAGTTTCATTGGAACCCTTCGGACACTCTCGTCGCAGCAGTGGCGTGCATAGAACTTTTTGTTGGAAATGCAACAAGAAGGTCAAGTCAGACAATAAAAAAAAAATTATATGTCACTTTGAAAAGTCATAAGTAAGGCGCCAGGGTAGGATAGAGTAGATGATTTCATACAAAAAATATTTTTCAAATTGGTTTTTAATTTTTTCATAATATTTTTATCTTCAAACTTGACCTACTCATTGATTTTCCAGCAAAAAGTTCTATTCATGCCACTGCGTGGCAGTAGATATCTCCCTGTGCCCTCGTTTAACCGATTTTTACGTTCCACGTAACTAAACGGAGGTGGCGAAAATAAGCATGCCGGTTTGCCTCAAAGTGTTGTCCTCCAACGTCAGTAAATGATAAATCTACACAAACACATACATTTCCTTACTTTATGAATAGCCCTTAATTATAGCCGATTTGTTGACCACGATCACTGCAATGATAATAAAAAACCGCATCCAAATTCGTTGAATAGTTCTCGAGTTAAAGCAGAACAACATACATACAGACAGACAAAAATTTAAAAAATATAGTTTTAGCCTTATTAATAACCCGTTTCAATTATTGTTTCGTAAAAATATTCAATGTATCTGACAATGTATACGACATTTTTACTACTTTATTATTAGTATAGATAGAAGTCACCGAGGAACCCGCACACACGAGAAACTAAGTATTTAGGGTACTGTATCCGAAAGGTGCCAAACGGGACCCTATTACCAAGCTTCCATGTAATTATCAACTGTACCACACATACTATATGTTGCGGTATGGGAAAGCACATCTTGGATAAATTCACAGCTTGTGTTGAGAACTGGATAGCTCAGTTGGTAGTCAGTTTGACTTCTCTGATTTTCTATACCGCAATGATATTATGTTAATTTTTACGTAAAATATTTATTATGGGCTTTCCGCTGAAAAAAATTACAAGTTTCTTACAAAAAATATTTATAATTTAGCAAAATTATAATTTGGCTGTGGATATATTTAATAGAGCGATAAATCAAATAATTGATAAGTTTATTCCCGCAAAAAAAATATCGAATAGTATAAAAAAATATCCCATTTGGTATACTCACTCATTAATTAGAGTTATTAATAAAAAATTAAAAGCCCACAAAAAATAGAAAATATACGGCCGTATTCATGACTATGAAAACTTTTCATCACTACGAAAGCAACAAAAGGAAATGGAGATTTCGTGTTACGATCACTACATATCCACTGCTGAATGTAATATTCGTACCAACTCAAAACACTTTTGGTCATTCATTAAATCCGTATTTTTAGACAATAGAGTTGAATCTGATGGTCAAAATATTGCTGATGTATTTAACAGCTTTTTCCGTTCAGTTTTTGAGCCCAGCTCCCCTTTATGTGTTAATCCATATAGTAGCACAGCTAATAACATGCTTCTTGGTTCAGTCGACATCACAGTAAACCTAGTTGAAAATTATTTAAGCCACTTAGATGTTACAAAGGGTTGTGGCCCTGATGGAATTCATCCCATATTCTTAAAAAACTGTAGTCGTCAGATTGCTTATCCCATCACATTACTCTAAGCAATCATTATATCTCGGAACAATGCCTCCAATCTGGAAGCGTTCTATTATTGTCTCAATATTTAAGCTCGGAAATAAACATAATGTGAGAAACTATCGTGGCATCTCCAAGTTGTCAGTAATACCTAAGGTATTTGAGAAAATTGTTTATGATAAACTTTTCCCTGCAGTGAGACCGATTCTAATTCAACAGCAGCACGGATTTGTTAGTCGCCGTTCAACGGAGTCAAACTTATGTGAGTTTTTAGATTATGTTTTAAAATCTATGAATGACGGTTTCCAGGTCGACGCGATTTATACAGACTACTCAAAGGCATTCGATAAAATTTCCCATTCGTTACTAGTTTGGAAGTTAAGTGCGGTAGGCATACACGGTGACCTATTACGGTGGTTGGAATCATATCTCAGGGATAGATCTCAAGCTGTAGCTGTCAAAGGATATACCTCAAGCTATGTACCTGTGACTTCCGGTGTTCCACAGGGTTCTCACTTGGGCCCGTTGCTATTTAATATTTTTATCAACGATGTATCAGAGTTCATAAGATCTACAAATTTATTATTATATGCTGATGATAAAAAAATGTTCTATAAAGTTAAAAATATTGAAGACTGTGAGAGGTTGCAGGATGATCTTAAGCGGTTGTGTGAATTCTGCTCATTGAATAAGCTTCATCTAAATGTTGATAAATGTTGTACGATCTCATTTACAAGGAAACGTAAACCAATTATATTTAATTACTCATTATTCAACAGAAACCTACAACGCGTTACCGATGTCAAAGACTTGAGAGTGCAACAATTTACCACTCAAATAAATAAAATCACTGCTAAATCCTTTAGAATGCTTGGGTTCATATTCAGACAGTGTAAAGGTTTTAAAGATCCCAATACACTTGTTTTATTATACAATGCATTTGTCCGACCTCATGTTGAGTACGCGTCAACCGTGTGGAATCCTCTTTACACTAAATATGTTGAACTGATAGAACGTATCCAGAATAAATTCTTAAAAAGACTTAAGTATCGATTTAAAAAATTCAATTGTAATTTCACATCACTTTCTAAACGCCGTGAGCACCGAGATCAAATATTCCTGTATAAAATTTTAAATGGCCTAGTTGACTCACCACATTTACTTAACAAAATTACTTTTCGAACTCCAACATTCAGAACTCGTACAAAATCATTATATTCTGTACAACTTTCCAAGACAAACTATGCAAAAAAATCGATTCATAATAAGATCTTGCTGTAAATATGATGAATGTTATAATAACGCTGACCCTTTTAATGATAAGATATCCAAATACAAAAATTTGATCTGTTCTGTTACCAAATAATATAACTGTTTAACCATATTTTGTTTACTTTTATAATTGTTTTAGCTTAATTGTATAAATTTTTGTTTGCAACTAGTGTATATCTCTTTTTATTGTGTAAAATGAACTACTTTTTGAATCAGTGGAAACTTCATTGGCATGTGTATTAAGCTTGTATTTCAATTTTTTATGTGTAAGTTAATGCTGTATGTTTCTCTTAAACAAATAAATAAACAAATAAATAAATAAATAAAAAGTACCTATATCGAGAAATATGATAAAGCTACTATTCAAAAAACTTTTTCATTTATGTTTTATCAAAAAAGACTTTTAATGGTGAAATGGGATTTTAAGTAACAGCGATAGGGCTCAAAAAGTCACAACCCATCATGTTTCGCACGTAATAATTTTCGGTGAAAAGTGGCTGCAGCAATTGCGGAATGTGACTTTCATTTCACATTTCACACTTGGGACCTCCTCGGGGATTCATGTCGTAACGGTACGTATATGTATCTAAGAACTATCAGAGAACTAGCTTTACTATAAATTCCCTTTTTAACCGACTTCAAAAAAGGAGGAGGTTCTCAATTCGACTGTATTTTTTTTTTGGTTTGTTACTCCGTAACTCTGGCAAATCTTAACCGATTTGGTTTTTTTTTTTGTTTGCTAGGTTTTGCTTTCAGGTAAGTCCCATTTTAGTTTGGCCGTGATCAGATGATGGTCTTCAGAGATAGGCAGCAGAACTCCTCAACGGATGACGGCATTCACTCGATATTGAGACAAATATCTCCGGTATTTCTTAAACGATTTGAAAAATTTTTTTTTTTGTTTGGGAGAGTTTGCTTTCAGGTAAGTTTAATTTTAGTTTGGTCGTGATCTGATGATGACCTTCAGAGATAGGCAGTAGAGCTTCTCAAGAGATGACAGCATATTACTTTGTACAAGGATGCTGATTGCAAGGTGTTCCTTGAAAATTGACATATATCCACCTGAGCTTCAATCTTGGCCACATCACCATAGAACTCCTCAACCTATGACGTTAGTGTGCTCATTGCAGGATATAACTTGAAAATTGTCATTATGCCACGGGACAGCCATCAGAGTGGTCACTGTAGTCTATCCATTTTTCACAATTTATCCCACCAACACTAAAAAGCGTGAAATAAATAAACTTTTAACTAAAAAATAATAACCGACTCCAAATTTCATAGCAGCCATTCACTAAGAAGTTTAAAATAAATTCATACTGAACGATAGTACCAAAATAACACCTTTGCCGACTTATTTCTTCCTAAAATACATATAATGTTATCTAGAAGTCGGCGCATTCTCCATAGTACAGAACACAAAAGCCAATATGAGAGCGCCAACTTTTAGAGAACATAATTATGTATATTTCAGGAAGAAAGAAGTCGGAAAAAGTATTATTTTGGCACTATTGGTCAGTATGAAATTATTTAGAACTTTTTTTGAATGGCCGCTATGAAATTTGAAGTCGGTTATTATTTTTTTGTTAAAGGTTTATTTATTTGCCTTTGTTGTTGTGCTGCTTCAAGCAACATGAAATAAAATAAACAATACCAGGACTAACTTTTGCCTGTGCAACCTAAAAGAATACCTACTCAATTTTGCTTCTGCTTGAAATGTGACGAAATATACAACCAAAATAAAAATAAATACACAAAACTTCATGTTTCTCTGTTCACGTAATCACGAGTTAGGTATAGGTATTACTTGAATTTTATAATTGTGGCGATCATGCATTTGTTTATATTATATACACATCGATTAGAGTAGATAAAAATGACGAATATACAGCGTGCTCCGAAAAAAAAAATTCTTTGACGTCATCCATCTCGAAGAATTTATTTTTTATTTTTCTGTGAAATAAAATAAATATAAAAAAACTTTTCCATAAAAACCATATGTACTACATTCTCTGGGCTAAAATTCGTGTTCCGTGAGGTCACCTACCTAGCCTCCAGTATAAATTTGGCTGCATAAATAAATGTCACCTTGTATGGTGTCTCAGTATCCCATTAAACTTTTAAAAATATATTTTATAATGTAGTTTTTGTTGCTCAAATGGGACTTTTAATTTGTATTACATTGAAATATCAATTTAAAATCAAGTCAGTGTAAAACAGTAAAAAAATAAAGAGGCATTCATGACAATTTTTTTAATTATAATGTTATGATTTGTTGCATTTAGGCTTTGGTTTACCTTCACCAACAGTAGATAAGTGTATCAAATATAATAATATCATTTTCGACTTATATGGTGAATTCAATTTATGCAGCCATATTCTTACTGAAGACTAGGTAAGTGCTCACTAACAAGGTTTGGTGACCCTTTTCGTGAAATTCGTAAATGCGAAATTAGCAAAAAGTGTTATCGATCCGTGTTACTGATCACTCACCAAGCCTACAGTATGACTTTGGCTGCATAAATAAAAGTCACCTTATTATATTGGCAACAATAAAATGCAGTTAGTCATGTAACTATTGAGTTTCAGGGGCCCTTCATCTATTTTCTGCTTAAATAAGTCAAAATTTATAAAGTTTTACTAATGTTATAGTCAGAACCCAATAGAGAAAATTATGTTCATGCTAAGTTTTGTTATTCCAACAATAAATAAAGATAATAATTTATTACCCTTTAGCTTTTTATTTTGTTATACAGGTTGAAAATGAACCTCCTCCTAGCTTTATTGAAATATATGAATCACAATCACAAATAGAACACAAAATAAAAAAAAGGTTTATTACTTTTTTGGTTCCCCAATTTCGAATGAATGGTCAATCTACGCGACACGACATGTGACTGACAAAAGACATACATATTCCCAGCGGTAAATAATGCACATAGGCTATAATAGTAATAATAATAAATTGCTTTATTTCTGGCAACAAGGCCCATAACAATAAATACCTTATACTAATAATACATGTTTTTATACTAACAAACTAAAATGTAATTTTGGCACAAGGTCCCGTACCGGTCCGGTGATGTAGATGGAAGTCTACCGCGAAAACGACAGTATATCAGGTCCTTCGGCCAGAACTCCGCCGTCATCAAGGTGGGCAGTCTGCTTGTCGGTATGCGTGCCACAAACGCTTTGAAACTTGCGTTATGACGCGAATCCAGTGGCTCCACTCTCAGCAAGAAGTTGGTCTTGCTTCGGATGAACTCAATGATGTCCTGCGCCTTAGTGGAGTAGTGTAGGTGGGACAGGTACATCGCCGTGGTCGGCGTCGCAGCTCGCAAGTTAGGCTCCGTTAATCCGGTGCCGTTCTGGTTTACTCGCTATGTACCATGGATTGTCTATGCTATGTACACATAAGTTGTAAAGCGTCGTCTTTGTCACCGGAGTATTAGTGCTTCTTTTGACGGTCGATTATTTTTTATAGCTGGGTTCATTTTCAAATAAATCAAATTTCAAATAATCAAATTTTTCGTTTATTTCGGCCTCTTCTAGGAGGCCGTCATCAGTCGAAATATTTCGAAAAAACTGTTGTATTATTTATTATTATTTATACCGTTATTCAAACAATATTTTGAATTCTGTACGTTAGGATTTTTATAAGAATCCTGTATTATCTTATATTTTTAGGGCTCCGTACCTCAAGAGAAAAAAACGGAGCCCTTATAGGATCACTTTGTTGTCCGTCTGTCCGTCCGTCCGTCTGTCTGTGAAGACCCTTCATCTCGGGAACACGTAAACGTACTTACGCTGCCTGTCGTTAAATCAGCTCGCTTCGTTGGGCTTCACTTTCGATGAAGGTCTCCAGTGAACGGAGCACATCAGTGCACTGTGCGCTAAGTTGAACTCTGCGTACTACGGTCTCTCCCGACTGTCTCCCTCGTTGTCTAAAGAACACTTGCTAACAGCTTACTAACTTATGGCATACACTTGTGGGGACAGGCTGCAGATTGTGTTAGACCTTTCAAAATTCCAAAGCGTGCAGTGCGCCGTATTGCTCGGGTTCCTGTAGACACGCATGCACAGCCCTATTTCATTGAACTGGGTATCCTAACGGTACCTAGTTTATATATTTTAGAGGTGCTGAAATATGCTAAACAGAATTTCCCCGAATTTACTGACTTTCAATCTAGTGACCGTCGTGCCGTTGAACATCGACTCGGCAAGACAGGAAACTCCTTGCACTGCATAGCTACATCTTTATACAATAAACTACCTGATCACATAAAAAGTGCAAACGTTCCGAGCATTTGTAAGCAAGGTTAAAAGCATTGCTTTTGGGAAAGGCATACTATTCCGTAAAAGAGTACCTATCGGATGATGTTACATAAGTAAGAATAATGTTCTTGAAATATGTAAATAATGTTTATACTTACTGTTACCTGTACTATATAAGTTGCTCTAAAAATATCTGCCAGGGCTGCAATGGTAGATAGTATTGTGTATGTAGATTACAATTGGGAAGAAATTTTGTACCCCGGAATATTTATATGAGTTTGAGAAAATAAAGTAAATAAATAAATATTTACTTTTTTCGGCATAAAGTGATTCGCAAACTACAAGCGATGTGTCGTTTCATCAATGAAAATAATTTCTATCTCTTTCCAACTGTTTTGTGTTATTAAAGGACAGTTTCATGCAAGTAAATCAAATCTAACATAACCGCACATTTTTTTGTATGAAAAAATTTATGACGTTAGATCAATAAAATATCGTTACTATCTATATACAAAATACACTCTCCCATTACATTAAATTACAGCCGTGGCAGATATTTTTAGAGCATCTTGTATAACTGTGACATTTAAGTTTGACTACGTTATTGTAATTTGTTTTAAATATTATGTAGTTGGATGTAATATAATACCATCAAATTAAATATAGGTTAACAAGCATAAAAACTCGGATGAACTAACTATACATTACATACCTATACAAACATCTTAAAACAACAGGCGGCGCAAATATACGGCTCTAGGAGAGGGTTCCATGTTTGTGCCGTTTGGAGTAGAGACGTTCGGACCGTGGGGACCAGATGCGCGACAGCTCTCTAAGGACATAGCGTCGCGCCTGGTCGACGTTTCGGGTGACCCAAGAGCTGGGGTTTACTTCAGACAAAGAATCAGTCTCGCTATTCAGCGAGGTAATGCCGCCAGTGTCTTGGGCACCCTGCCTCGTGTTAGCGATGACCTGGACAAAATATTTTATTTGGTTTAGTGGTCTGTTTTGATTTAGTTTTGCAGTAAATAATGTAGATTCTTCTTTAATTTCTTTAATTTACATATTTTGTTTTAAAAATTATTAATGATATAATTTGACATGTAATGATAAATTATGAATAAATGAGTATGAATATGAGTAGGTCTACAATTCCTTGAAGCTGTGAAATAATCAAACTGCTTAGTTACGTCAAAAAAAGATACGGTAGTTTATGCCGCAAAAAAAACGTATATTTCAACACTCACAAGAGAATCAAAATTTATAAGGTACTTTCCGTTGACCTAGAACTATGAAATTTGGCAAATAATACCGTCTTAGACTACAAGTATAGTTATTCTTAAACAAGTATTGAGGCACAGAACAATATTTTTCGTGTTTCGCAAACAGGGTCATTGAACCCTAACCCTGACGAACAAAAAAACAAAACCTCCTATGATCACTTTTTAGCAGAAACATTATTACTACTAAAGTAAGTAAAGATAAATTATACATAATTAAAATATTTAATACATTACTAATACACAATGAATATTAAATGTTTTTTATATCAAAGAGTTACATAATAGTAAAACTTAAACCTACATGAATAGTTACTTATTCAATTGTTTGGCTCGCCACGTTCGCTCGGAGCCCGCAGCAGGTGATGCGCAGGGGAAGGCGAGGCGGGGCGCGGGTGAAATCTGAAATTTTGCTAGCTTGGTGGAGCCCTCGGCGGGCAAGTCCAACTCGCACTTGTCCGGTTTTTATTTTATAAATATACATTTGTTCTCATCATACAAACTTCAAGAACCTACTAAAAATATAGTATAGGCTAGCGAATATTTTTTTCGCGCGTGTATTTTCTTTTGCGAATTGTAAGTATGACCAGTAAAGTATGTGGTTTCATTTAAAAATAGCGGTTTATTTACACCCGGTACAGTTAGCAAATTAGAAATAAATTTTAGCGGAAAAGCTTGTACAATTTTATGACTGATTACCGAAACTAATAAGTTAGATAAGTAGTGCGGTTAAAAGAAGTCCAAGACATGAATGTGAAGAAATTGCCAAGTTGTCTTTGGGTCATCATTAAACTAGCAAAAGCGTTGAAATCAAAACTGAAGCCAAGTTCAAAACAGTAGTTCCTGCACGCCGTGATTTAATTCCGTTAGAAGGCTGTTAAGTTTTGAACAGGGCAGGTTTTCATTTAGATTCTCCATTTGATCTAAGGTGTAATGAATACCTGCCAAATTTTGGGTTTGCGCCGTGAAGTTTTTTTTTTATAAATTAGTACCTATGTAAAGCACTCTCTACGTACTAAATTTCATAGTGCTAAAATGAGGAGAAATTACCTCAAACTTTTTATTTGTATTTTGGGTGAGTCAGTGAACGAGTACCAAAAAAAGGCATTTTACGAGTTCTATGTTATCTTAGGATCTACTGAAGCTATGTTACGGGGCTATTTCGATAAAAATGGCACTTTTTGAAGTTGTATACCTGCTTTTCAGATGAAGCCACTAATTTGATAAATCAGTATATAAATTTCGGAACCTTTTTCTAGTTTTGTTCAGTACAGAAACGCGATTGCGTAACTTTCGCTCGATAGAAATAATTATTCAAATGAGGTCTTTTTCTACACTTCTTTTCATAGTATGACAAACCGGAATGACATACAGACCTGAATGATATTTTATTAGATACATTTTAGCGATATCTAAATTTTCTCAGTTGGAAATTTTGATAGCTATTTTAGTTCATTTTATATTAATTTAAAACCGACATTTTGCTATTTTTTCCGGAATCCGTCCCTCTCGCACTGCGTGAGGATAAGTAGGTATTAACTATACTGCGATCAAGTTGGATTGAAAAATGAGGTAAACAAACCGTTTAGGATGAAAATACATCGCTTAAATTTTATCAAATGAAGGGATTACAATAATTTCGATCTATCTTAATAAAATATGTCTTTCATCGCTCAAGCTTTCGCAAAATTTTTGACATCCCGAATCGTAAGGTAAGCCAGCTTTCGTAGAATTCCGTATGCACCATGAGGGCTTAAACATTACAGGTCATTCATTGCCCCAATTGCAGTCATTTATTTTAGTTTTTTAAGGTTGACATTTGTAAATTTTTTGTCACAAATTTGGTTGCATAAATTAATGTCACCTTACATAGTCCGGTGCACGATTGTACGAGAACTCGCCGGTACATTCCGTGCTATTTCATGTTTCGGGAAATCAGTATTGCTAATTACTTAATAATATAAAAATTTCTATATAGGCTTATGTCCAGCAGTAGACGAACATATGATGCAGATATATGTATCAAAATTTCTGGGCACTTTACTTTTATTTATTTATTAATTTTATAAGAAACAAAACGTCTTATACTTAAGATGATAAACTTAAATATTAAACAAAAGGACTACATGTGTCATGAATGATACAACAAAAAGATAAATTAGTAATTTGACCGCTTTGCTTTAGGAGTTCACAAAAATCAATACACATTCAATACCCTGTCATGAAAAACAATCACTGAAATTTACAAAAAACTTTACACCTACAATACCTAATGAAATAAAATAGAGAACTTGTTTTGTAACATCATAATAATATTGAATAAATAAATAAGTCAACACAGTCAGGAAAATAATGCGCAAACTCATTGTTCGTCCGGAATGAGTTACAGACATGAAATTTGGATATGTTATGTATTGTAGAATATTCATCCAAAAGCGAATCTTGAATTAAACAAAAAAATCAATTATTATCCCCCCCCCTGCATGAAAACTAGGCCGATTTTGGGTTGTCATGGTCTTCTATCTTTTTATTAAAAGGCTAATTAAATATGATGCTTTGTTTCTGTGTGTTTCGTGGAGTACACGGAAAATTGAAATATATTTTTGCTATATGCATTTTGACTTTGTTCTAGGGTTGTTTTTTTTGAAAACACGTTTGGATAAGCTTTGCTCGATAGAAATAACCAAAATAATTTTTATTCTCGCTTTTAATGTTTTTTTAAATGATTAATGTTAAATGTAGGTTAAATTTGTAGGTTATTAGTCATAAGATTGTAGATACATTTTTATGTAATTTTTACATTTTGTCATTTATTCGACTGAGTGTGCTCAAAGTGGGCCGAAATATATTTCGAGTATGAATTTGGCTATATAAACGAGAGTTACCTTATATAAGCTAAATTCATACTGTAGACTCTGTAAGTGGTCAGAACCGAGGCTCAATGACAATGTCTGCGAAATACGAAAAAAAATGTGTGTCTATACTTGTCAACACTCAACTAAATTTTATTGTGGTTATTTCACAGAAAAGGTAATGTTCGCGCAACACTCAAATTGAACGCGCTTTGTTCGCAGTGTGCTAATCTGCATTTTAGAGACCGCTAGCGGTGGTGTAATCATTTTGTTTGTTTTTAATTTTGCTTTTCTTGTCTATGATTTTGATGGAGATGACTTGTTAATTTTGCTCTCCCGGATTGATTGTGAAATAAAGGTCGCCTGAAAAGTTTTAAGAGATTCTTGCTTCAGGGACATGTGTGTATAAAAATAAAGGTCTTCTAGTGAAACCGTGTTGGGGAATTGTGCTCGTAGAAGCCGGGCTAATTCCAGAAAAATACTTCGATGATTGCGTCAGAATTTTGGTGACACGTAATCAGTCTTCGTGGCCACATTCCGTTGATTTCCTGCTGATCCCTGCCTTGTATTTCCCCTCCTTCTTACCGGCTCGGCCAGAAGCTGGAGCAGCGAAGCGGCACAAACAGTGGATAGCGAGGACCCCAGATTTTGGACTTCTGGAGGTATCAGTATTCAGTATTCAGTATTCAGTATTTCTTTATTGCACTCATGTTGTAAATTGTACAATACAGTTGTACAATTGTACAATATCTTGACGCCGTCAATATTTTACTGGACTTGCGTGAGTGCCCTTTGTTTATTAAATCTTTCAACTGAAATACCTTGTTACTGTCCGCTGGTATTGTTTAATCTCGTTGTGTTGGTCATTCTCTGTGCAAACCAGACAGGTAACAGGGTCTTTCATACATTTGTTGGTAGCAGAACGCGTTTGAGTTGCTTATTATCAACAGGTAACTAAACCTTGGTCCTGACTTCTTACCGAGTTTCCAGTATGGATTTGTTTTGGCCATACAAACGAATGTCACCTTATATATGTCGCAGTCATCTGGTTGAATCTGCTATTCGATTGAATGACTAGTGCGTTCCTTGAATGACGAAATTCAATTGAATGACTAGGCCGAACGTTGATTGAACAAGCGTCACTCAACGTCCAAATAGTTAGCGAATTGTAACACAGCCCTATGAACAGAGCGGACGTAAAATCAGTCAGGTGATTCAAATTTTGTTCATTTTTTTTCCACTGCGGCGCAAGGGAAGCAAAGCAGGATGCGTTCGGTGTATTTTGTGACCTCGCAAAAGCTTTTTATTGCGTTAAGAAACACTTTTATGTAAATTGGATCACTATGGAGTTAAAGGTAAATCTTTGGCGTTATTTAAGTCATACATTAGTGACCGGATTCAAAAGGTAGACATTAATGGAGTAAAGTCATCTGGAGCATTAATCATAATGGGTGTCCTGCAAGGCTCCATATTGAGGCCCCTATTGTTTTGACTTATCTGGGATAGTTCTATTCGCAGATGATACGTCACTTATTTTTAAATTGAATCGACATAAAAATATTCTTGATGACACGAATTCAACTCTCTCTCTCTGATTCTTGATTGGTTCACTGCAAATAATTGAGTTCTAAATGCAAAAAAATATGAAATGTATAAAGTTTACTTTACCAAATGTAATTCAAGTAGATGTCAGTTTATTTTTGCAGCGATTCAAGCTAACGAAAAAACAAGTTAACGAAACTAAGTTTTTAGGTATTACTATAGCTATAGACTCTCGTCTTCAGTGGGGTCCCCACATAGAAGCTCTCTGTGGTAGACTTAGTTCAGCCGCATACGCTGTTAGACGCATAAGGCTGATTACTGATTAAGATACTGCTAGATTAGTATATTTCAGTTATTTTCACAGCATTATATCATATGGCATAATGTTGTGAGGTAGAGCCGCGGATATAGAAGCAGTCCTTCTCATGCAAAAGAGATCTATTCGGTTTATTTATAACATGAAGTACCGAGATGATTAATTAAAAGAATAGTTTAAAGAAATTAATATATTTACGGTCCCGTGTGAATTTATTTATCAAGTTATTAGATATGTCAGAAAAAATATTGATAATTTCCCGAGGCTTGGTTGAAACCAGAAACAAACAGAAACTAGCTTTTCCAAAATTAAGACTTGCAAAAGTAGGTACCTCTTTTGTAGGACATGGTATAAGATTTTACAATAAACTTCCAGAGAAGGTCCTTAGTTTGCCTGAAAATAAGTTTAAACTATATATACTGCTCAAAACAATTAGGGGAATAACATTTCAAAGTGAAATAAAACTTTTTATTTTAGGGTTTTAAGTATAACTGGCCACTAAATATTAAAGTGACATACTTCACGAAAATAAAATATAAAAGAACATCAGCATTATTGTTAGTAGTTCTTAATACGGTGGCCAAGAGTCTATGTACACCTAAAAACAAAGTGACGCCATTCAATTTTCTTAACTTTTAAATTACAAAAAACCCATTTTAAGTGCCCTTTCAAATCTTCTGAGTGCTGTTATTGATTGAAATGAGTGTTAATTTGGTTAAGAAGGTCATTATGCTAGATCTGACTGAAATCCAAGTCTCCCGAGCTATCACTCTGCTTCAAGAGGGTCGAACTATGGCATATGTAGGAAGTGACCTAAGAGTCAGCCCTTCTGTCATCTACAGAGTATGGAAGCCTTACCTAGAGACGGGGAGATACTCAAGAAGGCGTGGTCAGGGTCGAAAGAGAAAAACAACTCCTTTGGAAGATCGCTTCATCATCAACTGTGCTTTACGAAACCGCACCACTACTGCAAGAGATCTGCAAAATACAGTAAGGACGGCTACTGCTGCAGAAATTTCCGACCAGACAGTAAGGAATAGGTTGCGGCAAGCCAATTTGAGAACACGTCGACCAGTGCGGGCCATGCGTCTAACTATTCAACATCCTCGCCAACGGTTCGCACAAATCCACGCTAATTGGCAACTTCGACAATGGAGGCCAGTGCTCTTTTCTGACGAGTCAAGATTCCGTCTAACACGTTGCGATGGTCGTCTCCGTGCTTACAGACGCCCAGGCGAGCGATACAGTGCAGCGGCAGTCCAAGAATATGACAAATTTGGATGTGGTTCTGTGATGGTGTGGGGCGGAGTGAGTTTGGACGAGCGCACAGATCTCATCGTTGTTCCCGGGCGGTCGAATGCTCAAGCTTACATCAAAAACGTGCTCGAAGACCACGTCCTGCCCGCAGCATATGGTATCGGCCCGAAATTTGTTTTTATGCAAGATAATGCCAGACCACATACTGCAGCCATCACGTTAGATTACTTACAGCATCATGGAATCCGTGTAATGGAATGGCCTCCCATGAGCCCGGACCTAAACCCAATAGAACACGTTTGGGATTTGCTTGATAGACGCATCCTGAAACGTCCTATTGCACCTCAAACACTGCAGCAGCTCACTCAAGCATTAATCGAAGAACGGGAGATAATTCCGCAGGAAGACATTCGGAAGATCATACGAAGCATGCCGCGTCATTGTCAAGCTGTGATAAGGGCTCATGGAGGTCATACACGCTACTAAAAGTCAGTGAAGACGAATATTCAAACATTTCTGTGACGGACCTTTTGAACACCAGTTTGTTTTACGCCTAAAATGTTTAATTTATAAATTTTGTAAAAGTAAAAAACTAACAAATTAACAAGGAAAAAATTACCAATATTGATAATGTAGCGATCTTGTAAAGGAGTTTTTTTTTCTTTCGACCCTGACCACCACTTCCTGAGTATTACCCCGTCACCTAGATACCGCTTTCATACTCTGTAGATGACAGAAGGGGTGACTCTTAGGTCAGTTCCTACATATGCCATAGTTCGACCCTCTTGAAGCAGAGTGATAGCTCGGGAGACTTGGATTTCAGTCAGATCTGGCATAATGACCTTCTTAACCAAATTAACACTCATTTCAATCAATAACAGCACTCAGAAGATTTGAAAGGGCACTTAAAATCGGTTTTTTGTAATTAAAAAGTTAAGAAAATTTAATGGCGTCACTTTGTTTTTAGATGTACATAGACTCTTGGCCACCGTATTAAAAACTGCTTACAAAAACGCTGATGTTCTTTGGTTCCTTATTTTCATTAACCATGTCACTTTAATATTTAGTGGGCAG
The DNA here is from genome assembly GCA_910592155.1 of Ypsolopha scabrella. NCBI lineage: Eukaryota > Metazoa > Arthropoda > Insecta > Lepidoptera > Ypsolophidae > Ypsolopha > Ypsolopha scabrella. Next base: position 5,058,063 of record OU342973.1, on the reverse strand, counting down.
TTATAATAAAAAACCAAAGTTTTTTTTTTATTTTACTTTGAAATCTTATTCCGCTAACTTTTTTAAGCAGTATATTAAGCAGGGACTACTTGAGAAAGCTTATTATAAAATTAATGATTATTTGGACGGTAATGAAGCATGTTGTAATAAATAATAATAATCTTTATCAAAATTGTAATTCATAATTAGCATATTTTAATACTGTATGATTCCTCTAAAGGCTTAAAATTAATTAATTTGTAATTTGACTTTGTTGTTAAACAATATGAGACGGGTTGACTAAGATACATTTTTTCTCGTAACATAATTCCTGCAGTCTTATATATTTTATACTTTACTTAAGTAGGTAATAATATGATTTTGCACCGAATATTTTTTGGAAAAAAAGGCATGGTTGCTAAGTTTCTTGCCCTTCTTCTCAGCAATACTGATCGAATGGTGCGGATAGTTAGGCATTATTTTTATTTATGGTTTATTTAGTTAATTTTTCAACACATATTTGTTCATTGCATTATGTATAGTATATAATAATTTTATTCATATATTTATCTATTTTATGCAGGTTTATAACTTTATTACATTTTAGTAGCCCAACCTTAATACTTTTGGTATGTTTTTCCCGTATTTATTTATCAACTTATTTGTTAATTGCTTTAAGTATGTATAATATTTTTATTCCTAGATGTCTCTATTTTATGCAGGTGTATATTTACATTTTAGTAGCCCAACCTACATATTTTTTGTATTTAGTTCCCTTATTAGTATATATTTGATTATATTCTAAAGATATATATTATAAAGTGTTTGGTTCAAAATGTGCTAATCTATTGTTTATAGACCGCTTGCGGTGGTGTATTCATTTTGTTTGTTTTTAATTTGCCTTCTTGTCTATGATTTTTGACAGAAATGACTTGTTAATTTTGGCTCCCGGTTTGATTGTGAAATAAAGGTCGCCTGAAAAGTTTTAATAGATTCTTGCTTCAGGGACATGTGTGTATAAAATAAGGTCTTCTAGTGAAACCGTGTTGGGGAATTGTGCTCGTAGAAGCCGGGCTAATTCCAGGAAAAGTGGGTTTATCGCGTTCACTGCGTTCAGATCGGGAACAGCGCCTGGAGAATCGGATTCGTTCCAGGGCTAGTTTATGTGTTTCGGGACAGTATTTAATTGGACGATACAAAAGTGCTGAACAGTGAAGTGAAGAAAGCGTCGATTAGACTTTACATGCACGGGGCAGTAAGCAAGATCGGCCTAACCTTTGACACGCCACGTGTACGCCTGTGGCCAAATTCCCGTCTCTATCCCATCTGCCCTTTCAATCCCTTCCTAGATTTGGTCGTTGGGATTAACGTGGAAGAAAGGCAGGACAGCTTGGCGCACTCGAGCATTAGTTGAGATCTGCGAGGGCAGCCGGCGTCTGGGAAGTCTCAGCAGAACTACTGTGAGTTCGTATTATTTATTAATCTGGGTGAGGACTCTGTCTGCATACTAATTTCGTGCCAGGTATATGGTTTTCTGATATTCTATGGGCCCAATGTAGAATCCCGTATATTTAGTATGGCCGGACAGGGTCTCTCATACATTTTGTTGGTAGCAGAATGCGTATGAGTTGATTATTAGCTACAATTTCTGGTAGCATAGCGCGGTTAAGTTGTTTAGTATCGGATATTAAACAACCCCGGACCAAGATATTCTGTTTATATAAGCCGAACCGATATAGTAGCTCCGTTGGTCTTATAAGATAATTTGTGAATCATACTTTGGTTTAGTTAGGTAGTTGCTGATTAGTTTGTGACCAAAAGTAGAATAATTTGTTGTGAATTTACCCTGGTTTTATGGATTGTTGAACCCGGTGTGGCTCTTTTCTGTTCTCATAATTTGTTAAGCAACAGAGTATTGTTCGTTGTAGGCCGTAGGTACTAGCACGGCTATGCAAGCAAACGATACCGCGATGTAGATGCAAGCTGCGCCATCTAGTTTTCTATCGCGGAAGTTGAAGCTTTGAACGGCACATCTTTGCGATAGTAAAAGATTTATTTGTTAGTAGATATACGGCTAGGTTTTATATTTGTGAATAGATAAAATATTAGATTCATTACAGCTAGGTTATGTAAATTATTATTGTGATTACAAATATGTGGGTAATTTACATTTGAATTCTTTGAGAAATAGAAAACCAGGGTTTGTCTTGTTCAGGATAATAGAATTATTTAGGCTGAATCGATTTGTTATTTACTTGGCTCGATTAGTTCTTTTAGATGGTAATGTTTGAGTAACATATTACCATGGATTGTTTATATTGTATGGATATACATATGTATGTTTGTGAATAATAGTATATAGCAGTATAGTAGTGTACATGCTTGTTGGTGCAAGACATTTAAACAGGTCATTTATATTAACACAAGTTGGTTAGTTTTATAACTCTGTTGTTTGCGTTATATAAAGATATTTTGGTCACAATATAATAAAACTGGCTTATTTTATAATTTGTAGAATTGTGTACACTTGTATAGGGGTGCCAGGTTGTGATATTGTCGAACTCGTCTTAATTGGTTATTGTTTCTGAATTCCCGGGTCCAACGCGATGGCGAGACTGTCTCCGAGGAAGGTACTGGCGAGTCAGTTGAGATGGTTTGTTGGCGTCAGGGGTTTGCTGTCTCGGAAAGACCGAGATGCTGTCATCGTCCAATGTTACGAAGGGATGGAGCCTCGCTTCGAGACAGCCGAAACAGCCTTGACGCAGCTAACTGACGAGGACCTGCCACCCGAGGTAATGGCTGGATTTTTTAATGATATGGACCAAATAATGGACATACATGACGAGCTCACACAGGTTGCGTGTACGATTAAGAGACGACAGTCCGGGACCCCGGCTGTAAGTACGGGTCATGTAAGTCAAGGTCATAGTAGGGTGCCCGCACTTGAATTGAATACTTTGTTCGGGGAGTCTTCCAGCACTGAATCGATGGCACCCTTGGTTGGGAATTTGAATGGGTCCACCATTGTTGAGCTAGTGGCGCCCTCTGGTGACAATTTAGGCAGATCCACCAGTATGGATTTAGTGGCGCCCCCTAGCGGAAATGTGAGTGGATCTTCCGACACAGCGGGAAGCGAACTGTCACAAGAAAGGCAACGAATAAAAGAACGCGTTGCGGCTTGCTTGTTGACGGCCGCCGCTGACGCGAGTAGCCCGAAATGTAGGTGGTGCGGGCACTTGGAACATACATTGTTGCAGTGCCGTGATTTTATTACGTTGCCGGTTATTGAGCGACGACGTTTTGTGAAACGTAATAAATTATGTTTTTGTTGTTTAGGAAAACATTACGCACGCGACTGTTTTGGGCAACATAATATGTGTAGCGAATGTGGCTGTTCACATAATTTCTTGTTGTGTGTAAACAGGTCAGACGTGCTTGGTATGACACCGCAGCGGCTACGTGCTTCGGATGGGAGTATTGTGTACCCATCGCGGCGGCAGCGTCCCGCTACGGGCGGGGGGGCGTTTTCATCGTCCACACAGCGTCCACATCCGTCGAGGGGCCCTCGTCCGGGACGAGGCGCGCACCCGTCGGAGTGGAGAGAGAGTATTACGAAGGGCATGTCACCGGATGCAGGGGTGAGTCATGCCCCGTGTACTATGAATAATATAAGGGAGCACGCACCTGCGGTACAGGGCCGTACTGCGGGCCCGGGTAGGGGGCCCCTTGATGGGTGGGGGCCAACGGGTCCAGGGCCGCACTCAGGATTTTGGAAGTGGGCCCCATGTTTCCGCATTAGCGGGCCTGACGAGGGACCCCCCCCCCGGGGGGGGAGGCAACGGGCGGGGGCCCCACTTCAAATCTGAGTGGGCCCCATCTTTCACATCAGTGCCTGTGCCCACTGTAGGACAGTGTAGCGGGGCGGTGCGACAGCGATTCTCGCCACCGTATCACGATTATCGACGGTTGGAGTATCGCCCACTTTTGGATGAATATGGTAGGGCTGCGAGCTACAGACCCTTCAGGATGGCGTTGTATATTCACTCGCCATATTGTCTAGGGCAATGGGCTCGTCCTTGGCTGGAGAGACCGGGCAGTCGGTGTATAGCTGCCTCTCTGCCAGGGAACAGAGGACGCTGCCCATCGCAATAGTTTCTGGGAGGCCCCCGTGGGGTTTCAGTTAAGGTTAAAGGCCTTCCTGAAAACAGAGGCCAAAATAGGTATAATGACTATTTGCTAAGTTAATATGTAGGGTGGAGGTGCTAGGTCCCCTTTCACTGCCGACAGTATCCACCATTCTATGATATTATATTAAAATAAATAAATATGCTGTCTTGAGACCAGACTTCGAGGACTGTTTTCCGGACGGGTCGAAGGTCGTCAATGCAGCATCTTTGATAGTTATGTAACCCGGTTACCGTTTATTGTTTTCTCTCCTGTAATTTGAATCGGGGATCAGGGAGATTGATTGCGCGTTCACGCGCGACGGGCGCGGCGCGACGGGTGCGGCGCGACGTGGGGGCGCGGCGACGCGCGACGGACGCGAGACGCGCGACGTGCGCGGCGACGCACACACGGGTGCGGGGACACGCGGCGCGGGCACACACGCGGGTTACACCCGTGGCGGCGGGTGAGACACGGTGGTGTGCGGCGCGGCCGGCCCAGGTCACAAGCGGCAGGTTCGGTGCAGCTGGCGTTTGGAGTTTTACGATTTTTTTTGAAGCTGCACGAACTGCGCAAGCTGTACAAGCTTTTCGAGCTCTACAAGCTATTTAAGCCGTACGAGCTGTTTGAGCTGTTCAAGCTGTACTAGCTATTCGAGTTGTTCGAGCTGTTTGAGTATCCGTTGGTGAAGCTTGTGGTGTCCGATATATTTGTGACGTGCACGCGGGTGGTCACGCAGTTTAGCGATTTTACCGCGGGAGTTTTGGATTGTGTCTGCTCGACGATAATTCGCAATTTGCTGTTCTCATGCGTACTTTGTTCTGGGCTGCGAGTCTCACTGATGCAGCCGCAGAAGAGAGATCTGTCTTCTGCTATGGTTGATTATAAAGGAGTCGCCACAGAAAGGATGCCCGTGTTCGGTCAGAGCAATCGCCCTTCACAACGATAGATTTGTGTTAAGGCGTACCTGTGAGTGTTTGTGTGCTTGTCCATTAAGGCCGTCCGCTTGGAGTTAGTACTTTCGTTGTCTAAGGAGGCTTTCGTTGCCGCGTTGGATCGATTTGTATCGCGTAGGGGTCTACATTTTTTGGATCCACTTTGACAATGGCACAACTTACCTGGGTACCCCCAATTATTTAAGAAATGTTAATGTATTTTTGGAAATGTTTAAATATTTTTTGAAAACTATTGTGTTAGTTTATAAGTTGAATGTTTGCCCAAGGAGGGATAACTTGGCGGTTCGATTCCCCAATTTGATCCTCACTTGGAAGGTAGTATTTTTTGATACCGCCGTGCGATCGATCAGGACCCACCTCCGCCGCGTTATCGGGAAGAATATTTATGTTTCAAGGAACTCATTTCAATGTTTTTTAAGGTGGAAGCCGTCCTCTATTGTATTGCCGGTTGCATTATAGAGCGGATATTTGGTGAGGATGAGATTCCTCTCGTCTCTGAGGTGCTGGTCGGAGGTTCGATCTGACGACGAGTCATAGCGACTCTCTCCCGGCTCCCGGTTGATTAAGCTAACGGTCTGATAGGAGTATCAGTCCGGAGCGGGGGATTGTTTGGTTCAAAATGTGCTAATCTATTGTTTGTAGACCGCTTGCGGTGGTGTATTCATTTTGTTTGTTTTTAATTTGCCTTCTTGTCTATGATTTTTGACAGAAATGACTTGTTAATTTTGGCTCCCGGTTTGATTGTGAAATAAAGGTCGCCTGAAAAGTTTTAATAGATTCTTGCTTCAGGGACATGTGTGTATAAAATAAGGTCTTCTAGTGAAACCGTGTTGGGGAATTGTGCTCGTAGAAGCCGGGCTAATTCCAGGAAAAGTGGGTTTATCGCGTTCACTGCGTTCAGATCGGGAACAGCGCCTGGAGAATCGGATTCGTTCCAGGGCTAGTTTATGTGTTTCGGGACAGTATTTAATTGGACGATACAAAAGTGCTGAACAGTGAAGTGAAGAAAGCGTCGATTAGACTTTACATGCACGGGGCAGTAAGCAAGATCGGCCTAACCTTTGACACGCCACGTGTACGCCTGTGGCCAAATTCCCGTCTCTATCCCATCTGCCCTTTCAATCCCTTCCTAGATTTAGTCGTCGGGATTAACGTGGAAGAAAGGCAGGACAGCTTGGCGCACTCGAGCATTAGTTGAGATCTGCGAGGGCAGCCGGCGTCTGGGAAGTCTCAGCAGAACTACTGTGAGTTCGTATTATTTATTAATCTGGGTGAGGACTCTGTCTGCATACTAATTTCGTGCCAGGTATATGGTTTTCTGATATTCTATGGGCCCAATGTAGAATCCCGTATATTTAGTATGGCCGGACAGGGTCTCTCATACATTTTGTTGGTAGCAGAATGCGTATGAGTTGATTATTAGCTACATAAAGATTAACTTTGACTTGTAGAAAGTATACTTTATGTATCTATTTTACAAAATAAAATTTTGATTTGTTTTGTATGATCATTGGAGTATGTGGTTTCATTTAGGGATAGCAGTCTATTTACACCCAGTGGAGTTAAAGCTGTAATAACTATTTAAATATAAAACACAGTTGAATTATAATTAACAATAATGTAACTGATTTGTTTACCGAAAGCAATTACTATCGTTTAACTCTTATGCATTCTCTGTCCCGTTTTTGGTTTTGATGTTATTTCATCAACACACCTTTATGTTGAACAGTTTTTTTTAACAATTGTTATAAAGAAAACCGCATCGAAATGCGTTAAGTGGTTCCAAATATGAGTTAAAACGGAACATACATACATAGAGGCGGTAGACAGACCTTTATACAACACAAATAAGTTAATTATACATTTCATTTAAAATTTCGTAAGCATAGTCAATGTAAAGACACAACATAACTTTTTTACTAGTTTATTATTAGCATAGACTAACCTTTCGCCCATGGATATACCCGCGTTTTCTCAATCTCTGCCCCATGTTCAGCTTGGGTGTTATTTTATTAGTCCCCTTATCTACACTTTTATATAAAGAGGAAAGATTTGTTTGTTTGTATATTTTATGTAATCTCTGGAACTGGATTCTAAAAATCAGCTGTTTCATAGAAAAAGTAAATACCTAAACCAATGTCTAACAGCAGATTTTTTAGCGATTTCAGGGTTGGCTCCATAGTAAAAGTTGTTCATATTTATAAGTAGAACACCCCGTTTTAAGGAAAAAGGTTATTATTTTAACCCGCTGTATACAACGCGAAATTTAAGTCATTTTGTTAACGAAAGCTGCTGATAGACTCGTCCATATGAACAACTTTTACTATGGCGCCAACCCTGAAATCAGCTGTTCCATAGAAAATTTACATAAAAATACCTACTCGATCAAAATGTATGAAACAGCTGTTTTTTTTCGCGATTTCAGGGTTGGCAGGGTTGGTATCACCAGTTTTTGTTAACAAAATGACTTGAATTTCAAGTTGTATAAGCGTAACTTTATAAATTAAAATTCGTGTTCCCTGATACTGGTCACCTACCTAGCTTCCAGTATAAATTAGGCTGCCCATCAAAAATTTTAAAACATATTTAAAAATGTAGTTTTTGTTGCTCACCCATCAGCCTGTTTCGTCCACTGCTGGACATAGGCCTTTCCAGGGAAACCACTCTTGGCGGTCCCCCTGGAAGAAATGCCCATACTCACACACGCTGGGCAGGCGGGTTGGTGAGCGCGGTGCCGAAACCCTTGCACCAGTGACGCCGCTGCCCGTCACCAGTCTGTTTTAAGGCCTGGCAATTAGGGATGGATATACCGCCATCCATCGGTCCCAGGCAATGGTGGGCCACCTGGTTTTGCCTGTGAGCTGTTCTCTTACCCTCCCCCAATTAGCGTCGGGAGGATTTGCGAGTAAGATGGTGGTACCTCAACAGTCGAGCTAGGCATCAGCTCTACCACCTAAAACCACCTTGTTGCTGAAGTGACTTTTAATTTGTATTACATTGAAATATCAATTTAAAATTAATTCAGTGTAAGACAGTATTAAAATAAAGAGGCATTCATGACAAACATTTTTATCATGGTATCAGTATTTTTTGCATTTTATTATTTTTGGAAGCAAAATTTTTCCTTTGGTTTACGTTCACCAACAGTAGGTAGGTATATCAAAAATAATAATATAATTTTCGACTTATAAGGTGAATTTAATTTATGCAGCCAAATTCTTACTAAAGACGCAGTAAGTGCTCAGTAACAAGGTTCGATGACCCTTTTTGTAAAATCCGTAAATTATCGTTTTCGTGTTCCTTACAAGCGCAAGTCCAGCCCCAAGTCAATTACTATGGGACGTCAAGATTTTATTTTGCGAAATTAGCAAATATTGTTATCGATCCGTGTTACTGATCACTTACCCAGCCTCCAGTGTGAGTTTGGCTGCATAAATAAAAGTCACCTTATATACCTCGTATACTCGTAGATAGCGGTACGAAATTTTCAGAGCACGAGTACGACTCGTACTTGACCGGATTCGGTCCGATTCCGACTTCCGTAGATTTTACAGAAGTTCTTGGTTAAACTTATTAATGTTTCGCCTGCTTTTACCCTTTTACTTTGGGAGCGAATGTGCTTTATCTGAAGTTTTGTCCATCGGGCGCGGTATTGTCCAAGCAGCGTAAAAAACAAACTTCTCTCTGCATTTTGATTGAAAACATAATTTTTCAAGATACATCAGAAGTAGCCGATGCGGAGAAAATACGTATGTTAGTAAAACAAAACAACAAATTTCCAATCGATTTTAATTATAACTAAACATCTAATCGAATATACATTCGCAATGACCTCCTACACAGTAGGCCTTATTCGGTCCCACTTCACGGCACAGCCAATAGCATTCGTCGTCGTTGTTGCAAGCAAAGCCGATTGAACCTGTGAAGAAAAGATCTAATAAATAATAATAAAATAAACAAGCCAAGTGCGGCGTGTAAGTAAGGCCAAGTGCAGTGTAGGGTTCCGTAGTTGCCCGACCATACATATATGTCGAATCGAGACGTGGGCGTGGGCGCCCCACCAGCCGATTACGATTATTTTGGAACGAATTACGAATCGGATATCTCATCGAATGAATTTCCGAACTAAAATGCCATTCATTGTCTATTCTTTCTTTAACTTACTATGTTACAGAAGGCGCTATACGCCGATAGTTAGTCTATGGAATTTGTTAAGTTTTTCTGTGGTGATATTTTATTTTGTTCTGTAAAGTTGGCTAGACTGATTGAGTTTCCCAATCAGATTTGAAAAATTTGTTATGTTATGTTGGTATAGGTCAACGCAGGTAAAAAGAGCTCAGGGGCGTCACTGAAAGGGATATGTTTGCGCATATAGTCGCGCACAAAAAGGTTTGAGTATAATATTGTTTGATTATGTGAGTAAAATGTTTATTGTAGAATAACATCGGTCTAACAGCTATTTTATAACGGGTTAGAAATAAAAATATACTGAGGGTGTTGATTTGGTCCACAACTTGCGTCACATGAATGTTGATATACTAACATGATGCTTATTTAAAAAAAATGCATACAAAACAAAATACTTCTATCAGCTTCGTTCCCCATGCAACGGTAAACATTTTAAATAATTTTTCTTTCTTTTCTCTGCGAACCCATCGCAACACAAATACATATTTGCGCGTGACTGTATTTTGAGATCGACCGACAGTTTTAAGTGAATAAACCAATTAAATAGCGAGACAGCAAATCCACGCGCCAGGTACTTTCCCCGGCGCGGCCGCCCGCGCCGCACCTCATACCACCAATTTAGTCGGTAATTTAACAAAAAAAATTCGTCGGAAATCCTTCGCGTTACGGTGAGTTGCTAGTATGTCCATTTTATTTGATTTTCATTGTAAAAGGACAAGACGAAATTATATACTTAGTTATTATATTAAATTTAAGGTCCTACAATATTAAGTGAAAATAATTCTAGGGTAGATCGTGTATCGTTAACTGATCACATTAAGGAAAAATCTTTTTCTTTCGGTTATTTTTTTTCCAGTACAAGTGAAACAACTTAATCTGAGTAAATTTCTATGAGAGAGAAAAAAGGTCACTGCTCACTGCAACTACAATAAACTAAAGCAGTTCTTATTAGATAAGTGCTTGTACTCTGTTGATGACTTGTAAACGTTTTTGAGATTTTTGTTCGTTTAGTTTAGTTTACATTGTTATTTTAACAAAGAACTTTACATTTTTTTCTTCTTTCTGATGTTGTTATGATTATTTTAGAATTGTAATTTTAATATGTTTATTCTGTTAGACTTTAAGTGAATACCTAGTATATAAGGATAATTTCAAATGCAATTTTATTGATAATGAATTAAATAAATGAAATGAATGAATGAAATGAAAACTCACTCAAACTCAATGCGCAGGTGCGTCGCTTGGAGCTCTTTTTACCTGCGTTGACTTATAACTGTAACTTATTCGCTTTGATTGGTGGAAACGCAAGCGTTTTGTTTTACCGGGCTTGGACAAGGTTCTTGGCAGAGTTACGACCGACCTCCAATTGAAAAGAAAATTTTAAAACGGTCGGTCGATCTCAAAATACAGTCACGCGCAAATATGTATTTGTGTTGCGATGGGTTTGCAGAGAAAAGAAAGAAAAATTATTTAAAATGCTAACAGTTGCATGGGGAACGAAGCTGATAGAAGTATTTTGTTTTTGTATGCATTTTTTTTAAATAAGCATCATGTAAGTATATCAACATTCATGTGACGCAAGTTGTGGACCAAATCAACACCCTCAGTATATTTTTATTTCTAACCCGTTATAAAATAGCTGTTAGACCGATGTTATTCTACAATAAACATTTTACTCACATAATCAAACAATATTATACTCAAGCCTTTTTGTGCGCGACTATATGCGCAAACATATCCCTTGCAGTGACGCCCCAGAGCTCTTTTTACCTGCGTTGACTTATAACTGTAACTTATTCGCTTTGATTGGTGGAAACGCAAGCGTTTTGTTTTACCGGGCTTGGACAAGGTTCTTGGCAGAGTTACGACCGACTTCCAATTGAAAAGAAAATTTTCTGTTCACTTATTTTCGAGACTTTTGTTTGGTGCGTGGTCGAAGTAACTGGGTGCGAAGAAACTTGTCTGTTTCCACTATGAGGCTTTAGTTCTTGACTGTGTTTTTACTGTAATTTCATCATGTCTGATACCCATGATATCGCTTTTTATCTAGTGCATAGCGTTGTGTTTAAAGTGTGTAACATTACATTATCAATACAGACATTGTGAATCATCTGACTGTGCTATTATTTACGAGATCAACGTATCAACGACCACGTGGCATGTGACTCTGACCATTGGCATCCTGACAACGCTCAACAATCATGTAAACAAATATGGCGGACTGACATTGACAGCGTATTGTTTATGCCCATAGTGATGTCATAGTGTTCTAATTTAATTTTAATTAAATTTATTTTTCTAATTATTTTAATTTTAAGTCATAGATTCAGTTCAGTAATTGTGAATAATTAGTTACGAGGGCAATACAATATTAAAGTGCGTCTAATAGATTTCCGTTGTAGGTAATAGATCTAAATCATTCTTACCTCCTGATTACTCCTTGAGAAAAAATACCAATCGTATGCTATATCAAAGTCCGTGATGCCGTGCAAAGGTCGTCGTTCCAAGAAAAATATGTCCAGCCAAATCGTAAAGCAAAACAAAAGTCCAAAATGAGAATGCAAAGTCGTAGAAATCGGAAACAGAAAACGGAAACAGAAAACACTAATGCACAGCGAACCCACAGAACAGTGAATGACTGTGAATGACAATTCTAACAAAATGGCCACCTGTCAATTTTTAAAAACTAACCATTATTTTTATGGCTTAGGATACAATCCGTTTTGGTTAATTATATTAAGCTCTTGAAAAAAAAAATTATTGTATTCAAATAATATTAAATTAAAATAATTTATTAAATTAAAAATAAAAGATAACTTCAGATTACGAACAACACTAACTTTTCAATGACTTATAGAGTTCGATGAGTAAAAAACTAAGATGACAGCTTGTCAAATACTTCGAAATTTTTACGTTGCAAATGTTTTAACAAATTTAACTTATAAATACAAGTTAAATCGTGTTGAAGATAATGTGAAAACAATGGTGCGTTCGTTGAAATCAGACTATGTTCATAATTGATCGTCAAATGTATGTGATTACGGAGTAATCGTGACAATTTGGTTTGTTTACATGATTGTTGGATTCTATTGCAAACGACTTCTGAATACCTCACATATATATTATACTCACGCCTGTCTCCCAGTCTCCCAGAGGGGTAGGCAGAGACTACAGATTTCTATCTGCTACCATCCTAACACACCTCTTTTGCTTCTACATCCATCAATCTAGTCATACAATCTCTTCTATTCCGGGCACTTTTCACTTTGCCCTTCTTCACTTTAGTGTCGCCTATTTGGTCGGCATACGTCCTTCTAGGGCGGCCCGGTCGAGCTTAACTTTCCACTTGTGCAGCATAAATTTCTTTCGACATGACATTATACTTTCATTAATCCTCTCTATTGCCCGACCAAGTAAGTACTCTTTTTGTTATATCAATGATTTCAAACTTGACTGTTACAAAAATGAGAACTTATAGCTTAATATTTCGCAAATGGATCCCTGCATAGAAAAACATATTTCAAACAACCGCAATATTTTTGAACGATCTATCCAACAACTCCCCACACCATGAGATAGACTAGAAAAAAAGTGTAGGGGAGGAAAATAAAAAAAATCTAGATTTCTTTTAAAACTTTGTCGGCGCGATTAATATATATACCTATACCAAATTGTATTGCCGCCAAGTGGCTCACTATTAAGTGAGTATCTATACATATCTTCAAGACACTAGGCTGGAATAGACGAGGCAAAATCTTGAATGGAGAATACATTTCACATCTTCGCTATGCTGATGACATAGTCATTATGGCGGAAACGCTGCAGGAACTGGAGGAAATGGTGCGTGGCCTAAGCGATTCTTCGAGACGAGTGGGCCTGCGGATGTATTTGGATAAGACTAAGATCATGTCCAATTGTCACGTCATCCAAGGGCCAGTAACCATCGACAATGTCAGCATCGAAGTCGTTCAAAAATATGTTTACCTGGATCAAGCTATCCAGCTGGGTAAAAACAATTTCGATGCCGAGGCTGACAGAAGAATATGCTTGGGGTGGGCTGCATTCGGAAAGTTGCATCATATATGTACGTCGTCAATACCGCAGTGCTTAAGGCTAAGATATTTAACCAGTGCGTCTTTCCTGTGATGATGTACGGTGCTGAGACGTGGACTCTTACAAAGGGTCTGATCCACCGATTTAAGGTCGCCCAACAAGCTATGAGCGGCCTACGCTTGGGAAATCTCTGATGGATAAAATCCAAAACGAGGAGATCCGTCGGAGATCGAAAGTGACCGACATAGCCTCAAATAGCCTCAAATCAGTAAGTTGAAGTGGCAGTGGACAGGCCATATCTGTCGCCGACGTGATGGCCGTTGGGGCTGAAAGGCGTTAGAATGGAGACCACGTACGCAAAGCGTAGCGTAGGCTGACTTCGTGCCCGCTGGACTGATGATCTGAAGAAGGTTGCGGGTGGCAGCTGGATGAGGAGGACGCAGGACCGCCGAGAATGGCATAATATTGGGAAGGCCTATGTCCAACAGTGGACGATGACAGGCTTATGGATGGATGGATGGATGGATGGATATATATCGCAGGTATGGGAAACCACATGCACAGGTTGTGTTGAGAACTGGATAGATCAGTAGGTACAGCAATCGCCCGGTTAGCAAGAGGTCCCGAGTTCTAATTCCGATTTAGAGGTCCTCAGATCCAGATTTACTATTCTGCTTTTCTATACAGTGATGATAAAATGATATTTTTTTCGTAAAATTATAATGATGTCCTTTCCGCCAAAAAAATGTATAAGTTTCGATAGAAAAGAATTTATAATACTGCAAAAGTACTTCTAAGACGAGTTATCTGAGTTTGGTAACATCTTCTCAGAGCAATTTTATAAAACTACTATTAAAAAACTTTTTAATGGTTGTTTATCAAAAAAACTTAGCTATAGGGCTTAGAACGTGATTTGGAACGTAATAAGGGTGAAAATTGGGTGCAGCAAGGACTCTGACTTGCATATCTCCTCGGGGATTGATGTCGCGACGACGGTACATATGTATCTAAGAACTATTGGAGAACTAAGCCTTATTATATGCCCATTTTACAGCCAATGCTGGAGTAATTAAGAAAAAGTTGTGTTGCTTCAAGCAACTTGAAAGAAAATAAACAATACCAGGAACCTAACTTTTGGCTGTAGAACCTAAAAGAATACTTACTCGATCTGGCTTCTGCTTGAAACGCCGTCAAATATAAAACCAAAATAAAAATAAATGCACAAAACTTCATGATCCTCTGTTCACGTAATCACGAGTTAGTTATACTATTTGGCTTTTAAAATTGCGGCGATCATGCATTTATTTATATACGAACGGGTAAGCGTGGATAAAATTTACCGAAATACAGCATGATTAAAAAAAACTGTGACGTCATTCGTCTCAAAGTTTTTTTTCTTTAATGTTTCTATGAAAGAAAATAATTATAAATAAATACCGTTACATTCATTAAGGTCTTATATTATAATCTAAATCAAGGCAATGAAGGTACATAATGTATGAATTAATAAAATATCACATATTTGCTTATGAAAAAATTTCACGACCGACAATGGTCTTAACCCTAGAAGTAGAAAGAAAGTCTTATTTTAAAGTACGTTAAAGAATATATGTCTGTGAAGTTTATAGAAATTTTATCTCATTATTTATCGCTTCTCAATATTTCTTATATATTTTAACGATTATTAAAAAGTTGACATTAATTTATGCAGCCAAAATCATCAAAGACTCTGTAATTAGTCGGTAACAAAGATAATAATCACCTACCTAGCCTTCAGCATGAATTTGGCTGTATAAATAATGTCACCTTGTATTGTGCTTAAGTATTCCACTGAATATAAAAAAATGGAAATGCATTTGCAAGTGAAAATATTTCTAGGGTAGATCATGTATCGTTTACTGATCAAATTCCAGAAGAAGAAAAAATTTTTTGCTTATACAATTTTTTCACTTCCCAGTACAAAGTGGTTCAATCAGCTGACTAAATTTCTATGGAAAGGTAAAAAAAGGGCGTGGAATTTTTTTTTTCTGTGGACTTTTGTCTTTTATGGATACTCTATCATTCCTTGAATTTTTTTCACTTTAAATTGTAGGACCTTATATATATTGGCATTTATTGTAAATTTATTAAGACGAAGTGAATACTGAAGTTTCAGGGGCCTTCGTAAATTTTCTGCTTTATTCAAAATTTATTCAATTTTACTGTTTTAGTAATAATTATTCAAATAACAGTTTGAATTCCTTACGTTAAGACTTTTCTGGTCATCCACTTATAAATAAATAAATAAATATGTTCTCTTCATACGAGTACTAACCTCAAGAATCTATGTACCAGTAGTTATGCTTCAAGTGCGGTAAGGGGGCAATGGGACCTATTCTGAAGGCTTTAACTTTATTTTTAGTGCTGTCAAAACTATTTTTTTCCGTTACAAAATAGTTATTTAGTGTTAACAATAGGAGCTATATTACTTTGGAAAAATTTAAGTTTTGACAGCACTAAAACTAAAATTAAAGCCTTCAGAATAGGACCTTTTAGCACAGTAGATTTATAAATCCTTGACCACGTGTACCATACTACGTTATTCAATGCACAGTTTTGGTATGTAAAAGAAACATAGTAAAGAAACAAACAAACAATAAATACTCCAATTGAACTTTATGCGGGCATTCTTTGCCAACTTGACGGCAAAATGTGTTCACAATGCGTTTGTAAGCTGCTTTCAGTCTGACAGTCGGGCCACAGCCACCTCACCTGCCTTGATACTGTCCTGCTATCAGTGGTAGATGGGTGTAATCCGAAGATCAAACTGAAGGGAGCCTAGGAATACGAACGCATTAAACTGAACGCAGCTTATTACCTCAAGTCTATCTATCGTTTACATGGAAAGATTGCCAATATTTTAGTAAATTAAAACTTAAAAAGCACTAGGGCGGTAAAAATGACTTTGCCAACAGTTTTGATGCATATGAAATGGGTCTTTACGAGCACTTGCATTAAAAATTTATTGTACGGGCAAGTGAAATTTTTTTGAGAAATTATAAGTCCAGCTACAAATTGTTTTTTGGCCACGTGATCAGGCTTTTATAACTAAGCAACGGGAAAATGAGTTAGCCTCTAAAAAACAAATTCGTCTCTTTACAACGCCAACTAAATCTTCTAAAGAAAGCGTCAATTAAGTATCAACAATTATTTTTACTTGTCCTTCTGATTTATACATTGCCACCTAATTTACTAACTCAGCCACATATTTTACAACTTATCACCATTTTTCGTTTTACAGCTTCAACACAAGCTCCTCATAAAATATCATTCAAGCTTCAATAGACAACATCATATATTATAACTTAGCATGAAAATAAAACATCATATTCTTTTATCGTGAAAATAGCCACTGCACGGTTTGGCGTGAGTGGGCAAGATGACAGCGACCGGCCATTTGCATCAATCAGAGAGCGCCATTCTATCGATGGGGGTGTATGTGTAGAAGTCCGACACGGTACTGTAGCGATGATTAGCTAGCGAAGCCAGCCTTCTAGCTTGTCTGTAGAGTGTATATAAAACATCGGAGGCGTCGAAGGAGCGCACCCCAGCTTGCGGTGAGGAGCAGACACGGGCGAGTGAGGACGTCTGCGACGAATTAGACGGTGTTAGGAGCCGTGCTCTGAGCGCCGGAGCTAATGCAAAAATATTTTTTTGTTGGATAGATAAATTGAAAGACAAAAATTACCATAATTTACTAGGTTCGTAAGCTTGTCATTCCAGTATTAGTGGCTTTTATCTACTTTCTTAGATAAATTTCACGATTAATGAATGTAAGAGGAGTTATATTTTAAACATAAATGAGTTGTAAAATTAGAAGTTAATAGAATTAATATTTAGGTGCCATATATTAATCTTTTAGAAGTTAACTGCTTGAATGCATGTTACAAAGTTAGATACTAAAAAATAACCACCATGCTGAGTTATATTTAGAGTGGCTGACATAGAAGGTGACAAGTGGCTAAGATAGTGTTATTCAGACGCGCGTTGATTGTGGCTGACTTAGTAATTTAAAAGGCAATTTAGATTTTTAGAAGCGAATAATGCTATTAAAAAGAAGTCTGTTTAATTACATGCCATATTTTTTTCGCACGAGTATGTTTTTTTGCAAAATATATGTGGTTTCGTTTGAGAACAGCAGATTATTTACACCCAGTATAGGTAGCTGGGCTGGATAGCAAATTAGTAATCAATTTTAGCGGAAAATCTTGTACAATTTTGTGACTGATTACCAAAACTAATTGGTTTATTAAGATATAAAGTAGTGCAGTTAAAAAAAATCCCATCAAAACAAAATAGTAACAAAATTGCCAAGTTCTCTTTGGGTAATCTTATCATTGCATCACTAAACTAGCTAAAGTGTTGGAATCAAAATGAATGCTAGTTCAAAACAACAGTTTCTGTACGCCTTATCTTAATTCCGTTTAATATATTAATAATAATAATATATGTTTATTCATCAGACTACAGTGTGGTCCAGTTTGGTTAGTAACAATGATCTTAACCTATGTTAGTATTCCTAATCTAAAAACAAAATAACATTACAAATTTACCTACTGCTGAGGTGCCGTTCAGATACATATCTGTATTTGACTAACACCCCCGCAAGGTGGCGCATTATGGGTGAGTCGTACCTCCCAGCGAAGGTCCTCACGATTGAGTTGGAGCCGTCCAGCACCCTACAGAGCATCGAGGCAGCTCTCTCCCGCATGATGGCATAAAAGTCATCAGTTACTCATCCGCAAACATATCCGATGCACTGCAGAAGCGGGGCAGCCCCACCACCATCTCTGCGTGAAGTTGGTCCACAGGCTGCACGTGTAGAAAACCTGGAAGTATGCTTTGAAAAGCGATATTGTAACTTGCTTACTACAACATGCAAACCTTCGAGCCAACATGTTGCATCTGATCGCCAGCGCCCTACGTTCCCTTTCAACATCGGCATGGTCCTTGAGGTCGTGAGTTACCTGAACTCGTTGACCCGCTTCATCTGTATCAAGTAAATGTTATATTTAAATGGTACCTGTGTGTACGCGATACAAACATTTGCACAAAGATCTACAAATCCACTATTTTTTCGCAGGGATAACTCTCTTGGAACAGCCTGTCCTGAGCATCAATGGAAGGCGGGTTCTTGACTGAGAACTCCTGTAATTGCTCCATTGTATTAAGTCTCAGCTTGTTGCCATTGGAAACCTTCAGATACAAGTTCCAATCCTGTGATCAGCAATGGTTGATACCATATATTCATCTTATCACCCAACTGGAATTGTATTTTCCTTACGCTATTCCATCTCAATGCTCCAACCTGCCCCCTGATTCTGTATCGTTAAACAGTTGCCAACCGTCGAAAAAATGGATACGTTCGCACTTGAAATGACGTCACAATTCGTAAATAGTTCAACATCCACTGAAGGTTATTTTGGAAGTTAATTTTTTACCTGTTTTTGGTGAATCAACCATAGTTGGCAACCGATCCAAAGATACGTAATATACCCGCTGATGTACTTATGATTAACGTCATTGAGTGTTATGATTCTCTCTTGACGTAACCTTACTTATATAATGCTATTATTACTTATGAAAACATTATAAATAAGTTTACGTCAAAAGAATGTGACTCAGAACTTCCAATGCGTAAAAGGATGAGCAATAAATTGTTAACAAAACCAATTCTCAATTTCATTCAAATTAATGAAACGGGTGTAAAGAAACAGGTATCTTTAAATGAAACCACATTCTCTACTGATCACACTGACCAACTTTCCCAAAAGAATATAACAGTGTTACAATGAAATATATTTTCACATTCTCTTACTAATTGTGAAAACCCATTCTGAGTTTCATAGGGGCAGTTCCATTATTTTTTTGGATTATTATGCTCAGGCCGGGCAATAAAAGACACGAGAAAAATGTTAAGCTTTGAAATATACTTTGGTCCATTATGAGGCCGGCTTCAGTATCGCTGGCCGGCTTAGTCAAAATAATCATAAAATTAATGACAAATACACAGTCGTATAACAAATGTAATAATGCACCACATAAAAAGAAAACTAAAGTTATAAATAACACTTTTTGGTGTTGCTTAAAAATAACGAGAAATAAATATATAGTATATTTGGCTATAATAAGCTTTTTATTTGTTTTAATATTTAAACATTTAACAATGAAAAATTCTGTTGATTTTCGAAATATATTTCAGCCCACTTTGGGGTCGGCTTCAGTCGAATAAATGACAATTATTTAAAAATGACATAAAGATATATACAACCTTATGACTAATTAACCTACGGTTAATTAAAAATAACGAATAATAGCTGACTAACCGACTAGTTAGGGCTGGACCTGAGTGAGAAAATTAAATGCCATCAAAAACAAAACTTGTAAAAAAACCAAGTCTCGCAACTTAGTTCTTCTACCGTGAAAAGTTGTGAGATCCATGTAAATCCAAGTCGGTTAATTTATTCAGTCCCTACTTCTTAAGTTATTACATAATTAGCTAACCTAACAACATCTTAAAGTGACCATATCAGTATTAAAAATCTTTAATGTTTTAAATAAATAGATTGACTCGCTCAGCCATCGCATGAAAACACAAGTAATACATATTATATCAATTTAGTGCCAAGTCAATATATATATATGGTGTATATCTTACGAAAATCTAAATATCTTATAAGTTGGGTGTCTCTACAAAAGACTTGCAACCTTGCAAAAATACAACAAAGGTCAGTTCACCCGCAGTGTTCCTCCCATTGCACCTCTCCTTCATCCTCAGCCCTGCATCCTGCCTGGGATTTCTCGGTTACAATTGCTATATTGTTACCATGAACCTTTCTATATCGCGATGTTGAATTAATGATATTTACAAGCGCAAAATAAAACACTATGTGTTATGTGGGTATGGACAAATAAAGCTCGTAGAGTGAATGCAGTGAAAATGCGTTCCTTACGGAGTACGTATTGTTTGACATTGTATGATAGAGTGAAAAATATCGACATACGGGATCGTTGCGGCCTGAAAAAAGATGTTGTGGCCAAAATAGAAAAAGCAATGCTTCGTGGTTTAAGCTTACAGGATTAATGAAAGTTAGAGTGACGAAGGAAAGTATAGTGCGCAAGTAGAAGACAAAGCTTGACCGGGACGCCCCAGGAGAGCATAATATGCCGACCAAATTGGCGCCATACTGATGAACGGCAAAGTCATAAGTACCTGGAATAGAAGAGTTTGCATGACCGGATTGATGGATGTGCAAGAGGCAAAATTTGTAATCATTGTCTACCCCTCTAGGACAAAGGCGTGCGCTTACTTATCTCTCTTTACCTATACTAATAATTAAGTACAGATATTCTGTGTCACGAAATCCGTTTGGCTTTGGTTGTGGTAGTGGCGTGTGCAGATAAACGCGTTTTGTGTGTGTTGCGCGTCTTGTAGTGCTCTAGAAAAAAGTGTGTGTGCATGCATTACTACAACAAACAAACAAATACTCTTTATTGTGCACCGAAAAAATATATAATAATAGAAATGTTAACAAATTTTAAAGACACAATTGGCGGTCTTATCGCTTAAAGCGATTTCTTCCAGACAACCTTTTTTACAACCATAGCCAACCGAATGTCTTTATGTCTAAATATTGCAAAACTTTGGCCAAAACTACATTTTACCATTTAGGTGTCAAAAAGAAGCACATTTAACAACTGATACGAAAATAAATAACATATCAAATAACATTTTGAATAAAAAGTACCTACATGGCTATTCATAAAATATTTTTCACTTGTAATATATTTCTATCGAATTTTGTTAGATACCGTGCGATGTAAATTCGAGTAACTAAATCTCATCAAATGAGGACCACAAAATGTAAAAAAAAATCTTTTGATTTTTTAACGAGAAAATCAATACATGTTAAATCATTATAAAAACCACTCAACATCTGCCTTCCAGTATGCGGAATATTTGCGAAAACATTCTGGCATTATTTTTCACTCGCAATATCAGTCGTTCGACTATTGCTTACATTAAGGCCCTTGTAGCCTCCAATAACCTTGAGATATTTTAAACAAAGTTAAAATGAACGTCAACAACATTAAGCCTACCTGTCGTGTTATTAAATAAGTATGAAATGGAGCCATCTGAAAACCAGCGTTGTAGAATTGCTTGCAATCTACAGCAAATGCTGAGATGGTTCCCTTTTGTCACATGTAAGATTTTTTTTGTATATGTATTTAGTTTGTAATTAATTTTTTCTTGTGTGACAAATAAAAACAGTTTCTTTCTTTCTTTCTTCTTAAAACCTTGCATTTGATTTTGCCACGTTGACGCCACACGCTCTCAAAATATCCAGTTTTTATTTATTAACTCTACTGTAAATCAAAATTTTTAAATTTCCTGCAATGAGTTTTATAAGATATATATTTTTTGTATTTTAGTGCAAGAACCATACAAATAACATTAGCGATTTCCAAGAAATAGCCACTTTTATTCCAAAAACAGCTTGACTTTGGGAAATATTTTCAAGGTTTTTGCCTAGGCGAGAATAATTTCCTGCAATGAGATTGTTTCTTATACTTTAAATAATGACATATATTTTTTTGATAATTTTTAAGTAAGTCGTTTAATAGAAATAACTTCATCAATGGGAGTAATTTTCGGATGACGCGGGAACACGCGCCTTAAAGTATGATAAATACCATTCGATGTAAAGTGGAGTGACTTATTAAATAAAAACTATGGAATTTATGGAATGTTCACTACAGGATTTCAATCCTGGACGGTCTATTCTGGCATTACTTATCCCTAGCAATATTAGTCTTTCTACTTTTGTTTACAGTATATCAAATGTAAAGTTAACTATGTAAAGTGGAGTAACTAAGCCTCCTAAAATAAAAACAATGGAAAATATGGAATGATAAGTATAGGATTTCAATTTAAAAAGTACACATCTGTAGAAAATCCTTTTTAAAATCACCCAAAATCTGCCTTGGGAAAGGAGGAAAGCGGGTGATTTTTAGAACCTTTTTATACATAAATTTATCAAGCTTTTAAAATAAAAGCCTTTATCCCGGATTCCTGATATGTTTGACATGTCTGTGAAGCAGTTATAGTTAGTAGAAATTTCACGGCATTTATCACGTGTATATTTTTTATATTTTTTTTATTTATTATTTATCTATGTAAATGAAAACCTGTAAAAATTAATTGACGCGTTTGGAATTATTTTACAAAAAAAGGCAAATAGTTTGAAATATGTTTATTAAGTGCCGGCGAGTTTTAGTCAAGTGGAAATACTACCAATTTAATCGATCACCTCAAAAGGAAACATTAAGAAATGTGATCGGCCATCCCGGTATTTACATCTACTCATGTTTTTATTTTATTTCACTTTATGTTTTAAATAAAAGTATAAAGATGGAAGCTGCTATTAAATAAATTCATGGTAATTTTCCTACATCCAAAAAAAAATTAAACTATCGATAGTCCATCAATAGTATCGATAGTTTCTTGGAAAATATCGATAGTTATCGAACTTACAAACTATCGATGATTAAAGTACACTAGTCGAAAATGGCCTGAACTGTTTCGAGAAAAGGATGGTACGGCCGTGCCGCTTTTTAGCTTGACTTGGCGGGGGCACTGACGTGCCCCCAGATTCAGATTTTGAACTAAAAATTTCTTAAGTGACGTCGATATTCACTGAGAAGGAGTATTAAGGCGACAAAGGTAATAAAAATTAGATTTTAAAACAGTATACTCATTCTCGTGCAATAGATAAGGTTCTGAAAAAAATAAACTTGTTATAAACGAGGCCTTCTCCAAGACCCAGGGACCTAGGTGACCTACTTTGGACTTAGCCCAAAACTTTATACCGAAAAATCTGCTGCATCGAAAAAAATTGCAAAGGGAAGACTGTTTTTTCAGTTCAAAACAGTAGTCTGTCCAAACTAATAAACTAAAAATAACAATACTGACCAGCGTGTGTGAGGACCGCCAAGAGTGGCAAAATCCTGGAAAGGCCTATGTCCAATAGTGGACGAAACAGGCTGATGGATGGATGGATGGATAATATACCGGGTGTAAATAGAGTGCGACCATTAAATGAAACCACATATTCTACCGACCCTACTGAACCACTTTTCCCAAGAGTCATACCCGCGGACACCCTTACTTTAGGAAATAATTGAGTAACAAACAAAAAAGCGTGAACCCTAACGCACCGCCATACGGGCGAGTTTAGTGAGAGCGTCGTCCGTTTAAGGGTGTTTGCGGGTATGACTCTTGGGAAAAGTGGTTCAGTAGGGTCGGTAGAATATGTGGTTTCATTAAATGGTCGCACTCTATTTACACCCGGTATATACTAATAATAAAGTATAAAAAGGTTGTGTGCATTTAATATTTTCGCGAAATTTTAAACAAAATGGGATATTAGTGCTGTACTAGGGCAAAAACCACAATTTTTTGAATTTTCATCTGTCTTTCTTTCTCTCTATATGTATGTATGTTTCGTTGTAACTCGATAACTACTCAACAGATTTGGATGCGGTTTTTTTTATTTATCATCGTAGTGAACACGTAGGTCAACATATAGGCTATAAGGGGTGCTCATAAAGTAACACCCAAGCCGAAAACGAGACAGAGAGTAAATAAACTCGGGTGGAGCCGCGGGTAAAAGGCTAGTTAGTAAATGTTCAGTAATTAACTTTACTGAACAGCTTGTAGTAAGTCTTAATAATAGGCAAAGCTCAATTTGCCATGCAAACCATAAAATGTATTACAATGTGTTTTTTTGTTTCTACTTTCCTACAAACCTGCGTAAAGAGGGTGACAAATTTTGTATAAATACTATGTTCTTCAGGTGCCAATAATCGTAATTATACATTTAATTATGTATTTTTTGCATATTTTATTTTTAGTTTTACAAGTTTCTTTCTAGTGAAGCTTAGTTAAGTCCAAGGAAGTTACTTTGGGTGGACATAAAACAATAACGCATCCGCGGGACAAATGACCCACGAAAGTAACTTCATCGGCAAGAGCGATATTTCACAGAACCCCAAAATAAGCGTGAGAAAAATCCTGAAAATGTGTCAGCCCATTCGAGGACCATATAAATATTTGGTTTGGCTTCAGTGGAGGGCTGAAATTGAGGTGAGCTATAAAAGTGACACATTACCGCCAGCTATCCGTGAAAGGTATAAAAATATCCTGAGTAAACAATTATATCATATAAGGGATCGTTGTGACCTGAAAGAAGATTTAGTGACTAAGGTGGAAAAAGGAATGCTTCAGTAGTTTGGGCATATTAAGTGTTTAAATATAAATGAAACAGGACTGACGAACCAAAAAAGGAGTATAAGGTGCGCAAGTGAAAGGTGAAGCTTGACCAGGTAGCCTTGGACTAATTAACCATTCCAAGCCGGATAGCCTTAGAATGACGTATGCCAACCAAATTGGAGGGTCAAATAAAAGCACCAGGATTTAAAGAGCTTGTGTAACTAGATTGACGGATGTGTAAGATGCGAAAAAAGTGTGTCAGTGTCATATTAAATAGAAATCTGTGGTCTCTGCCTAACCTTCTGGAGACAGTTTTAAGTAAATGTATGTATGTCCTCAAAAACAAAACTTGCAAAAAAAAAGTCTCGCAATTTAGTTCTTCTACCGTAAAAAGTTGTGAGATCCATGTAAAACCAAGTCGGTTAATTTATTCAGTCCCTACTTAAGGGACCTTCTGTCTTAAGTTGTTACATAATTAGCTAACCTAACAACATCTTATAGTGACCATATCAATATGAAAAATCGTTTATGTTTTAAATAAAAAGATTGACTGAGCCATCGCATGAAAACATAATGTATCTCACAAGTAATACATATTATATTTAATTAGATTATTTAGTGCGATTGCCAAGTCAATCTATTTATTTAAAATGTAAAAGATTTTTAATATTGATATAAACATGTTGTTAAGTTAGCTAATTATGTAATAACTTAAGACAGATGGTCCTTTAAGGGTGTATAAAACCTCACTTCGCTTCGCATGATCCTGTTTTATACCAACATATACTGCAACAATAACTCTGAAATTGTAACATGATAAAGTTTAGGACTAATGCTATGTCTATATTGTTGTGAAAACCTGATTCCATTAAATTTTCTCCATAGAAAAATAAATACAAAGTTCCGTATAATCCGTACAATAAACTGATAGCATTCAATGAATACTTGAAATTAGATCTGAAACTTTGCATAATATAACTGATATTTGTATAAAGCAGCTGCAGACTGTTCCATAAAAATGAAAAAAACCATCAGTGTAGCCGCGATTTCAAAATAACTGATGTTTTTGCGTGCGCAGCATCTGATTAGAGTAGGATAGACAGTTAAAAAGCAGAAGCGTTAGAGTAGGACTGCGAATTGAGGTATTATGGGCCCTTAAGTAGGGACTGAATTAATTAATCGACTTGGATTTACATGGATCTCACAACTTTTTACGGTAGAAGAACTAAGTTGCGAGACTTATTTTTTTTTACAAGTTTTGTTTTTGGTGGCATCTCATTTCTTTTTGTAGATAGTCCTACTTTTTTTCTTTTCCGGTATCTTCTACTTACAACTGAAAATGTAACTTTATAATCCTATATATTTATGCAGTTGGTGTACCTGGAGCACTGAACCGAAATTGCAAAATATTTATGTTTTTCCTTGATTTATACACTAAACACTAATTGTATTCCAAATTTGAAACTTCTATGTCTGCTAGAGTCAGTCAGTCAGTGAGTGAGTGACAAAATTGAGAAACTTTGACTAGTTATAAATTCTTAACCTACCGGTCCAAATTGAATGAAATTTGAAATATACCGTGTTTATACAATGCCTGCTTGGCTACCGAAAATTCAGGCTTTTAGTTTTATCCACAACGAAGTTATAGGGGGTCGAAAGAACTGCTTCGAGAAAAGGATGGTACGGCGTGCCGCTTTTTAGCTCGACCTGGCAGGGGCACCGCCGTGCCCCCAGATGTTACAGAATTATATAGTTTGGAGTGCTGAGTTGTGTCACTGATGAGTTTGTTTGGCCAAGGTTATGAAGCCTTTGCTTTTGTTCTACTCAGGGCCTGTGTTGACAACTATTATGGCCTCATTGCTGCTTGAGATTCTATACAATCCCTCACCTTGCCTCGCATGATTCTTTGCTATTTCAGCAATACTGCAACAGTCACTTTGAAATAAATATATAATCTAAAGATGCGCGTAAAACTGTATTGAGATAGTAAAAACCTAATAAGACGTCATAAACACATAATAAGGCTTATTCCAGGACCAACTGAGCCTGAGAGAAGATCTGTTTTCGTGGCGCTTGCTAAACTGTAGCAAAGAGGCAGTGTGTTAGCAACAGCGGTACATTTATACACAACTCCAGGGAGTTTGGGTGATGTAGGACGTCTTTTTGTGACTTTATGTGACCTATCGCTGGTCCACAACAATCTTATCACCTGGGTAACTAGCATAGTAGACCATATCGAGCTTTGACAGCTCGATATACACTGTCTGTCTCTCTTTAGGTAGATCAACAGAGTGAGACAGAGCACTGTATCAAGCGATATCGAGCTTGATATGGTTTGCTATGCTAGACTAGCTGGACTTATATATAGGTAGAGTTCTCTTACCAACTTCTATCAGGTCGGAAATATCAGAATATTGTGTTGTCATGAGAATACAAAGTATACATGTGCTTATTTTTTGGATATGGACGGACAGCTAAACAAGTGAAGTAAAAAAGATAATAAAAGCCGTTGTACTGCCCATAAAACTTTCAAATGACTTGCAGGCAATTGTAGCTAAATTAAAAAAATATTTTTGGCCTTATTCGCCTGTATGAACAGTTCCTACATGCCATAAAAATCCTAGTGTATTATTTGGCTTTCCTCCAATAAGTCGGAATTTAAAAATCCCTAATATTTTTCTGACGTTTAGAATTGGTTTAAACGTCAAAGTTATGATGTTGCCAGCTGTAGTAATTTTATTAGTCCTCACCATGGGTGGCTTTTCAGGCTTGGGGCCAAGTCACTTGGCATGTAACAATTACATTAAATAAAATGCTAATGGTGACCCAGAAATATTGCTTGGGGTTCCGTACCCGAAGGTTGTTAAAGAGGGGTACCCTATTACTAAGCCTATGCTGTCTGATTGTCCCGTCTGTCACAGTAGTCTACAACTTCAAATGTGATTGGTAGATAGTTGAAATTTTCACACAATACGTGTTACTTTAGCCTCTATCGTGACAAATTATAAAGTATTCATGAAATTGAAACCACGAGGATCCCAGTTTCAGTTCTGTCTTGGTAATGTATAAAAAAAACAAATTTGGTCAAATTGTAATTTTAAAGTAAAATAACACTGAGCAAAAAGAGAACTAAAATATTGTTGGAATTACTAAAATACGTGTTAATCCTATGACAACAAGTTTACTCTTACCTTTACAATCGTACTTTTGTAAATTCAGTTTTGTGAAAACAAGTAAAAAATGTTTATAGGAATTACAAAAGAGAAAAAGCGAATTTCATAAAAGTTTGTCATTTCAGGTTTACCAAAATAGTGACTTTCAATAGTACCTCTGTAAACATTACTTCACTTTTGTAATAGTCACAGAAATTTTTTTGTGATACTAGTGTTTGTGTTTTGATAATTACATAATTGTTCTTCTACTAACCCTGTTGTAATGTCTAGACTCTAGACTAGGAAATACATTAGTATACTTAAATTAAATAGCGTGTGTTTTGTAATTTCAGGTAACCGCTTTATAATTCTAGGTTTGTGGTGTGATATTTATACTTGTAGTAAGGTCGAGGTTGATAGAAGGAAACAAAGAGATTGTCCGTACAATACGATTAAAATCAATTAACGATTCGGCTTTTCTCGGATATCATTGCCTAAATCCCGAGACGGAAGTGACACGAAATAGATTACCGCGATTTCTTTTAGGTAGCATTCAATTTAAAGTATCATAAACGCAATGTATAGCACCTGCCAAGATGACATTACTAACCGGTAGACCTAAGAAATTTATTATGCAGAAGCGACATGAATTTGAACATTCATTATTTACTGAAGCTATACTTGTATACAATAAATATTTTTTTAATGATATTTACGAGTACTTTCTTCTTTTTTAAATAAATTACCTTGTTTTCTAAAACTCGAGATTGAGCAACAATTTTTTTACCACGCTTTAAATTTGTTGAAGCCATGATACATAACTATTGTAAGTTAATTTTGATAAAATTTGATAGAATCGAATATTTTCACGAATGAAATTAGCGTTCAAAAACATAAATGTATCATATACGTCAAACTGTTTTTATTGACACTAAGAAGTCATACTGTCAAAATATTCAATGATTTTTCTTATTTCAATATAAAGGTTGTGTTAGTTTTGAGCTACGAAGGAGATTTTGTTGCTCATATCGTTCTTGTATTGTATTCAATAAAACAACGAGTAATATAATTAAAGGTCATATCTGTAAATTGATAACTCTATGTGAGAGGGATTCACGACAATTACCGAGGTTGACCGAATCGTTAACTGATTTTAATCGTACTGTACCACGTTTTATAGGAGCGCAGTACTACTCTAGGTTCATACAAAAATATACCGAGAAGATGGACGGGTTGGCCGTTCATCCGATCTTTGTAAGATCATCTTACGGGAGTCTACTGATTGATAAATGTCCGGGTATTCGTCCATATATCAATGCTAGAGGCTCGGTACAAACACAAAGTACCAAAGGACTAAGAAAGCCACCGGTATAATTCAATATCGCGATAATGCCATCTAGTTTTCAGCTATATCGATTGATTTGATGGGACGCCTCTCAGTATAGTATAGTACTAATAGTGTGGTTACTTTTAAAAACAATCGATTTATTGGGATAACAAATGTTTCATGACCTTCGGCGGCGAATGTTATGTTGCTTTTAACAGGAATTACTAATGTTTATTATAAACGCAAAACCTATATTAATTTTTAGTAATAAGAAGGTATTCGGAATGATAATTGTACGTTTGGATTTACAAAGAGATGAAATTACAAGACAACTTCATTGAACTTCACAAATACAAACACACGGTATTACGAGGGAACTTCAAATTTATGAATTATAGCAATTCCATGATTTTATTTATCATTTTGTTGTTATTAAAATTGGAAGTGTTGTAAATATTAAACAAATCATTTGTGAAAAAAACTAATACTGTATTGAAATCAATAGAAATTGTAAATTTTATAATTTTTTGATAATACCACACAAACAAAGTCATTTTATAGTTACTCTACAATATGAAATTAACAAAATTTTGTAATAATTGTGATTCGCCATTATTTTAAAGTAAAGTTATGTCAGATTCATCATAAAATAGTATGAACGGACATTGCAAAATGATTTTTTAATTTCTAGAATGTACTTTGTCTCAGTGAACAAGTAATCAAAATTAGGATTCTTAACTCAGTGAGAACCATTTGTCATGCGCTACCATTTAAGCAACTAACTTATTTCGTCTTTATATTGCTACGCTATCTATATTGTTGTTATTTAGCATGTTTTTAGGGTTCCGTACCCATATTGTGTGGTGGTTCGGAACCCTTTGCGCGCGAGTCTGTATTTATTTTCCCGTATTCATCCTTGGTGGTGCAATACGTCATCATAATATGAGCGTTTTCTAAAACGAAGCCTTGATCCAGTGGATGACGTAGATCCCATCCCGTTAACCTCATCATTTAACAAAAGAACATCATCGTCGTAATTTACACCCGCCCCCCACCCCGCTTTAGTGCGTAAAGCCCCCAAAATCGCGTGGTCCCAATAATAATTTATTCCCGGGGCTCCATTTTGCACCCCGTAAATCTTCTCTATGTCAAATAAAGCCAATGAAAACTAAATTTATAACCTGCCGTCGCAAAACTATTTAGTGCGGGTTTCACCTTTCGGTAATGTGTTTTTGTTTTGAAAGGGACCCATTTTCAATATTTTAGTGATTAATTTTCTGGAAAACGGTGCGGACAGGAAAATTAATTTATTGTTTGAATGTGTGCGTTGTTAAGTACAATGACCTCAGGGTAGTATAACTTTCTAAGGAAGACTTATTTTTATAAAGTTTCTTGTTAGTTATAGGTAAATTCTTACTGGAGTCTTGGTAAGCGATCATTAAAAGTAAAACGACTTAAAAAAAACGGCAATTTGGTCTAAATTTGAGCCTTATGGATTTTTAACAGTAAAGGTGCTTTTTTACCAAGAAATCCCTATAAAATAAAATGGGCTCACTCATATAATATTAACGGCCCAAAAATGGCGTTATGCGCAGTACGTGTGATTTTTACGGCTTTCTTGCATACGTGTGAACGTTATTATCTGTTTTATGATTTGAACATTTCTCTTTTTTTATTATTGTTTGAATTCTTGTTGGTTAGAATTGTTGCGAAAACGAGTGAAAAGAGGACTTTTTCATTGATAACTTACAAAAATTGCATTTTATCCCGAAAAATCCAGTTATTTGAATTCATTATTGTGTATCTAAAATGTGTTAATAATACACATATGTATGTATGATTAATTATATGAATAAAATAAATGGTTCTGATAAGGTTTGTTGGAAGAGATCTCTTTTCAGAGATCAGGTCGTCTGTGCAAGTACATACATTCTAACTTATCACGTTAATACATATTTTTCTTTGTGTAGAGTAAATAGGTACTAAAGAATAAATTAAACTAAATTATCATAACTTATTAAAATAATAGTAATTACCTATATAGTAATTACCTATATAATTACACTTTGCACTTGGAATATCATTTCGTAAAATAAAAATATATCTGGGGTCCTCTTTTAAATATAAATTGATTTTTTTTCCTTCTCCTGTCGTTGAATGACAAACTGATTAAGCTACTTATTTATTAAAATTTGTATGTTTGTATCAATGTATTTATGTATGTATTTGTGTAGTAAGTATATTTATGATTAGATTATAGATTAAAATTAGTCTTATAATGTAGATATGCACTAATGTTTTGAAAATTAAAATATTTATATGTTTTCCCAATGTTGATTGAAAGAAATTCTTTGTAGAAGTAAGTCCACCCTTCCCTTCTGCCTGTTTATAAATGATATTTACATACAAATTGTTTTGTGTGCAATAAAGTATTTATTCATTCATACATTCATTCATAATACCTATAGGAAACTTGCTAGAAAAAACCGGCCAAGTGCCTGTCGGGTCACACGCATTGTGGGGTTCCGTAGTTACTCAGTACATTTTATAAGTTGGTCTATAATACAGATAGCGCCAAACTTCTAGTCCGCTTGGAAGTTGCTCTCCCGAAGAACGGCCCGTACATTTCGTCGTGTTTAGTGGGACCAAAACTTTGGCGCGACCTGTACTCGTAAACCTGCAAAGTCTACTTAGCTGTGATAGTTTTACTTTTAACTTCATTATATTTACTACTTCTGTGAATTTTTTCACAATTTCATAAACAACCAGGAGGTGGGACACATGACTCTTTCAAAAATTTGCACTTTAAAGTTTAATATTTAGCCAACAGATCCTAAAATCGAAAAATAGTTTTCGCACACTCACAGTGTTATTGAACGACCTATCCAACAATACCTCACACTATGCGATAGACGAGAAAAAAAAACATCCCCAATTTACGAGTACGAGAGGTACAATTTAAAAAAAAAAACGGAGTTTATTTTACCACTTTGTCGGCGTGATTAATATGTATAACTATGCCAAATTACAGCTTTCTAGTACTAATAGTCTCTGAGCTAAGCCGTGGACCAGACGGACATCGCAAAGCTATAGGGGTTCCTTGTCGGACTACGGAACCCTAAAAAAGAACGTCATTCAAAATATTTATTTTATATACAAAGTTTTAAATAAATGTTATCTGGCTATAATAAGCTTTTCATTTGTTTTAATATATATTTTAGCATAATAATAACGATAAAAAATTCTGTTCATTTTCGAAATATATTTCGGCCCACTTTGTCGAAATAATAAAATGTGATATTATCAAGGATTTTACATATTTTACAACGTGTATCCGATGAACGTCTTCCTCGTCGTCGCGGTGGGCATTCTACAAATGTGGCGACATAAAATTCATGTACTTTTCAAAGCTTCATACTCCTAAAGTTTAAAAGTTACAGAAATGATAGTTATACTATACGTATTATATTATCTGTGGCTATACACTTGTGAAGATCCATTCGGCGATAACACAAAAATATATGTTTGGCCTTCCCTTCTCCCCCCGCGATGACGTCATAGACCGCGGGAGTGAGCACTGAGAAAATAAATGTAATCCTGCAATTCGTGACAGTGTATGACGTACAATTTTCAGTTATAGTTAAAATCAAATTATGACATAGAAATAGAATCCAAAGTGTTCCTCTATAAAACCTTCGTGGAAATCATCGAATTCACAAAAAAATACTAGCGGTGGTTGAACGAATTCTACGCACTTCAAAAAAATAATTCTATAAAATTTTATCGAAACTTCAAAAAATAAAATCATGAAACATATTCACCAAAATGTAACCGACATTTCGAACGCGTTTAATTTCAGCCAATTCACAAAATCACAGGAATTTCGACTGAAACCGAGGGTCACGGTTAAACCGCTCTTTAAACCGTTCCATTAGTTCCTTCCCATTTACATTTACTCGACTAGTTTTCCGACCCATACTTTGTCTGCAACTGTAAATTTTAATTTGTTGAAATTTTATCACTGTGACTTGTACAGGCTGGCATCTGATTTTATTACAGTGGATTGTATGTTATTTATTTGTTTTTAAATTTGTGATATTACTAAATTTACTTTTTAGGGTTCCATACCCTAAGGGTGCCAAACGGGACCCTATTACTGAGCCTCCGCTGTCCGTCTGTCATATGGATCTACAATTTGGAACCGTAAAATTTAAGTTTTCACAGAATACGTGTTACTATATGCCTCTAACACGAAAAATAATGAAAATTTAAATAAAAAATGTTAATTTCAAGGTCCCTCGTGTTAACTATAGCGCCATCTGAGATGACTTGTTTGACAGCTTTTACCGAGGTAATAGAGGGCACTATGAATAGCTTGTCAACCTTTTTGCGCCGAGATTAATTGGTTAGAAGACAGATGCCATGAAGATCTTAAAGGCGGTCATTTGTTGATTTTGTTATGTACCATGATGTTTTTAGGGGCCGTACCCGTGATATGCGGTTTTACGGAACCCTCGGTACGCGATTCTGACTCGCACTTGGCCAAATTATTTGAGCTTCAATAAAAACTGTGTATACCGTGTTTAATCAAGATTCAAGATTATTTATTTGTGAGCCAAGGGTATAAAATTAGGTGTAGATAACAATATTATGTCTCCTCTCAGCTCTGCCCTGCAGGGCGTACAAATATTTTACACATGCAATAAAAAACATAAATGAAGAGCTAACAAGCAAAGATCTATCATGCAATTTTGAACTGCAGACATGATACACTGGTGGTCAAATCAAATTAATATACAAAAGTAAATGTCAAAACACAACGCAAACAAATTATAATTCAAACAAACAAGACAAGGTATGGTATTACATTATAAGAGTAAATTTTTACAAACACAATACAATACAAATACACTCTTAGCCTATCAATTCTAATATTTCTAATAAACAAATCAACAAAATTGAACAAATCGAGCCAGGTTGCGTTCAAAAAACCATAAAACATCGTGTATTACTTCGTCAAGGATAGTTTTGGAGGTAGATCATGTCATGTTATGTCATACAATTTCAATAAAATTTAATTTGGATCAAAATAAAGTCATATCTATATAATCTAAGGTAAAGCCATAACAATTATTGAAAATTGTCCAAAAGAAAATCTTGAGTACTATAATCCATCCATCCATCCATCGGCCTGTTTCATCCACTGCTGGACATAGGCCTTTCCAGGATTTCGCCACTCTTGGCGGTCCTCCTGGAAGAAATGCCCATACTCACACACGCTGGGCAGGCGGGTTGGTGAGCGCGGTGCCGAAACCCTTGCACCAGTGACGCCGCTGCCCGTCACTAGTCTGTTTTTATAAGGCTTGGCAATTGGGGATGGATATACCGCCATCCATCGGTCCCAGGCAATGGTGGGCCGCCTGGTTTTGCCTAAGAGCTGTTCTCTTACTCTCTCCTGAATAACTTCAGGAGGATTTGCGAGTAAGATGGTGGTACCTCCACAGTCGAGCCCGGCATCAGCTCTACCACCTATAAAATGTAACTTTTTATA
The DNA here is from genome assembly GCA_910592155.1 of Ypsolopha scabrella. Lineage (NCBI taxonomy): Eukaryota > Metazoa > Arthropoda > Insecta > Lepidoptera > Ypsolophidae > Ypsolopha > Ypsolopha scabrella. Next base: position 5,023,382 of record OU342973.1, on the reverse strand, counting down.
ATAGGTAACTTTTTTAATGTTTCCTTAAATGTATAAAATGTTTTAATGTCACGAATAGAACTTGGTATGTTGTTATAAATTTTAGGAGCTATACCCAAAATTCTTTTATGTAATAGAGCCGTGTTTGATGGAAATGCTGCAAACATTTGATGTAGACGCTTACTTTTGAATTAAAGAGATGCGGAGTTTGTTTTACAAAACAGGCAGTCTCATATATGTAAAGTGATGGCAGCGTTAGTACTTTTAACTCTTTGAAATGAGGTTTGCAGGTATCTCTTATTTTTAGATGACAAATAGCCCGTATGCACTTCTTCGGAGATTTGAACGCGGCTTCTTTATTTGTTGAATTGCCCCAGAAGATAATACCAAATCTCAAAGTTGTTGAAAGAAACAGAGAACCTTTAGTCAACTCACATATTACCTATACAGTGTGTCCCTCGTAAAAGTGCACATCCGAAAAGGGGTGAAACTAGACCTTATTTTATCGAAAAAATATGAAAAAAATAAGTCTGGCATTTTTTGTTTTTTTTTGACCAAATATATTTTCAAGCTCCGTATGGTAGACCCTGTTTGAAACAATAATCGTGTTTTTTGAAATACGGAGTGTATCTTGTTGAAACAAATACAATAATGATTAAGAATAACAGACACACAATATCAAATGATCAAAAAAGCCATAAATTTACACAGTTAATTAAAAAACAGGATTTTTTCAAACTGGGTCATGGAGATCAAAAAATAATTTGGTCTAAAAAAAATTTTTTTTTTTTTTTTTTCGTTTTTGTTTTGGTAAAATAAGGTCTTGTTTCAGCCCTTTTGGGATGTGCACTCTTACGAGGGACACACTGTATACATCATACTGAACAATGATCCTCAAGGACATGAAACTTATTTCGCTATTTTCTTATTTTGTACCTATGACATAACTATGAATGCATACTGGGAATTTTCATATGCATTTTTATTTTTTCATGTAGGTATCGCGTATGTTTTTTTGGGAAAATTTTACAGAGACGGAATAACTGAATACACTGTGGAGGTATTTTTTAAAACTCGTTTGTTATAATAATAAAACCGGGCATCGTACGCGTCGGAATCGCAGACGAAGGGTTCCGCACCATACCACCCAATATAAGTACGGAACCCTAAAACAGTCGAAGGCTTTTCTCTTTGCCGCAACAATTCTGTGTCTAGGTATTTGTTTTAGCTTTAGAAGTTAGTTCATTAAATTCTGTTTTGTATCGGTACTTTGTTTTTATATGTAGGTATGTTTGTGTTGTGTTTTTGAGAATAAATGTTTTATCTATCTCCATCCATCCATCCATCAGCCCGTGTTCGTCCACTGCTGGACTTAGGCCTTTCCCAAATTTCGCCACTCATGTCTGTTCTCCGTCCTCCTCATCCAGACGCCCCCCGCAACGTCCTTCAGGTCGTCGGTCCAGCGGGCACGAGGTCGTCCTACACTACACTACGTCGGCGACAAATATGGCCTGCCCACTGCCACTTCTACTTACTGATTCTGCAGACTATGTCGGTTACTTTAGATCTCCGACGGATCTCCTTATTTCGGATTCTATCCATCAGAGATACCCCAAGCATAGCCCGCTCCATAGCTCGCTGAGCGACCTTAAACCGGTGGATCAGACCCTTTGTAAGAGACCACGTCTCAGCGCCATACGTCATCACAGGAAGGACGCACTGGTTGAACACCTTAGCCTTTAAGCACTGCGGTATTGACGACGTAAATATGTGACGCAACTTTCCGAATGCTGCGCAACCCAAGCATATTCTTCTGTCAGCCTCGGCGTCGAAGTTGTTTTTATCCAGCTGTATGACTTGACCCAGATAAACATATTTTTGAACAACTTCGATGCTGACATTGTCGACGGTTATTGGCCCTTGGATGACGTGACAGTTGGACATAACCTTAGTCTTATCCAAATTCATCCGCAGGCCCACTCGTCTCGAAGAATCGCCAAGGCCGCGCATCATTTCCTCTAGTTCCTGCAGCGATTCCGACATTATGTCATCGGCAAAGCGAAGATGTGAAATGTACTCTCCGTTTACGTTTATGCCTCGTCCTCATTCCAGTCTAGTGTTTTAAAGACGTCCTCAAGCGCGGCGGTAAACAGTTTTGGGGAAATAACATCTCCCTGTCTCAAGCCGCGCTGAAGATGTATCGGTCTTGTTTGTACACCCTGTACTTGGACGGACATCGTAGCGGAGTTATACAGACATTTCAACAACTCCACGTAACGCCAGTCAACTTGGCAACGCTGCAAGGACTGCAGAACAGACCAAGTTTCGATGGAGTCGAAGGCTTTCTCGTAGTCCACAAACGCTAGACATAAGGGCTGATTATACTCTTGAGTTTTCAGTATAACCTGCCTTAGCGTGTGAATGTGGTCCACGGTGCTGTTGCCTTTTCGAAACCCAGCCTGCTCTGGAGGCTGGAAGTCGTCGAATCGTTGGGCGAGACGATTCGTGATAACTCTTGAGAACAGCTTGTAGGTGTGGCTCAGGAGTGCAATTCGTCTATAGTTCTTAAGTAGGATTTTGTCCCCTTTTTTGAAGAACAAAATGACCAGACTCCTGCTCCACTCCTTTGGCGTAGTACCTGTGCGAATGACGGCATTAAAGAGGTCCTGTAGCTGTCCGAGTATAGGGTAACCTCCAGCTTTCAGGAGTTCAGTTGTGATGCCGTCCTCGCCCGGCGCCTGGTTGTTTTTCAGCTGTTCAAGAGCTATCCTAATCTCGCCCATTTCGACATCCGGGAGTTCATCGGTGTAGGGGCGGACCAGAGGTGCACGTTTGTCGTCTTCATCGCTAGCAGTTGGCTTGGGAGCGTGTAAAGAATATAGGAGCCCATAAAATTTCTCGATTTCGGCGATGATTTCTGGCCTAGAGGTAACAGTTATATTGACAAATGTCTTCAGCTTCGTCAGATTGGTCCTTCCTAACTGCTGGGCAAAAATTTTTGAGCCTTTATTTCGCTGGATCGCGTCTTCAATGACGCGAGTATTATGTTGGCGCAGGTCAAAACGAATTTGCCTTTTAACACGCTTGTTAAGAAGGGAAAAATCTGCAGAATCTGAAGACATTTCCCGTCTCTGCCTCATCAGGTCCAGAGTTCCACTCGAAATTTTGGACTCCTTAGTCCTTCGCTCCGGCTTAAAATAAGCCCTCCCTATCTCGCGCACGACATTCGTGAAATTGTTAGCAAGCTGGTCAACATCCTCATGGTTTCCAACAGGGCAAATCGGTTCTGAAGTTCCATTTGGAACTTTTCGGATCCCGCAGCGGTTTGGCGCAGAGAAGGGCGGAGTGTAGGCTTCATCAGACGATTTCTCTCAAGCTGTAAGTCGATATTCAAGATGCATCGCACAAGTCGGTGATCGCTACCGGTACAAAACCTGTTGATCACAGATACATCTTGGATTATGTGCTTTTGATCCGTAATGATGAAGTCTATCTCATTTTTAGTCTTACCATCAGGGCTTCGCCAGGTCCACTTCTTTTGAGGCTTCTTTTTGAAGAATGAGTTCATCAAATAGAGACCTTGGCTCTCAAGGAAGCTAATCAGCATCTGGCCCCGAGGATTTCTGCAGCCATAACCCGTGTTTATCTATCTATCTTAAGGCATTATGGTAATTAACAAGAATATTGATGTCATAGATACTTTTAAGTGACAAAAAACAAGACTTTAAAATGGTAGCGCCCGGAAAACAATTCTTGCTTGACTGTAACTTGACGGTATGTATTACAATCTGATATATTTTTTAAGGTGATATGTGAATTTTTCAACGGTGACTGTTACTCCATGCGGAACGCCCCGCAGTGCGACAGGGACGGATTCCGGAAAAAAATGCAAAATGTCGGTTTTAAATCAATATAAAATTAACTAAAATAGTTATCAAAATTTCACATCCATCAAATTTTGATATTGTTAAAATCTATCCAATAAAATATCATCCAGGTCTATATGACATTCTTATTTCGCATACTATGAAAAAAGTGTAGAAGAAGACCTCATTTCAATAATTATTTCTATCGAGCGAAAGTTCTGCAATCGCGTTTCTGTATTCAAGAAAACTAGAAAAAGGTACCCACATTTATATACTAATTTATCAAGTTAGTGGCTTCTTCTGAAAATCAGGTAAATAACTTCAAAAAGTGCCGATTTTAGTGAGGTAGCGCCTTAATGTTATATCTTTTCAAAGATAGAGCTGAAATAAAAACTCTGAACATATGAATCCTAAAAATGACCTCGTAAACGAATGCGCTGCCAACACGGACCTATTATTATGATATTAATGGCTGCCAATGATTTTTACATCTGTGGCTAAGTAAAGAAGCGACATCAAGATAAGTATCCATTTAAGGAGGTAATAGAGTATCTCGGTGCAAAATGCACATCATAATATTGTTTTTAATAATTTTGATTAAAAAGTAAGCAATAAATGCATTCTATAGCAATTTGCGCAAACTATTAGTCATTAAATAGGTGATCAGATGAAAATTATTCCGTTTTATGCTTTACATTTTGACTGCATTACATTACAACTGTAAACACGCTTTAAAGTTTGTAAATGTAATGCAAACAAAATGTAATACATTTAATTACATTTTTTTTGTGATGACTCTATTTTTAATAAACTGTTTCCGCAAATTGCATTAAAACGCATTTATTGCACACTTTTTATTCAAAAGCAAGGAAAACAATAATATTATGTTGTGGATTTTGTACTGAGGTAAAAAGTTACCCCCTTAAATAGCTTACGGTTGTATCTCTTATACAACCCACTGCTTTACTACTTATAAAAGATTCGTGGTTTAGATTCATATTGATAATAAAACGGTTATTCGTACGAATACAGTGAAACTAGTCAGGCGAAATCTGACTAATACATCGTGAGTAGCCGTCTCAATATCAATATGAGAAAGTAGTAAATCTAAATCTAAGACCCTTGTAGTTCAAGTTTCCTATTTGTATAATGATAATGTATATGCTGCTAATAAGTAGCCTGTTCTGCTGGAGCCGGTTCAACTTTTTTTGGTAAGTAACACTGACAGGGACTTCCGGTTCTTGTTTTGGCTAAGCAACCCCAATTCGGAAGCCTTTTCTGAAATGAATGGTGTACATACAGGTTGAAAATTAAGTGACTGGCTTTATTGAACTCTATGGTTCAGAATCACCAGTAGAACACAAAACTGTAAAAAAGTTTTTTTAACCAAATTTCGAAAAAATGGCAACACGTGACTAACAATAGACCGTACATATTCCTGGCGGTAAATAATGCACATAGGCTATGTACAGTACACATAGGTTTTGTAGAGCGTCGTCTCTGTCACCGGAGTATTAGTGCTTCTTTGGCGGTCGATATCTTTTTTTTAAAATATGAATCATGACAAAAGTAACAAAACATGTATTTTTTTTATTTTGAACATAGAACAATTTCCCTTGTTATAGCTAGAGGTTTCATTTTCAACCGGTATATATGTTATTGGCAGATCGTAGAATTGGGCAGATCGTAACGTATAAAACCGAAAAAATTTCACCGAAAGTGAAAAATAGGTGCGACGACGAGCGAAGCAATGCGGAGCGGAGCTAGGCGACCCCCCCACAAGCTTTAACTGAAATACGACATGTCTGGGCAGATCATTATATGCCCAATTGTACGATCTGCCGATGACATATATATGTTATTATAGTAACAAATATGCCAATAAAATAAAAAGCTTCACAGACATTGAGCTTTCATTTGCATGATTACTGATTAATTTATTGAACAATTTTGTATTTTAGTGCACTGAACAATTTATTGCGATCACCAAAATTAATGCCTCTTAAATTGACATTAATTTGAAGTGAAATGTGGAAAGTGCAATCAGATAAATGTTCTGATGAATTATCGTTTGCGAACATATCACACTGTACTTTTTATGTACGAATATAGATATATCAGTCGAACTTTTGAGGGGATATTCAATTTTCTGTTTTTTTTTCCTAGACGTGTAACTATACCTAATTGTGTACGGTATTTCAAGTTTCTAAGTCAAACGGAAGTATCCTATAGGTTTCCGTGGTGAGTCTTAGAGGTTTATATAATTTTTTCACCTTGAGTTACTGTAGTGCCGTAGATATCTGTGGGAAGTATTAGTTTCAACTTCACAAGTGATTATACAAGACTTCCGTTTTTTCATGTTGAGGTACGAAACCCTAACACACAACTTCATTGAATATACGATGAATTGACATGTAGTGTGTGATGAATGAGTGACGAATGAGTGATGATGGTGATGAGTGAGGCGCGCTACGTTCTTCAACATCATTGTGATGAGTCATTATCTTATGATATAGGATCTAGCAGATTCATATTCCATGGTCACAGTTCTATCTCGTTCGGTAGGGAAAAGTTATCTTTAAGTATCTCGAAAAAAAAATCATTTTTCTCCACTAGATGAAATACGAGTTTTCACGACCAGTGACCAATTTAATTGTTTTGAGATTAAAAATCATCAAAATTAAAAGTTTTTTTTTGATAATTTGATTTGATTTGATTTTAATGTCAAAATCAGTGTACCTATGGTTAGAAAAGGACACTCATATGATTTAGTCAAATACATTATACAACGTGAAATTTAAGTAATTTTACTAACGAAAACTGATGATAGTACTCGTCCATATTAACAACTTTTACTACAGAGCCAACCCTGAAATCGTGAAAAAAAATATCAGTTAAATACCTACTCGATCCAAATGTACGAAACAGCTGATTTTTTTTTTCACGATTTCAGGGTTGGCTTCATAGTAAAAGTTGTTCATATAGACGTGTACTATCACCAGTTTTCGTTAGAAAAATGACTTCAATTTCACCTTATATAAAACTCAAGTTAAAACTGTTATAAAAGAAAACGCAGTTCATTCACAACCATATACAAAAAGCTCAACAATAATCGCTTAATCTCATTACAAACAACAATTTAGGTGTATTTATTTCTAAAATTTAGGTTAAAGCGATAAAACTAAGCTCAAAGGACACAAAGGATTTTGTCACGTTGATTTGTAATAATTGTAATATAAACTTACCGAGTTCCTAAAAGCACGAATTCACGGGTAAATATGATGGTGGGCTACGATTATTGATTCAAAATTATTAAGTGCTTTTTAAGGCGCACATCTACGCTAAATTAGCAACTCGCTATATGTTAGTACAAAAATCGACGGAAACGACATTGATATAACGTTCATATCAGCACGTATTGCAAAGTGGCTGTTACGACGAACACTGCGTCTCTGGGTAGCGCAAAATAAGAAAAAATATTACCTGGCACAAAGGCGCGAAGGCCGGAAAAAAATTTTAAACAACAATTTTGTAGATCTTTAAATTGTACAAGTGTTTTTTCATCACAACAATCTTTAAATTGTCTTTAGTATGATGAACAACGATGTTAACATGTTAACAACGGTGCTAAAGTGATGAGGCTGTGACATACGGACGGACGGACGGATGGACAACGGAGTCTCACCATAAAGGTTCCTTTTGTACCTTTTAGGTACTTCGGAACCCTAAAAACTACAGAGAAACGGGTTATCAAATTTTGTACTAAAAAGGTGGCGTGCCTAAAGAATAAAAACATGTGCTTTTTAAACGAAAATCTTAAGTTACTTATGGATGAAAAAGCCTTTTAAAAACACAGTTGAATGAATCTTATTTGATTTTGAACATTGTACGTGCCAAATAACCTGCCAGTCCGTCAACATATTCACCTGTATACTTTCGAGAGAAGATTTGTCTCTTTTCTTAGAATCCCTTTGTGAGTCTTGTTCTTTGACAAAATTTTAATTATGTAAAGTTGGAAACTTTCTGTCGCTCTCTTTAAATAGTTTAACTGTACGTGACCGTTCTCAAGACTGAAAGCTTACCTTTTTGATCCTTCTTTATTGGAAAGCGGCCTCGTGACGCTAGATGAGACGGTAGAACTTTGGCCTCTCAATCTTGAGACACAGGTTCTGTCGCCGGCTAGGCAATCATCAATGAGTTTTTCGGAATGGATGGTGCATAGGCATGGGCGTCAAAGGGGGGCTCAGGCTGGAAACGGAATGGGACAGTAAAAAATAGGATTTCGTAGCACGACTAAAGTACAAATACAGCGGACATATGAGAGACAAGACTTTTGTTTGCACAAAAGTACGTTTTTTTATTTTTCAACTATAAATCCCGTTGATATTTGAAATGAACCCTAGACTTTCGTCTTCCGACGCCCATGTGCATAGCATTTGTGTTCTTACCTAATTAACCACTTTATGAAAGGTAAAGAAAAACACCGTGAGGAAACTTACCTGCCCTAAAAGCGTGTAATTGTGCTCAAATTACGGCGATAGAGTTCACCTCACCACCCATCACGTTGGGACGTAATAATCGTCCGTGAAACGCGGGTGTTTCACAGTTCACGTCGTGACGATACGTTTTTCTTATGTTTTGTTTTTTAAAGGAGAATGCCGCGTAATATATGGCACCTCGCACCAAACACAAAGTCGTGGCGTCTAAACCAAGCTAAGTTAATTTTAAGTAGACTAAAATGTACTTACCAAATAACCAAGTCTCATTTAAATTAGTATCCGCAATTCGAATTTACTGTACACTGACAGGGGCAATTGTAAAGACTTATCACATTTTGATAGAAGCGATTATTGGTTGCCTAATCATAGTAAAGCGGCAGCGGAAAATGAAAATACCAAAATATTTTTATTATGATGTTAGAATTCCGGATATAAGTAAACTCTTTTGATCAAAAATATGTTGATCGGATTTTAAAATATCCAAGTAATTTTATGACTTTTATTTGGTTGTGACGCCATTTGGTACGATCCCGTGGCAGTTTCCTTTGGTCAAATTGTAGTTTAAAGTAAAAAAAAATTAGGGTTCCTTACTCAGTGGGAACCACATTGTTTGTCATGGGCTAACATTTTATCAGCTTCCTTTGTTTCGCCTTGATGTTGCTCAACACCCATTACATTGGGACGTAATAATCGTCTGTGAAACGCGGATGTACCGAGGTAGACTTGGACTTAAATTTCACACTCGGAAACACCTCTGACACCCCCCCCCTCCCGCGGGGATTCATGGGGATCGAACCTCGAACTCTGGATTAGGCGGCGAGCTTATTATATTTTCACATACACAGTACATACCTGTAATATCATCGCCATACCAATTTCTCTGAATTACCGTTAATCGTTTTGATCTTTGTTTTGGGTTTCCCTCAAAAAGGCAAGAAAGATACTGAAACCCAGCCCCAGAAATAAAGGTAAAACCCCCGGGGCCAATATGAACTTCTTATCTCCGTGACTTTTTCCATCAAATTGTTGCCTTTTTGCTGGGACCTGTTTTTGCGGTGTTTTCCCAGTTGGGTACAATTTACTTGGGAATTTTTTTAAGAACTTTGAAGTCTATGCCGAGAAGTAAAATCCTCTTTGAAAATAAAACTTCTTATGTATTTTTTACTTTTACTGGTACTCAAGGTTGTCTTTAAAGTTCCTTTATGAGTATTAACTTAAGTAGCTTATTTGTACTCGATTGAAAAGGAATTATAATTTCCTACAAAGAGGACTTTTCAAATCAATTTATGAATGAAAAAAAGAATCATTTTAATTTTGGCCTAAGAGCTGAACAGTTTTCTGGAGCTTTGAGTATAATAAAACCGTGCTACAACATATAAAGATCAAAGTAGGTAATGCGTTAAAGTCTATAGAAATTTTTATTATAAGCCATTTTTAGGGTTCCGTACCCAAAGGGTAACCAACGGGACCCTATTACTAAGACTCGATCCGCTGTCCGTCTGTCACCAGGCTGTATCTCATGAACCGTGATAGTTAGACAGTTGAAATTTTCACGGATAATGTATTTCTGTAGCCGCCATAACAGCAAATACTAAAAACAGAATAAAATAAATATTAAAGGGGGGTCCCATACAACAAACGTGATTTTTTTGGTCGTTTTTGCTCGATATTGATAACGGCAACAGGTACACGCTTGAAATATTCACAGAATATTGAGTTATATTATTCACTTACAAAAAAAAAATTGTATTTAAGGGGGCTCTCATACAACAATAATAACGATAACAGGTAGAAACCCGAAATATTTACAAAATATTTAGTTTAAATTTTTAATATAAGATTTAATCGACAGCACTAAAGTTTTTATAGATAGTACAGAACCCTTCGTGCGCAAGTCCGAGTCGCACTTGGCCGGTTTTTTTTTGCTACCGTTGACAATAATTTTCTTAGGACTATGACACTGATTCTAACGAGTAAATATTTAGCTCCGTCAATATTTTTTTGCTCTATAATATACTTACTAAGCAGGAATGCACCGTTTTTCACCGACAACGGGACAATATGGCGGAAAATCGTATGCGCCTTATCCCTGTCAGAATATTTCTTCAAATAAAAATGTGATAAACTTTTATTGAGGCCCTTAGGAACACTGGTTCTGCCCCTAAAAAGGCTTCCTACTCGGAAATGATTCTTTATTTTGATACGATATCTCACGTTTTGCACGAAACAAAAGAGTTATCCACATACTCGTAAGTGACGGTGAAATGAACTTTTTAACACTAGTTTTCTGTATTTATATATTTGGGTATGGTTTTTATTTTGTGATCAGTATTTTAAATATAATTAGTTTTGTAAATTTAAATATTCATCGCCTATTTCATAAATCATTATTGGGAATGGCGTATGTACTAGATTGGAGAGAGAGTACCATTGTAGGCCCCAATATAATGGTTGGGTTCTTGAGTTAAATACCTACCTAATTATTAAGATTGAGGGACTTACAACATTTCGGCAAAAATTTAGTTTCAAGTTACCATCTTTTCGTGGCTGAAGGTATCTAAAAACCCTTTGAGGTAGTTTTGAGATGTTCCTACGGGCAAAATTGCGAAAATCTTTATCAAGGAGTGTCACGCAGTTCGGCATTTTCATAAATTTCTCAAAAAATTTCACGAAGCAATCTCTATGATTTTTTTTTTGAGAATTTATAGTTTTTAACCATAAATAACAATAATAAAAATCAATGAAACTAACACTAACCGTCATAAGGTTTTTTTTACTTGTTCTTAGATCCTTATAACCCGGTCCCAGTATCTGTGCACCTCGCTGGGATGTGGCGCCTCTCCCGCTTCCCCTGTCACCTCTCCGGTGCGACAGTACGGTTAGCATCTTCGTTGCCGCTACACGTCCCGATAATTTTGATATTTTCGCTTTATTGTTGTTTTGTTTTTTAATGTTTATTGTTAAGTTTAGACTGTTTACTGTTAAGTATGGACTGGTTTGGTTGTTATTAAAATTTTTGTAGCTGTTAAACTGAAGTCATGGGAAAAACAATACACAGCGAATCAAGAAATTTAATCTTGAAAGTGCTCAAGTTTTTTGAATCAGAGAAAGCAAACAAACAAACTGGGAAAAGGATCATCTAGCAGATGACAACATCACACAACTTTTAATATCACTAGGGGAAGACAGTTTGGCGAGTTCAGAAAGTGAGAGTGAGGAAGATACAATGTCATGCATAGAGTCAATAATTTATAGTGACTGAGTTTAATAATAAATGTTTTTGTAATCAAAATTATTGTTTTTTAATAACAAACCCTTCATCAATAATAAATTGATTTGAAAAGGTTAGTAAATTTTTTTTACCTCCATATTTCTCGAAAAACCTTTTTTTCACACCGTACCCAGACCGCCGATATGACGTCACGAGGTCAGGTGCACAGATATTGTGACCGGGTTCTACAGAGTTGTTACACAACATCTTCGAAAGCACAACATCTATCATTCCGTAACAAACCTGCGGGCCTACTATGTAATTTAACGTCGGTTACCATCTATGGTTACTATTCACCAAAGACAGACAAAAAATGAACTTGCAAAATAACCTTCAATGGGTATTGAACTATTTACGAATTGTGACGTCATTGTAAGTGCGAACGTATAAATTATTATATATCCTTCGATAAGCGGATGTTGTATGTTTTCGACGATAGGCACTCGGTTTGGCAACTGAGTTTACGATACAGAATCAGGCGGTTAGTTTCAAAATTAAAAGGGTTTAAATTTGGTAGTTGGCTTAAACTGCCAATCATGTTTTATTTTTATATACTGTTAAACCTTTTAAGCTTTAATTACTTAAAAAAATATTATCATTACTAAAAGAACAAATTGTGAGTGAAATTGTAGAAAGTGGGTTGTCAGTTGTCACTCCATTGTCATTTTATTAAATAGGAACAAGTCTTGACTTGACTTAATGCACGGACGCCATCATGACAGGCTACGTATTGGCAATGCTACAGCTGTCAAAATAGTCATAGTGTAAATAAGTAAGTATACTTCTGGACACATCTATTGGCCCACCTTGCATTTTCAGTTTCGTTTGGTCCTAGCTAAAAATTTATATTAGGTCAAGCAAAAAGTTTAAAACAATATGATCGAAAAAGATGGTAAAATGTATCAGGTTTAAAACTGCATCAATAGTTTTTGTTCAATCTAGCAATCATATTTAGGTAGGGGCCATCGAAACCTAAACTCTAAGGTGGGCCAATAGATGTGTCCAGAAGTGTAGTTTACAAATACGAAACTTGAACTGCAAGCGTCTGTTCATAAAAAGCTGACAGCAAAACTATGTAGGTATGTTTAGTAGCAAAGATTTGACGCCCAATACAGGATGTATAAGGCTGATATTCAGAGTGCATTTTGAGTCCGAACTCAATCTTACAAACGTCAAAAAGTGACGTGATCTCATACTAGAGTGACGTTTGTAAGATTGAGTTCGGACTCAAAATGGACTCTGAATCTCAGCCTTTTGATCTCAACTTTTGTTTTATTACTTTTGCAAACACTTTAATTTTTTCTTCGATTTCCCATATAAAATTGTGAATAAGTTTTTTTAAACTACACATGGGAATTGACTAGTTTCATTCGCGTTGTTCATTGACTATACTATGGCTTTGTTTCAAATATTTTCTATAGAAGTGGTTCCGTATAGTGCATGGCATTTCATTTTCTGAGCATGTCATTAATACACTCAATTATTTCAAACTAAATCAGACACCAAAATTGTTAATAGACACAAATTTATTTGCATTGAATCCTATTTAACCTAAAATCGAGTATTCAAACCCGTATCGGCATTCTCGGTTCATTTAACAAGGGTCATTATTGCTCACTGTACTAACTAGCCAGAATACCCTGGGCGTTGGAAATTAGACTCTATCTCAACGCAGCGAAGGTCATTATCGATTATTTGGGTGTAACCAATTCAGGTGTGAATTCAAATTAGGTATTATCTTGTGTTGTGAACGGGTAAATGAAAGGACCGGATGTCCCGGTGTATTTAGTTTAAAAAGAGAAGCTGCAATTATGTTACTTGTCCCATATTTACGAGTACGCTAATCTCATCAATTTATTCCCTACTAGCTTTTGCCCACGGCTCCGCCCGCGTTTATTCAATCTTCCTGTTTTTGTCTTGAATTTATTTTATGAACAACCATTGTAGCCTATGTGTTGACCAGGGTCACTACGATCATAATAAAAAACAAACCACATCCAAATCCGTTGAGTGGTTCTCGAGTTAAAAGCGTGTATTATGTATGTCTCCCCATAGTGCCTGGGTTAAGCGCTATTTTCTAGCTAAATTTCCAATCGCAATTTCCAACATAAAAACTAAAACATGAAGGTAAGACCGACCATATGTACGAACACAGCAAACTTTTTAGTGGCGTTTATTCGAAATATTTAATTTTACACCTACTCCCAACTGACTTTTAAAACCATTTTCGCTTGAACCCCGCTTCTGTTCCCTTCCCCTTCTTTCTTCAGACATTTCTTCTTCCTTTTTCGGGGTGAGGAAGACCGTAAAAGACTTGCTAGAATAAATCAGTGGGTTTTGCGAAGGCTGTCTAATATTTTATGCAAAGTTGAGTCGCTCTTGCCGTGACATCGCTCTGTTGTTTTTCGCGGGAGAGATCAAAAAGGGAATTGCCTTTAAATCCCTCGGTCCCTGTCCTGAATAACAAACTAATCTGTCTGCTTTAGTACGCCTGAAATAAGAGTTCGCTTCCGGAGTGGCCTCCTTTTAGGTGTTTCTTACTGATGAAGATGTAAGCTGGGTATTGAGGGTCAGTTTTGTTGGCGCTAGTGTATGACTTTATGTTTTAGTATTCAATAGATCGCAGAAATGTTAAAGTTGTACCTGAGCCTAGAACATGAACAAAGCTAGATTTTCAAAGGTTCTTAATATTGCAAAAATATATTTGATTAGTTGATCTTTTATCTAGGTGATCTACTTATAAACAATGTACTAAGATTTATACTTTTGTCAAAAAAATAAAGTTTTCCACTCTCTTTTTTTTTTGTTTCAAACTTTCGTTTCAAGAACGCGGTTAAGAGATCAACTTCATTTTTTCTTTCATAGAATAGGTAATAGAAATATAAAGGTTATCTAATTAAATCCAATATTTATTAGTATTACGCGTCCTAGACAAATAGGTCGATTAGCTAATCAATAATCGCCTCTATCAAAAGCTAATAAAGTATTTGACATTGGCCTTTTTGTGTTGGACGGATAATAACATTTTTTCCTATCCTTTGCCATACCAACGGACGAATGACTGTTACCTTCTTTACAATCACCTGAAACCACTCGTCTTTTAATGTCGTCGTTTCACTTTTACCTGGACAGGTGAAAACAAATGCAATAAACGCTATTGATTTATTGATTGAAAAGTATCTTTTAAAATTTACAACAGAAAAATATACTTGATGACTTGGTGACTTTTATTTATGCAGCCAAACTCATACTGGAGGCTTGGTAAGTGGTCAGTAACACGGATCGTTAACGCTTTTTGCTAATTTCGCAAAATAAGAGATATTGCGCGTAAGTACTAGGTTCCAATACATTGCGTCCACATGCTACGGGCATAAAATGGAGTCTAGTATTTCGACTACGCGCGAGGCTTTGCGCTTGTAACACGCTGCATCTATTAAATGTGCTGGAAGAGACATAAAAAAATGTAATTGAAAAAATTTACACATAGGAATTAAACAGTTTTAAGAGTGATGCACCTATGTAAAATAAGAACTAAAAATTTAGAAGTAAAAAGAAAAATTCGGTACTAAATCTTCAGAATTTCAATATTTCGCAACGATATTACGCAACATATCATTATATCTTTTAAGCGAGATTGCAAAAATATCCACTTGAAATTTTTACGAGATTTGTTATTCAAACATAAAATTCCAATTCATAATCAAAAGTACTTAAATTTTGTGAAAAAGGTCACGGCTTAAACTCTTGATGAATTCAGCAAAATTTCAACGCCTATTTTTCAACAGTTGCTCAATCACCGAAGCGAAATCTGATTGGATCAAATTTTAGATACGAATTTCGTAAAAATACTAGAGAATTCCCGGGAACAAAGGATAGTTGATTGGCACAAAATAACACTGTTTTTGTTTCACTTTGCTTAACAAGTGTCACTCTGTATTTTTGTTCCATTTGTTTAAATTGTTTTTCGAAATCAGCCATTCAGTGTTTCTTATAAATTTCTGGTACATGTGAAACAATTTTATTTTAACAAAGACTAATTGAATTGATTTATTCATAGATTATTTTATCAAGAAAAACAATTTGTTATTCCCTGGTGTGTTCTAGAGAGTATTCTGTAGACAAGAGGAAATGATAATTCAAGTCATTTAATGACCTCGTTTTCTTTCAACTAGACTAAGAATGTTTATCCACGATCCGGCACGATATCCAGCACGACATCCGGCATCAAGACGGACCGAAAAAGAAGCGCTCCATGTATTTAAGGCGAAGTGGGCATTGGAAAAATAAGCTTTTAGAGAGAAGCGAGCGCGAGTGAGCAAGTTTGACATAGTATACAGATTTAACGTAAGCGAGAAACTGACTGAATTTTAATAAAAAAGAAAATCTTGGGTTTTTTTAAATCTTGTAATCGAAAGTATGGTACACAAAATATTTGTATCAAGTTTTGTAATGATACGATCCCCATTGCAGACATAAAACTTGATAAATACAATTTTCAGAGGTCTCTTAAGGTTTTTTTTTCCATTTTGTAAAATATTCAAATGACGATTTTAAGGTAGTCAAAAGATTTCTCAAATATTCCAAAACAATTTTTTTTTAAATCCTGTATTTACATCTAGTTTTCTAAAAAACGTGTATAAGTTGCATTTCCCAACGCCCACTTCACTTAAATGAACGTTTGTCGACACGACAGGTATGGCATGACGACCTTCGTTAATTAGTCTTGTCATTCGCTATATTAAAAATTTTCCAAACGGAGGTGCAATTGTGTAAGGCAATGGTATTCAAATTGATTGTCATATAGCTATTCGGTTAAGCAAATTAGCCCGTTTGACAGTTGAAATCGTACATTTTTGGCTGTCAAATGAATACAATTGTCTTATTTTGTTGTTGACAACCAAAAACGTACGATTTCAATTGTCAAACGAGCTTATTTGCTTAGCCGAATAGCCGTATGACAATCGAATTTGAATACCATTCGCTTACACATTTGCACCTCAGGGTGGCTATTCCGGCATTATCGCGCATTCGCAATATCAGTCATTAGGTATTTGTTTAAAGTTTGATAAATGCCATGCGATGGAAATTAGAGTGACTAAACCACATCAAATAAAACGTATAAGATATAAGGAATGCTCACTTTATGTCTTTAATCATAAAAATCAATCAATATCCGTACAAAATCCCTTTTAGAATCATCCACAATCTGCCTTCGCAATTTTTTTGCACTTGCCAGAATTGAGGGCCAGGACGGCGATTCTCGTACATGCGACAATTTTCGGAGGTCGAAAGCGGGTGAGTTTTACAAGCTCTTTAGGAAGAAACGTATCAAGTTTTATAAACCTTTTGGTCCGTATTCACAATATGTCTACGTGTTTTTTTAGGAGTTATTCTCTATAGAGTTATCATCACACGGCATTTATGACGTGATAAACAGAGGCGTATGAAATCATGCGAGTAAATTCTGCGAGAATCACCGTCCTGGGCGGCTATTCCGGCATTATTTCACACTCGCAACATCAGTCATTAGATATTTGTTTAAAGTTAGATAAATGCCATGCGATGACAATTAGAGGGACCCCCTTGCGGCTTAGTGATTTGAATACTCCACTATTAATACATAGGTCGTGAATTCAAATCTCGTAGGAGCACATTTCTGTTCGGAAGGCACGAAGTACTGCGTTATTACACTGGGATGCAATAATCTTCGGTGAAACATGGGTGTACGAGTGTGGATGGAGTGCGACTTGCATTTCACAGTCCCCAGGGATACCTGGATCGAGACGAAGTAATTTTTCCACTTGTATTTAAAAAACCCAGTCAAGTGCGAGTCAGACTTGCATACCTAGGGTTCCGTAATTCGACAGTTTTGGGAACAGGCAGGAAGAACAGGCAGGTATTTAAAATCTTGCCCACAACTTTTAATGATTACAAAAAAAGAATTGATTGTTCCACAAAAGAGAGACTCAAATATTTTTATATCGTACTCGAAATAAAACTTGTGGATAAAAAAATATTGTCATTTTGCTATTGTGCATTTCTCACCCGCTAATTTTTTTTTCTGTAATCCTTACGTAATCCTTAATTAACATGGTTTTTTTATATTTTTCGGTTTATTAGTTTCGGAAATAATGGGGGGAGATGCATTTTTTGTGGTTTTTCAAAGATTTCTCGAAATTGGTGCCAGTAAATATAGTAAAAGTATTATATTTTTATAATAAATTATTTAATATCTATGTATACAATATTGTATATTTAAGAATTTATTTTTATCACTTTTTTATTGGAAATATTGTGAACAATTTAAAAATTTTCAATATTTTTTTCGTTCCGTTTTTATTAAATTTCAGGTCTTTATCTTTAACGGTGCTAAAATTATGAGGCTGTGACATACGGACGGACGGACGGACAACGGAGTCTCACCAAAAAGGTTCCTCTTGTACCTTTGGTACTACGGAACCCTAAAAAGGGAAATTTTGACGGTATTCCTGAAATAATTGATTTGTGAAGAGAAAAGATGGGAACCCCTACGTGATTCACTCACTTTTCCATCGACAACCTAATCTATCATGATCGTTGAATCAACTACGTGACTTATAAAAGTCGGTAGCTCTTGTCAGTAAGTGACTTTATATGAGTGACGCACTCAATCAACTTTCGACTACGTACTTTCTTGTAAAAACCATACTACACCGGCTTGAAAAAAAAAAGTTACAGTTTTAAGAGGCAACTCATCTCATTAATACGACATAATTATAAAGCCAAAAAAAAGCTTTGTTCTAAGAATTATTTACTCGGCGATATTAATAATTTCCGACGAAACGAAGCTTTCCTCAAAATATCTAACAAGCTCACACTCATTAAAGACGCTTGTTTTAACGATTTTATTTATAGTGATATGAATTTTGCACTCATAAAAAGTCTGACATCCATCTTGTGGTCCTCTTGGAAGAAATGCCCATACTCACACATGCTGGGCAGGCAAGTTGTTGAGTGCGGTGCCGAAACCCTTGCACCAGTGACGCCGCTACCCGTCACCAGTCTGTTTAAGGCGACGCCACGAAATTTTGGCGACATGGATCTCCATTTTTCTTAGCAATAAAAAAACATATGTCATTACCAATTTATATACTAAATTAAGCATTTCATTACCATAATTTTGTCCGAAGATTTAGTTGATTGATTAATTTTCATAGCAGAGAATAAAACATTTAAAACACCTCTTTTAAAACAGAGATTTCTATTTTACTGACAAACGGGAGCGAATGAAGCCTCTTAGTTTTTTATTTAAATTAGTCTACAAATACACTTCAATATGGCCGATTGATTTTATTAAATTACTTATAATTTTGTTATTTTAAATGAAAAATACTGTTTTTCCGCATACGACCTTACGGCATAAGCTAGTTTGTGAGCTCATATTTTGTCCCCCTCACTCCACTCCCCTAAGGCGCCGATCTGAAATTAAAAGTTTATCAATGCCTCGCCTTAATATATGGCCCACCAATTGGGGATGGATACTGCCATCAAATCGGTCCTAGGCAGTGGAGAGCCATCCGGTTTTGTCTGATTGAGAGCTGTCCTCTTACTCTCCCCCGAATAGCATCGTGGGGTTTGCGAGCAAGATGGTGGTGCTTCCACAGTTAAGCCCCGCATCAGCACTGACACCTCAACATACTTACTTATCAAAATTTTAATGATTGCAAGAACATAAACCGGAAAAGTGCGAGTCGGACTCGCCAACCGTAGGGTTCCGTTAAAGACTATATTTTTTATGCTTTAATTACAAATGTATAGTTTTCAGATTTTTCCTTATACTTGTAGTATAAGACGGTATTACTTTCCAAATTTCATAGTTCCATGTGAACGGAAAATACCCTATAAATTTTGATTCCCTTAAGAGTGTTGAAATATACGTTTTTTGCGGTATAAACGGCCATATCTTGTTTTAAAGTTAACTTTGAATGTTGATTTCTTCACAGCTTCAAGGGACTGTAGACTTGAGTATATGGTTTTAATTTCAACTCGATACCTTTACGCGTTCCTGAGATAAAGGGTCTTGACTTGACAGACAGACAGACGGACGGACGGACGGACAGACGGACAATAAAGTGATCCTATAAGGGCTCCGTTTTTTTCTCTTGAGGTATCGAACCCTAAACCCCTGGGTGTCAGTGATGATTCCAAATGTAGACTGTAACATCCACTTTTCACCGATGATTTTTTCAGGTACTATCAACATGAGGAGGCGAGCCTTATCGCCGTAGTCCGGACACAAAATCACGCTTCTTAGGATATTCAAGTAGTTGGTTAACAAATACTATTAATTCCGAAAATCTGGCTGAAGCTAGACCGGTAGGAAACGAACCTGGGTCTCAAGATTGAGAGTCCGCCGTCTAAAGACAAACTACGTTTTGAAAAAAAAAAAGCTTTGGTTTCAGATATTAAAAACTCCATATTGTGATCGTGATAAATACTTATTATATAAAAATAAGTGAGCTTTAAATGTATTATCGGGCAAAATTGCCCAGGCGCACGTTTTGTTTTTATTGCAACGGAAATAAAAGTAAAAGTGAGTCAATAAAACTTTTCCCGATATAACTGAAACTTAGAGTTCCTGTGTGCTGTAACTTAATTCGATGGTGAAATGAAGGAATACTGGAATAGCACCTTCATACAAAAAGCTAAATATAATTTTTGTTCAAACTCTCGTAATTCATACATAAATTGATTATTCACACCTTTCTCTCAGAGAGAAAGACAAAATCTAAAAATTTCCTGACACACCTTCTTTTCCAAGTCTATAAGCCTAGTCAGACAAGCTCTTATATTCCGGATACTTTTTATTTGGTCCTAAAGTATATAAGCAAGTAATAAAAATCATTAAATTTGAAGCACCTCGACAGAGTGACATTTCTGAGACAAAAACAAAAATGGCGGACTGACGTATCCCAGAAATCTTGGCGCCCATATCTGAGAAAATCCTCTTTGATAAAATGAATCGATCAACGATCACGCCGCCCGGTGTAATCGACTACGTGACTTATCAAAAGTGGGAGGGGTGATCTCACCTGCCCGACCTTTGCTGTAGGATGCTTTTAAGAGTCAAGAGGGTATAAATTCTGGGAGATAAGGACTTTCAGCGATAATGGATATCCCGATTTAAATCGAAAATAGATCAAAGAATATTGCTTTTATAAATTGTCAATCATGATTTCATGATGGTTGTTCTGCCATCATTTTGTCAGTCGTATGACTTCTGTTTATAAATTGCGTCGTAAATGCCAAGCGATGTGAAGCTGAAAGATTGAATCGAGTCGAATAACGGATACGAAAACTAATTAATATTTTGTACACATTGTTAAATTAAATCGTTTTAGTTTATCCGATATTTGTCGTCGACGGCCAAACTTGAGATTTTGTCTAAAAATGGAAATACGGAAGTGACGCAACTCAAACTTCAACAAACTTACTCAAATTTTATTTTAAAGCAAAAAAATAATAATATTTTCGGGATTTCCGATTCCAGTTTCAATTAAATTGATATTTCATGTTCGACGAGTTTCGAGTATTTTCAGAATATTATTGTACTTAGAATCTACCCTTCTTCAATCTATACTTATACTATTAGAGAGTAAAAGTTTGTTTCTGAGTTTGGGTGAAGGCGGTAATCTCCGGAGCTACTATTCCGATTTTGAAAACTCTTTCACTAATAAGCTACATTAAACTTGAGTGCTATAGGCTATTATAGTTTGTTCCCTGGGGAAGGGCAGTTCCCCAGGTACGTAGTCATTAATTACATTACGTGAAACCGTAGGCAAAAGGCTGGTTGTAGGTACATAAAGCAAAACTAACTCAAACAACGGATATCAGGCTGGTCCTCATGTCATAATGGTTTTCAGTTTCTGATTTAAAAAAATCCTCTATGCAACAAAACCACCAATCGTAGCGCTTTATTCCATGCAAAAAAACACTACGATTGGCGGAAGTATGCTCTAAGAGGACAAATTACAATTCTAAATTCAAATTTTGGACTAATAAATTAAGTCCAAAATCATAAAAATTGCAAAAGCCTAAAATGGTCTAAAACATAAAATAATAAAATTACCTCGAAAGAAAAAAATTAGGAAATTAAATTGCAAACTATAAAGAAAAAAGTTTGCTAAATAATATTGCGTTCATAAAAAAGAGCCCCAAGAAGCGATTTTATAAATATAATTTCAAGAGTTATTTAATAAAAGTTAAAACCTCAGTTTTTCGTGACAGCGGGTTTCTCGGTTCTTGTACAGCAAGAAACGTCATAGAGTTCAGTTCTGATTGAAGCAAAATAATATGCTCAATCTACTGAAACTGTGAATTCTGAAATTTGAAATCGTCACACACACACATTCAGTTTTGAAGAACTGAACTCTTAAATTCAATATGGCCGACATGCCGCAGCTGTGTAACGCTCAGTGGTATTTTTAATTTGTCAACCAAACGGTGCGGTCGACTGCTAGCAATTACTCGCCCGGTGATTCGTCCGAATGCCGCTCGATGCTCTTTTGAGCTTTGCGTTGCTTGGTGATCCGCACTTGGGAATATACTGGGACTTCTTTAAATTTTTGGATACCTGCAAGGGATGATTTTTCTAAATAGGAGCACGTACCGGCACAACATATTTAAAGCGGGACCATAATTTACAAAGTAATGCATAAAATAACAGAGGTTTGCTAGAAAAGCCTAGTTGTCATTATACTATTGCCGCGGAATTAAAAATGAAACAATCAAATTGTGCGTTGGGGAACGAACGAAACCCGACGCAATTAAAATATTTAAAGTTTACTAAGCATCTTGATGAAAACCACTTGTACACTGTTTACACAAAATTACTAAACTATAGGTGCTTTTAACTTTTTTAGGGGTTAAAAGCACCTATAGTTTAGTAAATTTTGTGAAAACAGTGTACAAGTGGTTTTCATCAAGATGCTTTCCATGTTTCACCAAGTGCCGACAATCGCAAGTATAAGTTATATCGCAAATCCTCCCGAAGTTATTCGAGGGAGAGTAAGAGAACAGCTCTCAGGCAAAACCAGGCGGCCCACCATTGCCTGGGACCGATGGATGGCGGTATATCCATCCCCAATGAGGCATTTTCTTTGACAGCTGTCAGATGAGTATTTTAAATATCCAATAGATGGCACTGAATACAAGGAAATCGAACTGCCATTTTACATAAAAAATAATTTTTTTTTTGTCTTTGGCAAAGACTGCTTTGTTTGTGCTTTGTGGTGCTTTGCTTTGCTCAAACAAAACTCAAAACAACAACAAATACAATTTCAACTCCACACATCATTTTGGACTTATTTTGGATGAAAAGTTAAAGAAATGCGTGCATGTGCCTTTTTATCATGTAAAAATAAACGAGTGCATACTTTGCCAGCAAACGAAATAATAAAGCACCTACACTTTTTATACTATGTCTCTGATTATATCCAACAGCTTTAATAACAAATGCGTGTTAGCGTATGTACAGTACAGCCTGTCAAAAGAGAATTCAAATGAATATTGAAGGAGCTATTTTTATTTCGCCTGGTAACACCAAACAAACAAGTACAAAATCTGTTAAATCAAGTTTACCGCGTTGTTATTTCATAAATATTTTACCTAAATTATACTACTTGAACGTTTAAATTCCAATAAAGTTAATTAAAGATCAATATTCGTTTCAACACTTTTTTGGCAAACTTAACAGAACACACAACAATACACTGAAAAATAAATTTGACATGAGAATTTCAGTGACTACTCCGCCATCTATGAACACGAAGTGAAAACGTATTTTTTTTTTAAAACGGCTCATTGCCGAACCTTATATATGTAAAACAGACTGCCGCTGCGTCACTGGTTCTAGGGTTTCGGCACCGCGCTCACCAACCCGCCGGCCCAGCGTGTGTGAGTATGGACAAGAGTGGTGAAATCTTAGAAAGGCCTATGTCCAGCAGTGGACGAAACAGGCTGATGGATGGATGGAAACGTAAAACTAATAACAAAGAGAATTTATATTCTTTTTTTAATTTCTATGTTGTTTTTATAACTTTTATAAAATCAATTCAGCTTCTCTAATAATCAGGAATCAAGTAACGAGAAGAAGGAAGTTAAAAGAGGAAGCATTAGAAATCCAGATTTCCTTTAAAAAGTTTACACAATCAATTTAGCACAAAGTAGCAACAAAGTACACAAGGTAAGGCAAAGTTATCTGTTAAAACCCTTGTTGCATTGTAAAAAGCGCTAAAATGCTTTAACTGACGGGAAAACTGACGAGAAAAGGTGTCTATGGGTCTAATAGCTATGTCACAGGTGCTCAAATCGTGCTTGATCGCTCTTTGTCAGTTCGTATAGCCTTGGTACAACTTTACAGGAGTAGGTTTTTATAATACTAACTAGATCTTATTTTTAAAGTGATAAAAGATGATTTCGAATGGCAAGACTGAAAAGAAAACTTGTGCGAACATAATCGCTTTGTTATGGACAAAAGTTAGTTGTTTGTAATAGACAAAATAAAATTTGATACAGCTCCGGGTGTCCTTAATTCGGGTTAGAATGGAGAGGTTTAAATTTTTAAGTAGGATGTGCCTTTTACAGGTGGGTAAAGTTGGAAGTGAAACTCAAACAAACTTCTCAGTCGTATGTCAAACTACAATCAAATGGCCTTAGTTTTGAGAGTTGATGTTTATGGTATTAAATTGATACTGATGTATGATTTAATAATGAAATAATTTTACAGGTACTTGTTATTAACTGGACTAATCGTTAAAACGCAAAACCGCAAGCAACATCAAAATAATGAATGAATGTGAATTTTTAGACATGAGCGCATTCTTTTCCTTAATTTTGCCGTTTTACATTACTTTCCAGAATTTTATCCTTATAAGCGACACTATCGGATGGTGCTACAATAAACAGTTTTTATTAACCGGTATGTTTGATTCTAGGCGAACGAATTTAAACAAAAAAAGTCTTATGATGCAGTTTTGGTTTTCAGCAAAATCGGCCCTGAGACTTCTTTGAGCATTTTTTTCGCTATTCCCTATACCTATAGTCTATAGTTTTGGATTTGGTCATCTAATAGTATTGAAAAACTAACCTTGTATAGACGGTGTTGGCCTGAGCCTAGTTGGCCTTAGGTAGTCCGCCCCTGAATTCCGTAATCAAAGGGTGAATTAAATTTATCTCACTACGGCGGTATAGAAAATCAGAAAAGTAAATCTGGACGTGAGGAGCTCTGAACTGGGATTTGAACCCAGGACCTCTCGCTTACCGGGCGGTTGCTCTACCAACTGAGCTATCGAGTTCTCAACATGACCTGTTAATTTACGCTTGTGCTTTCCCATACCGCAAAAATATGTATAGGTACTCACTTAGTAGTGAGCCTCTTGGCGCCTAGAGGACGCTAGTGTATTCAAGACAAGTCTGAAACTATTATTGCCCTACCGTCACCTGTTACAAAATTCTATACCGCAGTGATATAAATTTAATTTGTTATCTCCTTGCGATAGATAAATCACCAAGTGTTTAAAAATATAGACATTTATTTCTATCATAGTTTCAAAGGGTAAATAATAAACTTTTGTATTGATACGTTGTCCATCCGTTCAACATTTTTAATCCGTTAACACTTGAGCCTTGAAAGATACATAATAGCACCATTTTTGGTAAAACTATAGACATCCGGTACCTGCGTAGAGGGATGGGAGGGAGGGGAGAGGGGAGGGGTGGATGGGGAAGTCTAAATCTACCTAATTAAATAAACCTAGCTACATATTAACCTAGCTGAAATCAACCTACTACTTATTATTTCCTAGACATCTATGTACATATATACAGATGTTTTGATCAGTAACTTGGCCAAATGTGATCGCTAATGGTGGACAGGACCTTACGTTATGCACCTTAGTTAGTAACCCTAGTTCTTTTAGAGTAGTAAGGGATGAGACTGACCTAATCTGACCCTGACAAATATTCTAAGAATCCTAAGTTCTAGATCTCCCGTTAACCTAAGCAAAATTAGTGTTAATTTAATTGTAAAGAGTTCACAACAAGGAGAGGGTATATTTTTGGTTTAACTCAATGTTATATGATGTTATGTACAAATAGATGATTACACAATTTATAAATTGGTTGTCGAGAATTAGGGTTCTGTAAGACTGCAGAAAACCTTATGAGACTTGTACCATTTTATGTACTAGATATCTAAAAATGTGACTTTCCTTTTAATAATAGTAATGAAACTTTGATCTATTAAATAGTTACAACGCTTCTTCTCATAAAAATACAAGTCTGGTAAAAATCAAATGTTTCTATAAGCTACTTTAATAAAAGTATCTACTACTTGGTAAGAAATCTTAGTTGATTGTAAATAGGAACTGTATCTACATTGTAGTATATATCATAATAAACTTTGGTAGAGTATAATTATTGAAACAGAGTAGTTGTAGAGTACTTTAGTTTCTCGAAATACATTATTCTTTTAACAGGGAAACAGTTGACCTGTCGCTGCTTGTCGAGAATCAGTACATGATTCTATAAAATGTTTTTTTTTTATTTGATTGGGAAAACAGCCTCGCCACCGCCGTCCCAGTGGATTCCGTCACCAGACTAATGAATCCTCCTGAAAGATGTAGGAGATGGAAGTACATAAATGTACTTGAATATTTGAATGTATTGTACATATAAGTACAAACTTTGTGGGACAAAATCCTGCCCGTTCGATTACAACCAATCTGGAAAGAAGGGCAAGAAAACCAGATGGGCCTAACTTTGGGTTTGATGCTGGACGATAATATCACTTTATTATAAATTAGTAACACGCCACTTATAAGGCTTCCAAGATGCATCTTTCGGAAAAAGCTTTAAGCTTTTAAAAGTTGAATGAACATATATTATTTATGAATGTTACTATCATAGTTATTTTACTTTATAAGAGAGGAACATCTAAATCATGACTTTATGCAGTAAGAGGGAATCTTTTATTTTATTTTATACCTTTCAGTCCTACAGCCATTTTAGTAAAGAGTGAATTCTACATATACTCCAAATTGAACAATTTCAATACTTCCAAATTTAATCTTTTGGTGTAATAGAACTTTATTTTTAGTTCAAGAAGTTGTATATA
Source organism: Ypsolopha scabrella (assembly GCA_910592155.1). NCBI lineage: Eukaryota > Metazoa > Arthropoda > Insecta > Lepidoptera > Ypsolophidae > Ypsolopha > Ypsolopha scabrella. The sequence continues at coordinate 4,996,613 of OU342973.1, read as the reverse complement.
TCTAATACCAGTCGTTGAAAACAGTTGTTCTACTCCGGTAAGATATATAGAAGCAACCAGTGGCTAGCTTTTTCCTTTCATAAGGGTTTATTTTTCCCTTACTAGTACAAACAAATACATCCTTCTGCCATCTCAATATTTAAGAGAGTAAGTAAATTATTTGTAAATTGAAATTATTCCTTTTATTAGATTCATATAGACACCTAATAATAACTGTATTTTAATTCTCTGATAAAAGTTATGGCTTATATAGGCATAAACTATCAGTTGCTTAGTAGCTCTGATTTTGAAGTTTAGTAGGTATGTAAGTTTAAATACTTTCAGAAAGCTTTCTATTTATAGGCTCTTTTACAGTCAAATATTATCTCAATATTTTGACTTTCAAATGGAACATCTTTACTAAAATAGATTAATTTAACTATTAGGGTTTAGTGAAATTAGAAACCCCTTTTTATAATACAGAATCCAATGATGGATGGATGAATAGATGGAATAATCCTAAATTATCTAACAATTACTAATCCAGATCTAAAATATTATTTATCCCCACGTTAATAATAATAATAAGGAAGTGACGACCCCAGCGCCCACTGGTGCGTCCAGATGGCGTCGGGGTGTGACGACCCCTTCGCCCTCTGGTACGTACAGTGCAAGCAGTCACCGCAGGGCGGCTTGTGGCGAGCCGATGGTCAGTGGCGACACCTCGGACCCTACCTCCAGGGGAAACACACACACATGCACTTACACACACATACACACAGCGACACACCTCCCCGCCTCTGTGCTTGCCTTAACCAGCCGGCCAGAGTGGAGTCGCAAGAGCGGAACCTATGCTCCAGGTTGGAAGTGTAAAATGTCATAACGCCGGGGGCACTTGACTGTATAAGGATCTTGCGCCCCGCAGACTCACCTCTCGACAACCTTAGCTGCTTACATAGTGTTGCCCCCTGGCCGCCTCATGGTGGCTAGATAGGGGGCCCACAACGGCTATCCTTCTGGGTAGTCATCAAGCAGCAAGTCACCATCTGCCAGACTTAAATTTGTGAGAGATTTTTGTGGCAGATGTCCGTTATCTCACTCCATATCCCTGTTATCCGGCACATTTATCATCCCACCCTCATAGCCCACTCAAAGTTTTCCTTCTTGGCAATAGTTAGGCAACTATGGGGGACTGTCCGTTAGTGTATCCCAATGGTACATTGAGGGAGAGGCCTCTATGGATGCGGCCATCTCACATTTAGATTAAATGGTACTAAGACCTCTTCAATGCTGGATTCAGCCCCATGAATGCCTTTCCAATGACCGAGTCCCTATGGGCCCGTGACTGAAAAGTGTACCTACATAATAATAATGCATCATAAATCTTTATGAAGATTCATCACTAACAGCGTTTCCCTGACGGTTTCCATTAAAACTTAGTATTCCCAACCTATCAAACACTGACCCATTTATCGTGCCCTACATCAGATGTCCCTATACTGGTAAGTGTGTAAGTATTTTCAAAACTATATATCTCACATTTAATTTAATTGCGCATGTAGCAATCTCGAAGTGCAATGAGATTGTTCCTAACCTATTTGGTACAGAAGCGAGATGAGTTAATTCTCTGAGTACCTAAATCCTGAAACTCGCCTAGCCTAATCCTAATACGATCGTGAAATATACTACACATATACATAACAAGGATACTTATGGCCAGAGACCTAAGACCATAAGCGGATGGGGAAGTAAAAGGGGTTGTACGCTTAGTGCAATGCATACGGCGGGGGGGTTTCTCTCTGTACCACAAGCAGGATCACAGGGGTAATCCTTATGGGGCGGTGCCTAGGGAATCTTGACCCAGAGAGAGGTGAGGATGCTGGAAAAGAAAACACTCGCGGCCTGTATCCCTATCCTCGATGATCCTAAGCGATTCCGGAGTACTTCCTCCTTCCTCATTCTGGGAATTACGGGAGAAAGCCTCATACTACCCCCCTTTCAGCCCCAAACTAGCTACGAAACGTACCTAAATATTTCACCGAAATCTAACACGCGTCCCAACCCACAATAACTTCGAATACTTTCCCTAATTTAAAATAATACTGTGGAACAACACTTTTAAAGACGTGTACTTGACGAAGGAATAAGATTAAATGCCCGCTTCAAAAGACCTCGGATCCTTAAATACTATTGGCCTAAAAGCGGCTCCGGCGGCATGAGCGGTTCAGGCGCCTACGGCGGCATCGGCGGTAACGGCGGTATCGGCGGCTCCGGCGGTATCGGCGGTTCCGGCGGTAACGGCGGCAATGGCGACATTGGCGACAATTGTAGTTTAAACGCTTCGGCGTTGCTAAAGCGCCTCAATCTCCCTTTTTTAAAACCCGACCTAGTATGCATTGAAATAAAGTCTAATTTCTTTTGGCTTTGAACCACGACACCGACGTAATAACCTTGTACGCAGGTGTCAGGTGTTCTGTTGTCATGTACTCTACCGAACTTGAACAATGAACCTAATGCGCTTCAATACAAGGTTCATATTATTTGTGACTATTAATAATTTGTAACTGTTTGAGGTTTTTCTTGCTTTCTTTGCTTCTTTACTTTTTTGGTTATTGCTAACTGAGTTTTGATTTACTATTTTAATAAGATTCCAATTTGCTATATTTAGAAATAAGGATTAGTTATTCTGAAAGTGTTTTAGGTATGATGACGTTGTCCTGGATGTAAAATTACGATAAATTTAAAGTTAATTAGTATCATTATGGTTTAAAGCTTATTAGAATAACATTGTGAATAAAAACTATGCTGTTTCATCCCGTGAATTTCTCTTAACCCTTTGAATTATTCAGGCAAGGAAATCAATAATTGTTATCGAACATCAGCAACTGCACTGATCATATTTAAAACTTCTTTATATAGTAAAACGTAACCCTTCTTTACAAGATAGACGTGTGGTTATACAAATTATGTTCGCGCCCATCATCATAGCTTATTTGTGAATCGTAACGAAGACCGCAAAGAGTTCTGAACTGTTACATAGGTTACACAGGGGCTGCCTTCCCTCCGCACCGTCGGCTATTTATATATGTATTTGGCGCATCGAATAGAATTGGGCATATCATTATCTGCCTGGGCATATCTTAGGTATTTCTGTTAAAACTAGGGGGCTAGCCTCGCTCCGCTCTGCTTCGCTCGGCTCCCCAAATTTATGATCACAAGCAACCTAACACGCTCCTCCTCGCTCCGCTCGTCGTTGCAACTATTTTTAACTTTTGGTGAAAGATTTTCGGTTTCCGACTTTACTATCTGCCCAGTTAGATGCGCTCAAAATGGCCGCTAACATCCAGTGTTGCGTTACTTTTTATGCTTTTTACGAGTTTTTGACCACTAACCTGTGCAAAATTGACAGAGCTTCGTTTCTTAATACGCATACTTTGTGTATTTTATTTAATAATAGCTTTTGCCCGCGACACCGCCCGCGTGTTATTCGGTTTAACGACATGCTTTTTCCGGGATAAAAAGTAGCCCCTGTGTTAAGTTAGGGTATAATATGAGCTATATCCATTCCAAATTTCATCCAAATTCGGCCAGTCGTTTCAGCGTGAAAGAGTAACAAACATACACACACACACAAAGTGTGATAGTAAATAATTCAAAATGCATTCCAGTTACAAAAACAGTTGAAAAGGGTTTAACTGAAGTCAAAGAATCCCCCTAAACTAAAACCATAATTAAAATCAAGTACCCGATATGTATAGCCAACTCCTATTTTTAGCATACCTACAAAATGAAATCGTAATAAAATAAAAATGTATTAATTGCAAACCATTTTAGTCCAAAGATAGGAACGAAAAAGAAAAAAGAAATCTAATCGGATACCGAACTGTACGAGTAGGCACTAAAGAACTGATAATAAAAATAAAGTGATGTATTTGCATAATTGCAACCGATGTTCAAAAACTGTATACACCTCTTATTTTCGAAATGAATTATGCCAGCAGACTCAATTTCATATAAAAAAATAAGCCGGTTCGACAATCTGAAATAAATTCCGCTATAAGAAATAAAACATGAAAATTTGCAATCCTTAATAACTCAAATGTGGATAGCACTAGCACAAAATACATACTTAAAAAAAATCCTTTCGTTTGTATGATTATGTATTTTTTACCTTGGATCTTTTAGATCTATGAGATAGTTTTGAATCTGTCAGGGAACTAAGTAGTTTAAGGTGGCTGCGACTTGTCTAGTTGACAAACGCACCGATTATGGTTATTTTTTGTTTTTTAAATCGTTTTTGGCTGTGCAGGATCATTTACATAGTAAAGCATAAAATTACACAACTTTGCTAGAAGAGCCTAGTTGATATTGAAATATTATCGCGTAATGCGATTGTTTTAAAAATTCTTATTAAAAAAAAAACCATTTGTGCTTTTGGGAATGACACCTGTTGCCACTACCTTTAGGACGATTTCATCACCTGCTATCTTTCCGGCGATAAACCACGTACGCAGATAAAATCTAATATTATCTTTTAATATAAAATTAATGTTTATTACCGAAAAAAGATTAAAATCAATATGAGATAAATATAATATTCATATAGTACGGAGATTAGGTTTTACTAATATTGATAAAATACGTTTATAAAGGCAATAATAAAAAAGAATTTTCATAGAGTTCTGTGACTTTTCCCAAAATGGCTGCTAAATTTTTATGTGTTGTGCTTCTAGCCCTTGTAGCTCAAGGTTCGTTTATTTATTTTTACAAAGTATTAACAAATATTTATATTAATGTAGGTACTGTATATAAACCGAAATACCATTCACTTACTCATTCTATATGATATCTTATTAGAACTACGTACAAACCCTACAAAGTTTAAATTTTTCTTGTAGGTGCTAGCATACAATAAAAAGGATATTTTGAAATTTCAAAACATAAAAGTTACAATTTCGTTTACATTATTTATTTTAATAACTTTCATTCTGCAGGATACGGTCATACAACGATCGTTCTAGAGGACCGCAGCATTACCCACCACGAAAACCCTATTACGGGTGTATCTATGGGTATTGCCAAGTCCTGGCTCGACACTCTTGTCTCTTGCAACGTCGTATTCCCCAACGGCTTCATATACGAAGCCTTTCCCGAAGACAGGATTCCTGCCGAAGGCGTCAACTTTATGGACGCTGTGGAACCATTCAGGTTTGTATTCTGTAACTATTTCATTGTCTGTACTCGTCTAAACATCATTATGATCTATTAATCCTTGGAATCATAGGAAGTGCATTCAATTCTCTATGGTGAACATATTCATTATTATCATCATCTGTATCATCAGCTATTCAACCTTGTAGTTATAGGAATTGTACCCTATGGTGCAGGTCATCATTATTATCATTGGTATCACCAAATGGTAGTTACATGCTGGGTAAAGACTTGACGGCTTTTCCTAATTACCACGCTGAGCAGGTGGCTTGGACTTTCTTGTAACGAGATATAAAAACTAGATATAAAAAAATGTATTTCTCATTATGTAATTATTTTTAATTTTTAATTGCTGACTGAATTGGTTATACACTGTAATGGTTTGCAATTTGTTACTTATATAAAAAAATAATAATAATAAAATAAAATACGTAATTAATGACATGGATAGATGATAACAAACTCAAGATATATTTCGGGTCCGCTCTGGACCTGGCATCAGTTGAGTATCCAGATCGGACCCGAAATATATATTGAGTTTGTCCATGACATTTATATTTATTTTGTTATATACGAGTACTTGCACTTCTTTATATTTGAAAATAAAAATCTGTCGAAAACTTATCAATGGCCTGATAAATACCCACATCATACATTTTCATTTAATATTAAGTTAGCCGTAAGTTTTCCGAATAAAATAATTTAAACCTTTATTTTAATTATTGCAGAGCCTGCTCCGTTAGTTTTGTTGGTGCTAGCATCACCACCGAGATGTCTGGCACATACGAGCTGCTGTCCCTAGTTCAACACTCTGCTGATGAAAGCCAGACCTTGACCAGGCAGAAGTTTATCCTCAACGTCATTGAGAGCTCCGTCGAATGGCCTTTGAGCGACGCCCAGTGAATTGGAATAACAACTTAGAAAATTACGATTAAGAACTTTTGAATCGTTGTTGTTACGCACTGATGTCATAAAAATAATGCAGCCATTCAAAATTGTGTTTTATTAATAACAAATATACAAACAATAACTTCGTCCAGTTTGTGGACTAGAGCCTTCGAGACGTAAAATTTATGTATCTACTGTGCCTTCGATTTGGTTACTACATGAGGCACCATTCACATTATAGGGGTTCCATAATTGAAGACATGATACGCATGAAAAAAAAATGGGCAGGACCAGGCCCCGAGAGTTCTTTGAGTATTTTTCTCTATTCGCTATAGTTTCGGATTTGCCCATTCGCGCCCACATGAAAAACTAATCCTGTATAGATAAATAGGTACATACAATAAACATAGTTGTTTCTGTCCCGTCCATTCTCCGACAGATTCTCCCCTCGGCCTTATGAAGTGTAACAAACAGCCAACTCTATTAACTAGTTAGGCGACGGCAGAACCTGCCACTTTGGAACTACTGCCCTGACACTTCCAGACGCGCCCCGGGGAATAACTATTAGTAGTAGGTATATGTATTTGTTTTACAATAACGTTTTACTGTGCTTTTTGGATTTCCACTAGACATAATATTTATCAAAGTTAAAAGATGGGAAGCTTAGAGGATGTACCTAATACATTAGTCTAAGATGGGAGGTCTTTTTAAATATTACCGGGGCGGGGATTAAAAGTCTTAATTTATTGAACAAGTCCATAATATTTTCAAGTTCATAATAAGTTCAAGCGTATTTAATTTAGAAACCGTTTCAAAACGTGCGATGGTAGTGCGAAATTTCACTCGTTTAAAAGAAAGAGACAGCTAAATACAAGAAAGAGAGAGAACATCTGGTTTCGAAACTTTTTTCGAAATTTTCCTTATATTCTTTAAATGTATTTTTAAACTACCGTTTTGATCTTAATTATATATTTCCTTATAATATTTGATTAAAAAATATGTAATGTCAAATTTTTTTAAAACATTAGTACCTATTAACCCACTTTGCTGTTTTAATTAATTTTTTCCAATAGCTATGCAACATTTCGCACGCAAACGCCTCTAGCGGCGATTCAAGGTAACTAAAATCTGCTTGCGGGGAAGCGGGGAGGAAATCACGATTTCTGACGGGCCTGGGCCGGGCCTTCATTCTTATAAACCACCCGCAGAATTATAATGATGTAATTTTAAATGCAGGTTTCGTGTTTAGGTAATTTGAATATTCTTAAATAATAAAATATCTGTGATTTTCCGATTTTTTCCTATAAGTAAGTGTGCTTAAAACCTGATTGTGTACTAAATTCCCAGTTTCTAAGTCAACTAAGTACCCTATACTATAGCACAGTAGATAAATGAATATGTTTACCGTGCCTATAGATTTCTATTATAGGTGATCCAATTTGTATGAAATTTATCACGTGAAGGGCGATAACTTTTTTTCGCGTTTATTTAGAAGTCCGATTTTTGTACAGCACCATGGGGCCGCAAATTTCTGTAGACAGTATTAGTTTCAACTTGATATCCTTAACGGAGCCCGAGAAAAAGGGTCTTTACAGACGGACAGACCGGATTCGTTATTTTTCAATTCGAGGTGCGGAACGCTAAATACATATCGCTACGACATAAATATGCCTGAGGGGGTGTCAGGGGTGATTTTGAGCGTGGAATGATACTTTAACAACCAAAATTCTTGCACTTTCTTTTTACCAAATGCCGTACTCCGGGCACAAATACACGCTTTTAAGGGCACAAAGATTTACCTACTAGTGTAAGTAAATACAAATTTTGAACATAGAAGCTTGATTTTTTATCAACACTATGGGACCTTAGACTTCTGTAGGAGGTATTAATTTCAACTTTCTAACTGGCCCGAAAAAAGAGGTCTTGACAGACGGACAACAAAGTGACCGTATAAAGTTTCCGTTTTGTCATTTTAATGCACGGAACCCTAAAAAGACAAAACGTTTTGAATATATCGAGCAAATAACTCGCACATATATATTACGTAGCAGTAAAATAAAAAGGCAACATTTTGTAAGCGTTCCAACGCCATCCGTTACGCAGATTGTTATAATTTGTTGTGGGTTGTTAACAAACTTTTATTATGGCCTTTTATTGTGTTTTCCTGCCCTTTTCCAATGTGTTCGTGTCACAGGCAAGTCTTGCAAGTGATCAATTTTGTCATTTTCAAACAAATGTAACATCAATAAAAAGTGAATACAACCTAAAGCTAAAAGGATGCACTGGAATTCATATTTTAGGTCATGGACAAAAGTTATACATAACATAAAAGAAAAAGGCAAGGGAAAGGATGAAGGGGAAGACATAGACGCTCGCTTGTCTCAAGTGAAGGTGTTATGTCGTGTCAAGGAGATATTCCTGAAGAACACAATCCATGTTCCATTATTAATAAATGTATACCAATAATAAAGTAGTAACATTTTTGTTTTAAGTAGTAGAATTTGGTGTCCGTACATTGCATATTTTCGCGAAATTCTAAATGAAATGCGTTTTTGGTATTTGTACTGAGGCAAAAACAATAATTTTTAGCATTTTTGTCTGTTTGTATGTATGTTCCTTTTTAATTCGAGAGCATTGGAACTAGATGCGGTGTTTTTATTATCATTGTAGACCTGGTTAACATATAATATGACTTTCGTTCATATGGCCACATTCATACTGGAGACTCTGTAAGTGGTCAGGACCAAGGTTCAATGAACCTTTCTGCGAAACACGTAAAATAAAATTTAAACTCCTATACTAAATGAGACCAGGGGCCTTATCGTGTAACTTTAAATCAATCGCAATACTTTTGATTTTGACAATTAAAGTATGGTAAATATGTCAAATTAAAAGGTATCGCGATAGATTTAAAGTTAGACAATAAGGCCCCAGGTTGTTCTTGAATTCGTTTAGGGGCACCAAAAATGTATATTTCGTATTTTGCAAACAGGGCTTGGTCCTGACTACTTATCGAAGATCCATCCAGCTCCAGACATAAGTAGTGTTCATAAGCAAAAACGCAAGCGTAGCCTTGGGCAAAGGCTAGTTAATAAATAAGACATTGAAAAAACTCAAATCGTAAGCAGAAGAAAGAGAAAAATGGCGGTTACTCCACCGCGTTTTTCGAAAGTATACAAGGCTAGTTACACACAGGTTGGGACTGCTCACGTATAGATTCAAACAGTAATAGGACATCGATTCCTTGGGAAGTATACACGATTATTATACACTTATCGCGTATATATTCCAATACGTGCGCTAACATTGTGTACGAAACATATACTGCACTAGTTACCATTATGAATTATTATGGTAAGTGGGCGAAAAATCTTTCACCAAAAGTAAAAAATAGGTGCGACGAAAGCGAGGAGGAGCGTGTTAGGTTGACATGTAAGAAAAAATAAGGAGCCGACTGAAGCGGAGCGGAGCGAGGCGACATCCCTAGTTTTAATATTCAAGTCGCCGTTGTGAAAAAGAAATGGTTACAGGCTATTTAATTCTCTATTTTAAAAACTATACAGTGTCAGTACGTGTTGGTTTTAGCCTTGTATAGTTTCCAAAACAATACACTTCATTGTTATTAGAAAGTATACGGGAAAACTCTCCGAGATTTTTTTTTGCTAATAAATTTGATAGATTACAGTGTAACTTTACTATGGATGCGTACTGGCCTTGTATACTTTCAAAAGACGCTACTCCACCGACAGCGTGTACTTGTCAAGTCAAAGATAGATAAACAAAAGTTCAAGTATGGAGCGACCATCTAATAAGGTTCTACTGCAACACATTGACCAATAAAGTTGTAAAGGACAATAAAATGTTATGTTTTCATATATTTTCCACGAACTGACATAACGTTCTGTACGTATGGTATTTATGTTTACATAGATATTGCGTAGTAATGAAATACCTCGATTCTTAAATTTGTGCTTCCAAACACATAAAAAAAAACCTTCACTAGCAACTGTGATTCGTGCCCTGAAGGTTTCGTACATACCGCACCTGTTATGACCAACTTAACTTGACACTTACGATTCTGTGTATTCAAAGATTCTAATTACGTCGGTAGAGGAATAATCCTTGAATAATTAAATGTTCATAAGTTTTATATTTTTTTCCATACTTGTGCTTTAAGTTAAACTTGCCTCTAAACTGAATCTTAAGTTTATAAGTCAAGTGAAAGTTCCCTATAGGTTTTCATGATGAGCAAACAAACTGAAGACAAATGAATGTGCACCGCGGTGATTGAACCCACGACCTCTGGTAGTGGGTGACTGCTCTACCTACTCTACCACTCGGTCAAAGAGGCGGTATAATTTATCAAAACCTCATTTCTGCATGTTCGACCGGCTGAGTTCGAACCCTGGAAGAGTCCGGCCTCGTACCAACCGAGCTATTGTTGCTTAATCCTGCAATAATATGAGTACAAAGTGTCTGTAATTTATAATTACAATTATTAATTATATAGTCTTTTGAAATTTTAACTAAATAATTACCAAACAATGTCCAAACAAAGACATTTTAAGATTATGATCCGATTTAATTAAGTGTGCAAAAGAACAAATTGAAACTGAAGATTATATTAGGCGACTTTAATTTATACAGCCAAATTCTTACTGAAGACTCGGTAAGTTCTTAGTTAAAAGGTTCGATGGCACTTTTTGCTGATTTCGCAAAATAGAATCTTGATGTCCCTTGATTATTTTTAAAGAATTTTAGGTATTGTAATTGTAACAATTTAATTAAGGTAAATATGAGCACGTTCGCACTCGCAGTATGATTCTGGCTCGAACGACAGGGAAATCAGTATAGGACGAGTCGTGAAAAAAAACAAGACGCATAAACCAAGGTCATCAATAGTAGTTGTAGCCTTAAATCCCGGTGATGCACAATAATTTATGTTCGGTTTCCGCGCATCGAACAAATGGCCGCAGACCTACTTTTCGCTCTCATTACTATTACAATAAGGGCGAAAAGTAGGTCTGCAGCCATTTCTTTCATGGTAAGTCAAGCTGTTAGACCATTTGTGCCAGAAGTATGGCGATAGGGCTCACCACCCATCACGTATGAGTACTAATCAGCAGTGAAAAGTTTGTGCACCAAGAATCGACTGATTTTGCATTTCACTGTTCATACCTGGGGGACTATTCTGACAGCCCAGAGAATTCATGTCGTCACGATATGTTTGTTATGTGTTCTCTGATACGAGTACAAACTGTTTTTAAGTAGTCCTTTGAAACTGGTCGTTAAAACAAAATTGGCCAGACTTCCTCTCAGCAAAATAGCAGCAATTTTACGTTCATTAAGCTCAGAGTAATGCCTCGTTCCAATTTTGAAACGCTCTCCCACATCGTTTCAGTATTTAGCCTCGGAAGAGTATGAAAATCTCAGCCCTGAGCACAATGAAGACTGATGAGGTGCTATTAGCATCTCAGTACCATCGTTAGAGATGATTCAGGCAGGAAAAAGAAATACAAGTTTTGAGGGCACAAGTTTATTTTGTAGCTGTGACCCACGGGAATACCGTCCCGTTTTGAAGTATTTTAATCTTAAGCTTTAGGAGGAAACACTATCTTAACAACATAGGTCCTATCATACTAGATAGGTTTTTGCTTTGTCCTTGGGAAACTGCCTGCCGGTCTGCCCTTCAAAAATCAGTTAGTCAGTTATCAGTGTTTGGCTTTGGAAAGTATTTTTTTGGAAGCTGGAAAGATCAATTAAAAACGATTTCAAGGAAAAGAAAAAATAACCGGACAAGTGCGAGTCGGACTCGCCCACCGAGGGTTTCATTAAGGACTTAATTATTTTGATTTAATTACAAATGTATAGTTTTCAGATTTTTCCCTATACTTGTAGTATAGACGGTATGATAACTTTTATAATTCTAGGTCAACGGAAAATATTCTATAAATTTTGATTCCCTTGAGAGTGTTGAAATACACGTTTTAAAACGGCCGTATCTTTTTTTACGTTATTAGGTTATATTTAATTTTTTTATAATATTTTATTATTTTAGAGGTTATGTGAATCTTATTTTTGTCACTCTCTTTCCAAGCAAAAAAACGCGCAGTGCGAGAAGGGCGGATTCAGCGCAAAAGAGAAAAACGTGTTTTTTAATTTTATAAAAACAAATTTCAACTCGATAGATAGACAAACAGACGGACAAAAAATTAATCCTATAAGGGCTCCATTTTTTCGTTCTGAGGTACTAAAAATACTCCGAACCATGATTTGAACCTGCATCTCTGCTTTCACGGTAAGTGAAATTACCTTTTGTTACACCTAAGAAATGTAAGCTTGACGTTGTTAAGACCAAGGATGAAGAGCTCTTGCCCAAAAACTGTGAGAGTAACAGCAGGTGAGCCGCAAAAATCTACAGAAGTCGATAACGGACGAATTACTGATACTACGCAACTGCCTGCAACAGAAGAAATCAAGTTCCTTAATGCCCAAAAAAAGATCCAAACACAATTTGTATTATACGTGGGACGCACTATAAGTTTCCGGAATGAATATGAAAAAATACTATTAAAGGTACAAAATTAATTTATTGTTTTTCAAAATAATCTCCCTTGGCGTCTATGCACTTTTTCATTCGATCAAACCAGTTTTGAAAACTTTTGTGCCACTCCCCTGTGGTGACCTCTGAAACGTGTTTTTCATACTCCTCGACAGCCTCTTCTGGTGATGAAAATCGTTGACCGCGTAATTGGTTCTTAATTTTTGGGAACAGAAAAAAGTCACAAGGTGCCAGGTCGGGACTGTATGCAGGATGGCTCATGAGTTCTACATTTTTCGTCTTCAAAAAGTCGTTTGTCTGTCTGGCCGTGTGAGAACTAGCATTGTCGTGGTGCAGGATGATACGGCGTTTACGGTTATTTTTACGGAGTTCGTCAATAACTTCCGGCAAACAAATGGTCGTGTACCAGTCACTATTCACGGTACGACGATTCTCTAAAGCAACAGTAGCCACGTGTCCAGTTTTATTAAAAAAAGAAGCAATCATCCGCTTAGATGCACTTTTCACGCGTGCCACTTTGGTTGGTTTCGGCTCATCTTGAAAGACCCATACGCTCGATTGCTGCTTTGTTTTGGGATCGTAGCAATAAATCCATGTTTCATCACCTGTTACTATGTCCCACACCAAATTTGACGCACCTTCGTTGAATCTGGTAAGCATGGCACTGCACCAAGTGACGCGGTCCGTTTTTTGAGCCTCGGTCAAGTTGTGTGGGATCCACCGCGAGCACAGCTTTCTCACACCCAAATGTTTGTGTAGGATTGATTGTATTTGACGCATGCCTATTTCTAAGGATGCGCGAATTTCATGGTAGGTCACATGCCTGTCTGTTTCAATCATACGGCGCACAGCATCAATGTTTTTGTTGGTCACAGCGGTGGACGGCCGACCATCGCGAGATTTGTCACTGAGATTGATACGACCACGCTTGAATTCTGCAAACCAGCTATAAACAGTCGTCTTGCATGGTGCTTCATTGCCAAAAGCTGTTTCAAGCCGAGCGATGCTCTGTTGAGCTGTCAAATTACACTTAAAATCGTAGAAAATCATACTACGAAAATTTTCCCGAGTTAAATCCATGTTGATGCAGACACACAATTTTTTAAATGGCGCCACAAGGTAAAAACAAAAGACAGTCAGATGAAACAAACTGCATTCTACAGCCAAAGAGTTCTATTTTCAAATGTTGCAATAAATTTTTAAATATTGTTTATGTAAGTGGCCAGTTCCGGAAAAATTTAGTGTTACCTATGTACAATGTGAATTTGAAGTCATTTTGTTAACGAAAACTGGTGATAGACTCGTCCATATGAACAACTTTTACTATGGAGCCAACCCTGAAATCGTGAAAAAAATATCAGCTGTTCCATATAAAAGTTAAATACTGTTACAAGCTGGGGTTCAAGGATAAACTAACCTATATCAATTCGCATCAAAACCACTGACTGTCTTTATTTGAAATTACACACACTATTAAAACGCAATCTTATACTACACTGAAACTAAATCACAACTAGAATTACTAACTAGACTGGACTGGAATCACTCATTTAACTGGACTATATTTCGTAACCACTTACTAGAATTGTTAACCGGACTATACTCGCAATCACTTCCTAGAATCGTTAGTCGGACTATATTCGCACTGTACTTCTCACTAGAGTCTCACTTGTACTTTTTAGGGTTCCGTAGTCCGACAAGGAACCCTTATAGTTTCGCCATGTCCGTCTGTCCGTCTGTCCGCGGCTTAGCGCAGAGACTATTAGTACTAGAAAGCTGCAATTTGGCATGTATATAAATAATAAACAAAATGGTAAAATAAAATCTTGAAAAAAATAATGTATGGGACCAGAAGTTGGGCGCGGTCTTTATTAGTTGACCAACTTATATATACCGGGCAACTACGGAACCCTACATTGCGCGTGGCCCGACACCCACTTGGCCGGTTTTTATTCACTTTACTTTTTCGCTTTCTGGTCGCTTCCGAGTTAAGCAAAACTGAACTGGCCCCAATTCGCTCCGCCTTTTATATCTGTGTCACGCACCTTTAGTTGCTACGCGAACCCTATAGAAAAGTCTGAAGTCGCCGTCAATAGAAATTGTGGACTATGTAAACAAAGCGCCATGTTGTCTTTGTCTATGAATAGGTGAACTATCTAGAGATGGGTAAGTATGTGATTAAAATATTTTAGGTGCTTAATTAATTTTATTTATTTGATTCATTGCTAAAATATTCTGATGAATCGCTAGTCAAATCGCCCACGTTAATTACAAATGGTTCCGTCACATCGTATCTATTATCCCATCCAGTTCTTTCATTTTTTCTTCTATTTTTAGGACATGAGCTACACATTTCGCCCATTGTTCTAGCCCAATCCGCGCCAAACCTTGGTCCAACAAAATCTTCACATCGTCCATTTTGAATGTTTTGTTGTTCCTTCCAATGTAACCTTTTACTTGCGCTCATATAAACTCTATCGGGTTACGCTCGCAATGATATCGTGGAAGGCGCAAAACTCACATTTTTTGATGCCGCCAACTCATCTACATACATTTTTTTATATTTTTGTTTGTTTACTTTAGCTATGAGATTCGCTTTGATTTCGGTTTCTTGAAATTTGATTTCTTTTTCGCGCAACCAGTTTTGTATAGCCTCCTTCCGCCAACTCATGTTGGGCGCCTTTTCGATTTGACGCGAATGATATGGGGCACTATGACGATAAAATCATTAAGAGAAGCCAAGTCGTTAGAATACCGAAAACACAAAAGATTTTAGAGCAACGCTGGAAGATCACACAGCTCTCGATAGAATCACACACACGTTTATGTCAAAGATTATGAAGTAACGCTGTCAAAAAAAATGACGGAATAAAATAGCATCAAGAATAAAATAGGTTTATATTAAAATAGATTCGTACATCACTAATTTTCAAAGACAATACAGATTCGATGAGAAAAAAATATGACAGCAATCTCGACGCAGTACAGAATTGACTATTGATTCTATGATTTTCCGTAATTAACGGGTGATTATTGAATATTTTAATGATGAAATACAGCGAATGGCAGGTGGGACTTGATGCTTCATGATTTGGTATAATGTTCAGTGAGACTCCGTGACAGAACCTTGAGAAAAATTGAGAAAACGGTTTGTTTACATAGTCCACAATTTCTATTGACGGCGACTTTACGACCTTTCTGGACTCAACGCGTGTCGAAATCTCCATTCACATATCTGTCCCTATCTGTCTCATAAATCTGTCTCTTTCCAACGGTTAGAAATCGACGGACTTCAGGTCAATCATTCGCGAACCTGACCTGAGCGCAGGCGCACGTCACTTTGTGTCCGATTTCTTACGATGCTTTATATGCAAATGACTCTAGCATCTCAGAGGTACGAGTATTGTCATCTACAAATACTAACAATATCTACTCGATCCAAATGTATGAAATAATATGTATTTATCAAATATTATATATATCCTACTAATATTATAAATGCGAAAGTTTGTGCGTGTGTGTATGTGTATGTTTGTTACTCTTTCACGCTGAAACGGCTGAACGGATCTGGATGAAATTTAGAATGGATATAGCTTATACCCTAACATAGGCTACTTTTTATACCGGAAAAATGCATGGCTCCTGTAGGATAGATCAATATCATTGAAAAATCAGGTGTCTAATTAGCGCGGTCACTTTTGTTTGAGGCGAAATAAGACAAAGCTTTGTTATTTCATACATCGGGTGTCTAATTAGCGCGGTCAATAATCGTTTGTGGAGAAATAAGAGAAGGCTATGTTATCTCATCACATCACACTTCACACTAATATTATAAATGCGAAAGTTTGTGTGTTTGTTTGTTACTCTTTCACGCTGAAACAGCTGGACAGATTTGGATGAAATTTAGAATGGATATAGCTTATACTTAACACATAGATCACTTTTTATCCCGGAAAAAAGCATGTCGTTAAACCGAATAACACGCGGGCGGAGCCGCGGGCAAAAGCTAGTGTACATATATGTAATAGTTTTCATCAAAAAAATCGAGCCACTACCAAGACTTTCTTTCTGGCGACATAAATAACCACAAAAGAGGATTAATTCTTTAAAAACATAATTAATTTGAATTTGGAACGTTAGTATAGAGAATTCGAAACCTTATACAGTTGAGACCACATCAAGCTATAGACTTGCAGTACGACATTAGCCCCTACAGAAAAGAATATAAGATAGGTACAAAGTTAGAAGTGTCTTACTTGATGCTGTCTCCGCTGTGCTACCTACTGTTGTACGACATTTAATTTTTTTCCGTATAATACACAGACGCATAATATACCTACAAAGTAGCAGACCTAACATGAATAATAAACGCATAGAGTCGACGCGTGGCAATTAGATCTCAGTGAACTTCGGGTTCTTTTAAATATAAATATTGCTTGTTTCCAAACAAAATATATACTAGAGATTAGTTTAGGAATTAACAAATATGTTCCAAGCATAAGCCAGCTAAAACAACCCATTTTTATACTTTTCTTCGTACCATGAAATTTAATCCTTATGTTTGGTCTGCTACTTTGTAATAATTATATGTCTGTGGCGTAATACAGTATTTTTCTAATAATCTATTTAAATATAAACTTGAGAAGTGTTTCGATTTTTTTTATGAGATGTGTATTAAGTGATTTAGAAGTGTATTTTAAGAATTTATGTAAGTAAACTTGCAAAATTTGTGTTGTCTATGTATTTATAAAATTACTCTTATTTATAAATTTGACGTCAATTAAATAGGAAGTATATCTATACGAGGAAAGTCGGTTTTTGTTTTCTTTTATCAAATATTAATTTATTTGTCCTAGTTCTGATTTTCGTAAAAAATAATTTCTGCACCATCCAAAGGTTACCTGGAAAAATTTTCTTTTAGTTATATTAAGCTCGCCTTTGCACAATATTATGTATTTGTTATTTTATATTCTGTCTTACATTGCGTGAGTTAAAAATAAAGTGTCTATTCATTCATTCATTCAACAAAACAAACAGAACATCCCAAACTACCGATCCCCTACTGCACCCATTTAAGAAAATCTGTTTGAAATCAAGATTTATTTGTTTGTTTTAGTTTATATTTTACATATTTTTGAATCCTTTAATAGTATCGAGGCCTAAACTCATACAGTAGGCCTACTGAAACACTCTACGAGAAGTTATAGCGTAGGTTGGTTATATTTTGCAGCTACCAAAGTATCGAAGCAGCTAAGATTCAATCGGATAAACATCGTCTTATCTGACAGTTTCGCTACTTGGGGAATATCCGGGGCTGTAATCTGGTCGTTATCGATTATATGTCAGTGTCAGCGAGAGTGTTAACTGTCTAACTTTGTACGATTTGGGCCGGGAGGTAGTTTGGGAAACTAAAAGATTATATATTATGGATATAAAAGTTTACATAGGATATAGGTGTAACTTTAAGAGATTTGAAATCTGTTATGAAGTGGACAATGGACATCTTTGTTATTTATTTACTTTGTTTGTCTTTTTGAGACATTATGTGAGAAAACCTTGTCTTTTTGAGACATTATGTGAGAGAACCAAGTTACAAACTTAGCTTTAAAAAGATATAAATCATAAATTATTTGTAAAACATAGGTCATAGTTAGATCTTATTTAAAAACATATCTCTCTATCCTTCGCCTTAAAGGCACACAAATATTTGAAAGAAATCTTAAATACTAATCTAAACTAAATTTAAAATTAAATTAAAATTAAAGTTGCTTGCATTGCCTGATGTCATAAATAATCAGACGAACTAAAATGTTTGGCAGCTAGTCATCACTTTTACGGAGTATATACCTATAGTAAGTAAGTCTTGTCAAGTAAAATTTCCTTTATTGCATTTTTGAAATGGAAAGGGTTTTCTGTTTATCGAATCGCAAAAGGTAACTTATTAAAAACTTTAGGCACCATTCCAAGCACATTTTCCGTAAGCATTGCTTTTTTCGAAATTTTAATTTAAATTTTTTCTTTTTTAATGTCATAAGCGTGTTGGTTTTTAAGAAACAACACAAAAACGTTACGACACTAATCCTCGACGGGGTGTCACATGTGTTTCCAAGTGTGAACTATGAAATGCAAGTCACAGTTCACACTTGGTACCCGCTTTTCTCCGACGATTTTAAGAAATAAGTAAGAATAAGACGGATAAAACGACCAAAGAAATAACTTCTTTATCTTGGTGGCAACCAACTATTTTAGACCGAATAATGGAACCAATGCCAATATAAACTTCTAAAATATTTTGTAAAACATTTTCCAATTAATTTTTGTAGCGAAATTGCGCTGAAATGACTTTTAAAAGTGTTTTAAACTCGACCTTTTTTAACTCCCTGATATTTTTGCAGCTGCTTGAAAGTTTCTTCGTTACAAAATAAAAACTCTTGAAAGCAAGGTTCAAGGTCACCAACAAGGGATCAATTTAACCTTTTTGAATTGCTACGTGTTTCTCAAATTATTTTCTTCTAAATATTTTTATCGTGGAATATTTTTAGGGTTCCATATCAAAAGGGTTGAAAAGGGACCCCATTACTAGTCTCCACCAATCTCCGTTGTCTGTCGGTCCGTTTGTTTACAACCGTATTAGGTAGTCAGTTGCAAATTGCAGAGAGTATGTGTTACTATAGCCTCTATCACACCAAAAATATAAAAAAAAAACTAGGAGGGGGTTCCCATACAAAAAAGCTTTTGATGTCATTACCTCTATGATAAATCATAAAAATACTCACAAGTTTCTCATACTTTATAGTAAAAAGAAATAATAAAAATTTGGGTTTCGTAATCAGACGGTACGAAATTGTTTGTGATGCACATTTTACCCCCTTGTTTTTTGTCGCCTGGTATTGCTATTAAGGCATATATTTTTTTTTATTAACCATCATGTTTTTAGGGTTGCGCACGTGTATTTTTGGTGGTACGGAACCCTTTTCTGCGCGAGTCTGACTCGTATTTGGCCTGTTTTTTTACGTTGTTTTATGGAAACCTAACATATCTGCATGTTTTGGGGTTCCATTAACATGCTTAAAGCCAAGGCAATTTTTCAAAGCTTTCGTTCACAGGCTTTAACATAAAAAGTGTTATTTCATCATAATTAGTCAGGCATCCGATTTTCAGACGATAATTCCGGGATCGTTTACTAGGCCAGAGCTTTTTTGCACATAAATAAAATTGAGAAAAAATTTGCAGAAGTGGTTCACCGAGCAAATAATGAAAAAACAGTGTGTATCATTTCTGATGCACAGTGAGTTTGGCATCATAAAAGACACCCATGGCGCTGTACGTGTTAATTAATGTAAATATTATTAGTAAATTCTTGGTGTCTGTATTCATCCCCAGACTGTTTCGATTGCGCTAAAATATTAACAAAACCCACATAAAATACCAGAACAACATTTTTTGATGTCTGAGGTGTTCACTTAAGTCACATTAAAAATTTAGTTTTAATGCTGTCAAAATTTAAATTATTCCAAAGTAATATAGCTTCTGTTGTTAACACTAAAAGACTATTTTGGAATGAAGAAAATTTAGTTTTGACAGCACTAAAATTAAAATTAAAGCCTTCAGAATCGGCTTTATTTTAACGTGATACATAGTTACTAATAACTAGAGTTCGGATTTTTCGTGACGTTTCGATTAGAGAGTGAAATGGAGTCGTTGTTATGTAATATTTTTATAATTGAGTGAATGACTGATTTTATTAATTCGGGATATAAAATATATTAAAAGTTATTAAAGTATATGCTATCACGTTAAATGACACTCAAACTTTAAAATATCATAATTAAAATTAACAACAATTTTATGTGAATGTGACGAACAAACTTAACATGATTACAAAGCGACGGTAACAATTAGATATAGATATCTAACTTTATTTATTTTTATTTTTATCTCTATGGTCGTAAATGTATGAAACTATGTATTATTTCGCCACCTGTTTATCAACCAGTTGCATTATCCTCACTTCATTACAATTTCTTAAGTGCGATGTCTTTAAATGCTTCTAATAGATATGTTACGGGTAAAGCTGGAAGTCGGGTAAAGTCCGAAAAATCTAAAATAGGTAGCGACGACAAGCGAAGGGAGGAGGAGCGGATAGATAGACATGTAAGTACATATTAGGAGCCGAGCGAAGCGGAGCGGAGTGAGGCGATCCCCGAAATTTTGTATAGCTTCGAACTTCACCCGTAGCAGATACATTAATTAGTTCCCTCTCAGAGATTTATGTCATGGTTAATTTGAAAATTGTTGTTCTGTGAATTTTAAATTTCCTTACTAAACTGCTGCAATTTATTCGAGAGAATGGTGACGTTTAAAAATATCAGGGGCTAAAACCTTTTTTTTAATTTTTTGCATTTCAATATTTTACATTCATCGTGATGTTTTTATATAAGGTCGTAACATATTATGAAGGGTCACATATAATGAAGAAAAAAAGTATTTTGGACGAATTTTCAATTAATTTAATCCGTCCGTCCGTCTGTCACCAGGCTGTATCTCATGAACCGTGATAGTTAGATAGTTGAAATGTTCACAGATGATGTATTTCTGTTGCCGCTATAACAAAAATACTAAAACCGGCCAAGTGCGAGTCGGACCCGCGCACTTCCATACATCAGACATTATTTTTTGGCCGTTTTTATAGATAATGGTATGGAACCCTTCGTGCACGAGTCCGACTCGCACTTGGCTGGTTTTTACTATAAATAGGATACTCGTTAATCTATACTCTGCATTGATAACTGTAAACTATCCTTAATCTGTTGAATTATCAAGCTGAAACAATATATCGCAGTATCGCATCTTACGTGTTGAATATAAAAGAAAGTAAATAACTCTAAACATTTTCCGTAAAGTTAAACCCTATGTTAAGTCTTAATCAACACGCCTTGAATATCTACAATAGGTTTCAAATTTCTTCCAAAATCCTCTCAAAACGGTTCCTTGTGAATAAGAAGCCTAACAAGTTCATCTACATAATGAAATTGAATTCACATCGTGCGTCGCCTTAAGGCGCGTGTTCCCAGCGTCATCCGAAAATTACTCCCATTGATGAAGTTATTTCTCTTAAACGGCTTACTTAAAAATTATTAATAGAATATATGTCATTATTTGAAATATAAGAAAATATTTCATTGCAGAAAATTATTCTCGCCTATAAGAAACACCTTGAAAATATTTCCCAAAGTCAAGCTGTTTTTAGAATAAAATTGACTATTTCTTGGAAACTGCTAATGTTATTTGTATGGTTCTTGCACTAAAATAAAAAAAAAGTATAGCTGATAAAACTCATTGCAGGAAATTTAAAAATGTTGATTTACAGCAGAGTTAATAACAAGGGCCTTAAGAGACCTGTAGTTGGCGGCGACTTGAAGTCAGTCGCGCACGTGGTCGTTATGCTTGCTATTTCATTCTACATTCAACTTTGGATTATAGAGCACTGACTGACTGACTGTTATTGGTTGGCCCAAACGTTCATTTCCCGAGCTCGTACGAAACTAACCGAACACGGTGTGAGAGGCAAGCTAACGCGAGACAACATTCATGTTTTGAAAAACCTCAAAAATGGTTTTGGTGGTTCCTAAGATTTCAGGAGAAATATCCCAAAAATCGAAATGGAACAGTAATATTTTTGAATAGTATAAAATATACTATGTTGTGAAACTAAAATTACCTATTTGATGTTGTATCGCTTCTAGGACATTACGGTACATAAACATTCATCAAATATGTGTAAAATCCAGGACTTTTATATGCTTGTAACTTTTGTATGTATTTGATTTTGAAAAATGTTTTAGTTTCACGTGATGGATATTGTATGGGATATGTTGAAAAAGAAAAAATAATAAACAAGTGCTATAAATAAGGATATGATGAGCGAACTGCGCTAGAATGGGAGTTCGGGCGAACAGAGTCGTCTTAAGAGCGACGGTCTTACTTTCACTTTCATCTTCTAATAATTAGAAACCATTCATTACACCCATTAAATAATGCAAAACAAAGGAAATATTTCATATCAAATTAAAAAAAATATCTTATAGACAAACAATAGTGTATTATGCAACTAGTGAATAAAGGACGTATTTAAAGCGAGGGCCATAGATGAGTCACGAGCAAGTAAAGGATTCTTATAACGACTGAATCACGACCGTAAGACGAGCGTAGCGAGTGGTTCAAGTGTTAGAATCCTGAGCGACGCGAGTCATTCATGGCCCTCAATATAAATCCGTACTTTATTCAAGAGTTGCATACTATACTTTATACCATGACAATAGACATTTAATGAAGAAAAAAGGAAAGTTAAATTAATTAAAATGCACATTAAAATTGGAACATTGTACACAAAGCATGATTTTCATTTTTCCATTTGCAAAACTCATCGTAGGCTTTGATGTAATTTTGTAATTTGTTGGGTAGCAAGTTTTCTACTATATCGGCAACCCTCTCTTTCATAAACTCAGGTGTTAACACATCTTCTTCATCACTTGAATGCATATTCAATCGATTTATTAACATTTAGTAACACTAATCTTTGTGTTCGTACAACTTACAGTATTGAAAATGGTGCCAATTTACTAATATATATTTTTTTTCTGTAATGGACGCCAAGATTACAAAACAGTTTTTATTCTAATGCTAAACTCCTTGTCGCAAATATCGACCAATCAAATCTCGAGGAGTTATTTGCACAAAGAGTTTGTATGTCGAGTATTCTTTGCGCAAGGAGTTTGTACCGAGTATTTTTTGCGCAAGGAGGTTGTATAAGCTAAACAAGAAAATGGACCTTTACGGAAAGACATCTAAAAAGCCTCTACAATTTTTTTTACCCTGGAAATTGTTAATTTTTGCACGGCCTTGGTAGTTGATATTTATGTTAACGGGTCTCTTCTGAGCTGAAGAATTTCCAAAAAATTAGTTAGGCCTAGGTCTAAATTAAAATAAAAGTTTTACTACAACCATTTAATTTTTTATTATATGTATGTAGGTATAGGTATATAAGGTGACTCGGTATGTGGTCAGAACCAAGCTTCAGCAACCCTGTTTGTGAAACAAGAAAAATATTTTTTTGTGCCTCTATACTATTCAAGAACAAACAACTCTACTCAATTAGGAAGTCTAAATTTCATTTTGCATATTTCACAGAAAGGGTCATTGAACCTCGATCCTTACCATTTACCGAGTCTTCAGTATATAGGCTATATAAACGAAAGTCACCTTATTATACTTTTATGAATTATAAATTTAAATAAAATAAAACCGGCCAAGTGTGATTTGGACTCGCGCACGAAGGGTTCCGTACCATTATCTATAAAAACGGAAAAAAAATCATGTCTGTTGTATGGGAGTGCGCGGGTCCGACTCGCACTTGGCCGGTTTTAGTATTTGTCGTTATATCGGCCACAAAAACACATCATCTGTGAAAATTTCAACTGTCTAACTATCACGGTTCATGAGATACAGCCTGGTGACAGACGGACGGACGGACGGACGCACAGCGGAGTCTTAATAAAAGGTCCCGTTGGTTACACTTTGGGTACGGAATCCTAAAAAAAAAACGATAAATATTTTGAGCCACTTGGGGTCGTCGCCAGTCGAATATTAATATAATTAATATTAGGTTTTTATATTATAATTTTATAAAGCTAAGTTCATACTGGAGACTTGGTAAGTGGTAGTCAGGGGCAAGGTTCAATGACCCTGTTTACGAAATATTAAAAAAAAATGTTTTGCCTCTATACTTTGTTCAAGAATAACCTCGACTTAAGGTGGTCTAAGTTTTATTTTGCTTATTTGACAGAAAGTGTCTCCAGTATGAATTTATCCATGTAAACGAAAATGACCTTATATAATAGGAAAGTAAATGATGTCTTTGAAGATTGTATTGGTTTGTCTATTTTCGAATCTTTTGAGGACAGGGTTTATTTATGTGTTTTGTTAGGCACGCGTCGTAAAATAAAATTTAGTTGGGTCTAGCAGCGCCATTCGATTGAATTTATTTCGACAAACCTATCCATACATCAGCCGTTGTCACGCCTTTTCATTGCCTTGACTTTTTTTAGCAACATTTTTTTGGTTGCTTTTACGATATTTTTATACTCGAAGCCGAAAACTGTCAAAAATAGTTTCTATCATACATAACGCGCAACTAAAAGATACATTGATTGGAAGACACTCCAATACTCGATATATTTATTGCAAGTATAATGTACAGTATACAGATGCTTAATAATACATTTTAGATCATTATGCACCCTGTTGGGCACTGCAATGGTGCGAGAAAAGTAGCTATTTCGAAATATTGTGAATATTCCAAGTTATGTTTGGTTATAATATAGTAATGGTAGAAATAAATAAACAAAATTATCATTTTATAATAGAATATTATAGCTTGAATATTCTTGGACGTTGTAGTACCATTAAGCAATTAATAAATCTTTTAGGTGTTGTACAAACTGGCCATCTGTTATTGCATGATTTTAACTTTTCGTCTCTAAAAAAATTTCGTCAGAAAGTGTCCCCATAGCGGTGACAAAATGCATCGCGGACACTTTGAGCGAGATTGTGAGTCTTGTTGTTTATGAGCCTAGAAGTCAATCCATCCATCCATCCATCAGCTTGTGTTCGTCCACTGCTGGACAAAGGCCTTTCCCAAATTTTTCCACTCATGTCGGTCCTCCGTCCTCCTCATCCAGCCACCCCCGCAACGCCCTTCAGGTCGTCGGTCCAGCGGGCACGAGGTCGGCCTACACTACGCTTTGCTGTACGTGGTCTCCATTCTAAAGCCTTTTGGCCCCAACGGCCATCATGTCGGCGACAAATATGACCTGCCCGCTGCCACTTCAACTTACTGATTCTGCGGGCTCTGTCGGTTACTTTCGATCTCCGACGGATCTCCTCGTTTCGGATTCTATCCATCAAAGATACCCCAAGCATAGCCCGCTCTATAGCTCGCTGAGCGACCTTAAATCGGTGGATCAGGCCCTTTGTAAGAGTCCACGTCTCATCGCCATACGTCATCACAGGAAGGACGCACTGGTTGTACATCTTAGCCTTTAAGCACTGCGGTATTGACGACGTAAATATGTGACGCAACTTTCCGAATGCTGCCGAACCCAAGCATATTCTTCTGTCAGCCTCGGCGTCGAAGTTGTTTTTATCTAGCTGTATAACTTGACCCAGATAAACATATTTCTGAACAACTTCGATGCTGACATTGTCGACGGTTGTTGGCCCTTGGATGACGTGACAGTTAGACATGACCTTAGTCTTATCCAAATTCATCCGCAGGCCCACTCGTCTCGAAGAATCGCTAAGGCCGCGCACCATTACCCAGACGTCAATGCTTTTAGGTAATTTGTTGAATATATGTATTGACATTACATAAGTGTTTGAGGATTGAGACGCGTTGACGGTGGTAGTAGTTTACTATTTGCACGCAATTAATATTTAGTATCAAAACTTATCTTTTTGTAGAATTCCTGGTTGTTTGGAATATAATTTACTTAATTCTAAGATGTATGTGCACGGTAGGGTGAGAATTTCATATTTTTCAAAGTATTATTTACAGCTGTCCGTTTGTTTTATGTTTGCCAATTTTCGAACAAGTTTTTTTTTTAAAGTACAGAGTTATGTTGCTTCCACGCGGGCGAAGACGCGCAGAAGCTAATATTAAATAAATCAATGTTATCCATTGTCGTAATATGATCAGATAGTACGTCGTATTGCGTCGATATTGTTTTTCTTAATGTGCCTCTCCAACTAGTGAAGTTTGGCAGTCAGCTTGGCATATTGTTTCCTTGTCTTGTGCAAGGCGAAACAGGGGCCTTATTGTCTAACTTTAAATCTATCGCAATACCTTTCAATTTGACATTTGTACCATACTTTAAATGTCAAAATCAAAGGTATTGCGATTGATTTAAAGTTACACAATAAGGCCCCAGGTCGGCGGCACACTTAAATACCGATAGATATTGAATGACTCATAATGGTTCAGGGCGGCTATTCTGGCATTATTTCTCATTCGCAATATCAGTCGTTCTACTTTTGTTTAACCCTTAAATGCATGAGGTTTTATTTTTGCGTGAAATTTAAAACAGTGATTGAAAAATACTAAATAATATGAACAAAATAATAAAAAATATGTTTTGATAGAAAGAGGGTTTTCACACATGCAAATAAGAAAAAAATACAAATTAATTATTGCTATAAAATTTTCATTTTTTTTATTTTTATTTTTTTTGTTTCTTACTCCTAAAGCTGACCTCTTTTTGACTTTAATATCAAAAAACCTCAAAAATATATGCAAGCAGAATATTTATTAGATTTTTTTCACAAACTCTCTTTAAAAATTTTTCCGCCGAAAAGGCGAGAAAAGATAAAAAAAACGAAGATAATTAAATAAGAGAATATAAAGTTAGAAAAAATTGAAAGCTGTTGCCAAACATATTTTTAGCTCATATAATTATATATTTTTGAATGAAATTATGTATATAATAAATAAAAAACCTTTGTATCGTTTTCGATACAAGATGCATTTATGGGTTAAGGTTTGATAAATGTAATGTGAAGTGGAGTGACTTAATCCCACCAAATAAAATCTTTGGAATATAAGTATATTCAAAAGTATAAGGGATGTTTAATATTTTGGATGCGCTCTTTTATTTATCTCTAGTAAATTAAAGAAGCGTTTCAATGGCGCCTATATACGTGGTCTTAGGGTTCAATGTTAGCACTGTTCTATCTCGGTTTACTTCTTAGTTATCTGCCTTGGTGTTGGAGTTTTTTTTTCCAGGTGTGTGTATTTTGTAAAGACGATGATAGTGTCTATCAACTAGTGTGCTTACTTAAATGTACCTACATATTTTTTTATTGAACCGATTTCTTTTTCTTTAATTGTGTAAAGTTTTTGCTACCTTTAGCCCATTAGTTGAAGTGTATGTTTTCAACCCGACTTTGCTTACAGATTTTATTTTAAAGTTTTAAAGTAGTTTTTTAGTTGCACCATCGTTCTGTAGCAATAAAAAGATATAGATTGTAACAGAACGGGATTATTTCTTTGGCTGGATTTGTATATATATATATATATATATATATATATATATATATATATATATATATATATATATTTGTTTGTTTTATTATATAATTTATTTTGCTTATTCTGTGTACGATTTTTGCACAACCTACCTAGGAGTGTCTTAAACAGTTCTATTAAATACGTTTCATACTTATCGCTACAGCTGCATTTAAACATGGCTTATCCAATAAAGTTTTTGCTTTTGCAAAAAACCGAGTTAACATACGAAGTTTCCATTCGGGGTGAGATTCCGTCTGACAACGTTGAAGGCTTGCGCCGACAGGTCACCAAGTTAACGCAACTGTATCCATCTGAGGATATTCTCGAGTCGTGCTTAGAATTTACAGACGATATTAAAGGATTACAGGAAACTTTAGAAAAAATAAAACTGGATTCCTTAAAGACTAATTTTACAGAACCACTTTATAATCGAACTAAATCGTTATTGCATCACTTGTACTATAGATTACAACGAATCGAATCACCTGATAAATCTGAACAGCTTGCTTTGTTGAATAAAGTTCAGAGACGTTTTGATGATTTATTCACGGTTTTCTCAGGTCTGTCAAAAGTTTCCGCTAGTGGATCTAAACCTGTTTCTGCTGAGGATATATCTTTGGAAAAATCTAGTGGCTTAAACATCTCTGTAACATGTGATCGCGGTATGTCCAGCGACATGTCAAAATTAAAATATGATGGAAAATCTTGTGTAAGATCTTTCATTCAGAGAATAGAGGAGTTCCGCACTGCAAGAGGAGTGGCTGAGCCTAAAATGTTAGTTCTGGCCGTAGATTTTTTTGTTGGAGATGCGTTGCACTGGTTTCGTAGCATTAAAGACAAAATTTGCAGCTGGCAGGACTTATTAGCTTGTCTTAAGGAAGATTTTGATATTCTCGATTACGATTATCGTATGTCTTCTGAAATACGAAATCGATCGCAGGGAGATGACGAAAGCATTACCATTTATCTTTCTATAATGGATGGTATGTTTTCTCGCTTAAATAAACCTATGAGTGAGGACGACAAACTAGAAATTTTACTGCACAACATTCGTCCTTGCTACTCAACCATTCTGGCTGCTAGCACAAATGTAAAAACAATACATGAACTCCAAACCATTTGCAAGAATTATGAACGTATTAAAGTTCGTTCAGATAATTTCAAGGAACCGCCTTCCGCTAGCTCTAGTACCTTAGCGCCTGAGTTTAGCTACCACTCTAATAAGCGCCGAGATGCTGGAAGAAATTATTATGGGCAAAATAATAGTAATAATGATTTCAATAAGTCAAAATCTTATCAGCCCTTCAGACCAGGCTTTCCCAACTCAAATAAACAAGAAGTTCCTGCTTTCGAAATATTCAAGGATAAAAAATATTGTTATCGCTGCCGTGTTGATACGCACTCCATGGGAGAGTGTACTGCTGAACGGAAAATATTTTGTTTCAAATGTGGAATGAAAGATGTCCGTGTGCCTGATTGTCCGAACTGTGGACAAACTAAAAAGTCTGGCTCAAAAAACTAACAATCGAAAATTGCGGCAAATCAATAGCCAATCATTTTGATAGCTCGGATTGGAATACTTGGCTATTGACTCTTAAGAATTTCTTTTCGACTTATTCAATTTCCGCAATTTTCAATTCAAAACCGAGAGAGGACCCTCGTCCCTATATTCAGGTCAAAATCAATAACACTGATAATCTCAATATGTACGGTTTGCTAGATTCTGGATCGGTCGTGTCGATCTTGGGGGGTAACTCTCATAAACGTTTGCTTCAATATGATTTCGTATTATCAACTGAAGAAATAATAACAGTGTCTGCTGCAGGTGGCCAGAAGATGTCTTCTGTTGGATACATACTACTGCCAATTACATTTGAGGACAAATTTTCAATCATTAAGGCACATGTTATTCCCGAAATCGAAACAAAGCTACTCTTAGGCATTGATTTCTGGAATAAGTTTAACCTCTGCCCAAAATATTTAACCAACATTGAGAATTTGTTTGATAATGATCCTTGTTTGTCAATAATCTCGGAACCTTCTGAAAATCATTTACTTGCCTATGAGAATTTAGATGACACCCAGAAACAGATTGCTGACAACATAGTTAAGCAATTCAAAGACATTTCTTTTGAGAAAAAAGGCTTGGGTAGAACACATTTGATCAAACATCGCATCAATACTGGTGATGCTGAGCCAATCCGACAGCGTTATTATAGAATGTCACCGGAAAAGCAGCGAATTATCACCGAACAGGTTGATGAGATGATTGCGTTGGATGTTGTAGAGTCCTGTGAAAGCCCTTGGTCGTCTCCTGTTTTAGTCGTTGGCAAAAAGGATGGAAAGCCTCGTTTCTGCCTGGACAGCCGGAAACTAAATTCCGTGACTAAAAAGGATGCCTATAATTTGCCATACGTTTCTGAAATCCTTGATAACTTAAAGGATGCTAAATATTTATCTAGCGTTGATTTGTCAAAGTCGTTTTGGCAGATTTTAATAGACGAGGCTGACAGAGAAAAGACAGCTTTCTATGTGCCTGGTCGGGGCTCTCTTCAATTTAAAGTAACTGCCTTTGGACTGACTAATGCTCCAGCTACTCAACAAAGACTTGTTGATCTTTTGTTTGGCCCCGAATTTGAACTGAAAGTTCTATCTAGACGATATTATTATTATTAGTAAAACCTTTGAAGAACACGTATCACTACTCTCTCGTGTTCTTGACAAGCTCAGCTCAGCTAACCTTACAATCAACCTTGAGAAGTGTCAGTTTTTTAGGAGTAAACTTCGATACCTTGGTTATATTGTAGACACTCAAGGCTTAAGAACCGACCCTGAGAAAGTGGAGGCAATACTCAACTACCCCACTCCCACTAACAAGAAGGATGTAAAGCGCTTTCTTGGGACTGCTTCGTGGTATAGGCGTTTTATACCTCAGTTCAGCACCGTAGCAGGACCCTTGAATAGTCTTACTTCAACCAGAAAAAACTCACCTCCTTTTCAATGGACGCCTGAAGCTAATAAGTCGTTTCTAGAACTTAAATCGCGACTCGTTCAAGCTCCTGTTCTGGCATGTCCTAATTTTAACCATACTTTTGAGGTCCACAGTGATGCCAGTAATTTTGGCATTGGGGCAATGTTGGCCCAGACAATTGACGGTGTCGAACACCCGGTGGCCTATATGAGCCGTTCTCTGAGTAAGTCTGAAAGAAACTACAGCACAACAGAGCGGGAGGCACTTGCTGTGATTGCAGCTTTGGAACATTGGCGTTGTTACCTAGAGAATGGTAACACCTTCACTGTTTTCACTGACCACTCAGCGCTCAAATGGTTTCTTTCTCTTACTAATCCCACAGGGCGACTTGCTAGGTGGGGAGTTCGTCTCTCATCTTTTAACTTTGAGATTAAACATAGTCGTGGTAAGGACAATGTAGTTCCAGACGCACTTTCTAGAAGTGTCCCTGTTGATGTTTTAGTTGACCGTAGTAATCTTGTTACTTCTGTTCCTAGTACTTCTATACATGATACTCAAGATAGCTGGTACCTTAACGTCTTAAACGGGTGTCAGGATTCTCCAATAAGTTTTCCTAACTATAGAGTGGAAAAAAACGTCTTGTACAGATACATGAGAAATAAGAACATTCTCACCACAGAGTTTGACTGGAAGGAAGTAATCCCGAAAGAAAAGCGAGAGGATATTCTAGCACAATGCCACTCTGAACCCACTGCTGGCCATTTTGACGTGTTCAAGACTTACAAGCGCTTAGCACTTCGTTTTTATTGGCCTGGCATGTATGCCAATGTGGTGGAGTTTGTTTCTCGTTGCGACATTTGCCTTGCGTACAAACTGCCTACTCATGGGACTCTTGGTAAAATGGGTAGACCAAAGGATGTTGCTCGACCATTTCAAGCTCTATCTATCGACCTGGTCGGACCTCTCCCTAATACAAGAAAGCAGAACGAATATATCTTCGTTGTCACTTGCTGTTTCTCGAAGTACTGCCTATTTTTTCCATTACGCAGAGCTACTGCTGAAGTGGTTTCTAAACACCTAGAGAATGATGTCTTCCTCGTGCATGGCATACCTCAAACCATTATTTTAGATAATGGTTGCCAATTTATTAGCCATGAGTTAGACCGTATGCTTAAGAGATATAAAGTTCCTAAAGTCCATTTTACACCCAAGTATACGCCTCAAATAAACACAGTGGAGAGGTATAACAAAACAATTGTAACGGCTATATCAACTTTTGTGAATAACGATCATAGAACCTGGGACCAGAATTTACCTCAAATTCAGTTCGCAATCAATAACTCTGTTAACGAAAGCACTGGGTATACACCTGCGTTTTTAGTTCACGGCCGGGAGTTGGTAACATGTGGGTCACATTATTTAGAAAATGATAACCCTGATGAATTAATATTCCTTCCGCGAGATCCTTACGCTGAAAACTTGGGTCACCTATCATCTATCTTTAATGCTGTCCAAGCTGAACTCTGGCGAGCTCATGTTAAAAATACACAACACTATAATTTACGTCGAAAAGATGCTGAATTTAGTGTGGGAGACGTTGTCTGGAAGCGGTGCTATTTTCAAAGCGACAAAGACGCCCATTTTAGTAAAAAATTGGCCCCAAAATATCAAAAATGCAGAGTTATAGGGAAACGTTCGCCATTAGTGTATATTATGCAGGATATGAATGGGCGTGATCTAGGCGTCTGGCATATTAAAGACCTTAAAATAGTACCTAAATAACCGTTAGACTTAAAGATTTTTTTTATATTCATTGTGCCAAAATGTGTTACGTATTTATAATGCATTTTTTTTTTTTTTTTATTATCGTCTTGCAGTTACACTGTCTTTGATTTAGTAATATTAAATCTATTGCGTCAGATTGCAACATTACTGTACATGTTTCTAGTTGTAATAGGTTAGGATTAAAGAAATGGAATGCAGGTTTGTTTATTGATGTATGTTCGTTGCGGTTGCTTCATGAATCGTCTTAGTATTAGATTTAACGGATTTTACTGCAGGCAAAATCCTCTTCTGGGAGAAGGGGTAATGTAACGTTGTGTTACTTAAAACGCAACATTTAACGAAAAATAATATAATAAATGATAAAAAGTTCACTAACAGACAAACTTTTATTAGTAGTAAATTATTCCGCGCACGATAGCTAGTCTCGCATTGTTCGACGCTCGCTCGTTCCTGGTGACCGGTGGCGGTAGGTCATTCAATGATTGAACGATCGACGGAATTACACATACGTGGACGCATCGCTTTGTTTTGCTATCTTAAACCTAATCTTAAACCTAAACTGTGATTTGGTACTCAATATAAATATATTGTGTTGTTCCCATACTGGGTAAGTTGTGCAATTATTATTTTAAAAGTAGATCTTTGTGTGTGCTTACGGATAAACCTAAACCGTTACAGAATCAAGTCCTTGTAATGTTCTCTAACGTTTGTTTTTATATTAGTTGTATTCATAGTATTATATGTTTGTAGTTAACCTTTATTACCGATCTAAATTGTATCAATTAGTGTTTTCTAGCCAGTAGAATGTTGTAACCGTTTCTGATAGTGTTTTACACATAGATGTGTTTACCTACCTATTTAACGCCACCTTAATTTTCTTTCACCTTGCAGTGGCTAAGTTGTAGTTCTAGATTGCCACATAACCCTAGGAGCTGCTGAAGACCTAGTGCCTATTAGGTCGTAATAAGTTCTTACGATTCCAGGAACTTGGGCCGAGATCTTCGACCTCGGCATCATTATTATACATCTACTCGCCTACCCTCAAGGAAGAGATAGAAGTGAATTCTCAGCCTCGAAAGAACAAAAGAAGCAGGCATCCAGGAGAGTGCGGTATTTCTGGACCGGGATCGAGCATTGTGACACTGAACCAGGCTTAGTGACCCTTGACCCTCGACCTTTAAAAAAACTAAATACTAATAAAACTTAAATCTAAATAAACCTTTTAATATTTTGGATGCGCTCTTTTATTTATCTCTAGTAAATTAAAGAAGCGTTTCAATAGCCGCCCTGGTTAGCAGCCAATCTGTATTTTTGAGGTTAATTTAATAATTTAAGTATTGTGATTGCGAAGCTTACAGCTGTCTTCCACCGTCGAGCAAAGGAATTGTGCTGATATATTTTTTCTGAGCTTCAAGGCAATGCTTTGTTATAATTATAAGAGTTTATCTGCCCCAGAACAGAAAAGAATCCCATACCCTTTTGTTCGTTATAGCTATTATTTGTGTTCTTTTCACAGAGAAAAGGAAATTAGCTCATAAAAAGCTTAACATGAGACTAAATTTAAATTTCCTAAATAGGGTCATGTAATCTCAGCCATACATAAATACCTATATATATAAATGTGTATACATGTAATCAGAATGAAGATAAGGTTGACCCATAAAATCTTATTTAGATTAGGCTTAATCACCCGACCCTTAGACCCTTGGTTGGCTGTTTAATCACTTTATATCAGGTTGTGTTTAAATTACCGCTATACTCTCACTACGAAAAACGGAACTTGGATTTTGAATAAATAAATATATCTTAATTTACATGTCTTATAACATTTGTTTGGGTTTTGTAGAAAAAATGATCTCTTGTAGGATCTTTTTGTGCCCGTCTTTCCATGTGTCATACTGCTGTAAGAAATTCCAGTTTCTAGTTTAAGGCAGCAAAAAGATAAAGCCTTCCAAAGTGTATACTAGGTGAAATTAAATCAACCGACCAAATTCATACTGGAGACTCAGTTAGTCATCAGGAACAAGGTTTAATGACCCTCCAGGTGAAATTCGAAAAAAAAAAATTTTTCCCGTAGAACCTGCACTAGGAATTCTACTTAAACTAGTCCAACCAGTACGGGAGCAAAAAAAAATATTTTTCGAAATTGGCCAAAAGGATTACTGAACCTAGTTCTTGATTGCCAACCGAGTCTCTAGTATGAATTTGGTCGGTTGATTAAATTTCACCCTATATATGCGTTTTATACATTTTGTACAGTGGAGCCCACATCAAGCTAAACACTTTCAGTATAAGCTGACCTCTCATTGTTTAAGCTTCCCGTACAATGAGAGGTCAGCTTATACTCAATGTGTATAGCTTGATGTGGGCTCCACTGTACATATCGATCAGCTTGTATTTATTGTTTAAATTAATTAATTATTTGAGATAATGTTACGGAACCCTCAGCGCACGAGTCCTACTTAAAGTTCATCCATATTTTATTGTGTTATTTTAACTATACCTATAGATACATACATTTATGACAGATACACATTTTGCCTCTTGTAAGACGTCTTCAAATGAAAGTGTAAAAACTACGAAATTCCTTTTTTTCGTATTCGGCAACCATTTATCAGCTAGGGTATAACAGTAAGAGAACTAACACGTTGGTCTTACGTATTTGACTAGCTATTTATTTGAACCATCTGTATCATTTATTTGGACCCAAAGAGACATGGGTAAAATACTAATGGATTTACTTTTATCGTACATTCATTTCGGGGTCAATTGCCTACCTATCTATGAGGTTTTCCTGTTAATGGGCAGTAGGTAGGCTGTTAGTTAATTTTTTATTTAACTTGTAGTGTAGTTGTTGTAGGTAATCTTGTTTTTGTTTCTTTTGAAATCGTTTCTTGCTTGGCTATAACTGACACTGACATTTTACTTTTGAATTGTTTTTTATAACGTTCCGTTTTACGGTTTGTTCTTTTTGTTTTTTTTTTTTAATGCGTTATATTCTAACTTTATTTTTTGTGTACAGTGATTTATTTTCACTGCTTAAAACCTGCTGCCCATCATCGATTTAAAATTTATTTTAAACGCACAACTGGCAGGTGAAATTTTTACATTTTATTTTCGCGGTTATATATTATTTTCGTATTTATTATATTATAGTATTGTTATTCTTATTAAAGTATGTTATATAATTTATTTAATAATAGTTCTCAGAGTGACGAATTCTTGTCCTGTTCTTCTTCATCTTTTGATGATAGTAGTAGCGATTGTAGTTTTCAAAGTATCCCGAATCTCCACGATTCATTGTCTTCTCAGTTTACTGATTGTTCAAAGAATTTTAATGTTGTTCATATCAATGCACAAAGCATCTGGGGTCATTACCCAGATATGCTGACAACATTCGATATAAAAAATATCCACGCTATTCTCGTGTCAGAGTCGTTTTTAAAACCATGTTTGCCTTCCACATCTGTCGCAATTCCAGGTTTTCATCTTATTCGTAATGACCGTGTCCCTAGGAATTGCGGTGGCGTTGCAATTTACCTGCGATCACACATTCCTTTCTCTATAGTCAGTATGTCTGCCCAACCCCCACCGACAGATGCTGGCGAACACCTATTTATTGAAGTCACGTTAAATCATACAAAGATTCTTCTTGGAGTTTACTACCCCCCTTCCATGAAAATCAATTACTTTTTATCCTTCGAAAGTCTTCTTCAGAACTTAGTTCCATCTTACAGTCATACAATTGTGATGGGCGATTTTAACACATGTCTCCTCAAAAATGACCACCGTTCAGCTTCCTTCAGATCGCTCATTAACTCCAACAATCTACACATCCTTCCGTCTAGTTCTACGCACCATTTTCCAAATTGTCAGCCTTCTCTTCTTGACCTTATTATAGTTTCATCCTTAGCACACGTAACAAAGCATGGGCAGTATAATGCTGATGCTTTTTCGTACCATGATTTGGTTTTTCTATCCTATAAAGTCCGTCCCCCCAAGGCTAAGCCAAAAGTTCTTCTGCAGCGCAATTTTGGTAGTATGAATCTGGATAACCTTAGGGAAGATGCTAAAAACATTGACTGGAACGTGGTTTTAAATGCTGATTCCGTTGATGGTCAAATTAGTGTCTTTAACTCGTTACTGACACAATTATTTGACAAACATGCTCCAGTTAAAGCCATCAAAATAAAGCATGCTCCTGCTCCTTGGCTCACCGAGGACATTAAACAATTAATGGTAAAAAAGAATCTTGCTAAGGCAAGATTCAAACGTCGACCAACTGACCCCAACAAAGATAGGTACTCACGTATTCGGAATCACTGCAACAAGGTGTGTAGAGACGCTCAACGACGCCATATTCACGAATCCGTCGAAAACGGTGATCCAGCCAAAGTCTGGAAATTTCTCAAATCTCTGGGTGTGGGTAAATCTCGTAAAGACTCAATTTCGAAAGATTTGAACTTAAATTCACTTAACCAATATTTTTCTTCTTCGTCCACTATTGACAGTGCAACGAAAATAAAAACTCTAAACTATCTTTCTTCAATCCCAACACCCGACTACCCTTCTTTTAATTTTAGTCAACTCACCGATTGTGATGTTAAGAAACACATTAATGCCATTTCATCCAACGCTGTAGGAAGTGACTGTATTAGTCGTAAAATGATCGTTCCTATCCTTGATATCCTCTTACCCATCATCACCTGTATCCTCAATCGATCCATCTCCACAGGATCTTTTCCGAACTTATGGAAAGATGCTCAAGTGACTCCCTTAGCTAAAAAAGCAAATCCCACTACTTTTTCTGAGTATCGTCCTATTTCTATCCTTTCGTTTCTTTCCAAGGTCCTTGAACGTGCTGTCCATCATCAGTTAAGTGTTTTTTTGAACAAAAACAACCTTCTGAATCCTCATCAGTCAGGTTTCCGCCCTGGTCATAGTACCGCTACGGCCCTTCTAAAAATTACTGATGATATACGCAAAGGAATGGATGATGGACAACTCACAGTTCTGACCCTACTTGACTTTTCTAACGCATTTAATACAGTTCACTTTGAAATCCTACTGGGTCTGCTACGTTCTCTTAACATATCTCCAACGGTGATTGACTGGTTTCGTAGTTATCTACAGGGGCGCCGGCAACGTATCCGCATTGATGATACCTTTTCTGAATGGTGCGACACTACTGCCGGTGTTCCTCAAGGTGGCGTCCTATCTCCTCTTCTCTTCGCTATATTTATTAATAATATATCTCAGTTTATTTCTTCGTCCTACCACCTTTACGCAGATGATCTCCAAATTTACACTCAGGCCAAATTAGAAGATCTTCCAGTAGCCATAGCTACGACAAATGCCGATCTATCAAAAATATCTGTCTGGAGCAACGAATATGGTTTAAAAATCAATCCCTCCAAGACGCAAGTCATTATCATCGGAAGTCCTTGGTTCACCGATAGGATTGACTGGCAAACAGTTCCTACTATTGTATTTGATGGGACTATAATACCATACAGCAACAAAGTAAAAAATTTAGGTCTCCTATTAGATAGTTGCCTGTCATGGGACCCCCAAATAAATGAAGTTAGCAGAAAACTTTTTGCGGCTGCAGGAGCTCTGAGAAGGCTTCGAAATTTCCTCCCGACTGCTACTAAAATTGCGCTTGCACATTCCTTGTTACTACCGATTCTCGATTACGCAGATATTTGTTACCTCGATCTTACTCAGGTCCAACTTGATAAACTCGAACGTCTTCAGAATTTCTGTATTAGGTTCATTTTTGGTATTCGTAAATTCGATCACATTTCTGAATTTCGTTCGCGTCTTAATTGGCTTCCTATTCGTCGTCGTCGCAATTCTCATATTCTGTCTCTTTTGTATTCTGTATTAAATAATCCTGCCACCCCATCATATCTCAAAGCTCGCTTTCAGTTTCTTCATGGTACTCATGACCGTATCTTACGGTCCTCTCAAAATCTACTCCTGGCTACCCCAATACATTCATCGACCTTCTATGACAATTCCTTTTCAGTACAAGCCGTCCGTTTGTGGAATGATCTTCCTCTATCTATAAGAAGAGCACCTTCCCTACCAGTCTTTAAGAGACTGGTAAAAGAACACTACCTCTCACTCTGACCACTGAACTATCTACATTCCTCTTAAAGTTTATTTATTATTTATGTAATATATGTATGTATGTATATATTTATTCATTCATGTTATTTATCTATAATACATAATTTTTTTTTTTTTTAATTTATTAATGTAGATTTTGTATAGTATATTTAAATATTATTTTAAAATTAGTGCACCGCCTATTCATCAATCTCCTTTTAAACCAGATTCTACCCAAAGGTTGTCTGGAAGAGATCGCTATAAGCGATAAGGCCGCCTGATTGTACCTACGTTATTTGGCTATTGTAATTTATATTATTTTTGTTTCCTTCTTTGTGGTGTGCAAATAAAGTTATATTGTATTGTATTGTATTGTATTAGGAGCAACGCTCTTGTTGGTGCAGTAACCGCTATTCTTCTGCTAATGATTTGACCTCTTGATAATTTGAATACAAATCGCTCGGGGCGCCAGTGGTGGGGGACTAGCGCATGTGTTCACTCGCGCACAAAATTACTATAACCCGTGCGGATAAAGAAACCGTCTATACAACGTGAAATGTAAGTCATTTTGGTAACGAAAATTAATGTATGAAACATTTGAGTCGAATAGGTATTTAATTTTTCTATGGAACGGCTGATATTTTTTTCACGATTTCAGGGTTGGCTCCATAGTAAAAGTTGTTCATATGGACGAGTACTATCACCAGTTTTCGTTACCAAAATGACTTAAATTTCATGTTGTATATACATGGCGACCGGTCTCATGCTATCTCACTCACATTGTCGCTCCATCTATACTTGCACATCATGGTACTAAGTACAAAAAAAATAATCAGTTTGGATTAGCATTCACACTGTCTCGACCTACGTACAAAAAAAAATAATTACTTTGGAGTAGCTTTCACACTGTCTTTGCCTGTAGGCATAACGCCGAGATGTGTTTTAAATTCTTTATTGTATACAGAAAAACCAGAACAGAGTAAAGTAAAATAAATAAATGTTCTCGGGATAATGTTAACTATTTAAAAGTTTATTAAATAAATTAAACGGTTGCTAGCAGCACTCTATTAACTTCCTAAAATATATTCAAAATCAATAAATGAAATAAATAATAAATAATAATAATAAATCGTTTGGGGACCCGAAGGCTGGCGCGTATCTTGGCCATAGAATCAGCCTGGCCATTTAAAGGGGACACGCTGCCAGCCTTCTAGGTACCCTTCCACATGAAGGTAGCGATTTCGATAGGATTTATTTTTTATTTTAGTTTACTTTTATTAGAGTTTTGACAAGGATTTTAGGTTAGTTTTACCTTTTTAATTTAGGTGAGTTTTATTTATAGTTTATATCCTTCAATGTTAATTATATGAGAATAAAATTAAACAAATACATAAAATCTGAAAACTTTTTAGCAAACTCCTCTACCTATAAATGAAATATTGTTTGGCTACCGCTTGACTTCTTTTGCTGACGCTACTCTAAGTACCACCCGCCATTTATAGATTGTTTCTTTATAAGTGCGATAGAGAAAAAATGACTAGCGCAGTCAAGGTCAGCGCTCATAAACCGTTGCGACACTTGTAAGACATTAACTTTCTTGTTCACTTGAGTAAAGTAGGTGCGTCTTAGTTTTCCTTTTCGTCGATTGCCTCATCCATCCATCCATTCATCAGCCCGTGCTCGTCCACTGCTGGACATAGGCCTTTCCCAAATTTTGCCACTCATGTCGGTCCTCCGTCCTCCTCATCCAGCCACCCCCCGCAACGTCCTTCAGGTCGTCGGTCCAGCGGGCACGAGGTCGGCCTACACTACGCTTTGCTATACGTGGTCTCCATTCTAGAGCCTTTCGGCCCCAACAGCCATCATGTCGGCGACAAATATGGCCTGCCCACTGCCACTTCTACTGACTGATTCTGCAGGCTATGTCGGTTACTGTTAAGAATAAGGAAATAAGTAGTTCCTATAAAAGGACGTTGGCGCTAGTGTTGCGCGACTTGTGCTCTCTCTCTTCCTGTACGCCATGGTGTGGTGTGTGTCATATATCGTGTGCACAATATAATTACGTTGTATCTCAGATTGTGTTTCTTTCCACCGGTTCCCAATAAATCTCAACAGGTTATGGACCAGTATACGCGAGTGCATAAAAGAGAATAGTAATTTCGAAGAATTTGGACAGTTTTTCTGTGTCGACGGTGCGGCGTCGGTACACGTGCATTTCGTTAGCGCGGTACATCGGCAGCAAGCAAGATGGAGTTCGGCTCCTTGAACCTCGCCAAACGATTTGGTGGTGAAGGTTATCGACAATGGAAGTTCCAGATTCGGTGCGCATTGGGAGCAAAAGGCCTGTGTGACCATATAACCTCAAAAGGCCCGACGGCTAGCGATGATTTGACAAAAGTCAAAGAGAGGCAAAGCTGGGAAAAAGAAGACGCTAAGGCCATGTACATCATAAGTTCCAGCATAGAAATTTCACAAATAACGCTCATAGAAACTTGTTCGACTGCTAAAGAAATGATCGACAAGTTAGATTCTATCTATGAATTAAAAAGCGAAAATTCCAAGATGATTTTGCATGGAAAATTTCACAATGTCAAAATGGCGGAAGGTGAAAGAATGGCCGAGTTTATAGCTAGAGTTGAGAATATTGCTAAGGAATTAAGCGATGCAGACGAAAAACTCAGCGAAATGAGCGTAGTAACCAAAATATTAGGGTCATTGCCCGATAGATACAGAATGTTACGTCAAGCATGGCTCTCGTTAGATTCTTCTAAGCAAACGTTATCTAACTTGACAGCTCGACTGCTGGATGAAGAAAGCACATTTAAAACTGAAGACGCTGAGGTGGCTTTGGCTGCTACAAAGAGCGTCGAGTCCAAAAGAAATGGGGGCGCAGGCAGCAGTAGTACAGTTAACTCAAAGAAGCGGCAAACATTCAAGTGTTTCAAGTGTCACAGACGTGGTCATTTTGCCCGAGATTGTCGAAGCCCTGCAGCTGGGAGCAGTTCGAATAAACAGTCAGCATTTACTGTGGACATGCCCGAGGCGAATGCAGTGGACAGTGATGACTCTTGTTGGATTCTTGACAGTGGTGCATCGGCACATATGACATTTCGCCGTGATTATTTAAGCGATTTCAAGCCTTCAGTGAACTGTGTGCGTTTGGGAGACAAAAGTGAACTAACAGTTATGGGTTCGGGTGCAGTGAACATTAAAAAGTTTTTAAATGGACAGTGGTACAGTTCAACAATCAATGAGGTGCTGTATGTGCCTAGTTTGAAGCGTAACTTGTTTTCAGAAGGTGTTGTGACATCAAAAAGGTTCAGTGTAATGAAAAACAAGGACTTTGCTGTTTTGAAAGACAGTAACGGAAGTGTTGTTGGCTCGGGAATAAAGCAGTCAAACAACCTGTATAAATTGTTGTTCAAAACCATGTTGACAACAAATAGAAGTGACTGTGAAGTGAACAGTGCTACAGTTACCCTAAAACAGTGGCATGAAAGGCTTGGCCATGTGTGTGTCAAGACCTTACATGAAATGATTCGGAATGGACATTTGCCTAAGGTCGATGATCTCAGTGACTTTTTCTGCGAAGCATGTGTACTTGGCAAACAACATAGAGTGCCATTCAGAAAAGCTTCTGCTAGGAAGGACAAAGTGTATAGTGACCTTTGTGGGCCAATGCCTATAGAACCAGTTGGTGGAGCAAGATATTTCATAACATTTATTTATGGTGCCACTGGTTTTATACATATTGAGCTTTTAAAACTAAAAAGTGAAGCACTGGAAGCATTTAAGAGGTATGTGCAACTAGTACAGAACAAATTTAATAGAAGAGTAACAATTTTACATAGTGACAATGGTAAAGAATACCAGAATGAGCAGTTCAAGAAGTTTGCAGCAGAAAAGGGGATAGAACTTGAATACACAGCCCCGTTTAACCCGGAACAGAATGGCAGAAGTGAACGAGCAAATAGAACCATTATGGAGGGAGCTCGCTCAATGTTGTATGCCAGAGAGCTACCATTATACTTATGGGCAGAGGCTGTTCAGACTTCGGTTTATTTGATAAATAGGAGATCAAACAATGAGAAAACTC
Source organism: Ypsolopha scabrella (assembly GCA_910592155.1). NCBI lineage: Eukaryota > Metazoa > Arthropoda > Insecta > Lepidoptera > Ypsolophidae > Ypsolopha > Ypsolopha scabrella. The sequence goes on along the minus strand of OU342973.1, from coordinate 4,953,883 downwards.
CATTTGAGTTGTGGACAAACATGAAACCTGATCTGTCACATGTGAGAACATTTGGATGCACTGCTTATGTGCATGTTCCAAAGGAAAAGAGAAACAAGCTAGACAAGAAAAGCAGGAAACTCATTCTAGTTGGATATGACAGAAATTCAGATAATTACAGATTGTTTGATCCATTGACTAAATAGGTGACTGTGTCGCGGGATGTAATTTTTATTGAAAAACAGATGACTGTCGGTGAGACTACAGACGAAGCAACAGAGTATGTTTTAGACATTGATGATAAAGAATCGTCATATGATTATGAAGAATCATCATACGACTATGAAGCTTTTGAAGGATTTTATCAGGAGATGATAAAGAAAATTACCACAGAAAGCAAAGAAGCAACTGAGACAGAAAATAGAGATTCAACTGTCAGCTTGCAAGAAGAAATAGCTGATCCTTCAAATAAGGAAAGTGACAAACCAAGATACAACTTGAGATCTAGAGAAAAGGTTGAAGAAGCAAACCTTATAGAGCTCTTTGAACCTGAGACCTATGAAGAGGCCATGAAATGTAAAGGAAAAGAGAAATGGGTTCAAGCGATAAAAGAAGAGCTAGAATCACACAGAGAATGTAATACTTGGGAGCTAGTTGAACTACCTAGTAATAAAACAACAGTTGGTAGCAAATGGGTCTTTAAAGTTAAAGAAAATCCAAACGGATCACCGTTTGCGCATTTGTGTGCAAAGGGGTATTCACAGCAAAAAGGCATAGATTACCAAGAAACATTTGCTCCCACTGTTCGTTATGATACAATTAGAGTTTTGTTGTCACTTGCAGCATGTAACAAACTGAAGATAGTACAGTTTGATGTAAAGACTGCTTTTCTCTACGGTGACTTATCTGAGGAAGTTTATATGGATCCACCTCAGGGTATGCAAACTCATGGTCTTGTATGCAAATTAATTAAATCTTTATATGGACTTAAACAGTCTTCTCGATGCTGGTATAGTCGTTTTAATACATTTTTAAAGGCCCATGGTTTTGTAAACTCGGAAGGTGATAAATGTTTGTATATTTGCAATGATGATGTCGAACCAATATACTTACTGTTGTATGTAGACGATGGTCTTATTTTGTGTAGAAGTCAGGACAAATTAGATGGATTTGTTGAAATATTAAAGAAAGAATTTCAGATTACTACAATGAAACCAAAAGACTTTGTAGGTATTGAGATAAAAATACTAGATAATGGTTGTATTTTTATTACACAAGAGAAATATGTAGCTAAAATTATTAAAAGGTTCAATATAGAAAATACTAAGAAATGTATTATTCCAGCTGATCCAAATATTAAGTTGAATAATAATAATAATAATGGTGAGTGTAAAATGCCATATCGTGAGGCGGTTGGATCACTCATGTTTGCTGCCATAGGAACTAGACCAGACATTTATTTTGCTGTATGTATGGTTAGTAGATTTTTAAATTGTTTTGATAACATTCACTGGGCAGCTGTCAAACAGATTTTAAAATATTGTAATGCCACAAAACATTTGGGAATTTTATATGGCCAGGGTAATAATATCATCACAGGTTTTTCAGATGCTGATTATGGCAATTGTATTGACACCAGAAAGTCTGTCTCTGGTTATGTATTCTTGATGAATGGTGGTGCTATTACCTGGAGCTCACAAAGACAGAAGTGTGTTACTCTGTCTACTATGGAGGCTGAGTATGTAGCAGCTTGCTCAGCTACTAAAGAGTTGATGTGGTTAAGACAAGTTATGCAAAGTGTAGGAATTGTAATGTCAAAGATAACTTTATTTCTGGACAACCAAAGTGCAATAAAGTTAGTACTAAATCAAGACTTTCACAAACGGTCAAAGCATATTGATATACAGTATCATTATATAAAAGAAAAATATGCTCAGGGTTTTCTAGAGATAAAGTATATTAATTCAAAAGAGCAAGCTGCTGATATCTTTACCAAAGCTTCACCTAGAGTTCAATTTGATATGTTAAAAGAAAAGATAGGTATTGTTGCTTTTTAAAGAGTTTATTTAAGTTAAGATGAGTAGAATACAGTTTTGGTGGGAGATACTTATTTGGTGGGAGTGTTAAGAATAAGGAAATAAGTAGTTCCTATAAAAGGACGTTGGCGCTAGTGTTGCGCGACTTGTGCTCTCTCTCTTCCTGTACGCCATGGTGTGGTGTGTGTCATATATCGTGTGCACAATATAATTACGTTGTATCTCAGATTGTGTTTCTTTCCACCGGTTCCCAATAAATCTCAACAGTTACATTTGATCTCCGACGGATCTCCTCGTTTCGGATTCTATCCATCAGAGATTCGTCGATTGCCTATGCAAGATAATTTTTAGGGTTCCTTACCCAAAGGGTAACCAACGGGTCCCTATTACTAAGACTCCGTTGTCCGTCTTTCTGTTTTTCTGTCCGTCTGTCCGTCTGTCACCAGGCTGTATCTCATGAACCGTGATAGTTAAACAGTTGAAACTTTCACAGATGATGTATTTCTGTTGCCGCTATAACAACAAATACAAAACCTGGCCAAGTGCGACTTGGACCTGCGCCCTTTTTACAGTTCAAAAGGGGAAGCGGTCCTTTAATTTTATAAATTATTGAACCGTAAGTCATCGAAAAGTGCTCGGAAAATGATTTTTTCTACAAATCGTAAATTCAGTAAAAACTACGGGGGTTGCCTCGTTCCGCTCCGCTTCGCTGGGCTCCCTCATATGTACTAATGTACATATGTCAACCCAACCGCTTCTACTTGCTTCGCTCGTCGTCGCGACCTATCCCTAGCGGTCGAATAAAATAAAAACTCAGGAAGCAGCTGACAGCTATTTAGTCACTTCCTAAAATCTACAAAACAAATATATTTTCCCGCGTGGCGCGTGACCTCATAAATTGTTATCAAGTTTAACCTAAAATTACTTAATATGATTTTTTCCAAAATATTTACCTCCCTTTAAATTTGTCTCCAATTGATATTTTCAATCTTGTATTTATTATTTACTCTCTTAATATGTAAAGTACAACCTAGTTAGAGCGAGAGCGAGAATCAGGAGTTGACAACGCTTTAATCCCTTGAAAGTTAATCAATTTATGTTTTAACCCATTTATGCCCTCTGTACTATTTGTAGTACAGTGCTATAACACCACATTAAGTTTTAACAGATTCGCGTTAAGTTGAATTGTTTCATTAGATTGAAAAAACAGGGTACACTTTTTATGAGGGCACTAAGAAAAATTACATTTCTGCGAAAACTTTTTAGGTAGTTGCAAGTAATTTCGTCGATTGTGTTCTGGTTAGACTATTGTTTGGTTTTTTGTTGGAAATTGATTGTTGATGTTGTAAATCATGGCGAATTTTTTGAATTTATGTTTGGGAGTGTTACTATCTATATACGTTGGTTTCCAATGTAAAAGTCGTCATATAAATTTCATTTGGCTTTATTTATGTTGCTGTACTTTGTATAGTACAACGGGCACAAGCATGATGTATTTTTAGATATACTGCAGATTTACCATTGACCCCAAAATGTAAAAAAATCACTACCAACGAGTCGAAAACGCAGAGAATTCTATTTTTACTGAAAAAGAGAGCGATCAAGATTATAATTATTCCACCAGACCCCACTGCTCTTCTTGGTAAGGAAGAAAACGTTGAAGATGATATCAAAACTACCACCTTGTCAAAGGATATGCCCGGTAGAGTCGCGGTACTGGGCCGAAACGAAGCCGAAAAATATAATCAACTGGATTGAGATGAGAGTGATGAAAAGCCACTATTTTCTTCGCTTCTAGTTCTAATTTCTTACTTTTAAGACTAGTCGTCATTACATTACTGTTACCAGCCTGCTTGTGAAATGCCTATGTCGAGCCATTGGTGGCCAGTATATCCTATAACTATCCAGCGACAAGTCTCGTACAAATGTTTATGAAAAATTTGTGAGACTTTGAAAGAACAATCCCCAGTGAAAACTTTCAAAGAGATTTGTTTATTGGCCAATAGCATGTCCAGAAATCACTATCTGGAATTAAAAAAAACCTACACTTTGTTGAGCACAAGGCAAAAGAGCTGTGGTGGAGTGTGTGGTACTTGATGTGGCCTTCTCAAATGCTTGGAGTTTGTACTCCATGTGAAAATAAACTCATCAACCAAACTTTAAAAGATCAGCTGTAGGAGGATATTTGCAAATCAATAAGCCTTGTAAGTTTCACCCCTCTTCATCTACACCAGCTGTTGAAAGGTCCAAAAACGGTCACACTCCAAAAATAAAAATACAATCCATCTATGGTGCGTCGTTTCCCTTAACTGGCTAAAAATTGTTAATGAGAAATGTGCGAAAACTCTACGTTCTATAAAGGGCAATTATTGAAAATTATGGTAACTAATGTGCCCATTGTACTTTTTAAAGTACACCTCCAAAAATCAGGATGATAAAAAATATTTATTAATTTTCATTTATTTTTGTTTAAAACTATCTATAAATTGATAAAAAATATAGATATTTTAAAATAACAAGTTTTCGACTTTTTTACTAATTTATTATTAGTATATAAGGTGACTTTAATTTATGCAGCCAAATTCTTACTGAATACTCAACAAGGCTCGATGACCCTTTTATTATTAATATTATATATATTTATTTATTTATTCATTTTTGTTTTACAAAAGCTGTTCTGTTTTTTGTGTGATATCTGTTATGTTATGAATGGTATAACTGGAACTGCTAACCCAACTTTAAAACATGGGCATCCGCTGAAAATCAGCGTCGTGGCCATAGCTGCGATATTATGCTGAGCGGAGACCTTTTTGGTATCATTTACTTTTTAAGTAGTTAGAATATTTTATAAGATGTTTTGTTAATACAACTAGGTAAAAGTCTTAAGTAATTTCTGGTACCAAATAAACATTTTTCTTTCTTTCTTTTTTTTCTGAAATTCGTAAATTATTCTTTTCGTGTTCCTTACAAACGCAAGCCCAGCCTTGAGTCAAATACTACGGGATGTCAAGATTTTATTTTGCGAAATTAGCAAAAAAATTTTATCGATCCGTGTTACTGATCAGTGATCACTTACCAAGCCTCCGGTATGAGTTTGGCTGTATAAATTAAAGTCACCTAATAAACTCGTACATAACAACATTCGATAGATGCTTGTTTTTACTACAACGATTGTTATAATAATTATTTCGTTGTTATCTCTACCCGAACGAGCAATTGACCCAAACTTGTCGAGATAGTAATACAAACTTAGGACCACCTCAGTCAACCATAAACCCTATACACTAATCAAGTAATACATAATACTAGCTTTACTAGCATTCGCTTTTATCATCGCTATAAACTGAAAGGGGTTGGTGTCGACTCGCAAAATAGCTTTGGAAGTTTTGTGCAAAAAACTGTTTTTGAAGGACTTTTAATTTCTCAATCAATAAAACTACTTTATCAGTTATCAACAAAAGTAATTAAATTTAGTAATATTTTTTTAATTTAAAATAGTAGGTTAGTTTTTAAGGCTCCGTACGTCAATAAAAAAAACGTAGCCCTTACAGGATCACTTTGTTGTCCGTCTGTCCGTCCGTCTGTCTGTATCGAGTTGAAATTAAAACCATATACTAAGTCTACAGTCCTTGAAGCTGTGAAAATATTAAACTTCTAACTTAACGTGAAAAAAAGATACAGCCGTTTATGCCGCAAAAAACGTACATTTCGACACTCTCAAGAGAATCAAAATTCACAGGGTATTTACCGTTGACCTAGAACTATGAAATTTGGCAAGTAATACCGTTTTATACTACAAGTATAGGGAAAAATCTGAGAACTACATTTGTAATTAAATCATAAAAATATAGTCTTTAACGGAGCCCTCGGTGGGCGAGTTCGACTCGCGCTTGTCCGGCTTTTTTTAAATAGAATTCTTTCCAGTTTATGTTTCTTATTAATAATATTATACAGGTCAAAAATGAACCCTTTAGCTTTATTGAACTCTATGAATCAGAATCACCAATAGAACACAAAACCCTCAAAAAGTATTTAAATACAGCCTGGTAACAGACGGACGGACGGACAGCGGAGTCTTAGTAATAGGATCCCGTTGGTTACCCGTTGGATACGGAACTTATCTTGCATAGGCAATCGACGAAGAGGAAAACTAAGACGTACCTACTTTACTCAAGTGAACAAGAAAGTTAATGTCATGTCGTACAAGTGTCGCAACGGTTTATGAGCGCTGACCTTGACTGCGCTAGTCATTTTTCTCTATCGCACTTATAAAGAAACAATCTATAAATGGCGATTGGTACTTAGAGTAGCGTAAGCAAAAGAACTCAAGTGGCAGCCAAACAATATTTCATTTATTAATTTTGAATATATTTTAGGAAGTAAATACAGTGTTTCTAGCAACTATTTATTTTATTAAATAAACTTTTAAATAGTAAACATTATCCCGAGAACATTTATTTATTTTACTTTATTCTGTTCTTGTTTTTCTGTATACAATAAATAATTTAAAACATATCTCGGCGTTTTGCCTGCAGGCAAAGACAGTGTGAATTCTAATCCAAAGTATTTTTTTTTGTACGTAGGTTGAGACAGCGTGAATGCTAATCCAAACTGATCATTTTTTTGTACTTACTACCATGCTGTGCGACTATAGACGGAGCGACGATGTGAGCGAGATAGCATGAGACCGGTCGCCATGTATATACAACGTGAAATTTAAGTCATTTTGCTAACGAAAACTAAAGTACATCATCGTAAACTGTTTGTGTTTCCCACGGACCCTTCCAGCGTCTCTTAACGCAGTGACCAAGGGCTTGTGCTAAATGGTAGCGAAATAATCTTGAAATAATTTTTCTATCTCTTTAATAAAATATTGCTGTATTAATATATTGATGATCCAAAAAAAGACAAGTTCTTTGCCCTTATTCTTAGAAAGACTAAGCGAATAGGCGGACTAAGGCGTGTTTTTATACACCGTGAAATTAAAGTCATTTTGTTAACACACTGTTAGTACTCGTCCATATGAACAACTTTTACTAGGAAGCCAATACTGAAATAGTGAAAAAAAAATTAGCTGTTTCATACATTTGGGTCGAGTAGGTATTTAACTTTTCTATGAAACAGCTGGTTTTTTTTTCACGATTTTAGGGTTGGCTCCGTAGGAAAAGTTGTTCTATCACCAGTTTTTGTTAAAAAACGACTTTAATTTCACGGTGTATAAAAACACGCCTTAGTCCGCCCACTCGTTTAGTCTTGCTAAGAATAAGGGCAAAGAACTTGTCTTTTTTTGGATCATCAATATATTAATACAGCAATATTTTATTAAAGAGATAGAAAGATTATTTCAAGATTATTTCGCTACCATTTAGCACAAGCCCTTGGTCACTGCGTTAAGAGACGCTGGAAGGGTCCGTGGGAAACACAAACAGTTTACGATTCATCCGACAACATCTGCACCAAATAAAACCGGAACAAGGATTATTTTGATATGGTGCTAAAACATAATATGTGGAACATATATGTGGAATAAAAGTACAAGAATTTGTGTATAATTTATTTAAAACAGGGTCTTTATGTACCTTTATTTGAATAATTTATTTTTGTTTTTCACAGTTGTCTTACAGCAATCGTTTTGCGTTTTGCCAGCCGCTTTTCATAGCGACTCCTTAACAAAATATAAATCTTAAAAAAGTGGACCGGTGCGCGTTGTTAAAATTAATGACGTAAAAAATTTTTAAATGGAATTTTCATGTCATAACTCATCATTATTTGGTTGAATAAATGAGTAATAAGATTGCAATACGATTGGTTTTAATGTGAAATGAAATTAACGAAATAAAATGAAATTAAATGAAGTGAAATTAAATAAAATTAATACTTTATTATTGCAATTTAGGTACATAAATACACTTGTCTCACGTTAGGATTGCCTTAATTACAAAAAAAAGAGGAAAAATAAAAATAATGTAAAGTTTATAAGAAAAAAAAACATTTCAAAAATATTAAGAAACACGACTGCCGGAATAGAGATTTAATTCGGATTTCAGTAAAAATAACGATGATGTACTCAGGCCGAAATTATTTTTTTATAATTTTTTTCTGCCTGTCTGTATTTTCAGTTTTAATTCGAAAACCCCTCAACGGATTTAGATGCGGCTTTATTTATTAGGTATCATATTAGTGACCCTGGCCAACATATATGGTGAATTTCATATATACGCTATAAGGGGTTTTAATAAGTGGATATCAATAAAATAATTTGTACTGATTATTTTTCATTTTTTTTTCTATCAGCAGCTCCCAACCGATTTATTTGTATAATCACATTTATCATGTGTTAATTAGTCATAGAGGAAATTGTTTATTTTCCTCTATTTAATTAGTAAATTAATAAATTACTATGGCTCAAGTGATCAGCGCGGATGAAGTCCAAACTTAAACTTGTTATGCAATATCAATAGATATACTCGATATTTTTTACTACAAGTCCTTACCAAAGTATTTTTAAATTTAGATTTCGTTTGTATTTCTGTGTTGCAGCAACTTGGAGATTGAAATACGAAATACTCGCTCGAATGCATTAAAAAATGTAGACAGATTTCCTACAAACAGAAAAGCAGAGGTTTCCAAACTCATTCTCTTAGTTTGTGGCTCTATACCGCTTTCCTTATTTTTAACTACATAACAAAAACCACTATGATGATACTATATCCTCCATCCATCCATCTACCTATATGTACGAATACGAGCATGTGACTACGGGGTATCCAATTGAATATTTTAGTATTTTTTATGTTTTTATTTATTTATTTTTCATTTATTTATTTGGTCTACCAACAGATGATACACTTCACAACATACAATAACAATTAGCGTATACAAATGAACAGAGTGTAACACCAATTAAAGGTAAATCAACATGTTAAAATACAAGAAAGCAGTGACGCGTGACGACGGCGGGTGGCAGCAGAGACGTGCCCGTATCTACTCCGGAGACGTCCCGTTTCAAAAACCCGGTCATAACCATTTTTTACTCCTATAGAATATGAGAATTATTCAACAAATTTCAAAACAAATTGTGTGTACATTGTACTTAGCTAACTCCTGATTACCTGAAAATTAAACAAAACTCGCCCTGGTATGAAATACCTACTATCACGCGGGAACGAAAAAAATATAACAGTCTAGAAATAATACACAAAAAAATCAGAATTGAAAAAAAAAACATAAATAATTCTTCCGAAAACTCTAATGTACTAGGGGGTATCAAAAAGTAGGCACGAAACTTTTTCGGGGTCGGTGATGATGGCCGTTTCCATTGCGAAGATTGCTGTTTTGTCTCGGGATTAAAATGATGGACCCATGTTTCGTCCATTGTTACGAAACGAGACAAAAATTTTAAGAATCTTCTTGAAACTTGTCCAACAATGTCTTCGAAATGTCAATTTTGTTTCTGATTGTCGGTTAACATTCTCGGCACCCATCTTGCGGAGACTTTTTCCATATTCAAAGATTGTTTCAATATGGATTGAATACTTCCATATGAAATGCCCGTTTCTTGAACTAAGTAACGGATGCTAACATCGTTGATCGCTCAGTACAATTTTCTCGACTTTCACAACATTTTCTCGGGTGACTGACGTCGATGGACGGCCGCAACGATGTTTGTCTTCCGTGCTCGTTCGCCCTACTCTAAATTGAGAAGCCCACCTTGCGACAGTGGAATACGGCGGAGCAGACTCTCCTAATGTTGCCTCCAAATCGCAGTGAATCTCTTGCGTCGTTAGTTTTTTTAAACAGAGGTATTTAAGAACGGCTTGCACTTCGTTTTTCTCCATTTTCGAGAACACGTTCCGACACAAAGCAAACAAATGACTACATTCAGAAAAAAAACAAAAGAGAAAAACAAATCGAAGATTTTTTTCTTTTTAATATAACAAAATATCTGAGCTATGCCTGCAGCATTTTTTTTTCTTACCAAGGAGTATAAATGTCGTTCTCACTTCTTTTTGATCCCCCCTAGTATGTGTAAATAAAAATACTTAAACTAAACATAATAGGTCGGGGAAAAATTTTCTTCGTATTTCATATAAAAATTCAAGACACATTTTTTCAAAGTTTATTTATATTTAAATATAATATACAGGCTGAAAATGCAAAGTCAAGAATCCATTTAGGGTATGGAAGTATATACGATTCTGATGTCATTGCGAGAAAAAAAAATATACCTTGAATTTTCACCAAACCTTCCATCATTTTTCTAAGCTACGCAGCTCACCAGCCTCCCCCCCACACCTAATTGCACCCCGCAACCCGCACCCCTCATCCGAGTTTCCAGTGACCGTGAGGGTGTCCACGTGATCAGTGTATTTTGAGTAAAGAAAATCGTCTTATTATGAGGTACTGGTACTTTATTTAGAGATCCCAGTACTTAAAATTAGTTAAAATAATATCTTTACCGATGATACTAACACACCCTTTATGGATTCTTGCCTTTGCTTTTACACCCGGTATATGTACCATTTTGTTCAACAACTTGTTGCCTTCTTGTAGGTAGTGACATGATCCGGTTGCTATAGAAATTTTTGGACTTCTGATCAAAAAAATGCGACAAGTAGTTTTGACAGTCCTCTCTTGATGTTAACCTGGAACTTGACCCCCCTTTGACCATGACCTGACCTTTTTCGCAGTTTCTTGTCGTAGGTGATCAACTTTTCATCACCAGTAATCAAATGCCAGATACAAACAGTACGACCAAAGAGACTTAATTACAACTTGATACATAAAAAGTACGAAATTACTTTTTCCCCGACCTATTATGTCATATTTCGGCCATTTGATACACAATGCAGCAAAAAAGATTGCTGCGTACAGTTTGAGAATCCCTGTTGCAAAAGAAGAAATAGGGTCTGTAAGAGGAAAAACCGCAATAAGCCTTTGGAAGTTCAAAAACGAGAAACTCTAAACTGCTAACGAGTAAGTAGGGAAGTTTAGTTCAGTCACTGCAGAGGATTTCTAAGTTCAGTGATTCCAATAATGAACTGAGAGGAAAATTTACTGAAAATATATTTAAATCATATCTACGAGTACTTGGGTATTTTACGTTAAAGATGTATGTAACAAAAAACAATCAAAATGCATAATAATATATGTTTTTACCCTGAGAAAGTTATGTATATATATATATAATATTACGAGTAGTTATGTATTTATTTTCTTATCTTTACCGTATTAGAAACAGTTACTTTTTTATCTTTTCGGTATTTGAAATATTCGGCAAAATAGCATTGATCCCACTTCTTTGTCGGTTCCATATTTTTTTTTGGTATAGACCAGAGGTCTCCAAACAACGGCCCGCGAGCATCACCAATCTGGCCCACGGTTTCTGGTCGGCCATAGTTTAATTAAAATTAAAATTGACGGCGTAATTTTTAATGTGAATCTATCACGCAGTGTGGTCACACAATGTGATAAATTCACAGTGTAAATTATAATAAGAGCGTTATGATTACTATGATGATGAATCAAAACGACATAATACCAATACATATATCATGTGTTATAAGAACGTTATTTTAAAGCAATTTATTTCAAGTTCCGTGCACAATACGCGCTTCGGCTATCTCCGCCGCAGTGAAATTTGGTCCTAGCGGTACTTGTATGCAGCGATATTCCGTAAAATCTGCAAATGGCGTTAAAGCATTTAAAAATAGAACAATTGATCTTAAGGCCGTACAAATCAATATATGATCCGAGGCAACGATTTGAAACAAAAAAAAATTACAGGGATTTGATTTTCAGGTGTTAGTTTTAATACATATCAATATACCTATATGTATATTATGTAGTGCTATTACATAGCTATAATATTAATTTAGTCTTATCTACGTAGTACATATAGAGATGTTTTCAATTTTATTTTTCGTTCTTCTAACATTGCCAAAAATATTCAAATATCTCACTCACCGGCTAATCCTAATAAGAAAATTCGCATGTCAAACTAAAGTATGTTGGTATGATGAGCTATCTTATTTAGATCTCAGCCCTGGGACTTGTAGAGCAATCAGTGTGGCCCTTAGACTAAAAGTTTGGAGATCTCCGGTATTAGAAGACTTTCTTTGGTGTTTAGGTTATATTGGCGGCTAAAAATACTATTATATTGGAAAGTATACTTTTTTATAAACTATTGCCAGCACAGTTTTCAGAAGGATAAAAGTACATCAACATTACTTGTAAAATTTACCGACGAAGTTAATAGTTATCTCAACGACGAAAAATTTGTTGTTGCTGTATTTTTCGACTTTAAAAAGGCCTTCGATACCCTACGGCACGAGACGCTGCTTGGGGCGATGGCGGAGTGCGGGATCAGCGGACCGCTTAACAGCTAGTACCGCGAGTACTTGACGGACCGCTCGTACCGGGTGAGAGTGGGCGAGGAGCACAGCGGACCGCAGCAGTGGGCGGCGCGGCGCGGGGTGGCGCAGGGCTCCGGCTGTGGCCCGCTGTGTTACCTGATGCACGTGAACAGCATGTGCAACGTAGTCCGCCATTGCTCAGCGTACATGTTCGCGGACGACCTGTGCACGCTGTGGGCCGGCCGCAACATGGGCGAGGTGTCGCGTCTCCTTCAGGGGGATATCGACAACGTAGTGCGATGGTCGCACGATAACGGAATCGTACTCAATGCCGAAAAAACTAACCTCCTTGTTATCCGGTCTCCGTACTCTTGTACCCCGGACTCTTCATGTCAACTGGTTGCCCACGACTTTAACTGTTTCCATAATAACTTATCTAATTGTAAATGTAAAACAATAAAGCATGTGTTACATATACATACCTAGGAATGTGCATCGATGAAAATATGGGCTGGACTAAACATATAAAAAGGATATTAAATAAGCTATGCATATTGTTATTTAAATTCAAACATCTTAGTTACAAAGTACCAATTTCTGTGCTAAAAACTATATATATGTCGTTGGTTGACTCAATTATATCTTATGGTCTGGACTGCTATGGATCTATTATTTAAAACATACATGGATAAGATTGAAAATATACAAATAAAATTCTTAAAATTCCTAGTCAGTAAAAATTTTAGAAGAAAAACACAAAAATAATATCAAATTTTTGTACCCATTATGTAAAATACTACCGGCTTTATTAAAATATAAATACATCATTGCAGTAAATGGCCATGGCACCCCAGATCATAAGATACTTAAACAGCATGGGCTCAACACGAGAGCAACTGCTCAGGGTAAATATGAAACAGTAAAAGTGAATAACTACTTTGGCGGCAGATTGCTTAAACGCAAAATTCCAATGTTATATAATGAAATGCCTGTTCGTATAAGATCTGAACAAAATAAAAATAAATTTGCAAAATTATATAAAACTTAGCTTCTACAAAACATGTAAACATAGATTAAAATAACATTGTTATTATTTATTGTTAATGTACCTACCTACTTATAACTTAGTAACTAACTAATTATAGAAAAAGAAGTGCGACTCCCTCCCCACAGACAAACCAAATTCCTACTTGGTTTTGTGGGATGTATTTAGATTTAAGTTATCCTTGAAATAAATAAATATATTCATTCATTCATTCATACTTGTTTGTTTGTAATTTTTCCGAATGGAGCAGCTGATATTCTCATGATGCAGGTTATAAGTTTAAATATTCCACTGAAACCAATTCGGGAACTTTTACACCCTTTTATATTACCCGGGTATAAATTATTTACGAATATTTGCGGTGTTCCGTTTGCCAGATTAACAAACTTCCTCGTGTTTTTGTCGACTCAACTCGTAGTACTGTACAAAGAGCAACATAAATTTTGTAACTTATTTCCTGTTGGCAATTGGTAAAAATTTAATCTCTTGGAAGAAAAATTATTTTAATTTAATTCATTATGAAACAGTTACAATGTGATAAAGTGATAATATATCTTCTATTGACGCTTTCACGTAAGAAGCAGTTACCCGGTGCCGATTTACCAGCTTGCCGGTTGCGGAAACCTAATATATTTGTATGAAGTTGGCGGTACAGTGCGACCAACTTATCTGTTCAGTATAATCATTCGCCGTCTCTTTCTGGTGCCGTAGAAAAAAGTACAATTAGAAAGAGACGGCGAATGATTTTACTGAACAGATAAGTTGGTCGCACTGTTAGCCGCAACATTTCGCGATATCACTATTAATCAAGGCGAGGAATTGGTAAACTTTTAACGAAAAATCGGCGCCTTAGGGGAGCGGACTGAGAGGGACTTACTAAATACAAAAATAACGCTTGCGAACCAGCTTATACCGTAAGGTCGTATGCGTCAAAACAGTATTTCCCGTTTAAATTAAAGACTATCGCTAATGTTACAAAACACAATTGCCATTTTGAAGTTTTGAGGCTTAATCTGTCGTTGTCCCCGTAAAACAAAAATCTCTGGTTTTTATTTATTATATATTTGACATAGTATCAGTTTTCTTTTTTTTCCAAAAAATGTCAAAAACTGCTCTTTAACAGTTTTTGTCATTTTTTGAAAAAAAAAGAAAACTGATACTATGTCAAATATATAATAAATGAAATACATAAATATCAGTTCAAAATGTTTTCTAATGGCTGAAAAGAATTCAGATACGTGCCGCAAACATTTTCAATGCGTCCTCTGCTATGATTCAACTCAGAGTAATTAATTTGCGCTTACAGGCGTTGAGCTGTAACATTAAGCGTTCTCACTCTTACAGCTGCAATTAATTTACATATTAGGTCTCCCTCTTGATCGCCCTTAACTAAATGTGATACCTACAGATTGTGGCTTTGTTATGTTTTTTTAAACCTTATGCAAGTGTCGTTTTTGGACCATGATTGTGTGTCGGCGGTCGCGCGCTGTCTGAACGAAAACACCACTCCTCAACTGAATTGAGTGGGCTTTTGCTGGGCCGATTTCGGTGCGCTGTCACAAAATCTAGGGTTTATTTGATCGAACGTGCCTAAACTTCACCATAGTCCATTTGTAAATAAAATGGCTGCTACCCTCCTATATCTCTGTTGAAACAAGAACCTCATTGCTTTCCGATAATGAATATTACTTGCCACGAAGGGGTCACTCTACTTATTATGTAAAGGTCGTCAAATTCTGATAGTTTCATTGAATTATGTGCCAATTCTAGTAATTGACTTTATTATATTACTCGTATATTTGAATAAGCAGTTTTGCAAATAAAAGTAAGTACTGGATATTAGTTTTTGAAAGTGTCGGTTTTTGTTGATGATCAGTCACTATTCAAGAACTACCGGGCAAAAAACAATTTTATGAATGGGACCGAAAATAGCAAAAAATCGCTCATGGACATTTTGTACATATTATATTATCTTGAAAATAGATGTGACATGTGAATAAACCCTTATTGGTCGTTTCAAGCAAATTACATTACTTTGTTTATTACAAACACTCTGACAAACATTTTAATTGAAAGTGAAATTAATTATATTTACAGGAGTTTCCCAACCAAAGCGTTTCTCGCTAGAAACGGGACGGTTTATAATTTGACGATATTAGTACATTCCTGTTACCTGTCTAATTTGTTATATGGCTACAAACATGAGGGTTTCTGATGAGACCTTTCGTGAAATTTATGTAGGTACCAGTGTATTATATCAGTGTTTCTCAAACTATGACTTCCATTGCACAACCAAGTTAAGAGTATGGCATACCCTAGGAAAAAATGTTATTACCCATCCAACACAAAAAGGCCTATGTCAAATACTTTATTAGCTTTTAATAGAGGCGATTATTGGTTAGCTAATTGTCCTGTTTGTCTAGGACGCGTAATACTAATAATTACGCGCAAAACAGCAGATCGGAGAGTTTTTAGTTAATACTGTAATATTTTGTAGGGAAAAATACTGGAAACCTATTTAAATATATAATTTCTATTACCTATGTTATGAAAAAAAAAAAAACAAGTTGATGTCTTAAACGTGTTCTTGAAACGAACGTTTGAAAGTTAAAAAAAGAGGGTGGAAAACATTTTTTTTTTTGACAAAAGTATAAATCTTAGTACAATTGTTTTTAAGTTAATCACCTAGACAAAAGATCAATAAACCAAATGTATATTTTTTTCAATATTAAAATAGTCGATTTAGGCGACTAATGTCGTTATGGAAAAATGACGGAAATGGAAATGGACGAATGATGGAAATTTCGTCACTGTCTTCAATCGTCCACAATGTCATGTCTTCAGTAGTTTACTATTGCTAAAATGAATATTAAGAAATAATTTACCATTCAATAATACAACAATAAAAACTAATATGCTTATATTTATATGTGCTATCTTATCACTACGTGGTGTAATTCAGTCGTAGATATATCATTTTTTTAATTAGTTGCATTGGAGTAATTTCCTTTTCGTTCAGTTTCTTCAAATATTTTTTATATGACTGATCAAACAGCACATCTGAATTTCGCCTATTTTTTCTTGAAGAATAGTATAAACTATTCCTGATGACGTAGTCGTAAGTTATAGACTCTTTTTTTAATTTCTTGATGAAATTAAATAGAGTAGGCCTCCTGGGAATTTTTGATATCAGCCGTCTGTGCCATCCTTCGACTAAGTTAGTTGTTCTATGTGTATTTGTAGAACAGCTCAACGTATTTAACGAGTATTTTCGCAGCCAATACTTTAAAATGTACTTTTTAAATGCAGTCATTTCATTGCTAGGTAAAGCATCATTTACAATTGCATTCCATCCTTCCAATATATCTGCCGGGGGTAACAGTGGCAAATGACTTGTCCATCGAGTAATATTTTGTCCTTCGGCTGAACTATACAATCCTAAGTCTTCCGCCTTCTTTCGAATGGCCTTCTGGAAGTGGAAGTAGCACCCGAATATTTCCGCTTCTGGAAATACTGTCTGAACAGCATTTATTACGGCTGCTTCGTAGTCACATTTAAATTTTAAAATGTTCAAATCCAATCTATCCTTCAATAAAGTAAAGAACCGGATGTACGTATCTTCTGTTTTATTAGGCAGTAAGCCGTACACTATAGGCACGACATTGTTCGTATACTCATTTGAACCCAAGTCTAGGTGAACAGTATACAATTAATAAAACGGTTTCGGACACGTTTTGAAAGTTCCGTCACCCAAATAGAATTCTGCGTCGTAGAATGTTTCCATGTAATTTCTAGAAGTTGTGGAAGAAAAGATAAGAATTTTATCGTTGACTCCATCTTCGGCGACTAAAAATTCTTCCGAAAGTCCTTTTGGAATTTTAACATTTTTTAAATTAATTTATCCGAGTTCAGGTGCCGCTTTTGTAATTTGTACAAACCGTCTTTGACTTTCTTGAAGCTTGGCATTTCATCAATGTAACTGTTACCATCCGATTTTATTGGCTCCATGCATTTTTCAAATGTATCCAGTACAGAACCAAGATCTTCACATAACTCGTCCTTACACTTTCTAAGTGCCAAAAACACCTTATTTTTTTGACGTTTTCTTTGCAGGTATGGTTACTTGAACGAATAATATGTTTGAGGTCAGCACCTACTGTTACAGACGCTGCACAACAAATTATACCTGTATCCATTTTGGTTTCATTGTTTATTCTTTTGATTTTTCGTTATATTAAAAACTGTGTCCATATTTTCACCAATGTTTTACAGATTTAGACGACTAATGTATAGTGAAACTAACTAAATATAAAAGTCGCCTAAATCGTTTCAGTTTTTTCAAAAATGGTTCGGTTTCATGACGTCGTAATAAAAAATCACAAATGAGTACACGGTTCATTAAGTTTCTTTCAGTAAGCTCATGAGGCACCCAAATATCGAGCTTTTTTGTGTACCCAGCTTTTTTCAAATGCGCCAAAACTGTTTTGTGGTCAATCCCCAGTTCTTCAGCTACATCGTAACTACTGATATGCCGATCTTGCTCAACTTTTTCAAAAATGGCATCCATTTTATCCGTAACAGGGCGCCCAGAGCAAGGTGCATCTTTGACATCAAAATTTCCAGATTGAAAACGCTTAAACCAAATTTGTGCTACTCTCACAGACACTGCACTAAGGTCCATAAACATTACAAATTTTTTTCGTGGCTTGCGTTGCAGTTTTACCTTTGTCGTAGTAAAATTTTAAAATGTATCGAATTTCACTCATCTCAACAGTAAGAAAAACAAATGAAAATTACACATTTTACCTAATTTGAATATGGAATTATCTTTTTTAAAATTTAAACTTTGTAATAATACCAAAACCAGCTAGATACAAATGGTAAAGCCAAAGAGATTTTATTATAAGTTCATACATACTATTTGCGAAAAGAGTTTTTCCCCAACCTATTATTATGAATGAATGACTGAGATATGATTCCCTGAGAATATTTTGATGTTGTACCTACCTTTATTTCTTTTAAGTATTATGTAAGTTAATTCAACAGCTGAATAAAAAAGAAAACAGTTTTGTAAGTGAAAAAAAATATAAAACCGGCCAAGTGCGAATCGGACTCGCACACAAAGGGTTCCGTACCATTATCTATAAAAACGGCAAAACATCATGTCTGTTGTATGGGAGTGCGCAGGTCTGACTTGCACTTGGCTGGTTTTAGTATTTGTTGTTATAGCGGGAACATATCTGTGAAATTTTCAACTGTCTAACTATCACGGTTCATGAGATACAGCCTGGTGACAGACGGACAGACAGACAGACGGACAGCGGAGCCATAGGTATAGGGTCCCGTTGGTTTCCTTTTGTGTAGAAGATAAGAGTACAAATTAATATGATAGTTTGTCATAGTACATAGTAGTAGGCACGTAGAAAGTAAATGAAGGTACATATGTAAACAAAAAACCGGTCAAGTGCGAGTCAGACTCGCATACCTAGGGTAAATTCGACAGTTTTAGGAACAGTACGGAAAAAAGTATTTACAATCTTGCCCATAACTGTTTCTGATTACTAAAAAAAGAATTGATTGTACCACAAAAGAGAGACCCAAATATTTTTATACCGTACTCGAAATAAAACTGGAGGATGAAACATTTAATTTTGTCATTTTTTCGGTCCTCCAGTTTCGGAGTAAGGGGGGGGGGGGGGAATATGCATTTTTCGTGTTTTTTTAAAGATTTCCCGAAATCGGTGGCAGTAAATACAGCAAAAGTGTATATTTTTATGATCACCTTTTTATTATCAGTTTAATATCCATATTGTATTTTTATAAAATATTTTGTTCATTTATTTTACATTTATTTTTATATTTCTCATTTGTTATCGACTTTTATTGCTATAGTTTTTCTGTAATTGGCCAGTTATGGCCTATAATAAATAAAATGATTTTTCTTAATTTTTTTCGTTCCACCCGTTTCGGAAATAAAGGGGGACATGATTTTTTTTGTGGTTATTCAAAAATTTCTCGAAATCGTTGGGAGTAAATAGAGTAAGAGTATATATTTTTATAATCAGCTCTTCAATATCTACAATTTGATACCAGTATTCTATCTTTAGGAGTTTTTACTCACTTTTGTATTGGAAATATTTTGAACAATTTAAAATTTATCAAAAATTTTTTCACCCCTTATTCTAGGCAATTGAATGCTATTTTGTAGCAAATTTCAAGTCTAAATCTTTAACGGTGCTAAAGTTATGAAGCTGTGACATACGGACGGACGGACAAGGTACTACGGAACCCTAAAAAAAGCATAATACTTAGTTTTTATTCTGAGACGTGCACATAGCTTTAAATTATGATAACATAAATAGAAGCATACGAAAAAAATAGAACAGGTACTACGGAACCCTAAAAAAGCCTAAATACTTAGTTTTTATTCACATAACTTTAATTATGATAACATAAATTAAAGATCCAAATAAAAAAATAGAAAGCTGCGTTTTAGATAGTAATCAATACTGGTAATAAAATCATTACTTTTGATAATTTTGGTTATTTTACTGGCCCTCTTTTCCGTCACTTTTTACCATCGGAAATCATGAGCTCAATGGCTTGAAAGAGTGTGACAACCCCTATGCAATTCGAACTTACATTTAATTAAAAAAATGTATCGCTTCAAATCACAGTTTCTGAGGTATGATCAAGAAGTTTACGGTTATAATCTTCACGGGTTAATTTATAGTTGACCCGAAGTTCAAGATTAAGTTTTGATGTTGGAAACATAATATTTAGATGTTTTGCATATTTTGAAGTAAGTTATTATTGTTAAAGTTTTTAAGATAAGTTATCCAATTATCCTGAAATTTTTGTATAATTTTTATATGCTTTTGATCCGATAATCGGAGTTAAAGCATGGAAAATAAAGTAATTATTTATTTGTATTTTGAAGAAGATAATTCTGTATTCGCATCTCGTATTTTCATGTTCAGAACACAAGTACGTTACTTCCGGTTTTTTTTAAATGAAGGATTATAACGTTTTTTAATCGTTCAATATTTATTATTGGTATGATGATATGATACTTTAATGCTCATTTATATCGGAATAGTAAAATAATAAAATATTATGATACCTATAACTGTCATTCATTTAGTAGAGGCGGCTTGAGAATTATCAACTTATATAATTTTCGGTTGTATCTCTGACACAACCAGCTGCTTTTTTTACTTCATTATTATAAAAACATAAAGCATGACCCAGCTTAGTTTAATTTTCATTATTTTCAATTTTGACTAGGCAAACTTACTATGTGTTATTTTTGTGCAAAAATCTCTATTAAATTATAGGTACGTATATCAGCTGTTTGCGTTGAAATTGACTTATTCGTCTAACCTAACAAAAGACATCTATCGTAATTTTTTGTAGGTAGGCTGTTTAATACATTTCAAATCTCTAGCTTAAGCATTTCGGATAGTACGAGGCTTAGAAAATAAGAGAACCGAATGTACCAGACATAGGAATATTCCCTTTTTGCGGAATCCGACAGCGTAGTGGCCACTGACTAACAATTCAACAGACAGGATGTGGACAGGACAAGGATCGGTGTGAACAACAAAGGACGGATCCTGCATAAAATATGCATGTGTGAGTCTTGTCGGGGTCGCTTTGATTTGTTCCTTTTTGACACTTCGCAACGGACACGTGTCCCAGCTGACCCCAGCGGCCATTTTGAAGGATCAGATTTACATGATTGTTTTCAAAATGGCTGTGACCCGGCGATTTGTTCATTGTTTATTTTATAGTGTTGCGTTGTATCAAGGGAGGTGTAGGTGAAATTGGATGTTTTACACATATAAAATACCTACGTTTGTATTTTGTGTGTACACATTCTGTGAAGAATGTTTAGGAAGCTAAATATTTCTTAGATAATGGAGTACTTTATGGGTAGAGGTTACTTAATCAATAGATTAATTTTATCTAATTGTCGTTTTTTGATTTTTTTAAACGTGTTATTTTTCTAAAACCTATTACTTGTCCAAAGATTGATAAGCCTACTTTAAAATAACAAAAGATAATATTTCTCCCCGAATAATTGTCCGCCGACGGGCAACGGACAACTGTTCAAACAGTCAGGATCTGTTTTTTTTCAACACCAATCTAAAATTACTCAAACAGCGTTGGATAGACCTAGATTTATCCGGGTAAACTCTGAATTTTCGGACTTTACTCAAGGAGCTTGGACAATTTCAAGTTCACCCGGGTAAACCTAATTTTAACCATTCTTCGTATATTACCTGTGACATATACATTACACACATTCGGCCGTTATTTATGTGCTAACGTAGCAGGGTTTGAAGCTATCGCCGAGAAAAATGGAGGATTCCTGACATAGATTCCCTCCACAGTAATCAATACATTGCACATAAACATTGCAAATATGTTAGTTTGGAAGAGAATATTCGTGTAATCATTTCCCGTTAAAATGAGAGGCAGATGTTTGTTTTACTCGAAATAATTTTAGTCATTAAATCTTAGAGGTAAGTCATAAAAAAATATAAAAGTTTGACAATAATCTTTCTTCGTGGCGTTTACATGATTAGAGTATATGATTATGATTAGTCTCTGTTTTATTTTGTACCTACTAACATATCAAACTGATGCATAACACTTCCCGGGATAAAGTGGCTGTGGACGGAAGTTGAGTAATTTTTAATACGACACAACGTCTGTGGCCGTTGATATTTCTTCAACTGTTCTTGGCACACCGTCGCTGGCCGGTTGATTTGCTCAGGATTTTTAAAAACTACAGGATTAGGTGTCGCATCGCACGTATAATACAACTCTCTAGCGTCACAACAAAAGTTTTTCTTGAAGTATGTACCTATATAGAGACTGAGACACTCACATACACTATTGTACACACATTGAAGCGGTTTCAGTAGTGACACTCCGTCTGTGGCCATGAGCGTCACATGTACGTACAAAGGACAAGTTTCTAAGTGTCGCAAAATCAAAATTAAAATATTTATTTCGTGAAATAGAAACATAAAGTATACTTTCTACAAGTCAAAGGTAATCTTAACAATATATATCTTTAGAATATAAATATTTAAATATGTATGTACACTTTTATATATATGCAAAATAAGAAATATATTTCGATCCACTCAGGGTCGTCGTCAGTCGAATATGGAACAGTAGATAAATATAACCACAGATAAAAAGTAGACATAAAAAATTAAGGACTTAAACCTATTTTCTTAACCTATTTAGCTTATTGCTCTCGTCCGAACTGCTTGTGTAAAAAAGAAAAAAAATATATACGTCTTTGTGGTTGAGACTGGGTGTTAGGAATGTGTACAGTGTTGTTTGCTTAGTCCGGCTCCGTAGTGGGCACCAAGTAACCAAATGTAAGAATACACATTTCTTATATTATGAAAATATATTTCGAAGTTATTATTTCTTTTTTTTGCATATATATAAAAGTGTACATACATATTTAAAATATAAGCAAATATATAATAATACGGGAAATAAAATATACACCTGCTTAAAATAGAAAAATATAGGAATAAAAATATTATAATATATAATACAATGAATAAATGTGTTGAAAAATGAACTAACTAAACCATGAATAAAAATAATGCCAGCAGCGCAGCGGGAGAGATAGCCGCGCGCGCTCGTCAATCGACCACGCCTCATTGTCGAACTATTGAATTATGACAGTTCGTCTACAGACGGGGATGAAAAATGTATGGGAATTTTTGTGTCAAATCTCAAACCGCTGAGTGTCCCGGAACGTGTTTAATAAGACCAGACGTTGAGGTATTGCTATATGGATTCCGTTTTTTGACGAAATTATTAAATTTGCTGTTTTAACTAGTTCAGTTATTTCTTTCGGTAACAATTGCACTGCAACAAAATTAAATACCTATATAGTTTGGGAAAGTGGCTTGTAAAATAAGATGATTAACACCCATCTAGCCCTAGTTAATTTTAATACAGCAGATAATAAATCTACATATTTTTCAGTTTTGGTTGAAACTCGCTTTGTATTTTCATCTCTGTATTGTTTTACATTCATCCGCAGTGAAGGCTATCTATTTTCTTTGATGTAAACTTCTATTTACAGAGTTTTAAACACTCTGGGTGTTTCTGTTCTCTGGTTAGGTTGACTTACAAAGGCAAATATATGAATATGTTAATAATAATATCAAAAATAAATACTTAAAACTGCGGCCTATTAATTACCATGCCACCAATAATTCGAAATAATTATCAATATAATAATAAATTACAATACTTAATAATAAAATAACAATCATAAAAAAATCGTACGGTCGTTGTAGCATTTGGCCGTATCGGAGTGTCGTGTGGCGTACGGGCGATATAGAAATATACGTGTGATCCTTTATGGGGCTGGAAACGGAAATCGGTAATAATAATCAACTGTAAAAAAACGCGAAAATAAATTCTGCTGTTTGGTATTTTTTTTTCAAATGGGTATTTATTTTTTCAATAGCACAGCTGTTTTTGCGACAAAATACTTGCGCCTTCTGCGGTGGATGTCGGTCGACCAAAGAGTAAAGTACATATAACGGTCGAGCGACGGGTGCGAGAATGTGGACGGAAAGTTTAGCGTCAACACGAAGCTGCGAGGACCCTTTGATCTCTGGTACTTTACCGACACGAAACAGAGACATGACGAATATAGGTATATATGACACAACACAAATATAGGCGAAACTCTCTCGCACTCTTGTATTCGACAACTCTCGGCTAGTCCAAGCACAGATTTGGTAAAATTGCGTACACATCATCCATCCATCCATCAGCCTGTTTCGTCCACTGCTGGACATAGGCCTTTCCAGGATTGCGCCACTCTTGGCGGTCCTCCTGGAAGAAATGCCCATACTCACACACGCTGGGCAGGCGGGTTGGTGAGCGTGGTGCCGAAACCCTCGCACCAGTGACGCCGCTGCCCGTCACCAGTCTGTTTTATATAAGGCCCGGCAATTGGGGATGGTTATTATACCGCCATCCATCGGTTCCAGGCAATGGTGGGCCACCTGGTTTTGCCTGAGAGCTGTTCTCTTATTACCCTCCCCCGAATAACTTCGGGAGGATTTGCGATTAAGATGATGGTACCTCCACAGTCGAGCACGGCATCAGCTCTACCACCCATTACACATATGTAGCTCGATTTCTTGCCCAAATTAACCACCAGGAAATTCTGGGAAAAATATGTGTAATTAATCATACCTTCATTAAGGGTTTCATAAACGATCAAATATTTTATACTTTCACAAAAAATACTTAAACTGCTTAATTTCATCGTATCTTCATTAAGGGTTGTATTTTTATAAATGATCAAATAATAAGCCTTCACAACAAATACATATCTTGACTTTGTTTCTTAAATTATTAAGTCATAATGAATTATTAGTCTGTATTTTCTTTTTTGTAGGAGTGCCCATAATTTGAAGCACTTAGTCCGATCCGATGGAAGGCGCTATAGAAGCCAAATCACAAGTTAATCTCTGATTTACTTATATAGCTTGGTTTCTAACGTTGACCACTATTTGTATTTACTTTAAGAACGAAACTAATATGTATACTTGTAACTTTGCTTGATGTAAGTTTCTGAATAAATATTTTATTATTATTGTCTTCAACTGCCTAATTTCATCCTCTAAACTAATTCCTTTGGAGACGGAATATGAGCCTAATTTACCATCTTAAGTGAAAAATGTTCAATATAGACAAATTATGTGTCATATTTGTCATATTATATTCAAATAAATATGATTAGTCGACTTGTTTGTCTTTATTAAAACGTCTCTGACACAACAAGGAGGGCCCGAAATATATTTCACTTTCAATTTTAATTTAATTGTATTCATGGCGGACGGACGGAAAGCGGAGCCTTAATAATAGGGTTCCGTTGGTTACCCTTTGGTAGCGAAACCCTAAAAAAGACTTTTGTCGGTTTTTCCGATCAATGTCGCCAGTTTAGCGTGATTTTCATCATAATACATTCAAAATTTCATGTCAAATTAACCAAACCAATTCTGTGATTCAACATCACTCAAAATTCAAATAAAATTACGATTCAGCAAGCCATTCAAAAACAGTAATTTTGTGAAAGTCTTAAATCTAAAACACATTTGGAAGCAGTTTTAAGAGTCAAGTGGTGCCATTTCATAATATTTCTTAACTCAAAGCTTAAATAAGAAGTTTCCCTGTCTTAGTACCAAGCTATTCAGAGCCTGAAATATTCGCCCTAACAAACTTCCCTCATCTCAACAAAAATTTCCTTTAACAAGTGTTCTTACACTAATTCTGGACTAAATAACTAGTGGATTCACGGGAGGATTTGGTATGTAAAAGCAAAGTTGGTTGTTGAGCTGTCGGCAGTTGGTGGAATTTATCATACATTACCAGTAGTGAAAACTTGTAATTGGCCGTAATTTGATTACTCTGTTTTATATTTTTTGTTTCTAACGGACATCTATCAATACATTAAAAGCTCCTGATGCTGCTTACATAGCGAAACCGGTTGGGTAGTGTAATATTAAAAACATTATTTGTGGAAAGGTACAAGTGTTTTTCATTATGTACAACAATGTGTAAGAGTGGTTTTCGGGAAGAGTACATTTTATACTCATATTTGCTGATAATAATACCCTCAAATAACCCACTTTATACATAAATACAAATACAAAAATGCAATTTCGCTACAAGTGAAATACTCCAAGTAAAATTTTTATACATTGTTGTGATAAGAATAACAATATAAATTAAAATAATATAAATTTTTATAGTTTATATTTTCGAAATGTGACTTTTTACAGACTTTTGTCAATGTATTAAAGAATTACTCAAGGCAGCCATTCTGAAAAATAATAGTAGATGGTTATACAAGGAAGGTAAATAAACAATTGCACCCGAGATATTTAGGCGCACGGGCGAGCGAAGCGTGTGTACACCCGTGTGTAACAGTATACTTTTCATCACTAATGCGAGGAAATAAAAAAAACTTACAAAATTATAACATGCTGATTAACTGCACCTTTACTTGTTTCACAGAAACTATATTAATCCAAACCGGTTTCGGTTTTACACCATTATCAAGGGCATACTGAACTAAACCACTTCCATAGAAAAACTTTTAAAATAACGCGAAGAAAGGGTTCACATCTCCATGTAATTCTTTTATGGGGAAGTGAACTGGCCGCGTTGTATCAAAATACTTTTTCCGCAATCGACAAAAACCATTTCGAGATATTGGCTTTCTGAGCATCATATATTTTTTTCAGAATTAATTATTATTTAAAATATTAATTTTAAAAAAAACCCTCAAAACTTGGTAAACACAGGATTTTAAAAATAATTACCTTTGCTTTCAAGTTCATTTTTGTATTTTAAAAAATCAACTGTCATGTCATTGTGACCGTTGACATAGACAGCGAACATAAACATGCCAAGTGGTTTTTTTAATAATCCCTTGGCAATGAACATCGAGTTTGAAATACTCAGTTGCAACTTACGTCCTTTTAGACTGAGTGAATAAGAAAAAAATTAAATAAGCGTTAAAACATAAATTTAAACAAAAAAAATACATGAGCTTTATTTTTACGCAGACTTTCAATATAAATATTGAAAACAAATGGTTACCTGAAATGAAATGATGTCGATTGGTTTAATATAATCAATACAGCATGTGGTTTAGTTTTTTGAGCACCTAACTAATACAACCGACACATCGATAACTTAATTGTTCAACAGAACAAAAACAGTCAACAAAACCCACCGTATGTACTTTTGTAAGCTCAAGTTAATGCATAATTAATTAGTGTAAATGAAGGAATTCGTTCCCTTGTAGTGTCCTTGTACTAAATTAGTTATTTTGCTTCGCTAATCAAAGTTATTTCTGCTGAAATGAAGCTTGTAGTTTATCGTATAAGTTTCTTCTTGTCTTGCGTTGAATAAACGATGGTTTTACTTTTAAACACTTCAGCATCAAATCAATCATTTAAGAGCCTAGCTCTTTCCAGTGTAGCATTTTCCATCGTTGTTTGTCTAGATTTAAATCCATTAGTTCTTGGTAACGTGCAACTCCTGCCTTTACCTTAAGGCTGCATATAAGGTCAGGTTGAGCACCTCATTTTGCATCAATCAGAACTGAACTCTACAATGTTTCCATTTAGTTTAAAATAGCGCGCTCTCAGCTGTGGCTGTTACGACCACCAAGAAACACACACCTACAATAATCTGCGTTTTTAATTAATAATTCTGCTTCTAGATTAAATTTTTAAAATATTTTAAGACTAGCTGATGATGTCATTTGTTAACTTATTTTCAATATATATTTCAAGGCTGTATGATATAAGGAAAGCCCTTTAACACTTGAAAAACATGAAATTTAGAGGTAATTGAGTTATTTTTTCTATCGAGCGAACTTAAAGATTTTGCGTTTTTTCTAAGATTAATCTATTCACCCTATAGTTATCCCTCTAAGTTATTTTAATTATATCGATTAACTAAGTTATACAATGTGACATGCTCATTTGAAAATGTGCATCTAGCCTTATATGTTCTTGAACTTGATCCTCGGCCTGCTTCTCCTCTTTTAAGTTGATGCTTGATTGTTTGGCACTTGGTGGAACTTCAGATATACATCTTGATTGAAATACACTTGTACTAGTTCACTGTATCAATCAAGTTGTCCTCCTTTTTTCCCTTTTAATTTCACTTCGATTATGACTTTTATTAAGAGGGTAACTTTTTACCTCGGTACAAAATGCACATCATAATATTGTTTTCCTTACTTTTGAATAAAAATAATCCAATAAATGTGTTTTAAAGCTACTTGCGGAAATAGTTAATTAATAATAAAGTGTTCACAAAAACGTTACGAACATTTAATGTATTACATTTTGTTTGCATTACATTAACAAACTTAAAAGCGTGTTTTCAGTTGTAATGTAATGCAGCTAAAATGTAACGCATAAAATTGAATAATTTTCATGTGATCATCTAACTATTAACAAGCAGTTTGCGCGAATTGCTATAAAACATATTTATTGCAAACTTTTTATTCAAAAGTAAGGAAAACAATATTATGATTTTATGATGTGCATTTTGCAACGCGGGATCCTCCGTTACCATTTATTCAATCTCTGCCTCGTTTTTAGCTTGGGTTTTATTTTATTAAAACCACTTAGAACTTATATAGGGTGAAATTAAATCAACCGACCAATTTTTTATGCAAGGTGTAGTCAACCACAGAGAACCTTATTGAAAAGTCTGAAGCACGTTTGCTGAAATATGAGATAGGGAGAGATGAATTAAAATAATCACTATATTGCATGAAGCGCTCCTAGAATCTCAGCTAAAAACGCACACATGTACGCGCAAAACAAACATGGCCGAGACGCGTGTTTATGTGTGCGAGCGTAAAGAAGATACCCACACACATACAACAGTAGCTGCTTGATTGAATCTTCACTCACACAATGATAGATTACGTGGTTATTTCGTGGTTCGCAACGAGCTATCGTCGTCGTAGGTGGTTCGTCAAAATTACAGGCTAGTGCTCTCGCCACCAAAGAAGACCCACGGCGAAGTCTTACCTTTTTCGTACGTAGAGTACAGTACCTGCTTGATTGAATCTTCACTCAAACAATGATAGATTACGTGGTTCGCAACGAGCTATCGTTGTTCTAGGTGGTTCGTCAAAATTACAGGCTAGTGCTCTCACCACCAAAGAAGACCCACGGCGAAGTCTTACCTTTTTCGTACTCTACTCAAGTTATGTTCTTTCTAGAGGGCTGCTTATCTATCTCACTCATCTTAGCGTTTGTGTAACCGGTAACTACCTACCACTTGTTGCTGTAGCTGATTTGATAAAACATTCATTTTCGAAAACAACTGCAAGTGTGCGTGAACTTAATAAGCTTAACTTACTTAAGTTTGGACAGTTCACAAACTTACAGTATGACTCTACGGCGGCGGTAGCGAATTCACCCAAGTAGAGATTATAAACAAACCGGTTTAGTAAACTTACCAAAACAAAGGTAAGTACTTGCCTATTGATTCTCTTTCTACATCAGTCCATCACCCCATTTAACAAATTTGCACAAACTCAAGACTACAACCACAACATAAGTTACACTACACAAATCAGCGATTTTAAAGATTTAAATCGAAGGCACAAACGCTAAGATACAACACAAACTCTTACTTAAAACCATTCCATTGAACAAATTAAAAAAAATACGGATTGCGAGTTGCGACCGGGCGGTGATTTGTTGACAAACAAACGTCACAACTGACTAACGGAAACTGATAAATTAAATGAAACAACAAAAACAAAAACTGGCGGACACCTTTGTTACCCCTCGCCCCCTACCTCTGGCGAAAAATGGTTGCATTGCATTCCGTCTTACACACTTTTTGCATACGTCTGTATCGCTAGCACGCGGCATAGATACGGCATCTACTATCTATGCTACTTGCCCTCTCACGCATACCGCATTTGTCAATGTGGGGGAGAGAAAGTAAGATGGAAAGATCTATCGACGGAGCGTGCTAGACCCTCCGGTGCATTAGTCAGTGCTTTGAGTATTATTATGTTCGGCTTTTAAAATGAATGGTGAATTTCAACGACCTTTGGTGAATTTATAAAGAACTAACTAAATTAAACTTTTGTTTTTCGCCTCTGTTTTGTAGCAGTTAAAAGTCTGGATACTAATTGGAGTTCACGGTTCATATCCTACAGGGGCACATTTGTGTCCGGTCTGCGTGTTTTGGGTTCCCTCATTACTGCCCAAAGTATGGCGAATATGGCAATAGAGAACTCGTGATCCATCACGCTAGCCCATAAAAAAATAAAAAAATAAATGTTATCGAGAGTTTCTTACAATAAGTTACACTAATAAGGCTAAAACTACGTACCTGGGAGTTAAATGGAGTTTCTGATTGATTTATTGAAATTATTTTGATTCTCAGACTTTACTTTCTACCGTTTCCATTCAACGGTTAAATCCAGAGCCCTGACATACGGCTAGACTTAGTAGGTATTATTATTAAAAAAAACAATGATGTCGATAATTTTTTATAATAAGTCACTCAGATAACGCCAATATTACGTACATAGAAGTTAATGTGGTTTCTAATTACTATTCTGAAGTAATTTTTTCACTCAGATGTTTCCTTCTACCGTTTCCATGCAAACTTCAACTGTAAAGTCAACAGCCCTGGCTAACGGCTAGACTTAAGTAGGTACTTTCTCAACAGAAATTATCTAAAACCTTGAAATGGTTCATAAGAATGAATTCTAAACGCAATTTATTCATTATTAATAAAAAATACTATGCTGCCGAGAATTTTTTATAATAAGTCACTCAGATAAGGCTAAAATTAAGTACATAGAAGTGAATGTGGTTTCTAATTACTATTCTGAAGTAATTTTTTTACTCAGATGTTTCCTTCTACCGTTTCCATGCAAACTTCAGCTGTAAAGTCAACAGCCCTGGCTAACGGCTAGACTTAAATAGGTACTTTCTTAACATAAATTATCTAAAACCTTGGGATGGTTCATAAGAATGAATTTTAAACGCAATTTATTCATTATTAATACAAAATACTATGCTGCCGAGATAACGCTCAGATAACGCCAATATTACGTACATAGAAGTTAATGTGGTTTCTAATTACTATTCTGAAGTAATTTTTTCACTCAGATGTTTCCTTCTACCGTTTCCATGCAAACTTCAACTGTAAAGTCAACAGCCCTGGCTAACGGCTAGACTTAAGTAGGTACTTTCTTAACAGAAATTATCTAAAACCTTGAAATGGTTCATAAGAATGAATTCTAAACGCAATTTATTCATTATTAATAAAAAATACTATGCTGCCGAGAATTTTTTATAATAAGTCACTCAGATAAGGCTAAATGTGGTTTCTAATCACTATTCTGAAGTAATTTTTTTACTCAGATGTTTCCTTCTACCGTTTCCATGCAAACTTCAGCTGTAAAGTCAACAGCCCTGGCTAACGGCTAGACTTAAATAGGTACTTTCTTAACATAAATTATCTAAAACCTTGGGATGGTTCATAAAAATGAATTTTAAACGCAATTTATTCATTATTAATACAAAATACTATGCTGCCGAGAATTTTATATAATAAGTCACTCAGATAACGCCAATATTACGTACATAGAAGTTAATGTGGTTTCTAATTACTATTCTGAAGTAATTTTTTCACTCAGATGTTTCCTTCTACCGTTTCCATGCAAACTTCAACTGTAAAGTCAACAGCCCTGTCTAACGGCTAGACTTAAGTAGGTACTTTCTCAACAGAAATTATCTAAAACCTTGGGAAGGTTCAGAAGAATGAATTTTAAACGCAATTTATTCATTATTAATAAAAAAAACTATGCTGCCGAGAATTTTTTATAATAAGTCACTCCGATAAGGCTAAAATTACGTACATAGAAGTAAATGTGGTTTCTAATTACTATTCTGAAGTTTTTTTTTTTACTCAGATGTTTCCTTCTACCGTTTCTATGCAAACTTCAACTGTAAAGTCAACAGCCCTGGCTAACGGCTAGACTTAAGTAGGTACTTTCTTAACAGAAATTATCTACAACCTTGGGATGGTTCATAAGAATGAATTTAAACGCAATTTATTAATTATTAATAAAAAAAACTACGCTGCCGAGAATTTTTTATAATAAGTCACTCAGATAAGGCTAAAATTTCGTACATAGAAGTTAATGTGGTTTCCTATTAGTATTCTGAAGCTATTTTTTTACTTAGATCTTTCCTTCTATCGTTTCCATGCAAACTTCAACTGTAAAGTCAACAGCCTTGGCTAACGGCTACACTTAGTAGTAAAATTTCTAAACATAAATTACCTGAAACCTTCGGACGGTTCATAGGAATGAATTTTAAATGCAATTTATTAATTGTTTATAAAAAAAACTACTGCTGATAATTTTTTTATAATAAGTCACTCAGATTAGGCTAAAATTACGTTCAATGTGTTTTCTAATTACTATTGTGAAGCTATTTTTTTACTCATATGTTTCCTTCCACCGTTTCCATGCAAACTTCAACTGTAAAGTCAACAGCCTTGGCTAACGGCTACACTTAGTAGGTAATTTCTAAACATAAATTGCCTGAAACCTTCGGACGGTTCATAGGAATGAATTTTAAATGCAATTTATTAATTATTAATAAAAAAACTACTGCTGATAATTTTTTTATAATAAGTCACTCAGATTAGGCTAAAATTACGTTCAATGTGTTTTCTAATTTCTATTGTGAAGTGTTTTTTTACTCATATGTTTCCTTCCACCGTTTCCATGCAAACTTCAACTTCAAAGTCAACAGCCTTGCTAACAGCTAGACTTGGTACGTACTTTCTAAACATACCATTGTCTTAAACCTTGGGACGGTTCATAGGACTGAATTGTTAAGACAATTTTATTTAAAAAAAATGTATGGCACCGATCATTTTCCGTTAACTACTCGTATTTTAGCGTCTCCTGCTCAACTGTAAAATTAGCTATTTCTAAATATGTAAGGCTTTGCGGGAACAATTTAACTCGCAATAACTATTAATTAAATACAGTAACAATGTTCAAGGTTCAATCCGTACTCGAGCACATTAACCATAGTAAGATGTCATTTTATTTTGTCCCTTCACAATAAAAAGTTGCCTAAATTATTGTTACTGTTTTATTTACAACTTTTTGTATCGTTAACATTAATAAGTATCGTTACAAAAACGGAACGCAAGGAAGTCAAAAAGGGGAGCAGGGGTGTGGGAGAGCGGGGGAGGACACGTGGCGCGGCGGGCCGCTCATAATTTTATCGACAGTAAATCGTGTGTACGTGATCGTGATTTTGATAAATTTGCGAAAATTTGTTTAAAAAAAAAGTGAATATGCCGTACCAGTACACAGACTGGGAATATTTGGATATGGAGATGTGTTATCGTTTTGGCGGTAACAGCCTTCGCCAGGCGCAAGTGCTAATACGCGGAGCTACACCCGGACGTGCCTCCAACACACCGCACCACTATCCTCGGGGCTGTGCAGCGCTTTAGGGGATTTTTCATCCACCGGACCTGGGGGCAGGCAGGCCTCGCCTTGCACTCCTCCAACCACATCAGCGGCATCGCGAGTGTTGGCCTCAGGGTTAGCGTTAATGAAGTCGGTTTGTGTAGAAGTGTGGGACGTGGAGGACTGCACTTCCAGCAACTCTTGTAAATAACTCATTAGTGTTTGTGTAAATAAAATAACGGTTGGGGTGTAGATAAGGGGGCACTATGGGAAAAAAGACTTAGAAAAGTATCGTGCCCCCTTATCGACACTCTGACCAAAATAACTTATTAATGTGTGTAAATAACTTCGTAAAGTGTGTTTTTTATGTAATCGTGGTATAAACAGTGAAACTACCACTAAAATCAGTAACCTCACTGACGGTGACGGACGATCGTTGTACATACACATTCGTTCGTTGTAAGTACATATGAAGTACATACTTATTATTGTACATACCCAGGTGATTAGCCTTTGAAACAAGCCAGTTTATCGGACAATCCTCCTAGTTATACCAACTTAAAACGATAGATTGCCAGTCCAAAGCCTGGAAAAAGTGTGATGGAAAAGTGTTAATGAGATTGCAATATTATCAAGTGATAGTGATATTGTGGTACAAATTCAAGATTTCGCCGTATGCAGTGCAGTAAGTACCGAGCAATTTATTATTTCAGTATTATTGTGAAGTTGTCACTGTGTTGCTGCGTAAAACCCGAAGTACTCTGTGATGTAGTAGTAATTGAGAAGTAACTAGGTAGTTAATAACTTAAACATCAATGAATACGCTGCTTCCCGCGGCCGCCGCGGGGTGGCGCGGCGCTCGCCTGAGCACCGTCTCGTCGCACGCGCGCGGCACGTGCGGGTCACGCACACAAACAGACACTGTTCGGCGCGTATAGCGTAGCGACGAGGCGAGGCGTAGCAACAGACACACACCACTACGCAATTCCTTACGCCAAAGTTAACCACGCTGTTTTCGTGTGCTTTTATTTATTGCACAATCATAGTGTCGTAACCACCTGTAAATTTACAGTTGTGTTTGCTTACGGATACTGAACATCCTGATAAATAGTTGGGCGCAGATGCACAAACCTTCATGATCCACCTGAAAGCACTCGTATATGGCCAATATCACCTACTGAACCTCCCACAAAAAAGTGGTCGGTTGATTAAATTTCAATATATGAATATAATATATTTATAAAATATTATTTTTTTGAAAACAATATTAACATTTTTGTATTGCAACAACCCTTAGTCTTTAAATCTATCTACAATAATTCTAAGTACATACAATATATGAAGTTTGAGATGAATTAACACATGCATTTTTATCTTCCAAATATTCACTAATTCTATAGAAATCTTTCTTCTACAGACATTTCTTAACATACTTTTGAATTTATTGTCTGAAAGACCAGAGACCAGAGACCACAAAGACTTTTTCTCGTGTTAAAATGGAACATACATGCATATAGACTGACAGACAGAAAAAAAAACAAAAAATGGTAGTATTTACTTCAGTACGACACTAATAAAACATTTCATTTAAAAAATTGAAAAAATATTATGTGAGCAGACATGACTCTAAGTACTTTATTATAAGTAGATCATGCCTAACAAGGTTCCCGAACATCTTCCCCCTTCGGTTTTCAAAGACTAATTAGGAGTAAAATGTAATAAAAAAAAATATGAAAATTACTGTCAAATATAAAAACAAAAAACAAAAAAAAAATAAAATAAAAATAAAAACAAAAAAAGAGCTGTAAACGTCGTTTTAATCAAAATATTAGCCTTGACTTCAAATGGAAGCATTAAATAAAGCAATTTCTTACCAGAAATATTCCATTGTAAGAAAATCTGTGGCAGGTTATTTCGAAGCCCCTTTGTTCGACAAATTCCCAAAGAAAAACAAAAGCACGGGAAATGCTAATTCTGCCTAGTCCCTAGGTGAACCCGGTAGGAAGAAAAAAAATACATTACAGTGGTCTCAAAACGCACCAACTCATTCGTGAAAGGGCCAAATTGGCTATTTGAAGGGGAAAGCGTTTTATTTATAGCTTCGGGCGTTTTCTTGCTGATATCGTCTGGCGGACTTCCTATATTCAGTTCATACTACGAATAACACTTACAGTTAACTATTTCTGGCTCGTCAATAGATTCCTGCATTCGTCTGTACTTTATCAAATACTAGCTTTTGTCCGCAGCTTCTCTCCTTTGAAAGTGTTTTTTAATCAATGTTTTTTTATATTTGAGCGTAAGATAAAAAGTACTATCTTTAGGATTCAGCTCGGCATTTTATCAACCTTTATAGCCTATTATAATCCATCCATCCATCCATCAGCCCGCGTTCGTCCACTGCTGGACATAGGCCTTTGTCAAATTTTGCCACTCATGGCGGTCCTCC
The DNA here is from genome assembly GCA_910592155.1 of Ypsolopha scabrella. NCBI lineage: Eukaryota > Metazoa > Arthropoda > Insecta > Lepidoptera > Ypsolophidae > Ypsolopha > Ypsolopha scabrella. Next base: position 4,917,951 of record OU342973.1, on the reverse strand, counting down.
GTCCTCCTCATCCAGCCGCCACCTACAACGTCCTTTAGGTCGTCGATCCAGAGGGCACGAGGTTGGCCTACACTACGCTTTGCTGTACGTGGTCTCCATTCTAAAAGCCTTTCGGTCCCAACGGCCATCATGTCGGCGACAAATATGCCCGCCCACTGCCACTTCAATTTACTGATTTTGCAGGCTATGTCGGTTACTTTCGATCTCCGCCAGATCTCCTCATTTCGAATTCTATCCATCAGAGATACTCCAAGCATAGCCCTTTGTAAGAGACCTCGATTATAACAAAGAAAACCAAATGCAAAATGTTGAGTACCGACAGAAAGATTGACAGAAAGTAATAAAACAATAGTTTCGGCTTCAGTACAATACAATATAATATTTATGGGAATTTCGTTTTATTTATCAACAGCCTTGGTCAATTAATTCATAATTTTATTTAATAACATAAAAAATAAGATTGTAGATAAAAACCTATCAACATAAACTATACTCTTGTACGTATTAAAAATAAACTTACCTACAAATAATAAACCTGTTCTAAATTGGACCCTTGGAGCATGGTGCCCAGAACGCTGGCCACATTTCCTCTTTGAATAGCAACGTACATGTTGGCCGAGAAATGTGTCAGCCGTCTGGTCACCCGATGGGTTCACTACAAGATGTGATAAATCTTTTACAAGTTTATGGGCGCTGGCCGTCAGGGCTGAAAGTTTTTAAAAACTTCCCAATGACGCACATTTCAGCCCTTTGGAGTTTTCAGTGAATTCGGCGGCCATACCACTGGCCCTGCTGAAATGGGAGACACGGAAGAGCGCCAGCGCATCGACGCAGATCGCATCCCACACTAGTGGCAGTGTCTCCACAGTATTAGAGTCATACCGTCGAGTCTCCTGCCATCGTCACGTGCAATGTCAGTTGGTTCAAGAATAGCAGGCACGTTGACGGTAGCAATACATACGCACATCCGGTGCAAGAACGTCACAAGTGAAAAAAAGTAAAAACTGAGAAAAATGTCTAAAATTTGACCATATACCTGGTGCGTAGTTTTTCGTCCGAAGGCTCTTTTGTCTTTGCAGTTTTGGCGCAATTTACCGAGTAACTGGAGAGACAACGTCATAGGGTCAGTTGTTCCTCGCGCTCTCGGATGTACATGTGACGTTCTTGCACCGGATGTGCGATTACCTTCGGATGATATCTTAGGGCTGCATGGCAAGAGCACCGACCCGCACTTAAGGGGGGGTTATCCCATTTGGTCAATCAAATCAAATCAAAATATTTATTTTGTAAAATAGATACATAAAGTATACTTTCTACAAGTCAAAGTTAATCTTTACAATATATATATCTTTAGAATAAAAAAGTAATTAGTTATTATTTAGTTTTATGTCTAATTGGCTTAAATTTCATGTCTGAAATTACTGCTATAACAAGAAAACATGTTTTTTTTCCGATTTCAGATGGAAAAACTCCTACATCAAATACTTTTTCGTAAAATCCAGAAAAACCTCTAAAATTCACTGATTTTGCGTGCCGCCAGCGCACGAAGCGAGCATTCTAATGTAGACTTTCTGACTACATACTGAAGTTCAAAATCGCTCAGTAAGATTATCGTGCACCAGGGGTAAGGCCTTAATGCCGAGCCGAGGCGCAATCCAATGGCCACCCTAAAGGAGTTATTAGCCAACAGATTTTATGATGACAAAATTGATCCCAGCGATGGGGAAAGACAGGCTTTCGGTATCAAATATTTTTCACGTTTTTGCATCAACCTTTCATCTTTCTAACAAGAGTCACGCGAAAAAAGTCAGGGACAAAAGCCATATTATTAAAATAACGAAGTTAAATTCAAAAACTTCCTCTGATAAAATAATGTAATTGGGTTATAACAGCTAAATCACTTTTACTTTGATGTCTTAAAAAAGGTAATATTCGTTATTTTTCAAGTCTAAACGGATGATAACTTTTGTAAAATAAATTAAGGTAGTTGGATTTTTGTGTCAGGCCTTCAAAAGAAATAATATCCTTGAAAGTTGGAAGCAAAGAATTTAAAAACAAAAAATTTACCCAATAACTTTTCACGTTAAAGCTGCCTTTATTGAATTATGGCTCAGACTGACAAAGAAACACTAACGATTTGCTAAAAGGTTTCCATTTTGATGAAATCCTAAGAATTAAGAAACTTCGTTTAGCAACTATTTTTAGAAATCATAATAAATACATTAATAGCCATAACTTATTTAACAATAATAAGGCACAATTATAACACTTTTATAATAACACTGTTGCAACAATAGACAAAAAAACAAATTAAAAAAAATTGTTCCCTGATACCCTGATTAGACCTTTTTTATCAATTAATAAGTAATTTTCAATTCAACTTGTTATAATAAAATAAAGGTATAAAATTATAAATACAGTGCGACCAACTTATCTGTTCAGTTGGATTATCCACTTATCTCTTTCTAGTGCGGTAGAAAAGAGTATCATTAGAAAGAGACGGCGAATGATTTTACTGAACAGATAAGTTAGTCGCACTGTACTTGGTATAAGATGGACACTATTTTTATTACAGGTGCCAGTTCCCATCGTCCTGGAAAATAACTAAAAGGTATGATAGTAATTTTCAACACCGTGTGTATCTTCTGTAGTTTAAATTTAATCTGTATTATTAAAATGAATAAAATAAAATTGAAATTGAGAGCTATTACGACACGAGCTCTCGTTAAAAAAACTAATCGAGCTGTGGGTATTCAACAGATAAACAAAAGCACGGGAAACGCTTATTCTCCTTGTCCACGCTGATTCTCGTAAAAGGATAAAAAAATACATTACAATGGTCTCAAAACAGCCTCACTCATTCGTGGAAAGACCAAATTGGTTATTTGAAGTGGAAAATGTTTTGTGTATAGCTTTAGGCGTTTCCTGGCTGATATGGTCTGGAGGACTTCCGCTGTACAGTTTCTTCAACGAATTTATGTGGGCTTCATTCGATTTATTTAGTATAATATGCACACTTCTAGTAATAGTTACTTAACAACTTGTAATCACTTGGTCAGATCGCCATTCCCTTATTTTGAAATTGAAATAAATTAATCCCACTGATATTATAAATGTGAAAGTTTGGATGGATGGATGTATGGGTGTTTGTTACTCTTTCAAGCCGTATCTATCGAACCAATCAGACTGATATTTTGCATATATGTAGTTCTAGATCTAGAGTTCCCACAGGATGGCAATGGGATGTCACAAAATCTAATCCAACGCGGGCGAAGCCGCGGGCAAAAGCTAGTTGATAATAATAGTGTCCGCCTCTGTGGTCCAGTGGTTTGGGAGATTAATACTATACCGTTTTAATAATAGTAGTTTATTTTTGTGTCATGCTTTTAACGACATTTGCAGCATTTTTTGGTCTACATGTAGGACTAAAAGATATAGTACAATACTATACGGGACACTCTATATCTTCCAGATTAGTGCACTCCCCCCCTCCCCCCCAAATAAATCTGGATCCGCCCTTGCACATTTTGTGTTCGATCTGCGTGCTTTGGAAGGCACGTTACGCTGCTGTGGGTCTAATTTGTGCCTGATGTACGGAGAAAGAGCTCACTGCCCACCACGCTGAGGCTTAAATTATTATTATAATCGTCGGTGAAACGTAGGTATACGATTGCGGAATATGACATGAATTCGCAGTTCACACTCGGAAACACTTATTTAATAATTCTTCGTTTTGTGGAAACATAGGTAAAAAAGGTATGACAAAATATTTGCAAGTGCCATTATGTTCTGCCATTAATTAGGCGTACAAAATGTAGGTAACTTTAAGTAAGACATTAACCTAAATAAAATAAACGTCATCATTTTTACAATTAAAATTATTATTTATTTAGAAATATTTTAATTATAGATTGAATATGGAATTAAATTATTACATTATCAATATTTAAATACAGTGGTCTTCCGATAATTCGTTGACGGTGTAATAAGTTTTTTGGATCAACAATTCTTTCAAATTATTCTTAAACAGATAAATATTTTGGACAGCTTTGAGTTGGTTTGGAAGTTTACTATATACGTAAATAGTTGCACACATTCCGAGTATGCCTTTCAGCATGTGATATCGTTTGCTCGAAATGAAACTGAAGAAGTGTAGGTTGAGCCTTACCAACACTGCAACTTCAAAAATATAAATGCAAGGGAACGTTAGTAACCTATGCTTCTTATATCCCTTCGGAGATTCATGTCATGATGATGTATTTATTTTAAAATAATAGATTCAAAGAATTTATTTGAAACGTAGGGCGAGGACTTTTATATGCGAGGCTAGGATTGCTAAATTAATGGTCGAACCAAGTTTAGCGATTTTCTCAAAAATAAAAAGTCTCATTTTCATGTTTTTCATGATAATGAGTTATATCAAATAAAATAAACTTACTTGGTACTATTAAAAGTTACTTGCTCATATTTGTGCAATTAGTCATGTTTATTGTTTTCTTCAGCAGAGCATAAGTGGAGTACAATCTATATCAGAGCCCGTCTTCTGAGCTCATTTTGTAATTTATTTGCACAAAACACTTTCAACTAAAATATAAAGCAACATAAATTCCCGCTTTTACGCATTTTTTTATTATTGCCGCTTATTATTTACGGCCAGTAGCCTTCTTCATGGATAACGCCATCTAGAGGAACGCTAAGAACTAAGAAAAAAAACAACGAGAAAAACCACCGCTGGTCAGCTGTCTATGAACTACCAGCGACAAAGCTATCAACCAATCAGGTAACGGGGGCAGGCCAGAATGTTGCCACTTTTTGTATTTATTTCACAATTTTATGGTAGCACTCAACTAACCTGATAAAAACATTTTAGTTTAGATTATTTTTAGACGTCATAATGTATATTCCATTTTAACTATCTTAGAAATTACTAATAAAAAGATTTTAGAAAGAGTCATTGGTCTTTGTAGTTACAGATTTGTGCTAACCAGACTGCGTGTTCTTCTGTCGACTTGTATCTGTTTTGATTTGCAACAAAATTGATCGTATTTTATTATTTCATGTAATTTTTCGCAGGTGTATTAAAAAACTTCGTTTGATACACGTGCAAAATTGTTGATATTTCTCGTCCCGGGTGCTTTTTGCTCCGACTGCGTTTCGGCAAAAAAAAAACAGTCATTACTCGAAATATCAACCATTTCGCACTATCATCAAAATGTCTGAATAAAGGGACAAATATAGCAATTATATCTTTATTTATATCTATTATAATCAAAATGAGCTATTTCAATGCAAGTGCTCGTGAAGTGCTATTTTATATGCCTTGAAACTGTTGTCAAGGTCAACTTTAGCAAACTTATGTTTTCATTTTTTAAATATTATTTTTTGGTTTTGTTCTCACGCATAGTGGGAAGGCAAATTAAGGGAACTTAGCCCATACAATCGTGTCTCAGGTATTTTCTTGAAAAAATGTATTTATTTATTTATTTAACTTTCTTACAACTATTTTACAAGTCTGGACCTTAGACGATAGAGTAGCATAAATCAGTAATAACATATACAATAATTTTTAATTAACACCCTTGTACCAAATTACACATAATAATGACAATATAACACACTAAAAAAGTAAACAATTTCAAAATAAAATAATAAAAATAAAACTACATATGTTACCTTAAATAACAAAATTTACAAGCAACATACATTTATTATGTTCATGTTCCATATGAAAGGTAACACTGTGTCACCTTTGTAAATTCACTCAGTTGGCAAGAAAATAGATCAATTACTTGTGACATCTTGTTAAGCGATCGCAAAGCTCTTGAAAAAGGTGAACCACTCAGCAGGTTGGTCCTTCGAAGTGGCACCACTAACAGAGGTGGCCGGTGGCGTTTCTCTACGTACTAGTCAGGCACGTACATTCCCACGTAGTACGCCAGGGTTAAACTGCTTGGCTCGCAACAACTCAAAGATATACTTTTCCACCTCTAGTTTGATGTATCCAACCATACCCAGAATAAATAAGGTTGGATACATCAAAGGGTAAAACGGATAGACCCCGTGCTGTTTTAGGTACAAGTACCTAGTAAATTTATTTTGAATCCGCTCCAGCATGAGCCTGTATTTGGCTTCATGTGGAGCTTATATGATCGCGTTATTCTCCAGCTGACTTCTCACAAGAGTGCTGTACAAGGCACAGAGTGAGTTGTGTCACAAAATGTTAGCTCAACGTTGAGCTGCACTCCCAGGTCCCGTGCTTGCTGTACTCGTTTTAAAGGGGATTCGCCTACTTGGTACGGGTGGAGACTAGGAGTGCGCGCTCGACTGAACGTGGTCACGGAGCATTTTGATGTGTTAAAGAACATTTTATTCTTCTTGGTCCAATCAACAACTTTATTAATGTCTTGTTGCAGTTTGTCACTGTCTGCTTTGTTTTTGTTTTGTTGAAGCAACTTCAGGTCGTCTGCAAACAAAGAAAAAAAACGTGGCGCTTGTGACTACCTCAGGAAGATTATTAATCATGATAATAAATTCTAGGGGGCCCAAATTGCTACCTTGACTAACCCCTGATTTAGTAAAGTATGGTACTCACGTACTTTCAAATTAGTGTGATTAAAAGCAAAAAGTATATTTCCGAATAAAAAACTTAAAATGGCCGATAACAAAGTAAAAGCAATATGGAATATCATAAATACTGAAACTGGGAAGAGTAACAAACGGAATAATGAACTAAAATTGAATATTAACAATGAAGTTTTTACAGAAGATAAAAAAGTTGCGAAGGCCTTTGAACAATTCTTTACTGACATTCCTTCCTTGACAACTAAGGGCTTAAATTCAAGTCCAAGACTTGCACAGGATCTTTTGAGTGATCACGTGCCTTAGTGCCATTCTGTATTTACTTTTAAGCATATTAATTCACAAACTGTCATTAAAGCATTTAAATCTCTTAACTATACAAAAACCGAGGACTTATGGAGCCTATCTGTTAAAGTTGTAAGCTGTATTATTTATTTAATAACTCCATATTTAGCTTTAATCTTTAATAAATGTGTAGATGATGGTGTCTTTCCTGATTTAATGAACTTGAGAAATTGATCCCTCTTTTTAAATCAGGCGACAATGAAGACCCTTCCAACTATAGACCGGTTTCAGTTTTACCAGTATTTAGTAATATTTTCGAAAAAATTGTTAATAATCAATTATTATCTCATTTTAACTTAAATAAGTTGTTTCACAGTGAACAATATGGATTCACTAAAGGGAGGTCAACCACTGATGCAGAAGTTGCTTTAGTCAAGCACATATTTGACGCTTGGGAAGCAAGGCAGGATGCGTTCGGTGTATTTTGTGACCTCTCAAAAGCTTTTGATTGCGTTAATCATGAAACATTTTTATGTAAATTAGATCACTATGGAGTTAAGGGTAAATCTTTGGCGTTATTTAAGTCATACCTTAGTGACCGGATTCAAAAGGTAGACATTAATGGAGTAAAGTCATCTGGAGCATTAGTTAAAATGGGTGTTCCGCAGGGCTCCATATTGGGGCCCTTATTGTTTTTAATATACATAAATGACCTTCCTTACTTAGTAAGAGACTTATCTGAGATAGTTCTATTCGCAGATGACACGTCACTTATTTTTAATGTGAATCGACGTAACGATATTCTCGATGACGCGAATTCAACTCTCTCTCTGATTCTTCATTGGTTCACGCACATAATTTAGTTCTTAATGCAAAAAAGACGAAATGTATAAAGTTTACTTTACCAAATGTAATTCAAGTAGATGTCGGTTTATTTTTGCAAGGGTCCAAGCTGGAGTTAGTTAAAAAAACTAAGTTTTTGGGTATTACTATAGACTCTCGTCTTCAGTGGGGTCCCCACATAGAAGCTCTATGTGGTAGACTTAGTTCAGCCGCATACGCTGTTAGACGCATAAGGCAGATTACTGATGAAGATACTGCTAGATTAGTATATTTCAGTTATTTTCACAGCATTATGTCATATGGCATAATGTTGTGGGGTAGAGCCGCGGATATAGAAGCAGTCTTTGTCTTGCAAAAGAGAGCAATTCGGTCTATTTATAACATGAAGTACCGAGATGCATTAAGAGAAAAGTTTAAAGAAATTAATATATTTACGGTCGCATGTGAATTTATTTATCAAGTTATTAGATATGTCAGAAAAAATATTGATAATTTCCCGAGGCTTGGTGTGCACCACTCTGTTGAAACCAGAAACAAACATAAACTAGCTTTTCCAAAATTAAGACTTGCCAAAGTAGGTACCTCTTTTGTAGGACATGGTATAAGATTTTACAATAAGCTTCCAGAGGAGGTCCTTAGTTTGCCTGAAAATAAGTTTAAACTATAATATTAAGCAGGGACTACTTAAGAAAGCTTATTATAAAATCAATGATTATTTGGACGATAATGAAGCATGGTGTAATAAATAATAATAATCTTATTCAAAATTGTAATTCATAATTAGCATATTTTAATACTGTATGATTCCTCTAAAGGCTTAAAATTAATTTATATGTAAACTTACTTTGTTAAAGGTAATAGACAATATGAGACGAGTTGACTAAGATATTTTTTTTTCTCGTGACTAATTCCTGCAGTTTTTTATTTTTTTATGCCTTTACATGAGCAGGTATGTATATGATTTTGTATCATATGTTTTATTTTGAAAAAGGGAATGTTTGCTAACTTTCTTGCCCTTCTTCTTAGCAATACTAATCGAATGGTGCGGATGGTTAGGCATTATGTATATATAATAATTTTTATTCCTATATTTCTGTATTGTATGCAGGTGTATAACTTTATTACATTTTAGTAGCCCAACCTTAATATTTTTTGTATATATTTCCCTTTTTTATTTATGAACTTATTTCTTCATTGCATTATGTATATATAATATTTTTATTCCTAGATTCCTCTATTTTATGCAGGTGTATATTTTATTTCTCGTATTATTATATATTTTTTATAATGTAAAGATATATTATATTGTTATAATTAACTTTGACTTGCAGAAAGTATATACTTTAAGTATCTATTTTGCAAAAATAAATATTTTGATTTTGATTAGACCTGTGACCGGCGTATTCAACGTACTGCTTCCTATCCTGCATGTAGTTGGCAAAAAATTCAAGCGTATGTGGGGTGCAACCAACAGCCGCGAGCTTCTCCAGCAATATATCGTTAATAACTTGTATGCCAGCATCGATCGAATGCACCACATAGTTCATGAAGTTAAGTAAGTTGCTTGCAGTGCTTCGCCCCGGCCTGCATCCATGCTGTGCGTCCGATATCTGTGCTATCACCTGCGAGTACATGTTCTTCTGTACGGCTGATTCAAACACCTTGGCAGGCGAAGACAGAACTGCTATTGGTCGATAGTCGGCCACGTTCGTACCCCCTTTGAAACAGGCACAACCCGAGTTAACTTCCAACATTCAGGAAAAGTCGCCGCCCTGAGGCACACGTTATACAGGTGGAGCAGTGGCCTAGTACTCCGCGACAGTCTTCTCTTGTCTACCATATATGACTTGAGAGAAATGAGCTGATTTCAGTTTGATGCGTTCGTAGGCTGTATTCAGTTTGATCGTTGGACGACAAAAGCTTACCACTGACAGCAGGACAGGTATGTTATGTATGACTGGAAGCACCTTTTGAACGCATCAAACTGAAAGCAGCTTATTTCCGTCAAGCTGGCAACTTGCATGCAAAGAAAAAGAATGCCCGCCTAAATTTCCTTGAGAGTATTTATTGTTTGTTTGTTTCTTTAATTACGTAGTATGATACACGTGGGTAAGAGCAATAACTTAGGTACTTGTAACGTTTATAATCGATCCTCGTAAGCTATTGCCTCCTTACTGTACCTAATAGTATAAACTACTATTTTCTTCTTCTTAAAGTGCCTCTTCAATCACTGGAGGTTGGCAGTCAGCTCTGCATATTTTTCTTTCGCGAGGCAATTATTTGATGTTTCGAAGCCATGACTTTCATCTACGACCAACACTCCTTATGCCAGCTACTTTGCCTATAATGAGTTGCATAAGTTCGTATCTATTGTGTTTTAGTACATGGCCCAGATATGCAACTTTTCTTTTTTTTCTCTGTGACCTACGCGTCGTAGAACCTCCTCCTTAGTAACTTTTTGCGTCCCATTAATGGGTAGCATGCGTCTGTAAGCCTACATTTCGAATGCTTATATTCGTTTGCTAAGAGCTTCCTTAGTTGTTCATGCCTCTCATCCGTATGTAATTAAATTAAATGAATACTTTATTTCTGTAATGTTACCTACAATATGTAACCTACTCGTAAATACTCTTAATAAACGTTAAACTAATAAAATTTGTACCAAATAAATAAAAGTTTTAATCTTTCTTAGATTAAATAAATTTATACACGTACATAAGCTATAATAAAGTTATATTTACTTAATGTATACAATGCATACAATAATGTATATGCGATACACGTAATAGTTACCTATGTACTAATACGCTAACTCTGCCTATTCAATTCGTCTTGCTAAGAAGGGCAAGAAACTTAGCAAGATCATGTATATTTTTCATGTTTTTTTTTTCAAGATTTGTTACAATGATTTAGTAAAGAGATAGAAAGTACAGAGCAAGAGGAATTGAGATAACCAGGTCAAATTTTAATAATATAATATTAACGACACAACGAAATTAATTGATTTTATCTCTTTGTCCTCCCGCTCTATCTCTCCTATCATATTTTACAGTCAGAATGCATTATATAATTTCAAAAACAGTATAAGCATTTTTAGGGTTCCGTACCCAAAGGGTAACCAACGGGACCCTATTACTAAGACTCCGCTGTCCGTCTGTCTGCCTGTCTGTCCGTCCGTCTGTCACCAGGCTATATCTCATGAACCGTGATAGTTAGACAGTTGAAATTTTCACAAATGATGTATTTCTGTTGCCGCTATAACAACAAATACTACAAGCGGCCAAGGACGAGTCGGACCTATACTCCGTATGTAGTGTATGGACTCCCATACAACAGAAATGATTTTTTTGCCGTTTTTTTAGATAACTATCTTTTCCCCGCGGCTTCACCCGCGTTTAATTAGTTTTTGTGTACTCCTACAAAATCTGTCAGTATTTTTCGGATTATTACCTACAGTAAACATAACTGGTGAAATGTGTGTGTTATACGCCTCTGTGCTTCCCATTATGCATGTCTCTCATAATAGCTTTTCGATAGGAACTGATTTATGGAATAAAAATAGTTTTTACATATCTCTTGCTCTGTAAGTACACCCTTACACCCCTGAATGCCGGGGTGTATGACTATCATTACAGCATAGGTTTTGGAATTTGAAAAAAGAACTGGCATACTCATACTGCACGAAGAATATTTTTAAAAAGTTAATATTTTTTTTCTCGGTATCGATTAATTACTCGAATCGGAATCTAGACAATTTATTTTATAAAGATTTTATTTTAAATATGGAACTATTTGTTTCCACATCGTATGTTAGATGGAATCGATTTAAAAATCAAACTGGCCAGCAAGATTTGACGCGCTTGCGTGCGTGAAAAAAAAAAAGGCAGTCTACTAGTAGGCGCGAAAGCATCGCGAAAGTAATTAATTTTCTTGTTTGAGTTCTTTTTCAAAAGTTTTAAACATGTCTAGTGACGAAGACATAGATCTAACGCCCGATTTTATTAAAGAAAGGGCAAAAACAGTTGTCGAAAATATATTACCGCCGAACTCGAAAGAAAGATATGTAAATGCATACGACGAATTTATGAAATGGCGGTCAGAAAAAAAAGTGAAATCTCTTTCTGAAAGTGTTTTTATATCATATTTTGATGAATTATCTAAGAGGCTACAACCTTCCAGTTTATGGTGCTTTTATTCCATGCTAAAATCTACAATGATGACAAAACATGACGTGAATTTGAAAGATTTTTCTAAACTTACTGCTTTCTTGAAAAGGCAGTCTGACGGCTTTAAAAGCAAGAAATCGAAGGTATTTACTGCAGAAGAAGTACAGAAATTCTTAAATGAAGCTCCGGATGAAATTTATTTAGCAATAAAGGTACCTACGCATTTACTTGCCCTTTTTAATAAGTTAACAAAATATTTCACAAAAATACTATGCGAATTTGGTGCCTTTAATACAACTTATGTCTTTTTTACAGGTTGTTCTAATTTTTGAGATATCGGGAGCCTGCAGAACCGTGGAATTGACAAACTTGACAATAGAAAATGTAGAAAAACATAACAAATTACTACTCATAAAACTGCCTAACACGAAAACTAAAATTGACCGGTCATTTGCTGTGCATGAAGAATTTGCAAATTATGTTGAAAAATATCAAGCTCTTCGGCCTGAAAACGTGGATACAAATCGTTTTTTTCTTAATTACAGTAAAGGAAAATGCCACAGACAAGTAATAGGAAAAAACAAATTTACAGGCATGCCAAAGCAAATAGCCACATATTTAAGACTGAGTAACGTAGAGTTATACACCGGGCATTGCTTTCGCAGAACATCAGCGACTCTATTGGCTGATTCGGGAGCCAACCTCACTCTGTTAAAAAGGCACGGCGGCTGGAAGTCCAGCAAAGTGGCCGAAGGTTATATCGAAGATTCGGTGGCAAACAAAAGCAAAATTACTTCTAAAATAACAGAAAATATAAACTTGAAATCACCACGTCAAAGGACATCATCTGAGCCATTTTTTAATGAAGAAAATAGTACCAGTCAACTGCCGCCATTTACGATGCAAGAACCTCAAGTCACTCAAACTCAAGTCTTATCATCACAAACTCATATTCAAACAATAAATATTCCTAAAAAGAACGTGACCATATCTCTTACAAATTGTAATAATTTTACTATTAATTTTTATTAAATGCACATTTTTTTCTTCTGAATAAATGTTCATTGAAACCTGCTGTCTTGTTGTTTACTTACCTCACAATCGATATGTAAAGCAGAGTATTTATCTCGGGCGTAAGCATCAATTGCATACTCGGGTTAATTAGCGCCTTCGCTACGCTCAGGCGCCAAAAACCTCGTATGCAATTGATGTCATACAGCCCTTGGTTAATAATCTACTATTGTCATATTCTAGATCTAGAACTTTATTTGTGCAAAGTTTCAGCCCAATCGGTTCAATTGGTAGAAAAAAGAAAGGTAAAGGAACGGCGTGAAAGGCTGACAAATCACTTTTCCATAGAAACTTGAAGCCATATTTTCATCCCATGGGAACTGATTTATGAAATAAAAAGTAGCCTATGTCCTATTCCAGGTCTAGAACTACCTATACATTCATGCAAAATTTCAGCCCGATCGGTTCAGTAGCTACGGCGTGAAAGAGTAACATCCATCCATCCATCCAAACTTTCGCATTTATAATATTAGTGAGATAGTGAGATGGTACGGAAACCATCATTCGCGAGTCCGACTCGCACTTGGCTGGTTTTTGTATTGCAATAGCCCTTAGCCTTTAAATCTTTTGGCCACATATAACACTGCAGCGGTAGGGCGTCTTGCGCGCAGTTAACACAGATTAAAAAGTGCAAAAAATCGCAATAAATAATGTATCTACTTGATTGTCTAAAAATTCTATCTTAGTATAATTGGCAGTATCATTTTGAATAGCTTACTCCCATATGCTTCCTACTTGGTGCGCCAGAAGTCGATATTCAAGTTAATTAATTATGTTTGTAATCATACAATAGTCTCCAAAGACTTGTTCATAAAAATGGATAGTGGGAAATGGCTGAATTTGTGTACACGGGATAAAGGGCACCTCTCTGATGCCACATATGTTGGTCTGGCTGCGCGAAGTGGTTTGTCATATGACTTTACTTCTTAGGATTTGATCTACCGGATGTTGCAATAATATAAAGAAAGCGTTTTTTTGGAAGTCAACCTTTTCGATTCCCAACTAAGTAAATTATAAAAAAAACAATTACGCAGTTTTAGTTTTCACCAAAATTGGCTCCGAGAGTCCGTTGACCATTTTTCGCTTATTATTTTAGTTTCGTACTTGAAAAACTAACCCTGTATAGATTACGAGAGTTATCCTGTATCCTGTGAACCTAGGATATGTCAACAATTTCCCTTAATCGTTACTAGATATGTCAGCTTAAAAACAATTTGGTAACGAAAGTTGAACAAAAAATATTGACTTTATTTTTAGAAGTCACATTGAAAGCATGTCATGTACAAATATCATGTAATGTATAAATACCATAATCACTAAAATACTTTCTACCGATACAAGAGATATTGAAATTTTATGCAACTGTCACATAAAAAGGGCCAGATTAATTTTTTGCCGCACGAAGTTTTCCCAATTCACTCTTAAATATTTGTTGATTTTCTGATTATTCTTACTATTGAAAGACTCGTTTCTTTAACTCACACCTATGTTTTAATATCCTAGTCGTATTTATTCACCATTTCCATAAACTACTATGAAAGCATTTGAAAGACATTTGTGTATTTATTATAGGTGAAAATTTAAAGCTTTTCAATTTTGTTTAAATGTCATATTTTATGTATAAATTTTGTGTTATTCATGTGTAAAGTTTAAAGCGATTAAAAATGTTTTCAAACGCAGTACCTATAGCTTCTAAAGCCCCTTAAATATACGAAGATATTACACAAAAAAAAACACTGTTTTCCCATTCGAACCTTTTACTCCAAATATTCAATATAAAGTGTAAAAATACACAATTATCATCTCCAAATTTGTCTAAATTATTCTAAATTAACTCTCTCAACTTCGGCACTAAATCGCTTAAGTTGCTCGCGTAGTAATCGGGCGTAAGGGTCTTGTGCGCGTTCATGTCTTGCTCTGTATTGTTTGTTAGAACCAGCAGTGTATGGAAGCCGGTCGCCTTCCCTAATCCCACGTCCTGTTCAATCCTGCAAACAAAATATAGTTAAGAGTTTCTTTCTTGAAAGCTATAACATCGAGGAATAAATAGTTTATGTAATGGTTTGAAGCTGAAAGGACATTAAGTGCAAAGAGGGAACTATACAGATTAAAACGTTATCTAAATTATAAATGTTAATGAATGACTTAATGGGGAAGGTTTCGGTCTCAGTGCAAATTGCTCAACTTATGATTGTTTTTCTTATTATTCCATACAAAGTACGACATAAATGTGATTTATGGCATTTCGCGACCATGGTTTAATGTAACCTAGGCTTTTCCATTTTCATGTGAACTATAATCCATAAATTGATTCAATTCTGCTAAAACCCCTGATTATTATCAAACACTGGCCGCAAAATAAGATGAAAATATTTTATTTAATATATTTTATTTAAAAATAAGATAACCAATCATAAGTTGTGCATTTTGCACCGAGATTGATATGGTTCCCCTTAAGCAAGATGTTACACTCTTAATGGGTGTTGCTAATTAACACTTTATGGCTGTTACTAATTAACAGGTATAATTATTGGAGATTCATGTTTTTGTAGCCATAAATCACAACAAAAGTATATCAATAATTCATAAGCAAATTACTCAAATAAAAGTCTAGTTACGAAAGCGCATACCATCGGCCAAACCATTTTATTTGTTCGTGTATTTGACTAATAGTCGAGATGTCACGGGTTCAAAATCTCGTAGGGGCACATTTGTATTTGATTTGGATGATTCGTAAGGCGCGATAAGCTGTGGGTCTAATTTTTGCCCGAAGTACGGCGATAGTACGCTGAGACCACTGATTAAACACAAAGGATGAGACGTAACAATAGTTGCTGAAATCTGGGTGTACCAGTGTGGACTGTGACATGCATTTCAAAGTTTACACTTAGAACAGAAGCACCTGTATCACCTCTACGGCCATTAATGGCGTGATGATGTATCTGTGGGCGCCATTTCGTTAAATCAGCTTACCGATTGGATGCCTAGGATACTAACTAAATGGCGGCATTCAACTAAATTTCTAAAAGTTGCTCAGCCAAATGCATTCAAGTTTTCCATTCTTTTGTTTAAGGATCGTTCTCGGAATTACTATTTTCGCTGTCCGTTTGCGGCAATTTGTAGATTTCTTTGGTGGCTTTTAGAAATTCGTTTCAGTTGGGGGCCGATTTGAGGCAGTTTAAGCGGCTTTTGTTGTAGTATTTCTTATCTTGTTTAAGTCTTCTATACGTAAACAGGGCGTCCTATTTTCAAGGGTCTGGCTTGATATTTGTTTGCAGCATGTAGAAGATGCTTATCTTGATATATATCGATAATATTGCATATTATTGTTCAATAACCATATTGTACGTTACGATTACCGT
The DNA here is from genome assembly GCA_910592155.1 of Ypsolopha scabrella. Lineage (NCBI taxonomy): Eukaryota > Metazoa > Arthropoda > Insecta > Lepidoptera > Ypsolophidae > Ypsolopha > Ypsolopha scabrella. The sequence continues at coordinate 4,901,645 of OU342973.1, read as the reverse complement.
TCCTCATTTTGGCTTCTTTTATGAAATTATTTGTGACTTTGGAGTTTCTTACAGCTTTTTCGCATCTTATATAATGGTCTCTTCTCTAATCAGTCGCGATGTTATGCATATACTACTTTAACAGTACCCAGCATCACCATATGCATACACTTGACGACCGCAGAAAGATTTTGGACGTGTCGCTACTGCACGATCTCATCAGCGGACGCCTTGACAGCCCCGTTCTACTTGAACAGTTATCATTCTCGATTCTCGACACCCGGATATCGTAGACGTCACAGTACATTTAACCTCTTCCATATACCATTCCCTCGTACTAATTACGCTCAGAAGTCAACTATGGTTCGTCTTTCTCAAACTTATAACACCTTATAGTAACATAATACCAGCGTTGTGTCGGGGTATGCATAATTATACACATGCTGAGTTGCGGTCTGTTTGGTGACGGTGAAGACACAAGATTAATTTATGTTGATGTTCTTTTTTTTAAATATATTTAATGTTTGTCCTAATGTATTTTTAGTTATAAGCATCAGTTAATTTTTATGTGTTTCTCTTGTGATTTTCACTATCTATCAAATAAATTTCTTTCTTTCTTTCTTTCTTTTTGAACACGGATCCGTTTTCGTCAAGTAAGTATGTAACGTAATGTTTCTAGAATTTTATAGATGGTTAATTTTTCATGTATTTTAATAATGTTCAATGTATCTCCCTAGATGGTGTTTTTTTGTTTAATCTATATTCTTATATTACCCTTATACGTATATTGTATGTTTATGTATGTTTTGAGGCCTACTTATTTTATTTCATATACTTAACATTTATTACTCCAACTAACCCCAGCCCCCGACAGACTGACAAACTATTTGTGTGTATTCTGTTTTTTCCTTTTTTATTTGTGTGTGTGAATTTGATTAATTTTGATATTGTGTGTTTTTTTCCTGTGTTTCTGTTTGTAAATCTTGCAATCATTTTTGTTTGTTAATATAGCCCATGTTTGTATCTTTAATGTGGATATCTGTTATTGGCTTTGTGTATGGATATTGTTAATTTTATATGTAAATTATTTTGCTGTAGATGTCCTTACGATTGAATAAAATAAAAATAAAAATGTGCCTAGGTATGAATCTAAAATTGGTTAACCAGTTCTATTGCGGTTCCCCCGGTTGTTATGAAGTTCGGGGATTTTGAGGCTAAAATGTCTCTGAAGAAGACTTTCGATTTCGTTTCATTCATTTTTAGTCTTACTAATAATAACAGTCGTTTAATTTGTGTGATTATGTCATCATTTTTTTTAGTTCATTTGTTATTATGATCACGTCATCTGCAAAAGAAAGTATGACGGGAATTTGGATTTCGTTGTCATGGTCAAGGTGCAGGTAAGGTATTGTTCTTCGAGTGTCTTTAGTACGTCGTCCATAACTAATATAGTGAATAGCCGTGTTGATATAGAGCAGCCCATTTTACCCCTTTTCCCTTGTTTATGCAATCTGTTTGTTGTCCGAACCATTTGATACAGGTTCTTTCAGGTAAGCAAGTTTGTATGATTCAGTTTGTTAGCACTTTATAATTTGTCCTCGAATTTGGTATGTCTCTTAGCGCTTTAAGGTTAACTGTGTCGAATGCTTTTTCTATGTTAAGTGCCAGAACATGTGTTTGGCTTCCTTGTCTGCATTCTTTGTCTAGTATTCTTCTTAGCGTAAATATGAGGTCGTCTCATGATCTGTTTTTAAGGAAAGCTGCTTGGTAGTTTTCCAGTTTGTTAATAGTTTTATCTAATTCCTGTTGTATAAAGTTGGCATAAACACACACAGAAATACCTGATCTTTTACTTTTATGAAGTTGTATAGGTAAGTTTGAACGAACAGCTTCAATTGATTTAATGTATTTACTGTAAATAATACCTAATGTGAAACAAATACAAATGCCGTTTGTTCGTCAATAAAATATTTTACTCTGTTTTAGACTTATTAATTTTCTCTCAAGTAACATCGATTTCTGAATTTTGTTGGCTTTTTCTTTATAAAAATTACTTTTGCAACTTTGAAAAAACGTATTTTTATACCAACAAGAAGCCAAGTAAATGATTAAAAACTCAAGCGTTTTTAAAAGCACGTTATATCTCGTTTTTTAGGGTTCCGTACCTCAAGAGGGAAAAACGGAGCCCTTATAGGATCACTTTGTTGTCCGTCTGTCTGTCAAGACCCTTTATCTCGGGAACTCGTGGAGGTATCGAGTTGAAATTGAAACCATATACTTAAATCTACAGTCCTTTGAAGCTGTGAACAAATCAAATTCCAAGTTAACGTAAAAAAAAATGTGGTCGTTATGCCGCAAAAAACGGATATTTCGACACTCTCCAGGGAATCAAAATTTATAGAGTATTTCCCCCTGACCTAGAACTATGAATTTTGGCAATAATTTGGTAATACCGTCTAATAATACAAGTATAGGAAAAAATTCTAAATTTATACATTTGTAATTAAATCATGAAAAAATCATCGAGGTAAAGCAACGGTATGCGCGGTCATAATTGGACAGGTGACCAAATCTTTTTGTAGTTGAACTAATTTGTGCGGAACCCTCGGTGGGCAAGTCCGACTCGCATTTGTCCGGTTTTTTGTAACAGCCACGGCTAAGAGCGCGCTATTTTACGCTATGGTGAAATGTCATGGAGTTCATTTCTACTTGATGTAAAATGAAGTGCTCAATCTCGAGTCACTCACACCCTTTAAAACAAATAGCAATAGCTTACATATCCCCAATGAACAGAACGCGGCTCGGATCAGTGACTTTGGCTCGTTTCATCGCGAACTCTCCGAAGGTCTTGGCAGGTTTACACAGCAATGTATGAGTGCGTTTGGATTCCTTTACTACTATGTCCGTCAACAGATCGGTTCCTGTAAGAAATATAAGTCGCTATTAGCCATTTCATAACAGTTTTTGATTGGTAGGGTAGGAAAGTATTTACTTTTTAGGTACCTTCCTAAATGTGTCACTAAAAATAAAAAGTTATGGATTTATTATCATAATATTATCAAGCAAGATACTGAGATTATGTTTTTATTGCGAAATCCATCGCTTTGGAATACTCTAAATATTATTATTAGAGTGCATTACAAACCAGAAAAGATAAATTAGAAACAAATGTAAAGACAAAAATTTGAAAAAAACAATTTCAGTGGACAAGTATGGTGGAAAAATTCAACGGTCTAGGTAAGTACCTCCGTGGCGCAATTGGTAGCGCGCTTGTCTGGGAAACAAGAGGTCGCAGGTTCGAATCCTGGCCCGAGGAATTTTTTCAAATTCTGGTTCTTTCCATCACAAAAAAAATTGTTTCTAATTTATCTTTTCTGGTTTGTAATGCACTCTAATAATAATATTTAGAGTATTCCAAAGCGATGGATTTCGCAATAAAAACATAATCTCAGTTAATGAGAATTGTGAATTTCTTAACTGTCTGAAGCAACACATATTGTAGCGAAGGCAGCGCCATCTGTTTCTTAAGAACAAGGCGTGAAATCATATAACGCCCTCGTGAGCGTTCAGTAAGTGCATTACAAGCTAGTTAGAACAAACAGTCACAAAAAAAAAATCAGTGGACAAGTATGGGGGAAAAATTCAACGGTCTAGGTAAGTACCTTGGTGGCGCAATTGGTAGCGCGCTTGTCTGGGAAACAAGAGGTCGCAGGTTCGAATCCTGGCCCGAGGATTTTTTTCAAATTCTTGTCTTTACATTTGTTTCTAATTTATCTTTTCTGGTTTGTAATGCACTCTAATAATAATATTTAAAGCAAGATACTGTTTAATTTCAATCACATCACATACAACTAAATTATGTTAATTTTTATGTTTAAGCTTATCTGATAAAAACCTTGAATAATATACAATACTTTACATAAATTAGTAATACATCAATCTTAAGTTCTTCTATTCCGGGTACTTTTTACTTTGCCTTTCTTCATTAAGTCGCCAATTTGGTCGGCATACATCTTTCTAGGGCGGCCCGGGCAAGTTTTCCTTCCACTCGTACAGCATAAATATCTTTCGTCACTCTACTTTCAATTCAATTCATTGGTAATTTTTCGATTTTTGGGGTTCGTTCCGTACCCAAAGGGTAACCAACGGGACCCTATTACTAAGACTCCCGCTGTCCATCCGTCCGTCTGTCACCAGGCTGTACTCGTGAACCGTGACAGTTAGACAGTGTGTATGGTAGTTAGTGGGTCTGACTCGCACTTGGCCGGTTTTAGTATTTGTTGTTATAGCGGCAACATAAATACATCATCTGTGAAAATTTCAACTGTCTAACTATCACGGTTCATGAAATACCTTTTCGCACTTGCATAAAAATGTACTATTATAGTATATTCTTGTAAATTAAAAACAAAATGAAATAGCCTTATTTTAAAGATATCATAAGAACCAACAAATAATCGTCTTGTTTTTGATATAAAACCCTCGAAATCAACATCAAAGATAATTTCTTACCGATCCCCAAGCAGCCCGGCTTCAAAGGCACGTATCTGTCCGAGGCTCCGTTTAGAAAGAGCACTTCAGGCCTCTTCAGATAGGTTAAGGCTTTGTACAGTTTAGGCAGGTTCACTTTGAAATCGCTGTCGAACACTACAGCTCCTATGTCGGGGTCATCGACCAGGTATTGCACAAAGTCGTGGTAGTTATCGGCGCATGTGGCGGGCTGCAAAAAGGATTGGTTATACGTCGTCACGGCATGCATCCCCGAGGGGTGGCACAGGTGTTCCGGGTGGGAACTGTGAAATGCAAGTCGACGCTCGGGACACCCGCGTTTCATCGACGATTATTACGTCCCAACGTGATGGGTGGTGAGCCCTATCGCCGTTCTTCGGGCACAAATACACGCTTTGTAAGGCATTCAGGTTTCCTCATGATGAGGATTGAGAGACCAGTGTTCTACCCTTGAGCTACCCCCGCTTTAATACGTACAGTCTAACATAAAAGGCCATCCATCCATCCATCCATCAGCCTGTCTCTAAAAATATCTGCCACGGCTGCAATGGGAGACAGAGTATTGTATAGTTTACAATAGTGAAGAAATTTTGTACCCCGGAATAGATAAATAAATTTGAGAAAATAAACATTTACTTTATTCTGCATAACATGATTCACAAACGTGTGTCATTGCTATCTCTTTCCAACCGTTTTGTGTTACTACGGGACAGTTTCATACAATTAAATCAATTCTAATTTATACGAAATTTTTTTTGTATGAAAAATGTATGACCTTAGATCAATACTATTGTAATCTATATATACACTCTCCCATTGCAGCCGTGGCAGATATTTTGATAGCACCTCATATAAGGCCCGATATACCGTCATCACCCGGTCCCAGGCAATGGTGGGCCACCTGGTAGTGCCTGTCTGCGAGCTGTCCTCCTACTAATAACATACTAATAACTTCAGGAGGAGTATAAAAGGCCGGCTGGAATTAGCTGGAAAATTCCTGCAAGCCTTCTAAATCGGCTCGAACTGTAATGTAGCTTTAAAGTTTAGAAGATTGTGCACGACGCCCGTCAGGGGGTGGGAGATAACAGCAGTCCCTCTTAACGCCATAAGACCATATTTTTGCCTTTATTCGTTAAGTTATCGATTTGCGATAACAATTTAAAACAAATAATATGTGGATCGTGATCGCTTTATGTAAAATTAGACTTGTTAAAAGAATTTCAAGTGTTGATTGGGGCACACTTAAAATGCCATTATTATTAAGTATAGAAGATAATAGAAACTTTAACGCGCTATTTCACTACAATCAGCACTTTTTGAAGTTGTTTACCTGCTTTTCAGAAGAAGCCACTAATTTGATAAATTAGTATATAATTTTCGGAACCATTTTCTGGTTTTGTTCAGTACAGAAATGCGTTTACAGAACTTTCGCTTGATAGAAATAGTTATTGAAATGAGGTCTCCTTCTACACTTTTTTTCATAGTTTGAGAAATAGGAGTGACACGATATTTTATTAGATAGATTTTAACAATATCTAAAATTTGTAAGTTTGAAATTTTTATAACTATTTCAGTTCATTTTATATTAATTTAAAACCGACATTTTGCATTTTTTCCTTGAATCCGTCCCTCTCGCACTGCGGGTCGTTCCGCATGGAGTAACAATGACCGGTGAAAAATTCACATCTCACCTTAAATATGTTTCTCAGGGCTAATTTCACCACTGTTACTAAACTCGATCAGTTCAAACTAAACTCAGCTTACGCACTAAACTGAGTTAAACATTTCACCAACGGACATGCGTATTACACGCGCGAAGCTCGCGCGTAAGCACTCGCACGTAGCATGTGGACGCAATGTATTGGAGCCTAGTACTTCGATTACGCGCGGTGTAAAACGCTGCATCTGGACAAGGCCTAAACTGAACGCAGTTTAAGCTAAGCGGAGTTTTAAATCTAAACGCCCGAATTAGGACGCATAAACTCGTAAACTGAGTTTAGGGAAATGTCACTTTATAGTTTTTCGGATAATTTTAATCCAAGTCCTTTCTGTGGCTCTCGAGTTAAAACGGATCATACATGCATACATACAGACAGATAAAATTTATAAACATCGTAGTTCTGGTCTCAGTAAAATACTAATAACTGTCATAAAATAACCCATGTTATTTAACATTTTGAAAAAATAGTCAGTGTGCAGACACGACTTTCTTACTACTTTATTATTAGTATAAATAATAAAATCAATCATAAGTAATTTGTGCATTTGGGAACGAAACCCGTCGCATCGAACATCCAACTTTAACCTAAAAACTTACTCCGTGTTTGCATTTGATTCCATTCTCCTCCAAAATGGCGATAGTTTCCGTACAAGCGACGCAGTAGACATGCTTATCAAAGTTTACGGACTTCAGATACTCGGCTACAGCGACAGAGGGTATTGTAAGGCGTTCCTGAAATGCATTATTATATAAGGTACTTTGATTCTGAATGGCTTAGAATAATTTCAGTGTTGTCGTTACCATTTGAGAGAAGACGTTATTGTCATAAATATAAATAAGTTCATTTTGATAGGTACATTGGCGATAGTCTTGTGCAAAAGCGACGCAGTAGATATGATTGTCAAAGTTTACAGACTTCAGATGATAGTAATAATTATTAAAAATTCTTTACTGCACAAAAGAATTGTACATAGGCGAGCTTAAAATGCTAGTTAGCATTTTCTTCCAGCTAACCTTGCCCGATGTGGAACTAGTCAAGAGTGGTGCTTCGATGAGAAAACAGTTTTAAGGAAACATTAAGTGGTACTAAAATGTTACAAAATAAATACATAAATAGGTAACTTATTTAATAAAATAATAAATTTACATAACCTACAAATGAAGAAATAAATTATTTATGTATAATAATTTAAAAAATATTAAAAATAAAAATATTTAACTTATTAGTCTTTTATGTATAATGCAATTTAAGTGATAAATATATTATAATGTCTTGAGCACACTTAGTACAAATACGTCGATTAAATAAACAGTCCACACCTGGTGCACCCGCGTTTCATTGGCGATTATTACGTCCCAACATGATGGGTGGTGAGCCCTATCGCCGTACTTCGGGCACAAGTACACGCTGTAGGGCGTGCAGGTTTCCTCACGATGTTTTCCTTCACCGTTCAGCAAGTGGTAAGTACATAGGTAACACTAAAAGTTTCCGGAACTGGCCACTTACATAAACAATATTTAAAAATTTATTGCAACATTTGAAAATAGAACTCTTTGGCTGTAGAATGCAGTTTGTTTCATCTGACTGTCTTTTGTTTTTACCTTGTGGCGCCATTTAAAAAATTGCTCGGGAAAATATTCGTAGTATGATTTTCTACGATTTTAAGTGTAATTTGACAGCTCAACAGAGCATCGCTCGGCTTGAAACAGCTTTTGGCAATGAAGCACCATGCAAGACGACTGTTTATAGCTGGTTTGCAGAATTCAAGCGTGGTCGTATCAATCTCAGTGACGAATCTCGCGATGGTCGGCCGTCCACCGCTGTGACCAACAAAAACATCGATGCTGTGCGCCGTATGATTGAAACAGACAGGCATGTGACCTACCATGAAATTCGCGCATCCTTAGAAATAGGCATGAGTCAAATACAATCAATCCTACACAAACATTTGGGTGTGAGAAAGCTGTGCTCGCGGTGGATCCCACACAACTTGACCGAGGCTCAAAAAACGGACCGCGTCACTTGGTGCAGTGCCATGCTTACCAGATTCAACGAAGGTGCGTCAAATTTGGTGTGGGACATAGCAACAGGTGATGAAACATGGATTTATTGCTACGATCCCAAAACAAAGCAGCAATCGAGCGTATGGGTCTTTCAAGATGAGCCGAAACCAACCAAAGTGGCGCGCGTGAAAAGTGCATCTAAGCGGATGATTGCTTCTTTTTTTAATAAAACTGGACACGTGGCTACTGTTGCTTTAGAGAATCGTCGTACCGTGAATAGTGACTGGTACACGACCATTTGTTTGCCGGAAGTTATTGACGAACTCCGTAAAAATAACCGTAAACGCCGTATCATCCTGCACCACGACAATGCTAGTTCTCACACGGCCAGACAGACAAACGACTTTTTGAAGACGAAAAATGTAGAACTCATGAGTCATGACCTTGTGACTTTTTTCTGTTCCCAAAAATTAAGAACCAATTACGCGGTCAACGATTTTCATCACCAGAAGAGGCTGTCGAGGAGTATGAAAAACACGTTTCAGAGGTCACCACAGGGGAGCGGCACAAAAGTTTTCAAAACTGGTTTGATCGAATGAAAAAGTGCATAGACGCCAAGGGAGATTATTTTGAAAAACAATAAATTAATTTTGTACCTTTAATAGTATTTTTTCATATTCATTCCGGAAACTTATAGTGCGTCCCACGTATTACTAGGTAAGAACACAAATACTTAGCACTTAAATTCCGAAATACTCATTGGTGCATGCCCGACCGGGGATCGAACCTGGGTCTCAAGATTGAGAGGCCAGCGTTCTACCGCCTGAGCTACTGCCGCATACATTCAAATTAATTGCATTGAAATTAGTCTGGTTCAAAATATAGGCATCACGCATGCGTCATGTGGTTATGGAGGCGAAAAATAATGGTAACTATTACTATGAAGCCAAAGCTGCAATCGTTAAAAAAAAGCTGTTCCATATTATTTTGATCGAGTAGGTATCGAACTTCTCCATGGAACTTTTTTACGATTTATATAGGGATGATTCTATAGACTCACAAAACCATTCTCAATGCCCGCTGCAGCGAAGAGCGCTTTATAGTTTTCTTTACTCCGTGTGCTATTGTTGGAAACGAAGTCCACAGATTTCCCTAGTTTTTGAACGAGGTCGAAGAATTCTCCTGAGCCAGGAAGAGGCGATACCGTCCAAATTACTCCTGAAATACAATTAGAAATAATCATTATAACATGGAGTTGATGCTCGTGATTGTTGGGATTTGGTGGAACTTTTGATACATTTTTGATTGAAAAACACTTGTACTTGTCCACTTATTTATAATACTCGTATTTCCCTTACCGGTTTCGCTGTTATACCATTATCAAAGGTTTTTTGGTTGTTTACGTACAATATGAATCGCTTGGGCGATCAATTAAGGATCCGGTAAGGGAAATAATATAAATAAGTGGACAAGTACAAGTGTTTTTCAATCAAAAATGAATCATTATAACAAATTATTTTATAACAAATATTATAAGGACTTAAAGAGTCAGAGGCATAAAGGATAAAAAAACAGATCGCTAGCATAAGTTGCGTACCGAAATATAAACTTCGTTATGAAAACTGCACCCAATGATGATGATTATAACAAAGACAGATTTTGTTTGATACCCGAAGGGTGCCAAACGGAACCCTAGTACTAAGCCTCCGCTTTCTGTTGAAATGTTTCACATAATGCGAGTGATTATGGCATCTAACACGACAAATAATAAAATATGAAAAAAAAACAATTATAAACGGGGTCCCAATACAAGAAAAGTTCTGTTAGCTTAACGTTATTGGTTTTGGCTCTCTTACATGGTAATAATAAGGTGGTAATAATACAAAGTGGGGTTCTGGACGCAGACGGTGCCATATTGTTGTCAGGTGCTACCATTTTAGAGGTTGGTTTTTTGTAGCCTTTATATTTCTTTGGCATGTATGTTGTTGTTATTTACCATAATGTTTTTAAGGCTAACGTACGGAACCCTTTGTGCGAAAGTTCAACTCGCACTTGGGCAAATTATTTGATACGGACCATGCCTTTACGTCCCAACTGTGGAGAAAACTATTCCCTCAAACGTACCATTATCAAAGACAAGTAGTCCAATAAATAAGCCAGAAATAAGTGTCAAATGTGAAAAAGTGGCGGAACAGCACCTATGTAAAAGAAAACTGGCCAAGTGCGTGTCAGGCCACGAAATGTAGGGTTCCGTAGTTGCCCGGTACGTATAAGTTGGTCTACTAATACAGACCGCGCCAAACTTCTGGTCCCATACATTATAGGGGCCCAAAAGTTTGGCGCGACCTGTACTCGTAAACCTGTAAAGCCTACTTAGCTGTGATAAATTTCCTTTTAAATTCATTATATATACTACTTCTGTGAATTTTTTCACATTTCTATAAACAACCGTTTAGCCAGCAGGGGGGGGGGTACGCCCCACTCTAACTAAAATTTTCACTTTAAAGCTTAATATTTCACCAACGGTTCCCTAAATCGAAAAATGGTTTTCACACACCCGCAATGTTTTTGAACGGCCTATCCAACGATGCCCTACACTATGGCATAGACGATAAAAAAAATTCATCCCCAGTTTACTTGAACGAGAGGTACCATTAAAAAATTTTTTTTTCAAGATTTTGTTTTACCATTTTGTCGGCGTGATTAATATTAATATCCATGCCAAATTACAGCTTTCTAGTACTAATAGTCTCTGCGCTAAGCCGCAGACAGACGGACAGACGGACATGGCGAAACTATAAGGGTTCCTTGTCAGACTACGGAACCCTAAAAACCAGTCAAGTGCGGGTCAGACTCGCATACCTGAGGTTCCGTAATTCGACAGTTTTGGGAACAGTCAGGAAGAAGGGATTTAAAATCTTGCCCATACCTGTTTATTATAGCTAAAAATAGAAATGATTGTACTACAAAAGAGAGACTCAAATATTTCTATAGGTACCGTACTCGAAATAAAACTCGCGAATGAAAAAAATTATTTTGTCTTTTTGCTATCGTGAACTTCTCACCCGCTATATTTTCCTGTAATCTTTACGTAATCCCAAATTACCATGACTTTTTTCATGATTTTCGGTTTATTAGTTTCGGAAACAAGGGGGTTTTTTTGTGGTTTTTAAAATATTTCTCGAAATTGGTGCCAGTAAATATAGTAATATTTTTATAATCATTATTTTATCATTTATAATTTAATATTTCTCAATTGTTATCATTTTTTTTTATCGCTAGAGTTTTCCTGTAATAAACTACCTATAGTTATGGCTTATTATTGTTATTTTTTCATTTTTTTTCGTTCCACCAGTTTCGGATAGTAAAATTATATATTTTTATAATCAGCTCGATTAATAAAACGATTAAACGAGGAAACTAATAGGCTTTATTCAACAATAAAATTAACCAATTATGTGAAATAAACAACAAAATGAAACAAATTCTGAGTTCTAATAAAACCACAAGCTCTCGGTCTATACGAAGTTTCTGTACCTGAAATATCTTCAATCCTGACAGCTTGTTACGGTACGAACATTCGAAAGCTGTCAAACAGCTGTTTCCGCTACATGTCAACTACCGAGCGTTTTCAACTTTGCGTTGAACACACACGCATAGTTTGTTGGGTTTTGGTTATGTTAGGAGTTTCTATAACAGGCTGGTTAAGGCTGTCGAATCAAATCTCGATGCAAAATGCACATCATAATATAGTTTTCCTTACTTCTGAGTAAAAAGTGTGCAAAAATTTGGTTTTAAAGCAATTGGCAGAAGTTTATTAGTAATAATTATGTTTTCACATTTAAATTCTATTATTTTATAATTTAAATTTTGATTGCATTCGGTTAACAAATTTAAAGGCGTATTTATTGTTCTATTCAAAATGTAAGGCATAAAATAACATAATTTTAATGCAAAAACCCTATTATTAGTAATCAATATCCGCCATTTGCAATAAAACGCAACTTTTGCATACTTTTTACTCAAAAGTAAAGAAAACAATGTTATGATGTGCATTTAGCACCGAGATTTGGTTCGACCACCTTAAGGCGCAATGTGTCCATCGCACAACGAAAGAAATAAACATAATTATTATCTGAAAAAGTGCGCGTCGTAGTGTGGTGAATCAAGAAAAGGTTTGATCATGCTGTTTTTAGTGACTATTTAATATTAATTTATACGAGTATGTTTTAGATTATATGTTTATATGTTAACAACAGTAATAATTGTTATTTTTACTTCATTAGTTTGGACGGACTACTGTTTTGAACTGAAAAAACAGCCTTCACTTTGCAATTTTTTTCGATGCAGCGAAAACCGCTTAAAGAGACAGATAAAGTCATTCCTAAGGTCTATTATTGTATTAACGACTTCCGTATGGATAATAATGCCTTCAATGATAACTCATTTCTTAATTTAGTTGTAAGTATATCTAATATATCTATGACAAATTTATGACTTATACGGAATGTATGTCATATTTTATGTCTAACTAATAGGCAGTTTATGTTAAATATATCTTGACTATGTATTCGTACAACAATATTTTTAATATTAAGACATTTGATTGATTAATTTATTTTATTCGTTATATTAATTTTATAAGAGTGTGTAATAGTAAATTTTGACTTGCATAATGTACTAAAATAAATGAATCTGAATCTGGGGAGAAACGAAATTTTGGCAATACTGCGAAGTGTTTCACTTTAATTAAATTAATCTAGACTACATTTTCGAAGCGAAATAAGTATTTATTTTTCTATAACAATAAAAACTTTTGCTACAAAATCGTTAAAATCTAATTCGGCACAGACCTAGAATATCAGTCTCAACGATTGGTAATATTTTCAGCTGATTCCATTGAAATTATCTAGATCTATGTACGATTAGAACTAAAAACGGAAAACTTTAAACATATATTAACAAAAAACCCCTAAAAAAGGTAAATGTTACGGTTTCCTACGAAAAGTGTAGTCGAATGTGTTTTTATCGTTTTAGATAAAATAGAAAAATGAATACTAGTTGGGGGGCGTCCATTAATTACGTGACGTGATTTTAGCAATTTTTGGACCCCCCCCACCCCCCTTCGTGGGATATTGTGAGATTTGGCTCAACCCCCTCCCCTCCCCTTTAATCTCACATAAGATTGTTCAAAATGCGTATTCTAAGTGTAAAGACGTTAATTTTTGCTTCATTGCGTTGGATGTATAAAAAAGATACAATTTATTTCATTATTTTTATTTTAGACTACTTCAGGCTGTTCGCATAACCGCAATAAATATTGTTGTCTAGAATTTAGGAATTTTTTAATACAGAAACACGTTTTGCTGAATTCAACCCAGTTTTCTTGCAATTTTACACCATTTCCCCTCTCCCCACGTGAGACCGGGTAAGAATCGGCTTGACCCCCCCCCCCCCTCTGACGTAAATAATGGTGACCCCTTGGGCATCGAAAATGTTATCTAGATTAATATTAAACAAAAATACTTATGTTTCAAGGGTCCACAATCTTGCCGAAATCATGTTTCTCCTGAGACAAGTTATAAAACTTTGCGCACGCGACTAAATCATCACGATTGTATTGCCTTCGCAAATTTTGTGGAGCGTGTACATAATAGCGAAATGAAACAGCATTACATTTGTACATGTTTATTTGTTTAGTTTTATTTAAAAATAAGTTTTTAGTGCACAATAAAGAATAAAGAAAGAATAAAGAATAAAGTACATTTAACATTTAATACATATATTTAACCGCCCTCACACCTGAGTTTGTCGTCGGTGCTTTGACTAAAATATTATAAAACATTCCATAGACACCCATTGAGTTATTAGTTGTTATACTAATACCTTACACTATAAGTAACGTTTATGTAGTGTAGACACCTCACAATTTTGTATTTGCATTTGTATGGAAGTTTGCGTGCGATGGCTGTCCTTTATACATGCAAGCAAATGCTTAAGGTAGTTTCAGACTACGCTATACTATTGTGCTATATAGTACAGCAAAGAAGGACCTAATACAATAAGCGTATACTTAGCCAATAATATATAGTACATTATAGCGTAGTCTGAAAGCCGCTTTAGGCAAAAATTACATTTGCTTGATAAAATGTAAAACTCATTGCAGATAAATTAACCCTTAAAGTATGCATAGCCCAAATTGGGACACGCGTTGGTTGTTCTATAAAATATAGGGTAGATGTCCATTTTTTTGATTTTCTTTTCAAGAAATAAATCACTACGATCGTAAAAATTTACACTATCTCTTTTTCATTGTTTTGGAACGTATTTTATTAATTTCTTTTATAGATTTAACATTGTGCCCGTAAAATAGTAGGTAAAATAAGTTAATTAAAAAATGTTAAACGATTTTACTTAGTGAAATCAGCAGTTTTGGCCACTTTTCATATGGTTGTGTGTGGCCATCGCTCTGGGAGTGTATTTTTTAATCATTCGAATTTCAATTCGCATACGAATCCGCATGATTCGCATACGAATACAATACTAATTTTAAGTTTTCGTATGTGAATCATTCGGATTCGTATGCGATTTGAATAGAATAGAATAAAGATTTATTTCCACATGAAAAAAGAAACACAAAATTGTTTACAACAACTCAGACAACACTGAGTGGAAAAAGGAGTCATGCTCAGCATATGCTCATCTGAAAAACAGATTAGCGCTGGTTTTCAGAAAACTCCTAAACTTATTTTTAACAACATAAATTAAATTTAACACGGGGACACTGATCAACATACATAAATAATTGATCTACGTAAGAAAAATATTAATCTAAAACAATAAACACATAAAATATATATATGTATATATATATATATAATATATATATTTAACTTGGAAAAAAATCGTTGTTACCTACTTGCAAAAATTTATATTAGAATTGTAGCTAAAAGCAGCTTTAAGCAGTTTTAACATTAGTGCTTTCTTCATATAACTATTTGTTGAATAGTTCTCCAAAAAGATGTCTCTTAAACGTTTTGAAATTTGAATGATTCAAAAATACACTCCCTGTACCCTTTCTGGCAAGTGATTCGTAATAAAACAAAAGAATAGCTGTTACAAACACTTATTTATCAATGTTTCTTTCTAAACCACGAAAGTGTCTGAGTGACTAAAACTGGGTCATCTACTCTCAATTTTTTTTATGAAGATGTAAATGTTTAAAACTGATTAATAAAAGTATTGTCGGAAACGGCTGGGATGTAGTTGAAACGTTTCGAACTCGGTGCAAAATGCACAACTTATGATTGTTTTTCTTATTGTTGAATAAAAAGTACTAAATAAATGTGATTTATGGCATTTCGCGACCATATTTTAATGTCAATTAGGCTTTTCTACCAACATTTTGTAATTTTATGCATTTCGTTGTAAATGAATGACCACACATACTTAAAACACGCTTTTAAGTTTGTATGGACATTCACTGTAACTATTCTCCATTTAATGACGCAATTCTGCTAAAAACCCCTGATAATTATTAAACAATAGTCGCAAAATAAGATGAAACTATTTAATTTCATACATTTTATTTAAAAATGAGATAGACAATCATAAGTTATGCATTTTGCACTGGGCTCGAAACGTTCTCCTTAATTACCAATATTTCTGTTTAGTAATCCTTTACTTAGATTGCGTGTAAAATAACGACTGACTTTTATGATAAGACATATAACTTTTTATCACCGTATTAACCATGAACACGGAAGGCTGACAGAGAATCACAAAATCGGAACAACTGATTAATATCAACAAATATGAAGCAACTTACCATCGCAATCAGAAAAGACATGATCAAAACGATCAAAGAATTTCTTGAACTCTTCCTTAGTCAGGCTATTCAAATACACAGGTTTTGCCATGTTTAATCAGTAACTGTTTATCCTTATCTGCAATATGTTTGTTATGTGGAAACACGTGTGGCCTTAACCGATATCCGCTTAATACTGCGCTGGCGTCACTCAGGGTCTCCAGATAGAGACTCTAAATTTTCCCCGAATGAAACAAAACAATTCCCCAAAAACATACAGTTTCGGCAACTTTTCCCCAAGGTTCTTTAAAATATCTTATCCATTCCTTAATAACCTATATTAAAATTTATCAAATTTTACATTGTTTAATGAAATACCGTAACATATTAGGTACAATATTCATAAAAAAAATACACGCCATACTTTTAATAAAAATTTATGAGGCTGTCAATTCTAGCAATGGATTTTAACCGTATTTATTATACATTTCGAAATTTTCATTCCCAAAAATTTCCCCTGTACAGTAGTGTGAGTGGACACAGTGGTAATAACTGTATTTTCCCCATTTCTTAAATTCCTCTATTTCCACAGTATCAAAATTTTCTTCCCCAATAATTTCCCAAAGCTTTTCGTTTCCCCAAAAGTTCCCCAGAACTGAAATTTTTCCCCTAAATTGCGAAAAAAAACCCTCAATCTGGCGACCCTGGCGTCACCGGTTAGGGTTATCAGATGGTGGCACTTTAAGGCCTTACCCCTGGTGCACGATAATCTTACTGAGCGATTTTGAACTTCAGTATGTTGTCAGAAAGTCTACATTAGAATGCTCGCTTCGCGCGCTGGCGGCACGCAAAATCAGTGAATTTTAGAGGATTTTCTGGAATTTACGAAAAAGTATTTGATGTAGGAGTTTTTCCACCCGACATCGGAAAGTAAACCATGTTTTATTATTATAGCAGTAATTTCAGACATAAAACTCAAGCCGTTTAGACATAAAACGAAATAATAACTTAAAGAGGCATCATTTTCAAAAATAAAATCTATCGAGCGAAATGTGTCTAATTAGGTAACCGACCTGACAACGGAAAGACAAAGGTCTGAAAAAACACGTGTCCAAGTTTTACATTGATCAGATTTTGTTGAATCAGCATATTAAAACAAAAACCGTTGAAAGACCAATAGCAAGCCCTTAATTTTAGGTAAAATAAACCATAATTAAAGGGTGACATTTATTTATCAAGCCAAATTCATACTGTAGCCTAGATGTGATCAGTATGAGGGATCGATAACAGTTTTATTATTTTGAAAAATACAATATATTTATTTAATATATGTATATGTATTTAAAATATGTATTTAAAAGATATTCTCAATAGGTAGGGGCTCGTTACAAATTGTTTTGGAAATTACTGAACAAAAAGTTTAATTTTACTTTTACCTATTGTCGTCATATAGGTAGGTTCTTAATTATATGGAAAAAAATCGTTTTCAAAACCAGTCATGTGAGGTTATATTAAATTGGTCTAGATTACAACAAAAGACAACGGAACATGGCATAATTTTTTTTGTTATTGACCTTTTTTTTATCTGTTTGATGTGAGAAATTGTAGTTTGCTTATAGCATTGTCGAATTCTTGAACATTAATTAATCTTACGAAATCTCGTCCGGAATATCATAAATCTCGCAATTGTATTAGAAATCACATACGCCTGGCAACCCTGCTACCGCTATAGCGATTGATGTATTTGGGAATAAAGTGTATTTGCACTGGGCGAACCAGTAATCATAATCGGGTTTTTTCTTATAAAAGATCTATAAAATATCTATCATTCTAGGGAACTTTGGCATTATGAGTTTTAATTAGACTGGTAATTTTCAATTATTACAGTGATTTTTTAATAGTGATTGCGAACCTATAAAAGCTGCTGAAAATATTTTAGCAGTTCTTATTAATACGCTCTAAATATTGAGGTTCAGGCATCCTTATAGATAGCTGTAATTTTAATCGGTAAACGTATACGTCTTCGTCTTTATTTAGGTAAATTTTTACGAATTTTGATGCAGATTTCAATGCTACGTAAATGAAAAGATTTCCAAGTTACTGCGCTAAACTTGTCTCAACTTCAACGCGAACGGCTGTTGCAGTGATTTATTTATAAACACAACCATAGTATAAATAAAAGATAGTATTTATTATTTCTCCATAGAAACGGGCCAAAACGAAAACCCCCCCCCCCCAAAATTTGGTCTAACTCGGTTTATGGCAGTCGCGGTCGCACCCCAGTTACGTACGCACGTTGTCTCTGTAACGAACCCGCGCATTTTCGAGAATTAGGGCACGAAATTAAAGAGTATGTTGTGCATTGTATGGTTGCTTAAATACAACTTTTATAATAATAATAAAGCATTATCAAATACGTAAACAGTCAGTTGGCAGCCCTAAGGCGTGTTTAGGCGCCGAACGGCCGTAGGTATTGATTTCAAGGACACTGCCTAGTTAAACTACTGTTGTTACCTAAACTGTGACACAACGTTCCCGTTTGTCCCATCGCACACTATAAAACCGCCCATACAAAGCAAAATAATGAGGTAGGTACGCGACTGGTTACCATGACCACAGAATAACATGACGACGACCTTGATTTGCATTTTCCCATCAACTAGGAAGTCACCCCTTGAACTTTTTAGTTGCTTATAGTCAGTACTTATTAGGCCTATTATCCTTTGGCAAGTATTTTTGCTATAATCAATCGTGTACATTGATTTTCTAAGCATGATTAACCAGAAAGATTGGTTTAGTATCAAATTACCGGTGATTGTCTTTTATTACTTGGCAATTTAAATAGATTCGTTTTCATTGGGGTTCTGTAGTGAATATAGACATTGTATAGCAGTATACAAATAATATGTAAATAAAATCGTCCACGTTGTACCGTTTAATTAACAAGTACACTTCACGCATACTTAGGTACACTACTTGATTGATTCATATTTTGTCCGATGTGATATTTGTGCAATATAACTTAAAAATATATAAACTTAAAATAATACAAGCTGAATTTTATGTGATTTTGTTATGTAACGAAAACTGGTGATAAAACATGAAAAATGAAAACGTTTTCACAAAAATGAAAACGTCCATATGAACAACTTTTACTATGAAGCCGACCCTGAAATCGTGAAAAAGAATTAGCTGTTTCATACATTTGGGTCGAGTAGGTTTTTAACTTTTCTATTTTTTTCACGATTTCAGGGTTGGCTCCGTAGTAAAAGTTGTTCATATGAACGAGTACTATCAACAGTTTTCGTTAACAAAATGACTTAAATTTCACGTTAGTATATTAATAAAAGAATATTTAAAACTTGATACATATTTCGATCCTTCGTGGACCGTCATCAGTCAAGTAATAAAATGACAAATAGATATAATGATATGTCACATAAAAATAAAATTTATTTTTTATCTTATATAAGTACTTCACTAGCCTCTTCATAGTTCATACACATGTCAGAAGTCAGATAAGACCAAGAAGAGCATAAAAAAGGGAAAATAATAAATATTATTGTCTTTTCATAAATTACATATCATATATTTGGGCTGTTCCTTGTGTTCCCAATTCTTTTCTTCTTTAGAAAATCGAAACTCCATATATTATATTCATTCCTTTGCTTCCAAAAAATATTCTAGTAGCGGAATAGTTTTCCTTTTTGTTCCCAAAAAGTTGTAGGTACAGTCGGCAGCAATTTAATAGTAGGTTGAGTCTCATCTCGATGTTATCTTTTAAATTGCATATACCTACCTATATATAACATCGTACAGAATAAAAACTCATATATGGCTAATTATATACTGATTGATTCTGAAGGGGTAGACAGAGACTACATATTTCCATCTGTTATGATTCTGACACACTCTCTGCTTCTACATCCATGAGTAGTCTTACAAGCTCTTCCATACCGGCTACGTTTGACATTGCCCTTCATTGACGTCCGCTTGCGCACCATACATTTCTTTCGCCACTCTTCCTTCATAATCCTCTATATAGATATATTCAAACCGCCCAAGCATTCCTTTTTCTATTCTAGTCACTACATCGTCTGTCAGCCCGCAATGATCCTGTGTGTCGATATTTTTCACTATATCATTCACTATTCCGTAAGGAACGCATTTCCACCGAATTCACTCTACTCTACTTTCATTATTTATCTTGCCATACCCAACATTCATTAGCATATATTTTACAACTTTTACTTTTAAATCATATAACGGTATATTCATCGAAAAACCTATGGATTAGGGTAACGTAATCAACGCGGGCAAAGTCGCGGGCAGAACCTAGTAATTAGTCCATTCTAAGCCGTGCGTTAACTATAGTTAATAGGCATGATGACTAAAAAAAATGTATTAGTCCGTCAGTTAGATTATCAGAAAATATTGGACACGTATTTTTTATTTTTTCAATTTAACAAAAAATAATGAAGATATAGCCCGCTGAAGTTCCACGTGACGTCACATCTAGGTACAATTTTACTTGGAAATGACGTCATTTTCCCCCACTCCCAAACTTTGACGCGCTTTATCTCTGTCATTTTTTGTTTGATTGACAAAAGAAAAAATACGTGTCCAATATTTTTTGATAATCTAAATGACGGACTATATACAATAATATTTTGCTTACCCCGTGTCCCTATTATAATTAAATTAATTAAGTAGTTGCCGGTCGTCCACGCGGTTTGTTGTTCAGGTCAAAATTTTCAATACGGCAGCGATCAAACCAAGCGCACCGTTTCATTTGCGGTACTTGGTTGAATTTAGAACTAGATTTCCAATTAGAATTCCAAGCCAAATGCAAGATATTAAATTTCAAACTAGCCAGTATTCATAAAATATAATAGTCTCTATGAGTACTGGCTAGTTTGAAATTTCATATTATTGTATTGCTTTCCACTTGGGATCCCTACCTAATATAACTTACTTATTAGAAATCATTGACTTTAAGTCAGTCAATAATGTTTTAAATTGGCAAGGTGGGTAATCCATCAATACTAATTTAAAATATACTAACAATAAAGTAGTAAAAAGTTATGTTTGTGCATTGAATAATTTTGCGACATTTGAATTGAAATGGGCTGTTATTGTACTGAGGCCTAAACTACAATTTTTAGAATTTTTGTGTGTCTGTCCGTCTGTCTGCCTGTGTGTGTGTATGTATGTATGTATGTTCCGTCTTAGCTCGAGAACCGCTAACGGATTTGGATTGAGTTTTAGATTGATTGAGGAGCCGCGAGCGAAGGACTAGTCGAATAATAAATATCGAGCCTATAGTCAAAAATGAGTTATCCTACTTGTCGTGATGTACATTGACGCTCTTTCTGAAGGTAATACCCGTTGTCCTGGATAGATTATGGCATAAATCGAAAATCCAATAAAAACAAAAACTCTACAGAATACACTTTACCAAAATTATATGACTCATCTGAGTCATGTTACCGTAAAATGTGATAAGCATTTTGGACTGTACTCATTAGTTAGAAGATTTGTAGTTTTTAATGTTTTGTTTGTTTTACATCTAAGGGCTTATGCCAATAACATTTAATAATTGATAACGGAATTTGCTAGAAAGTAATTAGATATGGTATGTAAACATTGCTTAGTGGTAAATTTATTTAAAACATAATACAACAAAATCATTTGAAGTTAATACTTGCGATTGTCGGCACTTGGTGAAACATCATCATGGTTGAAGAAAACACTTGTACTGTTTCACAAAATTACTATATTTATATTTCCGACTAGTTTCGCCTTAACGGCACTTTCCAGGATTTAATAAATGTACGAGTGTATCACAAAAGCTGTTCATGTGTGTGAAAACAGGATGAAAGAATGTCTTTTGTGATATACTCGTATATACCTATATATTAAATCCTAGAAATGCCGTTAAGGCGAAACTAGTCGGAAATATAAATATAGTTATTTTGTGAAACAGTACAAGTGTTTTCTTCAACCAAAATCATTTGACACAAACCAAATTTATGTAAAGTTGATAGTTGAGATTGTCGGCACTTGGTGGAATTTATCAAACATTGTTGTGATGAAAAAACACTTGTACTTTTCCACTTTATCTGTGGAAAAGTACAAGTGTTTTTTCATCACAACAAATTTATGTAGTTTTGAATGGTCTTTTGTTTAAAGATTTGCAAGTGCAGATCACGATGAAGTCGACTATTAATAAAAAAGCTAAACAACTTGTTTGGTAGTGACTATTCATTCAATAGGACTATTCAGATGAAGATCCAGATTTATACCAGGCTCAGATGATTCATTCATCACATTGATATCACAGAACAAAAGTTCAAATACCTAAAAGGTTAAAGTAATGTATGAAATATTATTTATCTAACCTCACATCGTAAAATCCTCATTACGAACTCAAAACTACTAGCATAAAGAAAAATAATTTTCATGATAGTCAATAAAAAATTTAAAAATTAAATTATAGTATAGGTCTCCGAACAACATAATGCTATAAAAAAACTTTTTCTGAGATTACAGTACATGTGATACTAACTAGGAAGGCAAAGGGAACTTAGCCCAAACAGCCATGTCTGAGATTTAATATCAAATACCATATAATGTTCTCCAATACATAACACAACAAAATAGTAACGAGGTTACAGTCAACTTTATGGATGAATTATTTGTTGCGCCATAGTTTTCAAGGAAATGTATTTATTACTTACTGTGGTTTTATAGGACAAAAGAATTATTTTGCCCAAAAATTACTGACAGCAGGGATGGTGATGATATTAGACTCCACCTGACATTATGGAAATAACGACGGAAATTACGAACACTTTTATAACAAAACTTTTACAAGAACAATCAAAAATAGCTAACGAAAATTTTTACAAGATTATGAAAACAGGTTAGTAGGCATGAGTTTAGATAAAGTAGTGTATGAAACTATACATAACCAGGTATTAAAACACTCGTGTTTTTAATAACCTTTTTATGTACCAGTTTCATAAAATACTATTATTTAATACTTTGCCTAGGTATTGTATACGATACCGAACCGAATATGCCTGCTGGTAATGTATATAAAAGGCGTGAGCGGGAGCGGGAAATTGATTAGGGCATGTATTTAAATAATTCATCATGAAAAAAACTTTGCCTTTTGGTTAAACGGTACTCCTGAGTGGTCATAAAAAATTAACCACAAAGGTTATGTATGGCGGTCGCGCTACGACGTGGCATGACTCGCCATACCTAAGCTTCTAATCTAACCCACTGGCTCTCTCCTGCGCTGCAGGACTTCCAAAAAACTAAATTTGACTGCGAACTTAATATTATCCCATTGATTAGTAATAACTTTACACTTTGCTGATGGACTAGCAGAGGTACTCTATACAATCCCTAGGAATTGTATACATTGCCTATGTAAAGTATGTAAGGGACAATAATATTCATAATATTTCATACATTTCCCGGACGCCCAGGCATTGTATATATTACCTAAGTATTGTATACAATACCTGAATTATTCAGATTGCCTGTGACATATACATAAAATCACATCGTACAAAATAAAAAAATCATATTTGGCTAATTTTATAAGGTGACTTCAATGTATACAGCCAAATTCTTACTGAAGACTCAGTAAGTGCTCAGTAACAAGGTTCGATGACCCTTTTTGTGAAATTCGTAAATTGTTATTTTCTTGTTCCTTACAAACGCACGCCCAGTAGGCCTATTCTCAGTCTGTCGAATTAGCCTTCTCGATCGTAAAAACCCATTTTATCAGTCGAACTCCATACATTTTTAGATCGAGTTTTAGAGATCTCGATTCGATTGTTTCACCGAAATTTCTCCCCATCCCCGAGTCTTTTACTATGGTACGTCAAGATTTTATTTTGCGAAATCAGCAAAAAGTGTTATCAATCCGTGTTACTGATCACTTACCAAGCCTCCAGTATGCGTTTGGCTGTGTTAAAGTGCCCTTATATACTGATTGATTCATTGACATACATATATCATACCTCTCTCCCAAAGGGGTAGACAGAGACTACATATTTCCATCTGCTATGATTCTGACATACTCTGCTTCTTTTATACCTCCATCGGTAGTCTTACAAGCTCTTCCATACCGGCTACGTTTGACATTGCCCTTCTTCAGTATGCCGCCATTTTGGTTATCAGACGTCCGCTTGCGCACCATACATTTCATATTCATATTTATATATTCTATTGCATTCCATAATGTATATACACAGCTGAAAAACATTAATATTATTAGATCATTATGGACCTTGTCCAGGCACAGCAATATAAGAGAGGACGGCATTTTATTATCATGGATTTATTATTTGTGAAGATCCTACTATAGCAACTTATTATGCTACATAAAAATATTTAATATTGTTGCAAATTAATGTTATATGGAAGAGCAAGGTATCTTAGTATGTAAGTTTTGCGCAATAAAGAAATTTATTTGTATCATTGTTATTATTATGTATTATTAATTAATTATTGTTATTTTCATCATCATTGTTATTATTAAAGATTGATAATAAAGTTATTAAAATATTAAAATTCCCAGCTTTATTTGTTAGTTGTCTTTTCATATATTTGTATTTTATAATTTATCATTTAAATATTCGTCGATAGTGTAATAACATTTTGTGGTCAATAGCTGTATAAGTAATTTAAAAAAATGAATATCATTTGCTTCTTTTATTAAATATATTGGTAATTTATTATAAATGTAATTAAATTTAATATAAAGTGTTTGAATGGTGCGTGAGGAATGATATGCAATTGAATGCTAATAAATGCTATCACACAAAGTTTACGCGTAACAGGCACATTATTGAGCCCTAAAGGAAGTTGACAACATCAGGGATCTTGGTGTCTACTTGGACTCTAAATTAACTTTCTTTGCACAGTTCGATCACATTATTTCAAAATCAGCTAGATTGTTGGGATTTGTCTTGAGAAATGCGAAAGTCTTTAAATGTGCTAAAACAAAAATACTGTTGTATAATGCTCTAGTTCGCAGCCACTTAGAGTATTGCTCTGTTGCGTGGTCTCCCCATTACATGAAACACAAGCTGCGGATTGAGCGTCTTCAGAAGAGATTCCTTGTATAATGCTCTAGTTCGCAGCCACTTAGAGTGTTGCTCTGTGGCGTGGTCTCCCCATTACATGAAACAAAAGCTGCGGATTGAGCGTCTTCAGAAGAGATTCCTTGTATAATGCTCTAGTTCGCAGCCACTTAGAGTGTTGCTCTGTGGCGTGGTCTCCCCATTACATGAAACAAAAGCTGCGGATTGAGCGTCTTCAGAAGAGATTCCTTGTATAATGCTCTAGTTCGCAGCCACTTAGAGTGTTGCTCTGTGGCGTGGTCTCCCCATTACATGAAACACAAGCTGCGGATTGAGCGTCTTCAGAAGAGATTCCTTGTATAATGCTCTAGTTCGCAGCCACTTAGAGTGTTGCTCTGTGGCGTGGTCTCCCCATTACATGAAACAAAAGCTGCGGATTGAGCGTCTTCAGAAGAGATTCCTTGTATAATGCTCTAGTTCGCAGCCACTTAGAGTGTTGCTCTGTGGCGTGGTCTCCCCATTACATGAAACAAAAGCTGCGGATTGAGCGTCTTCAGAAGAGATTCCTTGTATAATGCTCTAGTTCGCAGCCACTTAGAGTGTTGCTCTGTGGCGTGGTCTCCCCATTACATGAAACACAAGCTGCGGATTGAGCGTCTTCAGAAGAGATTCCTTGTATAATGCTCTAGTTCGCAGCCACTTAGAGTGTTGCTCTGTGGCGTGGTCTCCCCATTACATGAAACAAAAGCTGCGGATTGAGCGTCTTCAGAAGAGATTCCTTGTATAATGCTCTAGTTTGCAGCCACTTAGAGTGTTGCTCTGTGGCGTGGTCTCCCCATTACATGAAACACAAGCTGCGGATTGAGCGTCTTCAGAAGAGATTCCTTGTATAATGCTCTAGTTCGCAGCCACTTAGAGTGTTGCTCTGTGGCGTGGTCTCCCCATTACATGAAACAAAAGCTGCGGATTGAGCGTCTTCAGAAGAGATTCCTTGTATAATGCTCTAGTTCGCAGCCACTTAGAGTGTTGCTCTGTGGCGTGGTCTCCCCATTACATGAAACACAAGCTGCGGATTGAGCGTCTTCAGAAGAGATTCCTTGTATAATGCTCTAGTTCGCAGCCACTTAGAGTATTGCTCTGTGGCGTGGTCTCCCCATTACATGAAACACAAGCTGCGGATTGAGCGTCTTCAGAAGAGATTCCTTGTATAATGCTCTAGTTCGCAGCCACTTAGAGTGTTGCTCTGTGGCGTGGTCTCCCCATTACATGAAACACAAGCTGCGGATTGAGCGTCTTCAGAAGAGATTCCTTGTATAATGATCTAGTTCGCAGCCACTTAGAGTGTTGCTCTGTGGCGTGGTCTCCCCATTACATGAAACACAAGCTGCGGATTGAGCGTCTTCAGAAGAGATTCCTTGTATAATGCTCTAGTTCGCAGCCACTTAGAGTATTGCTCTGTGGCGTGGTCTCCCCATTACATGAAACACAAGCTGCGGATTGAGCGTCTTCAGAAGAGATTCCTTGTATAATGCTCTAGTTCGCAGCCACTTAGAGTATTGCTCTGTGGCGTGGTCTCCCCATTACATGAAACACAAGCTGCGGATTGAGCGTCTTCAGAAGAGATTCCTTGTATAATGCTCTAGTTCGCAGCCACTTAGAGTGTTGCTCTGTGGCGTGGTCTCCCCATTACATGAAACACAAGCTGCGGATTGAGCGTCTTCAGAAGAGATTCCTTGTATAATGCTCTAGTTCGCAGCCACTTAGAGTGTTGCTCTGTGGCGTGGTCTCCCCATTACATGAAACACAAGCTGCGGATTGAGCGTCTTCAGAAGAGATTCCTTGTATAATGCTCTAGTTCGCAGCCACTTAGAGTATTGCTCTGTGGCGTGGTCTCCCCATTACATGAAACACAAGCTGCGGATTGAGCGTCTTCAGAAGAGATTCCTTGTATAATGCTTTAGTTCGCAGCCACTTAGAGTGTTGCTCTGTGGCGTGGTCTCCCCATTATATGAAACAAAAGCTGCGGATTGAGCGTCTTCAGAAGAGATTCCTTGTATAATGCTCTAGTTCGCAGCCACTTAGAGTGTTGCTCTGTGGCGTGGTCTCCCCATTACATGAAACACAAGCTGCGGATTGAGCGTCTTCAGAAGAAATTCCTTGTATAATGCTCTAGTTCGCAGCCACTTAGAGTATTGCTCTGTGGCGTGGTCTCCCCATTACATGAAACACAAGCTGCGGATTGAGCGTCTTCAGAAGAGATTCCTTGTATAATGCTCTAGTTCGCAGCCACTTAGAGTGTTGCTCTGTGGCGTGGTCTCCCCATTACCTGAAACACAAGCTGCGGATTGAGCGTCTTCAGAAGAGATTCCTTGTATAATGCTCTAGTTCGCAGCCACTTAGAGTGTTGCTCTGTGGCGTGGTCTCCCCATTACATGAAACAAAAGCTGCGGATTGAGCGTCTTCAGAAGAGATTCCTTGTATAATGCTCTAGTTTGCAGCCACTTAGAGTGTTGCTCTGTGGCGTGGTCTCCCCATTACATGAAACACAAGCTGCGGATTGAGCGTCTTCAGAAGAGATTCCTTGTATAATGCTCTAGTTCGCAGCCACTTAGAGTATTGCTCTGTGGCGTGGTCTCCCCATTACATGAAACACAAGCTGCGGATTGAGCGTCTTCAGAAGAGATTCCTTGTATAATGCTCTAGTTCGCAGCCACTTAGAGTGTTGCTCTGTGGCGTGGTCTCCCCATTACATGAAACACAAGCTGCGGATTGAGCGTCTTCAGAAGAGATTCCTTGTATAATGCTCTAGTTCGCAGCCACTTAGAGTGTTGCTCTGTGGCGTGGTCTCCCCATTACATGAAACACAAGCTGCGGATTGAGCGTCTTCAGAAGAGATTCCTTGTATAATGCTCTAGTTCGCAGCCACTTAGAGTATTGCTCTGTGGCGTGGTCTCCCCATTACATGAAACACAAGCTGCGGATTGAGCGTCTTCAGAAGAGATTCCTTGTATAATGCTCTAGTTCGCAGCCACTTAGAGTATTGCTCTGTGGCGTGGTCTCCCCATTACATGAAACACAAGCTGCGGATTGAGCGTCTTCAGAAGAGATTCCTTGTATAATGCTCTAGTTCGCAGCCACTTAGAGTGTTGCTCTGTGGCGTGGTCTCCCCATTACATGAAACACAAGCTGCGGATTGAGCGTCTTCAGAAGAGATTCCTTGTGTAATGCTCTAGTTCGCAGCCACTTAGAGTGTTGCTCTGTGGCGTGGTCTCCCCATCACATGAAACACAAGCTGCGGATTGAGCGTCTTCAGAAGAGATTCCTTGTATAATGCTCTAGTTCGCAGCCACTTAGAGTATTGCTCTGTGGCGTGGTCTCCCCATTACATGAAACACAAGCTGCGGATTGAGCGTCTTCAGAAGAGATTCCTTGTATAATGCTCTAGTTCGCAGCCACTTAGAGTGTTGCTCTGTGGCGTGGTCTCCCCATTACATGAAACACAAGCTGCGGATTGAGCGTCTTCAGAAGAGATTCCTTGTATAATGCTCTAGTTCGCAGCCACTTAGAGTGTTGCTCTGTGGCGTGGTCTCCCCATTACATGAAACACAAGCTGCGGATTGAGCGTCTTCAGAAGAGATTCCTTGTATAATGCTCTAGTTCGCAGCCACTTAGAGTGTTGCTCTGTGGCGTGGTCTCCCCATTACATGAAACACAAGCTGCGGATTGAGCGTCTTCAGAAGAGATTCCTTGTATAATGCTCTAGTTCGCAGCCACTTAGAGTGTTGCTCTGTGGCGTGGTCTCCCCATTACATGAAACACAAGCTGCGGATTGAGCGTCTTCAGAAGAGATTCCTTTGGCATCTCACTTATAGCTGCGGTCTCGGGAAAAAACTGGTCTCGTACGAGCAAAGATCGAGTTATTTCAATATTAGTGGCCTAACTGAGCGACGAAATTTATTAGACTTGTCCTTTTTGTACAATGTCATAAACAGTAAAATCGACAGCCCTCAGCTTTTAAGTAAAATTAACATAAAAATTCCATATAATTGTCCCCGCGCTCCTTTTGGAATGTTTTCTCCGCCTTTATCCCGGACTGTTCTGGGTCAATTCGCTCCAGTGTCCCGACTTCTAAACACCTATAATAAAGTGAGTCACACCTGTGATATTAATGCACATAATGGTTGTTTTAAATTATTGTGTAGTGCTCTATCTAAAGTCAAATGATGTTTGTTAGTTTTAGTAGTTAGATATTAAGATAAAATTTAGAATTTGTAAATTATTAATGTAATTTTAGTAATTAAGAATTTAAGATATGTGTATAATTACATGTTGTACGTCACTTATATAAAATGCATGCTGTGATTACCTTAATAAGTTAGAAGTTTAGCAGTTATTTAAGTTCAATGTGTAGTGTTAAAATTAGCTTACTAACTACTGGTTTTCCTAATAAAGAAAATAAATAAATAAATAAATTTTTATAGACATGGATAATGGTCCTGAGGAGTGCATTTTTAGCTGAGAGGGTGGTAGTGCTAATCCGTGTTTAGGTCTCAGGGTACGACTTGTTAAATCTTCGCGTTTTTGATAAAACTCGGGGTACTTTCGGGCGAACTTACAGGTTTCAAGTATATGGTAGTGTGAGGATTTCGTGTTGTATAAAGTGAGGTCTACAGCTGTCGGTTATTTTAATATTTACTAATATTCTAATAAGCCTTTTTTGGAGAGTAAAAACGGTTGAAGCATTAGTGCTGTTTCCCCACAGGATAATGCCATAACTAAGCCATGCATATGCATAAGCATAGTAGGTGACGATAGCCGTTTTTAGATCGGTGGACCTTTTTACTTCGCGGAGTGCATAAGCGAATTTAGATAATTTTGAACATATATTTTGGGTGTGCACTTTCCAGTTGATATTTGTATCTATATGCAATCCAAGCAGCGAGAAATCATTTACTACTTCGAGTTTGGTATTGTCAAATGTGAAATTTATATGAATTGGGGTTTTTTGAAGTTTTTCTTTCGCCACTCTTCTTTCATTAATCCTCTTTATAGATATATTTAAACCGCCCAAGCATTCCTTTTTCTATTCCAGTTAGTACATCCTCTGTCAAACCACAATGATCCTGTGTGTCGATATTATTCACTAGTACTCCGCAAGGAACGCATTTCCACTGGGTTCACTCTACTTTCATATTTATCTTGCCATACCCAACATTCATTAGCATATATTTCACAACGGTTACTTTTAGATAATATAACGAAAAACGTAATCAATTGTATTTAGTAACGTAATCAATGCGGGCGTAGCCGCGGGCAAAAGCTAGTAATTAGTGCTATTGTGCTGACGGTACTTTACATTCCCATTCTAATTGCAACCGTGCAATAACTATAGTTAATTATAATTAAGTAGTTGCCGGTCGTCCACGCGGTTCGTTGTTCAGGTCAAAATTTGCAAAACAGCAGCGATCAAACCAAACGCACCGTTTCATTTGAGGTAGTTGTTTGAGTTTAGAATTATATTTCCAATCAGAATAGATATTTAATTTCAAACTAGCCAGTATTCATAAAATGTAATTATCTCTATGAGTCTGGCTGGTTTGAAATTTAATATCTTGCATTCGACTTGGGATACCATCCTAATAATAATAGCTTCTTTGAAATCATTAACTAATCATTAACTTTAGTTAGTCAGTAATGTTTTGAATTGACAAGATAGGTAATCTATCAATACTAATAATAAAGTATTAAAAAGGTCGCGTTTGTACTACATTAAATATTTTTGTGACATTTGAATTGAAATGGGTCGTTATTGTACTAAGGCCAAAACTACAATGTTTATAATTTTTGTCTGTCAATGTTTCTGTTTGTATGTATGTAGTGTAGGTATGTATGTTCCGTTTTAACACCTCTCACATACAGTATAAGTACAACTTCTTTTAACTTTGTTTAAACTAATAATATTATAAGTTATATTCTAAAATTTACTATTACGAGTACTACTACCAATTAATGTAACTCTTGGACGAATTCGTCCAAAATGTAACTAAACGTAAACAAACCTTACCTATTTTAAATGTTGTAAATTTTAGCTTTGCTCTTTTATTTATGTTTTTAATGTATAATAACAACAAACGATAATTTAACAGTTATTACTACAAATAATAATTATGTACTACTAGTCTCTAATCATGTTAAGCTATAATATTAATACTAAGTTAAAAAAAAACAATGTATTGCACCATTTTTTTGTACCTTTTGGCTGGAAAATATATTTAAAAACTGAAATTATGGCTGACTGAATATGCTGACTCCTAGCTTACAGTTTACACTTTTATAGGAGTTGGATATTCATTGTATTATGTAAATGAATTATGGTCACTAAGTATATTTTATGTTTATATTTTATGTAACTCGAAAACCGCTCAACTGATTTGGATGAGTTTTTTTATCATCATTGTAGTGACTCTAGTATGCTCTAGAGGTCTCTAGCATAGCAGATCATAATAATGTCTATCCCTTTCGAGGGGGATCAACAGAGTGAGAGAGAGCACTGCGTCACGCGCTTTGAGCTCGATATGGTTTGCTATGCTAGACTAGCTAGATGTTCATAAAATAACGCCCAAGCCGAAAACGGGGCATATATTGAATAAACGCGGGCGGAGCCACGGCCTAAAGACTAGTCGAATGATAAATATATAATACATAATTCCGAGGGTGTGTCAAGTATTTTCGAGCATGGATAGTGAAAGGCCAGTCACGGTCCACAATATAAACAACTCACAGTTAAGGGCCCATAATACCTCAATTCGCAGTCCTGCTCTAACGCTTCTGCTTTTTAACTGTCTATCCTACTCTAATCAGATGCCGCGCACGCAAAACATCAGTTATTTTAAAATGGCGGCTACACTGATGGTATTTTCATTTTTATGTTTATTGTCTGCAGCTGTTTTATACTAATATCAGTTATATTATGCAGAGTTTCAGATCTTATTTCAAGTAT
Source organism: Ypsolopha scabrella (assembly GCA_910592155.1). NCBI lineage: Eukaryota > Metazoa > Arthropoda > Insecta > Lepidoptera > Ypsolophidae > Ypsolopha > Ypsolopha scabrella. Next base: position 4,869,522 of record OU342973.1, on the reverse strand, counting down.
TCATTGAATGCTATCGGTTTATTGTACGGTTTGAGGGTAATTTGTATTTTTTCTATAGAAAAAAAATAATGGAATCAAGTTCTGAGATAGCATTAGTCCTCAACTTTACCATATTATTAATTTCAGAGTGATTGTTGCAGTATTTGTTGGTATAAACCAGAATCATGCGAAGGGAAGTGAGGTATTATACACTCTTAACCCACGAAAATTACACCCCAGTATGGTGAAGAGTGAGCCCTAGTACCGCTGTATTTTGAGCACAAATACTTATATAGTGCGTTCCGAGTCAAGACATAATCGATTATCGTCATTCCGAATCACTAATGGCCGTGCGGCGGCGCGAGTAGTTTGATGGTACTGTTAGTGCTGTTAGCGCCATTCGGAACCCGGCCATAGGTTCACAGCTAGTATTATATTTGAACGCACCGCCTCCAGAGTAGCAGTCAAGTACTCTGGTCAGTTTATTCAACATTACAAAAAAATTACGCAAAAAACTCTCCAACTTCTCAACCAAATAACAAAGTTAAATTATTCCATTCCAAACTCAAGAGCTTAAGAAGAAATAATTTAATTGAGATAACAGCAAAATCAAATTTACTTTGAGGCCTTTAAAGTTCTTATTATTTGTTTTCTAAATCTAAACTAATAACTTCTGAAAAAAAAAAAATTTTGAATTTTGTCACGATAATCTTGTTAAGTTTTTCTTCTTCTCATTACATTACAATAAATCTTCAGTTTTGTGTTTATTAAGACTATTTTTAAATCAAAATGAGAAGCAAGAAAATGTACCAACCAGCAAAAAAGTCTCAGAATGCGCACTTTATGAGAGTGGTAGGCTTATAGCTCTCTTATAGTTGTTTTAGAACATGTCATCGATTTTATTTTAGTCTTAGAGGAACTAGTACAGACTCAAGAACGCTCATTCTTATTACCTAGTCTCATATATGTCATTTTATAATACAATTATAAGCCTCTTGCTCCTACAATAACATTTGCGAAGACTCATTGCACTTAAGAAAACCTGTTCTTATAGCCCCATTATCTAAGCTCATTTGATTTTATATTGCACTTGCCAAATGCTATTGTAAAAATGTCAGTCTAATATCAGCATGGCATAAGAGCACTGTAGGTAGGTACTTTTCTGATCTTATTTAAAGCTATAATAAGATCAAAAGCAGTGGTTTATAGTGGTATTGGATCAACATACTTACAATACAAAAGACAAGACCAATATAAGATTTGATTTGATATTAAATTAAATTTAGTCAGCCAATCGTTTTATAAGTAAAAGCAAGAATTGTGTAGTTATAGATTACAAAAAAATTAAAAATCACTCGAAAACTGGTGGTTATCGGCGGAAAGTTCAAAAGAAGTATCAAAAGGTGATAAATAAGTCAAATGTACTGTTGCTTTCAGGACAAGGGAGCATTGATAAAAATATTAGTGAGGGTTCTGCAGGTTCTGCAGTTTAAAATCTGTAACATCAATAAAATACTACTTACTAAATTTAGTATTATTTTTGGGTAGGTAGGTATTTCAACTACCTCTAATGTTACCATTTAACTAAAACAATCGTATCTCAAAGATTACTCTGTTTAATTATTTGATCAGGTGTGCGAAAAGAAAACCACGAAAGATTATCACAGCACACTCGCGTGAGCTATCAACGAAAGTGGCAGAACGACTGTCGATCAATTGTCAAGTCGTCGATCGGCGAATGCTCGGTACATATTTCGGTCTCACGCACTTTTGATATAAATGAGCGAGATAAACAATGAGTGAAGGAAACAACTTCAAGAACTTGTCTTTAGCAGGGGAATTCCTCTTCCAATAAATTAATATACTTATAATCCATATATACAATCATTCTACATCACCTATGTTGTCACTTAAAAAAAAGACATTTACTCAGTTTATTTGTAGGGTCAAGTGAAGAGGTTAAATCGATTTAAGGTTTTATGTAGGTGAAAACAAGGAACCCTAATGAATTCAACATGGCCAACCATTAGTATTCAGAATGCTAATGTAAGCGTAAACTATCTTACAATAGTCTAATATTGCGCTCGAAAAATGCAGCTATAGCAATGGCGACAGAAAAAATACAAAAAAAGAAATAAAATAATTAAAAGACGATACGAAACACCATATTTGACTAGGCGCGTGAATTATAAAGCTTAAAACAGGGTCTACTTCACAGTAAATAAATATATTCCCACGTGAATACTTACCGTTAAACATAAACACACACTAAATGATAAACGAACATTATACGCACTATAAGTTTCCGGAATGAATATGAAAAAATACTATTAAAGGTACAAAATTAATTTATTGTTTTTCAAAATAATCTCCCTTGGCGTCTATGCACTTTTTCATTCGATCAAACCAGTTTTGAAAACTTTTGTGCCACTCCCCTGTGGTGACCTCTGAAACGTGTTTTTCATACTCTTCGACAGCCTCTTCTGGTGATGAAAATCGTTGACCGCGTAATTGGTTCTTAATTTTTGGGAACAGAAAAAAGTCACAAGGTGCCAGGTCGGGACTGTATGCAGGATGACTCATGAGTTCTACATTTTTCGTCTTCAAAAAGTCGTTTGTCTGTCTGGCCGTGTGAGAACTAGCATTGTCGTGGTGCAGGATGATACGGTGTTTACGGTTATTTTTACGGAGTTCGTCAATAACTTCCGGCAAACAAATGGTCGTGTACCAGTCACTATTCACGGTACGACGATTCTCTAAAGCAACAGTAGCCACGTGTCCAGTTTTATTAAAAAAAGAAGCAATCATCCGCTTAGATGCACTTTTCACGCGCGCCACTTTGGTTGGTTTCGGCTCATCTTGAAAGACCCATACGCTCGATTGCTGCTTTGTTTTGGGATCGTAGCAATAAATCCATGTTTCGTCACCTGTTACTATGTCCCACACCAAATTTGACGCACCTTCGTTGAATCTGGTAAGCATGGCACTGCACCAAGTGACGCGGTCCGTTTTTTGAGCCTCGGTCAAGTTGTGTGGGATCCACCGCGAGCACAGCTTTCTCACACCCAAATGTTTGTGTAGGATTGATTGTATTTGACTCATGCCTATTTCTAAGGATGCGCGAATTTCATGGTAGGTCACATGCCTGTCTGTTTCAATCATACGGCGCACAGCATCGATGTTTTTGTTGGTCACAGCGGTGGACGGCCGACCATCGCGAGATTCGTCACTGAGATTGATACGACCACGCTTGAATTCTGCAAACCAGCTATAAACAGTCGTCTTGCATGGTGCTTCATTGCCAAAAGCTGTTTCAAGCCGAGCGATGCTCTGTTGAGCTGTCAAATTACACTTAAAATCGTAGAAAATCATACTACGAAAATTTTCCCGAGTTAAATCCATGTTGATGCAGACACACAATTTTTTAAATGGCGCCACAAGGTTAAAACATATGACAGTCAGATGAAACAAACTGCATTCTACAGCCAAAGAGTTCTATTTTCAAATGTTGCAATAAATTTTTAAATATTGTTTATGTAAGTGGCCAGTTCCGGAAACTTTTAGTGTTACCTATGTATTACAATATTTTTAATTAATAAACAGTTTGAATTTATAGTTTGTTACAATCTTTTTTTTTGTCACGCTGCACTTTCACACTAGCACTCGCACGATATAATGTGTGATCATACAAAAAAAACAAAATAAGCTTGTTTAGGCTCACAAGATTCTCACGTTTGACCAATATAGGCCTATGTTGGCTTACAAGACACTTACGTAAAGGCGATATTACCTTTAAGCAGCTCATATTAGTTTCGGCAAGATTACTGTAAATGCGAACAGCATTCAATTAGACTGATATTAGAATGATATTAAAATAAATACGCTTATAATTGGTGCCCAAATCTAGGCTTATACGATGATAAAGAATCGAAATAAAGAAAAGAATAAAGAGCGAAAAAATTTTAGTCTTGAGATTGTTGTAAGCCTGGTTTTTGCTGGTTGGGGTGTGCAGACCACTATTTCGGGAGTTCAATATTCATTGATTATTTACAACAAGAATAATAATGGCAATGAGAAGAATTAAAATTTACTCGTAATAAGAATTTAATTGATATTTTAATTAAATTTACATTTTACAAATTACAAGACAAGTACAAATAAATAATTTGATTTAATTATAAAGTAGAACAGACATACGAATACCCATAATGAAGCTTATCTTAAGATATACAACGTGAAATTTAAGTCATTTTGTTAACGAAAACTGGTGATAGTACTTGTCCATATGAACAACTTTTACTATAGAGCCAACCCTGAAATCGCAAAAAAAATATCAGCTGTTCCATAGAAAAGTTAAATACCTACTCAAACCGATTCTAGGGTTGGCTTCTTAGTAAAAGTTGTTTATATAGACGAGTACACTATCACCAGTTTTCGTTAACCAAATTACTTAAATTCACGTTGTATATTGCCTCTAGAACCCCGGCTACAGTATTTGAATTTTTGGGTTTGCTGAGAAATAAATCAATCTAGATTGAAATAAATCAAAGAGGTCAATTTAGACTGGTTGGTTAGTCTACTGAAACGCTACAAATCTCTCGACTTTATGTCAAGATTCATTTGTAGACATATAACAGAACCAAGGTCACACGAGTGCTCCAAATTTTCGGGGGAAACCTGAAAATGTACTGTTGTTAGTGAATTTATAGAAATTAAATTATATGCTTAAGTTTTTTGGGATGAAGTTAGGATTCTGTTTCTAGAATCTAATTCAATTAGCAAAATAAAATAAATTTCATTTAACTAGTTTAGCGGAATTTCAACGCAAAAATATTACAGGATTTTTTTTTGGTGTTTGTTTAGGTTCTTCCAACGCACGAAAACTCTGTATGTATGCTTCATAAAGCATGTTTTTGTATCCAAAGTGCGCTGAAAGGCAGAATTATCCCTTATCATGTTAGGGTGTAAAATACGTCGGTGAAACGAGGGTGTATGTACGTATACGTGTGCTGACTCTTACCTACAGTGAGTCAAATATCTGAAAGATCTTTGGAGATTTCAGTTGCCATGACGATACGTTTTATTTTAATAAAAGCTTCACCCATTTCACTGAAAACGCTAGTAAATGTTTTCTTTGATGAGATCTTGTAGTATATTACTTACATTAATTAAGCATAATTTGCTTTTGTATGAGATAATATGTCAAGAACAAATTTTGAGCATAAATATTAAGAGCAGGATTTAGGTACCTAAGCCGAGGAATATTGGATTGAGATGCGGGATTACAGTAAAATTTCCTTCTTAAGTACTTATTTTAATTTGAACTATTTGGAACGCGATTTTAATGGAAGATTTTGCACAGCCATAGTTATATACTTATTTGAAAATCCTAGACGTATTTCAACCGATACCTACACCTTTTTTTAAAAAACAACAAAATAAGATGTAAATATTATGACGGACAGACAAATAAAGGCACGGTGAGCTAAAATCTTTCTTCTAAAAGAAATGTACAAACAAACTTTATCATGGTACTAGCCTTTGCCCGCGACTTCGCTCCCGTGGACGTGTATTTCAATGAATGCAAGATAAAAACAATTATTGATAGTTTTCAGCTTGGTGGGTATTTTGTGACCACCCCTTTTAGCCTATGTACTTAGTGTTGGTTGCCATCTATGTTGCTATTCACCAAAACAGATAAAAAATGAACTTCCAAAATAACCTTCAATGGGTGTTTAACTATTTACGAATCGTGACGTCATTTCAAGAGCGGACGTATTCTAAGATAAGCGGATATGTATCTTTTCGACGGTAGGCACTCGGCTTAGCAACTGATTTTACGATACAGAATCAGAAGCTGAATCAGAATCATGTTGCTGTTAAATTGCAAAATAATTTTTATAGTTTCAGACTTGAAGGCATAAGTTTCAGATTTTATCAAAACTCAAGGAATTCTTTCTAAGACATTTCAACGGAGAGTGATAGTGGCTGACAAGTGACAGTGGTGTAAATCGGTGTAATCAATAATTAAAGGGTCACTCTCCTTAGTCGTACGGCACCGTCTCTTTCAGAACTCTTTTTTTTTGTTTCTAGCAAAAAAATTGTAAACCGGCATTGACGTCTCATAAACAACTAGACATACAGTCTCTAAGAAAAGTTCGTCAGAAAACGTGCATAAAAGCAAAAATACTTCAACCAAATTAAGACGTTATATCTTATAAATGTCAGTTGTACGCAATCGTCATTCGAACTTGTCACGTCATAGCGGTGACAAAATGCATCGCAGACACTTTTGAGCGAGATTGTGAGTATAGTTGTTTATAAGAGGTCAATGTTAACCGGTCACTTTCTAAATTTAATGACCGCTTTGTAAGCAGATTTAGCATATTTGCGTTTTGTATTGTCTAATAAATCAATATTTTATTTACTCAACCCTTGATTTTAATTTGTAATATTCATCACTAAACGCAGCTGTCATGGGTGCCATCTCTCGCTGTCTCTAGTTTAGGTAACTTTCGTACATACTATGAAAATCTAAACATTAACTAAACCAGTTATTACAGAAGATAGCGCTTATAAGCAAACTTTGCATCTTGTAAGTGTATTTATATTTATTATATCATAAGACTGAAGCGTCAAAGTTAAAGCATTAAGCCTAGGTTATGCATGAATTTTCATAAAAGTTACTGACCATGGCTCAACTTGACCTTTACCCCCTGGTATTTGAGTTATTTTTAGTTTGGTAGTCTTGTGATACTGGCCAGTCATTTATGTAAAACTAAAAACTACTGTATTAAAGTGTTACGGGTTTAAATATCATGCATATCGTTAGGTTTTATCAGCGAAATTTGTTGTGATGTCCAACTACTAAATTTTTGTAAGTTTAATGACGGTGATGAGAATGATGCTAAATCTTCTAACAATAAAATAATAAATAGATTTTATCTAAAATACATTGTAATATTACCATAACATACTGTAAGAACTATTAATGACCTATCAGAAAATACTTCATCCTGGCGAGCTATTTAAAAATGTTCAGGAAATCTGCATATCTGTCCAGGAAATTCGTTCACAGAGTACACTTCATATGTTTTCTTTTTAAAGCTATTCGTGTCTATTTTGTTATGAGACTAAGGAGTTTGGCGAACATAACGGCCAATTTAAAAAGAAAAATAAAATGAATTACAATGTCATGTTTAAAATGTAGAAAGGTTTGCTATATTTTATAATTGCAATAATAATAACAAAAATATATAATTTATGTTGATTTTGACCAAACCATTGAATACTTAAACTTTAACCTCAATGAGCGTTTTTCTCGTTGTTTTATTTTCTTAGTTCTTAGCGTTCCTCTAGATGGCGTTGTCCATGAAGAAGGCTGCATAGCAGAAAATATCTGTCCAGCCGGCAAAAATAAAAAAAGTTTCGTAAAAGCGGAAATTTATGTTGCTTAAGTTGAAAGTGTTTTGTGCAAATAAATTACAAAATGAGTTCAAAAGAAGGCTCTGATATAGATTGTACTCCACCAATGCTTTGCTGAAGAAATCAATAACAATAAACATGACTGATTTCCCATACATGAGCTAGTACCTTTGAATATTACCTAGTCTAAGTTTATTTTATTTGATATAACTAATAAAACATGAAAATGACTCGTTTTATTTTTGAGAAAAGTGCTATACTTGCTTCGACCATTAATTAGCAATCCTGGAATCGTATATAAAAGTCCTCGCCCGACGGACTCGGAATTTTAACTTACTCGTCCAGGATTGCTAACATCCTGGTCTTAGCAGTAATGTACTATTGATTAATGGTGTTTGATGAAACTCCATGTACTATTAGTTCCACAGTTTTTATTTCCTCCTCTTAGCGACCGGTTTAGTTTAAAACATCTTCAGGCTCTAGGTCTTAGGGTTTATGAAGTAACTTATACATTTACTGTGTTTAAGTCAGTTGCAAGAATGACGTTGGCAATGTCAATGAAAATGTCGTTCTTGAAACTTTGTAAACATACAGACCATTCACTATAAGAAGTCCCCTGTCTTAGGAAATGGTAGCACTGCATATAATGTTACCAATGGCTTACGTAGCATACACCCTACTACACATTCATAATATTTACTTAACTGCGTTTTTTATATATTAATTAGACTACTATTTAATAAAAATAAAATGTATAGAATGAAAAAACAAAAATTATCAATTATTTATTGATTTGTATATTGCAATACGTATAAGCTAATGGTATGAATATCTATACATGTATCTCTGTATCAAAACGATATTTTTTATTTCTTGTTCTAGCTCGACGACGTTTGTTCAAAATAGTCGAGCTCCCGTTTTTTACGTTTTTGACGATTATTTCCAGGTGACTTAATGTGAACGCTTTTTTCCGATATGCCTGCAAAAGTAAGTGAATAGCTAATTTTTATTTGCCTATAAAATTGGCTTTATGTTTAAAGCTGGTATCGTTATTTTACCAACCCGTCATGACACTGACACGAGATCGAACCTAATCGAGAGGAATCACGGTGCATTGTTTGCATTTTCTCTTTCACAAAAGGCGTACCTTCAACACAATCTCTTTTGCACTATTGTTCAACGGATTTGAACGAATTACTCTGACAGAAAGTTTGGTCCTATCATTGTTCAACTTCGGTGACGTAGTGTATGGTCCGGTTTTGCTTTGATGTACCAAAACGGGCACATGTTACGCCATTTTTTAACGAGAAAGGCATCCTTAAAATGAAAGCGCGCAGACAACTACATCTCACAAATCTCGTTCACAAGGTTGTACATACAAGGAAACCCTTGTATTTATACTCTAAATTCACATGGGCCAATGATATTTTATAGCCGGAATAGTCGAAGGAGGCACCTTGACATGATGATCGTTCCGAAACACAAGTGTTCACTGACTATTATTCACTTGAACTAAAACACTGCACTGTATTACTGTGGGAGTCTTATTTATTCAGAAAATCACAGAGGCCTGTACATTTTAGGGTGAGACAAAACGATTGCGCAATGCAACTACGTTGAGCGCCATCTAGTTAAGACATGATACAACTAAAGCTACTTAGACGTTTGAACATTGCCGGCCTCCAAGGACGAATTGTCCTTTGTACGAATATAATGTAATCTATAATTGAAACAAAGGAATGGAACAAACCATTTCAAATTAGAATAGGTGAATCGAGAGGGATTCACCAATACTGATATCAACTAACATACAAAATTGCTTAACTATTACCATGCAACAGATTAACTTAAAGACTATATTAACTTAAACTACGTTCATAGTTAAAGATCCAAAGGTAAAGGGCAGATTTTGGTTATCGGTCTACGGAAGGTACTGTTTTTTAACTTCAATGTCACAACACGAGTTAAGCCGTCTTTACCAGGATGCTTATCTATGATGCCGCCTAACAACCACTTTCCGGGAGGGAGTCTTTCATCTTTAACCAGAACTACTGTTCCGATTTCAGGATCTAGATTGCGAACTGTCCATTTATATCGACTCTGAAGGGTTGTTAAGTACTCTGAGCTCCATCGGACCCAAAGTGATTGCAACATTTTTTGTAACATTTGCCAACGTTTTAGACGCGAGATATTGACATCCGTGAGACTTTCTTCCGGAACGGTGATCGGGGCTTCTCCTATAAGGAAATGGCTAGGCGTGATTGGAGAAACATCTTCTATTGAAGTACTTATTGGGGACAACGGTCGAGAATTTACACACGATTCAACCTGAGCCAAGAAAGTTGTGTACTCTTCGAATGTAAGAAGGGTCTGTCCAATAACGCGATTGAGATGGGTCTTAACTGATCTGACACCTGCTTCCCAGAGTCTTCCGAAGTGGGGAGAACCAGGTGGAATAAAGTGCCAAGTGGTTTGCTCATTAGCCAGGATTTCGGCGATTTCTCCAAACACTTCAGATTTTCGGTTTTTAAACATTTGATCTAGCTCTTTGGAGGCACCAACGAAGTTAGTGCCACAGTCACTCCACAGGTCGCGACAGTGACCGTGCCTGGAAACAAATCGTCGGAAAGCCGCTATAAAGGCAGCTGTAGAGAGGTCACTAACAAGCTCCAAGTGGATAGCCTTGGTGACAGTGCACACAAACAAAGAGATGTAAGCTTTACAGGTGCGTTTACATCTACCAGGATACAGTTTCAGAAGGACAGGACCTGCAAATTCCACACCACTATTACGAAACGGTTTATCTGGGGTGACCCGACAGGCTGGTAATTGACCCATAATTTGATTAATTGGCGTAGCGGATTGCTTAAAACAGGGTATACATTTACTGACAGTCCGTTTAACTAAATTCTTTGCACCGATTATCCAATATTTACAACGAATACCATTTAAAGTCAGTTGCGGGCCTCCATGCAAACCTGGACCGCTAAGAGTGGCAAAATCCTGGAAAGGCCTAAGTCCAGCTGTGGATGAAACAGGCTGATGCATGATGCATGCATGTATTGAACTGCGAACTCACGACTACTTACCGAGTCTCTAGTACGAATTTGGCTTTTTAAACTGAAGTCACCTTATAAGTTTTAACTTTTTACTTTTACCACTTACTAAGTCTCCATAATAATCTCCGCTCAATTTCACTTTGTCTTAATTTCAGGATTTTGACACCATGATCCGCACATTTTAAATCAAGTTCCGTCCGATTCAAGTTCTATATGCTGCAATAAAAACCGTTCTGAGTGGGTTAGAAATAGAACAGAAAAGAAAATTATTTAAGAAAACGTAATATTCTTGGTTCCATTCAATATCTGTACCGTTCGTGTGCATTTAAAGAAAGCCGTACTGAGCACCTGAAAGTAGCTTACTCACGATATGCTAAATATTATTAGGATAAATAAGAATATTTTTTATGAACGTATTCCCTGGGTTATTTATATAAAATAGGGACCAATTTTTTTATGAATGCAGTCAATGGGCGAGGGATATTTTTTCATGAACGCAGCCCATGGATTATGGGTCAATTCTTCAGATATAAAACAGGAAATCACACTAAATAATTTCTAAAACTCAATAATATGCTCCCAGCTGAAAACAATGTTGTACTTTCTTATGCAAAAACAGATTCTTGCATTAGATTGGATTTATCATCTATTTATTATATTGAGCAATTTTTTGAACGTTATAGATATTTCTTCAAAATCCAAACATAGATAGATTAACAGAATAGGAGTACACGTGCTTCAAGTTTCATATTCTACGAAGGATCCCTACTCCAACCCTTTTATTATTGACTGCCAGGATAAATGTATACGAACATTTGCTGCGATGGTGTTTAGGTCGGACCTAAGCGTTAAATCTGCATATTGCAAATATATAATGGTTCTGTAGAGTTTTATTTTTATTACGTACGTAATATTGATACATATTTTATAATGGAGACTTGGTAAGTCAGACAAGGTACAATTTTTTTTTCCATTTTCGGTTTTGTTTGGCTAGGTGTTGGGTTTAAGCATGTAGAGGGGCCAAACTAAATACTTTTCCAATTTCGCAAAGGGTAATTGAACCTTCGCACTAATCATTTACCGAATTCCTAGTAAACATTTGGCTGTATCTGTACCTTAATACACCTTATTCGCTGAAACCTTGGAAACCAACAAACTTATTAAAAAATTCAATGCAACGGCTCGTAAAAACCCATTTTAAATGCATCAAAAGTGTTGGCAAAGTCATTTTTACGCATTGTTCGCTTTAAAACGTATTTGAACGCACATTGTATTTGTCAAGATATTTTATTTTTATTGATATGGCAACACGAGTTGTCGCGGGGTGAACTGTCACGAGTCGTCCGACGGCCATTGTTTTTTTTCAGACAACAAGAGTTGCAAGAGGTTATGTGTTTGATATTTCAAGGAAATTAATGTGTAAAAAGGTGAAATAAACCAGTTAATCAGTGTTAACTGTGATCCGGGACGCCTACGCGAAAAGTTTCGTAAATTCAATAATAGTGGAAGGTGATGGGAAAAGATTCTCATTACCACGTTTTTACTGAAATCGTGATAGTTTTCTCGAGCCGGCTAGCCTAGGGGTTAGAGTGTTGAGTTGAGGATACTAGTCTGCTGACACGCTGGCTGGGCTGGTCATTTGCCAGAAATCTCCGTGCCGAGGTCGACGACAATCAACGTCAGAAGAAGGGAAACGCACACCCAGGGGACCTGTGCTTTCCTTTGAACCAGGGTTGAGTCGTGACCTTGATCGAGCGCCGAGGTCCCGTCCAGGACGAGAACGTGAACATTAATGTGAGTGTTTGAATCGTTTACCCTTATAACGGGATTTAGTATATAAGCTCCCTTGTTTGGAAAACCCCTTTCTAGCTATACAGTATTAATGGGCCCAGCAAAGAAAGAACAAAATTTTACCTGTCGAGAGAGGGGTTTATCATACAAAGTTTGGTAGCAGTGCGCGGTTTAGTCATGGGATGGCCCCGGCAAACAATTTGAATTAAAAATAAATTAGCTGAGAGCAGTTTGTAAAGTTATACAGCATAACCCTGGGTTATACCATTTCTAGTAAGTGGAGCTAGGCTCAGTTATAATATAGTTGTTGAAAGCCTCGGCTTATATAAATTACAAAGTACATAGCAGGGCTAATGTGTAATGTGTAGTTTTTGTTAGTGAACCATATTAACTGAGCGAGCGCTTAGGTATAATATTTTTATAATTTTGAATTATTAAATTTTGTTTGTTTTGGAGTATGTTTGGTCTTTTACAAGTGTATAAAATGAGTACATACCATCAGGAGCCAAGTACTTTAGAATACTGTTAGTTGGTGCTAACCTGTTTGTTTTATATTGTTTATTTTCTAGGATAACTTGTTGACGCCTTCGCTTAAAGCTTGGACATAGTTGTGTGTCAAAAGTAATAAAAAAATAAAATAATAAAATATGTTTTATTTCGTTTAAATAGGTTAAACTAACATAAATAGTGGCTGGTGTCTCCTTGTAAGCTTGAAAGGCTTGAGTTGGGAGGCACCGCTCCTCTTTAGAAAACTAATTATACCTAAAAATAACATTTTGCTTAAAACTACACACAGGAAATACATTAAGGTAATTATATTTAAGTTTAAATTCAATTTCAGCATTAAGTTTAATTTAGCCATGTACGTGTATGGCTTGTGGTACATCTGTGTGTATGTGTGCGTGCGTGTGTGAGGGGGCGCGTGTGTGTATGTGTGCGTGCGTGTGTGAGAGGGCGCGTGTGTGTATGTGTGCGTGCGTGTGTGAGTAAAAGTGTAACATAAATGTAAGTAACTGGCTTATGTTATGCTTTTATGAAAAATAAAATGAATGACAATTTCATGTTTAGAATGTAGAAATGTTTGCTATATTTAATAATTGCAAAAGTAATAACAAAAATATATTATTTATATTGATTTAATAGGTATTAACCAATGAATACTTAATAATATAACCTCAATTAGCGTTTTTCTCGTTGTTGTTTTTTCCTTAGTTCTTAGCGTTCCTCTATGGCGTTGTCCACGAAGAAAGCTCCATGGCGGTAAATACCTTTGCCCAGCTGACAATAATAAAAAAAGTTGCGTCAAAGCGGGAATTTATGTTGCTTAATATTTTAGTTGAAAGTGTTTTGTGCAAATAAATTACAAAATGAATTCAGAAGAGGGCTCTGATATAGATTGTACTCCACTAATGCTTTGCTGAAGAAATCAATAACAATAAACATGACTAATTTCCTAAATATGAGCAAGTAACTTTTAATATTACTTTGTAAGTTTATTTTCTTTGATATAACATAATATAGGTAACATGAAAAACTTGAAAATGGCTCTTTTTATTTTTGAGAAAAGCACTATACTTGCTTCGACTACGGGCTCGGACTTTTAACTTACTAGTCCAGGATTGCTTAATTCCTGGTCTTAGCAGTAATGTACTATACTATAGTAATGTAATACTCACACTATGTATTGAAAAAAAGTAGTATGATACATGTGGGTAAGGGCAATAACTTACTCGTAACATTCAAGACACTCGCTTCGCTCGTGTTTCAAATCGTCCTCGTAAGCTATTGCCTCCTTATCACACTTGTAACTGATGTGAATTAGATCATTTGAGCTGATTTTTAAGGCCCTAAATAAAAATTTTGGTCGCAAAATTATGTTGAATGTTTTGAGAGTAGGTATCTACTAAAATTATACAAGAGTCTGAACAACGCCTACATATTTCTAATTATCTGTATTTTTTTTCGTGTTAGTAGTTTTATAAATAAACATATATTATCATGACTTATGTATAGCCTTAATGATAAAAATAAAAGCAGACAGTAATTAATTTGCTTTATTAATTTATCCTATTTTCACTTTTTACACTAACAGTACTTTTCTATTATCGAAAAGGATTGTCAATAAATAATTTCAACGCAGCACCAATCGCCATTGGTAAAAAACAGCGGCATGAGTCGTCAACAATATAAAAAAGGAAGTGACTAAAGGACCGCTAGCGGTCCTTTGGTTTTTAAAATTATTGAACCGTAAGTTATTATTTAGCTGTTGGAATATCTTTCTAAGCGCGAACTAACAAAGTTCAATTTGCAATGTACAGTTCGGAAAGGGATTTTATAAATTATTGAACCGTAAGTCATCGGATAGTGCTCGGAAAATGTTTTTTTCTGCATATCGTGAATTCTGTTACAACTACGGGGGTCGCCTTGCTCCGCTCCGCTTCGCTCGGCTCCTTTATATGTACTTACATGTTAACCCGTCCAAAGTCCGCCTACTAGCGAATTACATGACCCTGAAATGTCGCCATACATTGTACAAAGCGAAATTCCGAGCGACTTGAGGTTAAAAATGGACGGATTCGGTCCGGTTGCTATAATTATTACCCAATATGTTATATATCCTAAGAATCTACATTAAATTTGGCATGTTCTCATCTAATTTACATACCTATGTAATAATCCGAAGCAGAGATATCCCTTGATATAGTTTAATTTTTCACCTTTTTCCGCCATTTGTCGTCACATTTTTCGTCACTACACTTCATATACACTAATTTCTGAATTTCTTTTACACACATAATCACAATTAGTTTACGCGTAGACGACATGACTTTTTTTATTGAAATGCTCACTAAATACTTCACAAATTCCTTGGCATATTTAGATCATAGATAAGCACAGAACACAATCACAAAAGAGAAATGGCGTCCCAAGTCGACTGACGAAAGCTTTTTATTTATTTCAAAGGTGATTGGTTTAATTTCAACCAATCAAGTTTACCCAATCAGACGCCAGCAAACCAAAGATAATATTAGTATTTTTATTTTTCGTGTTCGGTCCGAAACGTAGAACAATCGCTCAAGTGGAACGCATCAACTTTCCTGTACACCCATGTGTCTGCACAGGACACTGGGGTTCCCTGGATTCTGTACACCCAGATGTCTGTACTAGACATTTGTAGTGTTAACCTAACCGCTCCTCGCGTCGCTCGTTGCCGTAACTTATCCCCAGTGTTGCCGGTAGTCACACTAGAAAAAGTCCGAAACCGGATCAGAAATTACCCGTTTTGTGAATGTAATTTTTTTTTCAAGTAAAGAAATAAAATATTAAATACCTTGTTTTTATTTTAACATTTCCCATACCTCTTTAAAAATTAACAGGAATTTGTTTGTTTTAAAAGTGTTTTTAATTGATAAGGTGAAAAAAAATAAAGTTAAAGATATTTTAAGTAGAGTTAATATCTTAAGTCGTTGTTACCAAATAAAAATTTATTAAAGAATTTTCTACATTCACATTCAGACCATTTTGGTAAAAATGGGCAAATAAAAAGAATAATGTATCAACAATGAACTCATAATTAAAAAAGTTGATTTTAAAGGTTCCTTTCCCTCGAAATTTTCACGTTTTATAGTATGTTTAACTTTTCAGAGCAAACCACAAAACAAAACGGAACAAACAGAAAAATAATCGTGCTTTCTACTGATGATTTGTGTGTGCATCTCTTTTGCACGTCGTTTTAGTGCCTCACATAAATCATGATTCTCAGACACACACAGACAAATAGTGGAGAAAGATAGGATGTGTTCAATTATGCGCTGTAGCGGCGCCAAGATGATTTAATTAAAAAAAATATTTCATGCTTTTTATTATTGACGGTATAGAGTTTTTTACCCGCTTAGGGCCTAATTTACCTGAAATCAAGTAAAAATAACCGCACCGGCAACGTTGCTTTGATGTGATGTTGAGAAAAAATCTTATTGCTTGCCCTATCTAATGAGAGTCTGTATATGGGCATCTCTTTTGCACGTTTTGCCTCGTCGGACTCAACACACACACACACCCTCACACAAAATAAGGATAAGATTCATTCCGTTTTGCGCATTCACGCATGATGTGCCCCAAAATTATTTCGTTATGGGCATCTGAGCCTATACGATTTAATGGGAGAAAAAATATTTTTGTGCTTGTCGCAAAATTACCCGAAATTACCCGGCAGTCATGATTACCCGCAAGATACCCGCTCAATGCCTAAATTACCCGGAATCGGGTAAAAATACCCGTACCGGCAACGCTGCTTATCCCTATGTGGTCGAATAAAATTAAAACAAAGGAAGCCGCTAACGGCTATTTGGTCACTTTTAAATAATAAATACTTATAACAGTACTATTGACGCAGTTGTTTTAGTAATGTGGACTTGTAAATGCTTTACTTCGTACCCAGCTTGGTACGGCTCATTTTAAGTTGTGAATAAATGATTTGTTTATTATCTCATTTTATCAAAACCCAATTAGCGAGACAAAGCATACTTTCATGTCACGTCGTTAATTTATTTTCCTCATATAATTCACAAATTCGAGCACCTATTAAAATAGCCCACTCATGCGTTAACTCAGTCTGTCTGATGTTCACCTTTGATTCTAATAAGGGCTCCGTTTGATACGGAACCCCAAAAAAAGAAAATTGCCTCTTGAGTGGTTTTACTTTTGCTATCAAAATGGCCGAATATTTGCAATGTCAAATGGCTTTTAGATTTGGAAAGGACGGTCGAAGGACGGTTTCTTAGAGAAATGTACTCGGAATAACAAAATCGATAAGGGTATTTTGAACTAAAGGACCATGTTTGATTTGGCAGGCCCTATTTGCAGATGTGAATGAAAATCGTGCCTAGGAGTGCTTGAGGAAATGGAAGTAATTTCCATTTTATTTTTAGTTTGGGAAACGGGTCATAGTTAAAGAGATTCGAAAAAAAGCGTTATACCTACAGGGTATCATATTGAGATGGAGAAAATCTAAACCTTAATATAAAGAAAGTGCAAAGCACTCGTCACAAATTTAAGAGAAAATAAAAGCTGCATTCAAAACTTTTCGAAAAATGACTGAAATCGAACCCGCTCATGAGCTGATGCCGGGCTCGACTGTGGAGGTACCACCATCTTACTCGCAAATCCTCAAATCCTCCCGAAGTTATTCGGGGAAGAGTAAGAAAACAGCTCTCAGGCAAAACCGGGTGGCCCACCATTGCCTGGGACGATGGATGGCGGTATATCCACCCCAAATTGCCGGGCCTTATATAAAACAGACTGGTCACGGGCAGCGGCGTCACTGGTGAAGGGCAGCGGCGTCACTGGTGAAGGGCAGCGGCGTCACTGGTGACGGGCAGCGGCGTCACTGGCAAGGGTTTCAGCACCGCGCTCACCAACCCGCCTGCCCAGCGTGTGTGAGTATGGGCAATTCTTCCAGGTGGACCGCCAAGAGTGGCAAAATCCTGGAAAGGCCTATGTCCAGCAGTGGACGAAACAGGCTGATGGATTGATGGATGAATGAAATAATTTTGAAAACCTACTTTGGATTATAAATGGGTGGACTTCTCAAAAAAACGGATCGCTTATAAGGAATCACTTTATTGTATGTCTATCTGTCCATTTGTCAAGAACAATTTACTTGGGCCTTGTCAAAGATATCAAGATGAAACTAAAACCTCCAAAAGAAGTCAACAGCCACAAGGTCAGCACTAGTCACAACTAGCTTCTAACTGAACGCAAAAGCAGTTATTGTCGCACGTTAAGAGTATGTATTAAAAAATATCTGAAAATGGCCAATATATAAGTATTCAAAAAGTTATAGAGGCCAACATAATTAGATCCTTTGGATTTTTAATATGCCTATATCAGGGTTTATTTCACCTTGTTTGTCATTTTTAACTTGCAGTGGAATAAGTTTGTATTTTAAACGGTATGGAACCCTTAAGGCACTGGTCCTATTCGCACTTGACCGCTTTTTTTCACCAGTTCTGACATCCCTTGCCACAACCTTTTTTCGAAGAACAATTTCATGGACATGCTTAAAACGGTAGAAAAATCATGTTGTTTTTTCGTAACAAAATAAAGCGAAAAGTAATCTCGACTCAATTAAATTTTCAGATACAAAATGCGGTAAATAATATTTTTTTCCTCTACAATAAGCAAAGCTCCTTATATTCTTCAACATCAAAGCCTGTTTTGATTCTTTCAAGCACCGGTAAATGTTACCATCATTAGGGTAAAAATTTTCAAGCTCTACGTCATCGCTCATATAAAGCCATTTTCCTGCTTTCCTTTGATCAGAATGACTGAGCATTTCTCCAGATATGTACTAACTGGCGAGTATACTTGGTCATTGAGCAACTAACCCTAGAGAGGCGCAATAACATTTAGTTTGATAGACATAAATGCCGCAAATTTGTAACGCTATAATTACAAATACAAATTATTTATTTTAATCATAAAAATACAGTATCAGTAAATTAGTATTAAATTCACCCTAAGCCCCAAAACCCCACCCCTCAGGGTACAGATCGAAATAAAAATAAATCCAATTATAATTTTTATACCTACATCAGAAATCATTAAAGTACAACATGTTTACAAACAAAATTTACTGACATGCACAAAAATTTATCATTTAAATATATATTATTTAAATATTTTTGGACACATAATTAAAGAAAGACAATGATGTCAATTGTATCAGTAACGTGTATCAAAAATTAACATCTCAAGACTCAATATTCAAACCTTTTTATACCTTATATTATAATAAATACATTTTTGTAGGCAGTAATTTGTGAATACAATTAAATTATTTGAAATAAATCTTGAACCTATGAGAACTTCAGATCTAGCCACTCTCTTATTTTGAGTTTGATCATAGTCTTTTTCTATGAGTTAGTAGTGTATGATGTTTTTGAATCTGGATTTCCAATATCGGTAACTAACTTTTGTCCGCCGTTTCGCTCCTGTGGCTGTGTTTTTCAACCATAGGCAGTTTTCAGCTTGGTAGTTGGGTCACTATGATGATAATACAGAAAACCGCACTCTAATCCATTGAGTGGATCTTGAGTTAAAAGAGAACACAGACAGAGAGCCTAACAAAAATTCGAAAAAAAATAATTGTTCTCTGTGCACAGACCTTCTGTATTAGGTATGTTATTTTTTATTAGTATATAGTTGTAGATTTATTATTCGGTGCTTTAACCAAATCTTTGACAAAGCCAAAACCATACGGTGATGGAGATAGTGATCCCCGATAAGTTGAAGTGTGATGCATAATCACTGACCAGTTGCGGAGTGACGTAATGACATTTTTCTCTCTAGGTTAGTTGCTCGATGTTATTGGTTCATTTTCAGAACGGCAATCGAACGCTTTTGACAAAAGCCCTCAACACTGAATAGGAGCATAGGTCGATCACAATATATATCGACCAGATTATTGTGAACCGCCTCAACCGTTGCTTAAGCTTGATTCAGCATGTAAGAGAAAATACTGTATGGATTCTAAAGGGTCTTGGATGGTTGGATGTTGTTGAGTGGAACCGAAATGCTTCTCAATTCCATACAAAATTTATTGTGCGTTCGACTTTCAGAGATATTATTGTGAATTGTTACCCGTTCATAAAATTAATGAAACATTTTAAGTAAAAAAACTTTATAAAAGAAACTTGGAAAACGTAATTAATATTCCTTCACAAAGCTTTTTAATTTTTCATGAGAGCACTTCTGGAGTTTTATTGAATAGAAAATGTGATATGAAAATTATACAAGGCATGAAAAGTGGTTATTTTACTTTGGGTGGTTTAAAGTACCGTATTTTTAAAAAAAAGGAACATGATAAAAGTATTAAATTTAAAATAAACCTGTACTTAGGCTTTAAGATAGTTTTTTTATTGTATAATTGTATAGGTAGAGAATGACATTTAACTGCTGGCATATGAAACTGGTACACCGATGTAATTTTATAATATCTTGAATATATAAATTTAAAAATAGAAACAAAAAATTATTAATATAATTAATTTTATTATTATAAAATATTTTACAGGTTGAAAATGAACCCCTCTAGCTTTATTGAACTCTATTAATCAGAATTACTAATAGAACACAAAACCGTAAAAAAAATATTTTTTCTTATATAAGGTGTAATCGTAATACCTGCAACGGATGAAATAGGAGATACTATTATGTTTATAGATTACAATAGTGAAGATTATTTATTGATCTAACTTCATAAATTTTTCCAGACAAACAAATATGCGTATAAATTTAAATTCATTTAATTGTATGAAACCGTTAGGTAGTAGTCGCAAAACTTCAATGAAGTTGTCAAAGGACGCCGCTCTATCCGAGCGAGCCGCTCGTCAAATAGTCAAAGGGCAGACCGCCTGCCACTACCCCTTTCGTCGCACCCAAGAATTTTCATAGCAAAATAGACCTTAACGCGGAGGGAGCTTGTATTATTTTGGGTTTTCACAACTCTACATTTAAGTTTGTGCTACACAGAATAGGTACAAATATCTCTACCTGGTAGAGACGAACTGGGCAGCTGATTTCATTCATTGAACGGTTAGAAAGAGATAGCAATTGTTATCATTGACTAAACGACTCGTCAAGCGTAATTTGTGAACCACGTTATGCAGAATGAAGAAAATGTTTATTTAATTACTTTACCTTCTCAAATTTATTTAACTATTCCGGGGTACGAAATTTCTTCACTAATGTAATCTATAAACATAATAGTATCTCCTATTTCATCCGTGGCAGGTATTACGATTACACCTTATATATATTTTTTTGATTTTCAAATTTCGAACGACGAGATTTTGACGAAACAATGCACAAAGCGTCGTCTCTGTCACCGGAGTATTAGTGCTTCTTTGGCGGCCGAAATCTTTTTTAAATTATGAATCATGACAAAAGTGTATTTTTTAAAACATGTATTTTTTATTTCGGTCATAGAACAGTTTCCTTTGTTATAGCTACAAGGTTCATTTTTAATCGGTATTCACGAGCAAGGGAACAAATATTGAATACCTGACTGCCAAAGTAGTGTAAATCAGACCTTTAAAAACAATAATGGAAAACAACTCAAAAATGTTTTGTTAGCTATAATTATAATACGTTTATTTATTTCAGAGTTGGTCCAAATACAAAAAAAAATTAAGTAGACATATTTTAACATAGAGAGAAAGGACAAACAAATTAAGGGCCAGTTTCTTAATTAGGAAAATCTCGCTTACCGATACTTAGACCCCAAATCAGCCATAACAGATAGCGCTCCATTTCATAGCATTTCTTTACTTTAAATTATCAAGTGTGAAATCGGGTGTCAATTTTATAAAAATACTAGCCAAGTGTGAGTCAGACTCACGCACAAAGTGTTTTGTTACGTACCATCCACAATACGGGTACGAATTATGGTAAATTAACTAAAATATAGATAACATAGCAACATCTAGGAGTATAAAAACAAGCCGCTTAAATAGTAGTGCCCGGAAAACAATTCAGCACCCTCTGACTACTGCACCCTAATTTATATTATTTTTGTTTAACTTTAGGGTATGCATTACAATCTGACTAAAAAGTTGTATGTGTTAACGTCTTCAAGGTAGAGCTGGAAAAAATAACGTAAAAAAATGCTACTTTTACATATTTTGTTGAATATATAAAAGGCAAACCTGACTGACTCATTTATCAACGCATGAACAATAGCCGAAACTGCTGAACGGATTTCGCTGAAATTTAGCATACAGACAGTTGTAATTACGTAGGCATCCGCTAAGAAAGGATTTTTGAAAATTCGCCCCTTAAGGGGGTGAACCGAACTCCACGCGGACGAAGTCGCGGGCAAAAGTTAGTCAACCTAATGTATGAGGACCACCCCTGGGATTCAATTTTTTTTTATTTGTTGCCGTAGTAGAGGACGTAACAAGTATTCTGTAAAAAAATTAACTAACTACCTTTTATGGCTGAAGCTGTAGAGTGTAGACCCCTAGGACAGATAGACAGAAAGCGGAGACTTAGTAATAGGGCCCTGTTTGGCACCCTATTGGTGGTAACCCTAAAAAGGTCTTAAAAGATGCTTCTTTCTAACATGGTTTTCATTCAAGAAATACAATATAGGTACTTGAAATGTGAAAATCAAGTTTCTGATTTATTTGTAATACTTTTTGCTCTTTTTTATGGCATACAGTACATAATCACAGGCCGCTGCATCTATAACAAATGATTTAAGCAAGCTATTGAAAAAGTTAAAATATTAAATAATACAATACATAAGAGTTATATTAAATCTTACTGCTAAAAAAGCAGCTTTATGAACTGGTGGTACACGAAGTACTGTTTAGACTATTAGACTCTCCCCATAAGCACCCACCCAGACAAAAACTACGTTTCCGAAACGCATTTTCCTTACTCCATCGCGAAGCAAATGGAGTATCATATTAAATTTAATTGCAACGGCCTTTTCAGTGCAGCGGTGCAACGGCCGTAATGACGTCATTACTGCTAATGGTATTACACGACACTTTAGAGTTGGCGGCTTCATATTCAGCTGCAACTTTGTTCTGGGAACGTGTTAAGGTGCTTTTCGTAGAGTCAAATTACATTTGGCTATGAGGAGTTTTCCAGTATGCAGTACTAAGTGGGTTTTATACTGGTTTATAGATGGCGCTGTTCAATTTTGGAAAACTTTTCATGATGAACATTGAGTTTCATAAAAGCCGGTCATTAAAACTACTATATATGCTATCTAACAAGCCCTTAAAAAATTTAAGATGACATTATAGAAAATATCTTCTTACTTCACGTAGGGGAGCTTTTTTCAAATAAAATGACCGCCTGAAAAACATGCTGTCCACTGACTTTGACTATGAATATCTCATTAGAAATATCAAAATTGTTAACTCATTTGTTCAATACTAATTATAAAACTAATTATAATACAGTTCTGATCAAAAAATTTACTAAAAGTACTTAGCAAGTATAATTAAAACGAAAAATAGAATCAAAGAAACTCAAAATTTCGTATGTCCACCCTACATACTGGCAGCTTTAAACTCTAATAACTGCAGCAATTTTAATTAAATTTGTAGTAAAATCACCCTCTGTTGAAAGATAGATATCTAGGAATACATGAATTTGAGTTAAACAAGGTGTTTTAGAGGGAAGAAATTAATTTATAGTCATTTAAATCTTGTCTCATGAAATTAGAGATGGCGGAAATTCCAACTAAGTAACGGTGATTATAGTGACTTACAAACGAAAAAGCTACCAAAAACAATGTTTTATTACGTCAGGCAAAATTATCGACCTAAATGTCAATATTAAGCATGCTTCCTTCGGTCCAAAATAACGCAGTTCGTTACTTTCCACGGTGAAGTTGTCACCATCAAAAAATTTGTTCCCTTAAGTAGCTGTGTTTTTACTGGTAAGTTATGTTTTTCTTATTGATTCATGTTTATAAATGGGTTCCCTAATAATCAAAGATTGTTTATTGCTAATATTTTTTCAAGTTACTCACTATTTACTGTATAAAAACATGGCGATAGCCACGATAGCCACAGTTCACGATAGCTATTCGTAACATCCGTTAAGTAGCGTTATGTATATGCGGAAGGTAACTGTTACTAAATGGAATTGTAAAGCTGTGTCTTGATTGGAATTACTAACTAGTTAAACTTCATTCCAGATAGTATTAGAAAAAGCATAATTTTAAATTAAAATAAAAGTATAGTTTGTTGTCTGTCTTTCTATGATGTAATTATAAATATTACCTGTAAAAAGTTTAAATTATAAAAGTTTATCGGTTTAAAAATTGTGTTGCGTAAAAAACAAATTTTATGTTATGGTTTGTCTAAATGCTTGAAAGGATCGCAGTACTTTTCCTAACACCCAGTTCACTTATTATTAATTAAATTTAAACAAAACATTTAAAACAATCGACGTTTATTATAACGTGATTATAACGCACCCTAAACAGTTCCTATTAGTAACGCTAGTTTCACTTAAGTAACTGTCCCACCGTGATGGTATTTAATTTTTAGTTTATCTAAGCTTAAATATAAAGTAAAGACATTTTTAATAACTTTATATGGTTTATTTGTATAAGCATTATATTTTATCATATAAAAATATTGTTTAATTGTTGTAGGTTTGATATAAAGGTTATTTTGTACGGTGTTACAGCACAAAAGTTACTAAATGGATCTTCCTTAGGGAAATACTCATCATGTGAATTGTTAAATTATTAAAGAATTATGTTGTTTGAAATTTTGTTTATTGTTAATGTGCTAAATTAAAAAAACACATATAATACTTGTTTTATTCGCACAAAAATTCAAGTTGAAAAAGTTACTAAATGGAGTGTTTTTTCCAGCACACTGCTCAAAAATATATTTTTTCTCATTAACATTATAATTTATTTACGTATTTTTAATCAAATCATGTAGTTTATTCAATAAGCTAGCCAGTGATACATATTTGACTACAAATGAAAGAGTTCAAAATTATGGTGTTCCACATAAGTAACGGTCATTTTATTTGAAAAAAGCTCAGGGCCTATTTCCAAATAAGCGCTTACAATCAAGAACTAGTTTTAAATTAAACATAGTTTGTATAAGTTACGTTATGTCTAACACGTAAACAATCATTTGTGAAACACCTTAAGAATAGTAAATTAACTTAATTTATCAATTTCAAAAAAAAAGTCTCAAGTCTGTCTAACCTCAAGATTCACGAAGAAACTCCTTGACATATTTATATAAGCTTGTTTCTGTTGGATAGCTGAGTTTCTTATTAGTAACTCAGATGAGATTTATAAAATACTAGCTTAGGCCCGCGGCTCCGCCCGCGTGTTATTCGGTTCATCGACATGCTTTTCTGCGGGATAAAAAGTAGCTTATGTGTTAAGTTAGGGCATAATCTATATCCATTCTAAATTTCATCCAAATCCGTTCAGCCGTTTCAGCATGAAAGAGAAACAAACATTCACATACACACACACAAACTTTCAGAGAACATTCGAAGATTGAATTTAAAATAAAAGATTCCCAAGCGATCGCAAAAAATCATATAACAAAAAATTTAAAAAAATATTTTTCTTTTTTAAGTCCTCCGGCAGCACAATCCTAGTAAATAAATTAAATACTGAGTCAGGAGGTCATGCATACAAAGTCACAAAAAAAGATAGTAAACGATTTTCTTGAATCAAATTAGCATGAAGATCATTCTTACCTTCGTTTTAAGGTCCCTTGAAAATGCAAAAGAAAGATTTATAAACATAGAACTTCAAAAGGTAGCCCCCATTTATACAAAACCAAAAAATACAAGCCCCGTGTGGATTTACGTTACTGACCAACTTGCCACAAAATTTCATAACAAAATAAAAATTTACCGGTAATTTTCATAAATTTTATGAAGTTAATCCAGAACTTAGTTGACAATTTCACTTCCAATTGTATATACTTTTATTCATTCTTCAAACATTTCCACTCACCACCAATTTGCATGTAGTTTTATTTACCTTTAGTTGGATTTAGCTTCGTGTCTTCCCCTTAACTAGTCCTCGAGCTTTTTGTCCCAACGCGGCCGTTGTACGATACTTGTAGCGTGTCAAAAAGTTTTCACTTGACGTTCAAGTGCGGCGGTGAAGTGAAACTGATATTTTTTGCAGTGCTATACGGTTTTTGTGAATATCTCTCATGTTATTTATATCTACTCTGTTATGTAAAGTTTCTCTTTATACGTGATGTGATTTTTTAGGTTCAGAACATGTATGTACCTATTAAAGGTATAGAATAATGCTCAGTGCTCATTTTTGGTCTCGATTAAAGTACCATTCCCGAGTGGCGGGAAGTGTTTACTCAAATACGCCTGGTGCACCCTGGACAGTTATACCACAGCTTAAAAATCCATACAGTTGTCCGACGGAGGCGTTCGGACGCAAAGGTTGTGCGGGGCTTGCGGGGCGGGACTCCGAACTGCTTGTTTGAAAATTGTATGTAGCTCGGTGGCTTACTTCTCGCTTCTCGCCCCGCTAGCCCCTTTCATTGGACAACTGCATAGATTTTTAAACTGTGGTTATATACAGGTTGTAAATAGATTGCGACCACATACTCTACTGATCATACTGAACAACTATTCGAAAAAAAACCCGCGCGAATCTTCAGAGAAAAAGATATTCAACTGTAACTAAAAGACTTTATCTCGTAGGAAGAAGGTCTATTTCAGAACGCTGCACCTTAACAGCTGTTTCGCGGACGCCGCTTACTCGAAACTCACCCGTATGTCGATGCATTAGGGTTCACGCATTTTTGTTTGAAACTCAAATATTTCCCAAACTAAGGGTTTCCGCGGGTATCATTCTTGGGAAAAGTTCAGTAGGGTCGGTAGAATACCAGGCCCCTCAGAAAGTATTGCGAAAAAAAGTTTTTATAAATGGGAGACTGGCCAGTTATAATGTTTTTCGAAAATATGATTATTTATAAGTAAAAATTGGTATGTTCTAATTTCAAAATTTTAGGGTTTCCGTGGGTATCATTCTTGGGAAAAGTTCAGTAGGGTCGGTAGAATACCAGGCCCCTCAGAAAGTATTGCGAAAAAAAGTTTTTATAAATGGGAGACTGGCCAGTTATAATGTTTTTCGAAAATATGATTATTTATAAGTAAAAATTGGTATGTTCTAATTTCAAAATTTTCCTCCACATCTTTTGCGAGCTAATTCAAACTATCGTGTCTCGCTGAAATATGGATCTGCGCCGGGAACATTTTAGAGCTATGATTTTTTACGATTTCAAGTGTCGCCTGAAACCGGATGAATCGTATGATAGACTTCAAATGGCATTCATGGATGAAAGCCCTTCCAAGCCAACCGTGTATCGTTGGTATAACGAATTCCAGCGCGGTCGACTAACTTTGGGGGATGAAGAAAGAAGCGGTCGCCCTTTGACGGCTGTTATCGAAGAAAACGTGCTGGCAGTGAAAAGTTTAATCCAAGACAATAGGCGAATTACACATCAGGAGATTCAACACATATTGCAGATTGTATCGGGAAGAGCTCACGAGATTCTACACAGCTATCTACGCGTGAGGAGGATAGTATCATGCTGGGTGCTGCACAACCTCACCGATGCTCAGAAGCAGGCCCGGGTGGAAAGAATGGTGCCGTGATATGCTAAACAAATTTGAAGCCGGCTCGTCTCGGCGTGTTTACGATATCGTTACAGGTGATGAGTCCTGGATTTATCAATACGACCCAGAAACCAAGCGCCAGTCGACTGTTTGGGTGTTTCAAAATGAACCAACGCTTACCAAAGTGAAGCGGTCTAGAAGCGGGGGGAAGATTTTGATCGCTAGCTTTTTTAATTTGACTGGCCACTTGGTATCAATTCTTACGGGATCAAAGAAACATCAATGCCGAATAGTATACTACCAAATGTTTGCCAGAAGTTTTCTCTGTTGTTAGGAACAAGCGACCAAACACAGGGCTCCGCGGGCTACTGCTCCACCACGACAATGCACGCGCACACCGCACTCAAAACGAGGGACTTCCTGGACAGCACGCCAGTCAAACTCCTGGGTCACTCTTCTTACAGCCCTGATATAGCACCGTGTAACTTCTTTTTATTTCCAAAAATAAAAAATCAGCTCACAAAATACAATTTTCGTCGCCGGAAGATGGTCGCCGGAAGATGATGGATGAAGATGGATGATCGCTGGCTGCGTTCGAGCAGGCTGTAAACGAGCGAGGTGTCTGCGGCGGACTGGAAAAAAGTGTTTTGAAAACTGATTAAGACGCATAAACTTTGTATAGAGGCTGGTGGAGAGAACTTTGAAAAGATTTAAAAAAAATGTACCACTAGAACAATTTTTTTTAGTTTCGCAAAACTTTCTGAGTGTCCCACGTATGTGGTTTCATTTAATAGTGGCAGTCTATTTACACCCGGTATAGTAAGACGCAAATAATTGACAAATTCTTTCAGTTCTACTGGTGGTAGGTGGACGGCTTAACGGCTGTGGCTTGTTAACACCACCATGACAAAACCGTGCCACCAAGCGACTCGCCATGCTTTCGTCACTAGAAACCATACCAGGAGGGTCCTTAATCACACTAATATTACAAATTTTGAGACAAAACAATATTTTATTATTTTTGTCTCAAAATGAAGAAATAAAAAGCTTTATATAGCCAATAATATATTAGACCCGAAAAAACAATATTTTATTATTTTTGTCTCAAAATGAAGAAATAAAAAGCTTTATATAGCCAATAATATGTACATTTTAATTTAATATTACAAATGCAAAAGTTTGTGTGTTTGTATATTTGTTACTCTTTCACGCTGAAACGGCTGGACGGATTTGGATGAAATTAAGAATAGATATAGCTTATACCCCAACTTAACACATATGATACTTTTTATCCCATAAATTGGTTCCCATGGGATGGCAATGGGTAGTCAAGAATCTATAGAAAAGAGAAGTGTCACTCTTTCACGCCATGCTTACGAAACCGATTGGGCTGAAATTTTGCATAAATGTAGTTATACCTTGAATACGACATAGGTTTACTTTTTGTTCCATAAATTAGGTGTCAAGTTTCTATATAAAAGTGATGTGTCACCCTTTCACGCCGTACCTATTGAACCGATTGGGCTGAAACTTTGCACAAATAAAATGCTGGATCTAGAATAGGACAAAAACTTCTTTTTATCCCATAAACCAGTTACCATGGAAAAGCTATAAAAGAGATTTACTTACAAAATGGGGAATACAGAGGCGCATAACACACACATTTAACCAGCTATGTTTACTGTGGGTAACAGTTCGAAAAACATTGACAGATTTCATAGGAGTACACAAAAGCTAATTCAACGCGGGTGAAAGCTAGTATTCTATATTTTAGGAACTTCCTCGCTAGGCACTCTTCGTGCTAGCTATCATCGATGCTTTCCATTAGCGCAGTTCAGGCGTAAGCACACTGTAAAACTACTTTATGTACATTGTGTGGCGCGCAGCAACGTCACTTAAAAGAATATTCTCACTCCATTTCTTCTCGTGGATGACGTAAAAGGTGACTAAGGGATTATTAAAGGTAGGTACGCCAACAATCTGTAGTAATGAGGTTCATAAGGTCATCGGATCGTGGCCCCGTCTCATCCCCGTCTGCAAAGATGACGTAGGTAACTATTTACTGGTGGTAGACTTGTCATCATCCTCATAACGAAATCATGCCGCTAAGTGACTCGGTGTGCTCCATGAAGCCATGAGTAGCCGTGTCGGGGAGTGGTTACGGGCATTTGCGTAGAATCAGTCATTCGTCCGTTACCGACTTCCGTAGATTTTTGGCTGGAAATTATGATTAAGGGGGGGAAATCCCAATTTCGTCTCTTCCCAAATTAATTTCAAGTCAATAAATAGCGAAGATAAAATTCTGTAAAAAATATATGTTATATTTCACTCTTTGATCTTGATATTTCTGCCGTTCGATAAACGATTACTTACATTTTCCTCGATCCATTTAAATGGTAAAGGTAGGTCTGAACTATGGTCTAATTATCATGTCATTTGAGCTTTGTTACATTTTGAACAGTAAAACTTATATTAAAAATAAACGTCTTCTAAAATGTAATATAAAACGGCCGTATATGAAAAACCCATCCCTCTAATTCCAAAATAATAAATAAAAACACCTCGAAACCGTAAATTTTCTAAGCGGCGCGCTTCCGCTGAGTAGGATGAATGTGTAAAACGAAAGCGTTGGAGCAGGACAGATTTCGCCGAATAACATCGCCTTAACACGTCCCCCGCTGTCACTCCCCTACCTTCTAGGTAAGCGCGCTTCATCGAGGGTCTTATCGATGCTTACCATCATCAGGCGCGTTTATGGCATAGTAAAATAGAATAGTAGGACTCCTGCGCCTCGCCAGACTTAAATGCCTACTGTTGCAGGGTTGTTATTCTTGGTTTTGTAGCGAAGTCTCTTACAGTTTTATAGCTGTTACAAAATAAAAACACACGGATACGTATGTATCATGCTTGTTAGTAATTCATTTCGTTTCCTCTAGAATCAATGTTTTTATAACTATCTTTAAATTACTAATATGAAATAACAATGAGCAACCCTCATTTGCGCCGGCAAAACAAGCATATATGTTGCCGTTGTGTGCGTGCTGTGGTTCGTGCATACTGGAACGCACACATATTAGCCGCGCTTGGTACCTTTATGTGAAGATAGCTTACTATTCTGTTTTTACTATGGTCATGGTCAACCGAATAACAATTATTGCAGGAAAAAAATTGTCGACAACATGTCTTTATAGATAGTATTCGCACAGCAATACCCTCCGTCTCTGGGCTCGCTAAGTAACAAGACAAGAACTCGTAATTAGAAAATATAGCCTGTCATCAAAAAGGAGAAAGTTTCGCCCGTACAGCCTTCGTTAATGCTAATTACACACGAACTCGAGCTCTATTGAATTAGCGTGCTATATATGTGGGTTTTTTCGTTTCTTAGTTTCTTTCTTGTTATTATACAAAATACATCGTCAATATATAAATCGCCAAGGTATGTTTTTGAGTATGGTCAATTAAAGTCATAACTTAAACTGGTACACCTACATTTCCACGAAGGTTATTGACCCTTAAACGCATTTTGTATCAATAATTTTGCCAAGTGCGAGTCGGACTTACGCACAAAGGGTTCCGCATCAACACACAATACGAAAGCCAAAAATTTTATGGTACATAAAACAGATGTCATACAGGTTGTTTATCTCACGATGACGAGCAAATTAAGCCGTTATACGAGTAAGTCATTGCAATAAGGGTTTCGATAGGTATCTTCGTGAGTTGAACGATCTATAATTATTTGTTGTTTTACTTCAGAGTATATATTTCAAAGGTGATAATTTTTAAAGGTGGTAGAGCTGATGCCGGGCTCTACTGTGGAGGTACCACCATCTTACTCGCAATTCCTCCCGAAGTTATTCGGGGGAGAGTAAGACAACAGCTCTCAGGCAAAAAGACAAGGCGGCCCATCGTTGCCTGGGACCGATGGATGGCGGTATATCTGTCGCAGTCATCTGGTTGAATCTGCTATTCGATTGAATGACTAGTGCGTTCCTTGAATGACGAAATTCAATTGAATGTCTAGGCCGAACGTTGATTGAACAAGCGTCACTCAACGTCCAACTAGTTAGCGGATTGTAACACAGCCCTATGAACAGAGCGGACGTAAAATCAGTCAGGTGATTCAAATTTAGTTCATTTTTTTTCCACTGCGGCGCTAGTAGTCACCAAAACAAATATGGCGTCAAACAGCTCGCATAGATAGAACTGTGTTTATATATTTTTTGATTAAATTTACTTTATAGTGCGTTATTTGTAAATGAAACTGATCCTGTAATTTTAAGTATTTTTTTTTAATCTAAACCCTCATTTCACTAGGTGACTAAGACTTAATTTAACAACTTTTTGGAGTCCCAGAGACTCGCATATTTTAATAAATTACTTCTGAAATAATATGATCAATTTTTCTATGTTTTTCACTTTTTTATACCAAGCAAAAATATGAGATTAAGTAGAGCATTAGAAATCATGCTACAATCTTTTATTTTTTTAAGCTTAGCAGTTTATAAATCAGTAATTTTTTAATTCTCCCAAAATTCTCATGAGCATCCTACCTAATAAGCAAACCTAATCTTTATGGTCACCCCACATGGGACCCCACTATAGACGATCTAAAATTTTGGCGGCCAATGATGAAACTTACGGCAATCGACAGTAATATCGTAAGGTTAACTTTTAAGTTGCGAACTCATGGTCACCCTAACCAAACATTACAAAGTCGGCTATATCCCATTCAATGACTTCACTAAATGAGGTTCAGTCAAGATGTTGAACGTTACATTCAACGACTTGACGTGTTGTCCTTTAGTCATTCAATTAAATGTCGTCATTCAATAGACGCGCTAGTCATTCAATCAAATAGCAGATTCAACCAGATGACTGCGACATATCCATCCCCAATTGCCGGGCCTTATATAAATCAGACTGGTGACGGGCAGCGGCGTTACTGGTGCAAGGGTTTCGGCACCGCGCTCACCAACCCCCCTGCCCAGCGTGTGTGACTATGGGCATTTCTTTCAGAAGGACCGCCAAGAGTGGCGAAATCCTGGAAAGGCCTATGTCCAGCAGTGGACGAAACAGGCTGATGGATGGATGGATATATTTCAATCTGGGCAAATTTGAAACTTGTATATAGTCACTTGAAACAACAAATAATGAAAAATAAGGATTTTCGTATGGATTTGGATTTTTGTTTTTAGGGTTCCGTACCCAAAGGGTATCAAACTAAGCCTTCACTGTCTGTCCATTCGTCCGTCTGTCCATCCATCCGTAATTTTTATCATTTGTTATGGTAAAGGCCATGATAACATTATTCTGCAAAAAATTACGGCTTAAGCTGTGGTGGACGGATGAACGGACAGCGGAGACTTAGTAAGTCCCCCCGTTTGGCAACCTTTGGGTGCGGAACCCTAAAAACAATACAAAAGTTTGTATATTCATATTTATTATCTTTTTTTGTTAAAATTAAAATTAAATTTGATTATGTGATCTAAAAAGATGTGTGGCAACAGCATTTCATTCTTTTTAGGATTCCGTACCCAAAAGGAAACCAACGGGATCCTATTACTGAGACTCCACTGTCCGTCCGTCCGTCTGTCACCAGGCTGTATCTCATGAACCGTGATAGTTAGGCAGTTGAAATTTTCACAGATGCTGTATTTCTGTTGTCGTTATAACAAAAAAATACTAAAACCTGCCAAGTGCAAGTCGGACCCGCGCACTCCCATACAACAGACATGAATTTTGTGCCGTTTTTATAGATAATGGTACGAAAGCCTTCGTGCGCGAGTCCGACTCGCACTTGGGTGTTTTTTTTAAATATTTTATGCTTTAATTACTTTGCATTTTTTTTGGCGGGTAAATAGCTAAACAGAGCTTTTGCAAGAAATACTATTCAATGTTCTTATTGCATATTATTTCAAAAATCGTATTTTGGTAACTACCTATCGCCAATGAATGAATGAATGAATGAATGAATGAATGAATTTATTTATAAGTACAATAGGAAATAATTTATAAGTATCTTAATATATTACTTAAGTTTATCTTATTTACATTTCATTTGCAATTTACGTACATATATAAATATTACAGATTTCCTTAAATTATTGTATTTATAACCTAAATAATATACAAAAAGTTTCAAAACACTAATGTACAGTAATTGTTCACTTATATCGAGGGCCGAAAACTACCCACCGTGCTAGTATAAACTGTTTGACGGTCGGATAGCTCGCCGTTTATAATCTTCGATTGGTTTAAGTATACCATACCTAAACCAACCGAAGATTTTACCTGGTATAGTGTAGTCTAAATTTGGTAAAATTAATTTAACTAAATTTTAATAATTTACATAATAATATAACTTACAATTTACAATAACTTACAATAAAAAAAAATATTGCATATACAGACACAGTCTCGTTACTCTTTTGTTATATATGTCAATTAATTAATTCTTTTTTATTTTTTATTCAGATAAACAATAATTACAATACACTTTTACGCATATGCTGTTTATCACAATAAATTTAAAAGTTGTACAAAAAACACTAAACCAGACACAACATTGTGTGACAAGATAAACAAATAGTGTGATTTACCTCCTTTACCTGAAGAATCTGTTGATAATGTTTAATACAAACGCACTCATCTCCAGGAAACTGATCCCTTTGTAACAGTTTGCAATAAAAATTCAATTTAATACTGTCCAGTCACAGTTTTCGCTACCATTGCTAGTGTAGTATAACAGATTGATACGGGCTTAGAATAATAATGTTTTAGTATCAAATTTTATTTCCTTAGACATTTTACGAGCTTTTACTACCGAAGAGAAATGTGCAAGCTCAATTTTCCCTGTATCACAAAGGAAGTTAGGGCAAAAATTGCTTCAGGTGCAATTTCTTCGATGGCAAGAATGTTCTAGCCCATAATTTTTTAGAGTTTATGTCATAGAACTGTATTCGTTTGTTAAATTTAGTATTTCTGGGAAGAAAAGATGTATCGTTTTATCCAGGACCAAGGATTACATTGATATCATTGTCGTCGGCGTACCGTAGAATTAGGCATATCATAATCTGCCTAGGCAGATCCTTTTTTTCTGTTAATACTAGTATTCCAATGGAAACGGGTTCGCAACAAGTCAACATTTGCCGAATCTCTTTTTTCGGTTTTAATAGATAGGGTTAACCATGTTGAAAGAGATCTATATAACAGATCTTGGTTGCGGTGTAAGTACTTTGTATGCAATGTAAATAACTAAAAAAAATGTCGAGTAACTTTGCAAACGTTGATTTGTTCAAATATTCTATAAGAGCATGCTTTATCATTTTATAACAATTTACACAATGTATATCAATTTTATTAAAACACGAATATTCCATTTTTACTTTTTCAAAAAGTGTTTTAAAATTTATTATATCGTTGAAATTGTTATAAAATCATAAAGCATGCTTTATAACCGTCTTTGAGCCCATAAATATTTGCAAAAGTGATTCATCCTTATTACCCTTTAAGTTATTTACGTCAGTAATTTAGTCAGTTGTCTTCGTACTTCTCGAGCAAGATCAGTTAGAAAAGTGTACAATAAGTAAATATCCATACAAGAAAACACATTTAACAAAGAAAACTTGACTCGGAACTCAAATATTTTTTTAATTGATTTCATTAGTAGATATTTCTGCTGTGCTAATACCTATATAGTCGTCGCACCCATTTTTAACATTCGGTACTGTTTGCAGACGACAGTCACGACAATACACGTGATAAGCTGACAGAAGTGTTTCAAGCTTCAATTAAACAGGTAAACAGCATGTTTTTACCGGTCTTTACCCTTCAGCAAGTTAAGTATTTATTACAGGCACATGAAAGGAGGAATTAATTTATTAACATTTTCTATTTGAAGCAAAACGTATAGCTAACCAGTGTCTAAACATGGAGCTATCCAGCTAAGCATTGTTCCCTTAATCCTAGCCAGCACACAGCGCATTTGACATTCGTGTACAGGGGCTTTAAAATTAACGTTTTTAATAATGGGGTTCTTATTCACTTATCTATTTTTGTAATAATTTAGCTGTTACTTGTAAATAAACAAATGGGACTTAATTTAAAAAATGTTCCCACCAATTCACTTTCTAAATACAAGAAGACATAATCGAATGGGATTAAAGCCTTCGCCACACCGAACGCGGTTCGTACGCGGTGCAGATTGTCGGCGCGGCGGGCCCACGCAAGTTGTAATACAAGGAACTCTATGAAACATGGCACATCAAATGCGAGCGTGGCACCGAATGATGCAACCGAAAAAAAAATAGAATTTTTAAGAAAAAACACATGTTTTTACGACCGAGGTGACAAATATTATAGGAACACAAATTATAAGTTACAATTGTGGGAGAAAATTGCCAGATTGCAAGCGTCTCGG
This sequence comes from Ypsolopha scabrella, assembly GCA_910592155.1. Classification (NCBI taxonomy): domain Eukaryota; kingdom Metazoa; phylum Arthropoda; class Insecta; order Lepidoptera; family Ypsolophidae; genus Ypsolopha; species Ypsolopha scabrella. The sequence continues at coordinate 4,833,687 of OU342973.1, read as the reverse complement.
TCTTTAGTCTTTATTGTTTACTGTGCACAGACAATTTATTATTAATACACGATTAATTAAAAAGTATGTACAGAGGCGAGCTTTTCTCTAAAATAAGAAAGGAAATTGTGTTAAAATAAATAATCATAATGCGTGCACTACAAAAGGTATGACATACATATACGTATATTTTACAAATTAGCTAGTAAATTCATAAAATAAATATACGTCTTGGTGTCAACTGCCGCGTTCAAACCGCGCCGCCGCCGACCCGCGTTCAATGTGCCGTCTATCGCTCTACTTCTGCTCCGCGCCGCGCTCGAACCGCGTTAAGTGTGGCGAAGCCTTATAAGTTCCCGTCTGTCCTATGATGATAGAACAGAATAATAGGGCAGACGGGAACGAACGTGTTTATCAATATGTTTCTCAAATTCATCCCTAAAAGCAAATCCAAAATAAAATACAGTCAGTGTCATAGGTTTGAACGGAACAAACTGGAAAGTAAATGTTTGCCCTAATCAGTCGCAAAAAGTTTATACCAAACTTCGTTTCGAGCTACGTGCCGTAAATAAATATCTAAACTTTCTGTTTTATGTTTATTTACTTCAAATTTGTCTAAACGCACAAGCTTTCCACTCATTGTGATGGAGATAAATTTATTTTAGCATTAATAGCAAAGTTTATGTCGTCAAGAAAATGTCTAAGAAATCACCTAACAACATAGCGCTTAAGCTAACCACTCTAAGCTTCTTGAAAACGACGTGGAAAAATATTCTGATATCACGAAAAAAGTATATTTTTTTTTACAACGCAATCTTCGTTTGGTAACAAAAGTGCTGAGTACCTCTCAAAAGCGATAAAAACTTTTACCACGTGGAATTCGCTTAAACTTCTTTGACGGAACCCATTTTGTAAATGAAAATTCTTATCCTTAAGCTGAAAATGCGGAGAAGTGGGAAAATAAACACAGTGTTTGGTTCACCATATCCTTTTTAATTCGTTTTTATTATGGGGCGTATGGAAGTAGGAATTCGGGCTTTGCTAACAAGATTCAACAAATCCTTTCTTTTCATCTAGTGTCAGGCTTTGTTCGTTGCTTGTCCACCACCTTCATCACAAAATTTCGCCGCTCTCGGTTATTAATACTGTACTGAAGCCAAAACTAATAATTATAATTTTTTTGTTTGGCTGTATGTATGTTTGTTCCGTTTTTACTCTTGAACCTCCAACAGATTTGAATACGGTTTTTTCTTTATTATCGTTGTAGTTGATCAGGTATCATATTCTTTAAGGGTTGTTCATAAAATAACGTTCAAGCTGGAAACGGGGCAAAGATTATATGAACGCGGGCGGAGCCGCGGGTGAAAAGGTTTTGCTTTAACTAACTTATATTAATTATAGGAAAAATATCTCACCCTAAATCTTCCCAACTACGGACAGACACGCACACAGTTTACAAACTTGAAATTTGGCACGTAGTTACCTGATATAATACACGCATTTACTAAGAAAGGATTTTAGGATAGATATCGTTATAGTTTTTACTTTTTCAACGCGAACAGAACCGTGGGTAAAAAGCTAGTCCAATAACCCTGTAAAAATTAATGATTTTATTAGTTTATGTGTTTATTAGTATTTTTTGTAACCATGTACTCTTATCAAATTTGTGCTACTTGATAACTTTATAAAAACAGTTTTGTAACGCTATGAGGTTAGAGGTCTATGAATATCCACTTAGACACAGATTACTAGAATCAGCTTATATTTTGTTATCGTTTATTCTTCAGAAAATGTACCTTTGCCTTTCCAAAATCCGTACGGTATCCTAAAGGCCATATTTTCAGCAACGGTCACTAAAGCATTCCGCGATGAGGCGTCAAAACGAGGTTTTCCGGGATGACGAGATATATCATCGTAAACGAGAAAAGTTTGATTGGAGGAAAGCTTCAGGAAACCTTCAGAAATTCATTAGTGCACAGCAGCCCCGTGAAAACGAAATTACGGAAAAGTTTTCATGTACATTTTACGGATTTCAGGTAGGCGTATTTCTCTGCACGTGTTCTATATTACGATATAAAATTTTGAAAGTTTCATAAACACATACATGTACACACGCCCTGTCTCCCAGAGGGGTAGGCAAAGACTAGAGGCGTATTCAATTAAACCGGTCAAGTGCGAGTTGGACACGTGCCCTGAAACTTCCGTACCATTTAAATAAGTTAGACTTATTAGTACCAACAAAATGTATGAAACCAAACTGCAAAATTAAGTTAGTTACGTATAAGTTAGTTTGTAACTCTAAACCTACATTGGAAATTTATTTAAAACATAAAAGATTTTCTTTCAAAAGATTCCGAATTAATTGTAAGCTATCTTACAGTTCATTCAAATTCATGCCGTCCTTATCGCACTTACTAAAAAAATAGTGTGCTATCTCTCACTCACTCACAGTTTGAGCGATATCATTATATTTCGGACCGTACGGTTAGTCTGCTAGAAGTGCCTTAGAGTTTTGATGATCGGTGATGTTTTGCTTAGTATTTTAACTTACTACCTCATTAGATAGGTAGACTAAGATATATATATTTTTTTCTCATGACACAATTTCCTTCTGTCTTTTATATTTTTATTCTTTTATAATATATTTTATTATATATAAGTTAAAAAAAACTGTAATAGTATTAAGCCATATTCAGAAACAAAAAACTGATAAAAAAGACATGATCTTGCTTAGTTTCTTGCCCTTCTTCTTAGCAAGATTTAGGCATTATATCTATTTATAGTTTATTTATCTATTAACTTATTTATTCATTGCATTATTTGGGTATGTATATACAATATTTAATTTTTTTACATATGTTAGTATATATTTGGCTAGGCATTATATTTATTTATGGTCTATTCAGTTTATTTATCAACTTATCTATTAATTGCATTATACAGGTATAATAATGCTCTAATTCCAATAAGTCTTTTTATTTTATGCATGTGTATAACTTTAAAAGCCCAACTTATATACGTTTTTTTATATATTTCCCGTATCATATTTGTTTCATCATAAAATATTATTTTTATACAGATTAGATTTGACATGTAAAACGTATACTTTATGTATCTATTTTACAAATAAATAATTTTAATCTTTGAATCTTTGGTCAGTCAGTCAGTCAGTGAGTGAGTTTTTTTTGTTTTTTTTTGTAGTAAATACCCAGATAATACAAAAAAATTACGCCAAACTGTACAACAGTTCCTTGGCATGATGCGTGAGTGAGTGAGTAACAAAATTGGGAAACTTTGACTAGTTTAGTTATAATTCTAAAACTACTAATTCAAATTGAATGAAGTTTGATATATACTGTGTTTATACAATGCCTGCTTGGGTACCGAAAATTCAGGCTTATAGTTTTATCCACAACGAAGTTATAGGGGGTCGAAAATGGCCTGAACTGCTTCGAGAAAAGGATAGGTCGGCGTGCCGCTTCTTAGCTCGACTTGGCGGGGGTACTGCCGTACCCTCAGATATAACATATCCAAATTTCAGATTTGTTACCATTCCGTCTGCAAGCTAGAGACCCGTGACAGACGAATAGACATCAGATGGCTCCGTTTTGACCTTTGGGCGCGGAATCCTAATAAGAAACACTATAAGGACAAGCTGTATTATAATCCCCTTTAAAATCACCTGAAAGCTGACTTAACATTATTTTACACGCAACGTCCTTCAGATCGTCGGTCCAGTGGGCACGGAGTTGCCACTTTAGTGGTTTTACCACTAAAACTGGTGGTTTGGAAACCCATGTTAGTGGGCAAAATCTGTTTCTGGTGGCTAGTGGTTTTTTAATGGGCACGGAAAACAAAGGAAACCCATTAAATATAAAAAAAATAATTAAATGCCATTGTGGAAAGAAAAATTTAGTTTTGAAATTAAAGCCTTCAGAATCCGCTTTAAAGGCCAACTAAAAAGCATTCGAAATAGAAGAGTTGATGGGAACGAGAAAAAATTGTTATAGCTGATGGAAATCTGTGGCCTTTACCTACCCTTCTGGGAGACAAGCGTGAGTATGTAGGTACGTATGTAAAAAAACAGATTCAGATTTTTCGCTTTGTAAATACCTAAGTAGTAGTATTCATATAAATCTTTTGAATCTGATAAAATATAAAAGTTATTTATGATCAATAAATAGATACAGAAAATAATGTTTATTGTTACCCATGTTTTCCCGGGAAATTGCGAAAGTTGAACCATATCGTACAAACGTAACGTCCCTAGATTTATTTCATAACGAAAAGGGCTATTTATTTCAATGGATATTTATCAACATAGACACAATATTGCTTACACATAGGTAAGTGTAAAGGTTTTAATCTGACGTAAGAAAAGTTGCAGTACTGTAGTTGGTATGATGTTGGACTTTATAACTTCAGAGGTGCAATTGTGTAAGCCAATCGTATTCAAAATCGATTGTCATATGGCTATTCGGCTAAGCAAATAGGCCCGTTTGACAATTGAAATCGTACATTTTTGGCTGTCAAATGAATACAATTGTCTTATTTTGTTGTTGATAACCAAAAACGTACGATTTCATTTGTCAAACGGGCTTATTTGCTTAGCCGAATAGCCATATGACAATCGAATTTGAATACGATTGGCTTACACAATTGCACCTCTTGTTTGAAATCCTGGTGGCTGAGCATCCATTTAAATGTTTTTTAGAACTCGTGTGTGTTGTATTTATGTATTAATCATACTTGCTGATGGTGAAGGAGAACACTATGAGGTAATAATGGCATATGCCCTTTAAAGCATGAACGTACGTATATTTGTGTCCGGAGTGAGTAAGGGGACGTTTAAATCTTCAGTGAAAAGAGGGTGTTACAGGTATTGACTGTTCTCCTAACTAGGCCTAATAAAATGTACAATTTTAAACAGAATTTAAAAGTCTAATTGTTACCTAAAATCCAAATTTAAATCTATGTAAATTTTCTTATTCATTTATCTTCACTATCACAAGGTGTTAACAGCAAAACTGAAAAGAAAATTTTATTTCTTTGGAGTATTTCAGTGTTGTAATAAACGGTTTTAAGTATTTATAAAAGATTTTAAGTACCTACTTAAATCACATTTTTGGAAACCACTCTGAAAATACCTCCATGCCCTAAGACAGAGTATTTGTGGTAAAATTGTATCACCAGTCACGAGCGGACGTATACGTTTTCATTATATTAATATTCAAATATAATTAGCTTAATAAACAGCACTCAAAATATCTGTGAAACTCTCTTCGCTAATAGAGATCGTAAAAAGATTTAAGTCTTGATTGTTTGAAACAAAAGCCACCCAGACTGATTTTTAATAATGATTTTAGGGAAAGTTATTGCCATAAAACATAGGTATCTACATTTTAACAGAGAACTCTATATTTAAAAGAAATTGTTATTCATTTCTCAAAATGATTATAACTTTATTTGATCATAAGAATTCCCAAATGAATCCTTTAATTGATATTTCAGTAAAAAATATACTGTGTGTGGCATAAAAAATATCGTTATAAAATGTTATATATCGCCTTAAAACAATGAAAAATGATAAAAACACCTCGAAATCGTTAGTTGTCTGAGCGGCTTGCTCCCCCTGAGCAGGATAAATAAGTGCTAAATGAAAGCGTTAGCGCAGGACAAATTGCTCCGAATTAACTTCTGTCTGGCTGGATTTTAAGGCACTAAAAGTAAAAGTAAAACTAGAGAAAGTCCCGGCTACTTCTACTATGAAGCTAAAACTCGCAAAAAGAAGTACGCTGTTCTACCTTATTAAGGCTGTACCTGATCCTAGAATATGAAAAAAGCCAGATTTTCCAGGGTTCTTTTGACGAAAATAGGACTACATTAATATTGAAAAAAAGTTTGATTTATTGATCTTTTATCTAGGGGATCTACTTAAAAACAATGTACTAAAATTAATACTTTTGTCAAAAAAAAATGTTTTCCACCCTCCTTTTTTTGGTTTTAAACGTTCGTTTAAAGAATGCGTTTAAGAAATCAACTTGATTTTTAAAAATAAAATAGATAAAGAAATGTGAAGTTTTTCTGCTTAAATCCAGTATTTTTTCCTCACAAAATATTTCAGTATTAGCTAAAAACCCTCCGATCTGCTGTTTCGCGCGAATAGGCCAATTACTCGGAGCTAACCAATAATCGCCTCTATCAAAAGCTAATAAAGTATTTGACATTGACCTTTTTGTGTTGGACAGGTAATAAAAAAAATTCCCAGGGTATGCCTATGCTCTTAAGAGGCTATGGAAATAAAATAGGTGTTTCATGAAATACGCAGCAAATTCAAGAAAGTTTGGATATATGTACAATTTTCTTCGATATAAATAATTATGGACGTGAGGTCTTTTTCTCCTCGTTTATCGAACGGGAATCATGTACTTCTTATTTACTAGCTGGGTTTTAATAATATCTAGATTTCAACAAAAGGTACTTTTACTAGCAATTTTTTTTGCCCTGAATCCATTCCTCTCGCACTGCTTGTTTTTCCACTTGGGGTGACAGTGAACATTCAAAATAATACCTTTCTATATGAAGTCTTTTTTTGGATTTCGAAAACCTCTGTTACTGCCCTACTAACCTGAAAGGCCTTATCTCAACTAGATTAAGTTTTGAGATATTAACCTTTTTCGAAGTTATTTGACCGCTGATTGGCTCAGTATTTAATCAGAAATTTGAGATAGACATTTTTAAAAAAAGGTTTTTTTTTTAGATCTTTCAGGCAAGATACGGCTATTTGGCTAAATGCATTCGATTCCTTATGCTACCTAGTATAAGAATATGATGAAAATAAAAATAAAACGTTTTTTTTTAGATACAGCCTTTTAGCTTAGTAGGGCAGTATACAGGTTGAAATGAAACCCATAGCTATAACAAAGGAAACCGTTCTATGTTTGAAATAAAAAAATACATGTTTTGTTACTTTTGTCTTGATTCATAATAAAAAAAATAACCGGCCAAGTGAGTGTCGGGCTACGCGCAATGTAGGGTTCCGTAGTTGCCCGGTACATTTCATAAGTTGGTTTACTAATACAGACCGCGCCAAACTTCTAGTCCCATACATTAGAGGGGACCAAAAGTTTGCCGCGACCTGTACTCGTAATCCTGTAAAGCCTACTTAGCTGTGATAGTTTTTCTTTTATATTCATTATATATACAAATTCTGCGAATTTTTCCACATTTCTATGAACAACTTAATTTTTAAAACAAGCAAATTTTTTACCAGCTTAATTTTTTGCCAACGGATCCCTAAATCGAAAAATGGTTTTCACACATCCACAATGTTTTTGAACGACCTATCCAACGATACACCACACTATGGGATAGACGAGAAAAAAAATTCATCCCCAATTTACGTGTTAAAAAATAATATTTTGAAGATTTTATTTTACCATTTTGTGGGCGTGATTAATATTTATATTCATGCTAAATTCCAGCTTTCTAGTACTAATAGTCTCTGAGCTAACGCGCGGACAGACGGATAGACGGACATAGCGAAACTATAAGGGTTCCTTGTTAGACTACGGAAGCCTAAAAAGGTGTCGTCCGTCAAAAGAAGCACTAATAATCCAGTGGCAGAGACGACGACGCTCTACGCTCTACGAACCTGTATTATTATATTTAGTGGTACGCCTACCCCAAACATTTACTGAGAAAATATCGAATCACTTTTAAAAGCCTCGCATAGTCTAGTAAGTCAACCTCAAAATCCTTATTCACTCCAATATGTCTCAAAGCGGAAAAAGGGTTGAGCCTTCACTAAAAGTGCGACAAGTGATGGATAGCACTTTGCAATGTGCTGCATTTAGAAGCTTTTTCGCAATCAGCTTAAGAGGCTTGTGGTTTAACATATCCGAATTATGTTTGTGAGCAAGTGGAAGAAAGCCAAGTGAGGCAGACGATGACTCTTTAGTTTAGTTTAGTTTTTTGAAGGATGAACTATTAATAACTAAATTATTTTATTGCATTTCCCCGTAATATTATATTATTTAATATATTGTTTTTTTTTACATAAGAATTTAACTAGTTAAGGACTGTGTTTTTTGACAAGAATAAAAAAAAACCCTAAATATTATTTATGTTCTTGGTTCAATTATTTTATTTAAAAACTAATAATACATTAATTCATAAATATGTATGCTCTGAAAGGAGACTCACAAATTATAGGAGCTCCTATTTTTATCATTTGAGTTTACGTTTAAGTTAATTGAAAATAGAATAACTACTTTTTAACACTTAGGTAGGCTTCGATAGCTGACAGTGTTATTAATAATGATTTCATGTACAGTCAGCAGAAGATAAAGGTATACAGCCTGATTGCAAACACTTTGATACTAAGACCTACAGGTAAGTGATAGATGAGATAAAGTGTACTTGGTCAATACATACACACATGTACTATTGATCAAAGATCAAATCAAGATCAATCAATCAATCAATCCAGATTAAGATCGAAGTGTTTGCGTTGGGCCTGTATACCTTTATATTTTTCTGACTGTACGTATAGCTAAATTAAAAGTTATATGTAAGTTCACTGTAATATTTTTTTAATGTTTAATTTTAAAATCAATATCAGCGCAACCTTGCAGGTGTAGGAGAACGACATATTAAGGCCTTAATCAAAAGTACGATTTAATTGATAAACAGGGAAGTGGAAGAGGCATGTCAGGATCGTACCTCTATGGGATACAGGGGCGTGAGCAATATATGTAAGTACATTATTGCACTATACTCATTTTAAAACTTTGAAAAGGGGACTTTATTATGTACCTAAGTCAATAAATAGCATAGATGATTAAAATCTTGAAAAAAGCAACAAACCAAGTCACAGCCTCACAAAAACTATTTGCATGTAATTAATCATTTCCCAATTTTCCAATACCCTAAACCTTAGTATAAATCGTTTGTCTCTTGTAACAAGTACGAAAATCCTGTATCCTATTGGACAATTTTCGTGACACGGAATCTTCACCGGGTCATAGACGAGGCATTGTGATGCTTTGAAACTATTCACATGTTGTGACCTGTATCCAGTATGGTTTATACCCTCATCACAATGCAAACTGTTTTCGAGAGAGTACCCCTTAAACCAGGAAGTGTAGACCTCTGAAAATCCGAACTTTAGAGACAGCGCCGGATTTAGGGGAGGGCAACCGGGGCTGGAGCCCAGGGGCCTACACACAAGAGGGGCCTGCCCAAGTGTTAAATATTGTACACTGATTGTTTTTTCGAATAAATAACGCGCCGTATACATATTTTTAACTAACCATACATAAAATACAGTAAGTACAAATTGCATAAATATTTTAGGGCTCAAGATTTTTTTTAAGCGGTAGCCGCGTGCGAATGGGTAGTCCTCTATAAATTGCTTACCACTCTGTGACTCTGAGACATTAATTCAGTTTTATTTTGCTACATTATCTTTACTTCTAGTTCACAACTGGCTTATGCTTGACGTATGTTTGCGGCATCTCGGATGGATATAATCCGAAACGAGGACGGGTGAAACGAAATTTGTTTTGATACAAGAAATCATTTTCTTCCGTGTATAGTAATTAAGTAACTATAAAAACCGGTCAAGTTCGAGTTGAGTGATGTAGTAGTAATGTAGAGGTTAAAAGTTCAATGGCTGTTTGATACAAGAAAATGATAAAACTCGAAAAAAACTAAAAAATCTGCGAAATTTATTTCGTTTCAAGTCTAATACATAAAAGATAAATACAAAGTATAAGACTTACATTTATCAGACGTGCGTGCGACGAATAACTAACACTTTCAGTCAAAAGACTGATCTAAAGCTCCTTGAGCGGCAAAGACCAACTGAAATTGGCTGTGTTTCAGCCCTGTATTGTATTCTCTCCACACTCTAGTATAAGACTCTCAGAAAATTGTTTTACGTGATACGTTATACTTATAACAAGAGGGTGGGTTTCATGGCTTGAATAACTGATCAGCTCTGAAATGCGAGTCCGAGAGATTAAATTTTATTTTTATCATTTACACTGCGGGGCGGAATGGTCCCGCTGGAAATCTTGCGTGAAATTTTCAAGTGAAGTAAAAGGCAGATAAATGTTTAAATGCAGGTAAATGTTTTTGGCAATTTATTATCGAAACCCACGTAGAACGTTGGTGTTCATCATTTGAAGTATTGTATAGATTATACTAATAATAAAATAGGAAAAAAAAATCATGACTATAAATATTTTTGCTATTTTTTTTAAATGGAATGCATTATTAGTTATTATTATTGAAGTAAGGCTAAGACTTCTTTTTTGTCTGTTTGTTCCGTTTTTCACTAAGCGTATTTGAATGCAGTTTTCTTTATTATCACCGTAGTGATCCTTTTAAACTAGGCTTTATGGGTGTTCATAAAATAGCCGATTAAAAAAAAGCGGGCGGAGCCGCGGGCGAAGGCTAGAATAATATATAAATACAAAATTTTTTCAGTTTAAAATTTCTTATTTTAATAATAATTCATTAGTATATAAATATAATCATGTTGACCTGCAATAAATATTACCAAGAAATATATTATGTTTTATGTTGACCAGGGTGTCTACGCTGATAATAAAGAAATTCGTATCCAAATCCGTTGAGTGGTTTTTGAGTTAAAACGGAACATACATACGTTCAGATAGACAGAGGAAAACTGTAAAAAAAATGTTTTAGCCTCAGTACAATACAAATAACACATTTCAATAAAAATTTGAAAAAATATATTTAACAAACGGACACGACTTTCTTACTACTTTATAATTTGTACGTTATATAGATACAGACTAGACACAGAGACAGGACGCAAAGAAAATAGAATAGAATTATTTTAGGAATTTGTTATGTTATAACTATTAGACCTATCCTATGTGATATGTGGTAAAAGTTGCGTATGAAAAATAAAAGCTTGGAGAATTCTTAGTTTGAAACTTTGTCTATGAGGCGTTCCCTAAACTTGCAATCTGCATAAATTTTGTAAGTTTTGTTGCCAATCAGCGTCACGAGAGCTTTAAAATGTACGCTTGTCTAAAACTTTTGCGTAAGTTGCGAATATTATTAAATGTTCTCTTATACAAAGCCCTACTATACCCGTATTACAAAGTTGAGACCAACATGAAAACTTTCATTTGTTACTTCCTTGTAATTGCGCATTAATAATTCAACTATTAATTATTTAACCTCTTCATTAGACAGCCCAACAAAAACGCACTTTTTTTAAAATGTATGACGCTTTCCATCAGGTGCAAAATGGCTTTGTACAACAAATTAAATGTATAATAAATTTTATATGTAACTTTCAATAAAAACCTTTTCAAATAAAACTTAATTTATGGTAACTTCGTAGATAATTGCGTTTGAAAATGTTTTAACTCCCATTCGATGTTAGTACATTCAGTTATTGGAAAATTATCTCAATTTTTATGTTAACAGAACAACTCTTTGACACAGGAATCGAATTAGTACGAATAGCTGTAAATTTTTTAGATAAAATGATTTTATTTTGGATCTAAAATTAGATTTTATTTGAGATGTATTTAAATAAAAGTCGGAGACCATTGAACTCCTTTTACCTGGTAGCAAAATGTCCATAAAAAACAGACTAGCAGCTTTTTTTATCTCTTACTTGTAGTTTATATCCCGCTTTGAAATACAATTTAATCGATCTCCCGTCGTTTAAACATGTTTAAAAGTAGATTACGAAAATGGCCCATTGAAAATACATTTTATTAATTTCAAGAAGTAGTAAAATCTTGGGAATCGGTGATTGCTTGTGATTTTGCACGTATCGTCTCTTATATGACTTAGTGTTTTGGTAATTATAATACAATTATGTCAATAGTTTAGCTGATTTTAAAGGCTTTATTTTTAGTACTGTGAGAACTAAAATTTACGCAAGAAAAATTAACTTATCTTTAGTCCTTAGTTTATTGACATGAATAAAATTTAGTTTTGACATCATTAAACCTTAAAGTAAAGCTTTTAAAATCAATTACCAATGTTAAATTAAAATGGAGTTAGTATTTTTATGTTCTTGGAAAATTTTCATTCTAACCTATTAGCTAAATAAAGCGTTCTACTTCCACCTATAAGCCTAGTTATTCCACTGTTGGACATAGGCCATAGGCCATTCCAAGATTTTGCCACTCTCGGTGGTCCTCCTGGATTAAATGCCTACATTCACGCACGCTGGGCAAGCGGGTTCGTTAGCGCGGTACTGAAACCCTCGTTCTAGTGACGCTGGGACGTTAATGGGTTCTTTAACATGTTACCAATATAATTAATAAAGCATTTCCTTATCATGATACCTTGTGGAATAATAAGACGTTGTTATGTTCATAACTTAGACGAGTACAGTATTAATTAGATATTTAGCATCGCATTTGTCTTGCTCTTTTATTTGTTATATATTATATATTAGTATTTTTTTAAATTTAATATCATGTAAATAGGCATTCATAGTTTGATCTTGGTACTATTAAGTCACTCATTTTCAGTTAAGTTCATGCCAGATGTATAAAAGGAGCTGTGCTACAAACGTTGGGTAATTAGGGTATTGCTTTCTATGTCGTTACGCAGCCAATAAAGTGATATAATTGTGAAATAGTTCAAGTTATCTCAATATCGATATGCTGAATTAGGCAACACCGGTCAAGATATACCATGTCTTTCAAAATTAAAAACTAATGAATCTGAGCGGAAATGAAAATCAAAAGGGATAATGAATGCGAAACTTTTCATTGCCGTAACATATGCATGTATTAAGTTATGTAATGAAATTAATTCAAACAATTAAAATGTTCCAAGCGAAGTAGTCCACAAATTATATAACAAAATTCATCATACAGAATTCTCAACACGGGAACCAGTTTCACAAAAGACAATGCTGGAAATAAGCTACTCATAAGCGCAACTTTCCCAGTAACTGTATCAGTAAAATAATAATGTCAAATAGGTAAAATGTGGGTAATTTTATTGCTCTAATTTGTATACCATATAATTTTAATTACCAAGTCAGCTGCCTCCATAATAATACTTATAAACAGAACTAAACTGCTACACTTCGTACAAAAGATAACTATAAACATATATTATATATATATTATTATTATATATTTGGTGGGCCGCCTGGTTTTGGCTGAGAGCTGTTCTCTTACTCTCCCCCGAATAACTTCGGGAGGATTTGGGAGTAAGATGGTGGTACCTCCACAGTCGAGCCCGGCATCAGCTCTAACACCTACATATACATACCCAAAATCAATATTTTTAAAAATTTGATTGAATGAGTTTGACCTATTTTCTAGTTTTAATGTTTCTATAAATATCAAAGTCTTTAAGGGTAAGCAATGGAAAGTAAGTGAAGTTATACTGTTTTTAAGTTGAAGCTCTATACAGCCTCGGCATTCAAATTTCCTTTGTGTTTAATTTCTCTACTAAATACTTTGTCCTCCCGAAGTTCGCCGTAACTTTGGAAGAGGAAGATAAATTGTCTAAGTGGTTTTGCATTGCGATAGTGTATAAAGTTTATTCATGATTTTCGTTTTACTTCGCCCAAGTTTCTTGCCGTATTCTTTGAGCAGGTATAGAGCCATAAATTCTCAGCTTGGCTGTTCGGCAACAATGTTTTAAGAGTTATTGGGTTCTTTATAATAGGTTTATTGGTTTTTAGGGTTCTGTAGTCAACAAGGAACCCTTATAGTTTCACCAATTTCCATCCGTCTGTCTGTTTGTCTGTCTGTCCGCTGCTTAGCTCGGCGACTCTTAGTACAAGAAAAATGTGATTTGGCATGCGTATGGTATACTTAATCACTTCGACTAAGTGGCTTAGCAAAAGGATGACAATTTTTTTTTAGGGTTCCTACCTTCCCTATATGTAGAGTGGGGATACATTTTATTCGCGTATCAAATCATGTGGCATATGGATAGGTTTTTCAAAAATATTGTAGGTGTGTGAAAATACATTTCCAATTCAGGGATCCGTTTGCAAAATTTTACGCTTTAAAGTGCAAATTTTTGTTAGAGTCATGTTTCCCCCCCTGCCAGCAAAACGGTTACTTTTAGATATCTATGTGAAAAAATTTACGGCCGTAGTATTAATAACAAAATTAAAAGGAAATATACCACAGCTAAATAGGCTTTACAAGTTAACGAATAATAGTCGACCAACTTAATTTTGCACTTTTGTTTCATACATTTAATAAGTTTGTTATTTTTATTCAAAACATCTTAATTCAATGATACGGAACCCTCAGACGCGATTCCTACTCACACTTGACCGTTTTTTATTTTTAAACTTTTAGCACAACCCAGATAACCTACATTGAACTCTAGGACAACGTAGGGACAAAAAAAAGGGGAATATTTTGTTGCACATCAAGTGGAGCGCAGAAGATTTGTCTATGGCAGAAGTGAGCCGCTAGGTTAGGTTAGAAGGTTAGGTATGTCGAGTCGCGGAACGTAATGAAGTGACCGCCATACACAAGATTCGTGGTTATGTTTTTATAACAACCCAGAAATCCTTCAGCGCAGATTTTTGCCTTCTTATCGACATTATAAAGCCATAGTATAATGCTGCCGTCCTAAGCATAACCAACGCAATCGACATTTTTGTAAAAATTGATTTAATAGGATATTCTGAATCAGCGTACCGAAATACCTAAAACAATAAAATATCTTAAAAACTGGTCTATTCATTCTTAAGATCTCGCTCGTTGCGCTGATTCATACTGTCGATTGCATTGGTTATGCTTTTGACGGCAGAATAGTAGTAGATAAAGCAGCCTGTCTTCCTTGACCCTTTCTTCACCCCAGTGCCACATATTTCTCATCATAATTTTGGAGTCTAATTACTTACACCTTGCACACCTATGAAATCTCATTACGTTGCGACGTGAAACAGGCGACGGACGTGCATCACTCTAACATTTTCTGAAGCAGAGTGAAATAAAATTTCGGAAAAATTAAATTTTGTAGAACTTAAACGAAGTTTAGTTTTTTGTGACCTAGTCTTTATAATAAAGCGATACAAAGAACATTTTTATGATATTATAATTTTTTATAGAAGAAGGGCTCCTAAGGTTGACTCTTGCAACTTAAAAACAGGAGATCGGCTAATTTAAAAAAGTGTATTTTATAATTTTCACGTCCGATTAATGTTGTTTGAGGCTTAGATTAAAAGTTGTTTTAAACCAAAAAATATTTTTTTTAGAAAAAAATTGATTAAACACTTTATTTTTATTTTCTTATATTGGGGTCACTTTTCACCTCCTAAACCAACCATGTTACCCATTTTACCGGTGATACCGGTTAAGGATTGAGTCGTATACCATTGTTGGGTTACGTGAATATATATTTTAATCTTGTTGAGAATAAAACAAGCATGAAAAAACATTTCATTACATAAATAAATAATTAATAAATAATTTGGTAGGTGGTAAAGCTGATGCTGGGCTCAACTGTGGAGGTACCACCATCTTACTCGCAAATCCTCCCGAAGTTATTCGGGGGAGAGCAAGAGAACAGCTCTCAGGCAAAACCAGACAGCCCACCATTGCCTGGGACCGATGGATGGTGTTATATCCATCCCCAATCGCCGGGCCTTATATAAAACAGACTGGTGACGGTCAGCGGCCTCACTGGTGCAAGGGTTTCGGCACCGCGCTCACCAGCCCACCTCCTCAGTGTGTGTGTGTGTGTGAGTATGGGCATTTCTTCCAGGAGGACCGCCAAGAGTGGCGAAATCCTGGAAAGGCCTGTATCCAGCAGTGGACGAAACAGGCTGATGGATGGATGGATGGACATGAAATAAAATTTCAAAATAACAATTTTCCTAGTTATTATGATTGGCTTTACTAAGCGGAACATAAGTTAAAACAATAAAGATAATTTGTAAAAGTATTGAAAGGAAACCTAATGTGACTATTTATCTAACAAATGCTAAACTCACACTGAAATTGATATCTACCACTGGAAGCCACACACATTATAAGACACACGTGCACTCCAAAAGGCTTATTATAACTGGTTACACGCATATAAATTAGTTTACGAGTTCCCAGTTGATAGGCAAGGCACTTATAATAGCTTGAAAGCACTTTAGCAACTTGTCTACTTGTAAACTGTCACAATACCTAAAGATCCCATTTAACTTGAGCAATTTGTAACTTTTCCTATTAGGCGTTTGCACACATTTTGCTGGAATCTTTGGAAACACTTGGAATTGTTTGGGCCTAAAAACGTTTAAATAACTTTTATTTGCGTAGTTTAATTTGCTTCTGCAACGAAGGTTTTTTAGAAGCCACTATTTTACGATACGTAATCCAATTGTAGTGACGTCCAAAAAAGGCTCGTTTTAGAAGCAAAATAAAAAAATTAACATTGTATCACTGCGGTATAGAAAATTAATTATTAACTATTAAATCTGGATGTGACGAGTTCCGAATCGGAGAAATTTATTTCTATCATAGTTTCGTTAAGAGTAACGTGTATTTTTTACTACTTGACGCTGTAACAGGTGGTCTTTGACTAGCTTTGAATACACAAAGCGTCCTCCAACCAAACGCAAAGGGGCTCACTGTAAAGCGAGTATCTATTCTCGTACATATCACTGAAGTATGGGAAAGCACAAGGGTAAATTCGCGAGTTGTGTTGAAACCTAGATAGCTCAGGTGGTAGAGCAATCGCCTGGTAAGCGAGAGGTCCCGGGTTTAAAGCTTATTATAAGTCTTTCCTGGTATCCCCAACTTGAAGTAGTAGCAACACGGGCAAGGAAACTAATATGGTTGTTTAAGTATCTGCGTAATATCTCTAACAAACAACTTATAACATACATTTACACAACCCTTGTTCAGTCTATTTTATTGTATTGTGTAACTGTCTGGGGGAGCACAATTAAAACTAAATTTAAATGTATCGAAATCATGCTGCATAAAAGGAAACTATATGGTGCCTCTAAATTATATAATGATGCAAATGTGTTGTCAGTCAGACAGTTATACATATTACAATGTGTTTTAAAGATCCACAAAAATATATCAGTGGACCCACAAATCCTTAACAAACGAAACCCCTTTTCAGTTGTTAAAACCCCTATGGTAAGAACTTTATTTGCCTCAACTCAATTTGGTACACAGTCAATTTATCTTTACAATAAGATAAATAGGCTTTTAAATATCTATACTATGACTTATTACGAATGTAAGAAAAATATAACAAAATGGCTTAAAACATTAACTTACGAAAAAACAGAACTTCTTCTATCAAAATATACTTCGACATTTAACCATCTTGGCTGAAGTAAATTTAAAACACACACACACACACCACCCCTAGCAGTTATTAAACACTGATCCCAAGACTTGTCGTAGGGCTAGGGAACCACCACCGATAAACACAAATACAAACACATATCCGCATCACTACACACACACCCTCCCGGACATCTTTGTCACACCTTTCATACATAAAGCTAGTGGTTTCATCCAAACTTACTATGTTTTTTATATTGAATAATAAATAAGGTTTATTCTTATTCCTGTATAAGACTAAGAAATAACATTTACAAAGTGTAAAGATAAATCCATTGAAAGAGCGGGTCTCTCCTAATACAGGTCAATAAGACTTAATAGGATAGTCCAGTGGCGGTTTGTAATAAGGAGCACTGGAGCGGTGAACTCCCAGATAAAGTTATGTTAATAAATTTTTACTTATCACAGTATATTATTAAAATCTTAGCAGGACCGCAGCAATGTACAAAAAATAGTAAGTGGATACTACGTTTATCACAAAGAACAATAACATAAACACCTGTGTAAACAAAACCATAATTTGTAAGTTGTCCGGCCCGAGTAGGTAAATCGTGCGCTCGGTACTAACGCTCCTAAGGAAAAAATGTCCCATACAAAATTTGTACCTACGTAGAAAAGAAAGAGAGGTACTGAGGTCCGTAAGCGTTATACTGGATTCGGTGCGGCGCTCCTGGCACGGTGGTGTAGCTGAATTTAGCCGAACTGAGTCGGAGATCAAAGAGCGAGAGGTGGGGGGAGTCCTTGACCGTTGTTTGTTTTAACTATTTTGTTAGTGTTGCGTCGTATTTGCACTGCATTGTTCGGTGACATATTAGTGCGCAATCACCGCAGTGCTTAAAGGCTAAGATGTTCAACCAATGCCTCCTTCCTGTGATGACGTATGGCGCTGAGACGTGGTCTCTGACAAAGGGCCTGATCCACCGATTTATGGTCGCTCAGCGAGCTATGGAGCGGGCTATGCTTGGGGTATCTCTGATGGATAGAATCCGAAACGAGGAGATCCGTCGGAGATCGAAAGTAACCGACATAGCCTGCAGAATCAGTAAGTTTAAGTGGCAGTGGGCAGGCCATATTTGTCGCCGAGATGATGGCCGTTGGGGCCGAAAGGCTCTAGAATGGAGACCACGTACAGCAAAGCGTAGTGTAGGCCGACCTCGTGCCCGCTGGACCGACGACCTGAAGGACGTTGCGGGGGGCGGCTGGATGAGGAGGACGGAGGACCGACATGAGTAGCGAAATTTGGGAAAGGCCTATGTCCAGCAGTGGATGAACACGGGCTGATGGATGGATGGATGGATATTAGTGCGCAAAATAAAAAACTGTTCGAGTGAGGGTTTTGTACGCAAGGAGCTTGTCCGTACTAACTACTAATAAATATGGCATTTAGTGTTCAATTTATTAAAAATAACAGTGAGACATTTGAACAACGTTTGATATTAAAAATAAAGGCCGCCCTCTTCCAGACATTCAGTTAGTACAGGAGTGTCCTTTGAAAACAAAAAAAATTAAGGGTCCCTTATGTGTATAAAAAATAGGTGATAATGTGTGAAGTGAAGACGCTTTGTTTGTGTATACTTATAATGTGAATTTTTTGAAAATGATAACTCTAAAAAGTGCAGACAGTAAAATGCAGATTTCCAATGTAAACTTCTACAATAAATGGCAAGTTCACTCAGGTACCTAGCTATAAAAACAGTCACGGAGAGATATCATTTTATCCACTTTATTCTCCCAGATACCATATTCAGTACTATTGTGTAAATGTTTACACTAGGCTAGTCAATGTTTATGTGGTTTTTACTCATTTAACATTTGGGAGTCTTACAGCTTAAGGGAAGAGCGCTAGACTCCGCGGCCATACAAAACGAGATAGCTTCTCATTTGTACGCTAATGCATTAAATTACATAAAAGTTTAAGTAACTTCATCTTTTGCACAACCTACATGTCCTATTTAACTTTAAATTTCGGATAATAAACACGCATAAGAAATACAAGCACTTAAAAATCTGTGTTTTAAGCTCCAAAATATTCCATTTTCATATTCGATTTTCTTAAGCATTTCTCAAGCAAAATCGTATTTTTTTTAATTTAGGACTCGTGTTTGTTCATAAATATTTGTAAAATGTAATAATTTCGTATATAGAACGTATAGGATTTCAGTAATTAGCTATGCTCTACCGTTCGAAATCGCGGGCGCAAATTACATAAATCCGGCATCGTACTCTGTCGCATCAGGGGTGGGGAAGACATGCGGGGGGATCACGGGACGAGCGATTACACTCGTTTCACTCACCTTACTCGCTTGATATAGGTGCGATTGATTTATCAAAGAGTTTTTACGTGTAGGTTAGTGGAAAAAATATTGAGTGTGGTGGACAGAGTTTTCTTGCAAAAATTGTTGAGTACTTACTATTTGTTTTTTTTATAAAAAAAGAGGCAGATGGGCAACTAAAAAGTATTGCATTTCGCTAAGCCCCTACGTATGACAAAAACTCTGTTTTAGGTTTGCAAAATAATTTTACTTTATACAGGGGTAAAAATAATTATGTAGTCCCTTCTTATTCTGAGAGATTATTCCATGGAACTAATAGATCACTAAAAGGGAACTGTGGAAATAAAAGTAACATTCAGTTAAAATTAATACTGGGGCTAAATTTAATAACTAAAGTATGGCCAACGAGACGAGATGAAATAGGTAAACAATCGGACCGTTACTGAGAATAATGACGTCAGTTGGTCGACGACAGCTGTTGTTGCGTGGGTTATGTGCTACAGATAAGCAGTCAGTACCGCAGTTACCAATATTTGGTCCGCCATTTTGTGAACAAGTTCATTCCTATTTGGTTGCGTTCGAAGTGATATTATTTCGTTTACGTGTTTGTTTAGTTTTTTGTTATTATTAATCCGTTACTGTTAGTTTTTCTTGTTGATTATCTTGTTGATTTTTTATTGATTGACAACATGACTGATATGATAATACAATATTTTTTTTCATAAGTACGGCTAATTCGGACTCTTTCGACAAATATCATCTTTGTTTAATACAGACGACAAGGATTAGAATAGGAAGTTCAAAATGTATATAAAATTTAATAAAATAAAAATGTTTTGTACGCCTGAAAGTGTGTTTACATTGTTTATTTCGTATTGTTGGCCTTAACTTAGGTATCTATTACGGATGATCGGTGAAGTTCAAAAGTAGATTTTCGTTTAACTGCAAAGGAAAAAATTGGTGTAAAAAAAAATATATATAATCTTATAGAAATATTGAATATATTAATAAGAATAAACGAAAAATTTTAATAATAAATGTACATAAGGACACATTATAACTTGACCCTATACAGAAGTTAAGGGCACTCTATTCGCTCCAATACTAGCACAGTTCGCTGATAATATCCTTATATAAAGGTACTTGCCTATTATTTTTTCTTTTTCAACATATTTCATACAATATTCACGACTTGAACCTAAAACATTTATCAAAATCAAATACATACAAAAGTTACAAGCGTATAAAAGTCCTGAATGTTACACATATTTTGATGAATGTTTATGTACAGTAATGTCCTAGAAGCGATAGAACAAATGAAATGATTTTAAGTTCACTGCATAGTATATTTTATACTATTCAAAAATATTTTTTTTTTCATTTCGATTTCTGGGGTATTTCTCCTGAAATCATAGGAAGACCCAAAACCATTCTCGAGTTTTTTCAAAACATGAATTTTGTCTCGCGTTAGCTTGCGTCTCACAGCGTGTTAGGTTAGTTCCGTACGAGCTCGGTAAATGAACGTTCGGGTCAACCAATAACAGTCAGTCAGTGCTCTATAACCCGAACTTGAATGTAGAATGAAATAGCAAGTATATCGACCCCGTGCGCGACTGACTTCAAGCCATCGACTACAGTGCTCTTAAAATAGTTATGTCGTCGGTTTTGAGAGATTTTTTTCTGTCAAATCAACAGATCATTTTATACAAAACAGTGAAATACGGAAACATAAGTAACATTCGGATAAATAATAGTGATACTTAATTTCATTACTATGGAAAAGGAAAGCTACGTTTATCGGCAAAAAGAAAAAAAAGGGGTAATAAAATTAACAAGTGAGTATAAATATGTATTGTATATTAAACTAAGATAGAGTTCCTAAAAAAAACCTCTAAAGTTTTGAGCCTTTCTTCCTACCGATCAAGCTTTTGATGCGGATACCTAAACATTTATTAACGCTCATCACATTGAATTTCAGGCAACCGAAGCATTGTAAGGCCGATATTGAAACCTTTAGATCAAAATATAAACAGGTAAATATTTATTAGGTAAATACGCAGATAAAGTCTATGATAAAAATTTAATTCTAATATTTATACTAAACACTAGACTGGAATGGACGAGGCATAAACGTAAGCGGAGAGTACATTTCACATCTTCGCTTTGCCGATGACATTGTGATAACGGCGGAATCGCATCAGGAACTGCAGGAAATGATGCGCGGCCTTAGCGATTCTTCGAGACGTTTAGGCCTGCGGATGAATTTGGATAAGACTAAGGTCATGTCCATTTGTCGCGTCATCCAAGGGCCACTAACCGTCGACAATGTCAGCATCGAAGTTGTTCAAAAATATGTTTATCTGGGTCAAGTTATATAGCTGGATAAAAACAACTTCGACGCCGAGGCTGACAGAAGAATATGCTTGGGTTGGGCAGCATTTGGAAAGTTGCGTTACATATTTACGTCGTCAATACCGCAGTGCTTAAAGGCTAAGATGTACAACCAGTGCGTCCTTCCTGTGATGACGTATGGCGCTGAGACATGGTCTCTTATTTCCATTTGTCTACAGGAACAACTTTTGCTATGGGAACAACAATGAAATCATAAAAAAATCAGGTGTTCCATACTAAAGATAAATTACCTACCCGCCTAAAATGTACTGAGTATATGATTATTTTTTCGCGATTCGAGTATTAGCTCTCTACTCTGTAGTAAAAATTGTTCGTTAGAGGAGATATAAATTGTTTATTTATTATTTAGTCATTAAAGCCAATAGGACTTAGAAGAGTACTACCATGTAAATATCCATTTAGTTACTCATTTGACCACACAGTAACCCTCCGAAATATTTTACATATCATAGTATCCTACATTCGTCCGTTTGATACTAATATATTGTACTCTTTAGACAAAGATAATTAAGAGGTCATTCATTTTTAATTAATCGATCAAAAGCACTAAAAACGAAGGTATGAAAGGATGTACTGATCTGAGTCCAAGCTGTGGGTACAGTGTGAACAAGTGCGGGGCGCGCGGGGAGGGCGCGCTCGTGCCGGCCGCGAGTGACCGAAACAGCTATAACAATTGGGAAAATCCAAATCTCGCGCGCGAAAGATTTACCGTCTTACATTTAATAATCGACATACCAAACCATAGTACAAAATTTACCAAAAAAGTGTCAAAATATTAAGAAAAAAAACATTGTAATTTGAATCGTATGTCGTTGCTGCACGGCTTATCTTGTTTGACACCCTCTTTTAATTTTGAATGGTTTGACTCTCTTTTGGTTCGGACACTTTTGAGCACAGGCCCGATGTCCACTTGGTAGTACGTCAATGCATTCAATGTATAAAATGGTAAACCTGTGCCACTGACAAGTCTTCGCATATGGATAGACATGAAAAGAAAAAAAACCAGACAAGTGCGAGTCGGAGTCGCCCACTGAGGGCTCGGTTAAAGACTATATTTTTTATGATTTAATTACAAATATGTAGTTTTCAGATTTTTCCCTATACTTGTAGTATTAGACGGTATTACTTGTCAAATTTCATAGTTCTAAGTCAACGGAAAATACCATATAAATTTTGTCGAAACATACGTTTTTTAGCGGTATAGGCAGCTGTATCTTTTTTTTACGTTGAGAAGTTTAATTTTTTCAGAACTTCAAGGGACTATAGACTTAAGTATATGGTTTTAATTTTAACTTGATACTTCCGCGCGTTCCTGAGAGAAAGGGTCTTGATAGACAGACACACGGACAGACGGACAACAAAGTGATCATATAAGGGCCTCTTTTTTTTTAGGTAAGAGCCCTAAAAAACTGGACAAGTGCGAGTTGGTTAAAGACTATGTTTTAGAACGAGCGAGCGAAGCGAGCGAATTCTCCGAGTCTACTGAAACAATCCGGTGTTTTATGTATGTATGAATATTAGTTCGACGATAACTTGAGTATCGTTGATATTTCTTGAAATTTGGCAGGCGAGTAAACAAGACAAAAAGAATTTTTAAGTTTGAGATTTAGCCATATTGGTCAAGCGTGAATCGGGCGAGCGTCAGTTCACAGTTCGGGGCGAACTACTAGTTTATGAATTAATTACAAATATATAGTTTTCACATTTTTCCCTGTAATTGTAGTATAAGATGGTATTATTTGCCAAATTTCATAGTTCTAGGTCAGCGATAAATACCCTATAAATGTTGATTCCCCGGAGAGTGTCGAAATATACGTGTTTTGCGGCATAGACGGCCGTATCTTTCTTATGTTAACATAGAAGTTTGATTTTCTTACAGCTTCAAGGGACTGTAAACTTGACTGTATGGTTTTCATTTCAATTCGATACCTTTACGTGTTCCCGAGATAAAGGGTCTTGACAGACAGACGGACGGACGGACAGACAAACAGACAACAAAGTGATCGTATGAGGGCTCCGTTTTTTCCTCTTGAGGTAAGGAACCCTGAAAACAACGAATTATGTTTAAACAATGAGAAAAAAATAAGATTCCATACAAATAAACTTACTAAAGGTAATTAGATCTCAGTTATACACAATTATCCAAATAAGCACTTACATATTGACTAGGTTGAAAAATCTGTTTTCTAGGTTTCATTCCACAAAAGGTACCAGTGCAGAATATAACAATATCAATTTCAAGAGATGTTGTTTGAGATGTGTGCTCGTCGTATAGAATAATTTCTTCTATAAATAGTTTGTAATCGTGGTAGACGAAGTCTCGTGGTCTGATACCTGAAACGTAGACCAAATTAAGACAGTAATTCAGCGCATTCTACAGATCTCTGGTACTCAAACACTTATTCTACCCATGTAAACGAGGCTGCATAACGATTGCAAATTCCGATATCCCCTGATGGCGCAGGGTATATTTCATAACATTTGGTGTTAAAGGCGGGCAATCAAGCCCGTAAATTTTCATTTATCATTTTTATATCAGCAAGTTTTACCTTTACTTTAATCTGAGCACGGTTCTTATTGAATTCTTCCAAGTGGATTCTTTCAAGCAATAAAGACATTCCTTGGCTCAACGCCATTCTCCGTCGACCCGTACTTGGCCAAAGCGGTTGTATTTTCCTCTTTCTAGGGTTCAGTAAAAAAAAACGGAAATCTTGCATTGTCTTCGAAATTATATTACAGTGTGTTCGCAAGGCAACATTTACATCGATTAAGAAATACGTATAATGAGGCTCGAAATTTTTGGCTCGATTGAGCTAAAATTTGACATGTTTTTTCATTTTCATTTATTTATTTATTTATTTATTTATTTGGAGCACCAATGTTACATACACAAATAGTATAACAATAGTAGGTAGGGTTTAAATCCGTGTGTTGTAACGTTACAGGTGCACACATATTTCAAAATTTTAAATTTAAATGATCCTTAAATTAAAACTATAAGTAACAAATTATGATAACAATTCTGAAAAAGTAACTTAAACATACACTAACTCAACAGAACATGAGATCATCCATGACTTACACACTCGAGTATCTTAGATTTAAAACATGGAAGACTAACAAAATGTATGTCCAAATTATCATCAACAGTAGATAACTTGTTATACATTGTCATCATACGCGTTAATGGCATAAATTTACCAAGATTGCTGTTAAACCGAGGCGTTGCAAACAGCTTACGATTTGACCGTCTGGCGAGGGACAGAAATATTAATCTGACTTAGTGAATCGGGTGAGTCTATTATGCTGTTTGATATTTTGTATCACGTAATGGTGGCCATCCATCCATCAGCCTGTTTAGTCCACTGCTGGACATAGGCCTTTCCAGGATTTTGCCACTCTTGGCGGTCCTCCTAGAAGAAAAGCCCATACTCACACACGCTGGGCAGGCGGGTTGGTGAGCGCGGTGCCGAAACCCTTGCACCAGTGACGCCACTGCCCGTCGCCAGTCTGTTGTATATAAGGATGGCCATAACGAGCATTCATCGTGAACAATTTATTACTATGACTGGAGTCAGTTTTTCGAGCGCATTATTAAAGGGCAATGGCGTGTTGAATCCACACTATTTCCCACCATTCAGTAGACTTCGTCTACCTTTTTACAATAACTATATACGCAATATAATGTATGAACAGTTTTTATTATATATAAAATAATAAAAAACCTTTTTCTGTTACGGTGGATTATCAGAATCGAACGGTGTCTTTTGCGACATTTTTTAATAACTACTTTCCCGTACACATTTTAGTAGTTTGTACGTAGTAAATATATAATTTGCACGGCTACAATTATCTCAACGTTTATCTTCCGGCTCGGTAATACAATGAATGGACGCAGCATTCGTGTGAATATGACAGTACAATAATAGTGGCCATTCATCGTGATGGTCATCGCTATGGCCCGTCGGCGTCGTCCAGAAATGGAATTACATTTGGCCACTACCGCGCCTCATGGAAAGCGTCCATGAGACGTAAGACGAATAAAAACCATCAACATTGACAGAACCCATTCATATTGTACAATATACGCTTGAAGAACATTTTTTATCACATTCCAATTTGTTGATCGGGTAAGAAAGCCAGAAAAACAATTGCTGTATCAAAATCACTGAGATATACAAAATAAAATCATGACATACCTGTAGGTACGTAACACAACCCAACATAACAAACGCGAGGATAAGCATGTATGTAAATAAAACATTTATCTTTGCCTTAAATTACTTGTTTATAAGTAATTAAGTTCTAATAATATATTAGGATAAATAATTAAATACCATATAAAACTTGAAAAATAAAAACATTTTAAACTCTTTGAACTGAAACATTTTTCATTATTATTCCTGAAAATCATTACACCCTAAAAGGTTCCCAAAGGGAATAGAATAATTTATTGGGCGTAAAAAGGGTCTTGTGTATGTTAATTGCAAACATCGATCTACCCTCAGTTCGCTGGTTGCGGTCGAAACCTCTGTGCCCCGAAATATATGGTGATAATGTGACCTTTTTACAGGACCTTTGAATAAATTATTATATTTCCCTTCTAATGCGATAGACCCAGCTGCGTTTGTTGTTAGAAAACTGAAACACTATATAAATTCACAGGGCATTGTTCGACATACGGGACAGCTTACTTCGAAAATATAACTTGAGGCAGTGCTCCATAGAGTTGACATCGGTTATAGGTAGATTAAAAAAAGCCTACACCAAGTCTGGCATTCTAAAATATTCCCGATCTCAACACTCAAATCGGTTATGTTTTCGAGACAGCAACTCAGTTAACTATATTTCTAAATTATAACTTATCACAACACGGAATGGGTACTACCCAGTGGCGAAGGGTCCATATAACACGATTCCCATCGGCTTCCCTTTAGGGAAATGGAATCCATACTAACTTTATTCACTAAAATATCATTATTTACCTAAGGTAAAAAACAAGTAAAAAGTGCGTTGTTAAAGCGCCTGATAAAACTCAAGAGCAACATCTCCATTAGCAACATTTTGCATAATTTTAAAGTCCGTCCTACTTCTCATTTTAATCAATCACCATTCAATACAGTTGTGAAAAGCTACTCTAGATTTTTATTCATAAGCCTACAGCTCAATCCCGAACATGCGTTGTGTTGTGTAAAACGCACAAACTAAAAAAACAAGAACATTCTCCAAGAACAAAATGAATTCCTGCCGCTCGACGCTAAAAACCAAAAAACCTTTGATAATGCTATAACAGCGAAACCGGTAAGGGAAATAATATAAATAAGTGGACAAGTACAAGTGTTTTTCAATCAAAAAAAATAAACAATGTTTGTTGCTCGTGATTGCGTGTTGGGAAGTTTTTTTGGTGCTTTGGATTTTAGAGTTTTGTTTATTACAGACAGGGCAAAAACAGGTTTGGCAATGGCATTAATTATCATAGTGTTGTCTAACCGACTTTCTTTTAAAAGACGAGACATCGTTTTCAAGGTTAAACTTTGAAAATGAAAAACATGTCATACAATTAGGCCGTGCTCTTCCTGACATGAGCTGTAAATTACACAATTATGGACCAAGCCTCAGCATTTGGTGAGTAAAGTAAAGCAATTTCTATACCGGCTTCCCTTCTTGAAATTTTCACCCTTCGCCACTGGTACTACCTATTTTTTATGCCGCGTTACACGCTTCTAGCGGTATCAGGAACCGCTACGCAAGTAAAAGCTTCGATTCCTAGCCGGGCAGGTGTTGTCTGTGCGGGATATCAAACGGCATCCTTGATTTGATTTGATTGAACGACAGTTTTTAATTGGCATGGAGAGTTATGAATGTGAAGTGTTTATTAATTTTCAATGCAAGTGCTCGTAAAGTTCTGTTTTATATGCGTCTAATCCGTTGACAAATTCAACTTTACCGC
This sequence comes from Ypsolopha scabrella, assembly GCA_910592155.1. Lineage (NCBI taxonomy): Eukaryota > Metazoa > Arthropoda > Insecta > Lepidoptera > Ypsolophidae > Ypsolopha > Ypsolopha scabrella. The sequence continues at coordinate 4,805,728 of OU342973.1, read as the reverse complement.
ACGAGTGTTTAATGTTTTCGTTTTTTTTTTCATTTATTTTTTTAGTTTTGTTTTCCCTACATAGTGGGAAGGCAAATGAACTTAGCTCGTACAGCCATGTCCGAGGTATGTTTTATTTATCGAAAAGAGTTGACAGTTTTATCTTGTGTACCATAGATAGACATGACAGAAATGAGCTGGTTTCAGTTTGATTTACGTCACATATGTTGAGACGAGTTATAGTTTAAAGTGATGAATATTATGATAGTGTACTTCAAAATATTCCCGACGTCAGCGCGATCTATGACGTCAGGAGTGTTGACTTAAGTTATGTTTTTAAAATATAATAAAATGTATATGTTTCCCTTCGGCTTTTCTTTATTAATATATATATATATAAATTTTTAAAATATGCTACGGGAAAAGTCCTATAAGCAGTATGGTACATTGGCATGTTTAAATATTGTGTAGTTAATGCGGCGAATAAAAAAAACAAAGCAGACGCGTTTCTAACAAATTTTCATTCGAAAATGGCACCGGAGACTCAAAAGAACAAAATGCTTATGATTGATTCTCAAGCCTCCTCTACACGTAGACAGATGTATCGGCAGATGCCATCTAAAAATATAAAAAAACCGGCGAAGTGCGTGTCGGGCCACGCACAGTGTAGCGTTCTGTAGTTGCCCGGTACATTTTTTAAGGTGGTCTACTAGTACTAGTGGTGGACTTCTAGTCCCACACGTTTATAAGAAAGGCCCATACAATTGTCTATAGAGGGGGTAAAAGTTTGGCGCGACCTGTACTCATGTAAAGCCTACTTAGCTGTGATACTTTTACTTTTAACTTCATTATAATATAGGTACTACTTACGTTTAACGACATGCTTTTTCCGGGATAAAAAGTAGCCCATGCGTTAAGTTAGGGCATAAACTATATCCATTCTAAATTTCATCCAAATCCGTCTAGCCGTTTCAGCGTGAAAGAGTAAGAAACATACACACACACACAAACTTTCGCATTTATAACATAATATTAGTGTGATTTCTGTGAATTTTTTCACATATTCATAAGCAACTGCTTAGCCGGCAGGGGGGGGCGCACTTGACTCTAGCAAAAATTTGCACTTGAAAGCTTAACATTTCGCCAACGGATCCGTAAATCGACAAATGGATTTCACACCCCCATAATGTTTTTGAACGACCTATATTCACCAACACTATGGAAAAGACGGCGAAAAAAAAATTCATCCCCAATTTACGTGCACGGGAGATTCCAAGATTTTTTAAAACTATTTTGTTGGCCTAATTGATCTGTATATACATATACCCATACCAAATTACAGCTTTCTAGTAGGTACTAATAGACTCTGAGTTAAGCCGCGGACAGACGGACAGACAGACGGACATGGCAAAACTATAAGGGTTCCTTGCCGGACTACGGAACCCTAAAAAAGGGGGTCCGGTCCGCATACAAGAAATCTTTAAGAAATACTATTTATTTCAAATATTATTTCTTCCAGATCTATCTTGAAAACGGTAATACAACACACATGTTTCAAATTTGGTCCAATTCTTATAAATACTCTGAAGTAAATGAACAAATAAGAAAAATTAGGGATGCCGCACGGATACAGCGAAGTACTTGACAGGCGCTATCATTTTAGCGGCTTTTTTTTTTAAGCCAATTTGTCGTAGCTATAGCATTTATATTGTTGTTATTTATTATATTTTTAGGGTTCCTCATCCGTTTCGAGTAGTGGTACAGAACCCTTGGTGCGCGAGTCCGACTCCACTTGGTCAAGTTATTTAAAATTTAAAATAATAAATAATTTTTGTTCCCTGATTTTATGTCTGTATCTTTGTATTAAAATAACGAATCGGTATTAAACCTTTGTTTTATAGGTGGTAGAGCTGATGCCGAGCTCGACTGTGGAGGTATCACCATCTTACTCGCAAATACTCCCGAAGTTATTCGCGGGAGAGTAAGAGAACAGCTCTCAGGTAAAACCAGGCGGCCCACCATTGCCTGAGACCGATGGATGGCGGTATATCCATCCCCAATTGCCGAGCCTTAATAAAACAGACTGGTGACGGGCAGCGGCGTCACTGGTGCGAGGGTTTCAGCACCGCGCTCACCAACCCGCCTGCCCAGCGTGTGTGAGTATGGACATTTTTTAATAACTAATAAAATAACACATTAAAATTTGGAACCACTCATTCTCTGTTTAATATTTTCTCTGTTTAATATTTTCGTGATATTAAAACGGAGTGGGGAGTTAAAAAGAAGCGAATTGCTGTGATAGTAAAAGCGGTATGAAGCCGAATGCAATTATAAAATAATAAAAATAAAAATAAAATAAAAAAACTTTTCATCGACTTGATATTCGTCAAATATTTGTGTACCGGGGTAGTGATAGCTACAGTGAAACGTGCTCTGTGACAGAAAATGATCTGGCCATCCACGTAGTATTTGTACTAAAAGGCGATCAAACCAGTGAAGGAAAGAGTCCGGAGAAATCCTGTCCGAAAACGAAAAAAATATATCTCGAGAAATTAATATAGCACCCAGACAACATTTTAATGGTATTGTAATGTGTAAAATAACGTACAGTGATGTAATAAATTATTCATGAGGCTTAAAAAAAGAAGCCTTATTTGTAACAATACAAGTATATTTAGGGCTATACTTTGTTCAAAAAGAAGCTACGACGTTTCTTATTGGGAAGGTGCTTGTACAAAGTAGACAAATTCTAATTTCATTTCTCTGTCTTCATATCAATTGCATTTTGCTTCATTTAATTATTACTATATTTTTTAAATTTATATTTGATAGCTTTTGCCCGCGGCTCTGCCCGCGTGTTTTCGGTTTCACGACATGCTTTTTTCCGGGATATAAAGTAGCCTCTGTATTTAGTTAGGGTATAAGCTATAAACGTTCTAAATTTCATCCAAATCCATTCAGCCGTTTCAGCGTGAAAGAGTAACAAACATACACACGATTGAATGACATGTTCCTAAATGTAAATTTATTTTTAATTATTAATGTGTTTTTACTATTATTATTTTATAAATGTACATATTAATTTAGTTTCTAAGTATATACGAAATTCAAATGCAATGTATATTGTTTAATTCTTCATTCAAAATTTATTAAAATACTGCGGGGCACATGAGGTGTTTGAAACAATTCTAAGGAGGTTAGTTTGTTAATGTTGCTTTGTACCCATCAGCGGAAATGTAACTGGAATAATATTTAATTTGTAGAATCTGTTCTTTTATAGCTTAGTTTAGGTTTAAATTATTATTGTTATTTAAGTTTTTTTTTTAATTAAAACAAATACACATATAACACATATTATACCGTCTCTGAGCGATAGAGCACTCGCCCGATCCCCACATCCACGCGATGCACAGTACTTTGGGTTCGGTCTTTGTGCTTCGGACGGCAAGTTCATTTGTGCCCGAAATACGGCGATAGGACTCATCACGATTGGTACGTTATATTCGTCGATAAAAGGCAAGTGGACAAAGGTCGCTGACTTACACTCTTAACACTTGTAAACACCTCTGTTCCCTCGGGGATTAATGTCGTGACAATATGTATGTAAGATTATGTTTTTATTGCGAAATCAATCGCTTTGGAATACTCTAAATATAATAATTAGAGTGCATTACAAACTAAAAAAGATAAATTAGAAACAAATGTAAAGACAAGAATTTGAAAAAATTCCTCGGGCCAGGATTCGAACCTAATCTTAGATAATGAGAACTGTGAATTTCTTAACTGTCTGAAGCAACACATCCGACGACCGACAGCGCCATCTGTTTCTTAATAACAAGGCGTGAAATCACATATTAACGCCCTCGTGAGCGTATAGTATGGGCCTTGCAAGCTGGTTAGATCAAATGGTTACAAAAATATTCGGTGGACAGGTATGGTAGAAAAATTCAACAGTTTAGGTAAGTACCTCGGTTTCACAATTCGTAGCGCGCTTGTTTTGATAACAAAAGGTTGCAGGTTCGAATCCTAGCCCGAGTAATTGTTTCAAATTCTTGTCTTTACATTTATTTCTAATTTATCTTTTCTAGTTTGTGATGCACTCTAATAATCATATTTAGAATACATACAACTTTACTGGCAACTAATATTTTTGATTGAGCAATGTTAGTGTAATGTAAAATTAGAAGTTTAATTAGAGCTAAAAAATAATTTGGTCAAGTGCGAGTCGGACTCCCGCACCAAGTGTGCTGTACCACCACTCAAAACATAAGGAACCCTAAAAATATGATAAATAACAACAATATAGACGCTATAGCTGCGACACAACGTCAAAAAAAAGCCGCTAAAATGATAGCGCCTGTCAAATAATTCGGCATCCTTTGAGCATGGAACCCTAATTCTAGTTTTAATATTTTTTTGGTGCTGGTGGCTTTGAAAGTCACAATTAAGAGCCGGTTGAATACAGATATTATTTAAGTTACTAAAAATATGTCATGGTAAACTACAGAAAATCTTAAATTATGTGCTTTGATTATTATTTTTATACCAAATTAACTTAATAAATACCAAAACAAGATTTAAATTAAGACTAAGTCCCATTTAATCAATTAAGTATGTAAAGAAACCACTAGAAACTTAGTTAAATTAAAAACATCAGAACAACAAATGAGTTCCGTCGATTAGTACTTAATCATTATGGTATATTTCAGCGCGTTCGGAACTTGATTCCCCTCGAGCGACGGAAAGGTTAGTGCGGGACAAGTTATACGAGAGAGTGAGATGCATGCACCCAAGGTCAATAGTAGTAGTTGTCGCCTTAAAAAGTGTGTATTTATGCACAGAATATATCTATCTATCTATCTATCAGCCTGTTTCGTCCACTGCTGGACATAGGCCTTTCCAGGATTTCGCCACTCTTGGCGGTCGTCCTGGAAGAAATGCCCATACTCACACACGCTGGGCAGGCGGGTTGGTGAGCGCGGTGCCGAAACCCTTGCACCAGTGACGCCGCTGCCCGTCACCAGTCTGATTTAGATAAGGCCTGGCAATTGGGGATGGATATACCGCCATCCATCGGTCCCAGGCAATGGTGGGCCGCCTGGTTTTGCCTGAGAGCTGTTCTCTTACTCTCCCCCGAATAACTTCGGGAGTATTTGCGAGTAAGATGGTGGTACCTCCACAGTCGAACCCGGCATTAGCTCTACCACCTCTAAAATATATACTTAATATTTATTACCCAAAGTATGGTGATAAAGCTCACCCATCACGATTTCGAGAAAAAGTATTCGGTAAAGAGGGGTGTACGAATGTTGACCATTCCAGTCCTCACTCGGAAACACCTCTGACGCCTTTCGGAGGTCTATATGTCGTGATAATATCTTTCAGCTTGAGTTGACGTCATGCCACTATTTGAATTAAACATTTCTTCCCATTCTTTCTGACACAATAGAATACAAAATACTTTATTTCAGGTCATTGAAAATTGTGATTCTGAATTATTATTTACTATTTGTTACTGAGAAGTGTTCTCTATTGTTCAGAAACAAATGTTTATGTAGAAACGGGAGCAAAATGTTGGATTATGATAATATCACGAATCACGGTGCTCTGTTCACTCTGTTGTGCGCCGTTTACAGAGCCGTATTAAGGGTTTAATTTCCAGAAATACCTTAATAATATATTATATCCTTTATTGTACACACACACAGAAACTTAAACTAAGATAACAAAAAAAGTAAAAAATATGCACAGAGGCGAGCTTACCTCTTCGAGAGGTTTCTTCCAGCCAACCAGTACTGTGGTGAAAGAATACACTAAATAGGTTGGCAGCAAGCATATAGAAGGATTATAACAACTTATTCTATACAAATAAAATAATAAAAATATAAATTATAGATATAAATATAATGGATATAAATGAATCAATACAAATATAATATTAATATATACTTAAATAATTTAAAATATATACTTAAATATTACTCATACGAGAGGAAGTGCTCTTTTAATTTACGTTTAAATGAAGATATTGACGGACTATCTCTCAGAATCTTAGGTAGTGTGTTCCACATTCGAGCTGCTCGCACTGTAAATGAATTAGAGTAAAATTTTGTATTACATTGAGGCACTTGCAAGGTCCTGAGGTCACACGATCTTTGAAGCCTGTCACGAGGGGGAAGAAAACCGAAACGTTCGCGAAGATACGGAGAGGCAAAGGGGTTGTGTAAAATATTAAACAAGACGCTAAGCATGTGCATATTTCTGCGAGAGCGAATTGATAGCCACTTTAGTTTGCGTCTGTACTCTGTAACATGATCATACTTGCGTAGACCAAAGACAAAACGTATGGCAAGATTCTGGAGACGTTCAAGCTTGTTGACAAGTTCCTCAGTGGCATCTATGAAGCACACGTCAGCGTAATCTAATAGTGGCAATAACAAAGTTTGTGCAAGCATGACTTACGTTTTAACAGGCAAGAAATTTTGGAGTTTTTTAAGCGAATGGAACGAGAAGTGCATGCGTCTACTAATTTCATTGATGTGCGCTTGCCATGATAAATTGCCATCCATGAAGACGCCAAGGTTTTTTACCTTGTCAGCAAAGGGGATTATTTCACCATTATACGACACGCATGGTAAAGTTCCGAAGGTGATGGTATCTCTCAAACGCTTACTACCAATGATGATAACCTGAGATTTTTTCGGGTTGACAAGAAGACCGTAGTCTTGCGCCCACCTCAAAATTGAAGTCAGATCATCATTAATGGCATTAATAGCTGCCGAAGCATTTTCCAAGTTTATACCATCACCAACATAATTTTCAGCTCTAACTGCATCGAAATGACGATAGATTTGCAGATCATCAGCATATAAATGATAATTAGAGACTCAAGTGCGGGTTATCTCATTGATGAAAACTGAAAAGAGAGGGGGAGAAAGAACACCTCCCTGAGGAACACCAGCACTTAAATCAATCCAATCTGATGAAGATTCATCACTGAAGACACATTGCTGACGTCCACGAAGGTAGGAGCTAAACCAATGGATAACGGTTGAAGACACATTATTACAACGAAGGATACCAAGCAAAATATCAAAATCAACGGAATTAAATGCACTGCTGAAGTCAAGTAGTGTAACCACGGTAAGCTGTTTGTTATCCATTGCTAGCCTGATGTCATCAGTGACTTTCAACAGTGCAGTGACAGTGCTATGAAAAGGACGAAAGCCGGACTGAAGCGGACTAAGAAGATTGTTTTTGAGAAGATACGAGTAGAGTTGCTTATGTACGGCATTTTCAAGAATTTTGGATAAAATGGGGAGAATTGAAATTGGGCGAAAGTTAGAGTAAGAAGTGGGATTCGGTTTCTTAGGCAGGGGTATGACGTTAGCTTTTTTCCAAGCCGTTGGGAAGACGTTGCTGGCTAAAGAGAAATTACAAATGTGTGTGATAATAGGAACAACATCATCCACAATAGGTAATATCATGTCACGACTGAGGCCATCACTACCCACTGCCTTAGTTGTAAAAGATAAAATACTTTTCCTAACATCAAACTCTGTAACATCACAGAAAACAAATGGATCACAGGATGGTAGAACTTTTTGAGATAAATCGAAGAGAGAAGAAGTTTTAACTGAACTATCAAGATTAACAGGAGGAGTAGAGAAATTACTATTTAAATCGTTGAGATCTTTGGTATTATCCATAGGGGCTGGAGACTTACCCACACCTAACGTTCTTAGAAACTTCCATACTTGAGGAGGGGAAAGGTCTTCAACTGCTGAATGGATATGACGACGTTTCGCATCTCTACACAATCTATTGCATCGATTGCGTAGATTCTTATAAGCGAGGAAGTTCTCTGGTAATGGAAACTTTTTGCACTTATGCTTAGCTCTGTCTCTTTTAGCCATTAGAATTTTGATAGGTTCTGAAAGCCAGGGAGCAGGATAATGTTTAACTCTGATGGGTTTGACAGGAGCATAAATGTCAAATACATGAGTAAGTAAAGAAACAAATAGGTCAACCTTTTTATCAACACACTCTGCATTGTACAGGATAGACCAGTCAAGGCCACGTAAATCATTTTTAAGTTTATCAATATCCATATCCTTGAAATTTCGCTGCACAATGACCTTTGCACGACGCTTTGGGGAACGACACTTATACGTTAAGTAAATAAGGTCATGATACGAGAAGGGAGCTGTCATTTGGCCATGAAAGCATACGGAGTTGGGTTTTGAAACAATCATTAAATCTAACAACGAGGGAGCACTATTTGGTGGATGATGGGTAGCAGAAAGTGGGAGAATTTGAAGATCAAAGGAAGATACAAGTGCTTGCAGTTTACTAGAACGTGAATCATTCTTAATAAGGCATGTGTTAAAATCCCCCATTATAATAATTTTGTCATACAGAGGCCTAAAACTTGTGAGAAGAGATTCAAAAGTGTCAAAATAATTTACTTTGGAGGAGGGACTGTAAGCTACACCTAGGAGAATTTTCGAGTGGTTCAAACTAATTTCTAGAAATAAGTGCTCAAAGGAACTCGTATATGGAACGGGACATTGGCTTTGGCTAATCACTGTACATGGTATGTTACTGCGAAAATATACACACACACCTCCACCAGAGGTTCCGGTTCTATCATTACGCAATAGTCGATAGCCATGAAGAGGAAGTAAAGTCGAGGGTAGCGATGGACGGAGCCATGTCTATATATGTTTATATGCACATAAACTGATAAATAACCTGACTGACAGATCTATACATGGCTGGACCTAGATGAAATTCGGACTGTAAATTTCTTGTATGACGTAGACATCTTATCCTGCTCCAATGTTTTCATTTTACACTTGTTTATCCTGCTCAGAGAAGGCAGGCTACTCAGAAAACTGGCGATTTTTTATTTAGGATTATGGGTTTTTAATATGATGGACATTTTATATTACACTAGATGACACGTTGTACTTTTTATCACCTATCTTAACGACAGTTTTTGATGATTTAAACTTTCCCTGGACTACGACAAACATTTCAAAACCAAAAATAGCTAAATCGGCCCTGCCGTTCTCGAATTTTAGCGAGACAAACGAACAGCAATGGATATATTATATTTTCCAAAACCAAAATCAAATCAAAATATTTATTTTGTAAAATAGATACATAAAGTATACTTTCTATATTTTAACAATATATATCATGAGAATATAAAAAAATATATAATAATACGGGAAATACACAAAAAAATCTGGGAAAATAAATTATTATATATACATAATGCAATGAAAAAATAAGTTGATAAATAAATACGAGAAATACATGCAAAAAATATTTAGGTTGGGCTACTTAAATGTAATAAAGTTATACACCTGCATAAGATAGAGAAATATAGGAAAAAAACATTATATAATGCAATGAACAAATGTGTTGAAGAATGAACTAAATAAACCATAAATAAAAATAATGCTTAACCATCCGCAAGATTCGATTAGTATTGCTAAGAAGAAGGGCAAGAAACTTAGAAAACATGTATTTTTTAAATTTTCCTTTTTTACAATACAAAATCTTATTCTATACAAAAAAATACCTACTTAAGTAAAGGCATAAAAAATATAAGACTGCAGGAATTATATCACGAGAAAAAATGTATCTTAGTCAACCTGTCTCATATTGTCTATTACCTTTAACAACAAAGTCAGTTAACATATTAATTAATTTTAAGCCTTTAGAAGAATCATACAGTATTAAAATATGCTAATTACGATACAATTTTAATTAAGATTATTATTATTTATTACACCATGCTTCATTGTCGTATAAATAATCATTGATTTTATAATATGCTTTCTTAAGTAGTCCCTGCTTAATATATAGTTTAAACTTATTTTCAGGCAAACTAAGAAATACATATAAGTCAAATGAAATGATACTTTATATATCATAGTTTAGACCTATCTCTGCAATTTTATTGGATGCAGGAAATCCAAGTAATCGGTGTATGGAATGGCTGAAATATTATATCACGTACGTTTATCTTAGGAAATCCCTTAAGAAATTCCCATGGTATCCAGAAAAACAGGATCCAAAACGCTGAGTGCGGCATTTCCTCTAATTAGCAACAAAAGCAAGATTTCACCCCAAATACGTAGTTGTTTTTTGATTTAAAGATAACAGTTAAATATTTATTTTCGAATTCAGATGTGAAAAGAAAGATTGGATAACAAAACCTGTAATTTTCAAAGAAGCAAATCTTAGATAAATTATACGTTTACTTGATTGGAAATATGAAACCGATTAGTATGATTGGTAATGAATTTGTCGGAAGCTCATCTTAATGGGAAAACGATGTCCAAGTTGCCGCTTCCCTTCTTTAACGAGGTTTTTATTACAACTAAATATAACTTCCTGATTCATCATCAAATGGAATAAAAATTAAAAAAGAGCCATCGAAAAATGTAAATGAAGATTCTAAAAGAACGGTTTTTATTAAAAACAATACAAGTATATTTGCCTTCGATATATTTTGGCCCAAGGCATTGGGCCGTTATCAGTCCAGTGCAAATATATTTTTATTGTATTTAATATTAATAGCCAATTAAATAATTTAAAAAGCTTGAAAAAAGCAAAAAAGCAGAATATATATTTATTCGTATTATAATAAGTTGTAAGATTAGATCCTCACCTTTATAAGTAAAACACACACAGCTGTCACCTTTCCGAATATCTGGCATAACTTCTGGTATTAATAAACCAACCTGCTAGCACTTACAAAACAGACTACCCATCGTCTACTCTGGGAGCCGCTGAAATTTTGTAATATTTGTGTTTTTGTTTATTTATAAATAAAAAGGTCAAAAGTACTTTATAAATAGAAATGAGATTGTGAAAAAGAGAATGGTGTGGCAAAGATCCATATTGCTTTCATGATACCAATAATATGATAAAATAGAAGCAAGCGCGAGTCTGACTCGCACACTAAGGATTCAGTACCACCACACAATATGAATAAGGAACCCAAAAATATTAAGCTAAATAATACATTATCTTGTAAAGAGGATAAACAATAAGAATAAACTGTTGTTGGAGTCAAAGGAAATAATAATAAAAATATAACAATAGGTGAAAAGTAAAACCGGAATATAACAACCCGTAACAAAGGAAGCAGACGTAACTCAGTTAAAACGGTCCCTATAGTCACAGCGTAATTATGTAAATACTAAAACATTTCATCAGAATCAATTCAATTGCATGAAAAATATGAAAATCTAGTGATGTATTCGCATTAGACAGACATACGATGAATAATGAGATTTTTAATAGAAAGATTTTTAGCTATACTATGTAGATTTTACACAATTCTGAAAGAAACACACGTTGGCCTAACTGACGTCAATATAGCTAATATAGGTACTTATCATACAGTTCCATTCTATTTTTGGTGCGGAATACTAAAACTACTCGGATTTCTGTAATAAATGAAACAAATCCCGAAAATGCGAGGTTTATGGTTTATTGCAAAAAACTGATGAATTTTTAATGTCACTATTAAGCTAAATAATAATAATATAGATATCCATAGTAACATTACGTGACAAAAAAACAAGGCACTAAAATGATAGTGCCTGACAAACAAACGTGAAAACTTCAACAAGCTACCTATTATTTAAATTAAAAAGCCTGAGCTGTACCTGAGAGTTCCTAATAGTACGTGTTAGTAATTCAATAAATTAAAATAAATAACATAGTAATCAGTACAGCAATAAACATTTGGTGCACACATATTTAATACAGGAATGTTTATTTCTATCACTAAGGACCCCAGGCCATGGTGTGCCCTGGGTGTGTATGTGGGTGGGTGTAGACCCCTGTGAAAAAAGGAAAGACAGACAGAGAGAAGGCTTAGTAATAGTGTCCCCTTTGGCACCCCGTTGGGGATGGAACTTTAAAAATACTGCATCTGAGTACTCCCCTGGTTTTCAGTGCATTTACAATACAAAACCAGGTGTTTGTTCGAGACTTTCTGATTGCCCGTCGAGTTGAGAGACAGTGATTTCGTATGTAAATTGTACTTTATACTTGAGCCTCGACGTGTATTTGAATTGCCTATTTTTGGCCTGGTTCAGTGTAAATGAGATTTTTTTAATGCAATTTTAGTATTTTCATTTAGGTTAAACTGCATTATGTATGTATTTCATTCTTTAAACGACGATTAATCAGGGAAAATTTAAGCCATCCATTTTATTCTTACTGTCTGTATAAAGATACAAAAAGTAAAAATGAAGATACCAGTTGATTAATTTTTTACTAAAAAGGATATCGAACACATATTCGACACAAATTTTTCATCAATCACCGGTCTATTTTCTTCATTCGATCCATTGATTATTATTACTCGGTGAAACTGTGGGTATTTTTTTTATTTTCTCTGCGCAAATCATATATCATTCACAAAAGATTAGAACAATAGTATTATTTAATACATTTGGTTACATTAACCCCGAACTATAATAAGCTCTCGGCCGATTTCATGTTTTTTTATTTTTTATTTGTCTACGCATAATTAAATTAAGCCAAAGGAAAATCAATTCCAGTTTAATAAATTTTTATATAAACTGCAAAAACCCCAAATAAACTCTAAAAGCCATTGACTATTCTGTCTTATTTATTCTAGCACTCAAACTACTAAGTTGTGAATACCGACTTTGGCTTGTCGAATTGCAAATAGCTGCTAGTCATTGTAAATTAACCGAGCTCAGTTTCAGAGGTTCAATGCAGGTAGTGGTGGTGAGTTAATTATGCTGATGGGAATGACAACGTCTAAAGGAAGCCTTATTTTGTACTTTAAAAAGATTTCAAAAAGATTGAAAAAGTGAAAAAGATTCACAAAAAGGTAATTTTAGAAAGAAATACTTTACTTACGAAAAAAGTGTTAACCAAAGAAAGTCTAGACAAAATTCACATAGGAATATTTTTATCGACATAGATACTAGTACATTATTTATTTTTAAACGGAGCCTTATTCGACTTCTACGCACTTCATCAAACGTTTCGATATCACCTATCAAAATGTCAGTTTGTTTCGCAGATAATTTCTTAATTGGAGCTGAATCTTTTTCCACCGAGCCATTCTTAAGTTTGGGAACAGAAAATGGACGATAAGGGCTAAAGGGGGAGCAAATGGTGAGGTAAATGTGGACAAATAGGGCATATCATGGAATTTGGTTATTTTAATGTATTTACTTTTTTGCCTCATGCGGCCGTTTTTCCATTAGACTTTTCCAAAAATGGTCGTATCATTAAGCATAATATCGCCGTTAATCGTGTTATCCAATGCCGAATATACCACGAGCATCCCAAAAAACTGTGCTCATGAATTTGTTGGCCGATGAAACTGCCTTGGGCTTTTTTGGCGGATGTTCGCAAGAAGCAAGGCATTGTTTCAACGGATCCTTGGTTTCTGGTGAATTCTGGTATCACGAAAATTTCAACCGTGACGGTGGGCTCAATTACCAAAAACGTGAAATCTAGTGGTAAACTCATGCAGCACAAGCAAATATACTATGTAAGTACGTTTATGTAGGTATATGTCCATTTATATACACATTATTTAAGTATGTGTATTATAGATTTGTATATATTACTTTTATTATTATGTAATAAATATTATACTTATTTATTTAGCGAGTATGTTAAGGCTAGTTTTAAGTCGATATTGTTTCCAAATTTGTTTTCCTTTTTTTAAATCATTTATGTGGGTATTTTTCTTTATGTGTGCACATAGGACTATGCACTTTTTTACCAACATGTCATGTGGTAAGCTAGCCTATAGCACATTTAATTTAAGACTACTTGTAAATATTAATAACTGTGTGCAATAAAGAATATGAATATGAATGAATATGAATATGAATATATACTTCTTAGGAACCAGACACAGTGAATGTTTTTTACCGTGTTGAGTCAAGTTACCATAGTTTGGAACGCAGACGCAAAAAAAGGATGCGGTGATGCGGTCAAAGATATATAAGATGGGCTTTCGCAAAAACTTCACTCATTATGTATTCATTGCGATGCAATTTCGCTAAAATATCGGAAACTCTGAAACATTAATGAAACCATTATATTTTTTTTTGTAAAAGCTTTTATGCTTATTACCCTCTGATGTGGACCAAATCAGCATCTTGTACTTGCTTTTGCTTGTTTTATAGTTTCACATTATTTAATATTTATCCACTATTACTCGTACAAAGCGAGGGGAAGGCACTCGTTACTCCCCATTACGGAAATTAATTTATTTGGTCTGCTGGTTCCATTTCCTGCACTTATTGGATAATTCCTGTTTCCATTTTAACTAATTATGATGGACTGTAAATATAATTGGGTTAACCCTGCTTTAAATTATTGGCAACCTTCAAAACTGATGCAAATTGAATTCAAATTATGAATTTTATAAAATAGATACATCATAGAATGCGTTTTACAGATCAATATTAATCTTTATATTTATTTAATCATATTTTTATGATTAAATATATATAAAATGGCAAATACATCAAATATATTGTTCAAGTTGGGCTACTAAAATTTAATAAAATCATAAACCTGAATAAAATAAAGGAATAAAGGAACAATGTACAGTCTACATAGCACGGTACGTTACTATTGCAGATTTTAATTAGGTACATGCAACGACCTACATGAAAAAGCTTGTGACCCTTCATAAAGTTATAATAAATTATTATATTTCTCCCGGAATATTTAGTGGCTAGTTTGGGCAAACAGTTGTGTTGACTACAAGGTGACATTAATTTATGCAGCCAAATTAATACTGAAGACTCGATAAGTGCTCAGTATCAAGGTTCAATGACCCGTTTTGTGAAATTCATAAATTTTTTTTTCGTGTTCCCTACAAGCGCAAGCCCAGCCCCAAGGCAAAATTAGCGGAAAAGTGTCATTGATCCACGATACTGATCACTCACCAAGCCTCCAAGCATGAATTAGGCTTCATAAATTAATTTTGCCTTATATGTGCAATCTTCGTTGCTGTCATCGATTTTTTAAATCTTTGTATGAAATCCTACGCAAACTCGTCGCGCACCTACTCGTGCCGCATGAGCTACATTCAGTTAAATGCTGCAAGTGTACAAATTACGCCCAGGCGCAGATGACGTCATCGGATTTGGCGCGTTAGCTTACGCTGCCATACGGTACAGTTCGGCAGAGAAAAAAAACAGTGCGAGACGGATCTAAATGAATTAACACCACCTTCTTGTATCGGCAGTGGCCTCGTTCACTTTCATTTAGATCCGTCTCCCACTCACAGACTTTCAATTAGATGTCTGTGGTCGCATTTTATGTATTGCTTATTATATAATGTCAGATGAACACTGCTGGTGTGTGGACGCGTGCACGCGTGTGGGTGACCGTGCGCTTTCAGTGGAAGGACTTCATCTCCGGCACTCCATCAGGAAATTGGAGTAGACGACCCGACGGTAGAGGTATCACCCGGGTCACACGACCGCGTAGAGTTATCAAAAGCAGCAAAGATTAGATAGCGAATGAAACATGGTTTGGCGTGATTATGTATCCGTATTTTGCATTTTTATTCCACGAGGAGAACGGGCGTACAGTTCCGAGTACCTCCTTATGTTACGTAATTAGCTTCTCTGTCGGGTCCAACAACACATAGTTGAGTCAATCATGTCGTATATTGTTTGACAGCGGAGGAGCAGCGCTTGGTTCTGCTCGGGACTATCCTGACTCTTGATTAAGGCGTCATTTCTGCTCCCACAGGTAGGCAGTGTGCGGATGAGGTAGGTGCGATGTCGGGTGACTTGTGCCTGTTGCGGTAAAACGTGAACTATTGTTGTTAGTTGACGTCCGTCAATAACTTCAGCGGTGCAACACGCTACCCTTAAGTGATTACTTGAATTCAGGGTAAACTCTGTTATAGAGTTACAGAGGACCTCCTTTCAATAACTTTGAGTAGGTATTGGCTGTAGGTGGTAGAGCTGATGCTGGGCTCGACTGTGGAGGTACCACCATCTTACTCGCAAATCCTCCTGAAGTTATTCAGGAGAGAGTAAGAGAACAGCTCTCAGGCAAAACCAGGCGGCCCACTATTGCCTGGGACCGATGGATGGCGGTATATCCATCCCCAATTGCCGGGCCTTATATAAAACAGACTGGTGACGGGCAGCGGCGTCACTGGTGCAAGGGTTTTGGCACCGCGCTCACCAACCCGCCTGCCTAGCATGTGTGAGTATGGGCATTGCTTCCAGGAGGACCACCAAGAGTGGCGAAATCCTGGAAAGGCCTATGTCCAGCAGTGGACGAAACAGGCTGATGGATGGATGGATGGTATTGGCGGTCCACTATAACCTAAACTAAGTAGTAGCTTACGCCTCTGTTAATTAATAGTGGATGTACATAACCAGGACAGCGCTGTCCGTTCAGCACATACGATGTGGATATGTGAGCGAGATCGTCAGTAAATTCGAGATCCTATTTACGCATGGTGCATGTAACTAAGTGGTCAAAGAGAAAGTTCTCTGCCTCTTTTTGTTATAAATTGGTTTGAGTGCATAAAGGTTACACTTTCATATGGAACCTTAAAACATAATGGTAAATAAAATGAAAATACATACCATATCAACTTCAATGCCTTAATTTTAATTATTTGTTGATTTACTACAATCTGACCAAAATAAACAAAATATGTATTACTGTATTTATGATAGAAATGAAACAAATAACGTTAAAATGCTCTATTTCCGATGTTTTATCTACGGGAATCCCTACTGGGTTTCAATTTGGCACCCTTTAGATACGAAACCCTAAAACCTAGCCATAAAAGTTGAACTCATTTTTACTGAAGTGCTGCAGGCAGCATGTGATCACCAGACTGAAACACGAGTTTAGTTTCATGCTACGATTTCATTTCAGTTTGCATGAAGGTTTTTACTTACAAAAAGATATGTAGTTCAAGTTAAAAAATAACAAAACAGAATGTCTTATGGATTGTCTCCAAGCTACTTTAAATCATTATTTAGAGTACATTAAAAACTAGAAAAGATTAATGAGCACAAATTTCAAGTCGGGCAAATATTTGGAAAAGTAGTTACAACGATTTGGTGTACAGGTATGGTGGAAAAATTTAACGGTCTAGGATTTGTTTCTGGTTGATGCAGGCGGTAGCGTACTTGCCGTGTAAGCAAGGGTTCACAAGATCAAACACTGACATGAGGACTTTTTTCAAAACAATTGATATTTGTTTCTAATTGATCTTTTCCAGTTTTTAATGTAAAATATTATATTCCAAATTAACGTTTCTTTCTATAAGGTGACCTTCGTTTATATAGCCAAATTCATACTGAGGACTCGGTAAGTGGTCACAGTTGCTCCCCTGTTAATGTCATCCAAGCACCAAAAGGGTCTTGCCCATAGTAAAGTTTTACTATGCCTTGTCGCAGTGTACCTATATAGAATGACATTAGGTTATTTTACAGTCAAGGTGGTGGAGTCCGTTTTATAGATAGCTCAAAATGTAAATGTATCCACTTTAGTGGAAAGGCTTTCACTTTAGGTGGAAAGGCTATTCACATTCCGTGACATGTGTAATAACTTCACTTGGGGGCAGTACAAAACAATGAAAGATATTTTCTTAACAATTTTTGAATTTATTTGTTTACTTGTAGCAACTTTTTCGCACCGGCCCAAATGAAAATCCAAAAAAACGCAAATATCACTCCATCCTACTGTGTCAGCCCATTCCAAATAATGAAAAACAAAAAAAGGTTAGCGACGGCTCAAAAAGACGCAAAAGAAAATCTAAACTCTATGCTAACCTACCAGGAGCATGAGACGTTTAATTCTCTCTGCATGAGAACCGAACCGACCCCAAATTAATAGAAAATAATAGAAAAGTTCTCGACAATTATTTGAATAAAAAAAATGATTTGAAAATTTAACAAACTTATAATAAGCTATAAAATTGCAAACTTAAGTTCGTCGAATATTCGCGTACGTAACACTAAACTTACATAACAAATCGGCATTTTCCGTATTTTTTGTTTAAATACACCATATGGAAAATTTCTAACTAGTTTAGTTTTTGAGATAGAACTCGTAACCAAAAAGGTCTAAAACTGACAACTTTAATGCCCCTTCATCTCTTTACACTGAGAGAAAATATTTTATTACTCTACTTAATGAGTTCTAGACAATGATACCACACAAAAGACAAGAAAAAAAAAAATCGGCTCCTTTTAGATGTATCCGGCGACACCTAAAAAAAAATAATTTTAATTCAATATTCGGTTTTGGGACAACATTTTACATAATATATCCAAATTTCAGGTCTGTAACTCAGTCCGTTTGCAAGCTAGAGACCCGTTACATACTCGGACGGATAGAAGGACAGACAGCAGAGCGACATTAATGCGGCTTCGTGTTGCCCTTCTGGTACGGAATCCTAAAAGGCAGGAAAACTTAAAGACAATTTACTACGTGATCCTAAATGTAAATTTTATCTTAGTTTATGCACTCGTTTCATGCAAAGTTTTCCTTTCATAACCAAGCTTAAATAGTCGTCCGAATCACAAAAGTAAATACAAATGTTTGTACAAAATATAAAGAACAATAAAAGTGTGAAAATACTCTTTGTTTATTCTAGCCACGTTGCCTGCAATGCTGGGCTGAGCAAGCGTAGCTTTGAGTTTAAAGGCTTTTACGGAGTATTTTTGAACAGAATTTTAGTAATGTTTGTCAAATGAACAAGGTCAACATAAGATTTTTTAGGGTTCCATATTTGAAGGTTAAAAAGGAAACCATTATGGTTAAACTCCATTCTCCGTCCCCGTATGGATACATTATGTCAAGCCTTACATACGAGTATAAATCTACAGTAAGCTTGATTTTATATTTAATAATCAAAATAGCATTTATTGAAACATTTACATGACTAACCTATTGATATTTTAATTGTAATTATTTGCAAAACTTGCGAGAAATGTGACTGAATTTCGTTGATGCAGCGTTGAAGCTCCTCCTTCAATGAACGGGTGGTTGTGGGGTTGTTGGCCTTTGACTTCAAATGAACCTATGAAAATAAATTCATTGATGTTAAATCACAAGATGTAGGGGGCCATCTCTGATCACAGAAACAAGAAAGCACATGACCACGAAATGTCTCTTACACACTACTTCGATTATTATCATTTGAAAGGCTTGTTATTGGACGGCCAGTATGTTTAGCATCATTAATAATGGATACAGTCTTCCAGATTTTTTTTATTACTCTCAACACAGTTGATGAACAGTTGCTGCCCCAGTCCAATTTTCATTATTTTTGAAATATTTTTCAACGATGAATACGCGATGTTCTTTCGTGTAGTGCTCCATTTTTACTGACCTTAAACTGTCAACAGTGCTATCAAACAGCTTTTTTATGTAAGTTTTCATAAAAACTCATTTTATATGCAACAAAACTTTTGGAAAACTCATTTTTACCACACTAGCGTTTATTTGTTTTTTATTATTATTTATTCAGAGACTTGCACTTGTAGCATACTCGAGAATGATTTTGGTGGTTCCTATGATTTCAGGAGAAATAGCCCAAAAATCGAAATGAAACAAAAATATTTTTGAATAGTATAAAACATGCTATGCTGTGAAACTAAAATTATTTGATTTGTTGTATCGCTGCTAGGAAATTACGGTACATAAACATTCATCAAAATATGTGTAAAATCCAGGACTTTTATACGCTTGGAACTTTTGTATGGTATTTGATTTTGATAATTGTTTTAGTTTAACGTCATGGATATTATATGGGATATGTTAAAAAAATAATAAGCAAGTACCTATAAATAAGGATAAAATCAGCGAACTGTGCTCGTATGGGAATTCGGGCGAAGAGTCGCCTTAACACACATCACTAATGTCAAACTTGGCGGTTGTTTTGGTTATAACTCTTGTAACATATAATAAGGTAAACATAAAGTTATTTGTTATTATTAGTTAAGTTTAGATATAAATTGTTTTTAAAGTTTTATATTATGTCAAAAAAAACAAAATATATTATTTAAATAATAAATCAAATATATAGGATGAAATTGAATCAACCCACCAAATTTTCCACTGGAGACTCAGTTAGTGATCAAGAACTAGGTTCTTTTATCCTTTTGGCCAATTTCGAAAACATAATTTTTTTTGCTCGCTTTCTGGTTGGAGTAGTTTAAGTAAAATTCAAAGTGCAGGCACTATGGCGCAGTATTATTTTTTTTCGAATTTCATATGGAGGGTCATTAAACCTTGTTCCTGTTGACTAATCGAGTCTCCAGTATGAATTTGGTCGGTTGATTTAATTTCACCTAGTATAATACAAATAGGCAATTATATTGTTTTTAAAACGACTATTTTGTTGTGCTCTTAATTTTGAGATATAATTTCAATATATTTCAATAAATGTGCAAGACCTCCTCGACGAAATTATTGATAAGAATTTATAGCATTATGTTAATACGACTTTGTAAAGTAGCTTTATTTACTAGTTTCTTTTTTGGTATACTGAATAAGTTGTCTAATCTGATATTATAAAGCTTGTGCTTAAGTTTAAAAAAATTATGCAACATCTTTGTTAAATATATACTCGATTCACAGGTTTTGATGGTCTTTGAAGGTTGTATGTTTATAAGTTAAGCCTATGTCTTGAATAAAAGTCTTTTTGTTTTACGTTTTTATGGTTCAATATATTTTAAAAAAGTCTCTCGAGGCCTTTTTACTCGGGCCCTGTAATTGCAAGTTGAAACTACCTTAGTATTTTTACAGAAATCTGCGGCCCCATAGTGCTGTAAAAAAACCAAGCTCCTAACTTAATTCGAAAAAAGTTATTCCCTTTGACGTAATCAGTTTCATACAATTTGGCTCACCATGAAAATTAAAGCACTTCTAATTGAAGTGGGAACATGAAATTTCAAGTGGTCTTCTGGCACAGATAAAGGAATAAATCCGAAAGTTAATAGTTTCTCAATTTATGTTTAATATAACTTGACTTACTTAGTTTTTCAGTATTGTTTTATACATTTTCTAGCTTAATGTTTTAAGCGGAACTGCAGAATTAAGTTTGTAATTTTAGTAAGGATTTTATTCTAGTCTACAAAAAGCCCTTAGGGGGCAAGAACTACTTGCACTTGACTGGTTTTATATATCAATCAAATCAAATTAAATCAAATGTATTTATTTCAGATCAAAGATCCAATTGAACATGTTAGTAATAAAACAACTTATGCAGTGGCGTAGAATCGGAGAGTTCCACCTGTCTACACACGTGCTCAGCAAGCTGTTGGAGCTGGTACGCACGCGCTCCAACAGAGACGCACACCCTCTTCTTACTGCGGCATGGAAGCCGTCGGTATAGGCCTCTGCGAACATGCCAAAAACGCTACAAAATCGCCTCAGCCCCAACAACACCCTGAACGCTTTGTTATATTGCACGTTATATACGTAGCAGTGGCAAGCATAGAACTTTTTGCTGGAAAAGCAATGAGAAGGTCAAGTTTGACGATAAGAATAACAGGAAAAAACGAAAAAACAATTTGAAAAAAATTTCATTAATATGAAACCACCTACCCTGGCCTCGTACAAATAATGAATATTCAAAGAGACAGTTAAATTTTTAATTTTTTTTTTGAATTGTCAAACTTGACCTTCTCATTGCATTTTCAGCAAAAAGTTCTATGCACGCCACTGATACTTAGCAACATTATACATAAGTGCTTAACTTTTTGTCTTACTTTCTTTGTAACGCACTTGTTATTAATGGACTTAATTTTTCTTCATTCATCATTCAAAATTGAAGTTGTATTTATAAATATACATTACAAGCACAAGTTTTTGTTCTGGTAATGCAAAATTCACACGTATAAACCTGGTTTTGCACTCATTTCAACTATTTCCCATAACATATCTATCCGTAGAGCTAGTTCTGCTCCGACACATTAAGTACGGCTGCCTTTTTCCTATTTGGCAGGGAGCACAAAAACGTAAATTGGATAGGGTTCCATCCCCCTAACAGGTAACATACGAGTACTATTATGTTCTACCACAATCTGGCCAATTCTCTAGCAGCGGCATAAACAACGTTCTATCACCAGTGTGTTCGTACTCTATGGTTCGTATATTCTGGTATTATTGTTCCACGTTTGGATTGGGAATGAGGTGCGATCGTCAACTTTACACGAATGTATGAAATGACAGTTACCAAAGGTAGGATGTGCAAAAATACGTAAAAACTTTTTCAGTACTGCGAAATTATATTGTGAAGAAAATTTAATATTTAACGAAAATATTATTTCGTGGAATTAAAATAAAATGATATTCTTAGAAAAAATTGTCAGCTCGCCATTTGTTTTGATGATCAATCACTCATGGGTTCATCAACTTCATCATCAATGCCAAATAGTGACCGATTTGTCAAACAAAATTTAAAGATTTCATTTATAAAATAGTTGAAAATAGATTCAGGAAACAGTTTAGACAACTAAATCAGCGATTATTTCATTTTTTGGAGAAGTAATATTATTGATCAATAAACTTTTATAAACATCAATGAGTACATAAAACACAAAACTTTGATAATATTTTACTTGATGGTCTTAAGTACCTAAGTAATCAATTCATTTGTACTCTTATGCAAACGGTACTTTTGAATCCCAATCCAATCGTGGAACACATGCATAATATTTATTTTTTTAACTGTTAATTTAATTTGGCAAATAAACTAATTTTTATTTTATTTATTTATAACAATAATACAGTCAACGTTATAACACGGTATCACAAAGCAGTTCTTATCATTTATAATAAAATAATAATAGAAAGACCGCCTCTGTAGTCAAGCGGTAGAGCGCTTGGCTGCTAACCCAGACGACGTGAGTTCAATCCTCGTGGTGCAATTTGTGTTTGGTTTGTGTGCTACGGAAGCTTTTGATAAATTTTTCCCGAAGTACGGTGATTTTCACACTTGGGAACACCTGTGTAACCCCTTCGGGGGTTCATGTCGTAACGATATTTTTATTTATATTATGTTTACAATTTTAATCTTATTAACATTCTGGAAACACGAAGATTTGGTAAAAACTTCAGATATACTTTATAAATATTATATTCAGATGAATTCTACATACGCTTGTCTACCAGACGGGTATGCAATGACTACAATTTACATTTGTTGCAATCCTGACACACCTTGACATGGAATTTAGATGGATGAGCTCAGATGAAACATAAACAATAAAATCTGTCTTCATATCCACTACGACGTAGCAAGTCCGTAGCAGTTACAGTTTTCCCTTTCGTAGACCAAGGAACTTATTGCCTAACTGATACCTTTGAATTTGACATTTGAAGGGTATTGACGAACTTCATACCGCACTTATTTGAGACGACCTACATTTATAGTTATTGTAATTGTGATCGCGATCGTATTTGAAGTATATTATTGAGTGGACCAATATCGCTAATTATACATAAAATTGGTGTCGTGTATCCAAATGACAAGTGATAATTTATCTTCGAAAGCCATTGGAAAATGTGAAATACAAGATTCCACAAATAGTCTGCGCCTTTCAGCGATTTTAAACACATGCGTTCTGAAAGTAGACAATTCCATTCTGAAATCGAAAGATATAAGGAGAACTTTATAAATACTCTTCATATTTAAGTAATTCAATTTGACTTTCAAAACTTGTGTGTACTACCGTTTTTAAGTTAGAGCTGCAACAAAATAACTTTGAAGGAATGCCTTTTCCTTGTTGTTAATTTCGTGTTTTCGGGTTCCGTAGTCCGGCAAGGAACCCTTATAGTTTCTCCATACCCGTCCGTCTGCCCGTCTCGCGGCTTAATAGCTCAGAGACTACGAGTATTAGTACTAGAAATCTGTAATTGAATATAAATATTTATCACGCCGACAAAAGCTTTTTTTCCAGGGGTACCTCTCATACACTATCCCGTGTGGGGTATCGTTAGATAAGTCGTTTAAAAACATTGTGGGTGTGTGAAAACCATTTTTGGATTCAGGGATCCGTCGGCGAAATATTAAGTTTAAAATTTTTGTTAGAGTTAAACGTCCTGCCGGCTAAACGGTTGTTTATAGATACGTAAAAAAATCACAGAAGTGCATTATATATATAATGAATTTAAAAGGAAAAGTATCACAGCTATGTAAGTAGGCTTTACGGGTTTACGAGTACAGGTCGCGCCAAACTTTTAACCCCTAAATGTATGGGACTGAAAGGTGGGGTCGATCTGTATTAGCAGACCGGGCAACTACGGAACCCTACACTGCGCATTTTGTCACAAAAAGCCGTAGTAACACGTATTCTAGAAAATTTAAATTAACTCTATTATGGCTCAAGCTGTAGACCCCTGTGAGAGACGGACAAGCAGCAGAAGCGTAGTAATAGGGTCCCATTTAGCACTCTTTGGATATTGTCAACTCTAAAAACTTAAGTAAATTGTCGAAGTTACAATGTGGCTAACTCTCCACCTCATATACAGTGTTCTATCCTCGTAGATCCTGGACTGAACTGGAGAGTATCAGTAAATTAGCAGCTAACGGCCTCGTTCTAATTGGTACAACTCCAAGACGTCGCGGCAAAAAATATTGTGGAGATTAACTGGTGAAATAAAACCCAGTCGGGCTTTGTGCGAAGAAGTTGGTGTAGGCCGGGAGGCTGAAAATGTTGTTGATACTTGGCGGCTAAAGTTATCGGCGCGAAATGCGAACGGTTGTTGAAATATGAGTTAAAATGCATCTCATATAAACCAATTGTAATTATTACATTTCCATAATAATTGTATTATAACTATTAAGGAGGGTTATCTTGATTTGTCTCTTTCAAATTCATTCCAAACTGTGCTATAAAAAAAACTATTTTTTTAAATACATCATATTTTACTCTATGATCTATGATTAATGTTTCGGTCGTTCTATAAATGATAACTTGCATTTTCTTGTATATAATAAAATCAGAAAGATATATAAAACTAGAGTCTCTATTTCTCAAATTATGAATAAAAACACCTCGAAATCACGAGTTTTTTGAGCGGCCTGCTTCCACTGAGTAGGAAAGACAAGTCTAGACTAAATGCGCTGGAGCAGGAAAATTTTTCTGAATATCCTCGCCCTAACTTATACGCTTGAAAATTTCATAACACAAAATTATGTGTTTGTTTAGATTTAGAAAACGAGGAGACGTTTTGACGTTTGTAAGAAACTTAAGGGGATTTGGTTATTAGCTGTTTTTATAAGAAAAAGGTTTGCATGCATGGCTTAGTTTTTGAGGACTGTTTTCTTAAAATATGAACACACTATTTATAATCCAAAACAATAGTAAGTACTAGGAATTTGGTATAACTTCAATGGAATCTAAATTATTTTAACCTTTGTGCCAGGTTTTGGCGCATTCTGGTAACGTCACGGAAAAGGTATAGTCACTATACGTTCTTCTTGCCTTTTAAGGCATTCAAGCGATTATAAATAGATATGCCAACGATCTATGTCCCTATTCAGGCAAGCAATACGAGCATAAAAGCAAAGCATGCTTGCTTGTTGCATGCTTTATGCGGGCGGGCGGGCGGTGCGGAATATTGCAAATTATATTCATATATCCATAAGTTAGGGATGGACTTCCGCAAGGTAACGCCTATTTCAATTAATAACCTGTTCGGAGATCTTAAGATCATCGGATCTTGGTGCCGCCTGCGCAGATGACGACTTTATTGGTGGTAGGCTTAGACCATTTAACACGGGACCTGGCAAAGCGCGTCTGTTAGTACTAAAATTATTCTGCCGTTTTCCACGGGAGGAAGGTAAACACGCACAGCATACATTTACTCATTCAAGCACACTCCTGCGAAAAGTTGATATGTCACACTAAATCAAAAGCTGCAACACAAACACAAAACGCGCACACAAGCAAACTTACATGAACAAATTGTTCATGTACTTCGGAAGAGGGGGATAAGTGCGCTTGCCTAGTCCCGTGTTATGTTGTCTATGGTGGTCGGCTTTGCCCGTAGTTTGTCACCTCTTCATGAAGAAACCATGCCGCCATAATTGACTTGTCGGGTTCCAGCAAGACGTCATAAGAAGCCATAACGGGAGAGCGATTGATTACAGGCAGTTTAGTAGTATCAGCCATTCGACCGTTACCAACTTTCGTAGATTTTACGGAAGTCCATGTACAAACTGATTATGGCGCAATATGTGCATCGCGCAACAAAAGAGATAAACATATAAACATAGTAGTGTTGTGATCCAAGAAGAGGTTGGATAATGCTGTATTTTGGTGAAAAAAATTTATTCAAAATACATAAGAGAGCGTTTAAAAAAAACGCTATTGTATGTTTCAGATATGTAATACGTTTGTATGTTTACGACAGTAATTATTGTTATTTTTACTTTCTATCTATATCTTACTCGCAAATCCTCCCAAATTTATTCGGGGGAGAGTCAGAGAACAGCTCTCAGGCAAAACCAGGCGGCCCACCATTGCCTGGGACCGATGGATGGCGGTATATCCATCTCCAATTGCCGGGCCATATATAAAATAGACTAGTGACGGGCAGCAGCGTCACTGGTGCAAGGGTTTTGGCACGACGCTCACCAACCCGTCTGCCCAGCGTGTGTGAGTATGGGCATTTCTTCCAAGAGAACCGTCAGGAGTGGCGAAATCCTGGAAAGGCCTATGTCCAGCAGTGGACGAAACAGGCTGATGGATGGATGGATGGTATTATAAAGGAGGTGGTAGAGCTGGTGCCGGGCTCGACTGTGGAGTTATCACCATCTTACTCGCAAACTCGCCTGAAGTTATTCGGGGGAGAGTAAGAGGACAGCTCGTAGACAGGCACAACCAGGTAGCCCACCATTGCGTGGAACCGTTTGATGGCGGTATATCTGTTACCGGAAATCTGTTTAATCCGGTATTGTATACCTATACAATACCTAGGTAATGTATACAATGCCAAAAAAGGTGAAAGTAATGTATGAAATATTATTTATTTAATACTTTGCCTAGGTATTGTATACAGTACTGAATGCGCAACCGGTAATATATAAAAAAGACGTGAGCGAGAGCGGGAAATTGATTACGGCATGGTATTTAAATGATCCTTTATGAACCAAGCTTAGCTTTTGGGTTAAATTATTTCTGGGTGGTCATATAAAAATAACCACGAAGTTTATATACATATGTTATACTATGTGGTGCGACTCGCCATCTTCTAATTTAACCTACCGGCTCTCTTCTGCGCTGCGTATCTTCCAAAAAACGAATTTTGACTGCGAACTTAATATTATCCCTAAACTTTACACTTTGCCGATGGACCAGCAGGTACTCTATATAATCCCTAGGAATTGTATACATTGCCTAGGTAAAGTATGTTACGGACAATAATATTCATAATATTTCATACATTGCCCGGACGCTCCAGGCATTGTATAAATTACCTAGGTATTGTGTACAATACCTGAATTATACAGATTGCCGGTAACATATCCATCCCGAAATGCCGAGTATTATCAAAGAACAGACTGGTGACGGGTAGCAGCGTCACTGGTTTCGGAACCGCGCTCACCAACCCGCCTGCCCAGCTTGTGTGAGTATGGGCATTTCTTCCAGGAGGACCGCCAAGAGTAGCGTAAACTTGGAAAGGCCTATGTCCAGCAGTGGACGAAACAAGCTGATGGATGGATGAATGGATGGTATTATAAACGGTTATTTTGATTCAACAATACAAAATAAAATAGTTTCTTTTAAGAGAGCAGGAAAAGCTGTTATGAAAGTATTGGCTCCTGGTCTGACTTGGAAGAAAATATCTAGATTAATGTATGTGGGTGGTACGTAATTGCTTATTCTCCTGCTTCTAAATTATTAGGTTTCCTTTCAAAACATGACGCCACATAATTACTGTTTTTAAACTACTACCCTTCAGTTCTAACTAGAAAATTAGTAATCCAATTTTATTTAGTCGGAGTTGGTGTGTGGATAAGTTAATTGGAAAATAAATGAGATAATAAGTTGGCAGTGAGTAACTTTTCTATCTAAAGTTTTTCTTGATTACAGTTTATTGCAGGTTCTATCGTCTATACATCAACCAACAGATAAGTTTCTAAGCGCTTTCTAACACTCTCATTATTGACCCTCAATAACAAATGATTTACAATGGACTTTCGGCACGATCGTGCCTCCTCGATCCGAATTCAAATTCAAGTTGTTTATTTATAAAATTTTACCAATACCTGCATAAGCAAAAAATATAATATATATAATGACGCAATAAATAAATAAGCTCATAGATAAATGTTATTCCAATATAGAAACGATCACATAGAAACAAATTTCCCGACAAGTAATAGAAAAAAAAATTGGGCTAGGATTTGAACCTGAGACTTCTTGTTACCGACTGCGCTAGCGAGGTTTTTATATAAATAAAAATTTATAATTTTTCCACCATAGTTGTACACCGAAACTTTGTAAATTTTTGATGCACTGGCTCGTAAGGCACTTACTGAAAACTCATGATGGCATTATATATTATACTTATATAATATAGTATTTTATAGTAACATAACATTTCTGAAAAAAGGACCTGGAAGATATCATACTTCTGGTCAATATCTGAGGTACCCGGACTCAACAGGCAACACTGACAGACATGAGTCGACTGATTGACTAATCATCATCATTATACATTAATTCTGTTTTATTTTCTTTTTCTCTAATAGTCCGTAGCATATATTTTGTCATACTTTAATTTTGGTATTACCATTTGATGACGGCCTCATAGAATGTGAATAAATGTGGGCTTGCCTAGAATAATTTATAATTTGATAAGTAATGTATCAAATGTTCCAAAAGCATAATAAGAACGAAAAGATAAAAACTGCTAATAAATCTCATAGAAGAGGCCGAAATATATTGAAAAATCTGTTTTAATTTTATTAATATCCTCTCTTCAAAATAATATTATATCTTAATAGAGCAATTATATCTTTATTTATATTCCTAAGAAAATTTACTCAGAGAATGGTCCAAAACAAATAATATTACTCTCAAAGGTTCATGAAAGGTTCACAACATTTCAAAAGTTACTTTGCTCATCCCAATGAGTTAAAATTGAGCATTTTGAAATTTAACGCCATCGCTTTTAATTTAGTATTCCAAATCTCATCTGTACGGATCGTAAAACAGAATTTGAATGTAACTAGAGGCTTACAGATGGTCAATCTCGGTTTTTAATGGCCGAAGGTAATGGTACATTCTGATTTATGGCCGAAAAATATCGGTGAAAAATTTCAAGGGTATCTTCAAACACAACGTAAAAAACACAACAATATGAATATTTTAGGGTTCTTTCTAAAAACCTCAGAAACCTCAGTGTCGTACCGTCCATCGCATCGGTATAAACATTTAAAATCGACTGTACATATGATTTGGAAATTTAGGATGAAGTTACAGAACAATATTGTAAAAGTATACTTAACTAAAATTGTATCGATCTAAGATAATGATCTTAACATGAAATTATCAATAATCAAATTGACTCGCCTTCCTTACTAGCCCAGATTGAACTTCTTGGTCAGAGATTAAGTGCCAGAAATAAGCGACCTTTTTTGTATTTATAAATGTAACACTAGGTATGGAAGCAACACCGTTCTTCATCGAGCTTTGGATGATTAAAACAAAAAAATTTCAGACTTCGATGTCTTCTTTTTATCTCAGGGGGTATACAGAAAAAAAGTTACTGATATTCTGAGAAAAGACTAAAGTGTTTTAAATGGTTGTAATTTTGTAATGTTGTAATTTTGTAAATTCATATGTAACTACTAGATATATATGTATTTCTTTGGGTTTCATGCATGTCTAATTGTATTTCTTTGTTTTTTTTTGGTTTCATTGTTGTTATTATTATCTTGCATTTTGTGTTTTATTCGTTTGTCGTCTTGTCGTGATGTGTTATTATGTTCTATTAGTCTGTGAAAACTTTTTTGGTCTATGTTTTGTTTAATGTGTTCTTATCCGGTATGCTTTATATTATAGATTGTATGTTTTCCTTATTAAAACTAAATAAATAAATAAACATAGACGGATAAACCCTATGAGGTTCTTGTCATGTGGATTACGTAATAATATATGTAGGTATGTGCCATCCGTTTCAGATGATGTTAGGATAGGACCCAATACCTGTTGTCTGTGTGCGTTAGCAACGCTGACGGAAGTGCGTGAGTGAATGAGTTGCACATACTGTGTAAGCACACAGCCATTCGGTATGACAAGGTGCTATCCTAATAGCATCTAAAACGGATAGTATATTTTTGATACGACAAATAACGAAATTGAAAAGAAAGTTATTATTGAACTCTGATAAAAATTCAGATAATCATTGATGACAGTTTGTCAAAATTGCTTAAAATCCAAAATTGTTCTACGAGCAGTTATGGTCGGCCAACTTAACTTGACACTTGCTATTTTGAAATTCTATGTATCCAAAGGGTCTTGGACCTTTTTCAGTTTTTTTTTCTTAGATGTATTAGGAGCTATAAAATGTAATTGTTAAAAGAATTTCAAGTTTTTAAGTCAACCAGAAGTAACCCATAGGTTTTAATGTTGAGCCAATTTGTATGAAATTATTTAGTAGTTCACCCCGAACTGTGAACTCGCGCTCGCACGATTCATGCTTGACCGATTTGGCTCATGTTTGGCTTAAAAAAATATTTTTGCCTTATTTACTTGCTTGTCAAATTTCATGACATTCCGATCAACGATACTCGAGTTATCATCGAACAAACATTCATACATACATACAAACGCCGGATTGTTCAAGTTCAATTAGACTCGCTTCGCTGGCTCGTTCAATTACGTAAAGGGTAAAAACCATATTAACATTGATTTAGTAGCCTGGTTTTTAACAGCACTATGTGCACTGAGGTGTTAATCTCAACTTTGATATCTCTAACAGGGCCCAAGAAAAATAGTCTTGACAGACGGGCAACGAAGTGATCGTATAAGGGTTCCGTTTTTTATTTTGAGGTATCCGTACCAACCCTAAAAACGTGTGTATTTGTATGTCACATCAAATTTAATATTTGAAAAAATCGCCGTCTGTAAAAAAGAAATTAAAAAGTATATATCAATTCGTTTTTGTAATTAATATTCGAAGTTCGAAATGACATTGTTTTGTACACAAATTAAGTTACTTTAGAACATTATAAACTAGACTAAGGGTTATAGTAATTTAGCCGAAAAAATAACTTCGGCCGTCCCCTACTAGACTGAACAATCCTAAGAAAATACTGATTAAATTCAAGCCATAAAAATGAAGATTGCAGACTTTATGTTCATGTAAATTATCGTGGATACCCTTTGAGCAGCCCACGTATGAATAATTTGGCAAGTGGTAGTCGGAATCGCGCACAAAGGGTTCCGTAACACCACACAATACGGGTGCGGTACCCTAAAAACATTATGGTAAATAAAAATAATATATATTCTAAAGCTATATCAAGGCTACAAAAAACAAGTCGCTAAAAATGTAGCGCCTTACAAAAAATTTGGCACCGTCTTCTGCGTACGGAACCCCACTTTTTATTATTTTATGTTTTACTTTAGAGTATGTCCTACAATCTGACCAAATTTAAAAGTTGTAGAGCCAAAACCAATAACGTTTAAATGATTAAATTTTTTAAAGATTTTGTAATTTTTCGTGATACAAGCTATAATAACACGTATTCTAAGAAAATTTCAACTTTCTTACGGACGAAGCTGTAGACCCCTGTGACAGACGGAGAGACAGACAGACAGTGGAGGTCAGCGTTAGTAATAGGTTCCCGTTTAGCACCTTTCGGGTAAGGTACTCCAAAAATGTACTAAAGGAAGCAAAAGAGAACTAATAAGGGAAGTTTTAAATTATTTGATGTGAAAATAAATATTTTTACTTTATAAAAGCTTTTTTACTCCATTGTAGCAATGAAAAATCTTACATTCTTATTCTTAAACTCTAATACCTTAATATCAGATGCTGAAACTGGTAGAGTAGAGTAGAGTATTCCATAGGTATGATGTTTTGTATCAACGTTTAATAATATGATCTAATTCCCTAAGCCCTAACTTTTTCAACAAAATCAGCATTTCTAAGACCCTTCCCTAGTTATGATAGCGCCTTTATCAGCAACAAAAACCTACAGATGAATCCTTCCAACTTATTTAAATGAGGCCACCATACCTCGGAGCCCGGAATAAATGCATATTGAATTTGTTTACGCAACCGGCACCCAAGGAATATTCTTGTCTGTCGAAACTATTGGGACTTTGATGCTGTAAGTTTGTCTGTTTGAATAAAATTGGTTTTATTTTTAATTTTAAATATAATTGATTAAACAAAATCAAAATGAATTGTGACAGTGTGAACTAAATTTTTCATGATAAAACGTAAAAGGGAACAGTGATTTTGTTCTAATTAGTGGAGGAATTAATACTATTATTGACTAACGCGTACGTAAAACTTTGCCCCCAGTGAGAAATAAAGTTGTTACAAAATCGTCCTACTAAGATTAAATTAAAATTATTTATTTCGCTACAAAAAGATACAAACCTTAAAGCAACTGGCCCCTAAGAAGTTAAAACTGAGATTTAGGAGCCAGCGATTTACTTCTTAATGTAATAATTATCCAAACAGCTTAAAAAAATTCCAATGATTGAAAACACTTCACATTTTCACATGTTTAGTTATAAATATCATCACATAACTTGCAACTTGAAATAAACAATAAAGAACTTTAACTCAAGTTATCTTAAGAGTAGTTTAAAGGAAAAGCAGATTACCTTTGTGAATCGTCATTTGTCATTTCTCCTTAAGTCATCCTAACACTTTAAGAACTAATCAGTCCTTTCCCTGAGTATAATAATCTCATGTTTAAAATCGTTGGTACCTATCGAAATCAATAATATTCTTAAGCCCATTAAAATGAGCGTAAATAGGTGGGTTTTTTTATGATATACATATAATATATTTTGTGTAAATTAAAAACGGTCTGTTGATATCACCCGTATGCTTTTGCTTTGAAATAAAACCAAAAAGGCAACGGGTTCTTGATACATTTTCATTTACTTGCTAACGTGCTACTACGTACCGTAGCATTTACGCTTTTGCGTATGTAAAGCAAAGATTTATAGAAAGCAGAGACAAATACACCGTGAACCTTAATTGGTTTCGGAAATAAAAATTAATTTTTAAAGCCAAAGTTTCATATATTTTGGTCAATTAGCATATTTAACTTTTTTAAATAATAGTAGATTTTGTTTAAAATGGTAAGTATGGACGACTTACTTAGATTTCATCGTACAGACATTGTCAGTTGTAAGCAAACACAAACAGACGATTCAATACCCTATATATATATTTAAATTCGGCCCCACAATCTCCATGTTATTGCCTCAGAACTATATCTAGGCCAGTATTGTTTAAATTCGAATGTTGTTTTAAGATACTTTTCTGTGTAAGCTTACCTTTTTATTTGTTTGTAGTACATGCATTTTTGTCTTAAAATAAAAAGCTAGAACAACTATAATTTGGTTTCGAAACTAATTGTAAATAAAAACAAAATAAAAAGCTCCAAACATGTGTCTACGAAATTTTGTGCTTTTGTTCGGCCGCATGTTTATATAGACTTTCATATCTGAATTTTATTTCAATAGGACGATATTTTTTCATGACGAATGGATAACGTCCTTTTGTAACAGTTGATTAAAAATAACATTCTGACTTTTTCACTCAGCGATTTCACTAACAAGCCGTCTCCCGAAATGCTCTGTTTTATTCCGTTAATAATGTTGTCCTCAGTGAACGAAAAGAAGATAGAAGTCTGAATAGCGTCGAAACTTACTGTAGGCATATTATAATATGTTTAGAATGGCATGGCTCCGATTGTTTCACCGTCAGTGTAAGTTGATCAATCACGTCTGGCTCAGTCTTGCAAACACAGTGTACGTGGCACTCATTAGCTTTTTGCCCTTTTGAGTGTTTGATACACCTCGGCAATGATATTATATAATATAAAACCTCATTGCACCCCGGCCGAGATAACTTGGGACCCAGCTTCCCTCGTCCCACCTGCGTACGATATACAGGATATATTTATCTCTCGCTCACTCACTCTCCCGGTCTCAAGTTAGCTTGGCTGGGTTGTACAAATTTCGAATGACAATTTGTTAGAAACGCGTCTTCTTTGTTTTATTCCGTTAACAATGTCGTCCTGGAACTACAAAGTATCTTTGTTTTATCGCAGCCATTTCTGGTATTAAGGAAGCAAATGTTTGCCCAATTAGGCGCGTTACAGGATATGTCCCGGTCACCGAAGAAGCGCCGTTTAGAGCGCCTTAATGGCTGTTTACATTGTCCAGGGATTCTCAAACTTTGCTCCAGTTGAGGGTTGGTTAGTTTTAGGAAACCTTAACGTTAAAAAACAAATAACTAAGCGATGCAATTTAAGCTTAATTTTCAAGTGGATACATCGTTTTATTCAATTTGCAAAAATTTACATTAAACGACGCTTCATTACCATTAATTGGTTTCGGAGTATTCAGTTTTTTTAGGGTTCCGTACCTAAAGGGTAACCAAAGGGACCCTATTACTAAGGTTCCGCTGTCCGTCTGTCTATCTGTCTGTCTGTCTGTCTGTCCGTCTGTCACCAGGCTGTATCTCATAAACCGTGATAGTAAGACAGTTGAAATTTCCACAGATGATGTATTTCTGTTGCCGCTATAACAAAAAATACTAAAACCGGCCAAGTGCGAGTTGGACCTGAGCACTCCCATACAACACACATGATTTTTTTGCCGTTTTATAGATAAATGCATGAACTTAATAAATTTAAAAAAATATAAATCATCGTTACTGTTATGTTGTACCTATAGTGACGAGCAAAATTATTATTGTCAAAGTAGAAAGTGGTGAGAAATTATTTCAAAAACTAAATGTGACAACCCTGATCCGATCGTTGATGGCATTATAAGATTATGTCAAGGGTTAATGTGGTGGGTTTATTGGTAGTTTGTTGAGGTTATCGTTGTGTAAATCAGCTCTGTAAAGTTCATTTGTGGTGGGAATAGCTTGGAAAGAGTTAAAAAGCATTTAAATTGCACAATCGTGCTGACGAATATCGAAACTAATGTCTATTTTGATACTGTTGTATTTTCAACATTGAATACAATTGAACACATACTTTAACTTTGACATATTCAGTATGAGTACAAGTGGGTTTCTATTCCATTAATTTAAATGGAGGTTCCTTTCTACTTCATGATAATGGAAACCGTTACTGACTCTAAGAAGAAACTCTGTTTACGTTGTCACGTTTAATATTATCTTTACCCATGAAAAGTTTGAAATACCGTTAAAATTAATTAAATATTATGTTTCTTTCAACTTCGATCGTGCTTTGTTTAATTTCTTAACGATTTCTTATAAAATTTATTTTTATTCAAGTAACAAGCGAAACTGAAATTTATTACGTTTGTAATTCTTTTTCGGATATAAATGTTATTGAAATGAGAGACGTTGGTATAATTTTCTTCACATTGAAATATAAGTGGATTAGTTCGAGTATAACTTGTTGGGAAATAATTAAATAAATATAATTCTGACTATTTTGTCTTTTTATTCTAATTTCGTATAAATACTTAAGAAAACACATTAAATTAAAAGATGTGAGATACTTTTCGGGCCATTCGGGCCCGGCATTAGTTCTTATTGTTCCACGATTGGATTGGGATTCAAAAGTACCGTTTACATAATAGTACAAATGAATTGATTACTTAGGTACATACCATCAAGTAAAATAATTATAAAATTTTTGCGTTTTATGTACTTATTGATGTTTATAAAAGTTTATTGATCAATAAAATTGCCTCTCCAAAAAATGAAACGATCGCTGATTTGGTTGTCTGAACTGTTTCATCCATCCATCCATCAGCCCGTGTTCGTCCACTGCTGGACATAGGCCTTTCCCAAATTTCGCCACTCATGTCGGTCCTCCGTCCTCTTCATCCAGCCGCCCCCCGCAACGTCCTTCAGGTCGTCGGTCCAGCGGGCGCGAGGTCGGCCTACACTACGCTTTGCTGTACGTGGTCTCCATTCTAAAGCCCTTCGGCCCCAACGGCCATTATGTCGGCGACAAATATGGCCTGCCCACTGCCACTTCAACTTACTGATTCTGCAGGCTATGTCGGTTACTTTCGATCTCCGACGGATCTCCTCATTTCGGATTCTATCCATCAGAGATACCCCAAGCATAGCCCGCTCCATAGCTCGCTGAGCGAACTTAAGCCGGTGGATCAGACCCTTTGTAAGAGACCACGTCTCAGCATCATACGTCATCACAGGAAGGACGCACTGGTTGTAAATCTTAGCCTTTAAGCACTGCGGTATTGACGATGTAAATATGTGACGTAACTTTTCGAATGCTGCCCAACCCAAGCATATTCTTCTATCAACCTCGGCGTCGAAGTTGTTTTTATCTAGCTGTATGACTTGACCCAGATAAACATATTTTTGAACAACTTCGATGCTAACATTGTCGACGGTTATTGGCCCTTGGATGACGTGACAGTTGGACATGACCTTAGTCTTATCCAAATTCATCCGCAGGCCCACTCGTCTCGAAGAATCGCTAAGGCTGTGCATCATTTCCTCCAGTTCCTGCAGCGATTCCGCCATTATGACGATGTCATCGGCAAAGCGAAGATGTGAAATGTACTCTCCGTTTACGTTTATGCCTCGTCAATTCCAGTCTAGTGTTTTAAAGACGTCTTCCAGCACGGCGGTAAACAGTTTTGGAGAAATAACATCTCCCTGTCTCACGCCGCGCTGAAGATGTATCGGTCTTGTTTGTACACCCTGTACTTGGACGGACATTGTAGCGGAGTCATACAGACATTTCAACAACTCCACGTAACGCCAGTCAACTTGGCAACGCTGCAAGGACTGCAGAACAGACCAAGTTTCGATGGAGTCGAAGGCTTTCTTGTAGTCCACAAACGCTAGACATAAGGGCTGATTATACTCTTGAGCTTTCTGTATAACCTACCTTAGCGTGTGAATGTGGTCCACGGTGCTGTAGCCTTTTCGATACCCAGCCTGCTCTGGAGGTTGGAAGTCATCGAATCGTTGAGCGAGACAATTCGTGATAACTCTTGAGCTTGTAGGTGTGGCTCAGGAGTGCGATTGGTCTATAGTTCTTTAGTAGGATTTTGTCCACTTTTTTGAAGAATAAAATGACCAGACTCCTGCTCCACTCCTTTGGCGTAGTACCTGTACGAATGACGGCATTAAAAAGGTCCCGTAGCTGTCCGAGTATAGGGTAACCTCCAGTTTTCAGGAGTTCAGTTGTGATGCCGTCCGCGCCCGGCGCCTGGTTGTTTTTCAGCTGTTCAAGAGCTACCCTAATCTCACCCATTTCGACATCCGGGAAATCATCGATGTAGTGGCAGACCATAGGTGCACGTTTGTTGTCTTCATCGCGAGCAGTTGGCTTGGGAGCGTGTGAAGAATATAGGAGCCCATAAAATTTCTCGATTTCGGCAAGGATTTTTGGCCTAGAGGTAACAGTTCTACTGTCAGATGTCTTCAGCTTCGTCAGATTGGTCCTTCCTAACTGCTGGGCAAAAACTTTTGAGCCTTTATTTCGCTGGATCGCGTCTTCAATGACACGAGTGTTATGTTGGCGCAGGTCAAAACGAATTTGCCTTTTAACACACTTGTTAAGAAGGGAAAAATCTGTAGAATCTGAAGACATTTCCCGTCTCTGCCTCATCAGGTCCAGAGTTCCACTCGAAATTTTGGACTCCTTAGTTCGAATGAGTTCATAAAATAGAGACCCTGGCTTTCAAGGAAGCTAACCAGCATCTGGCCCCGAGGATTTCTGCAGCCATAACCATGTGGTCCGATTACCGATTCACCACACTCTTGTACTCCCACTTTGGCGTTGAAGTCCCCCATAACAACGGTAAAATGTGCCTTGGTGGTGTTATGTCTGGCCTTTAATATGTCATCATAGACGGCCTCGACTACATCATCAGAGTCGCTCGACGTGGGGGCATACACTTGAATGACTTTAAGTGAATATCTCTTGTTGAGTCTAATAACAAGATATGCCACCTGAGTAGAGACACTACTGATTTCTAACACGTTGCTAGTGAGGTCTTTGTTGCCAGCATGCCAACTCCACTGACAGACAATTGATCGCCCTCTCGATAGTAGAGCAGGTGTCCTGACTCTAGGGTTATCGTATCCTCAACTGCTCGTCAGACTTCCGATAGCCCCAGAATATGCCAGTTGATTATACCTAACTCTGACTCAAGCTTAGCGAGGTGTCTGTCTTCCCATAACGTCCGTGTATTATACGTCGCCAAAAAGAGTCATAGGTGTTGGTGGCTATTCAACCGGAGACTCTTAGCACCCCCTGCCCCACCGTTACCGCGACCGCCACCGTAGTCGGGAATAGTGGGGCTGCCGGGGACTGGGGGCCGTTTATTTTTGGTGTACATCATAAATTGGGAAGAGATGCCCATACTCACACAGGCTGGGTAGGCGGGTTGGTTAGCGAACTGTTTGCTTAATCTATTTTCAACTGTTTATAAATGAAATGTTTAAATATTATTTGACAAATTTGTCACTATTTGGCATTGATGATGAAGTTGATGAACCCATGAGTGATTGATCATCAAAACAAATGGCGAGCTGACAATTTTTGTATAATTCTACGAAATATGATTTTGGTACAATGTTACATTTTCTTCACATTATAATTTTGCAGTACTGAAAAAGTTTTAACGTATTTTTGCACATCCTACCTTTGGTAACTATCATTTCATAAATTCGCGTGAAGTTGACGATCGCACCTCATTCCCAATCCAAACGTGGAACAATAATAAATTAAAATTGTAATTATAAATTCTAGGTCATCCTTTTCCTATTTTCCTTTCGACCTTTCCTTGTATAATATTTTTCAATAAACTATCATGTTAAATTAAGCATCTTATTGTCTTTCCTCTTCTGTTTTCATCTTTGAAAACGTCTTTCTTCCTCTACTATTCCCAGCACTTTCTAATTAGTCTACTTCTCTGTCTAGCTAATTCCTTACTCCTCCTCCAGCACCACATTTCAAACGCTTCTCGCCTCTCTCTGTCTCTTTACGTTAATGTCCAAAGCACACTGCCATAAAATACAATCATCTTCAGATGTATACTCGTATGAATCGTTTCCGGACACTCCTTGAGATCCCCATTTATTTAAGATGTTTCTTATTGGAGACTTTTTTGGCCATTGCGATCCTGGAAACGACTGTGCTTAATATCTAAAATTAGTCTTAATCTTCTAGAGGAGTAATTTGGGTATGATTGGGCTTTTTACTATGTCTTCTTGGATGTGGTTCGAAATTTCGTTTTAATGGTTTTTATTTTAACTTTTTTAAATGTCAGTCGTAGACATCAAAACCTATGTCCTAGTTTAGTCTTGATAACCATCTAATAGTGTCATCAGAACCATTATCACAAATTGAAACAAACAATAAACCTACATACTTGCAAAAACAAGCGTGGCATTTAAGCAAAACTATTTCAGTTGTATATGAATATATTTCAGCTCAAATGAAACACAATACCATTTGCAAAGCTCCAGTTGTTTGGAACGCTTAAGGTAGTTGATCCGGGTCTCGTTCCCAACCGCACAAAAAAAATATTTTTAAAACTTTTATTCCTTAATTTTTTAAGCAAAAAAGGGGTTACACTAAACAAATCAATAGCATAAAACATTTTGTTGTATAAATTACACGTTGTATTTATAAAGAAATTTTTTGCATTATTTTTTTGTATACTTTAAAATTTACGAAGAAGCTATATTTCACAGGATTTATTTCTTCCTTGAAAAAACCGAAATTCTTTGAAAGTATAAACGGATTCCGGAAAAATCACTCAACCACTTTAGCAGCTTATAAATACGTTGATTAAATACTGAAATTAATAAAAGGATTCCTGGCGCAACCACCTTAACAAACACAAAAAGTGGAACGTGCTTTCCGACTTCTTCATTATCCTATATCTTTTTGCGAGGTCACAGTTTAAGTCCTGTTTGAATGAACTCTAAAATATTTACACAAGAGCAATTCCACTGGGGCAATATAAAGCAATTATATGCAACTTAGTTAAATGAGCAATTTACCTATATTAAAGCAGTAAAAAAGTCATGTCTGTAATTTTAAAATAAATGGGTTATTGGTATTGTACTGAGGCTAAAACAATTTTCTATATTATATCGTTTTTTTTTTCTCTTTGTCTGTTTGTTCCGTCTTAACGCAATAATCACTCAACGGATTTAGATAAGGTTTAATTCATTATTATCGCAGTGACCCTGGGCTAAAAGAGCTTGAGTGTTAAAATCAAGCTAAAAACTGTCGATGATATTTTTGAGTTACGCGCAAATAAAAGATACATTTATTGAAATCCACCTTTAAGCGAGTGACCAAACTTGCACTTTGCTGGGATGAAACTTGTCACGATTCGAGTACATATCATACGTAACATTTGATAAGTGGTACCCTCCGGCAGGCGGTGCAAGACGGGGTAAAAAAAGTTGGGTCCCGGGAGGGTAAAATAATATGATTCAAAAAGTTGTTACTATGTCTGCCGAGTCCAATGGTACCCTAATTTTGGTACTCAGGCGATTTTTTCCAAAGATATAGGCAGGTATTCTAATAAGTACAATAATTTGCTCGTATCAAAAGTAAGCAAATAAAGGCTGGCCCTTCTTAAATGTTACAATATATACTTGTAATTGAATTGTGTCGAGTTTATTCATCCGAGCAGAACAAAGTGCAAAATTGCTATTCTCCGTATCAACTTGCTCGAACTGTATTGCCTGATCCTGCAATTTAATAATTATATTGCTATCGGATGCTGAAATATAATTGCTCGTGTGTATATCACGTAATATACGTAAAAAATATAAACAGATTTTAACCAACAACTAGTTAGTGGCATTTTAATTCAGTCTCTTTGTTGTATTGTTTTGCATTCTTGGTACCCCCTTTTAAATATGTAGGTAAGAGTAATGATTGTGCCATTTCCAGTTCCTTGTAGACCCCGTCATACCCTAATTTACAATTTTTGATTCGCTTTTTTTATACTTTTCATGTATGTATAAAAATATGAAAAAAATATAGGTACATAATATGTGCCTGTATATATGCCTGTGGCCTCTTATATTTTTCGAAGTGATTAAACGTCCGCCGACGGAACCGTATTGTTAAAGTTGTTTTTCCGCCGTCCGGCGGCATTTTTGGTTAAATTATTAAGAATCCACCGTTATTTTGCACATGCGCGGCGCAACTCTACTGCAAGAATAATAAAGCCTTGATTGATTTGTCACTTCCTAGTCGATCACGTTTTGTGTTTCTTTGTCCGACTAATGAAAAGAGAATGCCGCGTAATATATGGCACCTCGTACCGAACCCAAAGTCGTGGCGTCAAAACCAAACCAAATTAATTTTAGGGAGACTAAAATGTACTTACCAAATCACCAAGTCTCATTTAAATTAGTATCCGCAATTCGAATTTACCGTACACTGACAAGGAAAATTGAAAAGACTTTATTACCTTTTGATAAAGGCGATAATTGGTTGGCATCCTAATCACAGTAAAGCGGCAACGAAAATGAAAATACAGTTTTTTTTATTATCATGTTAGAAATCCGGATTTAAGTAAACTCTTTTGATCAAAATATGTTGATCGGATTTTAAAATATCTAAGTAATGTTATGACTTATATTTGGTTGTGACGCCAATAAGTACGATCCCGCCGTGGCATTCTCCTTTAAACAAAATTTGACCAAAAAGTCAAAACTAGGTGCGAGGAGGAGCGAAGTAAAGCGAAACGAGGAGTGTATTAGAACCGAACGAAGCGGAGCAGAGCGAGTAAACCCTCGTCGTTTTAATAGGATTCATGATATATGCAAAAACACTTATTTCTCTTCAATTGGCCGTACAGTACAGCATCCAAAGGAATTAAAACGGTGGAAGACAAAGGTTCACAATGCGATTACGCCGGCGAATGTTTTGCCACACCAATATTTTTTGTGAGTTTTCATCATTCTTGATACAAAGTTTATAAAAGAAAAACGCAGTTATTAGTAATTACATACAGTACCATGTGTACAACCAGTGCGTCCTTCCTGTGTAGACGTATGGCGCTGAGACGTGGTCTCTTACAAGGGGCCTGATCCACTGATTTTAGGTCGCTGAGCGAGCTATGGAGCGGACTATGCTATGTATATCTGATGGATAGAATCCGAAATGAGGAGATCCGTCGGAGATCTAAAGTAACCGACATAGCCTGCAGAATCAGTAAGTTGAAGTGGCAGTGGGCAGGCCATAGGTATTTGTCGCCGACATGATGACATGATAGGTGGTAGAGCTGATGCCGGGCTCACCTGTGGAGGTACCACCATCTTACTCGCAAACCCTCCCGAAGTTATTCGGGAGAGGGTAAGAGAACAGCTCTCAGGCAAAACCAGGCGGCACACCATTGCCTGGGACCGATGGATGGCGGTATATCCATCCCCAATTGCCGGGCCTTATATAAAACAGACTGGTGACAGGCAGCGGCGTCACTGGTGCAAGGGTTTCGGCACCGCGCTCACCAACCCGCCTGCCCAGCGTGTGTGAGTATGGGTATTTCTTCCAGGAGGACCGCCAAGAGTGGCAAAATCCTGGAAATCCAGCAGTGGACGAAACAGGCTGTGATGGATGGATGGATGGATGGATGGATGATGGCCGTTGGGGCCGAAAGGCTTTAGAATGGAGACCACGTACAGCAAAGCGTAGTGTAGGATGACCTCGTGCCCGCTGGACCGACGACCTGAAGGACGTTGCAGGGGGCGGCTGGATGAGGAAGACGGAGGACCGACATGAGTGGCGAAATTTGGGAAAGGCCTATGTCCAGCAGTGGACGAACATGGGCTGATGGATGGATGGATGGATGGACATACAGTACATAATTCTTCGGCAAAATGTTAATTTTAGCCGAATTATTTCTGCAGCAGTCGACTTTTTTATGAAGTATCAAAAGAACTAAAATTCTAAAGCAGTGGTGCCCAACCGGTAGCTCACGGGTGCCTATTAGCCCGCGGCCTGTTTTCTAGGCGCCCGCGAACAAAATGGGATAAAAATTCAAGCACATACTAAATTGATAAAATATGATAAACTCTAACTAAACTCTGAAAATATAACTAACGCTGACAGATGAAGGCACACTCGCGCACATATGTGCTGTGCTGTGGCTTTTTTCATCTCAACAAAAAATTATAAATATCAAGTACAAAAATATGTTATGAAAGGAGCACGTCAAAAGTTTTAAGAATTTTGGGATGTAATGTACAGAAGATTAGCAACTAGACTTTTAGAAGCTTTCTGAAAATGTTAACAGCCAAGTATCACATTTAGTTTGTGCTGTTCCGGTCTATAGTTTTTGTAGTTTGTTAAAATAAATAATAAGAGATGTAAGGAAATTATGTAGTTTCCATTATCAAACTTAGATTTCTTGCAACTCAGCGGTGCTCGCAAAGAATGTCAAGATTTTCAAAATAGCCCTCGGACCAATACCAGTTGGGCACCACTGTTCTAAAGTAATAATTCAGCCAAAGAGTTATTAATTCTTGTAGACTTTTTTTTAGCAGTCGGCTCATTTATGATGTATCAAAAAAACCA
Source organism: Ypsolopha scabrella (assembly GCA_910592155.1). NCBI lineage: Eukaryota > Metazoa > Arthropoda > Insecta > Lepidoptera > Ypsolophidae > Ypsolopha > Ypsolopha scabrella. The sequence goes on along the minus strand of OU342973.1, from coordinate 4,761,924 downwards.
ACAGAAAGAAATCAGCCAAAGAGTTATTAACTCTTGTAATAATTTATTATTCTGGTTTAGCAGTTGACTCATTTATAAAGTAACAAAAGAACTAATATTCTAAAGAAAGAGTTATCAATTCTTGAGTCGTTACTATTCTGAAAGTATTAATTTGAAGTCGGTTTAGTCTTTTTCAAATATTTTGAAATCAAGTCGAATATTTTGGACATTATTCAAATATCTCATAAAACAAGCTATTTAAAGTATACTTTCGAGTATGATATTTATTCAATTACGGCTAAGCTCTAAGCTGTAGCGAAGCGGGTGCACAAACAAGGCTATAAGGTTGCCTGCGTGACAATTTATGCGGTCGCAGTTTTTATTACGTTGTCACAAGAGTTAAAATCGAATAGAAATAGGAAAATTGAACTGCAGGCCAACATGCACTCCTGGTAGCAGAAACAGGCGTGTCAAGCTTCAATATTGTCTTCTGGGAGCTCTATCTATAGATGATTCATATGGTTTAGTTCAAACGCAAGTAAATAAATAAGGTAACTTTCATTTATTTTACCAAATTCTTACTGGAGACTCGGTAAGTGGTCAGGATCAACATTAAATTACCCTGTTAGCAAAATTTCTTATATATTTTTTGTGCCTCTATACTTGTTCAAGAACAACCTCGACTCAATTAGTATAGGAAGTCTAAATTCTACTTTGCGTATTTAACAGAAAGAGTAATTGAAATTTGGTCCTGACCACTTACTGAGTCTCCAGTATAAATTTGGGGATATAAAAAAAGTCACCTCATATTATAGTACTCGTATAGAATGTGAAATCTTTGTGTGGTGCCTTTATTTTAAACTGGCTTTTTACGTGGTCATGCAATCTTTGTCTGGTTTACATTACATAGTTTTCCAAAAATCTTTGTACACCAAATTTTTGCTGAGCAACTAGTAACATATATTTATCTCTTAACAACAACTTTTACCTCTGTTTTATGTATATGTTACGGGTAAAGTCCGAAGTCGGGTAAACCTAAGTTTACCCGGGTAATGTTATACAAAACAACGGAGGTCGCCTCGCTCCGCTCCACCTCGCTCGGCGCCCAATGTTTATTAACATGTCAACCTAACACGCTCCTCCTCGCTTCGCTCGTCGTCGCACCTATTTTTGACTTTTTTCGGACTTTACCTGACTTCGGGCTTTACCCGTAACATATATATAGACGCGCGGTAGCGTGTCCAGGGCTAAGTTCGAAAAAGAAAAGGCTGACGCAACACCTTTCATTCAGTCATGAAATAACCGCAATAAATAGACAACATCCTTTAAAAAAAGTTTTTTAGAGTCCTTGCTACTGAATATAGAACTTGACAAGTTTTCATAGTAAATTTTTTGCATGTATGGTGTAATCGTTTAAAATGAAGCTGTTTTTATTCAAACTAGAAGCGGAATAAAGTATTAAAAACTAGGTAATCCTAACAGCCACCGTTCATAGTGCGCAATTTGAAAAGTGATTCAACTGGATATAAAATTTCGTGTCAATTAAACAGAGTAAACGAAATAAATCGACAAAGCGGTCTAGGAGATATAACAAAAATAGGAAGTTAAAAATAACTTAATTATATTTTATTTTTTATTGTTTTTTCAGATGTTGTACTGTATATGTATTTTTCAAAAAATATCGTCTGATATACCTATGACTTTAATTTATGCTTGGAATTAATATGCTTATTTATAGGATTTAAAGTTTTATGAGCGTAGTATGAGGAGGCAAACAATTTATTCTACATACAATCTACTTGTGGTATCCTATATAGCAGGCGTTGCAGTCAACTTCCTGTCTTGTTACATCTGAGGGGGCTAAGGTATGTTTGTTTTTAAACTTCAAGTAAGTTTTTTAAATTTTAAGGACAACAAAAGCATCAAAATAAGAAAATCTTATCTTAAAATAAAACCATATATCTCTGAAAATACGCGGCACTTCCATACGGTTTGGTCCCTAATAAAACTTTTTTCCTATGTGCACTGCACTCGCGTGGACGGAGCATTTTATTACTTGTTTGTGCTACTACTTCTAAAAGTTGCAATTGGTGGTATAACTTGTACAGTAACTTGACACCATTTTCACTTTTAGCATCATAATAGGGACGGGAAAAAATGAGTCACCGCATTATTCTTCGTTGATTCCTATTTAGATAATTCAATAATTATTTATTTAATTTTTATATTCGAACACAAGTTTTTTTGCAAAATTTTATACAAAAAAAGTTTCCTCCCAATTTAATAAAATAATTATTTTCTAACATCACTATGAATACGGGCCAAGAGCGATGCGGTGCTGCCGAGCCCTGATTGAAATTCTTGGTCGAGACTTTGCGTTGGCATAACAATGGTCTCATAGAATACCTGCCTTTAGGTTCCGTAGCAATTATGAAAATATGCCTCCACAATATTCTGAGATAATCAAGTTTTGGCACGAAGCTATTAACCCCTTGTTAGCATAATAATTACTATATTTCTAAGTTTCAACTCCGGAAAAACGGATTAAAAGCATATACAAAGTTAACCAACTCGCAGGATGATTGGTGAAGTATTACCAATAATGAAAATGTGGTTAAAGCAGAAAAGACATAAATTATAATTAAAACACTACCACTGATACAAAAAAGAAAACTAATCTAGAGCCAACGAGAGATGGCACCTATGACGTTTAAATGCCTACCAAGTTTCATAATTGTTTATGGGTAAGTGTCACTAAAATAATCCACTACTTCATTGTTGCTGGCAGCGAAAAGTGATGTACTACTCGTTTCGATCATCATTTTTAGATTTTATAAAGACTTTATAGCAAGAGTTATTAATTTTTTCAAAACACAAGGGATCATGAGGAATGTTAGTGGCTGAATTGTAATCAATAAATAGCGGGTTCTATTCTCCTTATTCGTACGGCTCCGTCTGTTTACAGACTATATCTTTTTATAATTAAAAATTGTAAACCAGTTGTCTTGATTTTATGGCTGCTTTGTTAATGTAAGCAAATGCACATTTGCCATTTGTATTATTATGATGCATGTTGTATGAGGTGTCAAATAAATCGATATTTTATTTACTCAAGTCGCTATTCGCACTTGATTTTTATTTATGCCGAAATTAAAATGCACTCCATCACTAAACGCAGCTGTCATAAGGGCCATCTCTCGTTGGATCTTCTATAGTTAGGCTCTAATTGTTAGAGCATAGCCCATTAAGTAGTGAAATAAATAGCAATATCACTAACAGATGAACGATGCTTCATAGAAAGAGGAGAATGAAAGTAGAGTGACTCAGGCTGCCCTAGATGGACGTATGCCGACCTAATTATCAACACACAGATGAAAGGAAAAGTCAAAAGAACCCAAAATAGAAGAGTTTGTGTGACTAGATTGATGGATGTGGATTATAGCAGAAGGATCGTAGCAGAAGGAAATCTGTACTCTCCACCTACCGTCTAGAGGACAGGCGTGAGTATATGTACGTAATTATGTAATTTATACGTATGTGGTCTTGTAGATAGTTCACAGTACGAAAAGTGTGACGGAGCAAATGTATAAAAAACTTGTTAGAACGTCTTTGAAGTTTTAAGTTTTAATTTCAACCTGCTCTTTGCTCCCAGTTTACTTCGTTCAGAAATTTTATTGATTTATGCTTTTAAGCTAGGCAACCACTACTATTTACCGTCTCTTAGCAAACTTCTGAGAAAAAGAGGTAAAGACTTTTTAAAAACGGATTTTTATATTAAAAGCCGTATTGCAGGCGGATTGTTAAAAACTCGCCTTTTTGTAAAACTGCACAGTTGAATATAAAATTTTATAAACTCCCTACAAATGCTAAACGCTTATGTACTGTGTAAACTGTCATAACAAAGTTTCCATTGGTTTTTATAATATACAAATAAAAAATTTGTTACTTTACTTTGAGCACGTGTAATTATAAGTTTTACTGAACTCCCGGGATATATTATATCGATCATGTACCTATGTTACGCCATCTTGCTTTACGTCAAACCTGTCGAAATCAGTAATTTATGGATGTCAGGAGCTAATTTTAGACTGGTTAATGGTAGGACTTAATTGGTAAGTAAATATAATACTAAACGGAAGGAATATTTAGCCTGATCGGTAACATTGTGTCCATATGCACGAGTCAGAGGTGTAACCGAATGTTAAGTTACAAAAAAAAAAATATTTTAGAGAACTAATAACTCATAATAATAGATTGTTACGTATATATGTAAAAAAATGCGGTTAAGAAATTCACAAAAAAATTAAATATAAAGAAAATAATATTCCTTACTTCTTACGATTCCGCACCTCAAAATGAAAAAGGGAACCCTTATACGATTACTCTGTTTACCGACTGTCAAGACCCTTTTCTCGGGTCCCATGAGAGATATCAAATTGAAACTAATACCTCTTGCAGAAGTCTGCAGTTCCACGGTATTCACAAATCAGGCTTCTAACTCAACGCGAAAAAATATTATTGCCCCTTACGTAATCCATTTCATACAAATTAGCTCATCACGAAAACCTATAGGGCACTTTCAGTAGACCCCTGGGATAATTAGAGTTTAATGGATCGAAAGTGTCAAGGTTGGAAATCAGTTACTGCACAGGGAATAAGTTTGTATTTTAACGGTATGCTTGGATCCCCCAGGGCACGAGTCCTACTCAAAGATGGCCATTTTTTTGTCATTATAGACAGCTGTAGCATTTTTTTTAACGCTGTACCTGAGCCTATTTAATTCAACTTATTCAATTATTTGACCCAACACGCTCCTATTCGCTTCGCTCGTCGTCGCACCTATTTTTGACTTTTACTCTAGGATTTTGATCGAAAAACGTCCAGTTTATTGTTAAAACTGTAAAAAACACGGATGTAAGCATACACAAGTAGAAGATGATTTAAAACACAATATTTTACCTGGTTACAAACACCGCCTGTGGGGAAAAGGCATGAGTTTCCAATTTAAATTTATAGCATCCCTTCGTTAACTGCTGTGGGTGAGTATTGATTTTATTTCATTGCGGCATCGAAAATATATTGGGCAGTTATTTTTAAAGAAAGGACAGTAGTATTTTACAAGTCCCATAAAAAGTTGTTCAGTAACGGAGACTTTTAGTTATGTCCGATAGTCCGTCTGTTTGCTTTAGATTTATTAAAGTAATCTCCACCCTAATACCCAATTCATTTGGAGAAAAGGTGGCAGCGAGTTGATATCCTATAGGTATAACGCTACAGAAGCCGCAGGCAGAATTTCCCATTAACCTAACCCAACAAATTTAGTTTTGAGAGTTCTGCAAAAATATGGTTCCCGTTTATAGTAAAGACCCCAAAAAATCCTAACCCTCTATTAAAAGTCTATAATTGTACGTCCTACACTACACCACGTACAAGTTCTATTGACACAAATTTGATTGAAAAAATGTCTTTTATACATAGTACCTATAATTAGCCTTTGCCCATGGCTTCGCCCGCATTTATTCAATCTTTGCCCCGATTTCAGCATGGGCGTTATTTTATGAACACTCCATATAGCCTATGTGTTGATCAGGGTCACTACAGTGATATTAAAAAACCGTATCCAAATCCGTTGATTAGTTCTCGAGTGATAACGGAACATAACATACAGACACAAAAATTCTGAAAATTATGCTTTTGAGCTCAGTAAAATACTAAATAAATATAGGTATGTCATGAATTGACTTCCTTATGTTTATTATAGAGTAGATATATATGATATACTCAATAAAATATCATTTAAATTGAGTGTGAGATATATTTTGGACCCTCTCCTGGGTGCGGAGAGGACCCGAAATATATCTCACACTCAATTTAAACGTTATTTTATTAAGTATACCGTATACAGGATGATTGGTAATTAGATGCAATCCTTTGAAGGGGTTGTAGAAGAAAAAATTGCAGTCGCTTCGACTATATAATGCCTCATGTAAAAGTGAACCATTTCTGAGATATTTTGAATTTAAGCTTTTTTTCTAAAGTAAACTTTAAACAAATAAATAAAAAAAAACAGCCAATATTTTGGATTTTTTTAATTTGTTTCGCTTTGATAACACCCTAGCCAATAAACAATAACCCTAAAATGCACATTATTGACTTAAACCTTGACATTGTGCTCCAAAACAATTGAAAACTCTTGAAAATCGCAAAAGATTTACACAAAAAAGCCAGGTTAAAACAAAAAGTCTGTGTGCAATTTTCTGTGCGTATTATCTTGAAAACATCTCCATTTTACTAGCTTTCGAATGAGGCACAAAAATCTCACATTGACAGAGGAATGACAAAAATATGGCCAAAACATTATAATATACGGTTAAATTAGAAAACAATGGATTATAAACTTACATTTTGTATGCATAAGATTTGTTTCTAATATTCTACCTGCTCCTACTCTTTTGGACATATTTTTATCATTCCTCTGTCAATTTAAGATTCTTGTACCTCAACTCAATCGAAAGCTAGTAAAATGCAGATGTTTTCAAGTTAATACGCAGAGAAAATTGCATAGAGACATTTTGTTTTAAAGAGTTTTCAATTATTTTGGAGCAAAGTGTCAAGGTTTACGTCAATAATGTGCATTTTAGAGTTATTTTTTATTGGCAGGGATGTTATCAAAGCGAAACAAATAAAATAAAACAAATATATTGGCTGGTTTTTTAAAAATATTTTTTTAAAGTTTACTTTAGAAAAAAATCTAAAATTCCAAATTTCTCAGAAACGGTTCACTTTTGCATAAGGCATTATACAGTCGAATCGACTGCAATTGTTCTCTTCTACAACCCCTTCAAAGGATTGCATCTAATTACCAATCACACTGTACAGTAAAATACTAATAATCCATTTCAGAAAAAAACACGAAAATATTCAATGTGTGTATTCATTTACTACTTTATTAATAGTATAGATATACCTATAGATTTTTAGATCAATAGGGCTGGCCGTTCTCAACCACCGACGGACAGATGGATACACGTACAGCCTTCGCCATGAAGGTTTCCATTATCAAGGAAACTCAAAAAACGTCCATGTCCTAATCTCCTAAGCCTCTATAAAAATGGATCGTTGTTTCAACCCGTGATGGATTGAGCCTCCTACACCGGGAGCACTATGTGACCAAACTAGATAGCCTATCAATCTTGATAGTCTTTTTTTTATCGGATAACAATCTATCGGATGATTTTCCGGCGATCGTAAATATTTTACAAGTTTTTTTTTGTAGTAGGCAAGGAAAATCCGTGAAGCTTAGTATTTAAGCGAGTCCTTGTTATAATGCAATTTTTTACATTATTTGGAACTATATACAAGAATGTTTCAGTGTGACGATGCTGAATGTGATGTTCTATTGATTGAATTATTTATTATGTTATGATTAAGTAATAGCATAGACAAGTGTACGTGAGTAATAGTTTATTTTATTCTAATTTTTTTATTCAGCAAATATATCATTAAGACAGATTTAGGTAAGCCTAGCTTCATTTTTATTTGTCTTCCCCATATATTATATATATTTTTTATCGTATTGTTTTACAATAATTTGTAATTAACTCGTAAAACGTATATTTTATGTACCTAATTAACTTGACTTGACTTGAACTTGAGCAAAAAGTTCTATGCACGTCACTGATATAACAAAACAAACTATTTGAAAATATTAATGTTATTTTTTAGGGTTCCGTACCCAAAGGGTAACCAACGGGACCTTATTACTAAGACCCCGCTGTCCGTCCGTCCGTCTGTCACTAGGCTGTATCTCATTAACCGTGATAGTTAGACAGTTGAAATTTTCACAGATGATGTATTTCTGTTGCCGCTATAACAACAAATACAAAAAAATTGAATAGTGTAAATATTAAAGGGGGCTCCCATACAAAAAACGTGATTCTTTTGCTCGTTTTTGCTCTTTATTGATAACGGCAACAGGTAGACGCTTGAAATATTCACAGAATATTTAGTTATATATTCACTTTAAAATAAAATAATTAAATAAAATTAATATATAAGTGCCTCCCTATACAACAGACATGATTTTTTTGCCGATTCTATAGATAATGGTACGGAACCCTTTGTGCACGAGTCCGACTCGCACCTGGCCGGTTTTTTTTATTTTACTTTAGCTGCAACCTGACAAAAATTTAAAACTTGTTTGTTTTCCGTCTTTAAGTAAGAATAAACCATTTACGTTTAAATAAGTCAAATTTTTCGAGGATTCTATAGGGATGCCCTTTAATTTAGTTTTTTTGAATATTTTATTATTTTTCGTGGTAGAAGCCAAAGTAACAAGTATTCTGTAAAAAAATGTTTTTAACCGATTACGTTGGAGGCTGTGGACCACTGTGACAGACGGACAGATAGACAGACAGACAGTGGAGGCTTAGTAATAGGTTCCCGTTTTTCACCCTTCCGGCACGGAACCCTAATAATATCTTTGTTTTAATTAAAAAGAAGACTGCATTTAACGAAAATGTCACTATTACTTTGGATTAATATCATAACATATCTGTTTCACGCTAGGAACTCAATCCAATATTTTCCATCCCTGGGAAAAGTGGCTGTGATAGACATAAATATTCCGTTTTGTAATAATTCTATAATGCCTCAGAATTCCTAAACATATTTCCAATTTTATCGAAAAAACGCAATTAACTAATACCTAAATCTAAGTTACTGTCTTATACCCATCTGTCAGCAGAATAGTAATTTTGCTAATGTGAATAATTGTGCACACAGGGATTCGGGAAAATGATCGATCTACGTAATTAGATAAATTAGTGTACGAGTATCTTTACCGATATGTTGAAGAAAATTCGTGTGTACGATGTAAACACTATCGAATTTTATTTTTTAGGGACTTGGTTTTAAGATTAATATTATCATTACGAGCAAAAAAGGATTCGTTGTATCCTCGAAGGCTGTTAAAACGTAAAGGAAATCAGAAATCACGTTACACAAGGTAAAAAACAAGTTTTCTTTGAACTTCACCGTGAATACGAATAATTAAATCAAAGTGTCGTAAAATTTTGCTTGTATTAAGTTGCAAATATTGTGTAAAGTTGCATAATTTGAATGTATTTACGATACATGTAGTTCCAACAGCCAGTATTTTTATACTCTTGAAAATATCAACGAGTAGGTGTGAAAATGTATGAAAATGTTTTTAAACGATCTTCTGTAACTTTAGAAAAGTAAATGTAAGATAGCTAGAAATAATGGAGATTTATGCAACTATGTTTTCCGTTACAAATAAAACATAGTGACAGTTTCACACGCTATTGCAAATCCTTTTAAAAAAAAAACCTATATGTTATAAACCAACTAATTTAGAGCTATTTGTCCAAACCAAGTCAAGGCCAGTTAGATTCTTTTTACGGACTTATTCATTTCTCGTGAAAATACTGCACACGTTTGTATTTACTTTTGAGAAGACACGTAAAAATATGTTTACAATCACGTTTCTTCAGAAAATGTAAAATGTTTCATCTCTCCTTAAAAATAATAAAGATGGCAATTTAAAACCAGCTTTAACGCTCACTTATTGTTATTGTTGACTATATGTCAACAGTTTCGCTCATAAAATTTTGGCATTTTCAAGGCAAGTGTCGTTCTTATAGTAATTCCATCCATCCATCCATTAGCCTGTGTTCGTCCACTGCTGGACCTTATGTCTATGTCCCAAATTTCTCCACTCATGGCGGTCCTCCGTCCTCCTCATCCAGCCGCCCCCCACAACGTCCTTCAGGTCGTCGGTCCAGCGGGCGCGAGGTCGGCCTACACTACGCTTTGCTGTACGTGGTCTCCATTCTAGAGCCTTTCGGCCCCAACGGCCATTATGTCGGCGGCAAATATGGCCTGCCCACTGCCACTTCAACTTACTGATTCTGCAGGCTTTGTTGGTTACTTTCGATCTCCGACGGATCTCCTCATTTCGGATTCTATCCATCAGAGATACCCCAAGCATAGCCCGCTCCATAGCTCTCTGAGCGACCTTAAATCGGTGGATCAGGCCCTTTGTAAGAGACCACGTTTCAGCGCCATACGTCATCACAGGAAGGACGCACTGGTTGTACATCTTAGCCTTTAAGCACTATAATAAATTATAGTAGGGTTATTCAAAACTGGACTGAGAGTGCCACTTTTTCGCTGTATTCCGGTCTCAAACATGCGCGAATATATTTATGGTTCACTGTACGAATATTTTCCAACACTGTCGGAAAAACATATCGTCACGACATGGATATCCGAAGGGGTGTCAGAGGTGTTTCCGAGTGTAAACTGTGAAATGCAAGTTACAGTCCATACTCGGTACACCCGCGTTTCAGCGACGGTTATTACGTCCCAACGTGATGAGTGGTGAGGCCCTATCGCCGTACTTTGGGTACAATCACGATGTTTTCCTTCACAGTTTATCTAGTGGTAAGTATTGTAAGAACACAAATACTATGCACATAAATTCCGAAAAACTCATTGGTGCGTGCCCGACCGGGGATCAAACTTGGGTGTCAAGACTGAGAGGCCAGCGTTCTACCCCTGAACTACCGCCGCTTATCGGATATTGTACCAAAACTCTTCGTGTATTCATTTGCAAAAGTCACTTCTAAGTTCGCTTTTTTTTAATGTGATTAACCGGACTTATAATCGAAGAGTAATTTGAAAATCAAACCGAAGTTTTGGCAGTCATCAATTATGTAGTTCATAATTTGGAATAAAATAGATCTTCAAATTAAACCGCAAAATCTTCTGATTATAAAGGAATAAAATCCTGAAAAAAAAAACATAGCCTACTCCAGAGAAAATTAAATGTTTTGTGGCCTACTCGAACAAAATTCACAGTACGTTTTCAAAATTAGTAATGAAGTGTGAAAATATTTTTCATTTGTTTTTTGGGAAAATTTTTCAGTATGATCAATTATGTGGTTTCTGTTCAGTAGGGAACATTCAGATAAAGATATTATCAAACAAATCGGTACGTCTTGAATCCCCGTGTAGGTGTCAAAGGTGTTCCCAAGTGTAACTGTGAAAGTCACAGTGCGGCTTGTCACAACCGCTAAGCAATTCCTTTGGTGAATATTCTAAAATAATAGATAATCCTACTTGTTTAAGTGTGCAAGGAAGCACAATTCGAGCTTTCGATGAGATTAAGACGTATCATCATCAGGACTCTTCGGGAGTACTATCGCACACGGCGTTCGTTCAAGTACACGATTATATTTATACTATATAGGATGAAATTAAATCAACTGACCAAATTCATACTGGAGACTCGGTTAGTGATCGAGAACTAGGTTCAGTTTACTCTCTTACTGGTTGGACTAGGTTAAGTACGATTACTAGTGCAGGCAAAAAAATTTTTCGAATTTCACCTGGAGGGTCTTTAAACCTTGTTACTGGTGACTAACCGAGTCTTTAGTATAAATTTGGTTCATTGATTTAATTTTACCTAGTATTTTCAGTTATTTTCCAGCTTTATCGGCTGACTAATTCTTGTGTTATGCACGAACAGAGAGATTGGTATAAAACAAAGCTTTGCTTACAAAAAAATCATGCCAAAAATCAAACTGTCTAGTTAAATAAAAAAACCGGCCAAGTTCGTGTCGGGCCACGCGCAATGTAGTGTAGGGTTCCGTAGTTGCCCGGTACATATAAGTTGGTCTACTAACACAGACCGCGCCAAACAAAAAGTTTGGCGCGACCTGTACTCGTAAACCTGTAAAAGCCTACTTAGCTGTAATAGTTTTCCTTTTAAATTTATTATATATACTACCTTCTGTGAATTTTTTTACATTTCTATAAACAACCGTTTAGCCGGCAGGGGGGCGGGGGACGCTCCACTCTAACTAAAATTTTCACTTTAAAGCTTAATATTTCGCCAACGGATCTCTAAATCGAAAAATGGTTTTCACAAACCCACAATGTTTTTGAACGGCCTATCTAACGATGCCCCACACTATGCGATAGACGAGAAAAAAAAATTCATCCCCAGTTTACTTCTATGAGAGGTAAAAAATGTTTTTCAGTATTTTATTTTACCATTTTGTCGACGTGATTAATATTTATATCCATGCCAAATAACAGCTTTCTAGTACTAATAGTCTCTGCGCTAAGCCGCGGACAGACGGACAGAGGGACATGGCGAAGCGATAAGGGTTCCTTGTCGGACTACGGAACCTAACTATTATCAACAAAATTGTCGAGTAACAAAATTTATAGATAGTAGGCGAGGGATGCCTACTTTCTATGCTTTGTCCCGTCTGCTTTCAGGATGAGGAATGACTTATGAACATTGCTGGTTACTAGAATTTTAGGATACAACATTTTAAATTACCACTTTAGAGCATCCTTGCTACATTCATCGTGTAGTTGGCAGTACTATCCTATCCTACTAATATTATAAATGCGAAAGTTTGTGCGTGTGTGCGTGTGTGTGTGTGTGTGTGTGTGTGTCTGTGTGTTTGTTACTCTTTCACGCTGAAACGGCTGAACGGATTTGGATGAAATTTAGAATGGATATAACTTATAACTTAACTTAACACATAGTTTACTTTTTATCCCAAAAAATGCATGGTTCCTGTAGGATAGATCAATATCATTTAAAAATTTGGTGTCTAATTAGTGTGGACCTAATCATTTGTGGTGTAATAAGACAAGGCTTTGTTATTTCATACATCAGGTGGCTAATAAGCGCGGTCCTTAATCGTTTGTGGTAAAATAAGACAAGGCTATGTTATCTCATCACACTTCACACTAATATTATAAATGCGAAAGTTCGTGTGTGTGTGTGTTTGTTTGTTACTCCTTCACGCTGAAACGGCTGGACGGATTTGGATAAAATTTAGAATGGATATAGCTTATACCCCAACTTAACACATAGGTTACTTTTTATCCCGGAAAAAAGCATGTCGTTAAATCGAATAACACGCGGGCGGAGCCGCGGGCAAAAGCTAGTGGTATAATAAGGGCGATGTAGTGTTGTGTAATTTTTTACTGCACATGTTTATAAAGACAAAAATAAATTTTACTGTATCCACAAATGCAAACAAAATTAAAATCTCAACATAATCCGCACTTCTCTAATTGCGATACGAAATAATCCATTCCAAGTAAAAAAAGACATAAAATACTTCTTCTCCAAGTTCGTAATCACCCAGCCTCATTTGCCCCCGAGCTGAGATTGAAAAATGCCATCCAATCTTAGCGCCAAGAGACAATGCCTTCATTTACCCCGCTCGAGATTTTTTAATCAAAGCCTAGGTCTAAAGAAACAGCAGAAATGGGGGCGGTTTTGAGAAATAATTTTGGTATAGTGCTGAATGAGCAGCTTCAGGGTTCCTTGGGAAATGCGAAACCTATCAGTATTCATTTTCATATTTTATGTTAATGTTATATTATTCATTACTTCTCAGAATAAATAATAAAAATTAATTGCTCCTAAAATTGATGAAATACCTGCTAAATGTAGGGAAAAAATTGCTAAATCTACCGATCTTCCTCCATGAGCAATATTGGAAGAAAGAGGGTATGGATAAATAAAAGAGAATTATTTTATAAAAACGTTAATTGAAAATTTGCCGCCAAGCATAAGTCTATAAACAATAATGATCTAATACAAGCTTTTGCCCGCGGCTCCGCCCGCGTGTTATTCGGTTTAACGACATGCTTATTTCCGGGATAAAAAGTAGCTTATGTGTTAAGTTAGAGTATAAGTATAAGCTCTACCTAGGTGGTAGAGCTGATGCTGGGCTCGACTGTGGAGGTACCACCATCTTACTCGTAAATCCTCCCGAAGTTATTCGGGGGAGAGTAAGAGAACAGCTCTCAGGCAAAACCAGGCGGCCCACCATTACCTGGGACCGATGGATGGCGGTTTATCCATCCCCAATTGCCGAGCCATAAATAAACTAGACTAGTGACGGGCAGCGGCGTCACTGGTGCAAGGGTTTCGGCACCGCGCTCACCAACCCACCTGCCCAGCGTGTGTGAGTATGGGCATTTCTTCCAGGAGGACCACCAAGAGTGGCGAAATCCTGGAAAGGCCTATGTCCAGCAGTAGACGAAACAAGCTGATGGATGGATGGATAAGCTATATCCATTATAAATTTCATCTAAATCCGTTCAGCCGTTTCAGCGTGAAAGAGTAACAAACATACACACACACACACACGCACAAACTTTCGCATTTATAATATTAGTGAGATAGTAAGTATACATAAATAATACTTACGATTGTCGGCACTTTGTAGGACTCGTAACTTTTTAAGGATTAAATGCTCTTTGCTCTTTGGTATCTTCACTGTTTTTTTTTACAATTTCGTTCACAATTATGGATATACATTCCTTTGAAAATTGTGTAATATCTGAAACTGGTTAGAAAGTAAATTGAAAATATAGATAGTGAAGCTCACATATAATTCAAGTTAAAATATGCACTTTGTATTTTTTTTAGTTTGGTTGTGTTGAGGTGTTTATGTAAAAAAATATATGATACAGGATACAGTTCAACCGTCTCAGTTCGCGGACTTAAAGAATGCTAAATGGTCAGGTTCTTCTTTTTCTTGCTCTCAAAGTTTATCTTCTTTATTTATTGTTGCTGTCATTTTAAAACTCATATCATTTAAGGCTAAATAATAAGGTAGTTGGCGAAACTCAAAACATTATGTATAACTCGTTTATAACATTCTGAAAGTTTTGTCACTTTTTTCGCTATTTATCATTCATATTACCCCGATCATCTAACTAGTTCACTAAGTAGGTGAAAAAACGTATAGAATTTGTTTCAGTAAGCCCCCATTGCGAAGTTTTTCATATACCTATAGATTATCTATGTTTTGAGTTTCGCTTAGTAATATCATTTAACTAAATTGTTTGTTGCTCTAAGCCAAAAACTTGAGATGGTGAAAACGGGAAAAAATTTTAATATGGAACCTACCGGAAAGGAACCACCAACGAAAACCACGAAAAAAATATCAGCCCTTTCATATTTTTAGATTCCTTCGTTACAGCTTAATTATTCATACTGCTACATTTTCACGACTCATTTTCTCGGTAATATCGGTGTCAGATCAGAGGTGTAAACGAGTGGTGACTTAAGCTCATGCTTCGCTTGATTTTATTTACCGTAGAAGCAAAAAAAAAAAATATTATTTTAGTAAAAATTCTTAAATTCATTTTCCTGAATTTGTTTTATTCAGCTCATTCTATAACAAGTTCCTCACAGAAACAGGATGGTTTAAATTCACTCTACCTTCTCTACGTAGTGAGGGAATAACAGGATCATCTTGGGATTGAACGGCAATTGTGTTTTATTACCTTTATTATCTTTGGTTTCCTTGATAGAGTTTATTGTAACTGAACTGCCTCTATTTATAAAAATAATTTATCTGAGTGGAGATAAATAAAAGTAACGTTTCTTGAGATTAATAAATAGCTTTTGTATGAAAAGAAGATTATTCTCCAAAAGTTTTTTTGTATAAACAACCTAATCTTTTGAAGAAGGAACATATGCTATTATTCTTCAATTGCTATCAAATATCGATACGGACACGGGTTAGGAATATATCAAAGGCAACAATTTACCATCAGCTATCTTATTCGGTAACAATATTCAAATTCTATTTCAAATCGAGTTACATTAGCCTGAGTTTACACAGTAAATTTCTCTTATTTACTTTCCCATAGTAAGAAACGTTTACTTAGTCGAATTCTATTATTAAATCTACGAAGGAAATAAGAGCTTCTTGGAATAATATTGCCAGTTTCAATTTATAATAATGAATGCAATCAAGAAGACAGTATAATATCCTTTAAGATTAATATTGGTGAATGTAGGCAAAAACCGTATCGCTTGAATCGAATTATGTAGGCATTTGTTCAAGGAAATCCTTGTGTCAAAAAAAGCACAAGAGCAATCACAAAAACAATACTTAAAAACTATATTAACAATATTATCATACATACCTATGTTGAAAATAAATCAAACTGCATTTAAAAATACGATTATCTACACTCCCATCTATTAACCTATAAACCTGTATACCTATACATAAAATAGATCTGTGAGTGACTGACAGACAACGCACAGCCTAAACCACTGAAGATAGAAACATGAAATTTGGAAAATCCATTTACATTTCAAAATACGAACCTGCAAATTTCATTAGCTATTTAGAAAGTAGGTCAAAAGCTAGGGGACTTGTATATATCTCTTTTCCAACATTTTGAATTTTACATACTTAAATGATTTTTTTAAACTTTGACTTTGTAACAGAAGCCTTATAGGCATCATGACTTTATTTATTATTTATTTATTTATTTATTTATTTGGACCACCAACATCTAGTACATAAATACATACGTTGTTTAGCGAGTTATAAGTTGTAGGGTATATGTCTAGACAATTATAGGCGGACACAGCATGCAAAATGGATGCAGATTATACATTATTAAATTACAAAATTATCATGATTACATATTAAAACAATTCAATACAAATTTTGCACATGAAATATTTAAACACAATTATTATGCCAGAGATTATGTAAGTAATAAAATATAGTAAAACGGAAAAAAAAAATTAAAGATATTAATAGGTTAATTATATATACAATTATAAAAGAAAATCCTAACAAAAAAAAAATAACAAAGCGAAAGAAGTTATGATGCTATTCATAGGCTGATTTAAAAATGTTCGACAAAATAGATTTTTTAAAATGATGTTTATTACCATTAAACAAGTCAAGATGATGTGAGTGTTTATTGAGTAGAGCTGATAGCCTATTCAACGGAGAGTAATGTTGGCCCAAATTAGTCTTGGATGGCGCTGGTCTCAGAACCATAGCTCTGCGAGCACTCCTGGGAAGTCTTATTGGTATGTTAAATTGCAATTTCGATAATAGCTGGGGACAATCAATTTCACCAATTGCAAGCTTCCGAAGAAACTCCAAGTCAAGCAAAGTTCTACGATCTGACAGGGAGTGCACTCGGAAATGCTTTAATCTATCCACATATGATGGAAGCTTTTTAGCCATTCCACAAGAGTAAGATAAGTGCCACAAGAACCTTTTCTGTAGACGTTCGATACGGAGTATGTGTTTTTGATAGTGGGGGGTCCAAACCACGCTGCAATACTCCAAATTACTCCTTACCAAGGAGTTAAACAGGAGTATTTTCGTACCAATGCCAGGAACTACTTTGATTGTATTAAAAAAAACGAAATGGCATGACTTAATAATGTCATTGATAGCTAGTATTTTTATTTATGGCTAGGCAAATGTATTCTGGCTGTCCAGCCCATATCCTTAAATTTGTTTTTTTTCAACATATCTCTAGAACTAAGGAATAAAAAAAATATTAAAACGTTTTTCGGAATAAGAATAAGAAGATATCTCCATAGATTTTTTATTTTTTTATCTTAACAGAAATGAAAACTTATGGATTATTACCTATTTAAGGAGAGTAGGATTACACTAAGAATGATTTTTAGAAATTGACCCCATAAGGGGATGAAACGATGTGTAAGCTTTTGTCCTGAAAATGCGTTTCCAACGGGTACAACGGGCTGCTTATGTCCCAAATTCCTCTAGTCTACAATAAAATAAAACTATAAATTTAAATTCAATATTTAGTCTTAATTAGATTTAAATAAACGTAAGCTTGTAATAGAAAATATTCCTTTTTTAGGGTTCTGTAGTACCTGAAAGGTAAAAAGAACCTTTATGGTTAGACTCCGTTGTCCATCCGTCCGTCCGTCCGTCCATCCGTATGTCACAGCCTCATAACTTTAGCACCGCTAAAGATAAAGACTTGAAATTTTTCACAAGAATAGCAATCACTTGCCTACACAATATGGCGTGAAAGAAATTTCAAAAAATTTTAAATCGTCAAAATATTTCCATTACAAAAGTGAGAAAATTTAAAAATATCCTAAAAATACAATATGAGTATCAAATTGTAGATATTAAATAGCTGATTATAAAAATATACACTTTTACTATATTTACTGGCACCTATTTTGAGAAATGTTTAAAAAACCACAAAAAATGCATGTCCTTTGGGGGCCACCTTATTTCCGAAACTGGTGGACCGAAAAAAAAAAAGATTATAGGCCATAACTGGCCAATTACAGGAAAATCATGGCGATTAAAAAGAAGTTGATAACAAATGAGAAATATAAAAAAATATGTAAAATAAATTATAAAAATACAATATGGGCATCAAATTTTAGATAATAAAGAGGTAATTATATATTTACTGGCACCAATTTTGAGAAATCTTTGAAAAACCACAAAAAAATGCATGTCCTATTTCCGAAACTAATGAACCGAAAAATATGAAAAAAATCACAGTAGTTTGGGATTACGTAAGGATTACAGGAAAAATATAACAAAATGACAAAGTTCAATTTTTCATCCACGAGTTTTATTTCCAGTACGGTATAAAAATATTTGAGTCCCTCTTTTGTGGTACAAATGATTCTTTTTTTAGTTATCATAGAATGATATGGGGAAGATTTTTAATACCTTCTTCCTGACTGCTCCCAAAAGTATGCGAGTCTGACTCGCACTTGACCGGTTTTTTACATTAATATTATTGATGATTAATATTGAATATTACAATTTAATCTTCATGTTGAATACGATGTATGATTTCTCATGGGACAGAATAGTTTTTGAAATAAAACGTGCTATAATAGGCTTTTACTGTTAATATACGAGGGGTGGCTGAAAAGTAATCTACCTGACTATGAAAGAAAATACATGGATTAATAATTTATTTTTTATTTTTCAATATAGTCCCCTGCAACTGAAATGCACTTACGACATTTGTCAATAAGTGACAGCACACCATTAAAATAATAATTATTATTTTGTTCGTCAAAATAGTCATTCACAGCGTCCTTCATCTCTTCGTCTGTTGAAAATCTGCGCCCTCTCAAATTTTTCTTTAAATTTTTAAATAAGAAGTAGTCAGAGGGAGCCAGGTCTGGACTATAGGGTGGGTGGTTGATCTCTGTAAAGCCGTTTTTTGTCAGAGATGACCGCGCCTTAAAGGCCGTGTGCGCGGGTGCATTATCATGCAAAATCAAAACGCCTTTGCTAAGTTTGCCCCTCCTGTCTTCTTTTATTTTTTTGCGTAGCTGGTCAAGTAAGTTCGCATAGTATTCAGCATTCATCGTGGTGTTTTTTGGCAGGTAATCTATCATAAGAATCCCCTCAACATCCCAAAAAATGGTTGCCATTAGTTTGCCCGCTGACAGCCGGACCTTAAACTTCCTTGGTGGTTTTTCCCCTTTAAATTTCCATTGCATCGATTCTTGTTTGCTTTCGGGATCCCACTGACGAATCCAAGTTTCATCACAGGTCACTATTCGCAAGATAGTTTCTTCCTCTTTATCCTTTACCAAGTCTAAAAATGACTGACAACATTCCACACGCCTTTGCTTATCAAACGGGGTCAACATTTTAGGCACCCAACGTGCGCTCACCTTGGACATTCCCAAATGTTCATGAATTATTTCATGAACTCGTTCCTTGCTAATGCCAACATCTCTAGCTATTTCCCACTGCTTAATTCGCCGATCGGCAAGGATCAGTTTCTTCACTTTTTCCACATTATCTGCGGTAACTGCAGAAATGGGCCTTCCACTACGGGGATCGTCTTCTAAGCTCACACGGCCTTGTTTAAACTGCTTTGACCAAAACTTTATTACAAATTCGGAAGGACATGAATCTCCGAACACCTTAAACATGCGCTCTCGGATCTGCGTCGGCGTATTCCCTTCTTTACCGAGGAATTTAATCACAGCGCGATACTCAATTTTATCCATTTTTAATTTTATTGCAACTTGATAAAAACGAAGACGCGCCAAAAAAAAATTGAACTCGTAGAAACAAATAAGTGTCATAATTTTTAAAAAAGGAATAAACAAAGAATACGAGAATATAGTGGCCAGTAACATTTTTTAAACTTTCTTTAACAAAGGAGATTTTATATCAGCCACCCCTCGTATGTATGTATGCATATTTAAAATTTTGAGACGTGTATGATGTCCATTTTGTTTCAAATTAATAATATTACGGACCTTTTTGTTTCATAATATTGTTAACACGCTAAATAACAATCAATTCTTATGCACGAGAGAATCGCAGTAAATGTGTTACAGGTCTTAACGGATTTTAAGATAAAACTAGTTTTGCCTAGACAAGAAAGAACTAATTCTTCTGAAATTTCAGAAATACTTTAGCGCAGAAGCAAGCCGGCAGTTTAAGTTAGAATATTAGATGTGGCGAGGCGTAGAACATAGTGGAATGGAATGCATTTTAAATAAAATAAAGAATGTCATGAAAAATTACCATCGTGGCAATTTTTTTATGATCCCCAAAAAATCTGTCGTACCCAAGCGATACTAGTTTGTTCTAAAATGACGTTTGGCCGGTAACATTATGCACAGTTATAAGGCCCAAGGGAAAAATTTCGAGTGTGCACTTAAATAAAAAAAACTTAAGCCTTAGAATGATTAATCATTATTTATGCATTTATTCATAGAAATATATCGTGCCAGTTATTAAAAATATCCTTCCGTTACAGCACATCGCTTTGAATCTCAATAATCTTGAGACAAAAATAGACAAGATGTTTTATGATGTATGCAGAAGCAGAAATAGCTGCAGCTTTCAGCCTTTACAAATCCAGGTTTAGTTGCTGTAAACGGACGGACGTACGGACTCAAGCATGCCAGGCTATTGGCAGTCTTTATTATGGTGACAAGTAGCCATTAAAATTGTTTACAAATTTACAACTTGATCTTCAGGTGACTGTACACATATGTACGTTATTGTCTTTAAAGTTAACTTTTTACTTCAACCCTTGAAATGGTTTCCAGCTTCGACTTACACAGTCATATATATACCATACATGTATGCCTTTTTTACAACTACATTTTGGTCCCGCATTCTTCAATTATTATGTGAAAATCAAAACTTTCCTTAACCTAACTAGTGCAGGTGCACGTAATATATTATTATAATAAAATATTGTAGCAAAAGTGTGTTAGGTTTTTTAAATATATCAGAATATCCTTGAGAGAATTTAATTAGTAGCTCATTAAAACATAAAATTAAGCTTAGGGATAGGGCTGTTTTTAATTTGATTGTAAAATTTCCCATTTTCAAAGGATAATGTCGTTTAATATACCTATCTTCGTACGAGTATTAACATACTGGTAGGTACAAGAACAATCCATTAAAAAGGAAATGAACTCGTTGCATCCCTAGAGTTGGGACCATTAAAAGTTTCATTTTATGTTATATATGTGATCATAAAATGTATATGTCGTCGGCACATCGTAGAATTGGGTATACCGTGATATGACTATGCATATCATTATTCTGTTAAAACTAGGGAGGTTGCCTCACTCCACTCCGTGTTGCTCGGTACCACAAATTTATTTACTTGTAAACGTAATACGCTTCTCCTTACTCTGCTCATCGTCCCACCTATTTTTGGCTTTTGGTGAAAGATCCTCGATCACATTTACGACCAGGACGGCAATTCTTGCACATGCGACAGTTTCCGAAGGCCGAAAGCGGGTGATATTTACAAGCTCTTTATAAGAAAAACGTATCAACCTTTTAAAATATAAACCTGTTTTACGTATTCATTACATGATTTACGTGTCTTGTAAGGAGTTATGGTTAGTAGAATTATCATCACACGGCATTTATGACGCGATAAACAGAGGCGTATAAAAAGCAAAGCGTATGAAAAAATTTGCGAGGATAGCCGCCCTGCCCACGAATATTAAGATAAAATGCAGCATTGCTAAAATCTTAGGATTTTTTAAAAGGTGTGCAAAAATCCTAGGATCGGAAACTTTTTGTAAGCTCAGTATCTTATTTTATGAATTGTATTGTAGATTTTTGGTACTATGACCGAAAAGAGTATTGAATAAATAAATGTTTCAAGGAACAAAGGATTTTTTTTCGGTTTATGACTTAATTAAGTTTGGTTTTATTTTCAATTGTTATGAGCAAACGCCGACTTTGTTTTTTAACCAGTGTAAGAATTAATGAGTTTTTCTTAATATTTATAAACGCTCTCGTACATCTACGTTTCACCGACGATTATTACGTCCCAGCCTGTATTCGGTCATTCCAAAGCACGCAGACTTAGACGACGGCACGGCAGATTAGTAGTCGAGTATTCGAACGACTATACGACGGAAGCGGGTGTTTTTATTTTAATCATAAATAACTGGCAATGAGGATCAATTTTGGACTCCAAACGGGTTTGAATATCAAAAGTAGAAGTCTGGAGAGACGGGGTACATTTATCACAAGCGACACGTATTACCTCGATTTACTCCTAAAACGTAAAGCGTAATTTGATTGATACCATTGATATTATGACGTTAAAAAGGGATGATATCAAAGAAAGAAAACGTTGAGAGAATAATTAATGAGATTTTAATTAAAAAGAAAGCGTTTTCAATTTGTCTGACTACTGTAATTAATTATGCTTAATTTACATTTGAATATTTTGAGTTAGAGTCATAATAAAATTACGGATTTTAAATAATAATATATGTACATAAATGTATATTTGTATTTCGTAGTCTAGTGTTTACTGTTTTTATTAAGTAAGTTAATAATTTGATATATATTCGTTTTTTTATTTGTATATTTACATAGAGATAGTCGTTAATAATTATTATTGTTATTTAATGTTCATAATTAAATTACGGATATTACCAGCTACGTCCTTTTTTATTAGAAAAGTCTTGATTTTTTATCTTGTTTTGTTTAAAATATCAATAAGTATCGCGACTAGTGACTATTTTGTGTAACAGAAAATGAAAATAATAAAACAAAGCACAGTTCAATATTGGCATAATCATAACTAAAAATGACTTTGAAAAAATAAAAAACATTAAAGATATATTTTACTGTCATAATATGTCGTCCAGCTATTTTTGTAAATATAAACAACAATTTTTGATTGACTGTTTATTTTAAAAGACTCGTTGTTCCTTGAACTCTTGTAACCGACTTCTGCTACGCCGTAGTATAAGCGCTACGACTTGGTTAAGCCACTTTCGTAGCTTTTAAGGGTATTAAGTTACTGTGGCAAAAAAAAAACTAAAAAAAAAAACTAACTTATAAACATAAGATGTATTTTTGTTATTTCGCTCTATGAGAAAACATAAAAAAGATTTATCACCATAGTAAAGAGAGAGAGCACCTTTAGTTTCTAAATCTTCTAGGGCCCGGTCGTTTTATGACCCATCTCCAATATTTAGTTTTCCCGAACTTTTTCATTCTTTCATTTATTTCCCAAACCTTACACAATGTGTACAGGAAAGGGAGAAATGTCGGCTGTTTCATCCCCGACGCGTCAGTTGTGCTCCGACCGCCGAAGCGAAAAGACGTGTCTGAAACAACGTAGGCTTTAGTTGAACTTGCATTCGTTTGCGGACTTTGTGAATGAATTGTGGTGTACTTTTGCAGTGACAGTGCAGAGGATTTTTGTGATAGGCCTTTGTAAGTATGCCTTTCTGTAATTTTGTTATACATAATATTAATTATAGTTCTTTTTCATTGTTATCAAAAGTGGTCCAGGTCTAAACTGGATGGTAAAACACTCGTATACTTTTTTACTATCGTTGTCATTTTTTTTCGAATATTATATAAAGCTGAATGTTTGCGCATTTTAAATGAACTTACCTGTACATATTTATGATAAATTGTTATTATTTATTTCATCTGAAGTCCTTCCGTGATAGTTTATTCTATTCACGCCATACTTTCGCCACAAATAAACACCGCTTAGAAAATGTTTGTTCACCCACTTTTAACCCATATTTCATTTAAAATAGTCACTAGTGGGGGCAAAAATGATACTTCACTCCACTGATAATACTAAAAAACTTTTTCCGAGGTAATATGGAGGCGCAATTTTTTAAATGCCCATTCGCAGGTTTTTAATATTTATAAGGAAAATAGGAGCCTTTCTTATTGGTTAGTGTTTATTTCTTAGGAATTTTATATAGCCTTGTTCATTGAAAATTTAATTATTTAAACTGAACTGAAATATTATCAGTTATCTAAACTGAACTCTACATTTATTCCGGTACACTCAAGTTGCATAATAAAAAACAATTAAGAACGCCGGAAATTACAAAGTGGTCTTAATTGTGGTGTTAGTGAAGACGGTTATTAAAATATATGTTAAGTAAAGGGGTATTTATATAAAAATAATTACTTTTAAATGTATAACCATATCTTTCTAATATATAATTATAAGCACTAGAGTTTTGCTCGCGGCTTTTCCCACGTTAATGTCTTTAGTATCGGATAATTTTACGTCTCCTTTTTTTGCGATGAGATGCGACGCAGTAGTTTTTGTACATAATTATATACAATACAATGTACGACCGTCTGTTTTTTTTTAGCTTGAGTATCACTGGTCGTGTACGATTTATACGAAAGCTTTTCTTTAGGGTAGCTAGAAAATATAAGTTGACTCAAAATCAGTGTCAAATATCGGAGAAAAATAATCCGATACTTGCTTTCAAAATGTAATCTATGGAAGCCAAATATTTTCTGGATAATAATAAAAAAAACAAATCAAAGTTTATTCAGTTTTGTGGTTTTTAGGTGATCCATTTTAACACACTTGCGTTCAATAAAATTGCTCATAAGTAGTTTTCTATTAGTTTCGTTGTAAAATTTTAGAAATTTTTTTGCGGACTATTTTAAAGACTCATCTACTATGTGTACATAAAGTCGCCAATAACGAGCTTTGAAAGGAACCAACAAAGAAATACCCGATTAATAGGGCAAATTCTTATCCTTGTGTGTTATGCAAACTTTAAATAATGCAATAATACATATGTACCTACTTAGATAAGTACATAATATATATACATGCCTATCTTCCAGAGCAAAGAAAGCACTACAAATTTCCATCTGCTGTTATCCGGACACACCTCTTTTGCTTATTCCACATCCATCAATCTACTTATACTAGCTCTTCAATTCCGGGTACTTTTAACTTTGCCATTCGCCAATTTGGTCAGCATACGTCCTTCTTTAGGCCGGGCTGGTCATGTTTTACCTTCCTAATATATTCTAACATGCGATAAGTGTATTTATGTACCTACCTTGCAAAATTCAATGTTTTTATGGCCATAAATAACAAATCTACAGCTACTACAAATTACAATAGCAAAAAAAAATATCTAACATGAATAAAAAAACACTTTATGATAAATGTTATAGTGGATATTTAAGTTAGTTATCAATGGTAAATTTTAGTTATGTAT
Organism: Ypsolopha scabrella; assembly: GCA_910592155.1. Taxonomy (NCBI): domain Eukaryota; kingdom Metazoa; phylum Arthropoda; class Insecta; order Lepidoptera; family Ypsolophidae; genus Ypsolopha; species Ypsolopha scabrella. Next base: position 4,736,576 of record OU342973.1, on the reverse strand, counting down.
ACAACCCAACTATTTGTGGATTCTGGAAACAAAATTAACTTATTAGTGACAATTTATCTAACATTACCGTTGTATCGGATGTAACAGAAGCAGTATCCGCTGAGGAAGACCCATATCTATTACTCTGACAGTTTATCTGATGTCAGACCTTAGAGATATCTTTGATACTCTAACCTTAGCTTTATCTTTTGAGATGATAAATTTGAGGGAGATACGAATGTGACAGCTTGTCGATTCCATCCATAGTTGTGTACTTTTTCTAATTTTAATATATTTCTTGGTAAAAAGATATAAAATCATCCCACCATCTTATTTTCATGCCAATTAAGTACTTATATTATATTACTTAATTGCTTACCAGTCCACTGGTGCCAAATAGAAAAGGTTTAAAATATATTTTAAAAGTTATTATAATAAACTGTTTTTTGTATTCATTTATAAATAATACAAGATAGCGCATTAAGACTGGGTAGTATGAAGATAATCTAAACTATAGAAGATGAAAAAATTGTCTCGTAATCGATTTTCAAGAAAATAAGTCGCCCTGAGAGGTCCCAAGTTCATGAAGGAGATCGTGTATTAGGTGAGAGATAATATAGAAGCTTGTTCTTTCTCTATACTGGTTGTTGATGCAACATGTTTTGAGTTTATTTTGTGTACCTCCTCAAGTAATTACAGTTTGCTCTATTTTTTTTTCTTATTAGTATCGACAAAAGTACTGAAGTTTTGTTTAAGCTGACAATGTTCGAATAACTAACAATTTCATTTCATTTCACAGTTGTGGCAAAATTGAATTTATTATTTTATTCAAAACTCTGGTTTAAATAATGAGTTAAGGTAGGTCTTGCGGCTGCAGCCAAAGCTAAAATTCCATATGACACTATCGATTCAACAAAGGCATTATCCATCGTATGTGAAATTTTCTTAATACTTTATTTGAAGCAAACTCCATACCTCAAAGATGGTATCCTTTATTTTTTAACCAATAAAGTATAAAGGCGTAATTCGGAGAGTTTTCAAGATTTTGAAATCCATACTGCTTTTCGGGAAATTCGATAATAATATACTATGTTGGGCGGAAAGAAGCTTGTTATTTTCTCGGGCGGTTTATTCACAAATAACGTCACGCAAAGTAATCTGGATTCCTTTCAATTTCAACTGAATTCTTTTCAGGAAGTTAATTAGACTTAGTGTATTGTAATGTTTAAATTTGCATAATTTAAGTGTTTTTTTATTGACTATGTGAGTGTTTATAGCTAGCCAGTATTTTAAAACTATTAAAAATTACAAAAAAAATATCTAACCGGGAGATGATGGAATTTGATATACGTTTATTTTCTCATGAAAAATAAAGTGAGGTTTTTAGACAACATTTATGTTAATAAATAATGACATATGCAACTATTTTAATTCAGATTCTAATTATTCTGTAAATGAACAATCAGAAAAAAGACAATTTGATATTTTGACATTTGGGTATAATAAATAATTATACGAGTCTGTAGTAGTCAGAAGAAAATAATTTTTGTCTCATATTTTATCATGCCCAATACCGAGTTATTTTTGGTCTTGTTTCTGATGGATAATATGTACATCTAGTGTGTAACGTAGCTAACGTACCCTCTACAAATTCCGCTTCTCGACGAGCCAACTGGGTTGATAACCAAAGTGGTTTATTTAGTCATTATGTTGCTTATCTAGGCCTCTTCTCGTAAAATAAGTAATTAATTACTTACTAACATGACCAATATTTTCTGTGCTAATGCCTTGCTACGACAGTTTGCGGTTTGGTTACGAGGTTTAGACAGCTGTCATAAGCGCAGCAACTCAATTGTCGGTGTGAACAAATGTAATGCTATTTCATCTCGCTATTACTTGCACGCTCGATGAAACTTTAGAAGGCAATACAATCGCACAGATTTCGTCACAGACATAAAATTTTAAACGTGTGCCAGAAGAAATAAAAAATTTGGCAATATTATGAAGACGTTCAAACATATTAATGGCTTAACCTGTAGAATTATTGCGAATTTTTGCAAATTCGCAAATTTCGCCCGCCAATTTTGTTTGTGGCTATATCTCCGAAACTAGTTGTCAGATTCTAATGTGGTTTTCTTTTTCTAAAACTAGACATCATACACATAAAAAAAATTTTCTTCGAGGATTTAATTTTGGTAATGTTTTCGATGCGAAATTAGTAATAACTTATTTGTTTTATTAAAAACAATAAAAATATTTAGTTCACTTTTGTTAACAAAATATATATATTTACGTTTTTAGTGGTTTTTTGACAAAATGTGATGGACTCAGCCTTAAAATATTGTAATAACATTCCATAGACACTTCACAATTCTGTGTTTGCATTCGTATGGGGGTTTACACGTGGTGGCTGTCCTTAAGTAGGGTTACTCCTCTCTTAATAGTTTCGCTTACGTTTTAATCGTTTAGAAGCAACTAAGCATATCAATACACATCTCTAAGTGAGCCGTTTTTGTACACTAGTACCAGTAGTAGAGTGGACCCAGATTTGATTTTGGGGGTGGGGGGGTTTCTGAGAAGGTTCAGGGTAGAGTCATTAGTCTTGTTGGTGAAACCATGAAAATTGTACGTCATAAGTTTGTAGGATAAGACTTTCGTCTAAGCATAGACTAAATGATTCAGAAAGTCTATGGTCTTAGCAAGTTTAAAAACTTTAGTCCATAAATCCATCCATTCATCTGACTTGTTGGTCCACTGATGGACACAGACCACTCTATTGGCGATCCTGGAAGAAATGCCCATATTCACAAGCGCAGTGCCAAAATCTTACCCTTTTTTATTCTGATGTACGAAACCCTTAAAAACCTTTGGTTATAAATAGATATAATAAAAATCCGTCAAGTACGAATAGCACGCTTGTTCTGAGGGTTCCATAAACACCGTTTAAAATACAAACATATTTCTGGTGTAGATGTCAGCGGAATCTCGTAAAATCAACTTACTGGTTGGATGCCTAGGATACGAACTAAATGGCGGCATTCAACTAAATTCCTGAAAGCTGCTCAGCCAAATGATTCAATGCAACGTTTAACGAGAGGGCTGAACGACGTTTAGCTTTTTGGCTAGGGATAGGTCACGCGCGAGGACCAGCGAAGCGAGGAGGAGCGGTTAAGTTGGCATGTAAGTATAGGTACATAATCAGGAGCCGAGCGAAGCGAGGCGACTCCCGTAGTTTTAGCAGAATTCACGATATGCAGAAAAAATCAAGTAAAAGCGCTCTAACCGAAATCCCTAAATACTTTATCAGCTTTGACGCAATATTTGTTATGTGACTACTCGTAGTAGCGCTATAATGGCAAAAACATTAACTAAATTTAAATGACGCGGCGGCTTTTGATTCAGCCGTGTACAAAGGGCTAACGTTCAACAAGCCATCTCGTTAAACATTGAGGTATCTTAACTTAAATAACGAGAAGCCTAGGCATTTAATTGGATGCCGCCATTTAGTTTATATCCTAGGCATCCAATCAGAAAGCTGATTTAACCAGATGCCGGCGACATAGACATGACCACACAGTAACCAATCTAACTGGACACTTACGATCCAATAAAAATCTATGGAGCCAAAGGGTTTAATTAAGTTGGTTATAGTTTCAGCTTGATATCTCTCACGGGGCCCGAGAAAAGGTGACTCGACTTATAATGGACCTGATTTTTTTCTTTTTGAGATTCGAAACATTAAATTTAAGACGTAGCTGAGTCAGTAGGACTCTGAACTCTCAATCTTGGGAACCCGGTAGTACAAGTCTCGCAACGAGTTATGAGCGCTCGGCGGAAGTGGTGGGGGACTAGCGCATGTGTTCACTCGCGCACAAAATTACTAAGAGCGATAGAGAAACAATTACTAGTGCAGTCAAGGTCAGCGCTCATAAACCGCTGCGACACTAGAACCATTATTTCTTCTGTGACCCGGGTTAAAATCCTACACTTTGAGTATGCACCAATCAGTTTTTCGGAATATGTTTACATTATATTTTTATTTTACAACATGCTGATAGTGAAGAAAACACTGTAAGGTAAATAAGCCTGCCCTAAGAAGCGTGTATTTATGGCCGGAGTACGTTGATGAAACGCATCACTGAAAAGTTGGTATTACGATTATAGAGAGTTAAAAAACACCTGTGTCACCCTCGTGGAAATTTTATTTCGTGGCGATATCTGATATTTTATTATTAAGCGGCAGGTTGATTAATGTCTTAATAGTAATGTATTGTAACCTTGTAAGATAATTACTGCTTTTAGTTCAAAACTTTGCTTTAGTTTCGAGCTTATCAGGGAATTACGTTTATTTATGACAAAGATCGTCTTAATTACATGCAATGCGTTTAAGTTGTTATGTTACAATAATCAAACTTAAATATATAAATACTTAACATAACTTTTATATGAGACTAGCGTTTGCCTGCGCCTATGGCTGCATTTATTCAATTTTTGCCCCGTTTTCTGGTTGTGCGTTATTTTATGAACACTTCATAATAGCCTATGTTTTGACCAGGATCACTGCAGTGTGATAATAAAACAGCTGCATCAAAATCCGTTTAGTGGTTCTCGAGTTAAAACGGAACATACAGACAAACAGGAAAACATTTAAAAAATTGTCGTTTTGGCCTTAGTACAATACTAATAACCCATTTCATTTGAAATTTGGCAAAAATATTCAATATATAGACACAAAGTAAAGGGTATAGGAATATAATTTGCAATATTCCGCTAAACAATTCTTGTCGTGCTATTCAAAATGCAGATTCGTGCACCGCCCGCCCGCCCGCATAAAAACATGCAACAAGCAAGCAATACAAGCAATCTTAAATAACAAGCAAGAAAACTTATCGACACGTGTTTCGCCTCTGAACGAGGCATCCTCGGTATGTGTTACTAGCTCGGCTTCTCCGCAGCAACTGATGTGTTGCTCGCCCAGCCGCTCCGCAGCAACTGATGTTGTTCGCCCGACAGCTCAGCAGCTAGTGCTACTTCGACTATATCCTTTACTTAGTGATGGACTTCCGCAAGGTAACGCCTATTTCAATTAATCAGTATAGACACAACTTTCTTACTACTTTATTATTAGTATGTATAGATAGTAGAAGATAATATACCACAATTCATTCGGTACTTCGATAAAGTGATTGATAAACAATTAATATATCATCGACCAATCACAAGTCTCTAAATAATTCGGACGACCGCATCGGCCAATTTGTACAATTAAGTATGTATTATTATCATAGACCAAATAATACAAGTATATTTAGTCTATGGTATTATGTAGGTGTATTGCTGCTATTCTCGGACCAATCGACATCATTTCATTTCAGGTAACCATTTGTTTTCAATGTTTATATTGAAAGTTTGCGTAAAAATAAAGCTTACATTTTTTTTATTTTGTTTTATTGTGCTTATTTAAATTTTTTTTTTATTCATTAATTCTAAAAAGACGTAAGTCAAAACTGAGGATTTCAAACTCGACCCGGATTATTTAAAAAAAAAACTTGGCATGTTTATGTATGTTCGCTGTCAATGTTAACAGTCACAATGACATGGTAGTTGTTTTTTTTAAATACGTAATGAATTTTTAAAATCCTGTGTTTACCAACTTTTGAGGTTTTTTTTAATCTCTTTATTTAATAATAATTTAAATCTGAAAAAAATATTTGATGCTCAGAAAGCCAATATCTCGAAATGGTTTTTAGTTTTGCATCAATTATTAATTTGTAATGTTGTCGATAATACATTTGCTGTACTCGTACCGAAATGCCTGTTTACATACAGTACTAACACAGTTTAAAATCCATACAGTTGTCCAACGAAAGGGCCCAAACAGAGCAATTGTGCAGGGCTTGCGGGGCAAGACACGAGAGGTAAGCCATCGAGCTACATACAATTTTCGAACAATACGTTCACAACCGCTCCGTCTGAACGTCTTGGATAACTGTAGGTATTTTTAAACTGTAGTACCTACAAACTCGCATCCTATTACATTGTATAGTGCGCATCGTTTGGCACTGACGTGTTTTTCTCATACCAGGTGTAAATAGACAGGAATGTTTAAATTAAATCACAAACTGTACTGAACACACTGAAACGCGCAACTAAAAAATAATCTTCTTTACATAATAACTTTAAGTTTGTATATTCAAGTCCAATTTTTTCCATTCAAAAGTTGTTCAGTATGATCAGGGTTTCAACCAAAATATACTTTTCTATTTATATGTATACTTTTTCTTTTGCGTTTATGTTTTGGTTCAAATACAAAACACTCGGAACAATACAATCTCTATTACTCGATGGATTAATGTGGATGAAATCAAAGAGGTGCATCAGGATCGTAGCATATGGAAATATTCAGTGTCTAGCTACTCTTGTGGGAGATATGAGTGATTAAAGGGGTGACTCTATTAATGTTTCTCTTAGTGTGAGCATGAGAAATATTTCTCTGTTACAAAGGTTTACATTTTTTATTTGCTCTTGAATCGTTTAAATAAGCAACGAGCAGGTGTTTACTACTTTTATTGAATTTTAGCCATGACAATTAAGCAAACATTTCACGTAAACTTGAATGCATAGAAGCTGAAAATTTGCAACATTCTCATTTTTACTGGCTGTAATATCATGCTCATGTAAAATGTTAATGCAAAAAGATGCTCCGCAAAATAGACTGTTCTAACGCCCCACAACTTTCTGCTTATTAGTTTTCGCAACGGTGCTGAGAATATATGAAAAACTTTTAGCATAAGTTATAAAAAAGCTTCATGCAGCTGTGGCAGGTGTAACCACAAAAGTTTTATAGTTATTTGCCTGGCTTTGCCCACGTTACAGCAGCCTCAGAATGGCCTCAATTGAATTGGAAATTAATGAAAAGGCAAGTAGAAGTCTTATAATTATGACGAATATTTTCAAGAATTTTAATAAATCTCTCGTACGTAACAGTTTAATCACCAAAACTTGTTTGCTGTTTCTCTTTACTCTTTATCATGTTTTTATGATGATGGTGATGATGATGATGATGATGATGATGATGATGATGATGATGATGATGATGATGATGATGATGATGATGATGATGATGATGATGATGATGATGATGATGATGATGATGATGATGATGATTATGATTATGATGTTGAAGTGGGCGCCTGCTGGGCTCAGGTGGATGGTCGGCTTTCTAATTGGAGCTATTCCATCCGATTCCCATTGCTTAATGTCCCAGAGGCATTCCCTCCTCAAATCTTCCTCTGCTTGTTTTTATGACAGGTATGAAAATTAAAATAATTAGAAAAAAAAAATGCAAAAATTTGTTCGGCTACTGTTCCCAAAATAAAGTAAAATGACCATAGGTGGTGACAGATAGCAACTTTTTTGAAACCCAATCTCACTATTTAAAACACGTTGAAATATTGAACTTAATATTTATTAGGGACATCTATCTATACAAATAATAAAGTGGTAAAAATGTCGTGTCTGTACGTACATTGAAAAATTTTGTGAACTATTAAATGAAATGTATAATTTGTACGGAGGTCAAACAAAAAAAATTATATAAATTTTATCCTATAGTCTATCTGTTTGTCTGTCTGTTTGTATGAATATCAAGTTCCTGCGTCAACTAAAAGTACCATTATAAAAAATAAAAATAACGTTTATTCGTTATAACAAGTTACAAATTTACACACTTATAATTACACGTTTTCTTAGTGAGCTAATTTGTATGAAGTTGATTTTGTAAAGGACAATAACTTTTTTCGCGTGAAGATAGAACCCTAACTTTTTAACAGCACTATGTGACCGTAGACTTCTAAAAGAGGAATTATTATCAAATTGTTATTTCTAACGGGGTTTGAGAAAAAAGGTCTTGACATGCGTACACACAGACAGACAGATGGACAGCCAAGTGATTCTATAAGGGTTCTTTTTTTTCCATTTTGAGGTACGGAACTCTAAAAATATGTAAATAAAACAATGATAAATGTTGTTACTACGGATAAGACTCACTTGTTTAATGTGCGAGATTATCATATCATCATCAGGACTCTTCGGGAGTACAGGCGCGTGTGGCGTTTATTTGTTTGGTTGCACACAACTGTACACCTTATGAGTCCAGTTGACGATGAGTCAATCTCTTATCGAAAGGCGCGTGTTCCCGCGTTATTCAAAAATTATTATTGATGAAGTTATTCTCTTAAACGGCCTACTTAAAAATAATGAAAAAAATATACATCATTATTATTATTGTATAAGAAACAATTTCATTGCAGGAAATTATTCTCGCCTATAAGAAACACCTTGAAAATATTTCCCAAAGTCAAGCTGTTTTTAGAATAAAATTTGCTATTTCTTGGAAACCGCTAATGTTATTTGTATGTTTCTTACACTAAAATCCAAAAAAAGTATAGTTTATAAAACTCATTGCAGGAAATTTAAAAATGTTTATTTATAAATAAAAACTAGATATTTTGAGAGCGCGTGGCGTCAACGTTGCCGTAAACGGCAAGCTTCGGAGCAGTTGATTACAAAATCAAATGCAAAGTTTTAACGTTCATTTTGACTTTATTTAAAATATATCAAGGTCACTGGAGGCTACAAGGGCCTTAACCTGTGCCTCCTTGCACAGTTAAACAAAATTAGTAGTGTCCTTAATCAAAACATGATGTCAACTCAGTCTAATTCAAATGAAACAATGATGTTTTACCAACTGACGCCAATCGCAAGTACTTTCATAACGAATGAATCATATTTATAATCATAATTAAATAATCCATAAGCTCAATGAACTTATTTCCCTCACCGTCCATTTTAAGCTTAGTGTCAGAATCCATTTTCTGGATGCCATCCTGGGGCCCTCTTTAGAAACTCCCTCTCTCATAATGGCGTTTACAGCTGTAAACCACCTCACTAATTTATAATATTAATTATAATTCCAGACAGACTTGGTGAGCCCCTGAATAATGAATGTAGCTATTTGATTATCACCAACAATGGCCGCTTCTGGAAGCGTTTTACTTTACACGACGACGGCACGATATTGCTCGGACTTATTTATGGGTTTAAGGGTCGTATCCTTTATTTTTGTAAAGAAATCGTAATAAATAATTACAACGCCAACTCTGTGGCCGATTGATAGAACGCCCACTTGCTAATCAAATCAAATCAAAATATTTATCTTTGCAAAATAGATACATAAAATATATTTTCTACAAGTCAAAGTTAATTTTAACAATATAATATATCTTTAGAATATAAAAAAAATGTATAATAATACGGGAAATAAAATATACACCTGCATAAAATAGAGGAATCTAGGAATAAAAATATTATATATACATAATGCAATGAAGAAATAAGTTCATAAATAAAAACGGGAAATACATACAAAAAATATTAAGGTTGGGCTACTAAAATGTAATAAAGTTATACACCTGCATAAAATAGAGAAATATAGGAATAAAAATTATACATATATACATAATGCCTAACCATCCGCACCATTCGATTAGTATTGCTAAGAAGAAGGGCAAGAAACTTAGCAAACATTCCTTTTTTCAAAATAAAACATATGTTAGAAAATCATATAGGTACATGTCTACTCAAGTAAAGGCATAAAAAAATATAAGACTGCAGGAATTAGTCACGAGAAAAAAATATATCTTAGTCAACCCGTCTCATATTGTCTATTACCTTTAACAAAGTAAGTTTACATATTAATTAATTTTAAGCCTTTAGAGGAATCATACAGTATTAAAATATGCTAATTATGGATTACAATTTTGAATAAGATTATTATTATTTATTACACCATGCTTTATTATCGTCCAAATAATCATTGGTTTTATAATAAGCTTTCATAAGTAGTCCCTGCCTAATATATAGTTTAAACTTATTTTCAGGCAAACTAAGGACCTCCTCTGGAAGCTTATTGTAAAATCTTATACCATGTCCTACAAAAGAGGTACCTACTTTGGCAAGTCTTAATTTTGGAAAAGCTAGTTTATGTTTGTTTCTGGTTTCAACAAAGTGGTGCTAACCCGGAGGTCGTAGGTTCAATCCCTGTGGAGCACATTAATTTGTGTACGGTTTTCGTGCTTCGAAAGTGGTCCGTTTGTGCCCGAAGTACAGCGATAAAGCTCACCCTCGTCACGTTTGGGACGCAATAATCGTCGGTGAAAATCGGGTGTACCAAGTGTGGACTGTGACTTGCATTTCATAGTTCTCACTTAGGAACACCTCTGACACATCCTCGGGTATTCTTGTCGTGACAATAGTGTTATGTCTTGTCGTTTGGATTTTAAAGGTTCGTTATCTAACTATAACGGGAAGGAAGAAAACAATCTTACCCCCAAAACCTCACAAAACGCAATTCCAAACAAAAGGAATCCTCTACAAACATTTGACAATACAGATTAATGAATTTAACATTCACTACATACAATAGCCAGGCCACGTAACAGCTACAAATGAAAGTTATTCTCAAGTCAAATTTATTATAAGAAAAGAGCACTTTACCGAAACAATGTTCCCCGAAATTTTGAGAGAAAACAAGGAATAAGCATTTGGAAGTTGAAACAATCAGTTATAGTCAGGGTTTTGAAGTTGGAAGCCATTCAAAAGTCTATCGTTTTATTCGACTTTATTGTTGAACTTTTGTAATGAAAGGCTGTGGACGGTTCGAATCTCAAGTCTCTGCTTATTAACTTGACCGTGAACTAAAACGTATTAAGATATTTTAAATTGGTTCGAGACTTTCTTGATTGGAACTCGCTCGGTCTTTCCCTTTATTAATACAGAAAGAATTATGAAAATTCGTAAGTGATTAATGCCGCATTTAAAGGTACTGGAGATTTGGTATCTAAGTAACCAAAACCAAGGAAAAAGAAATCCTATACTTGTACATGAACGTATGAACTGATTGACTCCGAAGTCGGATTAACAAGAATTATATATAGCACCATTTTTTTTTGCTAACTTCGTCAGGCCTTCTATTTAATCAATTTCTTTCAAATTAATTTAAAGACAAATAAAATAAACCGGATAACTTTTTATCTTCAAAAGTCGGGAGGAATTTTTTTTAAATTACAGAATGTAACGACGAAATTTGAATTGGTCGGGCCAAAAATTGGGTTTTGACATCTGCGAAGACTGGCGCGCGAAAGAGGAGAAATATTTTTTATCAAGAAATTTTAATTTCGTTTCCAAATGGTTGAAATCGTTTACAAAATTTGTTACGCGGATATTGTGTAACAATATTGTGTAACCATATTGAAGGTGCCATTAAATAATTATTGATATTATGAATATTTATTTCTAAAGTGAGCAGTAAATATAACTCTATCACATATTCTCGATTAGATCACCACAAAAATAATTTAGAGAATAAATTATAGCAATAGCTTTGACGGCGTGATTATAACTATATTCTGATTCTTGATTGGTTCACTACAATGCAAAAAAAAACAAAATGTATAAAGTTTACATATTTGATGGATTCGATTGATATTATGGTTCTTATCATCTCCAATAAATTACTCAACGCAAGATATGGTGATTCACGTCTGTTCGAGTTTTTAAAACTAATGACTTGTTGTCCTGATGATGTGTAATACGAAACCGGTAGCCTAAGAAAAAATAAAATAAAATATTTGTGTAGTGAAAGTACAAGAATTTGTGTGTAATTTATTTATGTATTCCCAGTAGATTTTTCTTTGCATGGGCCCAAGCTGGAGCTAGTTAATTAAGTTTTTAGGCATAATTAAACTCTCGTCTTCAGATTTAGTTCAACCCATGCACTATTCACTTTCGTTCCGTTCACTTTTTTTCCCGCATGCATATGCATACGTATACAAATGCATACATATGCAAATGCATACGTATGCAAATGTATTATTTTATTAAATTAAAGAAAGCCAAATTCAGTTTTTGTACTGTATTTTCTCGTATTGTATCTACGTACAACTGTTTTATTTTATTTTATTAAAATATAATATGAGTGTATATAATGTTTAGGTGGTAGAGCTGATACCACCATCTTACTCGCAAATCCTCCCAAAGTTATTCCGGGGAGAGTAAGAGAACAGCTCTCAGGCAAAACCAGGCGGACCACCATTGCCTGGGCCCGCTGGATGGTGGTTTATCCATCCCCAAATGCCAAGCCTTGTATAAAACAGACTGGTGACGGACAGCGGCGTCACTGGTGCAAGGGTTTCGGCACCGCGCTCACCAACCCACCTGCCCAGCGTGTGTGAGTATGGGCATTTCTTCCAGGAGGACCGCCGAGAGTGGCGAAATCCTGGAAAGGTCTATGTCCAGCAGTGGACGAAACAGGCTGATGGATGGATACATAGGTCACACTAAAAGTTTCCGGAACTGGCCACTTACATAAACAATATTTAAAAATTTATTGCAACATTTGAAAATAGAACTCTTTGGCTGTAGAATGCAGTTTGTTTCATCTGACTGTCTTTTGTTTTTACCTTGTGGCGCCATTTAAAAAATTGTGTGTCTGCATCAACATGGATTTAACTCGGGAAAATTTTCGTAGTATGATTTTCTACGATTTTAAGTGTAATTTGACAGCTCAACAGAGCATCGCTCGGCTTGAAACAGCTTTTGGCAATGAAGCACCATGCAAGACGACTGTTTATAGCTGGTTTGCAGAATTCAAGCGTGGTCGTATCAATCTCAGTGACGAATCTCGCGATGGTCGGCCGTCCACCGCTGTGACCAACAAAAACATCGATGCTGTGCGCCGTATGATTGAAACAGACAGGCTTGTGACCTACCATGAAATTCGCGCATCCTTAGAAATAGGCATGAGTCAAATACAATCAATCCTACACAAACATTTGGGTGTGAGAAAGCTGTGCTCGCGGTGGATCCCACACAACTTGACCGAGGCTCAAAAAACGGACCGCGTCACTTGGTGCAGTGCCATGCTTACCAGATTCAACGAAGGTGCGTCAAATTTGGTGTGAGACATAGTAACGGGTGACGAAACATGGATTTATTGCTACGATCCCAAAACAAAGCAGCAATCGAGCGTATGGGTCTTTCAAGATGAGCCGAAACCAACCAAAGTGGCGCGCGTGAAAAGTGCATCTAAGCGGATGATTGCTTCTTTTTTTAATAAAACTGGACACGTGGCTACTGTTGCTTTAGAGAATCGTCGTACCGTGAATAGTGACTGGTACACGACCATTTGTTTGCCGGAAGTTATTGACGAACTCCGTAAAAATAACCGTAAACGCCGTATCATCCTGCACCACGACAATGCTAGTTCTCACACGGCCAGACAGACAAACGACTTTTTGAAGACGAAAAATGTAGAACTCACGAGTCATCCTGCATACAGTCCCGACCTGGCACCTTGTGACTTTTTTCTGTTCCCAAAAATTAAGAACCAATTACGCGGTCAACGATTTTCATCACCAGAAGAGGCTGTCGAGGAGTATGAAAAACACGTTTCAGAGGTCACCACAGGGGAGTGGCACAAAAGTTATCAAAACTGGTTTGATCGAATGAAAAAGTGCATAGACGCCAAGGGAGATTATTTTGAAAAACAATAAATTAATGTTGTACCTTTAATAGTATTTTTTCATATTCATTCCGGAAACTTATAGTGCGTCCCACGTATAATGTACATAAATTACAAAAATAAGTTTCTTGGCGCTAGCTGACTAATAGCTATGGTGGTTCACCGTGAACTGCTGCTAATTCTTAAGGGTCACCCCAACCTTCATATTTTTTGTATGTATTTCCCGTATTTATTTATCAACTTATTTGTTCATTGCATTATGTATATATAATATTTTTATTCCTTGATTCCTCTATTTTATGCAGGTGTTTATTTTATGTCCCTTATTATTATATATATTCTTATATTCTAAAGATATATATTGTTAAAATTAACTTTGACTTGTAAAAAGTACACCTTATGTATCTATTTTGCAAAATAAATTTTTTGATTTTGATTTCATCTGATGGAAAGTTATAATATTTCCAAATATATTGGTTATATGTCCGGCATATATTATTTTTTCAGGACACACAGCGCCCTATTTAACCTTTCTTAACCTTTCCGATATCAGATGAGCGCTATCGAGATATAAGGTTTCAAAATTGAACACATTTTATATGCACTCTTTCATGAATACAAAATTATATTGTCACGAGTGGGTGTCACAAAATATATTATTTGTACATACATATCTTTGTCGGTGATACTACGTGACAGTCAAGTGTTACAAGAAAAATAAAGCAAAAATTACTACCTTGCTTCTTGGTTATTATACAATAAAAGATTTACACGCCACAAAAATTAGAGGATCAACGATTAACACTGTCGTTGGAGTAGGAAGCTAGGCGAAGTACTAATTTTACCAGAAATTATGGAATCCTTACACATAGTTAGTCTGAATTAAATGTAAATATAAATCATTTTTTATTTTTAAAGTTTAACTTGAGTTTTTATTTATTTATTACACTAATTTACATTACACAAAACATAAGACAGGATAATATTTTATAGTGTACAAAAGTGGCCATTATTGCTAATAGCAATATCGTTCAGACAACCTTTGCGTGAAAAAGAAAACGGGTAAAAATATAAAGGGCAGCATGTAAAGTGTTTTATTTTAAACCTTACTGACAAATTTGGTTGGAATCCTTATAAATCGTAAGTAAGTACCTATTTGTTTTCCATTAAAATTTAACCCCTAAAACTGTATGCAAACTTTGGGTGAATCTTTTCTAGAAAGCATTTTGTTTAGCCTTTCAACCAATGAATTTAGGATTCTTTTATTTATTTTGTGAACACAGGTTCGCATTTTAAGAGGATTAGTATTTTATTGAAAATGTTCGAATACGAGAATAATGTGAAAAAAGAACCTTCAGTTGAATAATAAAAGCGAATGGAGAAAGCACCTACAAACATCCGTACCTTTTGCACACAGTTTTTTGGGACCTATATCTATACGTATATTTATATCTATAGTAATAAAAAAGGAGTAAAAAATCGTATCTGTACATTGAATATTTTTGCAAAATTTTAAATGAAATAGCTTATTAGTAATGCAGAAAGTCCAAAAGAAAAAAAAATACATTCTTTTTTGTTTGTCTGTATCCTCTCAATGGATTTGGATTTTTGTATTTCCATCTCGCTTACTCATTACTAGAATTATATTAGGGCGAATAGTATTGCCAGTTTTTCACATAGAATAAAAGAAATACGCATTAAAGATGTGACAAAATAAAGAACTAAAATGCAGGTAGATGTTGTACATATAGAATAGAATAGCATTTTACTTGTTTTCAAAATAATACATACAATTTTAAATAAAATAAAATCTATCTGAAAAACAAAATGGTCAAGGACTTGGCATGTAGCTATTAAATCATATTCAAGTTAATAGCAGCCGATTTTCAGTTTAAGAGAAGCATCGGCTTAAAATAAAAAAATTAGAACACAATTAAAAATTAAATTAAATCACAATAGAAAATAAATTTAATTACTAAACAGTTGAAATCGCCAGTAAATTATACAAAAGTAGGTTATTAAGTTATTAATTAGGTTATAATTTATTTATCATGATCTTGGCAGTTGTAAATCAATTATCATAGGAAATTAATCATTCTTCAACTTAATGAACAGTGACGTGTTAAATAAATTAGAGAAACTGAAGATAATAATGATGCTCAAACATATGTGGTATAATCCTCAGCACAAATCTTGAGCACTTATTTCTATAGAAATAAATAGAAAAAGCTACCTAAGACCTGGGCCTGTAAATCTAACTTTAGTTTTTATTCTGAGTAGCTACACGTATTTAAAAAGCATAATGAAGGTTTTTTTTTCATTATAAATTACATAATACCCAGGAGAAACTTGATACAGATGTAAAGTGGAGTTATGAATTAGTTAACTTAACCTCCTTCTGGCTGGTGATCTGATTTTATAGAAATTTATAAAAATGGCTAAACCTGTTGATCTATAACTAAAGAAAGCTTTCATCAAGCTGCAAGCAAAAATGGTAGAAACTGGTAAAAAAATTCAAGTTGTACAGGTAGATTCACAAATAGGTGTTCTAAAACGTGTTTTGCTACATGTTGATATTACTCAACGTGAAATTGCTACTTTACCACCTGAGACAAAAACTTATGAGTCCGTGGGTAGAATGTTCCTTCTTACTGATCTAACAGAAGTGAACCTGAACTTAGTCAACCGCAAAACACGGTTGTCGTCACGGACATCAGAGCTGGTGAGCAATAAGGAGTATCTGGAAAAAAACTTGAAGGAAAGCGAAAATAACATCCGAGAAATGGTTCAGCAATGAAAGGAACAGAGTGAAGCTAAATCATAACTCCACTTTTCACCTTTGTCAAGCTTCTCGTGGGTATTATGTCATTTATAATGAAAAAAAACCTTGATTATTATTTTTAAATACGTATAGCTACACAAAATAAAAACTAAAGTTAGATTTACAGGCCCAGGTCTTAGGTAGTTGTTTCTATTTATTTCTATAGAAATAAGTGCTCAAGATTTGTGCTGAGGATAATACCACATAATATATGTTTGAGCATCATTATTATCTTCAGTTTGTATAATTTATTTAACACGTCACTGTTCATTCAGTTGAAGAATGATTAATTTCCTATAACAATTGATTTACAACTGGCAAGATTGTGGCTAGCTCCACTGTACAGGTTAATATGTAATTATTTATCATAATCAAACACAAAAAATAGATAACGACCTTATAAGCCACTCGTGTCATGAAAGGATCCCAAGAGCCAAGGATTGCTTTGAGAGAGCCATCTTTTACACTTCGTTCAAAAGGTAACATATTGTCGTCGTACGATGGCAAAAACTGCTTTTCCCGAAACCACGCGCTTTTTCTTACGTACAAATATACCTATAAATAAATATATCGTCACGACATGAATTCCAGATGTGAACTATGAAATGCAAGTCACAGTCCACATCCAGTGCACCCGCGTTTCACTGACGATTATAACGTCCCAACGTGATGGGTGGCGAGCCATATCGCCGTACTTCGGGCACAATAACACGCTTTTTAGGGCGTGCAGGTTTCCTTACGTTGTTTCCCTTCACCGTTCAGCAAGTTGTTATTAAGTAAGAACACAAATACGATGCACATAAATTCCGAAAAACTCATTGGTGCATGTCCGCCCGGGGACCGAACCTGGGTCTCAGGATTGAGAGGTTAACCTTCTACCGCCTGAGCTACTGCCGCTTTTACGTACAAATTCTGTTACATCGGCCCTGTATATTTCGTAATTAGATAATGGGGCGCCAGATTTACACTGAAGCTACGAGTATGTACATATATTTTAAAGGTTTTCGATGTTCATATTATTGCAGATTTGCTATTTAATCAATAAATACCAGTAAAACCTACTTGAAATGGCATATTCCTTTGAGTTAGGTTAACGTGTCCCAAGATCTACTTAACCGAAATTATACTTGGTAACATAATCGGAATCCGTAACAAGTATTTATTTATTTAGATTATTTTTTCGTAAATATTCTAATATCATAAAAAGATGATATTTTTTAACACGTAAAAAGATGTACGAATTTAAATAAAATACAGAAATAAGGCATTTACTTTGATTTGACACAATGTTTGTTTCCAAGACTTGGTGCAACACTATCGATGCCATAATATAGGATGTATAGTTTTTGCAAAATCAGCCGTTTCAATACCCGGCTAAGGTAAGTTATTTGTCAAAAAGCTTCGCTTGTAGTTTCTCTACTTCTTATAGTTCATATTTTCCCAATACTGCCCCATCATCCTGTATTGTGTATAAACGCGGGTATACTCACTTACTCATTACGTTATCTCCGGGACTATAGAATTTACAAACTTCAAATTTAGCAGATAGATTCATGTTACAATGTACTTATACTGGCTAGGAAAGGTTTTGAATGGGGTAAAATAGAGTATGAAATTTTGCATGGGAATTCGTAGTTTTGTAGTTAAAACAGTGAAAATGGATATTCAGCTATTGAAATTTGGAATTATGTGTTTCAACGTTTTCGGAAAATCATGCCCTAACGGGGTTAAACAGGGGATAACATTTGCGTGGGACATTCGTTATTTTTAAAGTTAAGTTTAAGTTGTTTGGTTGGAAATCCTACTCTTACTAATAATATTATAAATGCGAAAGTTTGTGTGTGTGTGTGTGTGTATGTTTGTTACTCTTTCACGCTGAAACGGCTAAACGGATTTGGATGAAATTTAGAATGGATAACCCTAACTTAACACAAAGGCTACTTTTTATCTCGGAAAAAAACATGTTATCAAACCGAATAACACGCGGGTGGAGCCGCGGGCAAAAGCTAGTAATGTTATAAACTCATTAACGAATACGTACAAACTTTTGTGATGGTAAATGATTAAATAATTTTTATGAGCTCATATCGACAATGTTTGCGAAAATATCTCTTTGTTACATTCAATCGACGTAATTAAGTGGGTGGAGTAATTTCACTTTATGTAACGAAAACAATTTGAAATTTTGGTATGTACCCAAGGGGTTTAAAATTATTCAAGCTGGTAAGTCTTGGTGAGTTGAGGCTGTTTTTCTATCACTGTTGGTTATGATGATTATAGACGACAGGCAAGAATGACATCTCCTACTAGATTTTTTTGAGTTATTGTTAGCCACTACCGCGCCTCAGTACGTATGAATAATTTTTCTATAGCCGTAACAGTAAGAGACGATACCATGACGATACATCTAACAGTGAAAGAAACCTTTTGTCTGTCTACACAAGCTAAAAAAATTCAGTGAAACCGAAACAAATATTTATTTTCCATCTTGAGCAAAAACCAGGCTTTTCTAAAAACGGAGAAAATTCCGTGGTTTCATCTCAGACAAAGAAATAAGATTGATGCTCTATATTTAAACACCAACAAAGATTCAAAGTGCAGGTTTCCAAATAACGAGTACAATTATGTTCAAAGGAAAGTTCATAATTTTGATTTCGCTCAATATATATCAAATTACAATTAGAATAGTCTTATGATTTTGAATTTTTTTCGCAACCAATTACAATGCATTATTTATTTTTTCATGAATTTATTGTTTTAGTTTATAAGATGGGTAAACGTTTGTTAAAAAACCTGTTCAAGGGTCGCGTACCTAGGAATACGCATTTTGTCAGTATTGGGGAAAGTCTGCAAAATGGTACATAGAATCTTGCCCATAATGTCTTGCCCATCTGTTTATGATGACTAAAACCAAAAAATACAAAATATTGTTGTCTTGGGGCAACTTATTTCCGTCATAAAAAATAACATAGCGAACGTTGTCTCAAAAAATATAATTGATAGTACGAGGGTTTCTTCATTATTAAAATGAGAACAGATAAACCAACATAAAAAATGCCTAAGTTTCTATAGTATTAGACTGTAAATGCTGTGCAATCGACCCTGGATACGAGAAAAAAACTCTCGGTGCTTCTGATTCTGACACTACATGAAATATGAAAGTTTGATTCGTTCCCCACGTTGTGCTTGTCAGATCATTCGTTTCAGGATTACTTGGTCATCACTCCCGAAGTTAATCTAGCGGACGGAATGTTGCGTTACCGTATCGAAATATTTTGCTGTGCAAAAATAGTACCTTGGTATACGAAGAGTAAACTTTTCGATTTCTACAACTAAGTTTTTTGGTAATGAGTCCCCGCGGGAGTGTTAGGATGTTTCTGAATATTGCACTGGCACGTATCACCTGGAAGGTGAGTCTTGTCACCGTGTTTCAAGCATATGTACCATACGTACAGGTTGAAATTGAACCCCCTAGCTATAACAAAGGCAACTGTTCTATCTTCGAAATAAAAAAGCTTGTAGTCGGCGGCTTGAAGTCAGTCGCGCATGGGGTCGCTATGCTTGCTATTTCATTCTACAACAACTTCGGATTATAAAGCACTGACTGACTGATATTGGTTGGCCCGAACGTTCATTTCCCGAGATCGTACGGAACTAACCGAACACGGTGTGAGAGGCAAGCTAACGCGAGACAACATTCATGTTTTGAAAAAACTCGAGAATGGTTTTGGTGGTTCCTATGATTATCCCAAAAATCGAAATGAAACAAAAGTATTTTTGAATAGTATAAAATATTCTATGGATGAGGATGAGGAGGACGGAGGACCGACATGAGTGGCGAAATTTGGGAAAGGCCTATGTCCAGCAGTGGACGAACACGGGCTCATGGATGGATGGATACTATGCTGTGAAACTATAATTATTTGATTTGTTGTATCGCTTCTAGGACAGTACAGTACATAAACATTCATCAAAATATGTGTAAAATCCAGGACTTTTATTCGCTTGTAACTTTTGTATGTATTAATTTGATTTTGGTAATGTTTTAATTTCACGTCATGGATATTGTATGGGAAATGTTTAAAAAGAAAAAATAATAAGCAAGCACCTATAAATAAGGATATGATCAGCGAACTGCGCTATTATGGGAGTTCAGGCGAATAGACTGGCCTTAAAAAAAAAGATATTGGCAGTCAAACAAGCACTAAGTGCATTATTTGCCACCGGGAATATTTTCAGTCACTGTTGCGTCGCGTAGGTTGGCTATTCATAAGAAACATGAGAACCAAAAAAAAGAAAAAAAAAAAAAAAAAAAACTTTTTTTGACGGTTTTGTCTTCTATTGATTCTGATTCATATGTTTCAAAAAAGCTAGGAGGTTCATTTTTACTTTTTAGACCAAAAACAGAATCTGATGTGCCCCTACGGTGTTTGAATTGGCAACTTCAGTATTTGAACGTTAAGAAAGAAAGATAAGTTTATTTAAAAAAAACAATACATTTAGACAAAAATAGATACTTGCTTCGTTTTACTGGTTGTACTGTGCGTTTCGTCGGACTTTAATTTGATCTTGTTTACGAAGTATCATCGACAATACAGCCAAAAGACGGCTAATATTCAATATCATGCGTACAAATAATTCTGTCAGCTAGCCGAGGTATGAGGAAGCGGGGCACCTGCGATCCCATTGGCCCTGCCAAGTTCATCCGTCTTGCGTACAGAGCCACAAACTTATCTGTTCCGGTGACGGAGACTCTCACGTTATAAATATAGAAGCCATTTTGGCATGGCCTACCGAAACTGAAAAGTTTGTGATGCTATAGCGATAGAAACTAAAAATTGTAGGATTAGGGGCGGGACAGGTTAATTAAACACGAAATACCTATTTTATCGATATAATTTATGTGTTACCAAAGTATTTTAATCAAGTCATGTAGTCAAACTGGTTGGTAACTACTTATTGGATGAGTTTTATTTACCTTCTCAAATTACTAACAATAATAATAAAGTATTAAAGTAAAATAGCAATGTCTGTACATTGAATAATTTTGCGAAAAAGGCTCTTTCAGTCATAAAAAAGTGCAATAATGTACAACACTTGTTTTAAAAGAAAGTTTGCTAGGGTCCTTGCTACTGAATATGTAGAACTTGGCAAGTTTTCACAGATTAAGTTTAAACGTTTTAAAGTTACGTCATGCATGCAAATAATAATAATAATAATATCCTCTAGAAATATCTTAAAGAGAAAAAATAAAACTACATGATAATAATAATAATAAATATAGTGTATTTGTGGAGTTAAAAGCATTTATGAAACCATGAAACTATCTATGAAAACTTGCAAAGTTCTATACAGTTTGTTGATTTGGTCAGTCGATTCCGTCACAGGGTAGGTTATATTAACGATACTGATGACTAAAAATAAAATAATTTTTTTGGTATTTTTTTTCGTCCTCAGTATCGTGAATTACAAACTAGTGATTTTTATTTGTATTTCTATGCTTCGCGCGTGGCCAATGGCGATCCGACCGCCAGCCAGTCGCGCTTCGCGGCGCAGTAATAATTTATAAAGAAACTTTTAGGAAAAATGAAAAAGGGCATATCTTTTTCTTCAATTGGTATTTTTGTGTATTGTATTTTTATGCTGTTTTTTGGGATAAGAATCACGTATATTAATACTCATGTGACGCCCTATAATTTTGGACCCTAGGACCCTAACAATTATTTTTGTAAAATAAGTGAAGAACGTTGTACATTATTGCACTTATGACTGAAGGCACCTCCATTAGCCTTGGCACCCAATTTGATTTAAAATCTTTTTTTAGCGAAGCTGAAACTCCTGCACTGCCTTTGTACTGAACTCAGCCCCATTTTCACATTTATGTTTTTAGTGGGATATCATAGATCTTTGACAAGTTTTATTTAAATACGTACATATGTGTACACCGTGTGTCATACGGACGGACAACGGAGTCCCATCATAATGGTTCCTTATTTATCTTTTAGGTATGGAACCTTAATAAAATTGTTTTACCTTAAATTGAATGTTTGTATTGTAGTTTACAAAGTATAGATCTTCCAAATCTCTTAAAGAGAATTTGCTTCATCGATAACATATGTAGTGCACCACTAGTTACATTTGCCAAGTAAAAAGAGCGAGAGACAGCGTAACAAGTGCTTGCGTAAGAAAGAGATGGTAGTGGAAAGCCCCGTGGGGTACCTACATTTTGACCAGTATAAGATGAACTCTTTTGGATTAAATCGGTTGGTAATTCAAATTAGACTATGTGATTATTTACTTACTGATGAAATGTTAAGTCATCTTTCTTTAACCCTGAAATTAGGCTATTTTTTCCACACTATCGTACAGTGCAAGGAGCCATGATAAATTTTAATTTCACAATTTTTTAACGCTGTACGAGGGAGTGTTTGCGGTTCACGGAAGTGGTCGAAACTGATTCGAAATGTTCGAGTGGCGGTCTATTTAAGACACATTTACCGAATGTGTTGACAGAAATCGGTCGCCTGTTATAAGGTGTCTGTTGGGCTTAGTCTGTGCGAAGTATGAACGATAATTTTTCATAGTTTGACATCATGAGTTAAAATCGTACAACGCAGGTGGAACTGCAGATTACTAGTACGATTACACAAATAAACAAACAAAACAAGAAGATAAAAAATTTGAAAAAAAAATTTATATATTGTGTTTTAATATAGTTGAACCATAAACAAAACTGAAGTTTCATAAAACTTACGCAGACTTATTTTAATGTGAGTAAAGTTAATGAAGCAAGTTTAAAAAAAGTGCTGAAACGCTGAAACTCAATTTGTTTCATCCGGTTTTAAGCTGAAAACGTAATAAAGGAAACGGGTAATAGACGTAAAATGAGAATGCTTTAGTCAACCCGAAACCTAAAAGCCCACATGAGAAAGTCGGGTACAGTGAATATAAAACACTCTAGTTATTTTCATGAGATTGTTGGGGTATATTTTGTTTTTATTATGCGCCATAAGTAAAACGTAGTTATTAGAACGAAGCCACCCAGACCACATTTTTAGGGTTCCGTACCCAAAGGGTAATCAAACTCCGTCTGTCTGTCTGTCCATCTGACACCAGGAGGGTTATTCTCAGTCTGTCGAAATAGCCTTCTCGACCGTAAAATCCCGCTTTATCTGTCAAACTCGATACATTTTTCGGTTGAGTTTTGAAATCTTGTTACGACCGTGTTTCCGGAATTACCCTCCAGGCTGTATCTCATGAACCGTAATAGTGAGACTGTTGAAATTTTCACAGATGATATATTTCTGTTGCCGCTATAACAACAAATACTAAAAAACAGAAAAATCCTACTAATATTATAAATGCGAAAGTTTGTACGTGTGTGTTTGTGTATGTTTGTTACTCTTTCACGCTGAAACGGCTGAACGGATTTGGATGAAATTAAGAATGAAATTAACTTATACCCTAACTTAACACATAGGCTACTTTTTATCCCGGAAAAATGCATGGTTCCTGTAGGATAGATCAATATCATTGAAAAATTAGGTATCTAATTAGCGTGGTAATATTCGTGTGTGGTAAAATTAGACTAGGCTTTGTTATTTTCATACATCAGGTATTTAATTAGCGCCGTCATTAATCGTTTGTGGTGAAATAAGACAAGGCTATATTTTATCTCATCACATTTCACACTAATATTATAAATGCGAAAGTTTGTGTGTGTGTAGATATGTTTGTTACTCTTTCACGCTGAAACGGCTGGACGGATTTGGATGAAATTTAGAATGGATAGAAGGGCCAAATTCTAAAAGTCCTCATGTCCATTTTGTCACATTTTTAACTGACAACGCCATCGTGTTCAGCGCTTCACTGCGACCATAGACAATGTTTTTTATTCCCCTAAGAGAGCTCTAAGTATGAAAACGATAAGTCCAAAAAAAATATTCTTGCCTGTTTTACAGTCAAGAAGTCCCTTAAACGCATTAAATCTCTTTGTCCTGGAACATGAACACAAGAAGGCTTTATGTCCAATTATTTTTATAAAAAAGTCGTTTTGTCCTGGCAACATTAAAAAGCAACAATTATTTATTATTTACTGAAAACTATTGCCACAAAGGCCCTGATGAAGTCATAACAGCTCTAAACGATTACTTAGAAACATACAAAAAGCCGGAACATAAACGATTGGAGATTTTTTGCGACAACTGCTTTAGTCAGAACAAAAACCGAGAAGTAAGGTTTTCCAAATTTAATCGGCCCTCACAACGTGAATCAAAGACAGGAAGCATTCAAACCGATTTCGACAACATACTGAGCTGAAAAAAAATCGCCAACTGACGCACCCACGTTGGGTGTAAATATAAGAGGTTGCGAAAGTGGTATAATAAAAATTATAGTACGCTGGCTGATACTTTTCTCACAGATAGTTGACATCATACTGAGCTGAAAAAAAATCGTCAGCTGCATCGTGTATTCGTTCTTTTTTTTACCGCTTTCTCAACCTCTCATATCCAGATCCACCGCGGTGCGTCGGTTGACGATTTTTTTTCAGCTCTGTATGATGTCAACTATCTGTGAGAAAAGTTTCAGCCGGCGTACTATAATTTTTATTATACCACTTTCGCAACCTCTTATATTTACACCCAACGTGGGTGCGTCAGTTGGCGATTTTTTTTCAGCTCAGTATGTTGTCAACTGTGAGAAAAGTTTCAGCCAGCGTAATATCACTTTTTTTTGTACCACTTTTGCAGCCTCTATCATCCAAACCCGCCGTTACTTGAGCAGCTGATGGTCGACTCACATATCAGTCATGTGAGATCTACGATCGATGTCAATATCAGCCGGCTTACTATGACTTTTGTATTTGCAACGGTACCTCCCGGGCTATAATGTTGCTATGGCATTACGAGGGGCATGTCAAAAGAAGTTAGATACTCTTAACTCATTGGTTTTTCACTGGCACGTTAGAACTTTACGTATAGGCCGGTTATCAGCTAATAATTTTGAATATAGAACATTCGTTTATACAACTTTTTTTTTAAATTTTGTTTTTCCCTGAGAATTTGGCGGGAATTCATTCGTTGCGTAGTGATTTATTATGACTATAAAAAAGTTTAAATCCTCAAGAATGTTTTGAACTTTTGGTTACTACTTTTGGTGAATCTGCCTGTCCACGCGCAACAGCTTATAATTGGTTTGCTGAATTTAGAAGAAGATGCGAAAGCTTTGAAGATGAGGCGAAGACTGGTCGGCCGCCAACAGCTGTCACTCAAGAAAATGTTCGAGCAATCACATGTTCGTGAAAATCGGTGAATTACATATGTAGAGCACGAGTGAGAAGTGGGCATTGGATTAGCAGCAATGCAGAACATCATACATGACCACCTTTCTTGGGTTGGTGTAAATTTATGATAGATAAAATCAACGGCGGCGCGCGGCGAGAAAAAAAACGTTTATGATATACTGACTGGTGATGAGACATGGCTATATAACTACGACCCTGAAACAAAGCGCCAGTCGACGGTATGGTGCTTTGATGATGAGCCAACTCCCACGAAATGTCGCCGTGCACGAAGCATGCAGAAACAAATGGTCGCCTCATTTTTCTGCAAGACATGTCATATTGCTACTGTGGTGTTATTTAGAGGATAAAAAACCGTTAACTCTGAATGGTAGGTGACAGTTTGCGCCCCAAAGGTACTGTCAGCTTGGAGTGACAAGCTGCCGAAGTCAGGAAACCGGCAGCTTTTCTGGCATCACAACAATGCTTCGGCGCACACGTCTGCCAGAATACTCGACTTTTTCAGTACGAAAAATGTGCCTATCCTACCTCACCCGCCATATTCCTCTGACCTAGCACCTTGCGATTTTTACTTGTTTCCAAAGATATAAGAAAAATTAAAAGGCTTGAAAGCAAAGAAGATGCACTCGCTGCATACAATTTCGAGATTTCAGCGGTGTCTAGAGAAGAGTGAGCAGAGGTATTTTCTAAATGGTTTAGACGTATGGAAAAGTATATACGAGTACGTGCTCAGGGTGAATACTTTGAGAAGTCTGATATCTATAATAAAGAATAAATTATATAGTTTTTGAATATTTAGTTTCATTTGGCATGACCCCATTGTTGTCATTTGCTCACATGATTTTAAAGTTGACTAACTCTTATTTATTACTAGCTTTTTCCCGCGGCTCCGCCCGCGTCGATGAGATTTTCGTGGAAATAAGGATCACAAAAGAATATGATTTTTTTAACGACTATAAGCAACGGTCACCATGTTTTACCCAAGTGCTAATAAATACCTACAAAATAAGCTTAAACTCGAAGGGTCTGCTGTTGTCCATTGAGGAGATCCCGTACCTACCTTCCAGTCCCATCATCAGACCATGGTCACCATGTTTTACCAAAGTGCTAATAAAGACCAATCGAATAAACCCAATCTCGAAGGGTCTGCTGTTATCCGTTGAGGAGATCCCATAACCACCTTCCAATCCCATCAGCAGACCCTGGTCACCATGTTTTACCAAAGTGCGAATAAATACCAACTAAATAAGCCTAAACTCGAAGGGTCTGCAATCGTCCGTTGAGGAGATCCCGTACCTACCTTTCAGTCCCATCATCAGACCCTGGTCACCATGTTTTACCAAAGTGCTAATAAAGACCAATACAATAAGCCCAAACTCGAAGGGTCTGCTGTTATCCGTTGAGGAGATCCCGTACCCACCTCCCAGTCCCGTTATTAAATCCTGGTCACCATGTTCTACAAAAATACTCATCAATACCGATCAAATAAACTTAAACTTGAGAGGTCTCTTGAAAAAAAACATTTACCAGTGGACGATTGAAACACCGACGATGAGACTACATACGACGACTACGCAAGGCGTACATACCACAATTTTTATATTCAGTTCAGTAGTTCTAGATATTACCCATTACCTATATGCAAACAAACAAATCTTTCTTCTTTATATAATAGTGTAGGTGGACAAACTTTAACGTGAGTTGATTTGAACCAGACTGCGTTAAATTCGATATTTTGAAACATGCAGCGCCATGTAGTGTATTAAAATAAAAAAAATTTCAACGCCAGCTTACTGAGCCGTTATCCCAGAGATGGCGTTTTCTAAGGACTTGAAAATAAAAATATATTATATTATTTTAGTTGTTGGTCTTTGCTCAGTCAAAAAATATAATTTCAGCTTTAATGTATTTTTACAAAAGGAAATATTGTTTCTGAAAATAAAATAAAAGAATAAAAAATAAAAGGTGAAAACAAATTTTACCAGTCGGGGTTTGAACCCGCGACGATCGACAGTGGCGAATCTTCCATATGTCTCACTAAAATTCTCATTGCGCTGCTCCCTTTTGTTATAGCGTGATGATACATAGCTTTAAACCTTCCCGAAAAAATGTTTTATCTTTCAGTGAAAACTGCATCAAAATCCATTGAGTGGTTCTCAAGTTAAAAGCGAACGAACAGACAGACAGACGGACAGACGTTGCATTTTATACGTATAGAGAAGAGAAGAGAAGAGAAGGGAAGAAGAAGAAGAAGATTAAATAACCTTCTTACACCTTTACCCAAAATTGTAGTATTTGTGTACCAAGAAACATATTTATAGCTTAAAAACGACCAGCTAAATAAACTTCATTGAGGAGTTACTTTTGAGAGTATGCCCTATTTATTTAAACTGTATGAGCTTGTCAGTAGGACCTCAGAATGCCCTACATGTGGTGCGTGGACAGCTAACGTGTTTTACCAAAGATTTGTACCAAGACACAAAACGAATAGTTAATAAATTTTATGTTATACTAGCTTTTTCCCGCGGCTCCGCCCGCGTGTTATTCAGTTTAACGACATGTTATTTTCCTGGATAAAAAATAGCCTTTGTATTAAGTTAGGGTATTAGCTATATCTGTTTTAAATTTTATCCAAATCCGTCCAGCCGTTTCAGCGTGATGGAGTAACAAACATATACACACACATACACACACACACACCAGCCTGCAACTGCCACAACCACACAACTGAGTGCAAATTTGACACTGAAGTGGACCAGAATCGTCAGTCTCTGGATATCTATGGACGGTACGAAGGTGGCGGCATCTGCATGAACTGCCAACATAACACCGAAGGCATCAAAGTTTCGCATTTATAATATTTATAATTATGTTATATAATAATCGCATTTTAGCGATGGCATTGGGAAAATTACACTAGCCCTCGTTTACCTACATTATTTCAAAAATAATACCTATAATAGTAAAAATTGGGAGATTGGATTATCCCCCAATTGTATATATAGGTGTTGGCGACGGAGACCAGAGGAATAAGAGCTAATACCGACTAGGCAAGCCTTGAAGATAATTTGTGTTTTTTACCTAGAATATAAGGAATTATTGTAAATTATACTATTAGATTACCACGCCGCCGCGCCGGTACCTGCAAGAATAGCATTCGGGAAAAACCCGCCGACCAACCGTTCCCAGGTCCCAGGCCGCATCGCTAAACAATGCAGCCTCGGCCCCACGCAGCCCTGCTTCGCCGCGGGAAATCCACCGCGCCGATAGCAACCTTAGATTACGGCCTACAGAAAGGCACTAGTTTTATGTCGGTGTTAGTGTAATTTTGTATGTGTGTGTTTGATTATTATTTGTATAAAAGGAGCGAGCTTTAGCCCATAAAGTTTAGTTTAGTCACAACCAGTCACAAGTATAGTTCACACTTGTCAGATATTCACAGTTGTCAGCTCTAGCTTAGCTATCAGTAAGAAGAAAAATAAAGAACCTATCTGCAGAACCAACAAGGAGTTTAAATACAGTCCACTACAGTCTTTGGTCCTTCGAGCCGGATCGCTGAAGGGAGAACATTATACAGTCTTTGGACCTTCGGAAGCCGGATCGCTGAAGGGAGAACATTCTACCGGTCGAGAATTAAGATTTCGAGAACAATGCCGGTCACCCGTTCCACAACGTCGAGGGAGAGAAACGTGGAGGCTGCCTCAGTGTCGACCCCGAACCCGTCGACGCTTCCACCGAACACGGCAACCGCCACCACCACCGACGCCGTGCCATCGGGCTTATTACACATCGACAATCCCGCATTGCTTTCGTACATCGAGATACCAACAACCTCGGCTGGGACCACACATGGCGGGGACTTCCTACCCCCCGCATGGCCTGTACCCTCTGCAACACCTCCAGGCACGGTTAGCACTGTCAAGGCTAAGAAGCACGTCACGACAGATCAATATAAGAACATTCCACTCGCTGGAGCCCACCATGCACCGTTAGGGAGGAATGACAGCACCGTGACGAGATCATCGACATCGTATCGTAGTCGAAGAAAAATCGAAGCTGAAGCCAAATACAGACTAGCGCTGCAGAAACTGGAAGAAGAGAAAGCTCGAACGGAGCTTATAAGGGCGCAAGCAGAACTATTGGCTCTTGACTCAGAAGAAGACAATGACGAAGCTCTGGAGCTGGAGCGATCCACAAACGAAGAACGTTGGGTCGATGATACTCTGAAGAACAAAGAACAGAACATGCCGCAAGAACATCAAACTTCTATGGAGCCAGAACCACGTCACCACGTGACAAAAGCACCGATTGAAGTAGAAACGAAAAGCGACATTAAGAAGAACGACATACAAATCTTGGCTAATGCGATTATAGAAGCATCGAAGAACAACACATCACGCCACGCATTTACCCAGGATTTACCGTCATTTAACGGGAATATAGAAGAATGGCTCGTATTCAGAAAACAATACGAAGACACTGCAACTCTATACTCCGATATACAGAACATGGCGAGGCTGAGGAAGGGCATCACTGGACCGGCACGAGAAGCAGTAAAGAGCATGCTGCTACTAACATCGAAACCCAATGACGTCATCATCGCATTAGAACGACGCTTCGGGAAACCAGATATGATAATACTGGCAGAGATGGAGAAGATCAAGAAACATGCAGCACTGAACGAGTCACCACGAGACACATGCATCTTCGCTAGTCGCATCAACAACGCTGTAGCGACTATCAAGGCGCTATCAATGCCGCATTATCTCCACTCACCCGAGATATGCAGAAGTATCATTGAGAAGCTCACACCGATCACCAAGCACCGATGGTACGACTTCAGAGCAAGGTGCACCGACCATGAAGAACCAGAACTACTCAAGATCAACCGATTACTCACCACGGAAGCAGACCTCTGTGGCCCATACTCGTCACAGGAAGCAGAGAAAACGAAGAGCTTCAACAGGCCAAACACGCGCTTCGCACAAACTCATCACGTCGAAGAGGAGAAAGAAACAACAGCCACATTACTAGAAGACAAAAAGAAAAGCTGCATATTTTGTACCGAAGAACATTGGTCGCACGAATGCAAGAGGTTCCTGACAGCAGACAACGAGAAAAGATGGAAAATGGCGATGGAAAACAAACTCTGTTTCCGCTGCCTTCGCAAACGCCATCAGAGAGCAAGCTGCCGCAGTCCACCTTGCAAGATCTGCAAGAGGAGCCACCATCTCACTTTGCATAACCCAGACAAAGTTGAGAAGCCCAATGATGAAAAGAAAACTGAAGAATCCATCAACACTGCAGTATTATCTACTGCAGCGCCATTCACCGCCTATCTGAAGATCATCCCTGTTGAAATATACGGACCAGAAGGCTCTAAGAAGATCCCGGCACTCTTAGACGAGGGATCAACCATCACTGTGATCAACAGTGATGTAGCCAGGAAGATTGGAGTCAGGGGTGAACCAGAGAAGCTGAACATCAGTACCGTGGGTGGCGGGAAAGTAACCACACTCAGTTCCCTGCGAGTTGACTTGAAAATAAGAGGCCTTCATCGGAGAGACAAGAGGCACGTCACCAACGTGAGAACGATAGAAGACTTGAAGTTGCCACTTCAACAAGTCCAGAAAGAAAATATTGAAGCATGTAAGCATCTCAAGAAGATAGAGAAAGAGATCACTTTCGCACTTGAAGCCCCGAAGATGATCATCGGACAAGACAATTGGAGTCTTATCGTTAGCAGAAAAATAATCAAAGGAAGAGCATCTCAACCCGTCGCCTCACAGACAAGTCTTGGATGGGTACTCCATGGCGTTCACGCAGGCGTCTCTGTTCCAGTAAACTTCGTCAATCACTGCACGGAACAGAGAAGCGAGGATGCAATAGAGAATATGATAAGGCATCACTTCAGTATCGATGCACTGGGAGTACAACCGAAGCGACCGAGCACAGACCCAGAAGAGAAAGCGCTGAAAGTCCTGAAAGCTACCACTAGAAGACTTCAAGATGGCAGATTTGAAACAGGGTTGCTGTGGGCCAGCGAAGAAGAAACATTACCGAACAATCGCACCCACGCCCTGAAGAGATTGAAGTCGCTAGAGAAGAAGCTGAATCAAGACAAAGAAATGAAGACTCAATATCAACAGCAGATCCAGCATCTCATTGAAAGCGGATATGCAGAAGAAGCTCCTCCACCAAACCCAGATAACGAGAGGACATTCTACTTACCGCACTTTGCTGTGACTCATCCTACAAAGAAGAAGATAAGAATAGTCTTCGACGCAGCGGCACGCTTCCAAGGGAAATGCTTGAACTCCGTACTGCTGCCAGGCCCAGATCAGCTGCAATCTCTGTTTGGCGTCCTACTTCGCTTCAGAGAGAAACCCATCGCAATCATGGCAGACATCAAAGAGATGTTTTTACAAATCAACATCCGAGAAGAAGACCGAGATAGCCTCAGATTCCTTTGGACAGACCAGAACGGCGAAACAAAAGAATACAGAATGACCTCAGTAATCTTCGGAGCCACTTCGTCACCAGCAACTGCGATATTTGTTAAAAACGAGAACGCGAAAGAATACGCCGACAAATATCCTGAAGCTAGCAGAGCGATCATCAGAAACCATTACATGGACGACTATCTGCAAAGCTTCACTTCAGAAAAAGAAGCTGCAAAAATCTCCAAACAAGTCGATTACATCCATACAAAGGCCGGTTTTCAACTCAGGGGATGGGCCAGCAACGAGAAGTCTCTTCTAGAACAAATAACCACAGAAGAATACAAAGCTGAAGTCAAGTTGACACAAGACACAGAAGCAAAAACTCTAGGTTTACTATGGAAGACAGAAGAAGATACACTGGCTTTCAATGTTACTCTCAGGAACACACCGAAAGAAATCATCAACGGTGACAAGAAGCCAACGAAGAGACAAGTCATGAGCGCTGTGATGTCTACATTTGATCCAATTGGTCTGCTAGCACCAGTGCTAGTACAAGGGAAGAAAATTGTACAGAAATTATGGAAGACCGGAATTGGATGGGATCAAGAAGTCGACGAAGAAATCATACCAGGGTGGAGGAGCTATCTGTCAGAACTAACGAGACTTCGACAGTTGAGAATCCCACGAAGTCTGACAAAGAACGTGACCAACGGAGAGCTTCACACGTTCGTAGACGCTAGCGAGGAGGCATATGCAGCCGCCGTATACTGGAGATCCACTGAAGAAGATGGCAGCATCAGAGTAATCCTCATCGCAGGAAGGGCTAAAGTCGCGCCTACAAAGCCAACATCAGTACCACGTCTGGAACTGCAAGCCGCTCTACTTGGCAGCAGACTGGCCAGAAGCATAGTCGAAGAGACAGATTTGGAAATAAAGAAGAAGATTTTCTGGTCAGACTCCAGCACGGTACTCCAATGGATAAAGACAGAACCCAGAAAATTCAAGACCTTCGTAGCGCACAGATTGGCTGAGATAGAAGACCTTACCAAACCAGAAGAATGGAGATGGGTTCCCACTAAACAGAACCCAGCTGACGAAGCTACTCGTGGCGTTCCCAGAGATTTCTCCGAACAGTCTGTATGGTTTACTGGACCATCCTTTCTACAGACAACAGAAGAAAACTGGCCGATCAACAAATTCCAGAACAAGATAGAACAAACTGGGGAGGACAAGATCGAGAGAGTGGCGACCATTCATTCTCCACAACCATCCACTCCAGATGAAGAACGCTTCTCAACATGGAAGAAACTACTGAACACTATGGCCAGAGTCCTTATGTTCATCGATCTCTGCAGAAAGAAGGACGCTGTAATGACAGCACAAGAAGATAAGAATTGGAAACCATATTCCAAAAAAGAAAAGAAAAACACGACTACGCTGAACAAGAAAACTACTCAAAAAAGATTTCTACCGATAAAGGAATCTTACTTGAGACAAGCAGAAACACTTCTCATCAAGAAGATACAAGAAGACTGTTTCCAAGAAGAAATCAATAACCTGAAGAGAAACCAATCATTGAAAAAAGCGAGCAAACTCACCAGATTTGAAGTTTACCTAGATGAAGAAGAAGTACTCCGAGTTAAAGGACGCATCGAGAAGGTTGCTGGAGTACAAGACAGCGTGAAGAGACCAGCAGTCCTAGATGGAAAGCACAAGATCACTCGTCTAATAATAGATGAGTACCACAAGCTCTGTTACCATGGAAACCATGCGACGGTGATGAACGAGCTGCGACAAAAATACTACATCACAGGACTGAGATCAAGGATCGTCGTGCTGGTTCCAGTATCGTCGCGACCGACAGATGGTGCTGCGCACGGCGGGGAGACTGTTGGCGACGGAGACCAGAGGAATAAGAGCTAATACCGACTAGGCAAGCCTTGAAGATAATTTGTGTTTTTTACCTAGAATATAAGGAATTATTGTAAATTATACTATTAGATTACCACGCCGCCGCGCCGGTACCTGCAAGAATAGCATTCGGGAAAAACCCGCCGACCAACCGTTCCCAGGTCCCAGGCCGCATCGCTAAACAATGCAGCCTCGGCCCCACGCAGCCCTGCTTCGCCGCGGGAAATCCACCGCGCCGATAGCAACCTTAGATTACGGCCTACAGAAAGGCACTAGTTTTATGTCGGTGTTAGTGTAATTTTGTATGTGTGTGTTTGATTATTATTTGTATAAAAGGAGCGAGCTTTAGCCCATAAAGTTTAGTTTAGTCACAACCAGTCACAAGTATAGTTCACACTTGTCAGATATTCACAGTTGTCAGCTCTAGCTTAGCTATCAGTAAGAAGAAAAATAAAGAACCTATCTGCAGAACCAACAAGGAGTTTAAATACAGTCCACTACAATAGGTATGTTTTTTGTGCATTTGTGTAACGTTTTTTTTTTGAGAAATTATTTTATGCTTCAAGCATCGGTTCTGTAGTTTTGAGTCATAATCAAAACAATTTAGCCAATTGTGAGTTTGACTCGTGGACAAAGGGTGCCGTACCACCACACAACACGGGTAAGGAACCCTAAAAACTTTAGACGGACAGACAGACAGCGGAGGCTTGTTAATAGGGTCCCGTTTGGCACCCTGTGGGTACGAAACCCTAAAAAAGACTACTGCCTAACGGAGACACGCCGTAAAAATATTGTCTTTGGTAATAATTACATAATTTCTTCGATAAAATATATATTTTATGAAATTATAAAGAAGGTACACGTATAATGTTGTTTACAGTCGCCAACGTAGACTTTACAAAGTCACTAAATGTTTGTAGGTCATGCCTCGGTGCCTTTTGATATCTTGTTGCGAATCGTTAGCTCTTATCATGTTGGGTGCTTTCGGGCGACGGACGTAAAGATAAAGCTTTATGGAGAAATAAAGCTCGTCTCTATTACTCTGATTGTAACAAGCTCTCTGAGTTTTTATTTGTGAACCTCGGTGTGTAAACATTTACATAGGGTCTATTAAAATGTAAATATTACCTGAAAGGCAATTTTAATAAAAGCATAAATCAAACAAGAACATATCTGTAGATAGATCTTTGCAATGTGGAGAAAAAAAACTAGTATACCTTGATTACACACTCTTACCCTCAGTTCTTTTCCATTACAATTTTTTATTTTTATGTTTTTCACGATAAGTACATACCAAAATATTAATTCTTGAGAAATTACAAAAAAAATTGTATGTATGTTGAATCTGTTTAAATTAAATGGAAACACCCTTTTAGGACATTATTTTAATTCTAACTTTACTTAATTCAAAGACACAGAATTGAGACCAATTTAGAAGCTCCAGACATTCCTTGAATATTCATAGTATTAGTAAAATTAAGTAAAGCATATATACTAATATATATTTAGTTTGATCCTCGACAACCCAGCCCGTCACAGTCATCTTAAAATAAGTCTAGAGTTTCTTCTCTCGTTTGTCCTCAACTTTTTCCTTCGTTTCATTAGCCTCTTTGAGATTTTTTCTGCTCAATTTTTCCGTCAAATCTCGCGTGATTCGGCTTAATTTGACGTGTCAAATTTCACAAGCATTTTTCTGACAAACTGAGATGACGTTGAGTGCCGTACTTACTCGAGATTTAAAAAGCTTTAGTCTAACATGATGGTGCTACTTACGTGGGCAGTGTAACGGGTTTTTGTTGTTACGCCCTTTTGGTTGGACCCTAATCATTTACAAAAAAAACTTTCTGAGTGTAAATTGTTTTTGAGTTCTTTTTCGGACTGCCCGACTTACAAAATGTATATTTTTCGGAAACCCAATGTTATTCTGTTTCTATCTGGCTGTTCTTGAATAAAAAAAATCCGGTCAAGTGCGAGTCGGACTCGCCCACCAAGGGCTCGGTTAAATATTTTTATGATTTAATTACAAATGTATAGTTTTCAGATTTTTCCCTTTACTTGTAGTATTAGACGGTATTACTTGCCAAATTTGATAGTTCTGGGTCAACGGGAAATACCCTATAAATTTTGATTCCCTGAGAGTGTCGAAATGTACGTTTTTTGCGGCATAAACGGACGTATCGATGCCTCCACGCGTTCCCGAGATAAAGGGTCTTGACAGATGGACGGACAGACGGACAACAAAGTGATCCTATAAGGGCTCTGTTTTTTTCTATCGAGGTATAGAGCCCTAAAAATAAGAATTAGAAAGATTTATTGTACAACAAACTTATACTGGACTAAGTGTATCAAAGATAAAGGAAGCTACGTAAAAAAAATAAAAACATTTTGTGTAAATTAATAGCGTTTTTTGATTTTGTTTTGGATTATTCTTATTCAGTCCTCGAACGAACCCGAAAGAGTAGAGGGGAGGTTTTTTTTTTGAGAATTGCGTTGAAACGTTGGTTGGTCACCCAAGATACAGTTCCAAGTCACACAGCTTTTCAATCGTTATTATTCAACTAGCCTTTGCCCACAGTTTAGCCCGCGTTCAGTGAATCTTCGCCCCATTTTCGGGTTGGGCGTTATTTTATTAACACCCCCTTTAGCTTATATGTTGACCAGGGTCACTACAAGGATAATAAAACACAAAACCAAATCCAAACCCGTTGAGTGGTTCTAGAATTAAAGTTTTTATTCAATCTTTGCCCCGTTTTTGGCTTGGGCGTTACTTCATGAACCTCTTTGTTGATTAGGTCACTATATACGATAATAATAAAACCGCATAATAAAAAAAACACATCCAAATCCGTTTAGTGGTTCTTGAGTTATAAAAGCGTTTACTCAATCTTTTCCCCGTTTCCGGCTTGGGCGTTATTTTATTAACACCTATTATAGCATATGTGTTGACCAGAGTCACTACGATGATAATACGAAAACCGCATCCAAATCTGTTGAGTAGTTCCCGAGTTAAAACGGAACATACAGATAGACAGACGAAAATTCTAAAAATTATCGTTTCGGCCTCAGTACAGGACCAATAACCCATTTCATTCATAATTATTAGTGTATATATATTTATCATGAAGGTTAAAAATTAAAGACCATTGGGCCATATACTTCATGAACGTACACACTCTGACGGATTAAGCCATACTTGAAAGCCGGAGGTAAGATTATGACGAGAGAGCTTACTCGTCTTATCCGGGAAATAGGACGGATGTCGCACTAAGAGGGCAGCTGAAAAATTGAGGATATCAACGAACAAACGAGCTGGTCTCAAGATTTTTTCGTTCCATTCGTTGTTTGAACAAAGTCGGCTTTTGTAACAACGTTTTCGAGATATACTAAATCCACCATTTTGTTTCTGATTTTCAAATGCCCGTTTGTTGTGTGTGTCTAATATTTTAGGAGACGGATGCGGTTAATAAAGGGATTGAGACGTGAGAGAAAATTTTATGAGTTTAGCTATCTAATTCTCATATTTCTAGTCTATCAGGAATTTTAATTTAGAACTGTCATATAAACTATCATCGGGATTGTTCGACAGACTGAATTTTAGATTCGGGCTAACAAGAAATGACAAAACGTTGTCTTTTTTTGGAAATATGTTTTTGCAATTTATTTATTGTTGAAGGACTATAATTATCTATTTCTTCCTGATATTATTCTTTCAGCATCACCTTAAAAAAGCGTGTTTAAACCGAGGCCAGTTTTTTCATGCAAATCAAATAATTCTAAGTATTAACAAACTATTACCATATTTTAAAAATATACCAAATCTTTCAAATGTTGTCATTCGAAAATTCAAAAGGTATTCAAATTAAGTTGATAAGTTATTATTTCATGGACGGTTCTTAAAGCTTCAAAGAATAAGCTAAGGTAGAATAACAGTAACGACCGGGATAGTTAAATCAATACTAGGGTGGTTATCAGAAGAATAAATTTTCCTATTATTTTCAATGAACGGTTTCCTACCGAAGGACATGGAGTAATTTACTTAAATTACACCAATTGTGAGGTAGAAAGTCGAAATACCTCTAACTACTTAATTGAACTGTGTAACTCGTCCTACTTATGATCGCTGTCTTGTTACAAATGTTATTCCAGATAACTCGAAATTAATGCAAATTTTGAATAAGAAATTACAACTAGAATCATATAACCCGTACAGGACTTGGTTAGTGCTCTGTATCAAAGTTCCATGACCCTTTTTGTGAAATTTGTAAGCCCAAGCCAGAGTAAATTACTATGGGACGTCAACATTTTATTTTGCGAAATTAGCAAAAAGTGTTATCGATCTGTAATACTCATCACTTACCAAGCCTCCAGTATGAATTCGGATGGATAAATAAATTATTATACTAAGTGATTAAATCGACAAACCAATAAAAATAAGCATAAAAATGTGATGTGGAAACTATTTCTCAACAGTCCTTTTCATAAAAATATAAATTTTCACGGGTATTTTAGAACAACTAGACAGTTTTTCATACGCCTCTAATTTTGGACACAATACACAATCTAAGACCATTGAAAATATCGTCTCCTTGTAACATTTGCTTATAATATTTTTTAACTATCAATTTCATGTTTCTTTTTTAAAAAGAAAATTTATTTTTATTTAATTGTTTTCATAAAAAAAGTTTAGATTGACGGCGACCACGAGTTGGTCGAAATATGTTTCAAAGTATCTAAATATTTTTTTAGGTATTTAAAATCCATCGAATTATATTTAAATTGGATTTTTTTTATTTAGTCCTGTAATCTCAGGCAAAGGTTTTTGTGCATAACTGTGGGAGCATTCAATGCTGCATGGTAGAGATGCCTAGCCCGAAGAAAAAGAAGAAATATCGATATATACTGCTTAAGTATTTGGTAAATTGGGCCAATCACACCTCAGAATCACAGTGTTATAATATATATTATAACATCGGTTTATAACATCAAAAAAAAATATAGGTACTTATAAAATTTAAGTCTTAAGAGAGTAGATAACAATGATATTTTCCTATGAATTCTTCCTGTCGTGTATTTTTTATTCCTTTACTTAATTAAATAATAAGTATTTACATTTGTACCAAAAGTTTTAAAAAGGAAAACAGACGTGATACTTCTTATTTTCTAAACCTTCTTGAAACTGTGGCTATCAGTCATAATCTGATGCCAGACCCAGGTTTATTGATCTAAATGTTATTTCATTAAATTCAAATAGTTTATTTTGTAAAACAGGGACATATTTTACCACTCAATAGTAATAATTAAAAAAAAAAACAGAATAAAATAAAATTGTAAATTAAACTACGGGAAAGTACTACAAAAATATTTAAGGTAAGGCTTACTTAAAATAAGATAAAAAAGTATAATTAGGGAAAATACAACAAAAATATTGATTACAATTTAAGTATAGACAGCACTAAAACTAAAATTAAAGCGTTCAGAATCGGCTTTACTGCTTATTTATTCGTATATAAACTAGAACAAACATTTACAAATTGAAACAAGAGAACTGAAATAAGTCCGTAAAAGGAGAGAATTCAAAGGGATATTAAGGTCCAGTTGTAGCTCTCCTGTCAATTAATTTGAACTTAGTTAATGGGACCAAGTGGTACGACAAAGCTCTTCTAACAATGTGTTGCGGAACAATATTTTCAAATAACGAAGCAAATTATTTAATGAAGTCCCAGTTGTTTACTGAAATAGAAACTGGCACTTATTTTGCTGTCTCTTTTTGAGAAGTTTGAGGTATATGGATTGTAGAGTTGTGCATACTTTTTTAGTCACAATTTGACCATTTTGTATTCCGTAGTCAACAGGGAACCCTCATAGTGTCACCATGTCCGTCCGTGTATCTGTTATGTATTGTAGATATGTGTATACTTCTTTAGTCTTTGAATTAAATCATCTTTTTAGTGTATTAATCACGCTAAAAAGTGGTAAAATAATTTAAAAACGCAAAAAGATTTTTTTTCCATGTCTCCTTCAATGTGTGTTGTGTCGTTGGATAGATCTTTCAAAAATATTGTGGAAATGTGAAAACCATTTTTCGATTCAGGGATCCGTTTACGAAATACTCAGCTATAAAGTGCAAATTTTTGGTAAAGTCAAGTGTCCCCCCTTCCAGCTAAAGGGCTGTTAAACAAAAGGAAAACCATCACAGTTAACTAGGCTTTACGAGTTAACGAGTATTAGTAGACCAACTTAATTTTATAGTTTTTTTTCATACATTCTGTAGGTACCTAATGATAAGTTTGTAATTTTTATATTGGTAGGAAACGGCTACTTACGATATAATATTTATAATTTTTATTTAAGTCTTTTAACTTATTTGATTGGTACGGAGTCTTCAGGTGCGACTCCAACTTGCACTTGACTTAGCTGGGTTATTATAAAATTAATATTTGTGAGATAAAAGTACAAGAAATTATACCATGTAATTTTTTAAATTAACACAATAGAACTCGGCTGTTGATTTTTGCTCCTACATATATTTCCACTTCGCCAAAAGGATTCTTCTTTTTGTCGCCGATAATAACTCAGGGAAGCGTGTAATAGAAAATGAATTATTTATTAGACCCAACAGATTACTATGCGGAGAGGCCAAATTTATTTTTCTTGTTTCAAGCTATTTACATGTTTTGCTTTTATCTGAATGGCGAGCGCATTTCGTATGTAAATCTATTGTTTTAATCTAATATGCTTTGTAATCTAGATCAGTGGAGTACGACGCCATTTTATCTGAATCCTTAGTTTGTAATTCTTTGTTTCTCCGACGATTGACCTAGAAATTTCACGAGAAATCTTTTAATATTTACAGCGGCCCCTAATATAATTTAGTCGCAATTAAAAAAGGGTAGCCGAGCAGACGTTTCATCAACATTAATTATGTCTACAATTCAATTATTAAGTGCTGCGTAATCTTTTGTTTCAGAAAGAAAATGACCCAAAAGCGAGTGAAGAGAAGACGGGCGAAGCAAATACGGGTGCTGAGATAGACAAAATGTAACGCGAGTTTTGTGACGATGATTGCCAGTGAACCGTTATTGTCGTCATGGGCGATGATGGACCGAACCCCGGCTTCGAAGTGTCTGGTGGTGATTTTGTTGTTATGTCGAACACTTGTGTGTGACAGCTCATGTCCTAAGTTCGCTGAGAAGCCTCTAGAGACAAGAGTTCAGGATGCTTCAATAGTGTTTAGGGCCGTCCTCGTGCAGACTCATTTTGAGGTGAGTTTTGGTTTTAGTATTTTAATTATTTTCATAAAGTTTCCAACTGAAAGAAGCAAGTGAGTGACGTGTAATTAATCAGCAGCGTGAGATTACTTGTTTAGAACTTTTACAACGGAGAGTTAATTTGACACATGTCTGTCTACACTCAAATTCTGTGAACCTGGTTACAAGTTGTGCCAGAAATTATGATGGATGTTTTATACGTGTTTTGCGGGAAGGATAATATCTTCTCTCGTAAATTTTTTCGATTCTATCTCGTAAAGATAATTGTGTTTTGACTAGTAATTTATAATTGTAGCACTAAATTGATTTGCACATAAGAATGTTTAATATAAAAATTGTAAGAACATTTTCGCGTATATTTTTAATATCGCTATCGGTTTAAATTTTCGTTTCAAGTTTAAACCAGGCAAATAAAGTCTACCCAAAATAACAAGCGGCGCATGTAAGATACGTTAGGAAATACATGGGTATTTTTAGAATTCAGTACCCAAAGGTAGCCAAACGGGGCCCTATTACTAAGCCTCCACTGTCTTTCTATCCGTCTGTCACAGGGGTCTACAGCTTCAGGATCCTTGCTACTGAATTATATAGGACTCGAAAAGTATTAATAGTCAATTATTTGCATGCATGATGTTACTTTAAAAGGGTTAAACTTTAGCTCTCAAAACTTGCCAAGTTCTACTTATTCAGTAAGAAGGACCCTAACGAACGTTTACGTTATTTCAGTTATGACAGACTGAAGGCACCCAAACCTGGCACCCAACTTGAACTCAATTCTTTTTTCGGTGAAGCCGACAATCTTGTATTGTCTTTGTACTGAACTCGGCCCCTTTTTCAAATTAATATTTTTGGTGGGATAGAAATCGACATGTTAATTTTTGTTGTATTAGTTATTAAAGTCTATTTAAAATATTTTTATTTAAAGCCCCAGATTTTTTCAATTGATATTTGCACTATCACATGGTAGCATATTTCTGGTAATGGTCATTTAAAGGCCAAAAATATAGGTTTAGACTTAAACTAAAATTTTCCATTATCATAATTTGAGGCTTTGAGAGCAAGAAAGGCCTTATAAATTCCAGACATAATTGATTTTTAATTGTGTCTGGAAATGTTAGGCTTTTCTTGCTCTCACTGCCTCATTTATTTGGCCTAAAAAGAATGAAAATGTTTTGAGTTCATTTGTTTACACTCGTAGTAGTGCCAAAAATTAAAAGCATATAGTTATTTACTTCTGCATTATGATTAATGAGACCGTTTCATGTTTTTTTTCGAGATTCTCGCAGGGTAGGGATGTCGATTTTAAATCGATTTAATCGAAGATCGATTGATCGGGGCCAGGAAAATAATTTCAGATCAATTTTTTTAAAGCGATTCGATCTTTGAATCGTTCCATACAACCGCAGAATCGTGGACACGATTTATTGCGGTCATACGGAAAATTTTGCTAACAAATCACAAACAATTAAAGAGGGTACCTACATTTAATTGCGTTTCTGGCAAGGATTTGATTTCAATATTCAAAATTATTATTTATTAAAGGCCTTCATTTGAAGATAGGAAGTTGAACTAGGTAATTGAGAATCTGGAATATTGTTACATAATAATATAAACATAATAATTATGTTATGTATGTGCATTTCAAGTCACTTTGGCAATAAAACGTTAACAAATATATTAATTAATGTTTTATTTATGAGAAAACAACTAACTTTACTTACAATCAGTTACAATCTTCAGTTTTCTTACAATCAGTTCAGCCGCAGCGGCGATGCTAGCTTGACGTGCGCACGCGCAAGTTAATTCGGTTATCCACCGACTTTATACGATAGCAACATGGCTAAATGTTCGAAGTGTAACCAAACGGTAACCAAAAAGAAACCGGGCATACAGTGCAACAAGTGTAGTAGATGGTACCATGCCGTCTGTGCCGATCTTTCCAATGAACAGCTCAACACCTTGTGTGGAACCGACGCGGTAGATTGGAAGTGTCGGAATTGTAACACGCGAACAAGGCGCAAGCGTATCTCCGCCATTTTGCCTGATCCAGAAGAAGACGAGATCACGGATAACGAGATGGCCTCCTCCTCACCTACTGGTCTGGATGGTGCGAAGCAAGACATCTTGAACGAGTTTCGCCGCGAATTACGCACAATCATGCGTGAGGAAATGCAGCGTAGCATGAAATTTTACTCTGACAAGATTGACGACTTTCAACACTCTGTCGACCTTTACGAGGAAAAAGTTAAAAAGGTGGAAAACGAAAATATTGATCTCAAAAATAAATATAACAACATGAAATTGAAATTTGAACTGCTGGAACAAAAGATTAACGGCCTGGAGCAAGGTCAGATCGAAAATAGGATCGAAATCTGTGGAGTCCAAAAGCAAGAAACTGAAGACGTTAACAATATTGCCATGGAGGTATGTGATAAAATTAACCTTAACAAAGAAGAAATCATCAAAGCATACAGGAAAGAAAGTCGTTCTACGCCATCGCAAAAAAGAAATTCATCCACCATTGTTGTTGTCTTGAAGGAGGGTTGTCGGGATAGCTGGTTAGAGGCTTCCAAATCAAGAACCATTACTGAAGCTGACCTGGGACGAGAAGGTGGAAATAGGATCTTCATAAGGGAGGCGCTGACACCGGCGACTGCGTACCTCCTGTGGCAGGCTTAAAAGGAGATGACAAGTTCAAGTTTGTATGGTGCAAAAGGGGTTCAGTTCTGATAAGAAAGAGCGAAAGGGAAAGAATATACGTCCTCAGATCCGTAAGTGACATTGAAAAGTGGAAAGACGGAAAAAAGTGAGTGTATCTTTTCCTTTTATTTTGCTTCCTTAGTTTTATTTTTGTAAGGTATAAATATCCGATGTATTATGAACTTGTTTCATGGAAGATAGCAACACCTTAATCAATGAAGGTAACTTGAATAGTTGGAATGATTTTGTTTATTCGCTTCCATCAAGTCATCGGTCTTTAGTAGCTTTACATGTAAACATTCGATCCTTAATTCTTAATTTCTCCCAACTTGAATATATTGTCATGAATAGCCCTCGGACAATAGATGTGATAATGTTAACTGAAGCTAATATAAAGGAACAGTGCAAAAGTATGTTTGAATTACAAAACTATACCATGTATGCCAGCCTTCGAGATAATAAAAAGGGCGGTGGCATAATTACTTATGTACATAATAGCCATAACTTTACAATAATTCCATCATGTACGTATCACTTTGAGTCATTATCAGGATATTTAGAGTATAATAACAGTAAAATTTATGTCTGTACTCTTTACAGACCACCTGAAAAAGATAAAAACTGCTTTATAAAAGAATTAAACGGTATCATTAGGAAAAAAATGTCTAAGTATGATATTTTATTATTAGGAGACATGAACCTAGACATTAAACTAAAAAATAATTTAACTGAAACATACCTCAACTCACTGAGTGAATTAGGCTTGGAGTGTGGAATAAACCAGTACACCCGGGTGGAAAAAAAAGGCAATCTTATAACAAAATCATGTATAGATCATGCATTCACCCGCTGTGCCAGCGGCCGGTCTGTGCATTCCTCAGTCATCAATACATCTCTCGCAGATCACTATATTATAGCTTGTGCATTGATGGAACGAAGCCCGGTCGATGACCCGGCATGCAGGACTACCCGTGTTATCACTAAATTGCGTG
This sequence comes from Ypsolopha scabrella, assembly GCA_910592155.1. Taxonomy (NCBI): domain Eukaryota; kingdom Metazoa; phylum Arthropoda; class Insecta; order Lepidoptera; family Ypsolophidae; genus Ypsolopha; species Ypsolopha scabrella. The sequence goes on along the minus strand of OU342973.1, from coordinate 4,691,579 downwards.
ACGATCAAGTCATAAAACAACTAAAACAGGTGGACTGGAGTATAGTACAGACATACCAATGTCCTGATGATGTGTTAAACTTTATAATTGATAAATTTGAATATGTGTATAACAACTGTAAAACTACATACAAAATAAACAGTGTTAATAAACGAAGCACATGTGTGTGGGCCAATAAAACGATAAAAAAAATGTGCAAACAAAGAGATAATCTCTTCAAAATCTGGAAAAAAGATACAGGTAATATTAGGAACCTAATTCTTTATAACTTATATAGGAATAAAACAAATAAATATATTAACTATGTAAAAAACAAATATACTATGATAAATATTAGTCAAAACTTTAAAAATTCCAAAGCTGTATGGAATATCATCAATACTTTATGTGGAAAAGTTAAAAAGTCTGTTGATGAAATTATATTAAAGTCTTTTAAAATTAATACAAGCCAATTATGTAATAATTTTGCCAACGAATTTCATAATAATGTAAATAACTTACCAAATGTTTGTAGTACACCATTACTGGATCCTCTTGGATACTCCAGGACGCCAGAGGTAGCAATGAGACTCAATAAGGCTAGCAATGAAATTATTTCCAAAATAATTCAACATCTTAATCAAAATAAAAGTCCGGGCCTTGATGGTATACGGGCATGTGATATTAAAAACATAAATGACGAAATAACTCCTGCCATCACACACTTAATAAATACCTGTATTGCTACCTCTAGGTATCCGAACAAACTAAAAGTAGGCATTATACGGCCTATTTACAAAAAAGGCAGTCATGCTGACTATAATAATTACAGACCTATAACCATATTATCCTGCATAGACAAAATAGTGGAGAGGTATTTTGGGAACGAAATTAACAAATATCTAGAAAAAAATGAAATATTAAACAACAAACAGTTTGGCTTTCAAAAAAAACGCAATACTTCTCAACTATTAAGTCAGTTTACCGATGAAATCAACGAGCACTTGAATCACAAAAAACAGGTGCTCGTTGTTTTTATCGACTTTAGCAAGGCGTTTGATAGCCTTGATTATAAAACATTATATACAAAGTCAGCACAAAATGGTATACAGGGTCCTCTCCTAAAATGGTTCAAAAATTATCACGAAGAAAGATTCACATCTGTTAAAATAGACAATAATTTCAGTGATAGAGTCAAAACCGCCAAGGGCACCGCCCAGGGCTCAATTATGGGTCCAACAGAATATCTTCTTTATGTTAATGATATGTGCAACATAATTGAACAGGGATCTGTATATCAGTTTGCCGATGACACGTGTATTGTAGTTGCAGAAAGAGATATAAAAAATGCAGAGCTTCAATTACAAAATAACTTTAATATCTTATGTAAATGGGCGCATGATATGGGACTGGTGTTAAACGCGAATAAAACAAAAGCAATGCATATTCATTCCTCTCATAGCAAAATATCTCACCAGCCATCTATTGTCGCTCATGATCATCACTGTTTTCATCAAAATATGTTTCAATGCAGATGTACGGAAATAGAATTTGTTAAAGAACACATGTATATTGGCTTGGTCATTGATAATAAATTTACCTGGCACCCGCATATTAACTATATTAGTAAAAAACTTAGAGCTATTTTATGCAAGCTATCTATTCTCAAATATAAATTACCGTACAAAATATTAAGATTATTATATTTAGCACTTGCTGATTCCATTATTAGTTATGGACTAAGTAGTTACGGTAGAACACATAAAACTCACTTAGAAAATATATTTAAACTACAAATTAGACTTCTCAAAACAATTGTACCTAAATATAAAAAAAAAAAATTGTCAAGATTATACTCAATTGTTTCGTTATTGTCATGTAATACCTATTCAAAATAAATTAAAATTGTCTATCCTCAATGAAGAAAAAAATAAAGTACCACTTTTGCAAAGGAAAACACGATTGAATAAATTAAGGCAACTATCCGATACTAAAACCTTTAATTTACCTAAATGTAATAACGTTTTCGGAACTAGGCATTGGGAATTTATACTACCAAAAATCATCAATAGCCTTCCAAAAGAGTTGCAAAAATGGTATTTTAATAATAAAAAAAATTATATGACAAAACTGAAAAAGTACATGGTGGAATGTAGTGACCTCAACTACATTTTGTAAATAAAATAAGCTAAATTAACCTATTTGAATGTATAAAGTGTAATGTAGAACTCACTATCGGCAGATAAACCTTCGTGGCTTACGTCAGATAGTTCTAAAATAATTGTTTTTAAGTGTAATGTGTATAAATTGTTCAATAAACTAAAAAAAAAAAAAATAATAATAATAAACTCAGTAAAAATTAATGGCTATGTATTTTTACTCAGGTACCAACATAAATAAAAATAATATTTTTGTGAATTTTTGGTTCCGATTCTGAATCGATTTTCTTTTCATTACCAATTATTTTTGAATCGATTTTTTACCACGATTTGAAATCGATTTCAAAATAGATCTTTTTTAGAAATAATCGACATCTCTATCGTAAGGCTTCACTTGCAAATTGATTTTACATTCTTACATTGTGCAACCTTAGTCAAAACTTGAGGGGCCGAAAACATATCCGCGTTCAGTGTTTTGCGTTTCGCGTTCTTCGCTCTGCGATTACTGTAATCTATATGATACTCAGAGGCGCGAGAACACGCGTTATTATTCAGTTACAGTGCGGTCGCTGTCTGAGCCATTAAGGTATTTTATAAATTATCTTTATCTCCATACATATCATAAAATCCTGATTAGAAATCAAAAATTGTGCATGACGAATTATTTTAATTACCGACATCTCTAATATAGAATAAATATGAAATTTTACTATTTATTCCCTTCACAAGATAATTTTATACAATATTATACCTGCTATTACAGTACAATTACACTAAATAGAAAGGCAAAGAGACACGTTTCAGGTGTTATTATCCAATACAAATTAGATTTTTAAATAACACCTATTATCTAACACATGGGAATTGAACTCATGACATCTGGGTTAGCAAGCGAGTGCCCTACTATTCGGCCACAATATGTGTTAAAATGATAAATTTTCGAGTTTAGTAAAAAACGTTAATTTGCTGGAAGGCTCTGCTCAAACAATAAGCTCATGGTTACGATAGTTGAATAAACGACATAAAGAAATCAATCCATATCTATTGTTCTTCAATTGTTACCAAAAATTTATAATTGAGCGGGTAGTATTATAAAAGCAAGCAGTATCACGTTTAAATATCAAATAATATATTATTTGAAAATTTAAAGAGTGGCTAACATTTATTTGCTCTTGAGAAAATAAACGAATGTTGTTGTGGTTTTGACAGGTTTCTTTGATAGAAAGTTTTAAATAATAGTCATTTAAATCATTTAGAGCGGACAAAATGCTATTCACTGCTAAAAAAATATTTTTGAATTAATAAAAACACGTCAATCGTAATTCTTTAAACACGAAAGAAAAAGTAAACAGCTAACCATTATTGGAAGCAAACATTAATGGCAGACCAATTCACGATAAAACACTGTAAGTGCGCGCCACAAATTAGCAACAACATTTCCTTGGCAAGAAGAGGCCATTTACAGGAGCAAATCTGGCCATAAAGCAGCCCGCCCCGGATCTAGTGCAAATGAAAAACAATAATGAGGCAATTTATCTCGAGGCGAGACCACTGTTGCATCGAAGAACCAATTCCTTTGATAGCGAAAGGATATAACGTTGGATCAATTTAGTTAAACAGATAAACATCTCGTTTGAATTTGCACATTTGTTAAATTGATGCGCGCACTTCTAACACACATCGATGTACCGGGTGTAAATAGACTGCTACCATTAAATGAAACCACATATTCTACTGACCCTACTCAACTACTTTTCCCAAGAATTAAACCCGCGCCCACCCTTAGTTTGGGAAGTAATTGAGTTCCAAACAAAAATGCGTGAACCCTAACGCACCGACATACGGGCGAGTTTCAAGAGAGCGTCGTCCGTGAAACAGCTGTTCCGGTGCAGCGTTCTAAAATAGACCTTCCTCCTACGAGATAAAGTAAAAAAGGGTTACAGTTGAATATCTTTTTCTCTGAAGATTTGCGCGGTTTTGTTTTCGATTAGTTTTTCAGTATGATCAGTAGAATATGTGGTTGTATTTAATGGTCGCACTCTTTTTACACCTGTATACAATCTGACTGTAACATACTACAAAACTTGCTTATAGTGTGACTTGTATTCTCCTACTTCGACGATGAAATGATTTACCTTTCCACAGAAATTTGTCAATATTAATCAAAATGTAATAATTTGGCAATATTAATCAATATTATCGACAGTTTCCAGCTTGGTGGCTATTTTATCAACGGTCCTTATTGCCTATACAAGTATGTTGACCAGGGCCACTATGATGACGATAAAAAAAAACGCAACCAAATCCATTGAGTGGTTCTCGAGTTAAAATGGAACATATAGGTACAGACAGCCAGATAAAAGTCTAAATTTTCTGGTTTTTGTGTAATTTAATTCGTGTTTGGTCTGTGTGCTTCAGAAGACATGATAAAACAAAACTTGGTCAAAACAAAACCATCCATCACGTTTGTTTGGGACGTCATATTTGTCGGTGAAAAGCAAGTGTGGGCTGTGATTTGCATTTCACAATTCGGACTTGGGAACACCTCTGACATCCCCTCGGAGATTCTTGTCGTGACCTTGTTTGTGTTGTTTAAGAAAAAAAAAGTGATTGTCAAACTCACAAAGCGAGATCTTTTTGCAATCCTCAGAACTTTGCCTCAATTCATTTACTTGAATTTCCAAGAAATAATCAAGTGAGCTAATTCACTTGTTTTCTCAAGTTATGTTCATTACTTTCTCCTTAAATTTTATCACAAAAGGTGGGTTTGCTTAGAAAATAAATTTAGGCATTACGAATAACTTGCTTTTTTCAGATAGTTTGTTTTTCTATGCTCTTCTGTTTAATTATTATGTTTAATTAAAATTATTTTTATTGTTTGTACACTAAAATGTGTCTAGTTGCTGGAACTTCACGTTAAACCGCACAAAAGTCTCATTGTACTAGACTTTAAAACAGATGCTAGCCGTGGAAAATATTCTGAACTCTTTTAAACCGGGGTTCAATGGTCCACCAATGAATTCTTTGGAATTATTTGGATAGAGTTGTTGCCTTAAGACCTACTGAACTGTAAAGGAAACACTGTAAATATTCTTGTCCTATAAATGAGCGTGTACTTGTGTCAGAAATACGGCGATAGGGTTCGTTGGGACTTAAAAATCATCGATGAAAAGTGGATATACGAGTGTTGACTGATTTAGTGACAGTCGTGTGTCAGATGTCGTGACAATATGTGTAATATATACACATATGATATTTCAAATGAAATAAAGTAGGTAAACAAGACAACAAAAATGGACGTAAATAAAGACAAAGGTAAATAAATATTACAATTAAAATTCGGTAAATATATATTACAAAGTAAGTTGCCTTTTGACCGAATTACTATTTACTATCATCGCAAGTTGCTCATGCGCTGGGACTTTGTCTAAATAATTAACACTGAAGTATGTTTAAGAACGGTCAGAAAAAAAGTAAAATTTGTTTTTTTGTTGTGTAAATTCTACCACTCCATTAATATACAATGTTTCTTCTTCCAATATGTGTAACTTCAGTCAAAACACACTTGTATGATTTTGTGTTTATTATATTTTAATATTGAAAAAAATAATATGAGCATATCAATGTTACATTATTTAACACGTAGAATTTATCGATGATTTTTTCCCCGCCCATATTGTTTTTAGCTATATCTCCTAAGGTAGTTGTGAAAATTGAATGCACTTTTCTTTTTATAAAACTACATTAAATTTCTTATAAAAAAAAATATACAAAAAAAATGTTTTTCATGGTTGGAAGAAAGTATAGTTATAGAAAGAAAGTTTTGGTTATATATGAATATAAAAAGTGCATCCTTTCCATTTCCTCGAAGTCAGTTGGTTGCGATGGCATAGGTCTGGAAATGCTAATTCCTATCCTGGATGTGTTGCTACCATCTCTCACACAACTAATAAATGACTCCTTGGTGAGCAGCACTTTCCCTTCTATTTGGAAACAAGCTTATGTTATCCCTCTTCCCAAAACCAGTAACCCAACGGACTTCAAAAACTTCAGACCTATTTCTATACTCCCTCTCCTATCCAAAGTCCTTGAAAAAATTGTCCATCTTCAGTTATCTGAGTTTCTTTCTCGCAACAATCTTTTAAATCCACTTCAGTCTGGATTTCGTCCAGGTCATAGTACAGTAACTGCCCTAGTCAAAGTCACTGATGATATCCGTTTCAATATGGACAATCAAAATCTCACAGTTCTTACATTGCTTGACTTTAGTAATGCTTTCAACTCAGTTGACTTTGATCTTCTTCTTGGGACATTACGCACTTTAAACATTTCTACAGCTGTTATTTTTTGGTTTGAATCTTATCTTCGCGGTCGCCAACAGTGTATAAGGGTAAGTGATACCTGTTCTAGCTGGTGCCCTCTAACAGCTGGCGTTCCGCAAGGTGGCGTCTTATCTCCTTTGTTATTTTCAATTTTTATTAACATTCTCTCCAAACAATTATCTTCTCTCTACCACTTCTACGCTGATGATTTGCAAATGTATACTGGCACGCCTGTGGAATCTTTAAATGAAGCCATTTGCGCAATGAACAGGGATCTACTAGTAATATCCAAGTGGGCGAAGGCTTTTGGACTCCTAGTAAATCTCAGGCTATAATAATCGGAAGTTCAAGAATGCTTGCTAAAGTCAATATTAGTATCACAAACAACATAATATTTGATAATACTGTCATTCCATTCACTGACACAGTTAAGAATTTGGGTATTTTATTTGATAAAACTCTGTCATGGGCACCTCATATCGAATCTCTTAGTAGGAAGATGTTTGGAACATTTCACTCACTCAGACGCTTGCAAAACTTCCTGCCCATACAAACCAAAATTATGTTAGCACAATCTTTCCTTCTTCCAATTCTTGATTATGCTGACTCTTGCTTCCTAGATCTCACTGAAGAGCTTGTTAACAAGCTTGAGCGCCTTCAGAACTTGTGCATACGTTTCATCTTCGGCCTTCGTAAATATGACCATGTCTCTCAATTTCGCACACAGCTAAAATGGCTCCCTATTCGTTTTCGTAGAAATATTCATGTCCTTTCTCTTCTCTTCACTGTTCTTAACAGTGCTTCTGCACCCTTTTATCTACGGGAACGTTTTAGTTTCTTTTCCGATGGAGGCCGGTCCTGTCAACCAAAAAAATTTATCTGTACCCACAC